>CM057453.1:700045000-701475000 GCA_016271365.2 Neoceratodus forsteri
CAGCCCTAAAAAGAAAAGGAAACTTAGAAGCACTGAGGGTAAGGGGAAGAACAGAAGGATGAAATAATATTTAATACAGTACACTCCACTTAATCAGGTTGCAGTTAAGTGGGACACCCTGCTTAATTGGGACGTTCCATACGAAACAGATTATCTCACCTTAGAGACCCATGTTAGTTGCCTCTCTTAATGGGGACTATAATAGCTGGTTAATTGGGACTGTGGCACTGCTGAGCAGCACTATTTAAACTACTGTCATGTCACTCCAGTTCTCAGATGTGGCAGAACTGTGTTGCTGTGATGGCTGCTGCCAGAAAAAAAGGTACGAGATCAGATTAGCTGATAAAGTTCTGGAGACTTTCGATGCTCCTTGACCCTCATTGACATCCATTGCAAAAACATTGGAGATCTCTAATTTGCAGGCCAGCAGAATTAGCTTCAACTGAAAGAAAAATAAAAAAATGATTGACACGTTAACAGCAAGCCTGAAAGAAAAAGGGAAGGTAAAAGCACCAATGTTGATGGTGTACTGTTCATTTGGTTTCATCAAGCCTGTGCCAAAGGGGAACATCTCCCTGGTCATGTGCTTAAAAGTAAAGCAAATGATCCTTTGTTTCAGCATGTCCATCAAAACTCTGAGGTGAGTGAGGGGTGGTTGTGCCACTGTATATCTCAATACAACATCATTTTTAAATAAGACAGGCATGATACTGTGACTGTCCATTCCTGGATCTCTGAAATCATGCCCGCTTTACTTGTGGATTAGAGCCCAGAAGACATTTTCAATGTCAACGAGATGAGGCTCTTCTACTGTGGGTATTGTGACTGCGGTCATACCCCAAAGAGTCTTGATCTCACAGGCAGTAAAATAGACAAAGATAGTCTATCTGCCCTAGTGTGTGCCAAACAAACAAGCACAGAGGAATACAGCTCCTTGTGATTGAGAAAAGTAAGCATCTGCACTGCCTACCTGAAGACAGATAGAAAGAAACACCCTACCAGTGGTATACACAAACTCTGCCAATGCATGGATGATGGGAATGCTCTTCCAGATATGACTGTTTCAGTGGGACCAACAGTTATGGATGGCTCATAGGTGGATGTTTTTGCTGGTTGATAACTGCAACTCTCACCCATATGAGCTTGTTAGCCAGGTCTGCAACATCAAGTTTCCTTACTTCTCCCTCCCAACAACACCAGAGTGATATAGCCCATGGATATGGGTGTCATCCACAGCCTGAAGGGGCACTACCATTCACTTGTGACTAGTAAGATCATCACCACCATTGATCAGGGTGACAGTGCTCATGCAGCTGAATTCACTAGAAAGATCACCCTGATTAATGTGATTTACATGCTGAAGCATGCATGGAACCTTGTAATGCTGGCAACAATCTCATACTGCTTTTGGAAAGCAGACTTTGGTGGTGACCCTGAAATGAAAATGAAGCCCTGGTGGATGCATGTCATCCACAATTCAAGTCCACTTAAGAATTCTTAGACTTCGTAGAAATGGATACCAAGGAGCCAACTGATGGGGAGTTGATGACTGAGGATGTTTTTGCTACTACTGTAAAACTGATGAAATTGGATGAGAATGAGGAGGACACAGAGGATGAAATACCAGCAACAGCCAAAAAGGAAGTGACTGTTTCCACAATGAAGGCTCTGCAAGGTCTATCCTTAGCAATGAAATGGTGCCAGCAGCGTGGTCTGGTCTGTCTTGGTCACCTGTCTAAAACCAAGTCTGCTATCCATTTGTCAATGTTCAGTGAAGCCAGACAAAGTACATTGACCAACTTCTTTAAATGAAAAGTAGAAAATAAAATTACAGTACAATACCAGTCACCAAGCACTTCTTTCACTGTTTAGTACCATCTTCAGCACAAAGTCACACAAGCGTAACCCCCCAGAAAATCACAAAGTACACAAAGCTCACCTGATCACACACAAAAAAACCAGTAGTAATGAACATTGCATAAGTGACACTTCCATTTAATTGGAGATGATATGGAATCCATGGAGCAGTCCCAATTAAGTGGAGTCTACAGTAGTTGAGATCTGATAGATAGACAAGTGGAGCAATAGTGAATGGATGCCATGGGCTTGATTCTCAATTAGGCCGTAGATTAGCACAAGCTGTGGCAAACAGCTTGGACTGACACCCAGTGCATCAGGGACCCTGCCCCAGATTCTGGTGCAGGACGGGTCCCAGCACCTAAGTCACCACACTTGCAGCAACCTCTCCCATGCGACAAACACATGGCACATGGGAGGGGTTTGACACAGGCTCCCTTTGGCAAAGGTTAGCGGTCTGCCTATTCCCGATCCCATGGTACAATAAATAAAACCCATTCCCTGGTGGTCTAATGGCCGCCCCAATCCCTGATGTTACCCGAAATTATATCTAATAATAATAACCCTCCCTGCTGGTCTTGTGGACCCCCCAATCCCAGATGTTGCCTGAAGTCATAGTTAATAATAACACCCCTCCCCGGTGGTCTAGTGGCCCACCTTCCTGATCCCCGAAGTCTCCCCAGACTATAATTAATAACACCCCTCCCTGGTGGTCTAGTGGCCCACCTTCCTGATCCCCGATGTCTCCCCAAACTATAATTAATAACACCCCTCCATGCTGGTCTAGTGACCCTCAATCCCTTATGTCACCCAAAATCATAATTAATAATTGACTGTCACTCAATGAGTGTGTACACTATACAGTACGCACTCAGTCACAGTTCAGGCACAGTCAACAGCCTGCCACGGAGGTGATAGGAGGGCTGTGTGGGTCATCATTTCTGTTTCCAGATGGGGGAGAGGGGTGGTGTACACTACCTGCTGGGGTGGGGGGTCGAGGTCAACTAGATCACCAAAGAAAAGTGTTTATAATGTGTAATTATAAGTGTAATCATATATTCGGATGACATTAGGAATCGGGGGGGGGGGGCACTAGACTTCCAGGGAGTGGTGTTATTAATTATGATTTCCTGCAACATTGAAGATTGGGAATGAGGGCCACTAGACCATCAGGGAAGGGTGTTTTAATTAATTATATATTTTTGTGACATTGGGGATTGGGGAGGGGGCCACTAGACCACCAGGGAGAGGTGTTATTAAATATAATTTCAGGCAACATCAGGGATTGGAGGGAGGCCATTAGACCACCACAGAAGGAGAGATTTATTTATTGTGCCAGGGGATCGATGATGAGGGGACTGCTAGCCTTTGCCACAGGGAGCCTGCATCTAACCCCTCATGTGCAATATGTGTTTGTCACATAGGAGAGATTGGCACAAGTGTGAGGACTTAGGCTTCTTGACCCCCATGTACCAAAATCTAGTGCAGGGTCCCTGGTGTACAGGACTTTGGTGCAAGCTGCTGTTTGCCACAGTTTGTGCTGATCTAATCCCACTTTCAGAATTGAGCCCAGTCTGTTAGGAAAGGATAGAGAAGTTATGAGAGTCAAAGGAGAAGAGTGAATACTTGGAGTGTGTAAGAGAATGTAATAGACTGTGAAGGTAAGGCAATGAGAGGTGAAGCAGAATTTAGGAAGAATGGAGGTACACTTTAGCAGATGTTGGGGGGAAAGAGATGGAAATGTAAGGACTTAATATAGGAGGCAGTTATGTGTGAGGGAGTAGTTAGAGGCAAAGTGGCAGAAGGAATGGAAGAAGGGGTCCAGCCCAGAAATTATGGATTTAGGGCCTGCCCCATAAACCACATCAGCATATTTAACACTGGAAGAATCATTTTGAGAATTATCTTCTGGGGTACAGGAGTGATATACAAACTCTGTTGTGGTACAGGGCACCAAGTTTAGAGTGCGATTTAATATTTGTGGTATGGATGTAAGTGAGAAGAAACCAAGGTTACAATCTAGCCACACCAAGATAGTTAATGAAGGGGACATCCTCATTAAAGATTGCTGCAGAGGTGGAGAAAGTTGGTGTGGAAGGGAGCCTAAATTACTTGCCTGGTGGTCAAAGGCATGGATGCAGTCTTTTTGGCATTACGTAGAAGCCATTTGGAGATGAACTAACAATGCAAATTATCAAAGTCTTGTTAAAGCATTGATTTAAGCTTGATGGCCTAGGGACCTATAGAAGATGGTGTCACCAGCATACATGTGTATGTTGGTGTTGACACAGACAGAAGGAAGGTACTTTAAGAACAACATAAAACAGAATGGGGCCAAGAATGGAGCCTTTGGGGCATCAGTTCAGATAAGGGGAAGGAGTCACCTACCTGTACTAACTGGTACCTGCCAAAGAGATAAGAGTTAAACTAGTTTACCACTGAGATGGAGAAATCTGCAATCCTCAACTTGTCCATCAGAAAGGGTGGTCAAGAGGCCTTGGTGAGGTCAATAAAAATGGCAAGTGTAAAGCCCCTGGTCCATAACCTTGAGAATAGAGTGAGTAATCATGAGTGGGGAAGATCTGGTGAAATGTTTTTTGAAAGCCAGACCAGAAGGAAAAGAGGAAGCCAAACAAATCTAGAAAGGCAGAGAGCTATTAGAAAATAGATTTTTCCTGAAGTTTAACCACAGTAGGACAGAGTGAGAGAGAGACAGGGCAGTAGGTTCTGGAAGTGAAAGAATCACCCCTTTCTGCAAGATGTGGAGTTTGGCCTTCCTCCAACCAGGAGGAAATAATCTAAGGGCCCAAAAGAGGTTGAGAACATTGGTCATAGAACTGCAATTGCAGAAGCAAAGAGGACAAGAAGTTTAGGATCCAGCCCTTCTGGACTTTGACCCTTAGAGGGGTTTAAGGTCAAATGTAGAGAAAACAGCAGAGTAGGTGACAGGGGAAAGGGAAAGAATTTTGGGGGTGTAGCCCCATGGAGAATAGGAGGAAGGGGAGGAGGAGGAATATGGTGGAGCAAGAAGTGAACACAAAGTAGGAGGTGAAAACTGTGTTCCACAGGGCTGGCCCATCAGCGAAGTGGTAGAGGTATGCCTTGCAAAGCCAGCAATTGGAGTTCAGGAACCAGCTGAGTCACAATAGGGCCAGCCAGGGAGAAAAGGACTGAGCACTCTAAGAGCTGCTTTCCTCCCCAAGGGAGGGAGGATTGCCACATCTGCTGTTCCGCTGCCACCCAGTGACTATGGATTGCAGAGCAGTTATGGTCACCATGGAAGGGGGAGGATGAGGAAGTCAGCTGGAGTCCAGAGTGACAGCACATCTTGGCATGCACAGGCCTCCTTGGACTCCATTGTCCTTGGGGAGAGGGCCCATAATGGGGTATGTAGGAAACAAAATGGAGCATTAGGACCTCCTGGGATGTTGGTCCCCCTGGCTCCTGTCACGTCCCCCATGGGCATGATGTAGCATTAGAACAATCCTTTTGGATGGCTCCACTATGGGGGTGTGATCCCATGGGGTTGATGACCCATGGCTGGGGTGTGTGTGTGGGCATCAGGGGCTGTCCAGGGGCAAAGCTGTAGCTGGGGAGCAAAAGAGAGAAAATTTCAATAAGAAAGCATTGTTACACATAGGAACCACATATGTGGGGTCAGAAATTTATGAACCTTCAGAAAGAGCCTCGGGGTAGTAGACTGAATGGGGGGGGTCACAAAAGGAGAGAATTACCTCCCCAAGCTTACATGACGAATTAAAGGAGAACCATTGTCAACGTTTACAAACAAGTATGTTGTGCAGAGTGTTTTGATGTGTGTGTATAATCCTAATGCATTATTTCATCTGCTTGTTATGAGTTCTTTCTTTAATGAACTTACTTGTTTTATATCACCTGGAGATCTCCATGTCTGTATGTTTTACTGCAGTTCCTTTTAATACAATGCCTCCTGTTCCATGTGACAGTGATACATCTGTGTCCACTGATTTAGTTAGTTCTTGCTTAGTTTTCACTCTCAAACAGCACTGTGATATTATCAACCTGTTATTCTGGCCTCAGATCAATAAATAACTCTTTCTAATCCAAACATTTTATTTTCAAGGTGTATGCCCAGGTCTTGCCAGCAGTAGTGAATGTTTTGTTTTTTAAGTTTTTCTTTTCATCAAAAACACAGCCACAGATCAGCCCAGGACATCACTACTATAATTAGTAAAGACTAGCTTTCTTCTTAAAGAATATCCCACTTAATTATCCCTCAGATGTTCGCAAAACTGTGACTGTAGCCTTTATTAGTGCTCATAATAAGGAGAGGTGCTCGATTTAAAATAGCAGACCAGCTCTTACTGAATTAATGGTCTCCAATGCATCAATGTCACATAGAATAGGAGGTGTCAGGCACAGTTATGGGCCTTTTACAGTTACACAGATATCCATGGAAGGTGAAAACCATGGACTTGAGTGTAGGATAAGGGGGCATACTTGTACCACTAGACAGCAATGAACTGAGTTTGATGTAATAAAAGATCCTCATCTGTGTCAGTGATCATACAGAAAGAAGGACCAATCCATGTTCCAACATTCAACAAAACTACAAACACACACACACACATACATACACACACACACACACATTCAATGCAACAAACTGTGTTAAGCACTAGTTAAGATTCAACTTGCCATCACAAAATTAAGGAAATGTGGCATTAGTGTTTCCAGCCCTAACTCCCCCCAAGCACCAAAATGACAAGACCACACATGCAACCACAGAAAGCTGTCATCTGGTAAGACAAACAGCATAGATGTTTTCAGATGACACAAATGCAGTAGCACTGATGTGCTACCTTCATGAATGTGAATCTGTTACACACACTGCAAGACATACACACTCACTTCTGGATGCAGATAGAAATAAACGACACTCAGATCTTAACACTGGTTCTGTGTGCAGAAGCACAGACCCCCTGCAGACAGATACAAATCCACAATACCCAAATTACAAGAGTTCTTTTATTTGCAGAAGTGCAGACTCCTATATGGCCAGCACTTCTGAGGCCACAGGTACTTATGCAGAATGTAAGACATATAAATAGTTCTGTCTGCAGATGTGCAGGCCCCTGAGGGACCTGAGTTTCTGCAGCTGCGGGTGTAAGTTAAACACACTGACCCCTGGCTGCAGAAGCACAGGCCCCATGAAATCCATTATACCAAATTTGCAACAGTACTTATGCCTGCCACAGTGCCTTCTCCTGAGGGACATGTGCCTCTGCAGCTGCAGGTGTAATACATACACACTGATTCTGACTGCAGAAGCCCAGGCTCCATTAGGGACTGTACTTTTGCAATGGCATATAGAAATCCATGACACCCAGTTTCCAACAGTACTTTTGTCTGCAGAAGCACCGATCCCTCTTGCCCCAGTGCTTCTGCAGCCACAGGTACTCATGAACACACACACAAACACACACACACACACACACACACACAGGCCCCTGAGGGCTGGGCACCCTGGTATCATCACGTACTGTATATTAAATGTGGGGGGGTGGGCAACCTGGAAGGAAGGAGGGGCCAAAGTAGTAGTATGGTAGGTGGCAGCTCAGTCCACTTCATAAAAAGATAAATAGATAGATAGATAGAGATAGAGATAGAGAGAGAGAGAGAGAGTTAGTGAGTGAGTGAGCTACAGTTAGAGAGAGAGAGAGAGACATATCAGGGGACTGGCAGCTCACTGATCTAACTGAAACAGGCAGTATGATTCCAGCAGTAACTTTGCATTTTAGGAAAGTCCTGCTGTTCTCATGCTGAGAATGCAGGATAATGCACTGTGGAACATGTTCAGGTGTGTGTGTGTGGGGGGGTTGGGTGGTTGGTGCTCAGTGGGGGGTTGGGATGGGGTGTGGGGCTTATATTGCTGATGGACTGTTTATTGTTTTAGCGTGAAAAAATATTAATTGATTTTTTTTTTATTGCAGGGGGTCAGAACCTGACACTGTAGATTGGGCACCCCAGTGTTGGGATGCTCTTGAGCAACACTTGGGGAGGGCATCCTGGTGCTACCAAGTATATTAAATGAAGGGGGTGGGCAACCTTGAGGTGAGGATGGAAACAAACAGTATCGGGGTGAGCACCCCATCCACTTACTACTTAAAAAAAAATTGGGGAGGGGCAGGTGACCTTGAGAGGATGGTGAGGAAAGAAGCAGTACCATGGGTGAGCACCCTGGTAAACTTACAAAAAAGACAAAACTAAATTGATTAAAATGATAGATAGATAGATAGATATAGATAGATAGATAGATAGATAGATAGATAGATCAAGAGAGAGAGATAGAGAGATAGACAGAGAGATAGAGAGATAGATACTGGACAGTTCTTTTGTGAAACCACAAAAAAGAACAATGGTTCTTTCATATGACCTGACAAAAGAACGGTAAATAAAAACTAAGTCCCACCATCTTTCTTCAGTAGACCTTTCATGAGTTCTTTCGTGATGCAAAAAAGAAGTTCAAGTTCAAGTTTATTGCAGGAAAGACTCCATTGATCAAGCTTATTCATAAGGAGGTCCTGAGGCACATACACATACAGTTCGCAATTACATAGACAGGAGATATAAAATGTAGAACAACAAAGAAAAAAATATATATAATACAAGAGGTATACACAATAGAAGTCCTTATACTATATATGCAGTACATTCCAGCTTTAACCTTGCCCTAAATTATGCAGCACATTTCAGCTTAATAAGTAGAGGGTCAGTTGGTACCTAGGAAGTTGACTTGGCATTGGGGGCATAGTTGCAGTTCAGTCCATGAAAGAAGATGTTGGGACTTTTTTTTTCATATTTCTTTCATGAGTCATGAAAGACTTCTTGAAAGAAAAAGGTCAGCTTACGAAAGAAGATGGGACATATTTTTTCCTTTTCGTAATTCTTTAGTGAGCTGACCTTCTTTCGTGAGTCACAAAAGAAGATATGAAAGAAGGTTGCCTCATGGAAGAAGATAGTGGGACTTAACGTTTTTTATAGTTGTGTGAGCAGGCCTTCTTTCATGTGCCCTTTCATGACTCAGTAAAGAAGGCTGGCTCGCAAAAGAACTATGAAAAAAAAGTCAAACCATCTTCTTTCATGAACTGAAATTTTTCCTTTGTGAAACTTATGAAAGAAGAATTTCAGCTCATGAAAAGAAGAATCAGGACACGTCACTAAAGTTTCTAGCCAGTATTTTAGGATGTCCAAAATACAGATTTGAGGTCTTAAAAAAAAAAAAAAAATAGAATCTGGCTAAACTGAAACTTTTTAGTAGATTCACGTGTATTCTTGTTTTCAGGTCATAATTTTTATGGGTTTTCAGTTTTGTTTTGTAAATAAAAAACAAGATGGCTGTCATACAAATGAAGAATTTTTCTCACAATAGAAACATTTGAGCTCACAAAAGAAAATTCTTTTTTGAGAAAAAAACTGTCTGAATTCTTCTTTCATATCAAACATATTAATAAAAGATTCTGTTCAGCATGTTCAGAACCAACATTTTTAATCCTTGTAACTCAGGAACAGATTAATATCTTTTCACCAAACTAATGAATGACACCCTTCTAGGGCAAGCCTTTTCTACTTCGAACATTTCAGAACAAAGTTCCAAACCATTTAGGCTTTAGGTGAGAGCAACAGAAAAAAAAAATCTGCCAAAAAAACAATTTGTCTACTTTTTGCACTATCTAAATGCCAGAAATTAAGACATCTAACCAGCACAAACCTTGTTAAATCAAGAAACCTTGACCCTCATATCATGCACATAAACCATCATGCAATTTCAAAGAACGGGGGGCAGTTATTAAGGTTCAAAATTAGGGGTTTAACATTAAACACCCTTCTCAACCCTAATTATAGGGGTGCTACCATGACCCTATAATATGATAGACAGACAGACAGATAGATAGATATGTACCTACATACATACACACAGATATAGTACATACATAATGCACACTTTAGGGTTGCAAAAAAAATACAAAACTAGGAAAAAGTCAGGAAATAAAAACATTAAGGCACAAATATTCAGATGAGATGCACGGTGCATCCCTAGATAAGCCACCCATCTCCAGACTTGCGCAGGCTGTCAGGGGTGTAGCACTATTCAGAAGCCTGCAATGTGCCCCACCAACCCAACTGCCCTGTGGCACACAATTTAATGATGCACCTATGCAAATGTGAGGTTCCTCATGCATATTCCGTGCATCACAATACTGAACCCCCAAGGTGTTAATTATGGCTGGCTGCACTGGTGCATAGTTAAGCTTCTGAAACCCTACTTTAACTATGTGCCCCCCTTCTCCAGGCCCAGAGTCTGTTGTAACTAACATGTAGCCCGATCCCCTTTTCCGTAGTGCAGGGACTCCCCACCAGCTCCAAGCACTGTCATATGAAAAACATGTTCCCAAGCTCAGTTCCATAGTGTAGTGGACCCCCCTCTTCAGTCCTGTATACAGTCAGAAAGAAATAATCAGCACCAACCCCGGTTGCATAGTGTAGCAGACCCTCCTCTCCAGCCCCAAACTCTGTAGTGTAAAAGACATAGCTCTATCCTCTTTTCCATAGTGTAGGGACCCCCTCCCTGGACCCAAGCACTGTAATAAAATAAATTCAAAGCCCAATCCCATTTTCAGTAGTGCAGGGACCCCTTCCCCAGACCTGATCACTGTAATAAAAAATACAAACCAATACCCATTTCCATAGTGTAGTGTCCTCTACCCCCATCCCCAGTAGGCAGTAACCCACCCCCCACACCCTCATCCCAACCTGTGCTGGTGACTGGCACAGCCTTTCTCACCTTGGCATGGCTAGCCACTGACTGATCAGTATCCAAGCATGTACAGTAAATAGTATGTGATCATTGGTTGGCTCCACAACCAATGAGCGCATATGTAGTGGGCTGGGGAGGGGGGCCTACTACACTATGGAACCAGGGTAAGGGACATGTTTTTTGTATGACAGTGATTGGGGCGGGGGAAGGGACTGGTCTGACACATTCTGTGGGGTGAAGCCATGCAAATTAGCCCATAAATAGCATGCAAATTGCCCCTTTCTGCCATACATTCTCAATGGGCTCATTTGCATGTTTGGACTGAATATAGCCCATGGGGGCTGTGGCACATACAGGTATGCATCATGCATTCCCCTGTGGGTGGTCTTCAACTCCACACCCTGGATGCACTGTGCCATACATGGTGGCTGCCTGCTATGCACTGCACACCCAGGGTCCAATATTCATACAGAATGCACAATCTGTTCCCATCATGCATTCTGTTTGAATATCACAACAGAGCTGGCCAGTGCATCTTTTTTGCATGACACACTTATGCATGCACATTAGGAGGACTCTGAATATGTCCTCCTCAGAGCTAAAGTCTCATGTCTTGGCAAATTAGTTGTGTGATGTTCCTTGGCATTTTCAATCTTAATACCCTCCCCCCCATCCACAGTGTTTTGACCAAAGGACAATCTACAGTTCAAAGCCCATGCCACAAATGCATGGTGCTGTATCTTGGCTCCATCTCTTTTTTCTATTTATTTGGAGAATCTACTTAGAGGATTTGAACAACTTCAGTTACTCCCAACATTTTGGATTATGTGTGCCTGGTCTTGGCATATGCAGATGATTTGGTTTTACTCTCTCTAACAAGCAAAGGTCTGCAAAAACAATGTGACAACTTAGCAAACCAAGTAACTGAATTAAAATTAAAAGTTATTAAATCAAAAACAAAAACAGATTTTTGGTAACAGAAAACCTAAACACACGTGGTATATAGGAAAGCAAAAGGTAGATTCTTCTGAAACTTATGAGTATTTGGGGTTCTTTTTCTCAAGGAATGGTCTCTGGAAAAAAAAACATATCAAAAAAGTTATGGATGGAGCTAAAAAGACTATGTGGCCTTAGCAAAGTTAAGCATAGTTACGGGGGGTTTATGATTAAACCTCTTTTAAAGGTAATCAAGGCACTATATTTTGCACAAATCCTTTAAGGGATTGAAGTTTGGGAAGTTAAGTTCCCGAAAATTTTTTAGTATCAGTTTATAAATTATTAAAAACTGTTCTAGTTCTTCCTCAATCCTGCCTGGCAATGTATTTGGGGGCAGAATTAGGTATTAGAAATATCAAAGCATACATTGATGCAAGAAGAGTTAATATTAGTTAACTGTTAGTAGATTGTTAGTAAATTTTGTTTAATATGTCTACAGGAAACATGGCAAGGTACTAATGAAGAGATGGATATAAATGGTTTTACTCTTGAACAGAAACCTGGCAGTAGGACAGCCAACATGGGCAGTAGGTCTGGAGGACTAGCCATCTATGTTAAAACAGGAATATTTATAAATCTGGAGATAATACAGGATGTTAATTTTATAGGAATTAACTTTTTTTTCTGGAACGTTGATATTACTATTTAATTGTTATATTTCACCAATAAAGAACAAAATTATGTCCAACAATATTTGGGAACAACTAACAAATTCAATAATGGAGGCCCAGTTGAAACTACCGAGTGCATACCTTTCACTCTTAGGTGATTTTAATGTGAGGATAGGAACTTTTGATGGCCTTAATGACAACTCCATTATTGGCTTTATGTACCCAGCTGCAATGACAGATAAAAGAATATCTAGTGATCCAACATATAACTGTAATGGTCAGAAGTTGATAAAGTTAATTAATGATAACCTAATTTACCCACTGAATGGCAGAACTATAGGGGACAAACAAGGTCCACCAACTTATTTCACAAATGTGGGAGACTATTTTGGATTTAATACTTTGGCAAGGACAGACAGATTTCTGGAAGCACGTGATCATTGATCTCAAGGTGGAAAGGGATCATTTCCTGGTTATCATATATAAAAACAGTGATAGTAAGGAAGCATATTTAATACACAGACCAACAGACTTTAATGACATGGAGGTCAGATATTCAAAAAAACTGGACTGGACAATAATTCTGGAACAGCAGATAGTGAATCTGGTATCCCATTTTCTAAACACATGGAGGACAACCAATAATGACCCTAAGCAAATGTATGAAAGCTTGCGGGTATTCTTTCATGACCTAGAATGAAACCTTTATAAACCAATTATATCAAAAAAAATGCCATAATTTCAACTGGTTGGTTTGATAAGGAGTGTAAACTACAGAAGAGACATTTAAATCACGTAGTAAGGAAAGCCAAATAAAATGCTGATAAAGCAAGTGCTGTTGAACTAAAGTAAACTAAAAGGAATTAAAGGGCTTTATTAAAACAGAAAAAGTAGTTATATCACAAACTCCAGCGGGAAAAAATGATAACAGCTATTGATAATGACACCAAATCCTTTTGAGTTCTGATTGCCAAAGGATGCAAGGGCTAGCTAACTGATTTGGTACATCAAATTAATATGGACACATGTTACAAACATTATAATAAAATATTGTTTGATCCTAGAGCAGCCTCCTCCTGGAAGAAACTGGAAATATAAGAAATAAAATTTAATTATAGATGTATTACCAACATGGAAGTAATCAATGCAATAATTAGTTAAAAAAAAGAACAAAGCACCAGGACTAGATAAAATCCTGTGCCCAGATATTCAAACTGCGCCAGGCTGTGGCGCAAGCATGGGCACAGCGCAATCTGGCTGTGCAGGAGTGTTGAGTAGGCGATATTCAACTGAGCTGTGCCATGGCTCAGCATCATTGAATATCTCACCCTGGCCACCTGCAGTGTGCATGGTGCAGTGGCACTGCACCAGCACCAGAGGCCAGAGTGGAGCATGTGGATGCGCTAGCACAAGTTCCATTGCGCAAGGTGCAGCAACCATGATATTCAAATGCTGACATGCAAATGGGGCCATAATGTATGCAAGGTGAACATGGGGCCATCTGCATGTCATTATGGCTCCATTTGCATGCAGGTGCGCCAATCCTCGATGACTTGCACCTGGCACCCTGCCAGGCAGCAGCCATTGGGGATGGATGTCCCCTGCAGCATGGCACTGTTCCCCACAGCCCAATCATGGGCATTTGTAAAATAAAAAAAGATTCCAATATCCCTGGTGGTCTAGTGGACTGCTGTCAGCCTGATCGCAGGCTTAAGTAACCTTGAGTAGATCCAAAACCCCTGGTGGTCCAGTAACCCTCCCCAGCCAGCCTACTCGATCCCCACCACCCCGCCCTCCGCCACAAGGGAGTGGCAGTGCACCCCACCCGCTCCAGACACTGGCCGCTGGCCGACACTGACACCGCTGGTAAGTTTCCATACCTTGCTGGTCCTGGGCTGAGCATGAGCCACGGGTGTGTGCAGCCCATACCGCATTGCTACATTCCAGATATGTGCCATTCAGGGATATCTGAATGTGTGGACGGTATAGGTGCATGCCCATTGGCTCATGCTGTGACCAATGGGTACAGTCCAGTCGACGGTGTCAGTCGGCAGCGTGGGCGGTGGGTGGGTGCTGCTCGCTGCCTGCTGACTGGGGGAGGGGTGGTGGGGATCAGTGGGTGGGTGGGGAGGGGTCCGCTGGATCACCAGGGATATAGGAATCATACTTTTACTGAAGCCCACGATCGGGCTGACAGCGGTCCACTGGACCACCAGGGATAATGGATTCTATTATTTCATACCAATGCCTGCAATTGAGCATTGGGGGGTGCTACCATGAGGTGCTGCCAGAGCTCGGGTGGCCACTCACAGGTGGCAGCTGTCGTGTTGTGCTCTGCAATACAGCAACTCACCTGTGGGTGGCCATCCGTTGCTCCTTTTTTTTTTTGGATCAACTTTGTGCGGCGCAAGTAGGGGTTGTGCATGCATGGCTCAGCACATCCCAGGCTGAATATCAGGATGTGCAAAGTATGCATGGGCACACCCTCCCACCTGCACCTGCATACATTACTGATGCACTCTGGCACATCGGGATTTGTGCCAGGTGCAATTCCCATTTGAACATCGTGCCAGAGCACATCAGTGGGTTGAGCATGGCGCAACACTGTTGCACCATGTGCAACCCTTTTGAATATCTGGGCCCTGGGGGAAGTTTATTTATGCATGGAAGAGGAAAGGGTAGCTTCTTTAGCATTATTCTTTAATGAATGCATTATCCAGAACTATATTCCACACACTTAGTCTGGATCAATAATTGTTCCCATTTATATAAAGGGCCCAAAGAATATTAAGTCTGTGTACAGACCTATAAGTGTTAGACATGTTGTGTAAGGTGCATGCTAAAATTCTTTTGGGAAGATTAAAAGGAGTAGTTGAAAAGCCTGGCGGTCTTGCCCCTACAGAAGCAGGTTTTCATGAAAATCACTCCACTATAGATAACTGTTTCATATTTGCTCATCAAATTGAGAAGTAGATTAAAATCAGGAAACAGAAACTTTATTTGGCACTTAGACTACAGTTCTGCTTTTGATACAATAAACATAACTACTGTATGGGATATCATGTTGAAATGGTATCCCATCAGAACATCGACATTTTGTCAGTGAAGTCCACCACAGTGACGAATCTTGCCAGGTCGCTGTGGTGGATTGCTGAACAGCAGTGCTCATACTCCAGGTGCTCCACCCCCATCTCTGATAGAACTCCAACTCAGAGTTGTATATTTAGAGATGGGAGGGTTTGGGGGGCACAGCCCCCCACAGAAAAAGGCCATTTCCCAACATGAGCAATGCTGACAGTTGGCATTGTTCCCGTTGCTGTCGGGAATGTTGAGGATATCATAGTCGATGTTAAGTGGTGGAACCTGTTAAAATGGAGTATTTCCCCAGTCCTGGTTAATAGTATAAGAAATGTATATTCGGACACATGGGCACTGTGCTTATCTTGGACTAGCCAGATTACAAGCTTGGAAACAAATTAGAATTATTCATTACTGGAACAGAATACGGAAACTATCCAATGATAGATGGGTTAAACAATGTCTACTTTAAAAGGAGGATTGGGAAAAGTGAGATTGTAAAGATTCTCTTTCACATCAGCATCTTAGAAGATTCCTTGATAAATATACTCTGGGTTTTCTTATGGAATATGTTAAGAAAGGGAACAATATTAGTGAACAGTTTAGACTGTTTATAAAGAAGAAAATAATAAAGTACTAAGAGGATGTTGACTTAACTTGTGTGGGTGCCTCAAAGTATGTTCATTGGTTCACACATGATGACATTAAACATGGGTATAGGTTCTACCTTGATGTGTTAGAGAATCCTAATACTTATAAAAATGTTACGTGCTTTAGACTGGAATTATTTGAATCTCAGCCCAGAACTGCTTTATATAAGAAGTCACAAGATACAAGTGATGTCTTGTGTGATTGTAATCAAAATGAAAAAGAAGATTTAGCACATGTATTATTAAAATGCGCATTCTATGACAACATTTGGAGTAACTGGCTACAGCTGATTATTGATTCCATAGAATTTATGAATGAAAATGAGCAGATTACTGTTCTTCTCACAACTGAGGACCCTAAATAATCCATGGGGTAGGGAAATTCGTGATGCTAACCAGGAAAATAAGGTTGAAAAAGTACAGTTCAAACTAAACCGTAGGTTAAAATCTAGTTGGTTTATTCCAAAATGTGGGGATTTGTATGTACTTATAATGATGGTATGGTGATGTAAAAATTGCATCTATGTTCGTATGTTTGCAAATGTTCTGTTGTATTGAATGCAATGTCTGTAATGTTGTTAATGTTTTTAATGCTCTTTTAAGTAATGTCTCACATTGTAACAATCATTTTTAAGATTGAATAATAAACTGAAACTGAACTGTACTAGATTACGCCATTCAATCTGGCTAAAACAATTACATTTAGCTTTAAATTAATATAAATTAAATTACTTGAATAACTTTATTCTAAAGAACATTCTTTTAAGTTTAAAATATAAAAAATACATTAAAACTAAAATTCACAATTTATGGAACAATAAGGATCCTGAGTCTATTGTAGCTTCCAAATATTCTGGCTGGTTTCCCAAAAAATAATTTCTTCTAATAAAAATCCTGTTTAGATGTACTAACAGACCCAACCTTAAGAAATCATTTATTAAAGGAACTTTTAACTTTTTGACAACATAAGATAGACAGATTAGAGAAATTATCACTCAATGAACAGAATTGTAATTTTCAAAAAAGTGGGAAGGAAGACTTATACATACTTTATAGACTTGTACTTGGTATCATTATGAAAAAACTTTGGTTGGGAGAATTTGAAAAAAACTAATACAATTTTTCATTAGAACAACTTACCTATATTCTAATGAATACTCAAGATAACGGATCATTTTCAGAACAGCAAACTACTTAAAAATTGTATATAAAATTAGGAACATTCTTACACTTTCCTTTTATTCTCCCTTTCAAAATTTTCTTAAAATATTCCTCTTTTGGACCTACTCTTTTACAAGGAATGTCTGTCCTCTAGGTAAAGTCATAGTAAAGCATTTGTAAAATATTTAAAATATGTTTTTAAATTTACATAGTTCATGCCTGTATTGTAATTTTATGCTTTGTAATGGTCTTGTATGATCGAACAATAAACTAAATTAAACTGAAACTGGTGCTTGAAGAGTAGAAATTATAGCTCTTGACATTAGGCCAGGAGAATCAGGTATACCTTTCATTTATACATTTCTTTAGCTGGGGCTCTACACAAAGAAGGAGCTCATTCATAACTTTCTTCACAAAGGACTCTAATTATTCTTTACTTTCTTCATGCAGTGCCCTGAGAAAAGCAAGAAATAATTCAATAACCATATTCTGTAAGTTGTGTTTGATGACTGCAATGCCAATAAAAAGATTTAACAAAAAAAAGATCTTTCGTAACTTTCCTTATACAGTGACCACATACCCTGGATCTATAGCTTGCCCTCTGATGATGAGGCTAGGGCAAAATTCATGAGCTTTTACCCTTACTTTTTTCCATTTCCTTATGTTGTCTGATTTTTGGTTTCTCAACCATATTGAATGCATTAACATATTATTTGCATCTAATTTTCTTACCTTTCGAGAAAGTAATGTGTTTCACATTCCATTTTTGAAATCCTAATGTACGCAGTATTGCAATTCACGTCTTTACATTTTGACAACATAAGTTGTAACTTGCTTCATGCAGGGCCCTAATGCACCCTGTGGGTAAACAGGATGCACAGGGCCCTCTAATACTTACACAAATTCATGAAATAGTAGATCCTCTGGGCCACATATTCAAAGCTTTGTACCATGCGCAATCCTGTTGTGCTAGAATAATGCCGAATATGTGCCCGGACATAATATTGAAAATGACAATTAGCATCAGTGCTATGTGATAGCACTGACACTAAAAGTTAATGTATGAGGGGAAGGGCCATTAATGTCAGTGCACTGGCATATTCAGAGAAACAGAGCCACGCTACAGTGTTTTGTGTGACCTGTAGTGCAACACTGAATACCACAACCAAAACGCATGCAGTAATATTGCTCAGGGAAGGCAGTACTCCTATTCCCCGACATGCACCAAGCAGTACACACAAGTGTAGTCTGGTGACCCCCCATATGATCTTGACACCCGTACATATCAATTCATAATTACCCCTTGTTGTCTAGTGGCCCCCCATCCCAAACCCTGACACCTGTAATGATACAACCATAATCAGCCCTGGTAGGTCCCCTTCCTCTGTGTGCACTCCCACCCACCAACCTCATTCCCAGTCAATGTAGTGTCACTGACAACAGATCTTCCCGCTCCTCCCTCTGTGAGCATTCCCACCCACCACCCTCATTCCCCAGTCCCTGCTTGAAATTGCAAACAATCCTCCTGCTCTTCCCTCTGTGTGCATTCCTACCCACCACGTTTATTCCCCAGTCCCCGTAGGGTCACTGACAACAGATCTTCCCACGTCTCCCTCTGTGTGCATTCCCACCCACCCCCCTCATTCCCCAATCCCCATTTGAAACTGAAAACAACCCTCCTGCTCCCTCCCTCTGCATCTGTCCCATCTACCACCCTCTGCTCCCCGGTGCTTTTTTATGTTTTTTTTTTGCTATGCTGAAATAAAAGCCCTCACTGTAATGTATGTTTTAATCTATAACAAAATAAAATGTCCATCACTGATCAGACCCACTCCCCCCACCTCCCCATACCCACCTTGATACCCCCACACACCCTCACTCACCTGAAGTTGTCCCAGGTTTAAGAGCAGCTCTCCCAATGGAAGACACATCTTACTGCTGGACTGCAATATAAGCAACTAAGGAAAATTCAGTTTAATGTATTTCAATGGGGATTTCATCTTTAACACATAACCTTGGCATTTTTCAAGATTTTGACCCCAAACTTTAAACATGGCATGTTGGGGACCCCACTTATGACTAATATGACTCATTCCACAACTCCCACCTCAAAGGCGATTTCTTGGTCACTTGGCGATTTCGCCTTTTTGAGGGGATTTGCCTGACAGTCATATTATTCATTAGGTGGTGTATTTAGGAGGCGATGTTGAAACTCTGGTTTAGACTCTTTACAAATGGTGAAGTTATAGCCATTAACTGGAATTTCACTACTCATGCTCGTACATTTCGAGGTTTTCAAAATACTAACTACAGATCCATGTTTGAGGCTGTGTCCCTCCTTCTGGGGAGTGGCGTCCCTCATTGAACCTCATTCTGAACATTTGTGTCCCTCATTGCAGTACTGCATGGGTGTGGGTTATGCACTGAGTGAGCCAGTTGACACACATTACCTGCAGTTACCTGGCTGTTCTCAGGTCTGGCATACAGGTGGAGCTGTGTGCACCTCCCAGCCTGTGGCTTTCAACCTGTAGTCCCTGTCAGACCAACAGGTGGAGATGTGTGCTCCATGCTATAGCACCACACAGACTACATGTGAGTGCATACATATCAGGTCATAATGAGATGCTAATGTGGCCACTTGCCCATGGATTATCTGAGTAGGCTCATTTGCATAGGTTCTTTGAATATAGTAAACTTTTGCCCTGGGCTAATGTGTTTGCACTGGGCTAATGTGTTAGCACTATGCAATCAAGTTATCCCTGGGCAATCATCTGAACAGCATATCACAATTCTAAAGTATGTGGCCTACATTATTGTTTGCAGTTGTGCAACACTTCATTACTATCACACACATTGTCCACCAACTGCGACTCTGCCTTACTCCACCTCTGTGTTCACTGAGCTGCTGCTGCATTTTGGCTTGTCTTGTTGCTATATTCAAAGCTGTCTTATTTCCCAGGCTATTTTTACACTGCACTCCCAGCCCTGTTTATAGTGTCAGTTTGCAGTGTCAGTGGCTCAGTAGGTAGCACACTCACCTCTGAGGCCGGGAGATCAGAGGGCTGTGAGTTCAGTTCCCACATCTGGCACTTGGGTTAATATCCCAGTACTGACGCTGTAGTGCAGCATGAGAGGGGTGCTGCACTTCTGAGGTGCCGTCTTTTGGATGAGACGTTAAACCGAGGTCCCATCTGCCTGGATTAGTGGTAGTTTAGGTGGATGTTAAAGATCCCATGGCACATTGAAAAGTTTAGGGGAATTTCCCCGGTGTCCTGGCCAAATTTCCCTCATTCACTAAAAATACCACCAACAGCTTAATCTGGTTCAAGGTCAGTTGGCATTCATTTGTATCCCCCAGGTTGTGCCTGAAAATAGGCAGGATTTGTCTAGTGCACTTTCGGTCAACAAAACTAAATAAAATAAATAAATAAATAAAATAAATAAATAGTGATTCCTTTCCAAGCTATTTTCAGCAGGTTTAGCCCTGGGGCTATTCCTTTGAATATTGCATGCAAATGGTTCCAGACTAATTTAGCACACCATGAAGTGTTAATTTTGCCCTGGGGCTAAGTTTTGAATATCTGGCCCTCTAGTTGTAGCTTGCTTCATACAGTGCCTTTCAGGCCCTTTGCTAATCAGGAGTTAAGTCATAACTTGTGTTGTGAAAGTTTCATCTTTTAACTACAAACATTTTGTTTTGCTAATGATTCAACCTTTTACAACTTTTTAACCACTGAAACAATCATTCGCAAAGTTACAGGATACAGAAATCCTTGCACCAACTGATTTTTAAGGTGAATTGCTCAACTGTTGGGCAAAAGGGACTGCAATGTCTCAGCTGGCTCACTCAGTTACCAAAATTTAGATAAATTATAAATAAATAAGTTAGTAAAGTACAAACATTGGGGTTTAACGTCATACTGCCTAATGAGTGCCAATATAATTTATAGTACTTTGTACATTTTAATCCTAATAGATGCGGTAACAGTCCCCCCAATTTATTTCCTTACTTTTTTGAAAATGATACACAACAACTGACACCTTTAGATTTCTTCACACAGGGCCCTATGTGAAGACAATGTGGGTTTTATGTAAAGCAGTAGACTCTTCTGATATGATGCTTGACCTGTGGCTGGCTTCCTGCAGGGCCCCCTTTTGATACAGCTGACCTGTCTTGTATATCTCAAGACCTTTAGCTCTCCCTGAACAGAGACCTGCAGTCCCTTCCTGAAATGGCAGACCCATTATTCACAGCACCAGACCTGTAGCTTGCTCCATGCCCTATGTAAAGCAGCAGAAAAATTAGGCAAGGTGCCAGACATGTACCTTGAATTGTACATGTCCCCATGAGCAGCAAAAAACAGCAGACCTGAGAGACATAGCACAGGTAATGTAGCTTGCTTCTTACAGGACCCTGCAGGTCAGGCCATAAGTGAAGCAGCACACCTAGTGGACAATGCACTGTGCCTGTAGCTTGCTTCATGCAGGGCCCTGTGTGTCATATGTGAAGCAGAAGACAAAGATTCATAAAAAGATTCATACAAAGAAAGGTAATAGGTGACACGCCCTTTTTGCTCCATATTATGGGTAATATTTGAGGATATTACTGGGTATTATGATAGAGTCAAGTCTTTTTTTAAAGTCTGTTTTTTATGACTAATTATGACATCCTTTGGGAGATCATTCCAAGGATTAACTTCCCTTTGACTATTGAAGTATTGTCTGTTTTGTGTAAAAATGCTTTTCCTCTATTTGTACTGGATGACCTCTAGTAGTGTCTGTGAACAACAAATGAAAACCCATTTCATTAAGTAAATGTTCCTTAGATACTTCACACATCAGAAGCAAATCACTTTATAATCTGCATGTTTCAAGTGTCATGAGACTGAGTTCACTCAGTCTATCTGGATAAGAGGTGTTTTAGTGATGTGATTTTTTTGTTGCCCTTCACTGAACCCTTTCTACCATGTTGATCTCCTTCCTGTTATTGAGACACCAGAACTAAGTGGCGTAACACAGGTGTGGTCATACATAAGCATGGTACTGGGAGATATTACTTTTATATCTCTGGATGTGATTTTTTTTTTTTAATTGCCCATAAGATATTGTTTGCTCATTACATAGCCATATTGCATGGGGCTTTATTTTTTAGGTCCATAGATACATTTACCCACAGATCTTTTTCACAGTTAGTAGTAGACAAGATAACATTTCATATGGTGAATTGATGGCATGGGTTATGTTCCACCAAGTACATAACTCTACATTTATCAGTGTTACCAAAGGGGGATAAACAAGGTACAGGATGGGAGCATCTTTCAAAAAAAAAAGATGTCATTGGACTAGGGGGCACAATATGAAATTGGAGGGGTTATATTCAAAAAGAACAGGAGAAAGTACTTCTTCACAGAAAGGGTGGTGGGCCCTTGAAACAGCTCCCAGAGGAGGTGGTGGGAGCAAAGACAGTTATTGGATTTAAGAAAGCATGGGATAGACACATGGGCATCCCCAGAACTAGTAGGGAAGGAAAACTGGAGTCAGAACAGGGACTAGAGACACCACTGGTTAGGGTGGTGGGCAGAGGCTGACTGCCTAGGGTCTGCAGGGTTTATATTAGGTAGGGAAAAATGGGGCAGACTGGATGAGCTGGTCAGTCTTTTTCTGCAACTTTTATGTATATGTACCTTAAAGATATTTCTCGCCTTTCTACCCATTCAAGTGTGTAATTTAGGTTTCTTTGTGGTGATTGCCATTGTTCCATTGTTATACAGGGGCCATTGATTTTCATGTCATCTGCATACTTTATCAACCAATTTTGTAGGCCTGCTGTCAAACCAAAAATGAATTACTCAAAGATAAGTGGACCTAAGACAGAACCTAGTGGAACTCCTCTAGTAACCACCTGGGGTGTGGATTGATAACCATTTACAATAACTTTGAGTACTGTCTTTTAACCAGTGTGTTTTCCAGGTTATTAATCTATAATTGATCCCAACATCCCTCTACTTATTTACAAAGGACCAGTGTGGTACCAAATCAAATGCTTTAATATTCAAGTAGATGATCACAGTCAATTTTATTGTATAGTAGCTTCCTGAATTTCTTATGGAAACAAAAATGATTGGTGGTACATGACCTACTTTTGGCAAAGACACGTTGATGATCTACAGCAAAATATTTGCTTGTTTTTTTTTTATCTCTTATGATGGATTCTAAAATTTTCTCACATACCAATGTAAAGCTAACAGTGTGATAATTAGTATGATTTGTTTTGTCACCCTTTTTTTAAAGATTGGCACTACATGTGTCTGACACCAGTCATCAAGAACTATGCTTGTATTTATAAACTCTTCAATGGTGGATTTCAATGGAATGTAAATCTGGGCACTTGTCATCTTTAGGAGGTGGGCAGATATTTGATCTAGGCTCAGTGATTAATTTTAAGTTTGGTACTTTTATTTATTATATCATTACTGTTTATGTCAAGGAAATGAGCAGAGGGTTCAGAGAATGTAGTAACTTTTATTTGAGCTAATGTATAGACAACAAAAAGAAGAAGAATTGATGAGTTTGGCCATTTCTCATGGTATATTTATTTATTTAAAATTCAGTAACCGGGAAAGGCACACTGAGCCAGAGCTCCTTTTCAGGTAGTTATGGTTTTGTTATTATGGTCAACTGGACCAGTTTTGTTTTTGTAATTTTTCTTCAGTGAATTTATATAGCTGAACAGCTCTTTAGAGTTATTTTTAGCAGCATTTTGGGAGAGAGATAGTTCAGCATCCTTTTTAGCTCTCCTTATCTTGGATTTACATTGTTTCTAGGTGGGTTTATAATGTTTGAGATTTGTTTCTGATTTGCATTTTGAGTATTTATTGTAAATTTTATATTTCCTGTTTATTGCATTCTTTACTGATTTTGTTAGCCATTTTTGTTTGAAATCTGACCTACCATATTTCTTCTACTTGGGAAGTATGGCAGACAAATTAAATGCACAATTTCATTAAATATGCCATTTTTCATTCATGTTTTAGTTACTAGAAAGAGAGACCCAGTCGGTGTTCATAAGTTCTTCCTTAATAGATTTAACATTTGCTTTATTATATTAAAAGGATTTAGTTGTTGCTGTTTGTGATAAAAAGGATGGCAATGTATTGAATTCCACTGTGTTGTGGTCACCATTTGAAAGTGGAGGTAGTACATTACAAATCTACTATGTTCATATTTTCTGACGCTAGCACAAGGTTAAGTATCTTACGATCCCTGGAAGTTCTCTTACATGCTGCCAAAGTAATAGCTGCTGGACTGAGCTTGTAAAATGTTTCTCTGCTATAGTTTTGGCTGTAATTCTGTTCCATTTAATATCCCTGTAGTTGAACTCTCCCACCACAACTACTTCTCCCATCTCACATGCCACTTCTTGTTCATCTATAAGTTCTAAGTTATCATATGTTGTATCAGGGAGTCTGTGGCATGCATCAGGTATTATATATGTGTTTAAATTGCTCATATTTATTTTTACCCATATTGTTTCAGTACTACTGCTATGCTTTCTGACTTTCTTACTAATGTCAACACTTTTTCAGGGGGATTGGTGAAAATGATAAAATGTATAGTCTGGAATCTCCTTACCTCATGTATGGCATTCCATTTAGTAAAATGCACTTAATCCTATTTTCACAGACCAACTTACCACCATGTGACCTGGTGATGAGGTTTGAGCATTTATGTATTTTCCTCTATGCCCTCAGTTGGAATTCAATTTCTTGAAGATGTTCTTAAAATTATTACCTAGAATGGTGGATCTGCTATGATTTAAGTGCAGCACATCTGTGGAGTAGGCCCCTTATTTGCTATGAAAATCTTATCAGTTATTTAGAAAGACTATGTCCTCAATGATGTACCAATTAGCTAATCTGGCATTAATTCTTACTGTGGTATTGTTGTTGTTTTTTTTTTTTTTTTCATAATGAAGATTGTTATGTCACATGTTTTCTCTTGATCTTTTTTTTTTTTGCCAGTGCTATTAATTCATGGCAGATTTCTTTTTGTGGCTTCTTTTCATCATTTGTTCCCACATGTTCAATTATAGAGGTGTCTCTAGTATTGTTACCAAGAAGTTTAAGTCTGTCAGCAATGTATTTAATTCTGACACCAGGGAGATGACATACAGTGTTTGTTAATTTTCTTTGTAGACAATGGTATCCATATATCTGACAATGGAGTCCCCTATAACCATATTATGTTTCTTTGGGTGATTAGTTGTATGGTTTTCAGAGGGTGCTGATTTGACAGGCTCCGAAGCACTGAATAAGTTAGATAGTGAAATAGGATCATGATTTGAGGCATTACCTCTAGCCCTTCTCCCCTTTATCATTCCCATTCTAACTATGACCAGGCAGCATTTGTTTGATTCATTTTGGTTCACATGTCTGTGGGTCCTCCCTGCCTCTCTTAGTCTACCTATCTCCTCAATAGATTCATTTGCTTTAGAACATTGCCTGGTTCTTCTCCTGCTTTGTGGTTGGAATACACTTTGATTCAGATTTGTTGTTAATCCCTTTACAAAATTTCTGATTTGGTTAATTTCTTGCAGTCTGGACAACTCATCTTTTTTATGGAATCTACTTTTTTGCTTAGTATGGGAAAAGCCAGACATTTTCCAAATACAAATTCTCCAGTAATCTCATATGTGGGTTTATTTCAGAACATGTTGCACTGAGTACAAAATATAATCTCACCCCCTTTAGCCTTCTTGTGTTGCCTCAATCTTCCCTTTAAATCTACCTTACATTTTTTAAGAAGATTCCTGAAAGAGGGAGGATTGACTATTCACCATCCTCAGTGGATGTAAGATGACACACTTGTCTCTGCATGCATGTCGCCTCTGCTCACAGATGCTTCTAGTTTGTATTATGGGGACCAGAAGTAGGTACAGTAGCTGCTGTCTTCCGGTACTCTCATTCTACCACAGGTCAGGGATTTTGTTATTTCTCAGTATTTTGTGGTTAAAACCAAACTTTAGTGAAAGCTGATACAACTCTAATTCTCAAAAGAACTTTATTTCATGTTTTCCTGCCCTCCAAGTTTTTGTGCTGAAAAGACAGCCTGATGTCAGGAGGTCACACACTGACACAGCTGTTTCAAAGACTAAACTGTAGAGAGCCCTGATAGGAGACTGGGCTCTCTATCTAGACAATGGATTTTTTGTCCTTTACATCTTAAAGTGTAGCTATGCTGGACCTAGAGGCCAACATGGATATTTTGGCCACTTCCAAGTCATGGTCCACTGAAAACTGACTGGGACAAGGCTGTACCAGGTTATACTTGGTTTATGAAGGACTGGGTGGGAACAAAAGGAGGGGGAGTAGTGCTTTATGTCAGGGAAAGCAAAAAGGTGACAGATAAATGGAATGCAGAGGGAGGCAGAGGTACTTAGGGTCACCCTGAACATGGGGTATGGAGTCACTATTTGTACAGGACTGCTCTATGGACCTCCAGCACAGGGAGAGGAATTAGTTAAGATAATGATATGAGCCATTGGCAAGACTGTTGAAAAGGGGGAGGAGCTGCTGGCTTGGGACTTTAACCTGCCAGACGTAAATTGCAGCATCTCAGCAGCTTCAGGTAGAAGCAAAGACATTCTGGACACTCTGCGGGGGGCATTCCTCAGGAAACTAGTCAGTGAACCCACTCAGATGTGCAATACTGGACCTGGTGCTAACAGGGACAGTACTGCAGATGTCAAGGTGGGAGGCCACCTGGGGACCAATGATCACCATACAGTGTGGTTCAATATAAGGAAGACTACATAATCAAACTGCACAAGGGTTATTATTCTAGATTTCTGGAGGGCAGAGTTTATAAATTTGGGTGAAAGACTCAGGGTTGACCTGGCAGGTGGAAGAGATAGCTTGGGTGGGGATGGAGGAACAGTGAAATAAGCCAGGAGGGAGCATAGTAAAGGCAAAAAACCACTGCATCAAACAAGTGAGCAAAATGATGAGGAAAAGAGACTGCTATGGTTCTCAAAAGAAGTGGCTGCAAAGGTAAAAGTTAAAAACATAGCACTTAGAAAGTATAAGGAGATGCAGAGGGAAGATGATAGGGAGGTGTATCGGGGAACCGGGGGAAGCAGGGAAAGCAGTAAGGTATGCAGAGGTGCAAACTGAAAAGACAATAGTACAGGAGGTAACAAAAGAGGACAAGACATTTAGTAGGTATGCAAGTAAAAAGAAGAAGACTGGTGACTGGATTGTAATGGTTAAAAAGGGAAGAGGGACTGTTCAGAGGGATACCAGGAAAAGGCAGACATCCTGAACAAATACTTCAGAGTAAGGAGTAGGGGGGACACTAGTCCTTTTTTTGAGGAGAGGGTCCTGAATGGACTCACTAATCTGAAGGTTGACAAAGCAATGGGGCCAGACAGGGTGCATCCAAAGGCATTGAGGGAGCTCAGTGAAATACTGGCTGCACCTCTGACAGTTCAATTTAACAGCTCACTGGAAGAAGGAGTGGTTCAGGAGGACTGGAGGAGGGCAGATGTAGTCCCACTACACAAAAGTGGTAACAGGAGGAGGCTGGCAATTATAGTCCAGACAGCCTGACATTGGTGGTGAGAAAGTTAATAGAATCACAGCTGAAGGAAACAATTGTGAAATATCTTGAATTCACTGAGGTACAAGACATGAAGCAGCATGGGTTCACAGGGCTAAGGTCATATCAAATGAATCTGACAGATTTCTTTGACTGGGTGGCAAATGACTTAGATCTGGGTGGAGTGGTGGACATAGCCTACCCTAATTTCAGTAAGGCAAAGGCAGTAAGGATGGGGTGGGGCTAAAAGGGGTAAGGCCATCAAAAAATGGAGGCCAATGAGTACCAATGCCCATAGTCTGGATAACAAGCCTCTTGAACTAGTGGCCTTGATGGAAGAGGGACACATGGTGTCATGGCAGTCACAGAAACATGGTACACAGAGAACCATGACTGGGATGTCAACATACCAGGGAACACAATCTACAGGAGGGACAGGGAGGGTAAAATAGGAGGAGACATAGCTCTCTAAGTAATCAAAGGGATCAAAGCAATGGAACTAAAGGATAAACAGGGAAGAGAGGAGGCACTGTGGGTCATATTGGAGTCAGAAAATGGCACCACAATCCACATAGGGATTGTATACAGACCCCCATCTCAGGGAAGGAAATGGAGGAAATGGATAAGGAAATGATAGAAGACATCCTTAGTATGGCAGAAAAAGGGGATATATTGTTGATGGGGGACCTGAATATGCCAGATGTTAACTGGAGCACATTTACTGCAGCCACACTCAAGAGCAGGGTCATTCTCGATGACCTACAGGGAGCATGCCTCAGACAGCTAGTGTTGGAACCCACTCAGGAGGGAGCAATATTAGACCTGGCACAGTCAGACTGGAATGGAGAGAGGATCTTGGATTTAGAAATGGGTAGCCATCTGAGAACAAGCAACCAAACAGTGTGGTTCATGATAAACACAGCCATAGAGTCAAGCCATACAAAAGTGAGGATACTGGATTTTAGGATGACTGACTTTGGTAAAATGGGACAGTGCCCAAGAAGTGCACTAGCAAATGGGCAGGAAGGAGGGGTGGAGGAACAATGGGGAAAAATCAAAACTGCTATCACAGAGGCAACAAGCCTTTGTGTGAAGCAAAATAAACAAAACAAAATGAAGGAAAAAAACACTAGTTCTCAAAAGAAGTTGTGGGGAAGGTTAGGGAGAAAAAATAGCATTCATGAAGTATAAGGAATCACAGAAGAGGCAGGACAGATAACTATCAGTTGAAGCAGAAAGAAGCAGGGTAGGCAGTCAGAATACCAAAGGCCCAATCCCAGGAAAAGATAGCCAACTCAATGAAGAAGGGGAATAAAACCTTTTATAGGTGCATTAGGGAGTGAAGAAAGACCAAGGGAAGGAAAGTGAGGCTTAGTAAAGGGAAGGGGGTGGGCAGAGGTTGACAGTGAAAAGGCAGAAATACTGAACAAATACTTTTGCTCAATATTCACAAAACAGGAGGAGGAGGAGGTACCAAAACCAAACAGAAGCACTCTGGATATGGGGTTGATACCAGTTCATTCACAGAAGAAAGGGTCCTGAAAGAACTCCTAACACTCAAGGTGGACAAAGCAATGATGCCTGATGAGAATCACCCCTGAATTCTAAAAGAACTAAGGGGCGGACTAGTGACACCACTGACTACCCTTTTTAACAAATCATGGGAGGATGGTGTGATGCCTGAGGACTGGAGGAGGGCGGATGTGATTTCCCTTCACAAAAGTGGGAGCAAGGAAGAGGTAGGAAATTACTGACCTGTTAGTTTGACCTCAGTGGTAGGGAAAAATATTTTTTTTTAATGTATTTACATTTTGGATCAACACCTTTGAGCCAGAGGCTTGTTTATGTAGGTTCCACGTCATGGTATAAGTAGAGGTTAGACAAGTTAAAAGAGAAGCACAGTAGTGCAGCAGTACATTATGCAGGAAAATAAGAATAACTTAATATGCACAGGCATGATTTAAAAAGGCATTAGAACAATGAATATAAGCATCAGTATTTAAAAAGGCATTAAAAGTAGTGTAAAAATTAGAGCAAAAATTGAAGATGTTACAAGACTGGAACACAATAGCATGCATACTGTACAAGTGTGGACTGCAGCCAAAAGGCCTTATCACAAAAAACAAAAGGAGGTAAATAAATGAAGAACCAAACTGTAAATCATTAAAACAATGGATACCCGGGTCAAGTGACTGACAATGCTTGTCCCTTTTAAAGAAAGTTAATGTAGTAATGGTGTAAAAGTACTACCTAAGAAGGAAGAATGCTGCCCAGAGGCATTGTCAAGTTAGTAGGGAAGGTATACAGAGCTAGAGGGTGATTAAACAAGAAATGGGGTGGAGTAGCGGGGTGGAAGAGGGGAAGTGAGGGGTGGAAATGGGAAGGTGGCAGAAAAAGTGAGGGAAGGGATATATGAGGAAGTAGGAAAGGGGATGATAGTAGTAGGTGTCAGGGGAAAAAGGGGGGAAAGGTGGGGAAGCAATCATAGGATAAAGGAAGTAGGGAGTGATCTCCATAGGATTTAAGAGAAACAGTCACAGGTGGCACTAGCCTCAAGAAGTTCACATAGCTTACATTTAAAAAGGTCTAGTGTGGCTATGTTTCTGACATTACAGGGCAGCGAGATAACCCACTTTGGGGCTCTGGCTGCAAATGACCACTGGCCTTGCGTAGTGCAGCTGCGAGGGACATGGAGAGTAGAGTTTTCTGAGTTTCTGCTGTGGTGGGTATTGCTGGAATGCATGAGGAGCTTTTGTACCCCGGGGGGGGAGAGAGACCAAGGGAGGCCTTTTTAGCAACTAGGCAGGTTTGATAAGAGATTCTGCATTGAAGCTGGAGCCAGTTTGCCTGTTAATAGAAGTCACAGGTGTGCGTGCGGTGAGCAGCCCCAGTAAGAAGTTGGCAGAACTTGTTCAAAGCAATGGAGATACATTGCAGGGCAGTGTCAGTAGCAGATCCATAGACTACAAGCCCATAGTCTATGATTGAGATAACAGAGCTTTGGATTGCTAGGTTGACGGCTTCAATAGTGAAGCAGTCTTATGCTTGTACAGAAGGCCAATGCGGATAATCATGGATTTGGCAACATTGTTAATATGACTGAAAAAAAGATAGCATGCTGTCCATGGTCAAGCCCAGGTATTTGAACAATTGAGTCTGCTCCAGAGTGAAGCCTAAGTAGTTTGACTCGTGTGAGCTGTGAAATAACATTTTAGTTTTTTTGTAGTTAGAAACAAGCTTCTAGGAGTTAAATCAAGCCTCTACATCTGTAAACCTTTTCTGTAGCTGGCTCTCCAGGAGGGAGGGGTCTAAATTCTTTGCGAAGATTACCACATTGTCTGTATACAAGATAATATGTTCAGGGCATTTGGCAGGGAGCTTGTTTAGTACTTCTTCTTCTACTACTTCTGAAAGAAAGACATTTTGAATGCTTAGAGGCCAGCAGGGCACAGGACCCAAGGCAGCATGGATGCACAGAGGGAATGTCGTGTCAGATGAATCTCAGATTTCTTTGACTGGGTGACCAAAGTAGCAGACCAGGGAAGGGCTATGGATATGGCCTTCCTAGACTTTAGCAAAGCATTTGACACAGTCACACAAAAAAGATTAATAAACAAATTAGCTGGCCTGAGAGTGTATTCCAGGGTCATAGCCTGGGTAAATAATTGGCTGGACAACAGGACACAGAGGGTAATAGTAAACAGAGTCCACTCCAAAAGAAAGGAGGGTTACTAGCAGGGTACCACAGGGTTCAGTACCTGAACCAGTTTTCTTTAATGTCTTTATAGGTGAGATTGCAGAGGGGCTGGAAGGAACAGTATGCTTCTTTGCAGATGACACAAAGATTTGCAACAGGGTTGATTCACAAGGGATGGTGGAAAAGATGAGAAGGGACTTGGCAAGGTTGGAGGAATGGTCAAAATTATGGTAGCTTAGATTCAATGCAAAGATGTGCAAGTAATGCACCTGGGAAACAAAAATCCAGGGGAAGTGTACACAATGGAGGAGAAGGTACTAACAACAACAAAAATGGAAAAGGACATGGGGGTAGTCATATCAGATGACCTAAGGGTAGGCAAGCATTGTGAGAAGGCAGTATGGAGGGCTGGGGGGATACTGAGATGCATAGGGAGAGGCATCACCAGTAGAAAACAAGACATTGTTATCCCTCTGTACAGACAGTTGGTGAGACCCCATCTGGAGTACTGCATGCAGTTCTGGAGACCTCATTCCTCAAGGACATAGACAGGATGGAAGCAGTCCAGAGGAGGGCAAATAAAATGGTGCAGAGTCTGCACCAGAAGCCATATGAAGAGAGATTAAAGGAGCTTAATATGTATACCCTTGAGGAAAGGAGAGAGAGGGGGACATTATAGAAACTTTCAAGTACCTCAAGGGAATCAACAAAGTCCAAGAGGGTAGCATCTTTCAGAAAAAGAGATGTTCAAGAACAAGGGGGCACAATCTGAAGATGGGGGGGGGAACAGCTCGGGTCAATGTGAGGAAGTGTTTTTTCACAGAGAGGGTGGTGGGTGCATATAAAGGCCTTCCTGAGGAGGTACTGGGGTCAAAAACAGTGGGGGAATTCAAGAATGCATGGGACAGACATAAGGCAATTCTAGTGGGGGGTAGGAGGAAGTAGGCTGTTGGTTAACTAGGATCTGCAACTCATCCAATAGGTAGGGAAATGGGCAGATTGGGTGGGTCAAGTGGTCCTTATCTGCTCTCAAAGTCTGTGTTTCTATGCTTCGGACACTGTTCCACACAGAAGTATAATAACCAAGTTGGGTAGCTTACAATTAGTCCAGAGGTGATAAACTAGATAAGAAACTGGTTAGGGGATAGGCAACAGAGGTTGGTGGTGAATGGAGTTCACTTAGAGGAAGGGAGAGTGACCAGCAGAGTGCCTCAGGGATCAGTGCTGGGACTGGTGCTCTTTAATGTCTTCATAAGTGACATTGCAGCGAAAAGGGAATGGAAGGTCTGCCTCTTTGCAGATTACACCAACATCTGTAATAAGGTGGGGGGTGGAAAGGATAAGCAGAGACCTGAGAAATCTTGGGATGTGGTCAAGGGTATGGCAGTTGGGTTTCAATGTGAAAAAGTGCAAAATAATGCACTAAGGACACAGAACCCCAGAGGCAGAGTACAAAATTTGTGGAGTGGTATCAATGACCATAAAGCAGGAAAGAGATCGGGGAGTAGTCATATCAGATGACCTAAAGGTGGCAAGACAATGCAACAAGGCAGTCAAGAGTACAAGTTTGATATTGGGCTGCATAGGGATGGGTATCAACATCATAAAGAGCAAATTACCCCAGACCTCATACCATATTTGCTCAAAATTGTAATCATTTGTTTACTCAGGTCAAAGCAGATCTCCAGGTATGGACCCATCTTCCTATTTCTGTTCTTAGTAGGGTTCAGGCCATTCAAATGAATATCCTGCCACGAATATTGTATTTAATGCAGAATATCCCTTATACTCTACCTAAGAAAGAAGAGATCAGATGGAATAGAATTATCTTCTCCTTTGTGTGGCAAGAGAGGAAATGCAGGGTGACATTGGGAAAACTTCACCTCCCTAAAATCAGAGAAAGTTTAGCTGTCCCCAATACTCAAAATTATGCTCTAGCGGCCATGCTCAGTCACTTGACATACTGGCTAGGCTACTGCTTACAAATCCCATTATGGGTACAGATTGAACAGACTCTTTCCTCACTTCCCATGGACCACACCACGGTTTTTCAACCAGACAGTGGCTAACACCACCATGAACAATCTCCATACACAGCAGAACTTCTGCGTTGCTGGAGAATCTATCTGAAAAATATGAAAACCTGGCAGGTGCTAGATGGATAGGGATCCCAGTTTTGGACCCAGCCTTCACTCCAGTGAGACTGAACCATATGTTCAGAGGTTGCCTTAGAGCGGGCTTTCTCACACTTACCATTTTTATCACAATGGTATTTTCTAATCTTTCTCACAGTTGCAAACAGAATTTTCTCTCATGCATCATGATGTTTACAGATATCTGCAGGTCTGCCACTTTCTGGGCTCTACACTTGGCCTTGATGTAGCCTCCTAGACTCTTCCACCACTTTTTCCATTGCTTTCACAAATTCAAGTAGAATCTTCTCTGAGACTTAAAATGAATGTACTCCCCCGTATTTTTTACCCCCTTAACATGCTACATTTATACCTCCCTGCTTCTTGGTTTAAGAGACTTCATTCTATTATCTCAATTTTTAGGGAAAGAGAAAACACCCTGCAGAGCCTATGCAAGACTAGGTGCACCAAAACATCTTTGGGGCCTCAGACTGCCTAACTTTTATATATATACTACCTGGCTAGCCACATCTCTAAATATGCGAGATGAACTAAACCTCCTGCACTGCAAGGAGTGGCTAAATATATACCAATATGGCTACAGATAGAAAGATATCAAATTGTAGAAGCTGGTATTTCTTCCGACAATCTCTTCTTTACCTCCCCCAATAATTTGCCATCTCAACTTAAAGATAAGGTTATATACAACTCATTAAAAGTCCATGCCCAACTATGTAGGACCATGCAATTTAATAACTTGAGTGACATTTCTCAACCACTTTGATACAATGCGAATTTTAAAGTAGGAGAATGTATGTTATCTCCTTTGAGATTCCCCGAGTTAAATGGTAAGCTAGTCTCTGATGTCCTGGTGGATGGTCAGATACCCAGTAGTCTGGAACTTCTAACCTATCTTAACCTCCCTACAACACAAATTTTTAAGATATACCAACTCTGGCATATGCTGACTAGCTGATTTGATATAACAGCCTAGAATATTCTTATTTATTTATTTATTTAGGGATTTGGATCATACCTTTGAGCTCAGAACTCTTTTACAAAGGTTCCATGCCAAACAGTGACAGTGACAGCAATAACAGTTTACATGCAATACTCGAATAGTAGGTAGCTAGTTTACAATAAGGTTACAATGTCATTCATAGTACCAATGGTGATAAGTACAGCATCAAGTGCATTCAACTAGGGTAAAGGACAGTGTTTATATGTAGCGAAGGAGATAAAGAGGTGTGACACCTAGTGTGAGAGTACAAGGAGGAGTCAAGGGGAAGGGAGACTGGGGAGGGGAGAGTGGGCAGTCAAAAGAAGTGGCTTGAGCCCCTTTAGCCCCCTATTATCAACTGTTTTGATAGATGGAGTTCAGAAAACTTGAGAGGCAGAGTTAATGTTAGAAATGACCCCAGAGGACTGGAGCCAGATTTGGTGTAGACAACACCAGACAACAAGCTCCTACAGCTGGAGAGAATTCCAATTGAAAGTGGTGGCTCGATTCTTTTGTACTCAGCAAATCACAACCAAGTACTTATCCACATGACATTCCTCATGTTGGAGACTATGCGGATGTGAGGTGCCAACCCAAACCCACGTTTTTTGGTTTTGCCCCAAACTCACTCAATACTGGCGGAAGGTGGGAATGGCCTAATTCCCAGACTTTGGATCTCTAACATGTGAAATAGCCATATGTTTACACCTCCCATCACATTTTAAACAGTGGCATAGAGCTTATCTCCTAAGTATACTCTTAATTGTGGCTAAGAAAGTCATTACAAGATTAGGGTTACAACCCACTTCACCAATGATTAGGAGCTGGGTAGACACTATATATGATATCTATTGGATGGAGAGTATGACAGTGAGACTGCAAGATAGAACACCTCTAATTATGAACAGATGGACTACCTAGGTTACTTATATGGCTGATCACAGGCCTGAGTTGGTACCCTAGAATAGACAAGAGTCTGGAGAGCCAGATCTGAGTCTGGACAGTCCTTCCTAAAGTAATCATAGTTAGATTTCAAGTAGAAATGATTCTTCTCTTTAACCAGTGTCCATCCTGTTCAGCTGATCTGCTGTTTCCCCTCTGGAACCCTGCTATGTACAATACTGGCTTGCTGCTGCATATTAATTGAGAGCTATTAACCTAGAATCTAGATGACTATGTACATCACGTTTTGAGGAAATCTTCCTTATGCCACCTATAATTCAATAAATACTAAATTAAAAAAAAAAAAACAGCACAAAGAGGGAGATGATGATGCCTCTGTTTAGATTGCTGGTAAGACTCCACCTAGAGTAATGTGCCCTGTTCTGGAGACCACATCTTCAGAAGGACATAGACAGAGCTGAGGTGATCCAGAGAAGGGCAAATAAAATGGTGCCGGCTCAGCATCAAAAGCCCTATAAGGAGAGACTAAAGGGCCTCAAAATGTACACCTAGAAACAGAGGAGGGAGAGGGGAAAATGATAGAGACCTTCAAATACTTCACAGGGGTAAATAAGATACAGGAAGGAAGTCATTTTTCAGAAGAAAAGGGGCTCAAGAACAAAGGGACATGCTATGAATCTGGAGGGAGGTAGATTCAGGAGAGATGTGGAGAAGTACTTCACAAAAAGAGTGTTGGATTATTGGAACAGACTTCTAGTGGAGGTGGTGTGGGTGAAAGCAGTGGTGGGGTTCAAGACTGTATGGGGTAAGCATTAGGGAATCATAGTGGAAAGGAAGTGGGGAAGGATAAAGACCTGTAGATTGTGTATGGTCTGCAGTAATTGTGAGGTAGGGAGGAATGAGCACACTGGATGGGCTAAGCAGCCATCTGCCATCCAGTTCTATGTTTCTATGTTTCTATATGTTGTTATTTCTCAGTATTTAGAGGTTAAAAATCACACTATAGTGAGAGCTGGTAGAACTCTGATTACCAGAAGGGCTATATTTCACATTTTCCTGCCCCTCATTGTTTCTTGCTGAAATGGCAGTCTGACATCAGGAGGTCACACACTGACACAGCTGGTTTCCTGATTAAAAGGTAGAAAGCCCTGATAGGAGATAGGGCTCTCTAGCTAGCTAGCCTCAATGGATTTGCTGTCCTTTTTATCTAAAAGTACAATTATGCTTCTGTTACAATTTTATAAGCAATCAGAAGTTGAAAATACAGAGCTGTGTATCACAGCCAGCATACCGTTTGGCATTTCAAGCATGTTACCAGACCTGTAGCTTTCTTCTCACAGGAGCCTGTGGGCCCTACTTGAAGCATTAAACATATCAGAAATAGTGTCAGATATGTAATTTGCTTCACGTACTGCTCTGTGGGCCCTTTGTGAAGCAGCAGACCCATTGGGTAGGTCTAAACATTGACAATTGGGCAGTAGTGGGAAGCGGGCTTGATAAGTCACCCATCAATAAAATGTGTGCTTAAAATGGTGAAACAATTTTAATGTTCTAGATGATAGAAGCAGGGGAGAAAATTCCATGAGCTTATGTGATTTATGATTTCATTGTTTTTTTTGTCACCCTTAATATTAAAATTGTTTACCTTTTATTTTTCAAAATTTGAGGGTCAGGGTGCTTGCTACCCTCCCTAGTGACTATATAAGATTGTGGTCAAAACTAAGTAAAACAGATCAGTAGCACAGAATTTCCTAATGTGTCAAGTTTGGAGAAATGTGCTAAATCTTTTTTATGCAAAAGATTAGCTAAAAAAAAAACTGATTTTTCCATTTTCACCCTGATAAGGGTAATTGATGCACTACTTTAACTGCTACTTTTACAGATATAACTAGTGCTTTTAAAGATGCACTTTTCTCATAAGTGCATTGCTTTTACAGATGTACTTTTTCCTAAATTCATTTCTGAAACTGCACCTGCAAAAGCGGTTACACTTTAAATATCAGTTAACTACACTGTATTTATAATGTAACTATACTGTAACTCCATTGCAATTGCAATGTGGTTGCATACAACAGACATGTAAGGACAGTGTAATTATGCTGTTGCATGCAATTAATGATTAGTTACATTGAAACATATATTTAAAGTATGGTATAACCCTAAAGAGTTTCTCTCTAAGTCCATTGCCAGTTTAAGGTTAGCAATGGAGAAACTGTGAGGGGGTTCAAAATGTGACACTTCTAGAGTTGTGAGACTTATTTCATATAGAATATATGGTGGGAGTACATAACAAGAATTTGATGCACACCTAAGGTGTGGGATGCTACATAAACCCCTAGGGCAAAGCTCAATGGGCTTATGAAAGCATCTCATACTGAGGGTGTACATTATATTCAAGTTTTATACTCCCCCCCCCATGTTGTTTTATCTAATTACTGGTATCTGTTTTTTCACCCTTACAATTTCACTTTGCGATACAGTAGCTGTAAATTTGACTGGCCAGTTGATTATGCTTCTGTGTACTGTCCTTGTTTGTGGAGATTGTGGGTCTTTATTTGTTTAAATTTTTAAGTCTTTCTGTTCATTTAAAATTTTTCTTTTGTTTTAACTTATTTTAATGGGTCCCAGTATCAGGAGTGGTTGAGGGAGTGGAGAAAATAAAAATAAGTCGACGGCAGTTGTGGTCCGACTGAGGTTGTTTTAGAGCCATGAACTGACAGGTTAGTTTTACTTTAAAAAAAAAAAAGCACAGCCACAGTGTAAAGAGTAGCTCTGTGTGATCAGTGCTCGACCGCTTCTGTACTGAGAAAACTGTTCTTCCTTTTTGTTATGTTGTCAGTGCTAGACAGTTCTAACCATGCATACAGTGTGGGAAACCAATTTTGTGTTCGCTGTTATAACTCACAGGTTATGACAGTGAATTATAACCTGGTTTTCCTATGGAAAAAATTGATTCCAGTTATTATGATTGAATTATTATCTAAAATTAGAAGGTAAAACATTTTTTAAAAAGTACAGTTAAAAAAAGGTTTATGAAAGTTTTGCAGCTGGACTTATAAAACAACACTTTCTCAGTTGCATGTTACAGAATCAAAGCTTACTCACCTGGTAAAGATGATTATGAGAGCACCTTTTTACAGCACTGGAGTCATCATTATTGAATTTTGAGGTATCTTCTCATAGGCTGGTGCACAAAATTGAAACTTAAATCTGATCTCAACTCCTTCTCATTTCTATTGGACCTTCCTCAGTACAACATTTCCCAGGCTGTTCCACCTGTAAACTTGTATTGCTTCATTCTTAAGAGAAAGTTTTAAAGTAAAAAACATTGGAACCAAAAGTGTTAAGAACATGAACATGATGGAGGCACCTTGGGCCTAATTCTCAAAACTCTGTGCAAGCCGCGCCAAAGGTGCTTGCACCAATTGCCAGTGTGCCAGGGATCCTGCACACAATTCTCCATTGGGCAGGGTCCAGTGGTAAAGTCCCACAGCTTGTGGCAACTATCGCTGTGCGCCAAACAGACAGTGCATATGGATGATGTGCTGCAAGCTGTGAGCCAGCTGTGTGCCACTCTAGGAGATCCCTGGTGGCTAGTGGCCCCCCAGCCTCTTTGTATAATAATGAATCACATCCCTGGTGATCTAGGGACTTCTTCTGCTCTGATCCTCTTACATTAAAATGAAATGCATCCCTGGTGGTCTAGCGGACCCCCTGCCATGATCTGCCTGTAATAAAGTATATATCACTGTACCTGATGATCTAGTGGGACCCTCCAGCCCTGATCTCCCTTTCATTATTAGTAAACGTGGCCCTGGTGGTCTAGCAGACCTCTCTGATCTGCCTGAATATGATAATATTCTTTCCATGATGGTCTGCTGGACCCCCCACCCTGGCAGGCAGTGCCCCAACACCCTGCTCCCCCATCACATCTGAAAGTTGATGACCAGCACAGCCCTCTGCTCTCTACCATGGCTGGCCAGCAACTGAGCTTTCACTGAGCATGTAATATATACAGTACACACTCAGTGACAGCTCAGCTGGTGGCAGGTCATGGTGAAGAGTGGAGGGCTGTGCTAATCTCTGGCTTGGGGATGGGACAGGGGAGTGGGGTGCAGTGGTTCCGCCTGCTGGAGTGTGGGGGTGAAGGGTCCACTAGACCACCAGGGACAGAATATTACAATATTTAGGCAGATCAGGGTGGAAAGATCAAATAGACCACCAGGGAGAGACTAGAATATTATAGTATTTGGGAAGATCGGGGCGGGGGTTAAACTAGACTACCAGGGAAAGAATATTATAATATTCGGGCAGATTGAGGGGTGTCTGCAAGACAACCAGGGAATGAATAATATATTCAGTCAAATCAGGGCAGGGGGCTCTGTTGACCACCAGGAAAATAATATTATAATATTTGAGCAGATCTGGGGAGGGGGTGCACCAGGGAATGAAAATTATAATAATCAGGCAGTACAGGGTGGTGGGGTTCTGCTAGACCACCAGGGACCTGCTTATTGTAATGATATGGAGATCAGGCTTGCGGAGTCCACAAGACCACCAAGGACTTTATTTTAGAAAAAGGTGCATTGGGGCTGTGGGGGTGGGGGGAGAACAGCACAGTGGCACAAGGTACAAAACCCTCCCAGAGGGCAGATTTCTAGGTACCCTTAGACCAGCCCAGAAAGTTGCTCTCTGTGAGAGTTTTGAGAATCGCAAATTAGGGGATTTGGCAGCCTGCATCTGCCACAACTCCCCTAGCAATATGCCACAGCCCATTTTGTGCCACAAGGATGGTGTATGCCCCCTTTGGTACATGCAGCCTCCAGTTGGCACAGAGTGCATTTCTGAATCACTCTCAGTACATCTTTTGGCACAAGGGGCACTTTGCACCATTCCTTGTGGTACAAGCCCTTTGTGCCATTCTGTGATCTTTAAGAATCGGGCCCAAGGACTTTGTTCAGTGATCTTTGTTTCTGAACATAAAACCACCTGAGCCGCCAAGAGGAAAAGTGATAATCAGAAGTTAATAAAAGGCAAATAAAACACCTACTATTTTAAATTCTATCTAAAGGACATCACTAGCTAATACTGTCCATGACCCAGCCGAGATATAAAAATGCCCCTTATTCCTTGCTGTAAAAATGTGCTTTCACAATCATCTTTACCAGGTGAGTAAGCTTTCTTTATCACTCCTTTTTGCAGCACTGGAGTCATCAGTATGAGGTGATTAAGCAGCAGTGCCAAAAGACTAGGGTGGGGCAAGGAGGCAGTGGTTGAAAAACTGTTTGAAGGACCTTACATCCACAGATAACTTTGTCACTGTCACAGGTATCTAACCTGCAGTGCCTGGAAAAGGTATGCTGAGGCAATGAGGTGGCTGCTGCACAGATGTCTACCATGGAGAGCAAATCCCTTTCTGCCCAGGAAGTAGCTACTGCCATGGTAGAGTGAGTTTTGACTTGAAGAGGACACTGCAAATCAGAACGCTTGTATGCTTCCACTATGGTAGCCTTTAAGCATCTGGTAATAGTGGATTGTGATGCAGCGAGACCCTGCATGTGCTCCTGGATGAGAGAAACAGCTTCTCAGACTTCCTGAATGAGGCTCTTCTTTCTCAGTAGGCCTTCATGGTATGTAATATGTCTAGACTTGACAGGTCCTCATCATGGCTGGTGTCACTGGGCGCAATGGTGGGGAGCAATATTTCCTGTGACAAATGTAAAGGACAACAATGCTGAAGATCTTGGTAACAAAGGCAGGGGCCATTCAGATTACCACCCAACTTGGTGGAACTCCAGGAAGGGCTCTGTACAGAACAGGGCCTATATTTTACTGGTTCTATGAGTTGAACATATACTATAGCAATCAGGAAAACAGTCTTTAGAGTCAAATAAATACAATGCACTAGAGTTTAATGGTTCAAATGTTCCCTGGTTAGAGAGTCCAGTACAAGACTCATGTACCGGGGGGCTATGGTAGATCTAGGTGTAGTTCTGACTTTCTCAGTGGCCTTCAGGAAGGTCTGTACTTGCATGTGCACTCCCAGTAAGACTCCTTCAGTGTACCCCAATTGCAACTACTACGGCTGTCTGCACTCGGAGGGAGGCTGGTAACAGACCTCTGTCGAGGCCTTCTTGGAAGAACACCAGTAACTGTGGGATAGTGCAAGTGGTTGATAGCACAGATTTAGAGGCTCACTACTTGGAGAAGATGAACCAGTTACTATTATAAGTACAGTTGGTGGACAGTATGCAAGATTGTAACATAGTATCCACCACCTTAGTGGAAAGTCCAGATTCTAACAGTCTTTGCATCTGGGTAGCCATACCATCAACCTGAGGGTGCATAGTGGTGGGTAAAGAATAGGACCTTCAGACAGGAGGTATGGTTAAAGTGGCAGTGGAAATGGCTCATCTATCAGCATTTGTACTATCAAGGCATACAATGTTTTCCTGGGCCAAATCAGGGTTACTGTTGGTCTGTTGAATGTTTTGAACCACTCATCCTATCAAGGAGATTGGGGGAACTCATAAGTTGTCTTGAACTTCCATGTGAATGTCAGAGCATCTATGACTGAAGACTCATGTCCTCTGTACCTGGAGTAAAACTTTGGTACTTACTGTTCTCCTTCATGGCCATCAAATCTATTTGGAAGGGCCTCCTCCAGCTGTAAAATTTCTGAAATACCTGTCAATTCAAGGTCAACTTCCCCGGGTTGAGTGCCTAATGACTAAGCCAGTCTGCCTGGGTATTGAGTTCCCTAACTAAATGGATTGCTGAAAGGCTTAGCAAGTGGGTCTCAGCCCATTTCAGAAGGATGTCTGATTATTTTGCCATTTGCTTGCTTTTGGTGCCCCCTTGGTTGTTGATGTAGAACACTGACTCTGCTGTACATCATTATCCATGTGTGGTCACCCTGCACCTGGGGACAGAAGTGAATAAGAGCTAGTCTGATTGCCCATGTCTCCAGTATATTGAGGTGCAATCTTTCCTGCCCTGATGACCATTTGCCTTGAACTGTGTTGGACCCCAGGACGGTGCCCCAATCTTGTAGACCCATGTATGTGTCTATTGTTTTGGTGATGTGTTTGTTGAATGCTGACCCTTCTAATATATTTTTGTTCTGAATCAACTACAGAATGGATTGTCTTACTGGTTGGGGCAGTGATAGTCTTTTCAGATAGTTCTGAGATGCTTGACTCCAATTGACCAGCAAGGATCTTTGTAGTGGCACCATGTGTAGTCCGACCCAGTCATGCAGATCTATATAAAGCCATGAGGCCAAGCAGCTGCATCAAGTCCTATATAGTTGGGCAGTTGTGTGCCAGTATCTGGTTGCAGTGGATGTGAATGTTGTAGATCCGACCATCTGATGGTCATTTTACCCCTCGGCGGAATCTAAGATGGCTCTCAAGTGTTCCCATGTGGTGCACAGGTTGAAGTTGTCCTTGACCCATTAATTACCTATCCATGCTGTGTGAGAACCTGTTGCACCTTCCTCATGGCCTTCTCTGTGGCTTCCTTAGTCCTTGTTTTTATTAGCCAGTCATCCAGGTAAGAGATAATGTGAATTCCTTCCACTCTGAGGTTTGCCGCTAGAGTTCCTAGCCAGTCATCGATGTAAGGGATAATGTGAATTCCTTCCACTCTGAGGTTTGCTGCTAGAGTTGTCATGATCTTGGTGAAGACTCAAGGGGATGAGGCAACACTGAAGGGCAGACATTTGTATTGAAAGTGTAAGATCACCATGCAGAATTTCAGAAGCCTGTGAAGAGATGGAAGGATGGGGACATGGAGATAGGCATCCTTTAGGTCTATTGATGTTAACAGGTCAACCCATCAAACTGCTGCTTTAGTGGTGTGCAGAGCCTCTATTTTGAATCTTCTATAGAAAAAAACTGATTTACAAACTAAAAATACAGAATGGTGTGCAGGTCTCCTGTCTTTTTTGGCACTAAACAGAAAATGGAATATACTCCTGAACCCTGCTCATTAGGTGGAACTGGGATTGTGGTGCCATCGTGTAGACGTTGATTTGGCAGTGCTTACACCTGGGGAATTGGAGTCCTGTTGGGAGATTTGTGGGACTGAATTAACCTGTTGTTCTTTGGCAGCTAATTTATTTTTTTGAAGAAACCTTCGGACACTTCTAAGACTCATTTGTCTTTGGTGCTTTTGATCCAAGTGCTGGCATGCTGTAACAGATGTCCTACCACTGTCTGATCCATGGTCTGGGCCTGTGTCTCCTCATGGTTGGACCTGACTGTTACCATTGTTGGCCCTGAATCTGCCCCTATTTCTGGATAAACCACTGCATCTTCTGTTGTTGCCTAACCTCCTCTGCAGTTGATTGGCTTTGAATGCAAAGTTACAGGATTTTCCTCCTTGGTAATAGTTATTTCTGCAAGCCCTTTGTGAATAGCTGCAAAACCTGTTGCTATGAAAGAAATAGAAACATAGAAACATAGACTTTGACGGCAGATAAGGACCACTTGGCCCACCCAGTCTGCCCATTTCCCCTACCTACTGTATAAGCTGTAGATTCTAGTTAACCAACAGCCTATTTCCTGCCACCCCCCACCACAATTGCCTTGTGTCTGTCCCATGCATGTTTGAATTCCCCCACTGTTTTAGCCCCAACAACCTCCCCAGGAAGGCAGTTCCATGCATCCACCACTTTCTCCGTGAAAAAAGATTTCCTCCCCCATTCAGGTCCTTGCTGTAACCTGTTCAATGTATTTCTCCATTCCATTACCAAACTGTATATTTCTTTTAAATTGCCACTTGGATAGCATGTTTTTAACTCATGGTCCACTTGCCAGAGCATCAACCATAGGTGGTGCCTCATCCTGTTGTTGGTGGCCATGGTGCACAACACCATTTTGAAGTGTCGATAGAGGCATCTGCCATGTATTTGACTGCCTGCACTGTATACTTCATGGTTGCCCTGTGTTTGCTAGTCTTGGGAAAGTCTTTCTGAATAGATTTGAGCCATCTAAGTATGGTTCATGTAGTGTAAATAGATGTCGTAGATGCTTTCATGGACATAATCAGCATCTAGCATGTCTTTTTCATGGCTTCCTCAGTCTGTCTGTCAGGTCCTGTAATGCTGTGGAAACCTCCAATGGGAGAACTGTCTAGTAACTTAAGGATGCTATTTGTGGATCAACCTCTAAGGGCTGGGACCACGGCTTCTGTTTATCCTGAGGAAGATGGTATCTCCTGTTGAATGAAGCTTTCTCTCATGTTCTCTGAGTCAGGTGCATCCCATTCTTTAATTAATAGCCCCTTTAATGCCTTGCATACAAGATCAAAATCATGAGGCTTCTTTCTTTCCCTTATAAGGGGATGTAGCATCTCTTCCTCAGAGGGCACTGGCTCTTCAAATATTACTGTTTCACAAACAGCCCTAATAATTTCCATGATGGTATCAAAGGGACATATTCTGGCAGCCAGATCTTTTCTTGGCTTTTTCCCGTCTTCATTCAAGAACCCCCCTTCTTATGGAGAGTTGCCACTGGGGTCATCTGTATCAGTATCTCCATTGGTTCTAGATTTCTTGGGCTTTGAGGTTGATCCATTTGGGTCCCTCAGATGCTTGAGTTCATCCAGAACCTCTATCTATCCCAGTAGATTGTGAAGCATGTCTACCATCATCCTTTGTGACACAGTAGAGGCATTGTCCTCTACGTTATAGTCTGCCAAAGTGCCAGAGGCCATGTTGTTGTCCATTATGCACAGTGAACAAAGTCCCCCTGACTGAACAGAGAGCAGGAAATTCAGACACTTTCTGCACATCTTCTTGGAGTGACCCATAATGCAGCTTGAATCTGATGACCTGAAAATCGGAGAGGCAGAGGATGTCAGACACCACTTACTCATCGAATCTGAATGAAGTTACTGAAGAAGGGAGAGAAAGATGACGTCTAAGAGAGGCTCTGCAGAAACCACACACAAAAAAAAGGAAAGGAGTCCAAAGAATGGGCAACTGTTCAACAAGCCTTAAATCTTCTGCAAAGGGCCTCCTAGAGCCAAACTGCAACACCACATCAAAAAATCAAGAGACCCCTACCATAAGGGGTATTCACAAATACTGTATAGTACCTTGATTTTGTGTTGAATTTATTTCACAGTATCAGCTGTCATCTGCATTCGCGCTCCTATTAATTAGCACTCTGATGTGCAGCTGATAAATGCGGTCCTGCCACTTGCCTTATTCAACTCTGTGGTACCTGTCTGTACATGTAAAAAAATAACTGTATCTGCACTGCATTTTTGGCAACAAAGCAAAATGCCAATTGTTACCTGGCTCACTGGACTTAAAATACAGCGCCAGTACCCCTTGCATGTTGTCAATGTGGATGCAGAAGTTATTGCATCCAGTTCTGGAGTACAGCCTCATTTTGCTGCATCTGTAGCCCATGAATTGTCTTGCACACCACCTGCCAAACAAGAGCAGGCATTAAAGTATCAGCATTACAGCTCAGTGGTGTTGTATCTTTAATAGTACCCAGAAAAGGTGTCCATTGCTCATTCATTCCAGATGAGGATGTACCAGATGAATGAGTGTCCACAAACAACCATGTGGCATGATGATGAATGCAGATGAATGCTGCATACAGCATCCTTGTGATCATTGTTCACACTTTACCTTCCTTTTTTAGTTTTCTTAAAATAATTTCCCACAAATAATCCAATAAAAGATTTAAACAAAGCAAGTAAGGGAATCGAATTGGGGGTCATTGTCCGAAACTGCTACCGATGCTATTGTTCTATCGGGCTGGTGTGGGTCATTAAGTTCAGTGCAGAAAATTTCCCTGGTCCTAGATGTTCACTGATGGATCACATTACACTAACATAGCGACTATTTAGGACCAGTGAAAATAAGGTACTATACAGTACCACCTACAGCTAAATCTGGTTCTGCAAATCAGCTTGCATCTGTTTTTTTTTTTATTTTTTTTTTTATTCATTATATTTTTTGATCTCCTGCAGAGTGGGCCCAATGACCCCGTCCACCAGCATTCACACCCCAGGACCAGGTCTGGTGTGCGGTAACTGCTCCATGCGCACAGTATCAGCCACGCCCCAGTGAAGGTGCCTCTTGTGTCTGGGGGTGTGGGGCACAGTCATCAGCTGTAGAGCTCACCCAACCATTTTCCACTGATTTTCTTCCCCAGTGAGCTGGATGTGCAATGGCATTGTGCACATCCATGCTGATGCCTGCCCTGCTCCCCAGCCCTCCTGTGCATGCAGCTGTAGTGCGGCTAGCCTTTCCCAGTCACCACTACAGTGCAATGCAGTGCCCCTACCCTCTCCAGAGGAAGGAGAGCAGTTGCAGGATGCTCAATCCTTCCTTTCCCCTGCCAGCCCCCAACAGCCCAAGTCTGTTCCTGAACCCAGGTCGCCAGTGTAGTGCGAGGTGGGGCGTCCAGTGCCTCAACCCTTAACACCACCAGGCCGGCTCAGTTTGCATCTGTACATATATTCCCCTTATCTTTCCCTCGGGTCACACCTGGAAATGAGCCATGGTTCAGAGTGTTTCTCCCGGTCACAGGCTTTCAAATACATAAATAAAAAAATAAGAACTTTAATAAACAAACCTGAAAAGTTAAACCATCAACATGAATAAGGGAACAGGACTAACTGGCTGCCATACCAGAAACTGGCAACACAACACCCAGAATGGTTACCAGAGCACAACACAAGATGGCTACCCGAGGGACATTTCCCATGCCCCTGTAAGACTGGGTTGCCACAAACAAAATGGCTGATGAGGTCAGAGGTGTCACAAGATTTTGCATCCCCTGGTCCCAGTAAAGTAGTGCACACCTTTCCTTAAGATAGCCAATGAGATCTGGAAGCTCTCACAAGATCAGGGCCCCATTTTTGGTAATAGGAGGGAGGAGGAACGCCCTCCTAACATGGTTGATGAGAAGCAGAAATTGCAGGAGCTCGGCAGCCATACTGGCATGTAAGGCTGCAGAGTGAGAGGAATCCCCTCCCTAAGTGAGGAATAATGTGAGCACAGAAACACCATGTACCAGACAAGCTTCTTCAAAAGTGGCAGGTTTCCCCTGCCAGATGTGGCCCTGCTCAAAACTGGGCAAGTGGGAGCTGTACCAACCAATGAGCCACCGAAAAGGTGGTGGATATCTTGTGACTCGTGAGAGTTTGGGGGGGGGATTGGCAAAAACACTATGGCAGGAGCAGCTAGGAAAGAAGGCTGTTGCCCAACTGTGCATTAAATCACACCATTAAAATGGTCCATCCACTGAGCAGTGCTAGAGGAGACTGAAAGGTCAGCAAGGCATGTACACCCCCACCCAAAATCATCCATGCTGTTGAGGCATCAGGCAAACATCAGGTAAGCAGGCAACAGGAGTGCTTTCAAAAACAACAGCACAAATGGGCATGAAAGGACAAGGGTACAGATAGCAGTTAGAGGCAGCACTAGACAAAACAGAGCATAGAACAATCAGACAGTGCTACCCTAAAAAAAAACAGTGCCACAATGTATAATCAAAACAACAAGCATAGGTAGTCAAAAAAAACAAGCATGACATTACAGCAGATGTGTGAGACCAGAGTTGATCAAGAGACACAAAAACATGAGCCAGGATTAAGGTGCAGCTAAGAAAGAAAGGCACAAACAAAATAAGACAGGCCTGTGGGAAGCGATGAATGGCCCCACCCAGACTGCATGCTGCAACTTTAAAACCATCCAAAACATGAACAAAAAGACTAAAACTTTACAGAACCTGGCATAGTAAATCAAATTGACATAGCGGCTTTCAAGAGACAAGAAAAATGTGAAAATCTGAATAAAATTCACCAATTTATGCAAACATTTGACACAGAGCCAAATGAGATGTGACCAGCATATAGGGCTGCATTAAAGAGACCTGAGGAACATCCAACAGAAACGGGAGGAGATGGGATCAGATTCAAGTTTGTTTTGTGCATCAACTAACAGGAGAATACCTCAAAATACATACAATAGTGATGACTCTAGTGCTGTACAAATGTGCGATTGATAATACTTTGTGTGTGCTGGAATGTATCTCAGTATAAATGTGTAGTATGTCCATACTTGCCCAGATTGCTCCTGTAAAAAGGATGTTCAACCTTGTAAGCCTAGCTGGTAAAAAAAAAAAAGTAAATACATAAATAAATATGTAAGTAAGTAAATACATAAAGGTTGTTTGTGATTTTATCCCATCCTCACACACCCCTGCCCCTCCCCCATTTAGTTGTCTGTGCTCCAAGTGACCTCTCTTCCACCTAGAAGGCTTCCATGAGTTGCTTTCAAAATTATTTGCCCACCAAGAAATCCATCTTGCAAAGATCACACACCCCTGTGATGCTAATATTATTGTATCCCTGTCTTGCACATACAGCTCAGTCTGCTCTTGTGGTACCCCCAATGAAAACCATATATGGAATTTCAATTTTGTATGAATTATCTCATTTGCATTTTAAACCAATCAGAGAAAAAAAAACAATCCTGAATAAAACAGCAGTGATTGTAAACTGATCTCCAAGAACTGTAGACTGTGAGGTTTGAGTTAATAGAAAAAAAACCTTTAAAAACTGAAACTGACTGGTTGATATGTGCTGTATAATTCTTCTGGCAAAATGTTTGCATCCCCCCACACACATTAACTCACAATAGTAGACCCCATATGGAATCTGTGCCTAAGTTTTATCTGTGGCAGGGAAAGCAGCACAGATTGCCCCTGTAGGCACTTGAGCAGAGGTCAATACTAGAAATGAAAACTATGAGTAGTTCCTCTTAATTTTATGTTGCTTGCACGCATGTGCAAGAAACATAGTGCCATCATCCGAGTTTTCGGAGGTGTGGAACCCGTCTTCCAATTCAGTCACTGTGTTTGCAGGTGCGGCCCCAGTTCCCCAATCACTGCTGCAGCTGTCTATGTCAGCAGTTGAAAATGCAGTGGTCATACATTTGAAAGGGAGAGCTCTGCTTCAGTGAGCAGAGCTCCCCCCTCCACACACACACGCACGCATGCATACTGCGTGCTCATGCGCCTTCCCCTTCCCCTGTACACTGACAAGCCAATGGGGGTGCCTAATCCCCGTTGGCTCCATGCCCCCAAAGTTTCCAGGTGCCACGCTGGGAGCCCACCCCAGTGTGGCAAAATTTGTTATGGCTGACGGGGGTGCCCAATCCCCCGTTGGCTCCACGCCCCCCCCAAAGCATCCAGGTGCCACGCTGGGAGCCCACCCCAGCTTGGCAAACTGTCTTATGGCTGACGGGGGTGCCCAATTCCCCCATCAACTCCACCCCCCCAAAGCAACCAGCTGCCACACTGGGAGCCCACCCCAGAGTGGCAAATGTCCCTCGTCATCGTATTCCAAAAAAAACCTGTAAATGCAAAAACTGTCCCTCGTCGCTTCTCCCTGCCCCCTCCCACAACCTGCACCCACCCACTGCACACCCTGCGTCCCCACACACCCCCACCCCATACTTACCTCCGGACCTCGGCTCGATGATCTTCGGTGGACCGGGAACACGTCTGCACTCTTCAAAGCCAACCGCGAACTGAAGAAATGCCAGTAAGCTGTATAACAGGATAGATAGGGTTATTTCAACTTTGCTGCATATCTCAGGCATTTTTTGGCATTTTGGCACCACATTTTCAACCTGGGGTTTTTGGGACACCTCCTCATGAATTCTGTCACTGTCATGGCGTTAATCGGGCTCAAAGGGTGATTTCGCGGTCACTGTGCAAAATCACCTTTCAGGACCGATTAACAAAATGACAGTGCCAGTGTTCATAAGGTGGGCTCTCAAAAAGCCTATGTTGCAAATTTGGTGAAAAAATTCCTAAAAATGACTGTTTTACGAGTGCGCGTTGCGCAGTTCCTATGCACGCTCATAAGTTCATGAATTTTAATATTTGCACTCCAGATTTTCAACATTGCCATTTTACCACACCTCCTTATGAGCAGTACAGCTGTCATTTTTCACATTGCGCCCAAAATGTGTTTCCACGCATGTAGCGCACAATGGCACAGTTGGTGTGCAAAATCAATGTGTGGGACACATTAAGAAAATCACAGTGACACTGTTCATGAGCAGTGGCCTTAAAATGGCTATGTTGAAAATTTGGTGAAAAAATTCCTTAAAATGACTTTTTCGAGCATGCGTTGTGCAGTTCCTACGCATGCTCGTAAGTTCACTAATTTTTAATATTTTCACTCCAAATTTTCAGCATTGCCATTTTACTACACCTCCTTATGAGCAGTACAGCTGTCATTTTTCTTGTCACCTAAAATGTGTTTGCATGTATGTAGCGCACAATGGCACAGTCGGTGTGCGCAATCAATGTTTGGGACAGATTAAGAAAATCACAGTGACACTGTTTATGAGCAGAGATCTTAAAATGGCTATGTTGAAAACTGGGTGAAAAAATTCCCAAAAATGACTGTTTTATGAGCATTTGTTGCGCTGATCCTACGCACACGAAGTTCACGAATTTTCAATATTTCCACTCCAGATTTTCAACATTGCCATTTTACCACACCTCCTTATAAGCAGTGCAGCTGTCATTTTTCACATCTTGTCCAAAACATGTTTCCGTCCATGTAGCGCACAATGGCGCAGTCGGTGTGCAAAATCATTGTATGGGACACATTAAGAAAATCACAGTGACACTGTTCATGAGCAGAGGTCTAAAAATGGCTAGTTTGAAAATTTGGTGAAAAGATTCCTAAAAATGACTGTTTTACGAGCGTGCATTGCACAGTTCCTAAGCACGCTCATAAGTTCGCAAATTTTTAATATTTGCACTCCAGATTTTCAACATTGCCATTTTACCACGCCTCCTTATGAGCAGTACAGTTGTCATTTTTCACATGTCGCCCAAAATGCGTTTCCGTTCATGTAGCGCACAATGGTGCATTCGGTGTGCACAGTCAATGTTTGGGACAGATTAAGAAAATCACAGTGACACTGTTCATGAGCAGAGGTCTTAAAATGGCTATGTTGAAAATTTGGTGAAAAAATTCCCTTCAGACATTCTGCAATGTTACTAATGAAGACATTGAACAGGACTGGCCCCAGGACCGATCCCTGCAGCACCCCACTGGTGACCCCCCTCTCCCTAGACTGCACACCATTTACCACCACTCTCTGCCTCCTGTCTGTTAGCCAGTTTCTAACCCAGTTTACCACCCTTTCCCCCATGCCCAGCCTACCCAGCTAGTTTATCAGCCTCCTATATGGGATGGTGTCAAAGGCTTTGCTGAAATCAAGGTAAGCATTGTCCACTGCCCCACCCTGATTCACTTCCTTTGTCACCCAGTCAAAGAAATCAACCAGATTTGTCTGACATGACATCCCCACTGTGAATCCATGTTGTCTATGGTCCTGGGCTCCGATGGCTTTTAGATGCCCCACTATCCTTTCTTTAAGCAATGTCTCCATGATCTTCCCCACTACTGAGGTGGGCTGAACGGCCTATTGTTCCCTGCCTCCTCCCTGCTGTGGGACTTGTGTTGAGGGACCATATGTGCCTTCCTCCAATTCACTCGCATTGAATGACTCAGTGAACATGGCTGCCAGAGGTACTGCTATCTCCCTTTGCAGTTCTCTTAATATCCTTGGGCGTTATGCCATCTGGTTCCATTGCTTTGTCCACCTTCAGTTTAGTGAGCTCCTGCAGGACTCTTTTGCCTTTGAATGGACTATTGTCCACCTCTTCAGCCCCTTGGCAACTGCTGTATTGCTGTGCCCCTTGCCCCTCCCACTCTTCTGTGAATACTGAACGGAAAGACACAGTGGATGTCTTTGGAGGAAGGCATGGAACTATCACTTCCAAATACCTAAACAGCACATACAAGCAAGCAACATTCAGCATTGACAAATGCTTGTTTACTTGTGTGTGTGTGCTATACTTTATGCGTATGTGTGTAAGAAGGCAATGAAGAGGACAATCAACATTTTTGCAACTCTTTTTTTATTTAATGGAGTTTTATTTTTGTAAGGTCTAGTTGAAGGCTTTTTTGAGGAAAAATAGATACCACTTAAAATTGTTTAATAGAATGAAAGTTTTAAGATGTATTAAAGTTTAAATGAGGGTAACAAGGCTGGCCGGTACTTTTGCCCTAGGATTGTTGCATTATACATCATGGCTAAGGATCGATCAGATTCCTTAAATATTCCTACCAATGTTATAAATATGTACATCACAGTGGGTACAGGCACTGATAAGGCATTGGTTGAATTAAAGGCTGCATGAAATAGGCTCTCATATTCATTTCACCAATGCTGAATGTAGTTGCAGTAGATACAGGTGTCACCCTACTAAATGATTCAGTGTGCTAACTGTTTCTGACAAATATCTTAATGGCTCCAAGAGACAAAGGCACATTACATAGCCACAGAAAGATGTAAAGAATTAGAGATGCTTGGTTAATCAGTAGTATGTTTATACTCTGATTAATGTCATTGTTTAGGCCTGCATTTCTTTGTCCAGTTGATAAGAAGATACTGCATCTGGGTCATTATCATGAAAAGTTATCCCAATTATTTGGGGGCATGTCTTATGAGAAGACGCTGCAGGACTTAAACATATATAGGCTCAAGAAAAGAAGGGAAGCTAGTGACATGATCAAAACATGCAAATATCTGCATGGGAGAAACAGGGTAGACTGCAAGATCATATTTTCCTCAAGTGCACATTCTGGGACAGGAAAAATCACTGAACATGGAAGGAGGGAGAGTTAAGAAAGATGCCAGCAAACATTTTTTCAGTGAAAGAGTGGTGGACTAGTGTAATAAACTACTAGGGTTAGGGCCAAATCAGTGAACAGTTTCAATGGGTGGGGCTGGCATATAGCCTTAGTCAGGAGGGGGTCAGAGACTAAGGTGTGGGATGGTGGATAGGGCCACAACAGAGTAGCCAGTATGATGGGAAGACTAGATGGACTGGTTGGCCTTTATCTGCTATCAATGTCTGTCTATGAATAACCACAACCATGAGAAGAATGGAAACATTCTCTATGTCAGAAAGCATGTGTTAAAGTAATGTTCTGAACCTATCTGAACTACTTTTATCACTGATAGCAATGCCTACTTGTTCCATACTGTGCAAACAAAATGTGTCTTTCTAACAAAAATATACATCTAATAAAGCAGACTAAAATACACAGCCTCAAACAGGTAGCCCGTGATGATAGCGATTATAAATGAGCCAATGTAGAAAAAGTGAATCATTTATAGTGCTACCATCATCAGCTACCCTGCAATAGTAGCAATGCTATGGCGCCTAAAGTAACCAGAAGGGGGAGGGATGGGGAGCTGTAGGGGAGGGATAGAAGGGAGGGTTTAGAAGGGGTGGTGAGCCTGCTACAACTGAGCCAGCCCTGTGGTGTAGTGGTGAGGGTGGCTGGCTCGGGGTTCGGGTCCTGCTTGGGGATAGTGTTTTGCTGCTGCTTGCGGCTGTGTATTTATTTTTTTTCTGCTGCAGAATTTCGCCCCCTCCTAGACATGAACCCTCCTGGAGTTGAGAGTCTTAAGTAAGGGGGGTGTGGGGGGTGAAGCCACCTGCAAAAACACTATTTTACCAGAAGTCGGGTCACTGACAATTGTATATTGCCGAAATGTTTTTTCAGTGATATACAGTCACGATGATAGCGATCGCTGTTTTTCGATCGGTATCATCACATGGAACCCCTCAAACAATAGGGAACCCCAACAAAGCTGGCTTATTAGCATCATTGCAATAATACCACCCTTACTACTTGAACAGCATGATATAATAAAAACTATGAACATTTGAATCAGACAGCTTAATGCTAGCTATAGAATTTGTAAATGGGTAGATAAACTGGCTGCAGAAAACTAAAGTTAATCTGTTAGCCTGCTAGATCATCTTTTTATAATGACAGAGCTATAATCCAGCCGCACAGGTCTACTGCTTAGCTGACATTCTTTTGTTTTACTATCACTTATGTTTTGATTCCTCAGCAGTGGCCAATTCTATATAAACAATTCCCTTAACACTGCCTTACACTTGGCAAGGTTAGCATATAAAGTGCTGCTTGCAGTAAATATGAATCAAATTGAATCCCTCAGTCCCTATGCTCCATAGAAACATACAGTACACAGAAATGTAGAATGTGTCAGCAGAAAAAAGTCAATTGTCTGCCAATTCCAGCCTATCTAATATGGAATGCGGGAGCCCTATTGGTTCAACATTCCCCCTCTTTCTGCAACTATATTTACCAAATCCTTGTATGTTTCAAATGTACATTTGAATCTCCTACTAATGCTGCAAGATCTCCTGACTCCCTACTGCCCCTCCACTCTCTCTGATCCACCGGCAAGGGATTGCTAGAGATTCTCAGGGTTTGTTTAAAAACTTCAGGCACCCATGCCTTTTCTTTTGAGGATCATACCATGTGGAATTCTTTACCTCATTGGTTAACGGGAATGCCTGACCATCGAGAGATTCAAATCTGATTTTAAAACATGTCTTTTCAACTTAGCCTTCCCAGATGAATTTTAAGGAACTGATGCACTTGTCATGTTTTATTGTTATTTAAAGTGTTTATACTGTATTTTAACTGTAACTCGCCTTGGTTCTGGAAAGGTGCTATACAAATAAAGATTTACTTACTTACTGAACAACCTGTTCAGAACTGCATTCCACCTCTCCACTACCCTTTCTTTGAGGAATTATTTCCCGATCTCTTTTTTAAAGTTGCACCCTGCCAACTTCATGGCGTTACCCCTGGTTTTTGTCTTCCCCCTCACTCTGAACAGTTCACTGTGATTCACTTTGTTGTCCCTGTTTAGAGTAGATATTTATATATTTCAGTCATTTCCCCTCTCTCCCTTGTGGCCTTCAGCACATACTGTACATGTTCAGATCTGCCAACCCTTCTAGTCCTTTTCTACTGCCTGTGGATCATCTTGGTGACCACATGCTGTACTACCCGAGCTTTGTCCCTCCCCTTCTTTAAATGTAGTCTCCAAAACAGTACACAGTATAAAGGTGAGGATGAGCTGATGACCTATACAGTGCCAGCAGCACCTCCCTTCCCCTGCTGCCTAATCACTTTCATTTGTATTCTAGCATCATTTTTGCCCATCCTCCTGCCCTCTTTCATTGTGCTGTTGTCTTCAGGATGATGGACATCATTACCCCAAGTCAGTTTCCTCAGTAGTGCTTTCTATTACTACTCCCCTTATACAGTATATTCAATTTCAGGAATTTTTACCCCTATTTGTATCATCTGGCACTTGTTGGTGTTACATTTTAACTGACATACATTTGACCACTTCAGTAATCTACCTAGGTATCTTCCATTATTCTGACACCCACCTCATTATCGACATAGCCACAGATCATAGTATCATCTACAAAGAGGCATATTTCTTTACCTGTGTCCCTACCCCTTTGTCATGGATAAAGATGTTGAAGCGGACCAGCAAATTTAAAGGAGGTACTGCAGATTCCAGGATGCCATCTCCTGTGGTACAGGAAACATTTGTGGTATTAGAGCAGTCCCTGCGAACTTAATATATTGCTTGCAAGAATCCACAAAATAGGGTTTGGTGGTCTGACTTCACATAATGATGGTTATGAACTATCTTATATTGTCGAAAGCTGCTGTATAGCCTGCTACAACACTTTGTGCAGGCCTTATAGTGTTCACCTATGAGAAAATATTTACACAATTACTTTAATTGCTGAAATGGTGATAAATTCCACATTTACGACAAAATTATTCTAAATGGCCACCTTAGTGCACTGCTTTACTACCATGAAATACTATGCATTTACTTAAGATTCTCAACTCCAAGGGGGGTTCATGTCAAGGAGGGGGTTAAATTCTGTGGCAGAAAAATTGCTTTCTCTAATTGTAGCATTTAACTTCCATATATGAATTCATTCTAAAATATTCAGTAGTTATTACAAGGCCACTTGTCTATTGCAGATTCCCAAACTACAGCTCATTATAGTGCTTGCATGAAATTATGATTTCCCCTGGTCCATCTTATAGTTAATTTCCTTTTTATTTTTAGCAGAGCTACTATGCATTTAATATGTGATTTAACTCCAATACACCCACAATGCAGCAGTATATAGAACCCAAGAGGCACGTCTAATCTCTTGTCACATATGTCATGGAGTACTGGGTGCAGTTCTGGAGGCCACACCTTCAAAAGGACATTAATAGGCTAGAGATGGTCCAGAGAAGGGCGACTAAGATGGTACAGGGCTTGCACAACAAAACTTATGAGGCAGGATTAAGGGACCTCAATATGTACTCGTTGGAGGAGAGGAGGGAGAGAGGGGACATGACAGAAACATTCAAGTACATCAAGGGCATAAACAAGGTGTAGGGGGAGACATTTTCCAGTACAGGAGGAGTACAAGACTGCGGGGGCATGACAGGAAATTGGAAGGTGTCAGGTTAAGAGGGAATGTGAGGAAGTATTTCTTCACAGATAGGATGGTGGATGCATGGAATGGTCTGCCACAAGAGGAGATGGGAGCAAGCACTATGGTTGGATTTAAACATGCATGGGACAGGTATAAGGGAACCACAGAAATAAAGCAGAGAGAGGGTCAGAAACCATAATCAAGTATGGGGCTTATGGCAGACTGGATGGGCCTAGTGGTCCTTATCTGCCAACAATTTCTATATTTCTATGTCTTCATCAGGGTTTTTGCACTTATTCTCTGCCTTCTCACATGGATTGGCTCTATGTAATCATTTTGACTGTAAATGCAAGTAATATTGACGTTTATTATCAACCTCTTTATTTATTTTATTTTAGTCTTTGGTAACCGGGTAAGGCCCACTAGGCATAAATGGCTGTTTTCAGGGGTGACCTGGGAGCACTGGGCAGTTAAGTGCCTTATGCAGAGTCACACAGTATGCAAGTGGAGGTTGTGAGAATCAAACACAGGTCTGGTCTGCTGGATGTACCAAGCTCATTCACACCTCATTACTCTTACTTCTTGGCTATACTGCCCACTGCCAATAGGGCTAGTGATTATGTTTCAAAGTTCCTTGAAAGTTAAATGTAGCAATCTGGTACCTGAGACCTAGTAGTAAGGCTTCTATGGCCATGAACATATCTTGTTTACCCATTTCTATGTATCATGTTATAACAAAACATATTTACAGAAACTCTTTCGTTTATGTCTGAAAATACTCCCAATACATATTCCTTGTTAGTCATTTTAGTCCAATTTTTCTGTTTACCTAAATCACAGTGGCACCCCACTAGTGACCCCCTGACCCCCAAGAATTCCATATTTATTACCACCCATGAATTCTGCTGCTTTCTCCATTCCTCACACAGCTAGTGACTTTGTGCCCCACCAAACGTCATGCATATAGCTATCCAACCATCCATGTGGGACAGAATCAAATGCTTTACTAATGTTAAGCTAAAGCATGTCTACTGCCTTTAACTTCTACACTGCCTTCACCCATTTGAAGAAATCGGTCAGGTTTGACACAACCTCCCCCCCCCATGAACCATGTTGTTCCTTGTCTACAGCCCATTGTCTCCAGGAAACTTAATATTTCCCTTCTTATGGTTTCTAGCAACTTACACACAATCAACATTTGGCTGACAGGTATTGTACATAGTTCCCTGGTTCATCCCTGCTTCTGACCTTATGCATTCACTGTCCTTCAGTTCTGGTGTACTAGCCCTATTGCCAGAGAGCTATTGAATAACTCAGCTAGTTTTTCATACATAACTTGCCCAGTCTTCTTAAGTACACAGGATGTATGCCATACAGGACCGCATTCACGTTCCGAACTCTAAAAGGTGATAGGAAACAATGTTTTACATCATAAGATACCCTCCTGTTTTCCTTCTAGTGTCCATCCAATGCTCTGACAAGTTTTTTACTATTTTTGTTAAATTAATAATTGAATTTTGTTGCCTTTGTAACTACACACCGAATCCCTTTCTACTTAGTAGTTGCTGCCATCTTATTTCAAACTGACGGAACATTCTATGACATCAGTAACATCGTATTAGATGTCATGGGATGTCTTAAAAATATGAAAGAAAGAGCAGTTGTTTCTGAGGAGAGTGGCTTTCTATGTAGATATCAGGGGATCCCAAAGTTATGTAATTTATTTATCAAATAAAATTGTCAAAGCAAATCAGACTATATAACTGGCATGCAATGGAAGATGGAAGGGCAGTTAAATATGTAAAAATCATTTGCTATCTTCTTTAAACCCTTCATTACCCTTCTTATTGAAATGGGATTCACTTTAACCCCACCATTTCCCCTCTGTCCTGATGGCATAGCCAGGAATTGACCCCCTTTCCTCCACTGGGAGCACAGACCAGCAATGTTTTTTTCAGGATGTCTGCCTTTCCTTTATCCTGCCCTTCCCACTCTTCTCCCTGCTTCAGTCTCACTGTTCTTTTTCTGGTCTTTCTCTTCTATATGTACTGAATGAAAGTCCTGTCTTCCTTCTTCATACTATCCATGTTTTCTCTCTCTGTCAACCTTAGCCTTCTTCACCAGCCTGCCAAACTCTTTCATCCTGCTATGAAACTCCCCCCTTTCCCCACTCTGCTTGACATGTTCTGCATATTTAAATTGTTTTTCTTTATCTTCATAGCCACCCATAGTTCTCTCATGAACCACCATGTTTTTTTACCACTCTTCTTCCCTGTTACACATTGGAGTTGTGTCCTCTGTTATCTCACTTGTATCATTCCCATCTTCTTTTCTGCCCCCTCTGTCTTTATTACTCCTGCTGGTTTCTCCTGAAATAGTTCCCTCATCCAACCAAAAATAAACCCTCCTAAAATCTGGGACTTTTGTCTGTAACTGATTTATCTTTGCTTCAAGTTTGATGTCAAATCAAACTGACTGATGGTCATTGGTTCCCAGTGTGTCTAACACAAGGAACAACCTAACGTTGTCCCAGTTGGTAACTATTAAGTTAAGGTTAGCTTGCTCCCCAGTTGGCTCCCATACCGTCTGTCCTAGAAATACATATTGAAAGACTTCTATCTACTACTGGCTACTTGCACCTCCTGCTATTGGGACCGTCCAGTCTACATCTGGCATAAGGATGTTACTCACTAGCAGCACCTTCCCAAGCTTCTTGCCCTTTTAATCTCCTTTTCTTATTCCCTATCAGCTGCCTTCTTTTGAGATTGTGGTCTCTAAACCTTGCCTATTTGAATATTTGTCCCCCTTCTGATACTACCTGAAACTTGAATTATCTTTACATTCTTGCTATTCCCCATGTACCCTATATCTTAAAAGGGAGCTGTCAGCAATAAGAGCCTCACACCCAAGTGTGAGTCTGATCCCAATTAGCCCTTTGTATACAAAAACACTTTTTTTTTACTTACTTAGTGCAGTGTAATAGAATGTATCAGGCTCATTTCATTGACTTAAAAGCTGATATTTCATGTATCCAAAACCGCTAGACTTCCCTGCAGCTGACATCAGAGGAGGGCTGCAGCAGTGGGAGATTCAATAGCTTTCAGTGAATGTCAGTTTTTTTTATAAGCTGTAATCTTCTGTTTGCTAGTCTGCTGTTCTTCTGGTGCTAAGTACAGTCACAGAGGATAGTACAAAGCCCCATGAGCACAGCAGGAGCAGCAGGCATCTGATTTTAGCTTACAAAATCATTAACATTTATATGGTGGGCTATTGAATCTCCCAGCTCTGCAGCCCTCCTCTGATGTCAGCTGCAGGGGATTCTGGGATTTCTGGTTATAGGACATGGTATCTTAGAAGTCAGCAAAATTAGCCTAATACATTATACTATACTGTAGTAAATAGTAAGTAACAAAAATGTTTTTGTACACAAAGTGCAAATTGGGATCAGTCTCACACTTGGGTGTGAGGCTCTTATTGCTGACAGTTCTCCTATAAATCTGTATACACTCTTGCAGATGTAATGCCACTCTTCCTCCTCTCCTTCCTTTCTGTCCTTCCTGAGCACAGTATACCCTAGCATGGTCATGTCCAAATCATCCTACTGTTCATGTTTCTAAAATCACCACTGGGACCAAGCATGCTTCAGTCACCACTGCCTTCTGATCACTGATCTTGTTCCCCAGGCTCATGCGTTTATGCACATAGCCCTCCAGTTCTCTTTCTCCCCCTTTCTCTAGTCTGACCTATTGATCTTTCCTGCTGATCACTTTTCCTGCCTTGCCCCATCTCCCCTCCCCCATCTCCTATCTGGATCCCCTGTAGCCTCTTCTCTGCAACATTTCCTAATGCCTCACTATTCTCCCTCTCTTTTTTCTTAGGTGTGCCTTCCTCATTTTCTAGCACTAGATGGAGGTCATCATTGCCTCCAACAAATGAGTAGGTGTACCTATCCACTTCTGATACATTCCCCTGCTAGTTTAAAGGGCCTTTAATGTGCACTTTAAAAATGTGCCCTAGCCTCCTGGTGCCCTTCTCAGAAATGTGACAGTTGTCCCCTTGAAAAGCCTTATATTCCTATAAGAGTGGACTCACTCTCCCATGTCCCCCATCCTTCCTTTCTGTACCACTCCTTCAGAAATACACTGAAGCAATGACTAGAATGTTTCTCTACTCTTCCTTGTTCCAAACTGACAAGACATCAGGACAGGTCAATACTGGTGTGTGTGTGTGTTGCTTTTTACTGTAAATTACAGTGGTCATATTTATAAAAATATATATACTAGTGCCCCTCTTTTTGGCGTAAGTAAAAAATGTTTTAAATTATTCAAATAAGTGTTTAAACCTTTACAATAGAAACACTTTCCCTATTTTGGGGTGAGTAGGAGTGGGAGATGGGTGTTTTTTGCCACAAGGTGATAGGGTGGAGATGTACTTCATTTTACTAGGTTGAGGGTTACAGACAGTGGCAGTGGGTTGGGGATGGGAAGTTGACTGGTTCAACATTTTTATTCATGAACTTCACAGAAACTGGGAGAGGAGGGTGATAAGATGTTATAATGTGGGACACGGGGATATGAATGTTAAATGGCCAAAGTTGGGGGGGAGAGGGTGGGCAATACTGCTCCATAGAAGGAAGTGGATTAATGCTGTAATTTTGCAAGCATAGTTTTAAATAAACAAAACTTTGCTGAAGAAGTTGGGACCAGAACAGGAAATTTCACCCGGCTATGCATATTGCAAAGTTTCTAAATTTGCACCAACTTTTCTTTTTTTTTTTTATTAAGGTACAAATAAACAATATAAATTTCAACAGACAAGTTAGTACAGTAATTACAAAATGTCACATATGTACATACAGGATTTAGCTATACAAATAGTTCTACCTGTAAAATGTGGCTTTACTGTTTAGCAGCTCTACACATTTTTTTATTTCAAATGGTAATTTCATAAACAGTTTCTTGATATAAAATGTTCAAATGGTTGCCATATTTTATCAAATTTCATATACTTTTCTTGTAAACAGCAGTGTATTTTTTCGATCTTATAAACATCAACCAGAAGTTTAACCACATTTGATAATCTGGCAGAAGAGGAACCTTCCACTTCATTAAAAAGCATTTGTGAGCATTGATAATAGCTAGCATTATTAAACTGACTATGATTCACTTGTTCAGATAGATAACCAATAGTCAAAAATAATCCTTCAATGTTCTTATTAACTTTCACAGCTGTCATCTTATAGATGGCTTCTAAGATTTTTTGCCAAAAGGAATTTAACATTTCACAAAAAATGAGCATATGCTCTAGAATAGCGTTTTGCTTTTTGCATCTAGAACAGTGACTTGGATACTGAGGGTTCATCAAATTTAACCTATGAGATGTGTAATAGGTCCTATGTATGATGTTAAGTAGATTTGGATCAATCTTGTAGATAATAATCCCATATTCTTAAAACTTATAATTTGTACCCATTTTGTATCCAAGATTTGGGTCTTAAGTCTGCCTTCCCACTTTTGGTTTAATGTATTCAATAAGTTACCAATATTATTTTGTAATACAGAGTACACTTTTGATATCATTTTAGTATTATTTTTCAACATGAGCTGAATTTCTATATTATTTAAGGTTGGTTTGTTATGGGGTAATCCTTTTTTTTCTAAATAATTTTTTATTTGTAAGTATCTAAAAAAGTGATGATTTGGGATATTATAAAGTGGTTTAATTTCCATGAAGGACATCAAACCCTCACTATTATACATAGAGTTAATCTCACATAGTCCATTTATATACCATATTCCATAGCATTTGTCCTCTATAGAAGGTATGAAATCTCCATTTAAAATTATTGGAGTATTGGGTGATATCGTATTAGATTGAAAACATTTCCCCATATTGATATCCCATAATTTACAGGTGGTTTGTGTAGTGGATAAAATCTGATTACTCCTTAGACATGGGGTTCCCAAATATAGAACATGTTTTATAAATTTAAATGGAGTTTAAAATAATTTGAATTGGCAATTTGCCTCATAATATATGAATGGTATCAGCAAGAATATTATTGAAAAGTTTGCTGCTAAGTAATAATAGTTAAAATTGAATAAAGACAGACTGCCCTCCATCTTTGAAAGATACGGTTTTTCTAGCTTAAGCCTTGGCCTTTTGCCTTTCAATAAAAATGTTTATTATTTTTCCAATTTTTTTTTTGAAGAAAACATTATTAATAAGAGTAGGGAGTGACTGCAATAAAAATAAAAATCTGGGGAGTGTGTTCATTTTAATGACATTGATCCTTCCTATCAGTGTCAGGGGTAATGATTCCCATTTTTAAATTGTTGTTGTGTTTTACATAACAGGGGTTCACAGTTATTCTGAAAGATGTGATCATTATAATTGTCTAGCGGTATACCCAAATATTTTCATTTGGATATTTTTTAGATTTTTGTATTAATAGTATTATTGAATGGATTTGAATGATTTTTTGATTCAATTAACTCAGTCTTTTGCCAATTGATTTTATAACTGGAATGCTTACCAAATGTATCTAACGTAAGACTGAGCTCATTGTATGCTTTATTTAGATTACTTAGATAAATCAAAGCATCATCTGCTTACAAGCTAATTTTATGGTCTACTTGGCCCACTTCTAATCCTTTAATTTTATCATTTTTTTCTGATTGAGATTGCCATTGGATCTATAACTAAAGCAAATATAAGAGGGGAAAGAGGGCACCCCTGTCTAACTCCCTGCTGTAAAGAAAAAATATTTGCTATATCATTGTTAGTTTTGACTCTGGCTGTAATGTTATTGTAAAGAACATCAATCCAAAACTGAAATCTTGGTCTGAAATTCATAATTTTGATAAGTTTTTTGATCTATCTCCATTCGACCCAGCTGAATGCTTTTTCAGCATCTATGTTAGAAATACCACTTTCTCTCAGTGCAGTTAAACCCCTGCAAGGTATACATATTTTTAAATCAAGGATGGAAATGAGAAAGGAAAAGTGTGGCCTACTGGGATTCAAACCTCAGATCTCTGGTATGCCGTTCCAGCGCTCTAACCATTAAGCTACAGGCTCACTGGTCAAAGTGTCTGAGGAATTTCCTTACAGCCACACACACATTCCTTTCTCTAGTGTTGTGCAATTATGCAACTAGGAACCAATGTTAGAAATACCACTTTCTCTCAGTGCAGTTAAACCCCTGCAAGGTATACATATTTTTAAATCAAGGATGGAAATGAGAAAGGAAAAGTGTGGCCTACTGGGATTCAAACCTCAGATCTCTGGTATGCCGTTCCAGCGCTCTAACCATTAAGCTACAGGCTCACTGGTCAAAGTGTCTGAGGAATTTCCTTACAGCCACACACACATTCAGCATCTAGGGATAGGATTGACTAATCATTTTCTTTAAATTTGTCAATTAAATTCAGAGTTCTTCTAACATTAGTTTTAAGTTGTCGATTTTGTATGAAGCCCATTTTGATCAGTGTGAATAATTTGAGTCAGAATTTTATTAAATCTGTTAGCTAGAATCTTAATTAATATTTTAGAGTCCATATTAATTAATGAAATAGTATGATAAGAAATGGTAAGGGTAGGATCTTTATCTTTTTTTTAAATAAAAGTATTATTGCCTCACATGCCAATGGGTTTATTGTTTAATTAAAAATCATATAGTCATACAGAATTTTTAAATGAGGACTTATTAGGTTGCAAAATGTTTTATAGAAATCGATTGGTATCCCGTCTGGGCCAGGTGATTTGCCTGGAGCTAATGATGTAATTGCTGACTCATTTTCCACCAGGGTTATATGCTGGTCAAGTATATCCCTGTGAGTGTCACTGATAGGAGGTATATCAATATTAATAGGTATTGTTCGGTATCTATAGCCTCTGTAGTTAATTCAGAGGTGTATAGTTTTTTTATAGTAAAGTTCAAATATTTTATTAATTTGTTCATAGTCAGATATTACTACCCTATTTTCATCCCTTATTTTAGTTATGGTATTGATTGATTTTTCTTTCTTTAATTGCCAACTTCAGATTTTATTAGGCTTATTACCTAAAGCATAATATTTTGTTCTGGTATTTAAAAGTTGGCATTCTGCTTCAAAAGTTGGTATTTTATTATATTGATTTAAGCTCCAGAATTTATTGTAGAGTTGACAGATTTTTATTAATATTGAATATGTTTTCTTTCTGTGATATGCTTTTGTCTAAAGACAATAGTTTTTGTTTTTTATCCTTATGTTTTTAAGCATTATATGAACTAGTTATCCCTCTAATAAAGGCCTTAAATGAATCCCAAATAGTTTTTGCCACGACTTCTTCATATTTGTTCAGTGAAAAGAATGCCTCCAACTCTTGTGTTATTTTTAAGATAAACTGTGTATCCTTAAGAAGAAGGTTATTGAATCTAAAATGGTTGTAATGTTTTGGTGCTTTAATTTGCAATGTCAAAATGACTGGAGCATGATATGATATATGTATAGCTCTGTATTCGGGCTTTGTAACTAAGTAGAATATGCTTTCTGATATTAAAAAAATAGAATAGGACTGATTCACTGAGGAAAAGAATGAGTATCATTTAATTAAAGGGGAAATTATGGCACCAAGAATCAAGCAATTTGAAATCTTCCATAAACTGCATAATTTTGTTTGGCAGCAGTTTGAGTTGGGGAGACCATCATGTTAGATTTATCTAAAGCTGGATTGAGAACCAAGTTAAAATCTCCCCCAATGATGAGTGGTGAGTTAAATGTTGCTGCAGTCAAACAAATCTGAGTGAAGAAATCTGGCACATTCTCATTAGGTTCTTAAACATTAAGTAATGTGAGGGTCACACCTTTCACCAATACATCACAAAATGTGAACTGACCATTAGGATTGATGTTTTCCTTTTAAATAGAGATACCTGAATTCCTCTTTGCACCAACTTTTCTGGCGAGGGTTTACTTTGCTGCATCCCAAGCTCTATGTTGATGCCACACTGCCACTATTTGTGGTACCTTGTAATGCCATACATTAGTCAATTTCATCCTTCATGACATGCAAAGTTCCACAAATGGTGACATATTGCTGTAGTTGCATAATAAGGCAGACTAAGGCAGGGATACTTCCAGTCTGATGAAAGCTGCAGGTTCTTCCAAAACCGTTCAAGAGTAGGCATGGGCTAATGTGTGGAGGAAACTTTACATAAATGATCTCCTTTAAAATTAGCAATCTAGTGAAAGCAGTAACATTTCTGTACTTTGTAAGTGTAACTTGGTTAGTATCATTATTGCCCCTAGGTTACATGATCATGGGTTAAAATCCCACACTGAAGCCTTGAGAACCTATCCATATTTGACACAGTTATGGGCGTGAGGATCAGGGTTGGTAAGGCTATTCTTTTGATGAGTTTTTAAATTGAGGTAGTCTAAGTTCCTATCTGGTTACTGCCCAGGTTAAAATAAAAGATCCAATGATGCTTTTGAAAAATATTTCCCCCTGCCATTTTGGCATCTTATTACTCCACCCCAGTGCTGCATGCTGTTGGAGGTTTTGCAAAAAATAGAACTGTGAGGTTTTTGCCTCAGGTGCATTTTAGACAAATGTGTACCACTTTCATTATTCAGGTAACTTTAGCTCTCTTTTTTATATATATATATAGACAGTTATACTGTATCCTACTGCCCATTTTAACCTACAGCCACTTGGTGGCACCCTCCCAGCCTAAACACCAAATTTCTCTGGGACTTACCACTGCACCACTTAACCAGGACCATAAATGTGGGTGGGAGCTGGACTACTGGGTTGCAAGCACCTGCAGGGGGTGCCAGTGGTGACCTGGCAAACCAATGATTTTATCTTTCTTTTTTTTTTCTCCTCTGTAGGTACTAGCATGTAATAACATGCACCCAGTTGTACCTGGCTTTAGTGGGTGCCCCTCCACTAATCAGTACTTCATCTACAATGCTACCACCTGTTCTCCACTAGGTGGTAGTCCAACAGTGAATTGCAGAGGTCCCTCACCCTGTGGGACTTAGCTGCACTTGGGACACTCAATTCTCCCTCCCTAAGGCAGCCTTCAAGTGGCCTGAGTTTGTTCAGAAAACCAGTTCATGGGCATGGTGAGTTGTAGCCCTACCTCTACACACTACTGGACCAGCAACTTTAGATTTCTAATTCACAGTTCGATCTGAGGGTATTACATAGCTCCTTTGTTTTGGTTCATATTTCAGTGGTTTTCAGTTGGTAAGTGGCACCTTCATTGTAGTCGAATGTACATTACCCTGTTGCTTCACTTGAAGCATGCCACAACTGCATGTTTTCTTTTGCTTGTGAGGGTTGGTAAACAGTTGCTGCCTTCACAGCTGATGCAATAGTCTGAGCACAGAATCCCAAAAAGGATATTAAAAACTAGAAAAAAGTATAGCACAGAGCAAAAGAGTGACTGGGTTTCTAGAAAACAACAGACTATTACATCTGAGGTTGTTCTCACTGGATAAAAAAAGTAAAATGACAGGCATTATAAGCAGCTTCAGCTGGACAGGCTGCATTCTTCTTCAACTTCTCACATATTAAAAATAACCACCCTTCTACCCTACACTATTTCTCCATCAAATCATTTCTCTCGACTATCCACACATGCAGTCTCACATTCCTGTCCTGCAACTGCCTCATACTGCTTCTTCCATTCCCCCATGAGGGCGCTTGCTTCCTCCATGCTCTTTTACCTAGACCTCACTACCCCTGCCAAACCTGAAACATCATGCCCATTCCTATAATATGTTTCACATATTGTGTTATATTGTGTTTTATTCAGTTCAGTTTTGGTTTGTATAGTGTCTTTCATACAGTGTATGAAAAAATGCTTTACAAAGGGCAAAGAGAGAACAAGAACAAATAAAAAATACAGTAGTAAATCAAATGAATTCTATGGACTATAAAACTATAACTGACAATTAAATACAAAGGAAGATCTACATGACAAAACAAGTACTATACATTATATATGTCAGAAGTTGCAAACAATTGATTAAATATAGGTTTTTATTAAGTACTGAACTTTAAAAGGGAATAGGTGTCAGCTGATAATATTTCAGGGGAAAATCCATTCCATACGGTTGGGGCAAGTAGGAAAAAGCATGACTACCTACCTGAACAGATGGAAGGTTAGTTTTAGAAACATGAAATGTGTGTTTTGGAACATATGGCTGGAATCAGATCAACAAAATACTGTAGGAAGGAGCCTGACTGTGTAGGGCTTTGATAGTCAGGCAAGCAACTATATAATGAATGTGTTTGATAAGAAGCCAGTATAATTCTTGAAGGATGGGTGTATTGTGTTCCTGCCTATGCTTTCTTAGCATAAGATGAAATGCTGTGTCATTAACATACAGAAGCCTTTTGATAAGGGAGGAAAGTAAACCAGTAAAGGAGGGAGTGGCAATAGTTAATACAAAATGTAACAAATTCTTTCATGAGTGTTTGTGCTGAGGAAAAATTATGTTAGTACCTGATGAGGGAAATATGTTAATGAAATGATGTTTCTCAGTTGTGGTCAATGTAGATCTCAAAGGATAGCTCAGGGTAAAGGCATGCCCAAGAATTTTGGCTGCTTATGCAAGTCATGATTGGAACATAGCAAGTGAAATGAAGAAAGATTTCTTATGATACAGAATTCATGCTTTGGAGGTCAACTTTAGATTTATTTACATTTAACATGAGGAAATTAGTTTCTGCCAGACATTGAAAAATGAGACACAGCTAGATAAAAGGAAGATACAAGTCAAACAGAATATACAGTTGAGTGCCATTATTCATGTAAGAAATGGTATGCATTATTGAACTGCGGGATTACATGTTCAAGCAAAAAATGATTAAACATCAAGCAAGTAAGTCCCAAGGTGCAGACAGAATAGACCCCCAAATCATTGTGTAACTAAAGGAACAATTTGCAATGCCACTTGCAGAAATCTTTTAGAAGTCTGTATGGACAAGTGTGATGCCAGAGGATTGGATAGTAGTCAATGTGGTCCATATCTTCGGGAAGGTGGCAAGGTCAGACCTGTCATCTACAAGTTGGTCAGCCTGGCATCAGTGCTGGACAGGGTTTTAGAGGCCATTATGAAGAGCAGAATATGGGAGCACATAGTTCATGTCACGTTTTTTCCCCCTCTCCATAGGACTTTATGAGGGGCAGCCTAGCCAACCTGAGCACCATATTTAATGGGTCAAGAATGCAGCTTTAAAGCCTTTTATACTGTTGCACATGACAAGATTCTGGGAAATGTGTAAGAGCATGTGTTCACTTCTAATAAATATACAACTATTTTATTTATTGTGCTTCAATGTGTTAATAATTACAGTACTTTCTTTTTTATATTGTAATGTTAGACACTGCCAACTAGTGGGATACCACCGGTGGAATTGCAAGCAGAGCTGTGGAATGTAAGGGGGATGCCTATGATGTGAGATGCACACAGCATCATTCTTTTATGTCACAGGGATCTCAGTGTCCCATAGCACAGGAGTTTGAAAATATTGGCTGCAGAACATCCCCAGAAACTGCAGGAGGTCATCCACCCACACCGCTGGCTCCCCACCACAGATGCAGGCACCTTCCACAATAAGCAGTACCTAGTCTCTGCTGGGGGTATAGCCCTTCCCCTCCCAATGGCCCCACCCGTGGGGAAAAGCCAGGGTGTCTACAAGGAGATGTAGATAAGTCCTGGGGAAGGTGGGTGAGGGGCTTGAATGCAAGGGTCAGACCAATGGCAAGCCATCTGGGAGGGGGAAGTACACTAAATGAAAAAAAAAGGAAAAGAAACTGCCAACTACCTATGAGCCCGATGCATTTCTTTTTTCTCTTTTTTTACTTGCTCTTTATATGCCCACTTTCCTAGCCTGCCACCTTTGTCTCCATCTCCAAACCAGGCCTGAAACCCACCTTTTCTGGGACCTGCTCACTCCAGTTCTTACACCCCCATACTTACCCCACAGCAGGGCTCTTTCATCAGGGTCCAGGGGGCTATGGACCTCATGAGGCAACTCAAGCCATTATTTGTCCAGATCCATGCACAGTTAGCAGTACAAGGTCTTTAAGCATAGTTGCAGACCTTCTTGGCAGTTATTATCTTGATTATTTTCCCCAAAGATGCATGCACATTAGTAGAGCCAAGGTGCATGCACATGGTAAGCATAGGTGTCACTCCAGCTCCTGATCTGCATCCCTTCCTCCCTTTCTGGTAACCTCAGCTGCACTGCCACCTATGGTTATTCAGGTGGTGGTATAACAGCAAGGATGGAGATCCACCCTCCTCAGAATAGGAGAGCATCCTCTGGGATTATCAATCCCCCTTCCCCGGCTGGCCCCTGATGACCCAGGCTCTTTTCCAAATCTGGGTCACCAGTGTCCCTAGCAGTAGTGCTACCACTGCACTGACAGGTCAGCCTGAGCCCAATTGGGACCATTCCTAAAATATTGATTTTTTGGTAACATTTAATTGATGGGCGATAGGTTTATACCATCCATGAGTGTGTGTACACACACACACATATATATATACATATACATACATATATACATATATATATATATATACGCATATATATACGCACACATACATACATATACACACACACACACACATATATACATATACATACATATATACATATATTATGGTAGCACGGTAGTGCTACCATAGTTAGGGTTGAGGAGCCATTTACATGTTAAACCCAAAATTTTGCACCTTAATAACTTTGCAACCATTTGCCAGATTTACCTGAAATTTGGAATACATGATCAAGACCCATACGCTCTGGGATCTGCCAAGTTTCGTACCGGTCGGATGCATGGCTGTGGAGTTATTAAGCGTGATCTGCATGTGCGTTTATGCTTTTTCTGGAATTCTATGGTCACACCTACAGGTCGCACGGTTTGCGTGACTGGCCCAAAATCTTCAGGGAACATGTGGCCAGGGTCCCCGATGTGCCTTTCAAAGATTTTGTGGAAAAATATTAAACGGTTCAAAAGTTATTCAAAAAACAATTTCCCATTATAAGTCAATGGGAAAAGTTAACAAAAAGTTCTACAGTGTCGCAAATGCATTTTTACTTTCACAATGGCCCTCTTACTTTTGAAAATCCACCATTTTGTTTTCAGTTAGTGATCAGAAAAATGCTTGGCATTTAAAATTGAGACCCTCTAGCAACCTAATTATTTTTGTATTCACCTAGTCGGAGCCTGAGGATGCTAGCCATGTCTTTATTTTGGGGTAAAACACCCCAGAAATATGTTTTTCAAATTTCTAGAAAAAGTAATTTTGCAAAGTACTTTCGTGCTCATGAAAGTGTCGTAAATTTTTGCGAAAGCTTTCGCAAATTGTGACAGTACTTTTCTAGGCTGTGGGGAAATTACAGCAATTCTTTGGTACCCCGCTGCAAAAGAACGGTTTGGAGATTTGGGCTGAAATTTGGAGGGAACGCAGCCAACATCTCACAGATGTGCCTTTCAGTGTTGTGTTTAAAAAATATTACACAGCGGCAAAGTTACGGCACTCCAAAGTTGACACTTTTTCCCATAGGATAACATTACGGCAGCTGACGCATTGCAGCAATCGTTTGGTGCCCTGCTGCAAAATAACGGTTTGGTCTTTTGGACTGAAATTTGCAGGGGATACAGCCAACATCCCACAGATGTGCCTTGCAGTGGTTTGGTGAAAGAATATTACAGGGAGGCAAAGATATGGCACTCCGAACTTCTGTTTTTTTCCCATAGGATAACATTACAGCATTGGCCGCGCCTTTGAGGGCCCATATCTCGAAAATGGTGCGAGATACGGAGTTTTTGTCAAAAAATTCAAGAACCAAACTAGTCAGGAAAGTGATAATACATATGACTTTCACATTTTTTTTCTATGTTATACGGTTACTGAGATATAAACAATTTACTATTCCAACTCATGATTTTTGTGTTCCGAGAGTCATGATTTTGCATACATTCTTTCTACTCACTGTATTTCTCTATACAGTTTTTGGGGAAAATCAGCCTGTGTGCTTACACTACTGTTACCATTACCATTTCTGCGTGCGGTTCCATACCCGTTTCACTTACCGTTCATGTTTACGCCACCATGTGCATTACCCTTTGCGTTTTCATTTGCGGTTGCGTTTCCGTTGTTTTTAACATTTCTGTCTACAGTACTGTTTCTCTTTCTGTTTCGCTTTGCATCACCATGCACATTACGATTTGCATTTACGGGCACAATGTTACAGGCCCCACGCTCCCGCCACTGCATTACGTGGTGGGAGCATGGGTCCCGAAGGACCCTATGCTCCCGCCGCTGCATTGCCTTCACTATTTCTAATTATCATTCTCAAAAAGAAGGAAAATTAGAGGCTAAAAACTCCATTTAATGCATCAGTTAGGGTTGCTCCACAGCGACAAAAGCGAGGAAATTCGATGTTAGGGTTAAAACCCCATTTGCACCCCTCAGCCCACCCCCAACTGGAATCGGGTGCACATTGGGGTCATCGGTCCCAATTGTCACCCCATTCTCCTATTCCTCAGCTTCTTTCCACATGTGATGGGGTGACAGTTAGGGCTGATGACCTCAATGCGCACTCTATTCCAGTTGGGGGTGGGCTGAGGGGCAAAGGGGTTTCAACCCTAACATCAAATTTACTTGCTTTTGTTGCTGTGGAACAACCCTAACTGATGCATTAAATGGAGTTTTTTGCCTCTAATATATACACGTACATACACACACACACACACACATACATACAAATATACATATATATACAGTATATATATATATATATATATATATATATATATATACACACACACATATACATACATATATACACACACATATATATATATATTCATATACATATATATATATATACTGTATATATACACACACACACAATCATGGGTAGTATAAACCTATCACCCATCAATTAAATGTTACCAAAAAATCTATATTTTAGGAATGGTCCCAATTGGGCTCAGGCTGACCTGTCAATGCAGTGGTAGCACTACTGCGTGTTACTCTGAGACATCCGAGACAACTGATCTCTCTGATCCCTCTGATCTCTCTGATCCCTCTGATATCTCTCTCTCTCTCTCTCTCTCTCTCTATATATATATATATATTTATATACATATACATACACAAGCTATTAAAGTGCAAAATCTTGAGTTTAACATTGAAGTGCCTACTCAACCCTAACTATAGGCCACAACCATGCCTATATATCTATATCTATCTCTATATATCTATTTCTATATCTATCTATCTATCTATCTATCTATCTATCTATCTATCTATCTATCTATCTATCTATCTATATGTATCTCTATATCTATGTATCTCTATATCTATCTATCTCTATATATCTATATATCTATATCTATCTATATCTATAACTATATATCTATATATAGATATAGGCATGGTTGTGCCCCTATAGTTAGGGTTGAGTAGGCACTTCAATGTTAAACTCAAGATTTTGCACTTTAACAGCTTTGCAACTGACAAATGGATTTGCATGAAATTTGGTATTTGCCTTCCTGTGGTATAGATCTCTTGATCTGACAAGTTAGTTCTGGTTGGATGTGCAGTCTACTAGTTATGAAGAGGTGAAAAACATGTTTTTACCCATAGACTTTGCTGGGATTGTTCTTTGAACTTGCCTACAGCCCAGAGGGTCTGTTTGTTTGACATGACATTTTCAGGACAGAAAAGGACTACCCCACAGATTTGCCTTTTCTGGAGAAAAAAAAATAATAAGTTGTTTTTAAGTTATTACAATTTAAAAAATCTGAAAAAATTATTTCTAAGCATGCTCAGGAGGCAGCTCAATATAGCTGAATGATACAAAAAAGGAATCCTGCATTGTATGAGAAAATTCCTCTTTCATGTAGCCACCATCTTATTTCCAGTTTGCCTGAAATTCGAATCTGGAAATCTCTCAAAATGATATTCTGGGGAGGCACCAACACATGTAGCTTGTTTATTGTGACCCCTTAGGTACATTCTGCACATTACTGTTCGGAAAAAGCCCTTAAAATGTGTGTTATTTAACACTGAAATTCTATGTTTGAATTGGAGTCATACGAAGTAGGATCTTAGTTCATATGATGAGATACAAACTAGGATCCTACTTGGTGAGTCATATAATGTAGGATCTTAGTTTGTATCTCATCATACAAACTAAGATCCTACTTTGTATGACTCCGATGCAAATAAAGAATTTAAATGTGGCTATCTCATCCATTTTTTGAGATTTTTAGCACCAAAATTTCAACATGGGGTTTTGGGACCCCACCTCCTGCACAATATCACTGTCATCTCATTACTTGGTTCCAAAAGGTGATTTTTTCAGTCGCTGCATGGAATCACCTTTCAGGACTGATTAATGGCATGACAGTCCCAGTGTTCATGAGGGGAGGTCCCAAAAAGCCCATGTTGAAAATCTGGTGTAAATAATCCAAAAAAAATCCGTGTTACAAGTGTGCGTTGAACAGTTGCTATGCATGCTTATAATGTCACCAATTTTTACAATTTTCACTCCAGATGTTCAACATTCCCATTTTTTTCATACCTCCTCATGAACAGTACAGCTGTCATTTCTCACATCCTGCCCAAAATGTGTTTTCGCAGAATGGAGCAGTTGCTGTGAGAAATCAACTTACGAGTGATTTAACAAACTCACAGTGACAGTGTTCATGAGGGGATTTCCTAAAAAAAACATGTTAAAAATTTGGTTAAAAAATTCCCAAAAATGGCCACACTGTGAGCGTGCATTTTACAGCTTTTATGCGCACCCGTAACTTCGCCAATTTTTCATATTTTCCCTCCTGATTTTGAACATTACCCTTTTCTATACCTCCTCATGAACACTATACAGATGTCATTTTTCACATCCTGCCCAAAACATGATTTCGTGTCTGTGGCACGGAATGGCATGTTCGTAGTGCAAACTCAGCTTTCTGGACAGATTAACAAAATGACAATGACATTATTCATGAGGTGGGGTCCCAAAAATGCCATGTTGAAAACTGAGTGCAAAAAATCCTGAAAATGCCTGAGTTATGTGCGTCCATTGAATTGTGGCACCCGTATCTCAAAAACAATTAGAGATATGGATTTTTCACTCTGCAGCATGGACTAAACACCCATGGAGCTTTTAAAGTCATGATTACAACTGCAGTGGAATTTTATCCATAGTTGCTATGGTTACTGAGATATTGCCAGATTAGTTTTACAAGTCTTACTTTTCATGACTATTGAGCTGCGGCACGTCCGTACTTGTGTAAGTGGGAGCACAGGGCCCAGAGGGCCCACTCTCCCACTTATGTATATTACAATGCAACAATGGGTAGCACGAGGGAAGCGCAGTGCCCAGAGGGCCCATGATCCCACAACCACATACCGGTTACATTACACTTTCTCAAAAAGAAGGGAGATTCATTGCAAAATACTACATTAATGCATTAGTTAGGGTTTTTATTAAAGCATAAGAAGCTGGGAAATTTGATGTTAGGATTACCACCCCTAACAACCCCTACCCTCCATACACCAACAGGCACTGGGTATGCCTTGGAGTAATTGGGCCTAACTATCATCACATTCTCCTATACTGTACCATCTCATCTTGTTTACACATAGAATGGAGTGAGAGTTAGGGCCGATGACTCCAAGGCACCCCCTGATGCCTGTTGGTGTGTGAGGGTGGGGGGTGGTGGGGTGGTAACCCTAACACAGAATTTCACAGCTTTTTACAGTTTAATAAAAACCCCAACTGGTGCATTAATGTAGTTTTTTTTGCAATGTATTTATATTTATATATATTTATAAACTTTGTTAATGCATCAGTAAGGGTTAAAGCAACAAAGGTAGGGAAATGTGGCATTAGGGTTTCCAACCTTAAACCCACACCTCCACTCTGTACAGATGAAGAGGGATCAGGGAGTGACATTTGGGTCATCAGCCCCAAGCACTCACCCCATTCCATTAGAAAACAAGCTGGGTGGCACAGCATAGGAGAATTGTGTGAGTATTAGGGCTCACAACCCCATTGCCACCCTGATCCCTCTTCATCTGTGCAGGGTGAGGGTGTGGTGTTAGGGTTGGAAACTCTAATGCCACATTTCCCTACTTTTGTTGCTTTAACCCTTATTGCTGCGTTAGTTTTTTGCAATGTATTTCCTTACTTTTTGAGATAGTGTAATAGTATCCTTATTTTATGGTGGAAGTGCAGGGTCCTTTAGATCCTGCATTTCTACAATATGTGAGGCACCAGCACAGTAGCTGACAAACTCTGTGCTACAATGTTTTTAAGGGTGGGATTGCAGGGTAATTCAGATCCGCTGCTCCCACAGTATCTCAGGCAGCAGCGTAGTAAACCATGGCCCCTCCAATACAACGTCTTTAGGGGTGGGAGTGCAGGGTCATTCAGACCCTGCACTCCCATAGTATCTCAGGAACCAGAAAAGTGCAACAGCAGACCCTGTGGTAAAATGTCTGTATGCACATTATTTTAAAAATAAAAATCTTCTTTCATGCGGTGTCAAAATCCCCTTTTCAGAGCCAATTCTTATTTTGCAAGCTGTCAAAATCCTGTGTCATCATGGCAAAACAGGATTAGGGTCATCTGGTCTAGGATCCTAATCCTGTTTTGCCATGACAACACAGGAGTTTGGCAGCTCGCAAAACAGGATTTTGACAGCTCACAAAACTGGATTAGGGTTTCCGACCAGATGGCCCTTCCCCAGTCCTGTTTTGCAATCAGAAAAAAGGATTTTAGCAGCTTGCAAAATAGGAATTGGCTCATGAAAGAGGAGTTTGACAGCTCGCGAAAGAAGATAAGTAATCCTCTTTTGCGAGCTGTCAAAATCCTCTTTCGCGAGCTGCCAAAATCCTGTGTCATGATGGCAAAACAGGATTAGGGTTCTTCAACCAGACGGCTCAACCTCTAATCCCATTTTGCCAGATGAATTCCTATTTTGCCACCTGTCAAAATCCTGCTTCACAATCGCAAAGCAGTATCGGAAGTGAGTCAAGAAACAGGATTTTTTTAAATAAAAAATAAGCATTCAGAGGCCACCAAAAATAGACTAAAGGCACAGAATGATAGAGGATATCCCCATGAATAGAACACATACTTCCTTTATTGCAGTGGAGATTCCTAGGCACAGTTTTAACTTACTAAACAAAAAAAAAAAAAAAAAAGATGGTGGCTTGCGAAAGTGGATTTTTTTTTGATGAACGAGGATTGAAATCATCCTCTTTCATGAGCTGTCAAAGTACTCTTTTGTGAGATCCAAATCCTCTTTCACACTGTGCAGCTATCCAAAATACTAAACTGAGAATACTCAGAACCTGAAATTTCCAAGTGGATTAATATTTCTTCACTATATCAATGCAGGATTGTTCTATGTGGCAAACTCTTTCTACCCTGAAAATTTCAGACCAAAAGTCCATACAGTTCGGCCTCAGCACTATGAGGGAAAAAAAATCATCCAAAATTTGCAAATGTTCATGTTTTTTTACTCTGCACTGCTCAAAATCCACTGATCCAACTTAGCATGTCAAGAGATCTTCACCAGGAGATCGTGAATGCCATACTTCGTGCAAATCTGTCCAATGGTTGCAAAGTTATTAAAGTGCAAAATTTGAGTTTTATCATAGAAACTGCTGCTCAACCCTTACTATAGTGGCACTAGCGCACCTCCATAATATCCAGTATAGTTAGGGTGAAAGGTAAATTCTATGTTAAATCTAAATTTTTGAACCTTAATAACTTTAAACTGTTCAATGGATTTGCATGAAATTTGGCATGCATAATCTTTAGGGGTAGGTCTCTTGAAGTGCCAAATGTTGTATAAATATGTTTTGTGGTTTCTGAGACACAGTGCTGAAAAAACAGAAAAATCCATGTTTTTTGCCATTTCTTTGTCCACCTGGATCTTAGAAATGGCTTTAGGCTGTGGTTTGAAATGTTCAGGGTAAAAAGCTTTTGCTTAAAAGATGTGCCTTTTGCAGGTTTGGTGAAAAAATATTAATCCATTCAAAAGTAATTACATTTTTAATTTTCCCATTATTTCCTATGGGAAAATGTATATGTCACACACAAAAGATTAGATTTTTTGCACAAATTATACTTTGCACAAAATACAGTCCCTTTTTTCACAAAGAAAGGAGGTAGTTTGCATTAATATCACACTGGATTGATTGCAGGGGCTTTGTTGTGTCTACCATTGTGTTTCGCCCTTAGCAAGGTCCAACAAGCATTGAAAATATGCAAAAAAAGAATGTAATGTGAATAAAAACCATCAGAACTTTTCTAAAGGGGCCCCGTTTAGTTACATTCTAATGATGTTTTTTTTCCAGTGGCCCAGTAGAAACATAGAAACATAGAATTTGATGGCAGATAAGGACCGCTTGTCCCGCCCAGTCTGCCCATTTTCCCTACCTAATAGATAAGCTGCAGATCCTAGTTAACCAGCAGCCTACTTCTTTCTACCCCACCCCTAGAATTGCCTTATGACTGTCCCATGCATGCTTGGATTCAACCACTGTTTTTGACTCCACAACCTCCTCTGGAAGGCTGTTCCATGCATCCACAACTCTCTCTGTGAAAAAATACTCCTTACATTACCTCTGAGCTGCCCCCCATCTTCAAATTGTGCCCTTGTTCTTGCGCACCTCTTTTTGAAAGATGCTACCCTCTTGGACTTTGTTGATTCCCTTGAGGTACTTGAAAGTTTCTATCATGTCCCCCCGGCCTCCTTTCCTCGAAGCTATTCTTATTAAGCTCCTTTAGTCTCTCACCATATGTCTTCTGATGCAGACCCTGCACCATTTTAGTTGCCATCCTCTGAACAGCTTCCATCTTGTCTATGTCCTTGCAGAGACTGGGTCTCCAGAACTGCACACAGTACTCCAGATGGGGTCTCACCAGCTGTCTGTACAGAGGGATAACAACTTCCTGTTTTCTACTGGTGATGCCTCTCCCTATGCATCCCAGTATCCCCCCAGCCTTCCTTACTGCCCTCTCACATTGCTTGCCCACCTTTAGGTCATCTGATATGACTACCCCCAGGTCCCTTTCCATTTTTGTTGTTGTTAGTATCTCACCCTCCATTGTGTACTCTTCTCCTGGGTTTTTGTTGCTCAGGTGCATTACCTTGCACTTCTTAGCACTGAATCTAAGCTGCCATACATTTGACCATCTCTAACCTTGCCAAGTCCCTTCTCATCCTTTCCATCCCACCTTGTGCATCAACTCTGTTGCAGATCTTTGTGTCATCTGCAAAGAGACATACTTTTCCTTCCAGTCCCTCTGCAATGTCACTTATAAAGACATTAAAGAGGACTGGTCCTAATACTGAACCCTGCGGTACCCCACTAGTAACCCCCCTTTCTTCAGAGTGGACTCCATTTACTATTACCCTCTGTGTCCTATTCTCCATCCAATTCTTTACCCAGGCTGTCATCTTGGGACCCACTCCCAGGCTGGCTAACTTGTATATTAATCTTTTGTGTGGAACTGAGTCAAATGCCTTGCTAAAGTCTAGGCAGGCCATGTCAACAGCCCCTCCCTGATCTACTATTTTGGTCACCCAGTCAAAGAAATCTATTAGATTCATCTGACATGACCTTCCCACTGTGAATCCATGCTGCCTTGGGTCCTGTGCCCCTCTGGCCTCTAGGTACTTGACAATTCTTTCCTTCAGAAGTGATTTCATCATTTTCCCTATCACTGAGGTTAAACCAACAGGTCTGTAGTTTCCTGCTTCTGCCCTGCTCCCACTTTTGTGAAGGGGAATCACATCTGCCCTCCTCCAGTCCTCAGGTACCACCCCATCCTCCCATGATTTGTTAAAGAGGGTAGTGAGTGGTGTCACTAGTTCTACCCTTAGTTCTTTTAGAATTCTGGGATGAATCCCATCAGCCCCCATTGCTTTGTCCACCTTCAGTTTTACGAGTTCTTTCAGAACCCTTTCTTCTGTAAATGGGCTGGTATCAACTTCTGTATCCAGGGTGTTTCTATTGTTTGTTTTAGGTACCTCCCCCTCTTCATTTGCAAACACTGAGTAAAAATATTTGTTTAGTATCTCTGCCTTTTCACCGTAACCCTCTGCCACTCCCTCCCCTTTATTAAGCCTCACTATCCCTCCCTTAGCCTTCCTTCACTCCCTGATCTAATAAAGGTTTTATCCCCCTTCTTAACTGAGTTGGCTGTCTTTTCCTCGGTTCGGGTCTTTGCTGTTCTGACTGCCTTCCCAGCTTCCTTTTGTTTTAACTGATACAATTCTCTGTCCTGGTCCTTCTGTGATTCCTTGTGCTTTCTGAATGCTTTCTTTTTCTCTTGAACATTCACTGCTACCTCCTTTGAGAACCATAGTGGTTTCTTACATCGTTTTGTTTTGTTTATTTGCTTCACAGAAAGGCTTTTTACCTCTGTGATGGCAGTTTTATTATTCCCCATTGTTCTTCCACCCCTCCTTCCTGCCCATTTGCTAGTGCATTCCTTAGGCACTCACCTATTTTGGCAAAGTCAGCCCTCCTGAAGTCCAGTACTTTTGCCTTTGTATGGCTTGACTCTATTGCTGTGTTTATTGTGAACCATACTGTTTGATGGTCACTAGTTCCCAGATGGCTACCCACTTCTGCATCTGTGATCCTCTCTCCATCTCCATTTGAGAGAACCAGGTCTAAGATTGCTACCTCTCGAGTGGGTTCCAATGCTAGTTGTCTAAGGCATGCCCCCTGTAGGGCATCTAGAATAACCCCACTCTTAGAAGTGGCTGCTGCAACTGCACTCCAGTTAACATCTGGCATATTCAGATCACCCATCAGCAGTATCTCCCCTTTATCTGTCATTCTAAGTATACTTTCTATCATTTCCTTGTCCATTTCTCCCTGAGAGGGGGGTCTGTATAACCCTGTGCGGATTGTGGTGCCATTGCCTGCCTCCAAATTGGCCCACAGTGCTTCTTCTCCTCCCTGTTTACCCTTTTGTTCTGTTGCTTTGATTCCTTCCCTTATGTAGAGAGCTACTCCTCCTCCTCTTTTACCCTCCTTGTCCCTCCTGTAGATAGTGTATCCTGGTATGTTTACGTCCCAGTCATGGTTCTGTGTGTACCATGTTTCTGTGACTGCCATGATATCCAGATGTTCCTCCATCATCAAGGCCACTAATTCAGGAAGCTTGTTACCCAGACTATGGGCATTGGTACTCATTGCTCTCCATTTTTTGATGGCTTTACCTTCTGTAGCAGCATCCCCCACTGAACTTTCTACCTTGTTTTTTTTTTAATTTAGTACCCTGTTTTGTAGGGGGAGGCTGCAATTTTCGTGCTGCTTATCAGTGCCTCCCCCTTGACTAGTTTAAAAGTTGAGTACAAGTTTACTGAGCTCTCGAAATTTCAGGTGCCAGCTTAATGAGAGGACTGTTTGTCTCCCATTCTCTGTGTGAGAACAGCAATATGTTCATAATTTCTGCAGCCACGGCAGGAGCTTGTGCTGCTGGTTGCAGAGTTAAGTTTGAAATGCTCCTTTTCCCTTTTGTCTAGTGGCACCCACTGCTTTGGGGTGCCATCTTAGCAAGAGGACTGCTTGTCTCCCATTCTCTGTATGAGATCAGCAGTATTTTCATGACTTCTGCAGCTGGAGCTAGAACTCATGCTGCTGGCTGCAGAGTCAAGTTTGAGCCACTCATTTAACCTGGTGTGTAGTGGCACCCCCCAATTTTGTTGCCCTGGTGTCTAGTGAAACCCCCACCCTCCCATTGATGTTCTTTTATTTAGCCCCCGCAGAAGTGTGGGACACTGGGGAGCCCATGTCCAGTGTCCTGATCATGTTTCTCACCCCTCCAGCAGTGTGGAACACTAGAGAGCCCACTACCAGTGTCCTGAACATGTGCCCCCCCGCAGTGGTGTGGGACACTGGGGAGCCCACTCCCAAGTGTCCCCATGTATTTCCCCCTTATTGGACACTGGGGACCCCACTCCCAGTGTTCTGAAATGTTTTTTCTGTTCCTGTAAAGAAGAAAACCATCCCCTGATGAGTTTTTTTAATTTTTTTACCTGAAAATAAGAAAACAGTCCCTCATCGTCCCCCACTTTCTCCATCACCCAATCCTGAGTCTTCCCTTGAGGACCCATCACCCCACAGCCTTTCTTACCCTATACTTAGCTCCAGGGGTTGTCCAATGACATCTTCTGTGGACCAGGACATGTCTTCACTCTTCAAAGCTAAACCACAAACTGAAGAATCAAGGTAAGTGCCATATAATGTATTTCAGTGATGTTTTCAACTTATGTTGATATTTATTTTAGTTTTTGTTGATCAGAAAAGGATATATTTGGCTTTTTTAGGTATTTTTTCACCAAAGATTGAACATGCGCTTTTTGGGACCCCACCTCATGAACGCTGCCACTGTTGTTTCATTTCTTGGACCCGTAAGGTGATTTCGCAGTCATTGCATGAAATCAGCTTTCAAGATTGATCAATGAAATGACAGCGCCACTGTTGGATATACTAATACATTCTGAAACCAGTTTCCCCGACACCATGTCCAAAACACAAAATCCCGACAGTGGATTTTGCATTTGACCTCCATAATTAATTATATAAATTCGGGGGCAAAATCCATTGTCAGGATTTTGTGTTTCTGGTTTCCAGTGTCAGGCTACAGGGTGTCTAGGAAACTGGTTTTAAGATGTTCTAGTGATACCTCAGTGTTCATAAGGTGGGGTCCCAAAAAGTCCATGTTCAAAATTTGGTGCAAAAATACCAATAAATGCCAGAGTTACATAAAGTCATTGAAATTTTCCTATGCATGCACATAACTGACCATTTTTAATATTTTCACTTCAATTTTTCAACATAAACATTTTTTCACATCACCTCATGAGCAGTACAGCTGTCATTTCTCACATCCTGCCAGAAATGTGTTTTCGCACCTGTGGCATGAAATGGTATGGTTGTTGTGTAAAATCAGATTTCAAAACCAGTTATTGAAATGACAGTGCCAGTGTTCATGAGTTGGGGTCCCAAAAACCCATCTTGAAAATGTGGTGAAAAAAGTCCTAAAAATGGCCAACTAATACGTGTTCACTGCAATTTTTCCACGCACGTGCATAACTTTGGTAATTTTTAATAATTTGACTTTATATTTTCACCGTAGCAATTGTTTCACACTATCTTATGAATGGTACAACTGTCATTTCCCAAATCCTGTCCAAAATGTGTTTTTGCTTCTCTGGCATGGAATGGCATTGCAGTTGAGGAGAATTATGATTTGCCTGTGATTTAAATTTTTTTCTACCAGGCACATGTCCTGTAGTAATAAGATGGGCATGCTGGTAATTTCATCACACATTTACAGAGGGATAGGTACACAGGATCTGAAGGACACTGCACTCCCACAGTAAAATAAGGAAAATCATTGAGCATAGATGGCCAGGGCCCGAAGGGACCTGCGCTCCCACTGTGACACAGAGACAGTTATGGAGGGTGGGATAAGGATACAAGTAAACTATCTGAAAAGGAAGGACATTTATTGCAAAAAACTTTGTTAATGCATCAGTTAGGATGTTTCCTAAAATGACAAAAGCAGGGAAATTAGGCATTAGAATTTGCAACCCTAATGAGCCACCCCCACCCTGCAGACAATGACAGGCATCTGGGGGTGCTTTATGGTCTTGGACCCTAATGCTCACCCCATTCCATAAGTAAATAAGCTCATATGGGTACAGTATACAAGAATGCGGTGAGTGTTAGGGTCCACGACCCCAAGGCACACACCCAATGTCTCTCAGTGTCTGCAGGGTGGGTATGGGCTGTTAGGGTTGGAAACCCTAACACCTCATTTCCCTGCTTTTGTCACTTTAGTAAACACCCTAACTGATGCATTAACAAAGTTTTTTTGCAATGAATATCTATCTCTCTCTCTCTCTTTCTATCTCTCTCTCTCTCTCTCTCTCTATCACAGTGGCATGGTAGTGCCTCTATAATTAGGTTTGAGTACCCCATTTAAGGTTAAATCTGAAATTCGGCAGCTTAATGACTGTCACTGTATGATGGGTTTGCCTGAAATATGGAATATGCGGTGTGGTACCAAAGATCTCTGGATCTGCCAAGTTTCATTATGGTCGGATGCATTGTTGCGGAGCTACAGAGCGCTAAAAAAATGCACAAATTATGCATTTTTGTGTATTCTTTGCTCGTGCCTACAGGTCATATGGTTTGCATGACTGGTGCAAAACCTTCAGAGAACATGCAGCTGGGGTCCCCAATGTGCCTTTAGAAGATTTCATGAAAAAATATTAAACGGTCCAAAAGTTATTCAAAAAACAAGTTTCCAATTATAGTCAATGGGAAAAGTTAACAAAAAATGCAAAAGTGTCGCAAATATACTTTTTACTTTCACAAATGACCCTTGTAGTGTTGCAAATTGGCCATCTTGTTTTCAGTTGGTGGTCACAGAAATGCTTGGCATTTAAATTTGGGACCCTCTAGGGACAACTCATGTTGTGTTCATCTAGTCGAGCCCTGAGGATGCTAGTCATGTCTTTTTGAGGGGATAAAACACCCCAGAAATATGTTTTTAAAATTTTTGTAAAAAGTAGTGTCACAAAGAACTTTCACATGTGCAACACTTTCGCGATTTCATTTGACAAAGTGTCGTGATTTGCGAAAGTACTTTGCGACACTATGGCCAAAACAATAGGGAATCTTTGCCACCCTGCTGCAAAAGAACGGTTTGTTCTTTTGGACTGAAAGTTGGAGGGAAGAAAGCCAAGACCCAACAGGTGTGCCTTTTAGCTGGTTGGTGACAAAATATTAGAGGACTGCAAAGTTACGGCACTTCAAAGTTGATGATTTTCCCCTTAGGATAACATTATGGCATCTGCCGTGCCTTTTGGGGCCTGTATCTTGAAAACTGTTTGAGATATAGACTTTTTGTCAGAAGATGCTTAGTCTCCCACTAGGGGGCTAAGTACAAAAGTAGCCTGGAAAGTCATAAATAATGAAATTTTAAATTTTTTTTCTATGTCGTACGGTTCCTAAGATAAGGAATTTAGTATTCCAAGTGCTCATTTACTGCTCCGAGTGACATTATTCTGTATACATTCTTTGTATTCATTGTGCTTCTGAATGCACCTTTTTGGGAAAAAAGGGTGTGCATTTGCATTACTGTTACCATTAGAGTTTCTGCTCGAGTTTCTGTTACTGTTTGTGTTAGGGTTTCTGTTTATGTCACCCTGCGTGTTACCCTTTGCGTTTGCATTTGCACTTGCATTTGTGTTACTGTTACCGCTTGTGTTTCCGTTACCATTACTGTTTTTGTTTGCATTTACTTTTGCATCACCATGTGCATTAAAATTTGCATTTATGTACATGCTTGCATTTGCATTTCTGCTTGTGTTGCTGTTTCCATTGGTGTCATCGTTGGTGTTACCATAACAGTTTGCATTTCCAATTGAGTTACCATTACCGTTTGTGTGTTCGCTACCGTTTGCATTTGCGTTTCTGTTGGCCTTAGTGTTTGCTTTTTTTTGGTAGCCTTTCCATTGTCAAGTGCGTTACTGTTTCCTTCTGTGTCACCGCTGTCGTTACCGTTTGCATTTCTGTTTGCGTTTGTTACCATTTTCATTTTCATTACTATTTGCATTTCTGTTACTGTTAGCATTTGTGTTACTGTTTGGGTTACCATTTCTGTTTTCATTTACATTTGCACTTGCATTTCTCTTATCGTTTGCATTATCGTTTCCATTTGCATCACTGTGTGCATCACCGTTTGTGCTTGTGTTTGCAGTGCCATTAGTGTTACTATTTTCTTTTACCTCACTGTTGCCATCACCATTTGCGTTAACATTACTGTTTGTGCTTTTGCATTTATGCAGTGCAGTGCAAAACATTGTTTTTGCCATTTGTCTGCACTGTCTTCCGCAATGCATAGTGCAGCCAGTGTGTGGTTGATTGATCTGAAACTTGCCATGTACAAAGACTTTTGTTCAAGGAACATGCCAGTTTTTGTTCCAGAGTTATTGCCATTTGAAGTTGGTCTGCCTCACAACTACTGATTTTTTGGCCACCAGATCTGCCATTTTAGCACATATTCGGCCACAATTTCTGCCATTTTGTGGTGGAAGACTTCTTAAAGGTGCAGAAATGTAAACAATGAATATCTCTGAAACAGTTTGGTCTTTTCACATGAAATTTGTAGGGTGTTGAGTGGATGTCATGGAGAAGTGAATTATGCTGTTTACATGTTGGAAAAATAATTTACTATGGAGATACTGCATGACGCAATTAATGCTTTGTGCACAGAGTTCTGCATGGTGCTACTGGCTTGAAATTTATAGTGTACGTGGTCCTGGTGGTACAGCGGTGCCTTGCTGTGGTTTGGTGTGTAAAACATAAACATATGCGGAATAATGACACCCCAATGAAGGAAAATTTGGTTCATTCTGCTTCAATAACTTTTGAACCATGTGTCTGATTTGCCTGGTATTTGGAAATTAGAAAGATTTATAATAGATCTTTAACTGACAATTTTCTGATCACTGGCACTTACAGTTGCTGAATTGTGCCTGCATAGTTGTTTGCTCGTGGCGCTGTGAGACTGTTGAATGGATGTTCACACAATTCTGGGCATATGGTGTACTATGGTACATGTTTTACCAATTTTCATTCCAGTCGGTCATGGGACCCGTGCTCCCACCACCACATTCCATTCACTATTTATAGACCACATTCTCAAAAAGAAGGGAAATTCATTGCAAAAAAACTCTGTTTAATGCATCAGTTAGGGTTGTTCTACAGCAACAAAAGTGAGGAAATTCGGTGTTGGGGTTGCCACACCTTGCACCCCATGCCCACACTGTCCCCACCAATAGGCATCGGGGTGTGCATTGGGATTGGTCTTAACTCTCACCCCATTCTCCTATACTGCACCACCTTAGCTTATTTACACATGGGATGGGGTGAGAGTTATGGCCGATGACCGCAGCTTACACCCCGATGCCTGTTGGTGGGGGCAGTGTAAGCGTGGGGTGCTAGGGGTGGCAACCCTATCTCTGAATTTGCTCACTTTTGTCTCTGTGGATAAACCCTAACTGATGCATTAAACAGAGTTTTTTTACCAAGAATATAGATAGATAGATATAGATAAGGTTAATGTGTATACTATGATCCCTTGTTCGAAACCACCACCTTCCCTTCATTTGGAAGATGTAAACATTTGTAAAAATGTATATTTTAATTGGTTACATAGTTTTAATAGTGTTTGTTACATTTTTGTATACCTATATTGGCATGTTTATATATTTGCAAATCTCAAATATTTAATAATGTATTTTTATGTGGCTGAGTCTCCTTTAAGCCATCATAGTGGTGTGTTTCATGGAGTTGTGGTAATGATTTTGCCACATGACCATAGAGCTTTTGGGTCATTGGTCCCTTTGAATTTAATTAACCTTGTCTTATTTAAAGCACTTTGGGCCAGATATTCAAAACTTTGCCCCGGGGCAAAATTAGCACTGCCCGGAGTGCAAAATTAGCCCTGATCAAATACATAGATACATAGACAGTTTTGGCAGATAAGGGCCTATGGCCCACCCAGTCTGCCCATTTGAGCTTGTAAGTTCAGTTTATGTTTGCCAAGAAGTCTGTTGCCCCTTACCCCTGACCTCCAGAATTCCTTTACGTCTATCCCATGCATTCTTAAATCCCATGATTGTTTCAGCCTTTATTCAAAAGGAATAGCCCAGTGCTTAATCTGCTGAATGTAGCATGCTAAGGAAGTCAGGCAAACTGGGCTGGGAGTACAGGGCAAAAATAGCCCAGGAATAAGAGGGTTCTGAATATAGCAGATAAGACTGCACTGAATGTAGCACCGAGCCAGGCAGTGCAAACACTCACAGAAACAGGGCAGAGGTGAGATTGCCCTGCCCTGGAACACATGCAAAGAAACACAGCCCTAAACGTGATCCCAAGAGCATACAGCAGTGCAGAACCCAAAATAAGACCCATATGGCCATGTGGATGCCAAAAAACACCCAGGACCCATGTGTGACAACTACAGAACAATACAAACTGTCTGAAATACCCAAGCACCCAAAAATGACAGGACATAGGGAACTCAAGAAAGTGATATTTATAAATGACAAAGTCAACACAGAAAAGCGTAAGTAAGAGCACAGAAACTACATAAGGAGACAAAAAATGCAATAACAGGAACAGAAAAGCAACAAACAACATTTGCCCAACCACTGCAACAACTGATAGTAGTACAACTAAATGAAAACAATGAAGAAAACAGCTGCTAACACTACAACAAGATATGTCACTGTAAGAACGAAACTACAAGACACATTGCAACAACTAACACTACAGCTAGGAGAATGACTAACTCAACACCTGCAACAACAACCTAAACAAGTAAAAGAAGAACATATGTACAATAGAAACATTTACAGTATGGCAGAGATAATGTAGGAGAAGAGGAAGTGGGTACAAACAGCAATGGAGGAACAAAATAAAGGAAACAACCATCAGTCCAATCAGGGGGGTATGAATGCCAACTGAAAAGGGATCACTCCTATGACTGAGTGGGATGGCACCAGCAGCTGTGCCACCAGGATAGCAGCCACCCTCCTGGTCTCAGAAATTATCACTGCCTGCTGCTCAGTGTTCTTTGCTGGTGGACTATCCTATGCAGGAGCTCATCTCTCCCCTCAAACTCCTCCGGCCATGTGGCCCACAGTGAAGAATGACATGGACCTACAGGAGTAAGGGGGACCATGTCAGGATGGGAAACCAACATGGAGGTACAGTGCAACCCCAGGTGGCAACCCAGGGCTGGACAGCATGTCCCAACAACTATGCCGATGTGGTGATACAACACACAATGTAATGCATATCTGACATGTGCCTGCATGATGAGGCAGGATGACACAGGCAGCAACCACCATTCCAATGTACAAGGACCTGTGTGGAAGTCTGCTGTCAACAAAACACAGTGCACACCACATAACCCAGTGGCACACACACTGACACAGTGCAATCAGACAGCCAGCCCCTGAGGTGACAATGACAGTGGGCCATGGCACGACAAACACATGGGATGACACTTGTTCGGATGTTGCCCATAGGAACAGATCTATGATACAAAAAGCAGAACACACCCACCATTGGAATGGCCACAGCCACAACACAGTAAGATGGCATGCAGCCTGTACTGTTGCATTGCAAGGCATGTGGCATTGCCAACCACCAAAACAGCAGCACACTCACTGCTGAACTGCATGAACAACACCATGCAATGAAAGGATGCTGGCCATGTCCTACCAGCAGCAAGACAGCAGTAGGCCTCACACGCCAGGTATGGTGTTGCACATGCCTGCACTGTATGGCATCCCCACCAAGGAAGTCACCACACCAACTGCAAGGAATGACCCACAGTACAACATGCCCATACAACAATGCAGCACCATCCACCCCCCAGGCATGGCAGGTGTACAAGCACCAGCCACAGTACGGGTATGGCACTGCCTGGTGGGAGAGTAACATGGGGCCCACACCCCCCCAGAAATAAACCATATGCACACACACTGTACACAGCAACACTTGTTGCTGTTGCACCACATGCCACCTAGCTGGCACTGGCACTGGCACAGTACCATCATGGACAATGCTATCGTATAGCTCCAGCTGCCTGTATTGCCTCCTCTGAGGATCCACATAATGGTGGCAGCACTTTTTCCCATCCCTGGGTATCCCAGTCCTGTGTCAGGTGGCGAGCAATGGATGCCTAGACCTGCCTATGGGGCAGGTCCCCCTCCCTCACCTCCTCAGTCTCCTGTGTCTGCATGACTAGCTCCATTAGGTTGGCTGTCTCCACCTCCCCCCATCTCCTGTCCCTGTGGACAACAGCTCTCTGGCTTCTACTGGAGGACATGTTTGTAAAAGCACTGATGGGCACACCTAAAACACCAAACTGTGGCACACTCTGCATTGGTCTCTGGACCTGCGCTATGGTAAATGTGTTGCGCTGTGCTGCAGTGAACATAAGCCGCACTATCGCGATAGTGCCACGCAACCAGGAAGTGAAGATGCTGCACATGCGTGACCCCATAGTGACCCCTTAAACACTGCTGCACACATGTGCACCCTGCAGCGCAAACATCTGTTTGCACAGCACTATCACAATATTGTGGCACAGCAGTAGCATGCCAGCATAGCGCATGCACAAGATCAACCTAGGCACGCATGTGCTATGACGTTGCACAATGCCCATTACTACAGCACTACAAATATAGTGCTGCATTATGTAACGTCCGATTAGCATGCGCTAAACTTTTGCCCAGAGCTTAAGTTTGGGATAGTTAATGACTATGTGCAAATCAGGCTCACTGTGTATGTGCAGGGCAAACACACATATTAGCATATCATTATGGACTAATTTGAGTCCTTAACAAGGTGGATTGCCTGGCTGTGCTATTTAAGGCAAACAGTGCTCCACCTGTGTTGCTCTCAGGAACTGCAGTGCTGTATGCAGACAGTGGTTAGAAGCAGTGAATGCAGGATGCCCCAGGGGATGCAGCAGGAGAAAGCAGGTATGTAGACACAGCAGGCCATTCAGCTGATAAACACAAAAAAAAGTGATGCAATGGGAACTGTGGTGTTCTCAAAAGGTGCTCAAATGTAAAGTACTGAACTCAGGATCTCACTGCCACTCACACAGTACCACAGGGCTACTCGATACTCTGGTAGAAGCACACCTGTATGCCTGAAAGTACGTAACAGACCATAAAGCCTGACACGGTTAGGAATACAAGTGTGCTTTAACAAAGGCCTGGCAGCACAGATAATGAATGGGTGGTACTCGGAATGCATGTGACATGTGTGGGCTGATGCTGTGCTATCTGTGTATGTTCACTGCACTGTAGGCTGCACTGATGATGGACAGCATGAGATTAGAGGGAGGCTGATTAAGGGGTAATGTGAGGAAGTTTTTTTTCACAGAAAGGGTGGTGGATGCATGGAATGGCCTACCTCAGGAAGTGGTAGATATGAATACAGTGCAGGGCTTCAAACAGGCATGGGATAGGCATAAGGGAGCAATACAGATGAGTATGAATAGATAGGCCATTGACAGAACAAAGGCCAATGGCACATTTATAAGGTAGAAAAGAAATGGGCAGACAGGATGGGCCTTGCGGTCCTTATCTGCCATCAGCTTCTATGTTTGTATGTTTCTATTTTATTGCTGGTAGGTGCGCAACTTGATAGAATTGCTGCATGGTTGTTCCACGCTCAGCTGCCATGCTGGGGTATACTATGAATTAGGCAGCATGCAGCAGGAAGGCATCTAGGAACTGGGTCAGGAGGTGCAAGGTGGCAGACTACGATACCCCAATTTTGTCTCCCACTGGGGTGTGGAACTTCCCAGTGGCTAGAAAGCACATTGCTGCTGTCACCTTCTCCTCCACTGACATGGCATGGCTACATCTGGGGTTGGGCTGTGGCTGCTCATGCAGGAGTTCGCATATCTACCTCCACATATCCCTGTTCATTCTGTACCGGCCAGTGATGTGCTCATCAGGCAAGGTCTCAAAGGAGACTCAGGGCCGATACAACCTGTGTGCAGCATATCTCCTCCTTGGCCTGCAGTATGGGCCACGGAGGGCCTGGTCCCTCTCCTCCTTCTGCACTACTTCCTCCATGAGGTGCATCAGCACAGCATTGCTAAAAAATGCCATGTTAGCTTCCTGTCCTGGCCACACACCCCTCTCTGTGGATTGCCCTGGGATGCGACCTACCTTTTATAGGAGGTAACTAGTGCCACGCTAAGTGTTGCGTAAAGTGGCCTTGCGCTGCTCTAAATCTTTGAATATGCCATTGCACCTGTATTCAGGTTCCTGGCCCTCACTTTTCCCCTTGCATAAATTAACTTTTTGTGCTGGCTGTAATGCATTGTGCCGGCATTATGTCTTGATTTGTATATTGTGCACCTGAGCTAAACTGGCGCTATCCTGGCTCAAACTGTTTGCGCATGGCACAAATGTTTGAATATCCAGGCCTTTGTCTTTGTGTGGCCATATTACCTTTATAAAGCACCCACTACAGGCATGAAACATTGGTGTTTTTTATGTTGGGTATGATGTGCCGTATTTTTATCTATGATATCTTTAACACAATAAAAGTCCTTTTTTTTACATTTAGTGAATATGGACTCTTTATGCTGATTTTTCAAGTGCCTTTTGATTTTGTTCCACAATTTTTTATGCTGATAGCAGTGTGAATAGGTTTCTAGAGCCACCTCCATGCTTGCATGTGTTTATCATAGCATAACCTACAACCCATCATGAATTATTGCTTACATTTTATGTTTTGTATTGTTTGTGATGCAAGATTCGAAACATGACTAAAAATGGGCATGTCCCAGATCACCCATCTGGTAGAAAACAAAATTAAATAAAAATATGTTTAATGAGAGAACCAAGAAAAGGTGTCTAGTCCAAATGGACTCCACTCACTCATGCTAACTCCCAATATCATTCCTCCACTAAAATATGTCAAATCCTACTTTGAAAGCCTAAGCAAAGTTAACTCTTATGACCTGACTCTGTGCTAACATTTTCCCTTACTCCCCAGCTGAGTGTGTGTATTTTAGTTATGCTTGCACTCATCAGCTCAATATCTACTCTACCCTGTCTTTACCTTTAGTATTTAGAAAACCTTGATCATGTCTTTACTCAGCCTTTTCTTTTGCAGACTGCATGCCATAGCTTCAGTATATCTAATCTCTTCTCACAGCATTTGTCTCCTATGCCATCAATCTGCATAACAGCCGTGTGATGGACCCCTTCATTCACTTTAATGTCATTCCTGTTCTGCAGTAATCTGAACTTGATGTATTACTTCAGGTGTAGTATAACTGTGGCCTTGTACAAAGGCAGAATAACCTTCTTCGACCTGATTCTTATGTCCCTACTAACATATTGCTACATTGCATTCCTTTTATGTAGGCTTGCGCGCATGCGCAAGAAACATCTTGCGACAGTGCGGGTCTTAGGGGCGCGGCTGCTCTTGGACGAATGCAGGGCATGCATCAGTAGGTGCGTCCCTCATTCCCCAATCAGCCTGCATGCCACCGCCACACCATGTATTCATAATGGGTCAAGCACATCAAAGCAAAGGTCCGCTGCAATCCGAGCAAAGCTCGTCATAAGCAGCGGTCCTTTGCTCGCCATACTCGCCGCCATTATGATCATGGTCAGCAAGCGGGCAGCCGCCTCATGGTTTCCGACATCGGGGTGCCTAACCCCTGTCGGCAACCCCCACCCTGTGTCTGTGGTGCTGACGGGGAGCCCACTCCAAATGTGGAATGCCGAGGGGTGCCCAATCCCCTTGGCTCGCCTCCACTTTCTTTGCCCGCTGACGGGAGCCCACTCTCATCGGCATCACCCCACCAACTGTTGAATGCTGAGGGGTGCCCATCCCCCTGTGCTCCCCTTTCTTTGTTTGCCGGCAGGGGTGTCCAATCCCACCGGCATTACCCCCCCCGTGTTGTGTGCTGATGAGGGTGCCCAATCCCCATCGGCTACTGACATCCTCTCACAAAACCCACTTAGGTGGCACACTGGGAGCCCACCCAGCATGCCAAATGCCCTGTAATACAAAACTGTCCCCAGCAGTTTCACTTTTTCCTCTCCACCTGCAAAGCGAAACCGTCCCTCGTGTCTACATGCCCCTCTCCCCCCGCACCCACCACTAGCACCTGCCTCTAACCCCCACCCCATGCCTGCTCCGGACTCCGTAGGACAATCTTCCGTGGACCGGAACACGTCTGCACTCTTCAAAGCCAACCGCGAACTGAGGAAATGCCGGTAAGCTGTATGATGCAATGAATAGGGTTTTTTCAACTTTGCTGCATATCTCAGGCATTTCTTGGAATTTTGGCACCAAATTTTCAACATGGGACTTTTGGTGCCCCTCCTCATGAATTCTATCACTGTCATGGTGTTAATCAGCCTCGAAAGGTGATTTCGCAGTCACTGCGCAAAATCACTTTTCGGGACCCATTAACGAAATGACAGTGCCAGTGTTCATGAGGTGGCCTCTCAAAAAGCCTATGTTCCAAATTTGGTGGAAAAAATCCAACAAATGCCTGTTTTACGAGCGTGTGTTGCACAGTTGCTACGCAGGCTCGTAATCACGCGCATTCGCAATATTTTAATGCCGTATTTTCAGCATTGGCATTTTTGTGCACCTCCTTGTGAACAGTACAGCTGTCATTTCCCACAACCTGCCCAAAATGTGTTTCTGCACTTCTGGCACACAATTGAGCAGTCGCTGTAGGAAATCAGTGTTTGGGCCAGATTATGAAAATGACAGTGACACAGTTCATGAGCAGAGCTCCTAGAATACCTATGTTGAAAATTTGGAGCTGATACTCCATAAAATGACTGTGTTACTAGCGTGCGTTGGTAGATTGCACGCATGCTCGTACTGTCGTGCATTTTTGATATTTTCACTCTGGATTTTCACCATTGCCATTTTACACACCTCTTGATGAACAGTACAGCTGTCACTTCACATATCCTGCCCAAAATATGTTTCCGCACTTCCGGCGCAGAATAACGTGATCACTGTGCGAAATCACTTCTTGGGACACTTTGAGGAAATGACAGTGACACTGTACATGAGCAGAGGTGCTAAAATGCTTATGTTGAAAATTTGGTGCCGAACGCCCACAAATTGGCAGTGCTGCAAGCGTGCCTTGCATATTTCCCATGCACCCTTGCAACTCCGCAACTTTCGTATATTTATATGCCACATTTCCAGCACTGCCATTTAATTACACCTCCTTATGAACTGTGCAGCTGTCATTTTTCACATCCTGCCCAGCATGTTTTCCCGCATTGCACTAACAAGCACCCACAGGGACACCATAATGCATCTCACTCTCTGTAGGGTGGGGGTGGGTTGGCATCAGTTCAATATTTGACTGCCACTCCTATGCTGCATCTCTCTAACTCCTGCACTGCCAATGGCAGCAAGACAACATTCGGCATTGACAAATGCTTGTTTTAACTGTGAAAGTACCTTGCCTGTCTGGCTTAAACATAATGGGCTTAATTCTCAGTGGTTGGTACAACTTGTTCCAACTGTAGCTTGCACTGAGTGCCAGTACACCAGGGACTCTGTGGCCAATTCTCTATCAGGTAGGGTCCAGTGGCAAAGTCCCATGGCTTGCAGCAACTATGGACATGCGTCAAACAGAGGGTGGATCTGGACAGGTTGCCACAAGCTGTGTTTGGTTGTGTGGCAATGCAACTAAGCATTCCCTAATGGTCTAGATACCCCCCAGCCCCGATCACCTTTTAGTATCATGATTAAATATCCCTGGTGGTCTAGCAGCCCCCCATTCCTAAAACCCTGTTATTAATAGTAATCCCATCCCTGGTGGTCTAGTGGACCCCCCCCAGCCCCAATCTTCCCATAGAGGAAGAGATATCATTCTGTGGTGGTCTAGTGAACCCCCACCTTCCCACCCTGGTAAGCAGTGCCCTAGCACCTGCCCCCCATCCCAAACCCAAGCCAGTGACCGGCATAGCTCTCTGCCCTCCACAATGGCCAGCCACCTGACTGATATGTCACTGAGCTGGTACTGTATACAGCACACACTCAGAAATTGATGGCAGTGGACTGTTAGTCACTGAGCATATACTGTATACAGTATGGGCTAAGTGACAGATCAGTGGTACAGCCGGCTGTTTTGGAGTGCAGAGGGCTGTGCCTGTCGATGGCTGTGGTTTTGTATGGGAGAGTGCATGGTGGACTAGTGGACCCCCAATAAAGCATGCAGTACCCCACCACCACAGAATTATACATAGTCCTCTATGGGCAGATTGGGATGGGGGGGTCCACTAGACCACCAGGGATGTATGTCACTGTATTAACACAAGGACTGGGGTTGAGAGGGGTCCGCTAGACCACCAGAGACATTTAGGTATTATCATAAATGTGGATCAGGGCTGGGGGGCCACTAGACCACAAGAGGTGGGATTGCTATTAATAACAGGGGATCTGGGATGGGGAAGCCATGGCACATGTTCCTTCCCACCAAGGGAGGACTCAGAGTGGTGCAAGTGCACTATCCTCCTTGGGGGTGAAATTCTAAGTATCATTAGACCAGCCCTGGTTGAACTAAGGGTACTTAGGGTGTTGCACTCTGGGAGGGTTTAAAGAATCCCAAATTAGGAGATATGGCAGCTTCCAGCTGCCGCATGCCCCCTAGTGCCATGCCGCAGCCCATTTTGTGATACAAGGATGGCATAAGCCCCCTTTGGTGCACGCAGCCTGTGGTTGATGCAGGCTGCATTTAAGAATTGCTCCTGGTGCATCTCTTGGCACAAGGGGCACTTTGTGACATGCCTTGAGGAGCAAGCCCCTTGCGCCATTCTGGGAGCTTTGAGAATCAGGCCCAATGTCTGCAATTACTCATATGTGGGTGTGTATGCAACCCAAATCTCTCATCCCTAGGTGTAGTGTCATGCATTCCCTTATGTTAAATATATGTCCAATTTCTCAGCCGATGCTCTTAATGTGGGCAAGTTCCATTGTAAACTACTGCCCTCCTCTGTTTCGTTCACTTTTTTTTGAAAATTAGTGACATTAGCAAACTTTAGAAAACCTCTTCTTCAGGCAACTAACCAATATGTTAAGGAGTAACAGACCAAGCTCCAAGCTCTGGGGCACTCCATTCAGCATGTCTCTTCTCTGTGAATGGTGGGCATTCACCATTACTCTTCACTTTCTATCTACCAGCTTTGTTGTCCACCTGCAATACAGTTTGTTGACTCCATGATATTGTGCTACTCCCCCCCCCGAGTTGTTCACGTGAGACAGTGTTCGAAGGCCTTTCTGAAATACTGCTATGCAATATCCTCTGCACTACAGGGCTCCTTAGTTTCCACATTGAAGACAGTAATTTGATTTGTTTGACAGATTCTACCTTTGTGAAACCACATTTTATGATGCAGAATAGCTCATTTTCATGTTCTAAATCACTTTCTTTATTATTATTATTATTACTGACTCCAGCACTTTTCCAAGCACCAAAGTAATGCTCACTGGTAGGTATTTGGGTTTGGCCTTGTTGTCTTCCTGAATGGGGGCAAAAGTGGTTGTTTTCTGGTCCTCGTGCGTGATCCCTGCCTGTAAGGTATGTAAAAATGAGGCATATGACCTTCTGAAATTTCAATTCTGCCAGCAGAACTCAGAAAATACAAATTTGCTTATGTAAAATGTTGCCGATAGTGGAAAAATTCATGAAAATCAGCCTTAATCTAGAATTTCAGCATATACTGTGGAATAATGTGGTGAGTTGAGGAAAATAGCTACCTGGAACAGATCTTTTTTTATATATCTAGTATGTAGAAACCGGTGTAACTGTGACCACAACTGGGAGTGGAGACACTCGTGCATTTTGAATTACTGTGAATTGACACTGCTGCAGCTGACATTCGTAAAACTGGGAGTAGGCACTGGACTAGGCACTGGTGTAACTGGGTTGAGACACTGACATAAGGGCTATGGTGAAACACTAGTGCAACTATGAATGTATTGACACAATTGTGAGACACTGTTACAGCTAGGAGAAGATACCACCTTACCTGGTGAGGCAATGCTGTAACTTGGAGTAACCACCATTATAACTGGTATGATTCTGGTGGATTGGGAGGAGACACAGTTTCACTGTAATAGTGATGAACAAAGTCAGGAAACTACACTATGCAAAATACTTTGCATAGTTTCCCAAAAGTGTTACTATGTGCATTTATTTGCCTGGTAAAGTACTTACTTTTTTAAACAAGTTTTGAAAAATAGAACCTTTACCATCGCCCACATTGCCACATACCCCTCACTCCACCCTATCTCTTACAAGTATTTCCCCTACCCTGCCACCCTCTAGCACACCTTCTGCCCTCATCTCCCAGTCCTGGTGAAGTTACAATATGAGAAGTCAGCCAGTGTCACACTTTCCCTTCCCTTCCCTCTCCCCATCCAATGTCTGTGGTTCATTGTCACCCATTACTTCCACCTACCTAACACAGCATTAGAGACCAGTCACATTCCAACAATCTCTGGCACCCCACTATCAACATTCACCCTAAACACCACAAAAAAAGATACAAAAGAGGTCCCACAGTGCAGCACCTGGTACATTAATACCACCACCTCACTGACAAATTCTGCATTAAACTGTGGGTGTTTTCCTATAGTAATCACCTGATTGAATCCTCAACTGTCCAATCAGGTGAATACTATACTAGCACTCCACCAGTTTCATTTAGAACTCAATGGCTGGCGGAGGGAAGGCTATGCCAGTTGCCACACTGTGGAATCTATTTTCTCTTTGTTTGGGGGGGTTGGGAATGTTGTTGGTGCTGGGGTGCCTGAGATTTGTAGAGTGGGGACTATAATACTGTGATGGATGATGGAGTGTGGGTTATTTTATTTAACAGCAGACATTTGATGGGGAAGGGAACATGTGTCATCTGACTGACTTTCTAATGCAAATTCATTGGGACAAGGTGAAGTGCTAATGTATGAATGCTAGTAGTATTGCTGTGGGGAGAAATATTTGCTTATGAGCAGGGGTAAATTGAGACAGCTGGGGAATGTGACATTTATGGGGCTGTTTTTTGTATTAAAAAATATAAAACACTAACCTGGATGAAATTGGGAAAGCTGTATCAACTTCACAAAGTGCAAAGGTTCCCAACTTCATAGAACCTTTTCTGCTGAAGTTTATTATAGGGGTGAGGTCACACCCCTATAGTTAGGGTTGAGGAGGCATTTATGTTAAACCTGAAATGTTTCACTTTAATAACTTTGCAACTGTTCAATGGATTTGCATGAAATTCAGTATACCCTGTTCCATGGGTTAGGTCTCTTGATGTACAAAGTGTTGTGTAGGTTGGATAGGCAGATTTTGTGCTGCACATTGTGAAAAAAAAATGCTAAAAATCGACCTTTGTGGCAGTTTTTTCCTTATCACAATGTGGCCAAACTGTTTGGAATTTTGGTCTGAAATTTGCAGAGTGGAAAAAGCTTGACTCAAAGAACAAATCTACATTTGTTTGGTGAAAAAAACATCAATCTGTTGCAAAGTTATTGGATTTTGAATATTTGGGTTCTGAGCATGCACAGTTCAGTCTTTTGGATAGCTGCATGGAATGAAAAAGGATTTTGGTATGACAAAAATGATTCACAGTTCATGGGAAAGGATCCTTAGAATCCTTTTTTGTGAGAAAAAAAATCCATTTGTCAGTCACCATTTTTTTAGCCCAAACAAACTGCCATAACTCAGCTCAGGGATGTCTTCTGCACACATCCATACTGTATATGTATCTTGTTCATCTGGACGTCCTTTAGTGTTGTGTACCTTTACTTTAATGTTAAGTGGCCTCAGAATGCTTAGTTTTATGCTTTAAAATCCTTTTTCATGACTCACTTATGTCCCTTTCTCATGAGGTATCAAAATCCTTTTTTGTATCACGAAAAAGAATGACCTTAAATCCTTTTTGAGAGATGGCCAAATCATTTTTCATGATGTGAAAAAGGATTTTGACACCTCATGAGAAAGGAATTTGGCACAAAAGGAATACCTGAAGGACCATCTGATTGAAGTCCTAATCCTTTTTTGCTTCATGAAAAAAGATTAGGATATCTCACGAAAAAGGAATTTGCTGACAAAAAAGGATTAGGACATCTCACAAAAATGGATGGGTTTCTTAAATCCTTTTTCGTGAGATGGCCAAATCCTTTTTCCCCAGCAAATTCCTTTTTCGTGACATGACAATCCTTTTTCCAGATGCAAAAAAAGGATTATGACTTCTCCAGCCAGATGGCCTTGCTAGTAATCCTTTTTTGTGAGATGTCATAATCCTTTTTCATGATGTGAAAAAGGATTTTGACACCTCATGAAAAAGCAATTCATCTGGCAAAAAAGGATAACTTTGGTCCATAACTTTGCCATCTTTTCAGATTTTGGCCCTAAGTTTTCAACATGGCTTTTTGTGGACCCCAGCTTATGAACAAAACTACTGCCATTATGCAACTCTTGCCCAAAAGGTGATTTTGCGGTTGATTTGTGAATTCACCTTTTGGGTTGGATTTGGGTACTGACAGTAATATTGCTCATGAGGTGGGGTACCTAAAAGGCCATGTTAAAAATTTGGGGTCAAAATGTAAATGGCAGAGTTATGACTGTTCCTTGGAAATGCACAATGCACTCTCCTAGCATTGTCGATTTAAAATATTTTGACCCCAAATTTGGAACATAGAATTCTGATTACCCCACTAAATGTATGCCACAACTGTAATTTTAAAATCATGGCTGAAATGATTTTTCACACTTGCAGTGCAGAAATGGTGTTGCTGTTGTGCAGAATTATGTTTCAGTGGGGAATTGAATTTTTTCACCGCTGGGTACATCAGGTGGGATAATAACATGGCTAGGATGAAAATTGTATCACTCTTGGCCTATAAATGAAAGTGCAGAGCACTCCACAGGTAAGTATATATACTGTATGTATCTATGGAGGAATGGAAGCACAAGGCCGAAAGGGCCATGCCCTCCCATAGCTACATCCATCTATGCTTCTATGGAGGAACTGGAGAGCAGGGCCCTGCACTCTGACAAGCACATTAGGATATGATTACACTATCTCAAAAAGTAAGGAAATAAATTGCAAAAACTTTGTTAATGCATCAGTTAGTATTAAAGTGATAAAAGTAGGGAAATGTGGCATTAGGGTTTTCAACCATAACACCCCATCCCCACATCCTTTACAGACAAAGAGGCATCAGGGAGCAGCATCAGAGCCATCAGCCCTAATGCTCACCTCATTCTCCTATGCTGTACACACCCAGCTTATTTTCTAATGGAATGGAGGCAGTGTTAGGGATTGACAACCCCAATGCTACCCCAATGCCTCTTGCGCCTGTGAAGGACAGGGGTAATGGTGTGTGGGTGAACCTAATGCTGATTCCCAACTTTGTCATTTTAATCCTAACTGATGCATTATCAGAGTTTTTTACATATACATTATATACAATACACACAACATATACAATAAACACACACACACACACACACTACACAATACACACATACACACACACACACACACATATATATATATACACACACCCATACATTATATATATATATATATATATGTATATATACACACACACACACATACATACACATATACATACTTATATATCTATATACACACACACACACACACACACACATATGCATTAATATATATATATATATATATATATATATATATATATTAATAATAATAAACTATTTATATTGCACCTTTCCAAAACCAAAGTGCATTTCAGAAAGATTAAATACAAACAGAACAAACAGACAGTAATATAAAAACTGATAAAAACAAGTACGAAACATTAATCAAGGCCATATGCCTTATTCCATAAAAAGGATTTAATAGCCTGTTTAAAGCTCCCCATGGTCAAACACTCCCTTATCTGATATGGTAGAGAATTCCAAAGGGTTGGTGCCGCAAACATAAAGGCCCGGGCACCAGCTGATTTCAGTGTGACCCAGGAATCTCTAGCAACCCCTCGTCGGCTGAGCAGAGCGACCTCACTGGGAGGTAAGGAATCAGGAGATCTTTCAGGTAGTTAGGGCCCAGATCATGTAGTGCTTTAAAAGACAGTAAACCAACTTTGAAGGTGATACGCCACTGGACTGATAGCCAGTGCAGATCCCGCAGCACCGGAGTAATATGTGATGTTCTAGGAGTACCTGTAAGTACTCGAGCTGCAGAATTCTGCACCAGCTGAAGGTGGTGGATATCAACCCCTGGAAGCCCAAGGTAAAGCGAGTTGCAATAGTCCAGGCATGAGGTCACGAAGGCATGGATCAAAGTTGGCAGATCGCCGGATGGAATGAGGTGCTTGATTCTGGTAATGTTTCTTAGATAGAACGAGGATTTTACCACTGCTGACATTTGAGATCTTAAAGTAAGCCCAACATCTAAGATCACCCCCAGATCTTGCACCCATTCTGAGACCAGTAACTCGACAACCCCCACAAAACACCCCAGAGGGCAAGCTGGACACAGGTCCCTCTATCCGGTGATCTGGATCCAAAACCAACACCTTGGTCTTCCCAGAATTCAACTTCAACCAACTGGACCTCATTCAATCCTGGATTTCCTCCAGACAGCTATTAAATACCGAGATGGCTCCTTCCTGGTCGGGTGAGAAGGACAGGTACAGTTGGGTATCATCTGCATAACAGTGAAAACCCAACCCGTACCATCTCACAATGTCTCTGAGGGGAAGCATGTACACTGCAAACATGGGGGACAATATAGAGCCCTGAGGGACCTGAGGGACCCCACAAGAGAGAGAAGGGATCAGAGGAATAAAACCCTGACACCACCCTCTGAGATCTTCCGGTGAGATATGATATGAACCATCTGAACACAACCCCAGAGAGTCCACAAATACATCTCAGGCGCTCCAAAAGAACCCTATGGTTGACGGTGTAAAATGCTGAAGATAGATCCAGTAACACCAGAATAGTCCATTTTCTCTGGTCTCTCGTCATCAGGAGATCATTAAGCACCCGAACCAGTGCAGTCTCAGTACTATGCCTCTTACGGAAACCTGATTGGAGAGGTTCGTAGATGCTATGGATGGTCAAGTGGTTCTCCAATTGGGCTGCTACTTCCTTCTTGATCACCTTCCCAGCAAAGGGGAGGTTTGAGATAGGTCTGTAGTTAGCCAGACATTCTGGGTCCAAAGACTGTTTCTTCAACAGTGGTGTCACCACTGCCTCTTTCAAGGACAGGGGATATTCACCCAAGTCAAGAGAGGACCAGACTATCTGTGCTAGAGCCAGTAGAATAGAATCTCCACACCCTAAGATTAAGGGTGTGTGACCTGGATCTAAACTACAGGATGTAGGACGCAGCCCCTGGACAATCCGCATAACATCCATGATTTATGGGTGGTCGAAGGTACTCCAGGAAAACAAAGGGGTAGTGACCCGGTCCTGGGCACCCGCAACTAGCATAGAACGTGCCAAACTGATGTCTGCCCTAATGTTGGCCACCTTATCAGTGAAGAACTGAGCAATCTCATCACACTGTGACTGTGACAACGCTCTACAAAGCTGTAAACAGGTTAGGTTGCACAATCTGTCTACAGTTCTGAAGAGCTGAGCATACATATACACACACACACACACACACATATATATACATACACACATACACACACACACACACACACACATATAAACACACACAACACACACACACATATATATATATATATATATAGAGAGAGAGAGAGAGAGTGAGTGGGGACTATATTACTAGGGTGGAGTGTGGATTTTTTTTTTATTTCTCTTGAAGTTTATATTCACTGCATCTCTAATCTGGAAGAAGACTGAAACCCTGATGTAACTGAAATGATATTGGTATAACTGGGATGAGTCACTGCTATAACTGGGAGGATATACTGCATAACTGAGAGCAGATGTTGCTGTACTTGAGAGACTGATTTAACTGGGAAAAGGCTCTTGTAAAACTGGGATGAAACTATTCCTTAACTGAGAGATGACACTACTGTAACTGGGGTGGCAGACACTACTATAAAAGGTGGCAAACACTGCTGTAACAGAGAAGAGACACTGGTAAACAGTAATTGAGAGAAGGCACAGATAGAACTGGTATGGCTCTGTTTTACCTAGGAGGCAACACTGGCATAACGGATATGGCTGGGAATAGACAGTGGTAGAACTGGGATGAGTGTCTGCCATAACTGGATGGAGATGCTGACATTTACTGGGTGGAAACACTTCTGCAACTGAAACACTGATACAGTATAATGTGGAGGTGGCACTGTTAGAACTGATGAGTCACCTGTCATCATGGCTTAGTGACAGCATCATGCTGTCTTGTGAATGACATGAGTTTGGGAGCAAAGTTGGGCCACTACATTGGGAGGCAGGTCAGGCAGGCATAACTATTGCTTTGGCTGTGTGTCTAGTCAAGGAGGGTTGGTGGAAGCCTCAGGCACTACAGAAACCCCAACAGCTGGACCAAGGATTTTTATCCTATTGCAGAGGCTGCTGCCATACCAGGGGAGGAGGGAAATGGGCTTTCTAAAGGGGAAACTGAAAATCCCATCTACCATCAGCTTGACAGCTGAGAGTTACCTCAGGCCTGAGAAGAGTAAATACATTTATTGTGGTATATCTCCAGAAAGATGGCAACAAACTGAGCTAAAAATCTATATAGAAAGACTTGAAAAGTGTCACTAGACTATCTTGGAGGAGTGACTACCATAACTGAGGCATCGGTATAACTGGAAAAATAACTCTGCTCTAACTGGAAGGCGAAGTTGCTGTAACTGGGAGTCTGCAACTGGTGAACCTCTGAATACTCTGCAGAATTTGGATTCCACTTTTTTGGGTCAGGTAATGAGTCATTTTAGTCACCACATCTGGATGAATTGTGTTCACCTTCATCAGCATCCAACAGCTCATGCATTTAGCATTAGTGCTGTCAAATCTATCATTGAATTTTCTGCATTATGTTCACCCATGACGTAGGCATCACTGCTTTTTGGTGTAGTGTTACATCCAGCCCTACCAAAAAATAGCAATACAAATGGCAGCCCCAGCAGCTCAAGCCCCACCCCTCAAAATATTTTATGCTAAACAGATGGTACTGGCATCACCTAAATGTCCAACACCACCACTTTTAAATGAGGCACACATCATGGTCCCTACTTTACTACAGCCACAAAGTCCACTTTCTCTTGTCATCAACCAGCATGCGCACACCTTTCTCAGAACAACTTATTTTATTTATTGAAATGTTTCACAAGGAAAGGGCACATTGAGCAACATGTTGCTCATCTCACGGTGCATCCTGGGGAGAGGAGGGGGAAGAGGAAGAAGCAATACACAAATTCAATTTAAAATTGAATATCAATAGGTACAGATGACAATACATTATGGTGAAAACAGTTGAATTCACAGCAATACACATATTCAATTTACAAATTAATGTTGATGGGTACAGTACAATACATTATGGTAAAAACTGTTGAATTCTTAACAGCCAGTACAGGATACAATACATTGTGGCAAAATGGTTGTACTTACAGAGAATACAATGAGTAGAGTTAAACATGGAAATACGAACAAGAACCAGTAACAGATTAAAACCTAGACAGATATCCAGTCATACGGCTGAACAGTCAAAGTTTTAGATGTATAGGGCAGCCCTAGTAGGGGAGTGCTGGATAATTGCTATGCAGGAAGAGAGAGAGAATAGTAAGGAACATTGTAAGAACCATGGAAGGTAGGGGGAGTTGGGAGAGGAGCAGACTAAGGTGCTGGGCAAGAGATTAGGAGCAGGTTGAGTTAGTCATTAAGAAGTTGTATAGGGCTGCGGATAGGGAGGCAGGGGAGGAGAAGTGCTGAATTTGTTGTGGGAGAGAGTTCCACAACTTTGGGAATCAATGCGAGACTGCATTTTGTCCTTCATTTGTGACACACAGAGGGACCGCTAGTGTGCAGGCATTGGTGAATCTGATGGAGTGAGGGGGTGAGTAGGGATAGACAGAGAGGAGGATAGATAGGGTTGGGGGTATCAAACCAGTATTTGGAGATAAATTTGGTACACTGTGAGAGGTGCCTGTTTGCAAGAGAAGGGAATGACAGTGAGCAATATAAACCGTAGTTGTGTAAGGGGAGGAAATTCTAGAGCAAAGCGACAGAAGGAGTTAAAGAGGGCATCCAATCTGGCTAGGGAGGAGCTGGGAGTGGCACTGTAGACTACATCACAGTAGTCGAAAATTGGGATGATCATCTTCTGGACCTGTTCACACCTGGCATGACGTCGACACTCGATGCCTTGATGCCAGGGGTCTCATGCTGTAGGGGAGGGAGTAAAAAGGAAAAAGCAGCCTGCCATCACCGGGAAGATGGAGCCCTGGAGATGTACACATACTGTTCCACAATGTCAAGAAGCAGTATCTGCCGCATGCTAATTCATTCCAGTCACAAGAAAACTGAAGTTTAGAAATATAGAAACATAGACAATGGTGGCCCAGAAAGACCACTGGTTCATCTAGTCTGCCTGGAATTTTCTCTCTGCCCCATTACCTATTGTCCATGCACTGTTCTATCCCTCCCAGTCCATCCCCTGGTCCCCCTCCCTACTGCTACTGAGCTGAGCAACCACCAAACCCTTCACTGTGTGCCAGCCATGCTTGAAACCATTTATAGTCTTTATACCCACCACCTCCACTTGCAGACTGCTCCACAGCTTCACCACCCTTTCCATGAAATAGAACTTCCTCATATCCTTCTTAAACCTTCCCCCCACCAGTTTCCTCTGATGACCAAGAGTCTCTATAATCATATTAAATAATTCTCACAGTTCACCTTGTTTATTTTCTCCAGGAACTTGAAGGTCTCTATAATATCTTCCTCTCTCACCTGATCTCCAGTGAGTACATGTTCAGTGCCTTGAGACGATATTGATAAGATCTGCCCTCTTGGCACTGAGTCATCTTGGTCACCTTGTGTTGCACCATCTCCAGCAATACATGTCCTTCCTCAGGTGAGGACTCCAGAACTCAGCACAGTATTCCAGGTATGGTCTCAATGATCTATTTAGTCTTGCGGTACCAGTGACCCAGGTTCAGGAACGGACTCAGGCGGCTGGTGGGCCAGCTGGGGGAAGGAGGATTGAGTGCCCACAGGCCGCTCTCCTCCTCCGGAAGGGGTGGGTTGCATGTCCCACCACTCTACCACCACCTGGGTGACCGTTGGTGGAGGTGCAGGGGGACAGCATACAGCAGGGTGGGAGGATGTAGGCCGGGAGCTGGAGTGCTGGTATGTTGCGACGTGCTCCGCCCCTTGGCTCCCCTAGTGTGCCGATGTCTGGATCGAGGGCACCAAAAAGAGGAAAACCCCACAATGGATGCCTGGAGATGGGACCTGGCTGCCCGAGAGAAATCTACAACCAGGCTCCAGATGGGGCCTGTGCAGCATACCCGATGCACTCATGGACTGGAGGGGACTATGGGGGGGTCCCTCTCCTCCCCACCTTGGGGGGGGCAAACTTAGGCCGGATGGGGGCAGTGCTGCCAGGGCCCAAGAAGGAGTTACCTGGGGAGGGCCTATGGGAGCATGCACAGCCTAGGGATCCCAGAGGATAGGGTCCCAAGCGGTGAGTAAGGGGGCATAAACAGAGAATAAAAAAAATTAAAAAATTACCTATATAATGGTAGTAGTATTTCCTTTCTCTTGCTGTCAAAACCCATTCCAATACTCCCCAACATCCTATTATCTTTAATATAGGCATCCTTTCATTGGCTTGATAGTTTGAGGGAGTCGCTAATGATGACTCCCAGGTCCCTTACCTCTACCATAGTGCTCAGTTTAACCCCTGACATCCAGTAATTAGTCTTGTTTTTCTTCCCCCTTAGGTACCTAACCTTGCATTGAATTTCAAGTTCCAAACTTTTGACCATTTCTCTAGCCTTTGCAGATCCCTATACGTTTCCTTGATCCCCTTGTCACTATCTAACCTACTGCAGAGCTTTGAATAATCTGCAAAGGGACATCTTTCCCCAGATGCCCTCTCCGATATCACTGATGAACATATTGAAGAGGATAGGATGCAGGATTTATCCCTGCGGCACTCAACTAATGTCCTCCCTCTCTTCCACTTTGACCCCATTTTTCACCACCCTCTGCTTTCTCTCAATCAGCTTCCTACCCATCTATGTCCCTAGCCACACCCAGGACCTCCAACCTCTTCAGCAATCTGTGTGACTGAGTCAAAAGCCTTGCTATAATCAAGTAGAGTAAATCCACAGCATGGCCCTTACGTATTGCACTTGCTATCCATTCAAAGGAAACTGTCAGGTTAATCTGACAAGACCTCCCTGCCACAAACCCATGCTGTTCATTATTCTATAGACCATTGCTCCTCTCTAGGTAGTTCACAAGGTCCTCTTTGAGCAGTGACTCCATCAGTTTATGCATTACAGATGTAAAGCTGACAGGTCTGTAATACCTCCAGTCCCAGCATAGCAGAACTACATCTGCTACCCTCCAGTCATTTGGAATTACCTCTGTCTGAAGTGAGCTTTTGAACAGCACTAGTAGGAGCTGAGACACTTCTGAAGCCAATTTGTTGAGCACCCTTGGCTGTATCCCATCTAGCCCTGGGCCTTTATCTACCTTTAGGGCTTCAAGCCCCTTCTGCTTCCTCTGTCTGGTGAATACTTGTTACCTTTTTTCAGGAATACCCCTGACAGCAGTGTTCATTTTACTTTCAGGCAGGGGCCCACTATCTTTCCTTGTGAAGACAGAGCAGAAGGAATCTTTAAGGATGCTGCTGTTTTTTATTCATCTTCCTCTAGAAACCTCCCTCTCATATTGCTCAACAATACCCCCTCCCTTCTTCCTTTTGTTTTGCTTAATATATCTGCATATTTGTTTCAACCTCAGTTGACCACCTCTACAGTATGAAACTACATGTCAGCCTTTGCCTCCCTTACCATTCTCATTGCTTCCCTAGTTTATATTTGGTACATCCCTGCATTCCTCCTCCACCTGCCTTTCCTTGTACCCAATGAAAGCTTTTTTCTTGGCCCTCACTGCTTCTCTAATCTGTTCTGAGAACCATATTGGTCTCTTGTCCCTGTTTTGTAACAATACTCATGCATAACATTTTTGCCTTAAGAATGATCCCCTTGAGAGCGCCCCATCTTATCTCCACACCTCCAATGCTGTCCACTCTGGTCAGTTTTTCCTCAGACCAGATCCTTTATCTGGTTTAAGTCTTCTGTTCTGAAATCTAGAACCTCCTGTTTTGATAGGGTATTCTGGTCCTCAGGGACAGCCAGAACTAAAAGGAGTTATGGTTGCTGGACGCCAATGGCTCCTCTACCCTGGTTCCACCCACAATCTCCAAATTCATGAGCACCAAATTGAGAATGGTCACCTGTCTAGTGAGTTGCTTATCCAGCTGAACTAGCAAGCAGTCCCATAATGTGGCTTACAGAGCCTGACTTCTGGTACTTCAGGCCACTGGAATGTCCCAATCAATATCTGGCAGGTTCACGTCACCCACTACCACAACTTGACTCTTCTTAACTCCCTTTGCCAACTCTTTCTTGAGCTCCTGATCTTTCTTCATCTTGTCCTTGTGGTCTGTAGATTACCCCATCTGTATTTTCCTGCCTGAGGCATGGTGAGGTGAATCCAGTATGACTGTTTCCCCTTTGCTTCCCCAGATGTGTCCATTGTCCCCAACTTGTATGCTTTCCCTCTATAGGGCTATTCTGCCCACTTTGCTGATCCCGCTATCCGGTCTAAACATTGTGTAACCTGGGACTGACAAGTCCTTGTCATTATTCTCTGTGGCCCAAGCTTCTGTGATAGCTACAAGATCTGCATCAGTTGTCGGCCACCAGTGCCTGATGCACACTTATTTTATTCCTCAACTACGGGAAGTGAGGCAGACCCCCTCCAACTACCTCCAGATCCTCTTTAGTAAGTAATGGGTGTTCAAAACTAACTCACAGTACTAATGAAAACCTGGACTGAGACTTTCATAAAAGAGTACTCCTTTTATAATTTCAAATTTAAGAAAAAACTGATAAAGCAAGTGTCAAATGGGGAAAAAATTGACATTATGCAAGACAAGAGATAAGTGGGTAATCTAAAATAGACTAGGAAGTACAATTCAAAATTTTCCTCACTAACATGCACTGCTGCATTAGAAACAAGGGCTTGTACATACAGGCTGGGATATTCAAAGAGGTTGCACTGGAGCAACTCCACATTGTGCCCCAGTGGGATATTGAAAAGGCTGCTGGCGCAGTGCAAATCTTTATGCACTGGGGTACAATGTAATCGTATGTGGCTCAGATGCAGGGGGCGTGCTCATGCATATGCGGCACATCCCAATATTCAGCCCAGGATGTGTGGCACATATGCTGGTGCAACCCTGCATTGCACCGCATAGAGGGGCTCACAGTTGAGCCCATCTGGAGTGGGAACAACTCCTGACCACCCACAGGTGGGCTGCTGTATCACAGGGTGCAACACAGTAGCCGCCAGCCATGGGTTGCCACCCACCTACCCAGAACACCATCCACAAGCAGACACATTGCCCTGGTAGTTCAGTGGTCCCCCCTGCCCATTGCTGCAATTGCAGTACATCACAGTAAAATATATTCCTGGTGATCCAGTGGTACCTCCCACCTCCCACCCACACCAGACCCTTGCCCACCCCTCCCCCACCCATCATCGGTGGGTGGCTGCAGCCTGCCTGCATACCACCCGGCCACATGCCGAATAACTGGTACAGTATGGGCTGTAAGCCCATTGGTCCCCAGTGTGGACCAATGGGATTGCAGGGCATACTGTGCTAGACAGTCCCAAATATGTGAATGCTCATAGCCATCATCTACTGCATTATTCCAGTTGCTCCCTATTTGTCTCTAAGCTCTCTCCCATAATAGCTATACTACCCTGACAATCTGATTCCAATCTGACATTCCTAATTGAGAAAAAAGTGTTTGTGGTAATGATGTTTCTTATTTGAAGCTGTAGAAAATAAACAATGTCTTTTTATTCATCTTGTTCCACATGTTGAAACCTTCAATGTGAAATAGTTAATGTGTTCAACTCCACTATATTAACTGAATCTTTTTTTCCTCAAGTAAGTCTCTAAACAGTGAGTAGAAATGTTTATCACACTGTAAATGTCTGAAAGCAAACCACAGTTTAAACTACATATTTGTATGTCTTTCACAAAACATTGTTATAATGAATAAAACATTGCAGTGGGGAAATAATATTTCTTTTATACAACCTCTGTACGGGATACGGTCATAAAACATGAGAGCATTTTTATTGTATTGAACACTGTGGCTGTGTAACAAACAGTTACAAACCCCTCCCTGTGGGTTATTCTATAGATTTTTGTTGGGATCAGATTCTCTGAGTATTATCTTTCTAAAATAGTTCTGATATTTTTTAATATTAAACTGTGTTACATATTTTACATTATTCTATACAGTATGTAACTGACGTGTCACAAAACTGCATCCAAGTAGTTTGGAAAATCTTTAAAAACTGACTTGATTTTTTACTTTTCTTTGTTTAAATTAATTCAGTTTTTCATCTAGAATTGCATTTAATTTTTAAATATTCTTTCATTTTGAGGAAGCAATCATTCCATTATAGCAATGAATGTAAAAAACATATTCACTGCTAAAACACTGCTTTATTCTGTATGTTATTAACATTCACTGACAACAGTAATTAAAGATGTTTCTACATAAACAAATGATTTGGGTTTAAGAAAATAATTTGTTGGGAGAGGCACATAATCATTTCAGAGAAGACACATCATTGTTTCAATATTACCCTGTGTGTAGTCAGCTTATTGATAAATGTGTTCATTTAAAAATGGCAAATTGCATTGCCTACTTGTCAGTTTGTATGCTGCTTTCAAAAGTGTAAGCAGGATGGTCAGGGTCAAAGTGGAAATTTAAAATCCCATTAAACACTTTGATGAAAAGTAAGGGACTTTTATTGGGAAGGAACTACAAAATACAATTATAGTATACAATAATAAATAAATCATAAACACAGAGAGCTGTTACATACATTAAACTAAAAAGAATAACCCTAAAGGAAAAACAGCCCCCCAAATCAACCTATCCTGCCCCAATCCTGTCAATGATATACATTCAGACTAGCCAATCAACCTTATAATCCTCAAAGGGAGACCTGTAACACAAGCGATCAGGGTTTCTACCCTTCCTGCCACCCTATATCATCAGAAGAATACCAGTGTGTCATTGCCATGTAACTGTACCCCCTAAGGACACAGATTTAGAGGCAGAAAACCATTATTATCTGATGTTTTTACAGTTCAAACAGCAGATTCAATCATCAGAACTATAGCAACATAAGTAGAATGTATTTGTTGCAACACAAATTGATTTCTTACGTGGCATAAATAAAATTCTGTACAAGCAAAAGCCACTGTCAGTGGTCTTTTGACATAGCATTTTGCTTGTACAGGAAAGACCCCAGGAAAGCATTTCCATATGTCAGCCATTCCAACCATGGGTGCTTCCATGAAAGTACCAGAAACAACTAAAAACCTTTCACAAAACTACAGTCCTAAAAGAAATGATCCATTGTTTCCAGTCAATGCAAGCAAGCTGGTCTGGGATATTCATTCTTTGGGAATTTTATGTAGATTATTTTTACTCTTTACCCTCAATTTTCCATGGGAGCAATGCCAAAGAGCATCACACATTCTACAGGGAACTGTGTTATCCGTCCATTGACCAGTGACTAAATGAGATTTAAAGGGGTGCTTTTGTTTAAACTCCAGGGGCCTGATATTGGAAAATGGGCAAACATGGAGGTATGTGCTCCACTTTCCCTTGCCCCTGACCCCTAAGATGCAATGTTCAGTTCAGACAGTGCATAAACACTATCTGACTAAATATAAGTCAATGTTAAGGCAGTGCAATGTCAAGTAGCTCTACCTCAACATGGATCTGGACTGTATTTAGCCCATACCAAAGTGCACAGAACTGGTGTGCCCCCAGACCTGTTATCACCGGTAGAAATGCAGCAAATTTAAAATCTGCAGGTGAAGTGAATGCGAAGTGGCCACTTCGCATCAGTGCAATGCTACACAAAGTGGCCATTGAGGAGTGCTCACTTCGCCTTGTGGTTATGACTTGACTTTGCGTTGTTATTCCGCCTTAACATGAAGTAAGGCAGAATGACAACAATAGACACTTTAGGCAACCCCCCCTACACACATCACATGGCTTACAGTACTATAAGTCACATGCTTTAGCCAGGAAGGAAGTGAGTCATACCAGCAGATACTTTCACTTTCTCCTTTGCAGAGGTAGAAGGAGGAAGGATAGTGTAGGAGAGGAGTGTTTATTTGTTGCTTTCTTAAACTTCATAAAAACCAACAGCTTTTTTAAAAGCTAATTCTTTAGTTTTTGTTGTACTGTTTTGTGAGTTATTTTTTTGTGACTGATTTGTTTTATAAGTTTTGTTTTGTGTAACTGTGTGTGTGTCTGTGTGACTCTGTGTGTGTGTGTGTGTGTGTGTGTGTGTGTGTGTGTGTGTGTGTGTGAGACTGTCAGTGACTGTGTGTGAAGTCTATCGTCATCGTCATGTGATGTGTCAGAGTGGAGAGGAAAGCAGAGTTTTGTTAGGTTATGGACCAGGGACAGTCTGTGGCCCGTGGTGGCCAGAGGGGAGTGCGGACATGTGGGGATCAATGTGGGTGGGTGTCGCTGGACCGCTCCCGATTATTTGGTCCTGCCTCCCCCTCCGCCGGAAGCAGCAGCACCACCACTGCCACTGCCATCACCAGCACCACCAGTACCAGCTGCAGGAGCTCCAGCAGCACCACCTCCCACTCCACAGCAGCAGGTGGAACCCCCAGGCACGTGGCAGTGCTGCCGGCAATACATCTGCCCTGTTGTGCCTGGTCCCTCCCGCAGCTCGATAGTCTGGCAGTTTTTCAACTGTGTCGGGGGAGAGGAGCATTGTGGTGTGCTTGCTTTGTGGGGTGCAGGTGTGCCATGGCCCCCGGGGGACACATCTGGGGACTGGGGGCCAGAGAACACACATGCTTAACCACCACAAGATGGAGTGGCAGGCTGCTACAGAATGGGCCAGGCCTCCAACTGCTGGTCCTTCTGTGGCAGTGGCAGTGGGTGCTGCTGCTGTGCATAGCCAGAGCAGGAGGAGGGCCACAGCAGCAGCTGCTGCTCCACCACTACCCCCACCACGGCCACCAGCACCACCCTCACCACCACCACTACTACCTGGCTTTTCTCCCGCAGCAGTGGACCTCAACACAATGCCTGCAATGCAGTCAGAAATAGCACTGTTGTGGGCTGTGATGGAGGAAAGCAATCAGAGGATGGGTGCTGTCCAGCAGCAGATGGAGCGGATTGAGCAAGAGCAGCTGCAAATGGTGTTGATGCTTCATCTGCTGCTGGAACATCATGGGATTGAGCATTAGGTTTTGTTTTCTGCACACACACCCCCACTGCTGTACTGTTTTGTGTTTTGTTTGTCTAATACCAGACAGAGGGAAGGCCACAGTATAAGTTTAAAGTGAAGCAGTCAGCAATGGGAGCACCTGCATCCTGCCCCCTGCAAGGCTTACCCTCTGGTTAAGCCTTTTAAGTATGTTGCAACATTTTTCTCATGCAGCAACATACTTTATTGTACTAAAGAAACGTCAATGATCCGGAAGTATGGCGGATGCTATGGGGATCCATTATGTGTAAATGTGCAATGGCGATGCACCATGCGCTTCAATACTAAAGTATTTGAAGTGCATGGTGAGTCTCCGCTGCATCTTTCCTTTACACATAATGGGGCCCCCATAGCATCTGCAATCCTTCTGTGTCACTGACCTTTCTTTATTAAAATAAAGTATGTTGCGGCACAAGAAAAAACACTGCAACATACTTAAAAGGCTTAACTGGAGGATAAGCCTTGCACTGGGAACCACGAAGGAGCTCCTGTTGCTGACTGCTTCTCTTTACATATATACATGCACATACAGTCATACATGCTCCTTATATGAGTGCCTTACCTCTAGAGCAGGGGTTCTCAAATGGTGAGGCCAGCCTCCCTGGGGAGGCCCCAACCTGTTCCAGGGGGAGGCTCAAGCAAGTCTTGAAAAAGTATATTTCACTTTTGAACTTCATAGATTTTGTGTTAAGGAATAAGGCAAACTGAAAGAAGATAATAGTAGGTGAATTTATGTATTTATTCACAAGTCTGTGACCAGGAAAGGTACTGTACATTGAGCCATGGCTTATATCACCTGTACCCAGGGAAGGGTAGTGAGAGAATACAATTCAAAATGTAACTGCAAAACACTCAAGCAATACAAAATGAATAAAAGTGCAAACAAATTAAAAACAATAAACTAACAATGCAAGGAACAATTGATCAATTAGACTGGCAGCAGAACTGTCCAAATACAAGTGTTAACCATACAGGTACTAGGAAAAAGAGCAGGAGGGAGTAAAATGATCCTTGAAAAGTTTCTTAAGAGCAGGGTGAGAGAGGGAGGGCAAGGTCAGCAGGAAGGTTATTCTAGTTAGAGGGAAACAGAAAAAGCAGTCTGATCCATAAAGGTATGGCAGTAAGGGATCAATGGTTCGAGAGTTAAAATAATGGAGCAAGTAGGTTGTTTTGGAGGGGGGGTTACAATAAACTTAACAACATGAGAGCCAGCTATGCAAAGAGGTTTCAATTTATTCCTGATATACCTGTGAAAAGTAGTAGTTTTTCTATGGGGAGGCCCAAAAATATTTCAGTGTTTTGGGGGAGGCTCAAGATCTTTTCCATGGCTTAGGGGAGGCTCACTATGACAAAGTTTGAGAACTGTTGCTCTAGAGTAATCTGTCTTGCACCACATGTCCTTACATTCCATAGTGCAATACTTTTCTGGCAAAAACTCTCATAATTTCAGTAAACTGGGTCCGGGAGGACTTCCCGTTCTGAAGAGCCACCCTAGTTCCGACACAGCGCTCAGCAATGTTATGATGTGATGCCAGAGAAGGCACAAAATGCAAATGTCTTCTGTCCAGAAATTTGACAAGTACTAAGGAAGTGAAATGGGATCGTCACACCACATGTAAAGTCCCCCAGAATTTGTTGTGCAGTCACTCATGTGCACAGTGGTCACACAGAGTCCCCAGATTTTTTCTGCATGCCCAAAATGCATCCGCCTTGTGTCCAGAAAATTGACAAGTGCAAAGGAAGTGAAATGGGATCGTTACACCACATGCAAAGTCCCCCAGAATTTATTGCACAGTCACTCATGCTCGCAGTGCCCCAGAATAAAATAATGACCGTGAGCGAACTGTTGCTGGTCCAATGTGTGCTGCTATTCAAGCAAATGCAATGTGATCATCTCAACTGGATGCAAGGGTACCCTTTGTCTGTACACTAATAGTAGCCTTGGTGAGTATATATATATGTATTTCTGTATTTTGTAGGAGAGGGGGGGTTGACGTGGACATGTATTCATGGTATTGTTCTGTATCACAGGTCACAGATACTGTTGGTGTGCACATTCCAATGCTCGATGAGAACATTTTGCGTAGAAATTTGCAATGGATAACTCAAGCACATGAAGGTAAGTATTTTTTTGGGGGGTGGGGGAAGCATATTTGCAGGTTTGTCTGTAAGGGTTTCTTATTTTGTTACTTCTTCACAGATTTCATCTGCATCTTTCTCGAGTCTGGTTGTTAATGATGGTCATGGTCATCTAATGAAATAACTTCTGCATGTTGCATGTGCACCCCAGCACAGGTTGGGGGGGCCTGATGTTGAAGAACTTGTTTGGATAAGGCCACTTTGTCAGAACAACAAAGCATCTGGAAGTTTCCTAAATAAAAAGAAATTAATGACTTCTTATTTAATTATTGTGTCCCTCCCTGGTTCTCAAATCTCAATCTAAACTCAAGTTACATTTCAAACCCACATCTTGTCAACTAACACAACCTGTGTGCAATATTTGCTGCAGTCTTTACAAAACAATGAAAAGGATGAAATAAAATCTTCATACTTAGTCCAGAATGGATTTCACATGGATATTACGTTGCTTCCTCTCTGTACGGTACAGCTAGAGTACCATTCCCAACAAGTTTTAGCGATGGAGCCTTTTTTTGTTACCCTGTAAAAGAAACAAAAGAAGTATACTGTATGTGTTTTACCATTGCGGCTCTGAAAAGTTACAGAAAACAAAACATACAACTAAAGGAAATGAAGCAGCATAACAAACATGATTACACATACTCACTTTATGGTTTAAATATTAAGAAGCTTTGTGTCTCTGGCTGCTGGATGTGGTGGTCCGGACAGACTCTGGCTCATTGGTGACAGTGGTCAACATCAGTCCCAGTAATGGTGGTCCGGGGGCCAGACAGACTCATGATGGTAGTGGCTAACATCAGTCCTGGCGGTGATGGTCTGGGGGGCAGACAGACTCATGTGGCAGTGGCTAACAGTCCTGGTGGCGGTGGTCTGGGGGGCAGAAAGACTCATGGTGGCAGTGGCTAACATCAGTCCCGGTGGTGGTGGTGGTTCAGGGGGCAGACAGACTCATGGTGGCAGTGGCTAACATCAGTCCCGGTGGTGGTGGTCCGGTGGGGGGGCACACTGTCTTTTAAAAACTTTAGTTAAAACCTGGCAACAGTAACTACATCATCATCCACATAAAGAAAGCTGCCTTCACAGTCATCAATGTCTGAAGTCTGACCATTGGTAAATTCTTTCTCCATTGTGTCATCATCTACGTCAGTGGTGGGCCATTTCAGGCAGCCACTGCCAGTGCCACCAGGATGCTCCATTTCCACATCAGCAAGACCACCATGACTAGGCCGAGGTATGAATACCGAGGTTGTAGTCTCTGCTGGTATGTGCCTCTCATTCATTTTAATGAATGTTAGCAAACTAACATTTGCAGGAGACAGGTTTGTCCTATGATCCCTGACTATTGCACCTGCTGAACTGAATGCCCTCTCAACCCGTACGTTGGAGGGTGAGCATGTGAGGTACTTCAGTGCCACTGCAGTCAGCTCTGGCCATTCACTGACCTTTCCACTCCAGTACAAAAGAGGATCTTCAGTTATTGTCAGATGCCTGTTTTCAGACAAATATGACTCAACCATTCTCTGTGCCGCACTAAGTCCAATTGTTGATGCATCATCCTGTTTTCCTGAATCATTTATTTCACAAATATCCACTTGGGACAAAGCCTCCAAAAGCAGGTTGATGCCATCCACTTTGGATGACAGACCACCTGGAACTGCAGTCCCCTTCTCCTTGCAGGATATGCTTGATGGTCCTCCAGCTACACCTTCAGACGGATTATGCTGCTGAAGTCTGCTGACCTTGGCACGTGAGTTCTGTGCCCCATGAACCAAGCACACCAGTTGACCAAGATATTTACCTGTTCTGGCCCTCCCTCCAGTACTAATGCAATTCCATGTTTGTATCGTGGGTCCAGCATTGTTGCTATAGCAAAGTTGTCACTACGCTGAATGCTCATAACGTGATGATTCTGGTCGAATACTGTGAGCATGTGTTGCAGCAACATACTGCTACCACCATCTCCGGCTACATCAAGGCTATGCTGTACATTCACCAATGTCTGCCTCAGCACCCGCAGCAGTAGAATTGATTGGCTAATGGAGGCAGACTCGCCACTCACTGCCTGTGTGGCATGTTCAAATGGCTGCAAAACTGTTATTACAGAGTCCATGAGGCACCACTGTTCAGTCGTTATAGACTTGGAGGCCCCAGAACTGTCATGGCAAGTGTGCATAACAAGATATTCTGAGATGGCTTTGTATTGTTCATACAACCTCTCTGCCATATATAAAGTGGAGTTCCATTGGGTGACAACTTCCAGCTTCAAGCGGTGCTGAGACAGGCTGTTTTGTATCTGCAGCTGCTGCAGTTGGTCACGGGCCTTTCCAGATCTTGAAAAGTGAGAGCAGATATGTTGTGCAATGGTCAGCATTTCCTTTATATCAGGTTGCTGCAGAAACTCCTGAATCACAAGATTTAAACAGTGGGCAATGCATGGAACACGAAAAAAAAAAAAGTAATATCCGTGATGCATTTCACCACATTTGACCCACTGTCACTTGTTATGAACCCAGCTCTCAGGGACAGAGGGTTTAGCCATCTGTCAATTTCAGTCAGTACCACATCCAACATGTTCTCACCAGTGTGTGAACAGGTCACACTGCGCACAGCAATCGTTGCATGCTGTCGAATTCCTAGAAGATTGTTACCACGACAATCCACCTTACTGCACGGATTAGTCACACTTCCAACATCACAATCAACCCCCGGCACCTGTGCCCAGTGTGCAGTTATACACAGATATGAACTCCCCGCTGTTTTGCCACTTGTCCACATATCCATACTTAAATGGATGAATGGAGAGGTGGAATGTTGAAGGGCATGTCTTACTGAGTCGGACACAGTGCGGAACAACTCTGGGACAGAACGGGTAGAAAAGTATGTCCTGGATGGGACTTTCCACTTTGGACAGGCACATGCAGCAAACTGCCAGAACCCAGAAATCTCCACAAAGGAGAAGGGCAAAAGATCAATTGCTAGCATTTCTGCTACAGCAGCATTAAGTTCATGTGACACTGCATGATCGGGGGGGGGTACTTCAGCTTATGCGCAAAAACGCTCTGTAACGTGGGCTGAATTAAACGTTTTACATGTGGTGTGTTGACCAGAAATGGTTGTGCTCTGTGATGAATGGCATTGGCAAGGTATGGAGTGTGGACATTTGATTAGGACTGTTGCACAGGTGATGATGACAAACTCAGAAATGCTGTTATTTTGCCAGATTTGCCAACCGGAGTTAATGTACAACTTGCACTAGACATACTGCATTCACCACCACCACAAAAACTGCTAATCTCACCAGCACTGGACAACATTTCTAAGTTATTATGGTCCTCCACCTCATCATGCCTGTAGTAATCCTCTGCTCTTATTACCGCATTACTGCACACGTTTAATTTCCTACTGGGCTTAACAGTCATGGAAGGGGATAACATGCTGGCTATGGTTGCAGGTGATGCGGGTGAATGCCCTACTGTGGTATTAGCTGCCAGCTTGTGCTGGGTCCACAGTGCCAAGTGCCTATTCTTAAGATGAGTATGCTGTCCTCCTGTGCCCAGATGGCTCCCCTTTTTACCTCGACTCACATGCACATGGGAAACCTGGCAGATTGCAACTGAATCATTTGCATCTTGAACAAAAAAATCCTAAACGAGGGATTGTGATGCTCTACTTTTAACATGTTTATAATGATGTGGCTTATTTAAGTCCATTATTTTAAGAACTGAAGAGGGGGGGCACGTGATGTTTCGGGGACTGCACACCCGGACTGCAACTGACCACCATGACTACTATCATATTGATTACTGGGTCATCATCATCATCATCATCATCGTCATCTAAAACCGATAGATCACAAGTTTTTACGGGGGGGGGGATTTCTGCAAGCAGACTCAGACACAGCCACTTTTAATTTCTTTTTCTCTGGTTCCCAACTGGGGTCAATTACATCATCATATTCATCAACGTCACACACATCCACATCTTCTGCTTGGATGCTAGCATGTGGACTGCATGTTGCAACAGCATCATCATTAGCAGCAGCAGCAGCAGCAGCAGCATCTACACCACCATCACCTGATATTTTTTCACCACACTGTGAATCACTGCATGGAAAATGCATGACGTTAAGTGCCACTGTGGACGGAATACCACATTGTATGCTATCGTTGACATGATCATCAGAATCCTCAGGTTCAGTTACTGGGATGTAACTGGGAAGTATGACATCATCTACACTGCCACTCACTTGCACTGCTTCACACTCAATATTTTTGGATACAGAACACTGGCTGGAATTAGAACTTGATGCAACAATACTAATACTACCTCTACCACCACTAACACCAGTAACACTAACACCACCGGCTGGGAAAACATCATCTCCTCCAACTATGAGTGAAGCTACTGATTGGGCTGTAAAAAAAACATTGCAGGAGAAATACCTTTCCTCACTTCAGCAATGCACTTCTGCGTCTGCGTACTACTACCACGCCCACAGACCATCTTACTGCCAACATTGCCATGGCGAGAAACAGCTTTTTTGCTTGCTCATCTCTTTGCAGGCATTTTGGGGGATCAACCACAAATATAACCAAATTCAGATTTTGATACATTCACTCTCTGATTGGAGGGATGCTGGATGTGAAACCAAATAAACTGTGGCTTCAGCAACAGATAAGAGATTACTTTGAGACTGTCACAGAATTAAAACAACTTCAGTAACCAGTGGTACTGATGAGGTCACAAAAACAATCTGATTTGGTAAAAAATACCTTTTGAAAGTGGAGGTGGGGGGGCACTGAATGCAGACAGTGCTGATTTTTTACGGCACTACAAGCAGCAAAACCAAGAACAGATACCACGATCGCAGTACAAAATCAGGCAGCTGCAGTGGATAGCAGGTTCACGCTGCTGCAATTGCAATTACACTAGTCTGTGGCACAACAAAAGGTGTATTATTTGATGCACGCAACACTGCACACACGCTCACACACAGAACAGTTTGTGTACAATGCTGAATGAGGAATGCGTTGCAAATGCAAAAGTTCAGTACTATGCCACATTACGTATTGTAAATTTGTAATGTAAACAACCTGAACTTATGAACTGCTGCACCACATCCACACAACAGCAAGAACATTTCTAATATAACTGACAATATTACTATGTGTACATTAACACAGTCAGTTATATAACAAAAATATAAACAAAAAACAAAGAAATCACTATTTCTCCAACTTAAATCTACCTACACCACAGATACACCCCTCCCCCAAAGCACACTTTCACTGTCTTTCACCACACACACTCAGTGTTGCAAATTAACATTCCAAATCCACACAAAAACAAAAATGCTCGATGATATGAGCACAGGAGGGTTTCCTACAATTGATGAACTAAAGTTGCACCCCCAAAAAAGCAAAAATGCTTTTTGAACAGCTTGTACAAGGTTCCTATCACAGACAGCTATCAGACCACACTGTCTTCTACTCCTTCCTACTCATACTACCCCGAACTGAGTGTGTGCAGATCAATATAGAGCCCATGTGACCCAAAATCCCATGAATCACTGCAAAATTCACCTTTGGAGCTCAAAAACAAGGCGAAGTGAGGCAAAGTGCACTGCCTGCAATGCACTTCGCCTTAAATTTGGCAGAGTAGTGGCCTGGGGAGGTGCAGTAGCGAAAAGTCATTGCTTCCAATGGACTTTGTGTTCCTAATTATAACGTGAAGTACTCTGCTTCGCATTGCTGAGCACTCTGTGAATCCGCCTTTGCTCCGTGGAATCGGTTCATGAGTGGATTGAAACCGCCATACCCACCACTAATCACCGGGAGCCTCCAACACAAGACGCAGCCAACAACATACAAATGAGTCAATTTGGCATGCAAGGCACTAAGGAGCTATAAACATGCCCATTATGGGCTCATCTGCATGTCAAGCAGTGCCCCTGTGACCACCCCATCCCCACTCCAACTGCTGGTCCCATTGTATAGGAAACATTCCCTGGTGTCCAGTGGAACCCCCACCCTCCAAGTTCCATTCCTATTAAGTAATACCCACACCCTGGTGTCTAGTAGTTATCCCTGCCCTCCAATCCCTGCCCCCATTAAGTAATATCCATACACTGGTGTCTACTGGTGCCCCTAACATCTGATTCCCATCATATATTAAGTTATAACCATTTTATGGTGTCTAGTCGAACCCCCCTATACCCCAATATCTGTCCTAATGTTATATTAAATAGTCCCTGGTGTATAGTGGCACCCCCCAAACCTCCAATCACTATTCCTGTAGCAATATAGTATTCTGTTGCATCAAGAGGCACTGTCCACCCACCGATTCCCATCTCCATACAATCATAAGCAGTCCCTTGCATCTAGTGGGCTCCCACACCACTGGCACTGAACCAACCACCCTGCTACCCCTTACGGTGTTCGCTTGTGTGCAGATCCAATACAGTGAATAGCACAACCCTCCGCATACCACCTCAGCTGGCCACCTTATGGACTGACAGGGAGCACATGTCCTCTGTACTGTAAAGAGACCACACATACTACCTAACAATATATGTGCTCCCTTTACAGTACAGAGGATGTATGCTGCCTGTCAATCCATATGGAGGCAGGCCAAGGTGGTGAGTGAAAGTCTGTGCTGGTCACCATACTGGATCCGTACCACCAACAAACATATTAGGAGGGCATGGCAGAGTGATTTAGTTTGGCCAGCTGTATAGGGGGGCCATTAGATGCCAGGGACTGCTTATAAATGTACAGGGATTGGTGGGTGGATGGGATGCCACTAGATGCCAGAGAATAGTACATTGTTACAGGACAGAGATCAGAGGTTGGAGGTCCCATTAGACACCAGGGACTATTTAATATAATACTGTACTGGGGATTGGGGGACGGGGTGCCACTAGATGCCAGGGAATGGTTATAACTTAAAAGTGAAAAAGATTAGAGGGTGAAGATACCAGTAGACACATGTGTATGGGTATTACTTAATAAGGATGTGGATCAGAGTGTGGGGGTAATACTGGACACCATGGACTGATTATAACTTAATGGGGACAAGGATTATAGGGTGGGGGGCCACTAGACCAGGGAGCAGGTGAGCTCCACCAACCACCAACTCAGTTGTTGGCTGCAGTGACTCTGCTGGACACTTGGGTTGTCCAGAGTAAGTTTTTTTCTCAATGGTAAATGCACAATACAAAGTAGCCTGCACTATTTCTTTTGCCCAGTGCTACCACTCAGAGTATTGCACTGTGCTCATATTTCAGTCACTGCTCCTCCTTTTGAGCACTGATCCTTGTATGAGTGCTATCCCATTTAGTGAACACTCCTGGCCCCTTTGAATATCGCATGTGGAGGCAAACCATGGGGAAACCACATGCAGTCATTTTGCCCAGCAGGCAAACTGTTGAATATCTGGCCCCAGGGCTGTAATACATACATGCTACATCACTAGAGAATATAGTTGAAATCTACTCAAAGTGAGTAACTTCTGCTTGGAAAGTTTCCAGGTGCACATATTTTTCAGGGCAGAAACAACATATGATGGAAGCCTAAGACTTTTCTGTATCTTGGTAGGGTAAATTTGTCCACCAGGACAACCAGGTGTGAATACTACTAGAATATCATAGCTACCACGGAAAATGAGGTGCAGACATCTGCACTTTAATAGTATAACTTATAAAAAAGCATGTAGAAAAAAATAATATTGTTCACCGTATGCAAGCCACATTTTCTGACAAGTAGATAATGAGATTTACCCTGTGACTGAGTTTAGTCAGCTGCCCCATATTTGGTAGAAAAGAAATGTTATAGATCTTAGCTATTAAATTTATAGGCAGGTGAGAACAAAACAGATATGTCGGATTGGGTAGAAGGAATACATTGAATAATTGAATCTTCTTACATTTAAAATATCTCCTGAATTTTCATTCATCTTTGTCAGCACGTTTCCAGTTTGGTCATTCAATTACTCAAAGGTAGGTTTGTCAATTGAAACAAAATGCCTAATATTCTAACATGCATATCCTCTAAAGTGATCAAAGCCATCGAATGAACCCCTGTAGAGGTGTGCTGCAACTGAATCCCCTTGCTTTCTTGGTATTTACTTTGGACTCAGACAAGTTACCAGAGGATTTCACAATGTTTAAAGCTGCCTACCATGAGACCTCAGATGTAAAGAAGCTATCTTCTGCATAAGCTGAAAACTTCAGTTGTGACCCCAAAGAAGGTGGAGATGGACCTCAAGCCTCATCCACACTCTGGATTTTTCTTAATAATGAGTCCAAGGGGAACTTATGCAATAAAGGGATGAGTCGTGAACTCTAATGAACCCCAACATTGATAAGTGTGTCCTTTCCCTAATGATCATTCATAACAGGTGTTACTAAAGCAGAATTGTACAAGAGTTCAATCAGGTCCACAAAAATACATAGGATTCCATACTCCTCTAGAACTAAAAATAGGTACTGACAGGCCACACTATCAAAGGCCTTGTTTTGATCCAGTGATAGAGGGTAACCTTACAGAATGTCTCACTCCCCATGTTCAAGAACCTCCTTCAAAATGTACAGATTGTCTTGAACTTTCAATTCAAGGACAGAACAGGTTTGCATAGGAAGTGCCAGCTTATGGGCCACCACAACTACTCACTTGCATAACATTTTGGACAAAACCCTTGGAATCAAAATTAAGGAGATTAATAGGATGCTAATTTCTAATTTTGGATTGATCCTCTTTCTTATGAATAATGATCAAGAGATCCCTAATAAAATCTGGGATAAAATATTGTAATCCAGGATGTATTGCAAAGTTACCTACAAATTATATGTTTCTATGTCATACCCATATATAATGACTTTGTGGTAACGTTAAAAAAGTGGCTGCTGGCACTTTCTTTATTTCTTTTCTTCATTCAAACCCCTTCCCTTACATATTCAACATTAATTATACAATGGCATGAAACATTCAAGCATTCTGATTGGTCAAACTGCCCTAGAGACAATGATATTATCTGACAGCAATATCACTGTATCCAGAGCAGGCACGTAGATGACCTAAGAATGCTAAAGGAAATCCCTTCCTCCCTGCTGAAGCCACTCCGAAGCTGATGCCTTCACATTTCTCCCCACTCACTTCAACGCAGCTTCATGTTCTCCTCCTAGCCACAGTAATTTACATACCCTCATCAGCAACTTTCTCCAGTAAGTTAAAGCAAATTAAAAAAACAACTGAAAGTTAACAGTCCACTGTCTCTCGGTAACTGCTTGCCAGACTAAAGGTGATGGAGCATGCAGTGTTCTTTCTAAATACGCTTCACATTTCCCTCATAGCCACAACAACTTACATACCCTCATCAGCATCTTTCTCCAGTAAGATAAAGCAAATTTTTTAAAAAACTAATGGAAAGTCAGCAGTCTGCTGCTTCTCACTCACTGCTAGTCACACTAAAGGTGACTACGCATGCATAATTCAACAGCATCACGCACACAGTGGACAGATGCTTCCTTTCTAAGTATAAGGGAGTCTTTTAATTCTAGAAAAAAACAAAAGTTAAACAGAAAACGTAATGCTATATTGAAAGAGAAAGTGAGCGAGACCGCAGCAATGTTCTTTTTCATGGTGAAACAGAAAGTCAAACCTTTTCCACTTTCACTCTTTACCCCTTTCAGCTCCTCTTCTCACACAAGCTCAAAGCTCCTTGCTAATGGCAGTACAGCACTCCTTCAATGCACTCTACTAATATAGACATGAAACAATCTCCGGGGATACAACAATCTAGTTTACTGATTTTGGACACAGAGAGAGACACACACAAAGAGACACATACACACAACTGGGGGTGGGGGTGGTGGAAAGACAAGAGAAAGAGAGACAGGCACAAAAAATCCTGTAAAGTACAGCACCGCCTAGTAGAGATAAAAAACACAGGAACTTATTTCTTTTTAAATATTTTTCCAGATACAAAGAAAGCACTTAAAAATTGTTAAACTACATACTTTTCTTACTTTTTTTATTTTATATAAAAACAAACCACATTATAATAGCATGAAGGTGGTCCAATGATGTATGTTATTGTGTAATAACTTCACTTCTTGGGTGTTGAATGCACTCCACCTACAATCTCATGCTTCTGTCAATCAAGGCATGAAGTTATTACGCATTAACATGCACCCTGTTGTGCCTTATTGCATAAATGCAGTCCTCCTAAATCACCACACAGTTGCTGATCCCAGAGTCATTGTGGTCTGTAAATTTGATTTTTTAACACTTTGTTTTGTTTTCTAAACACTGAAGAAATAGAAACAGTTTTGTTTTTTTTTTACTGTAAAATACAATATGGTGGGCAGTGTCAACTCCGATATTTACAGACGTTGGCAGTATAAAACTACATTAGTGTATAGAGACAGCTTGTTTTGTATGGCTTTCTATCATTGTCAGAACACTGTTGTACCATAGTGCAAATGTCATGGAATGCAGTTGTATCCTTCTGGGGTACAACACCGTTTCATGAGCTTTCAATGCCTGTTAGCCCACCTGCTACTTCACTGTAGCTGAAAACCACCTCACAGTCATCAAAGTCGAGTCTCAAATGAATCAATGAGATGACCTCAGTAGTATTTTAAAAGGACTGTAGTGAGTGTCAGAAATTCATAGTGGAAAATGAAAACAAGAGAACTTTACAAAAAATGATAAACAATTTATGTTAAGTAAATTTCCATTTAAATTGAGAGTGTGAGAACAGTTTTGGTGTCACAGAATATCTGTGAACAGGACAAGAGTCTGTGTTCATCTACAACCTAAATGAATTTAAAGAGTAAAAAATTACTTCCAATTTAAATTGTTGTCTTGAATTCTTTAGTGTTCGCTCTATACATTAATAATAAAAAAAAAACTGGTTTGGCAAAACAATGCCAAAATCCACCTGTGCTGCCACTTTGAGGTTCAGATTCCTACTGACCTCTTGGTGGCAGCACATGCTGGTTGCTCATGGCTGCACAACCAGTATTCTCTATGCAGTGTATAGATAGCCATTGTTCTGTATGGATTTGTATCTCAGCTAAAGAGTTGTTGTTCCACAGTTTAAAGGTCATGAAATATTGTACTCTTCTGTGGTACAACAATATTCCAGTTGATTGGAAATCCTTGGGCCACCTGGTCTGAGACCTGTGGTGTCCACTCAGTTTAAAAAAGTGATGCTGAAGATGTGGCACTGGGAGATAGGCCTCTGTTTAACTTAGCTTTGACTGAGGTACAGTAACTCCAGAATAAATGAAAACAATACAGAATAGATTGGTCAAGCATGTAGTATACATACTTAATAAAAATTCAGAAACTCACAGGTACCCCAGGTGGGGTAGGTCCTCTTTCCCTTATATGATATGAGTCATACTTTTTTCCACTTGTCTTGGACCCGGGTTATGCAAGATAGGAAACCCAAGGGATCACAAGGTTTACGCAATTCATAGAGAATGACATGTGTATCACATACCAGAGGGCAAAAAATAAATTTAATTGGTCTAATGCAGAATTTTAAAGGTACATGCAGGTGTGACACTTTATGAATTCTGGGGACCACTTACTGCGGCTTACTCAGCAATACACGGGATGGTAAACACTCTTGTATGGCGTGGTTAGAGTGGCTGGCCCATAGAACTATATTTCTGAGACTTATAAATTATCGATCAAATCCACCAGAGATTCCCTACATACACAGAGTGACATGGGAAAGAGAGGCCAAAGTCTCGATGGATGAATCTGATTGGGCCCACAGGCTGCAGTGGATCTGGAAAGTGACCTCAGTGCCAATATAGTGATAATTCTTTTGGAATGTTTTAATTTGATATTTTCACACCCCAACCATTACACAGCACTATAGCTCCACTAAATCAGTGGCATGCTGGTGGGTCTGTGGCTAGACAGGGAGTCATCTGTATATTGTTTGGAGTTGCCCAGTGATATAAGTCTTTTGGAAAGTGGTACAATTGGCAGTAGGTGCAATTACAGGAATCCTAATTACTCTAACCTTTGGGGACTGGGTTTTGGGGATCCCCATGGACACACATCAGAAAAAGGAATCAAGGGGAGTATTGTTGACCCTCATAGCAGTTGCCTTAAAATGTATTACAGGAAGATGGCTCCATCCAGAGTCCCCCTGTTTGGGGGAATGGGTATGCAGGGTCCAAAATGTACTCTTGATGGAGGCCTTGACAGCATGGCTTTGACTGTATTATGATCAATATGTGGCTCGGTGGAGAGGTTGGGAAGCCTAGATGTTAAATGGAGGAGAGGGAGACTCCCACTCCTTAACTATGGACTAATTCCTGATAACAATACTTTATTATATTTATTGAAAATATTGGATAACATACCTTTGAGTCAAAGACTCCTTTACAAAGCTACCATGTCATTATATACAGAGACATCAGATACAATGGCAACAAATAAGACACAATAGTTACAGAGAAGCTTGTACATTAGCAAAACTGGTTACAGAAAGCTGAAAAATCAGTTACAGAGTAAAGATGGTAATCAGTTAATAGGGTACATACACTGCAGGATGGTGGCACCAGTTATGCCCTGGTCATTATTTAGTAGTCTAGGCTGGACTGGGGGTGTCCATTGTCCAAGTATTAGCATGTCCTGGGGTGGCAGGGCCAGACAGGTACTTATCCACAATTCAAGGCATATACCTTGACTAGTACACTTTGGCAGAGGCCCCACCATCCCAGATCTGAGGTGGTACACAGAACAACTCTAGTGCAGCAAAGGTACAGGATATGGTTGGGGGGGAGGGATCGTATAGGCATGTGACCAATAGTTGGGCCCTTAATTTTTCTTTAGCTCCTATTTCCTTTTTTCATTTCTGGTTGTATGTTTCAATAGTAAGCTAATGTGGCAACATGACTCCCAGAGATTTGGGAACACTTTACATACTAACATACTAATTGCCAGCAGATTAGGCCTTACGGTCTATCGAGTCTGTTTGAACTTCAGATCCCTAGTTGGGTGCTGAGGCCCCCCATTGTGTTCCAGAAACCCCTATCATCCATCTCACTTTGTATCCACTTTGATATGGATTATTCTTTACTTAGCAACAGTCATAAGTATGCTTTTAATATTTGATATCCAGAGACCAACCTTCCATTTTGACAGCATCAGAACACAGATGCTAGATTAACATGTGATCTTATATTACTGTGTATTGGTTCACTTTCTTTTGATTGGTCATGTTGTATGGTTGAAAAGCTGCTATATCATTTTACACAATAAAGCTGAATAAAAAAAAAAGTGATGCTGTGAGCCTCAAGGGGAAAGCTCAGCACAAATGTGAAGACTAAATGGACCAAAACAAATGATGGCACTGATAGATCTGTTCTCCCGCTTCCCACTGACACATTCACAGTCACAGTAATTTATTTCGCCAACTCTAAAAAAAAAAAACACAACTACTATACAGTATAAAATATACTGATGGGGCAACTAAATTCCCAACCAGCCTTTGCTTCCACCTCAAGGTTGTGATTATGTCAGACCTCTTGGGCTTCAATGTTGAGATCTGATATAATTAGAACCCAAATGTAGTAGCACAGTTTGGTTGTGCATGGTTGCCCAACCAGTGCTCTCTATGTGTTGTACAAGATCACCATTCATAATTACATACAGCACATCACTTACATGTAATCTCTTGTGTCATGACTATAACTGAATAATCTTTAATGACTCATCATCCTTTCCCTTTAGATTGTCTAGAGGTAATCAGGGCTCACAGCCATAGGGTTACAACTGTGTTCCAGTTAATACATCAGTTTGGGCAATAACAGTTTTAAATATCAGTAAAGCAACACAATATTCAGGTACAGATCCACACATAATGGTAATTCTCATATGAGATCTCAACAGTACTGTGTTCTCAAAGTCAGAATGGATGTAGGCTAAATTAGTTCTGCCTTAAGCCTGCAAACAAGAAGTGACATTAATTATAGATCTCCTGCTTGCTTGAGGTGCAAATCATTAGTCATCATTCTGAATAATACCAATGTTGTACATTTTTAAGCAATTAATTGACAGCATGCTATTTTTGGATGTAGTTATTTTATTTTCAAGCATTGCAAGCCTCTGCTTTGGTGTTTTTTTCTGCTCCTGCTGCTACATTAATTCAAGTATTATTTTTACTCAAAACCTGCTTAATATTGGGTGCTTTTTCACATGTGTCTGCAGGCTGACTTACTTATGCAGAATATTCTAAAGAGCTTAACTTGCTGTATGTCCAACACTGACTGCCCAGCCCTGTCCATCCCATTTTACCATGGATGACTCAAGCCTGAATTCTTTGGAATTGTGGGAGTGACCCACAGCTTTTATTTTTTACCAAAATTAAAGATAGAATCCAGCCAAAAGTGCTACATTGCAGAATTAGAATAAACATACCCCCAATAACTCTCATACCAAAAATTAGGTTTCTACATTGCTTCATTTTAAAGTTAAGATATTTTGTAACCCTGATTTCACTACCTGTTCAAAAGCCAGTTTCAGTGAAGAGCTGATGAGGATATCTTCTGAACTCAGTCTAGTCCTCCATGTCAGCAAGCATATAGGACCTGTTTCTCCAAAGTTTAAAGATTGTGTGCAATGGTTTTCACAAGTAAAACAAGCAGCACCATTCAATAAACATTGCTATAAAAACTATGTGCATTTCAGGTTTTGTAACAAAGTTGACAAATTCATATTTTAATGCCATTTTGGTGTGGGTCTTTTCTCCAGGGTTGCTGGATGCTGAGTCAGCATGCCTCCAGGCTGCTGATACCATTGGGGTGCTACTCTACTGTACCTGTTAGGAAGTTTTATTGCTACTAGTTTTGTAATGTTGGCAACTTCATTGCTGCTTGTCAGTATCTGCTTTATGATACATTTTAATAGGGGCCTTATGTGTGTTAATTCCTACTAGAGGGGGAAGTGTTAGCCCTGATAAATTTATTTTAATAAAGGAATAATACTGCTGGGATAAGTCCAAGTGTGTTCAACACCCAAGGAGTGACATTATCCCAGTACAACACACACCCTGGAGAGCATTATTAAAAATATATTTTAATTTAAGAACAATGGTTAGAGCAGTATGACAGCTAATCTGCTGATTTACATATACCAACAAGGATTTCTGGGTAGATTATAAAGTTAACTCAAATGTTCCTTACTCAGCAGTGCAGTCTCTAATTTTGCTAATGGTGAATGCAGTATAGTACATAATATGTAGATGAATGCAGCAAGGCATTGTGTGTAGAATATGAAGCTGTCTTTCATTTTCTTTACTTGAAGGTGTGGGTTCTTATTTTATGTAGTGGTTACAACAACATAAGGTCTCAGATGTTTATTTTCAAAATGAAGCATTGTGCATACACTATATAGCCAACAAGATTTCTTTACTGAGAGATGTAGTCTCCTATTTCTGTAGTGACTACAGAAATACAGTAGCCTGTGTACAGATTTAAATAGTGAGGAATTGTGGGTACAGTAAATAGCTCATTTTTCTATCTCCCTAATAATGACATTCTGCCATGTGTGTGCTGGAACTAGATCATTGATGTTATGCTGGGATTACATCACGGGTCCAGCCCCAGAATGACCCATCAGAGTCCAGCATTGCATAATTGTTTTTAAGCACCATCCTTAGAAATCGCCTCAGTTAAATGTCAGGTGTTAATGATCACAGCCTTTCACCACATCATGGTTATTCAATCTGCAAAACTCACAGCAAAGTGCTATTACTCAGCATGCAGCAATCCTGGAGAAATGGACCACAACAAACAGGCACCAAAAAAACATGGATGTGTCAACTTTGTTAAAAAACCCGAAACACATATAGTTATTAAAGCAATGTTTCTTGAATGATGCTGTCTGTTTTAGTTAAGAAAATCATTGCACATGATGTTTAAACTTTGGAGATACAGATTATATAAACTTGCTGACAAGGAGAACTAGACTGAGTTAAGAAGATGACATCAGCAGCAGCTCTTCACTGAAACTGACTGTTTTGAACAGTCAGTGAATTTAGGGTTGTAAAATGACTCGTAACATTTAAACAAAATAACTTAGAGATCTCATTTTTGGCATGAGGCTGACTGGGGATATGCTGATCCAAATTCTGAATTTATTGATGCCAGAAACTTTGGCTGGAGTCCCTCATTAGAACCAATTTCTTTGTTTTTCAGTATTTACAACCAGTTTCTGTTTGGTAAGGCATTAATAAATGATAGCTTTCCAGTAATAACATCTGCACAGCAATTCCATGGATGACATTGCATTGCCCTTCAGCAGAGAAGTAACTAGTGTGTGTGAAGTCAGAAAGCTTTGCTGTGCATAGCACTTGATGTAGCTTCTCAACTTCTCATAATACAGTGGGCCTTTTTCACATACTGTAGTTATTCACTGAGAAAATTGTGAACATCGCCTGTCAAACCTAAGTGGGATAGTACTTTGCCACAGAAAGCATTGGAAAATTGCGACTATGTTTAGTTTTGCCAGGTGAAGTAGTACACACTGTTGAATATTGTATGTTCTCACGCCACCTACATCCTTTTAAGTAAGCTTCCCTGCCCACCCTGTAGCACTCTACCTCCTTCCTCTTACCACAATCCCAGCAAAGACTTTGAGTAATAATTAATGGCTGCCTGAGACTTGACCCTTCCTCCACCTATGCAGCACATCATCCTCCCCTTATAGGTTGTCCACACATAAGTGACTCCCCCACCCACCATCTAGAACCCAATCTTCCAACTCCAGTGAAATTTATCTTTCTTTAGCAGAATTTTGGCTATAATAGAATTTCACTTTCATGAACTTTTCATGCAAATTTCATGGAAGTCTTTGAAAAATCATAATTTCAGTTATTTCCATCTAATTTAAGAAGTATTTGTTCAAATTGACAAATTGCTCATAACAAACGTAAAGCCATCACCATAAAAAAGCATATGTTTCAGACCTTTATGTTTAAAGGTGATTGAGTTATAAGCCTCTGCACTTTCAGAATTTTAAAATTACATATTGCAAGTATATCAGCTGCAGAAATTTGATAGCCCCTATATATATTTAAAACTAGAGAATGGAATATCACCAGTTTTTTTAGCTATATTGACCCTAAAAATTAGGCTGTGTGTGTGTATGTTGTGTGTGTAAGCTCTCCAATCGCTTGCTTGAACTCTGGCCAAGTTATAAACAGCCTGTCACAAAATCACTCCTGGGGGTCAGGCCCACTGAGCTCACAGTGCCCACCCTTAAGTGCAATCCGTGACTGGGGGTAGAACAGGGCTTCACTCCTTGTACTTTTATAATATTCACTGAGGTCACAACTGTACCTCTGCCATGAGAACCCAGGGCATCCCTTTAATTCTGGATAAGGGCATAATATAAATCTAGAGTCGTGTGGCAAAATATGAACCCTTCCTTGGCTATTACATAAAGGAGGAAGACCCAGGTATCACAGTCTCTTCAGGGTAACAGTGTAAGCCTAATTTGGCCTTCTTCCTACAGGATCAGCAACAGCTTGGTTCAAAATCCCTGCAGACTCGTCCATGAGACTTTGGTATTTTCCTTATCCTTCTAGATTCCTTATCAACCCTTTTTCAATTTGATTGCTTGTGTTGGACCCTCTAAGCAATTAACATTTTTTACAGATTAATAAACCTTGTACTGTCATACACAAATATAGAAATCTCATGCAGGCAGAATTTCTTTAGAAAAACTAATGTTTTTACTAAAATACTTAAATAAATACAGTTACAACTAAAAGGAACACACACTAATTTGGGTTACAGTATACATAAACAAAAAAATGGAAAATTGAACAGTGAAATGCACTAAAATGGTTAGCTAAAAAGTCTACCTTATATTTGCAGTTAACTGAAGTCCAGAAAAGTAGATGAATGTTTTCAGTTTCCTTTGGTCCTTGGCAGTCACACTGGGTCTCAGCAGTTTGGCTTCTGGTGTTTGTCAAACAGAGTGTCCAGATGAAAATGTGTGTATATGTTCAAATGCCCTGATCTGGGTCTGTCTATGGGGATGGCTGTCCCCTTGAAATAGTGAGTGAAAATCCCACAACTTTTAGGCCAGTAGATGGCATTCTTGCTCTTCCCCAAAATCTTATTTTCCTGATAACCCAGGTTTTACAATCATAACTCCTGTAAGTGAAATTTCACACAGGTATGCTAGAAGGATGTGTTCATTCCTACTACCTCACAAAAATGAAGTATACTATTAACAGTTTCCTGGAATCAAAGCATTCTGCTTTTATGTAGTGAAAAGGGCTATCTCCTGACATTTTATTAATTCTGTTTCAATTGGGTAGCTAACTTAGAGGAAGATTCTTTGATTTGCCATCCACAAGCTTTTTGACAATATCTTTTCATTTTCCTGGCAAGTGAGGCTGGACTGCAGGTTAAAAGAGGTCAAACCCTTTTTAAAAAAAAATGTCTTTTCTCTATGTGCCTTTGCTGACACTGGCATGTACATATACATATAATTACACAAGGAAAAAACATATATACAGAACAGAATTATGTCTACAAATAAGGGCTAGTAGCTGGGCAGGTCACTATACCCCTCCCTCCTAGACTGAATTTGTAGCAATCCACCCATAGGCTGGGTATGATTTTCACACATTCTGTTCACTGCTCTAACTGGTGAGATAGCCTGTTGGTGTTGGCACTGGATGATCCGGCCAAGTGGATAATGGTCATATTATTGCCTAGTAAAGCAGTACAGCACCTTAAGAGTTGACCATTCATTTTTCCCATTTGTGTTAGCTACACCAGGAAATTATGATCAGTCTGTACCTCAAAGTGCCTACCGTAGAGGTATGGCTCCAATTTCTTCAGGGCCCATGCTAGCGCACAGCATTCCTTTTTCGCTGTGGAATAGGCCTGCTCCTGGGGAAGCAACTTTTTACTAAGGTACACTATTGGGTGATCTTTCCCTTGGTTAGAGGTCTGACTGATGACTGTTCCAATCCCCAAATGTGAGGTATCTGTCTGGACAACAAATGGATTACTGAAGTCTGGACTGGCCAACACAGGGGCACTGCACAATGCCTCCTTTAGCCATGTGGATGGCTCATTCACAGGCTGACTCCCATTTTACATTTTGGGATTTCTTTTCTTTAACAGGTCATAGAGGGGAGCTGCCAGGGTACTGTCATTTGGTAGAAACTATTAATAGGACCCAGTGGTCAAGAGAAAACTGAATCTGCTTCAGGGTTTCAGGCCTGGGCCATGCTTCTATTGTCTCAATCATGGCTTGATTGGGATGGAGCTGCCCCTATCCTACTACATGTCCTAGGTATGCCACCTCCACCATGGCCACCTGTCACTTTTCAACCTTGACAGTGAGTCTTGCCCTCTGTATCCTGTCCAACACTTCCTTAAGGTGGGACAGGTGTTCCTTCCAACTTGCATTGAAGATGACAATATCATCCAGATACGCCAATAAGTACTCTTCAGTACCATGCAACACCAGGTTGACCAACCTTTGTAAGGTCGCAGGGGCATTCTTCATTCCAAAGAGCATTACCTTGAACTCAAATAATCCTTTTGGAGTAATGAAAGTCGACCTCTCCCCAGCTCTGGCAGTTAACACCACCTAACAATACCCTTTTGTCAAGTCAATTGTGGTAAGGTATGTTGTCCCTCCCAATTTGTCCAGTAGCTCATCCGTCCATGGCATTCAGTGGGCGTCAGACTTCATGACTGTGTTGAGTTCATGACAGTCCACACAAGCGAATAGAGGCATCTGACTTGGGAATGAGGACTATGAGTGAGACACCTATGGGATTTCTGGATTACCTCTAAATGTAGCATTTTCTCCACCTCCCTCCCAATGTCTTTTAGGATGACAATCAGACACCTGGTAGGCTGTCCACCATATGGATGCTTGTATCCCCATGTGTACATCATGTGTCACTAAGGGGGTTAGTACAGGCTTGGCCGTAAACAATGGGCAAAGTCCGCTTACACCTCTCTCACTTCATAGGTCTGTTCTAGGGTCAACTGGAGTGACAGTTTGCCTTCACAGAGGACTCCCACTTGCTTTAGATAACTTTTGAGTCAGTTTTCTTTTGAACCCCATATTCAGAGCCTTAGGAAAACCCTGCATCAAAGGTTGGGCATTCTTTATTGTATCAAGTCTCTTTTGATTCTTGAATCCAGAAAACTTAGTTCGTAGTTTCCTGTTTTCGGTATTGGACTATGGTATACTGACACATACCTCCTCCTCATGTTGTAATGCTCTGAATTCACTTCGAGGGATATCATTCTGCCTTAAGATTTTAGCTAAATTTGCTCTTTCAATCTCACTGTTCTGATTTGTATGAACAGTCTTATTCTTTATCTTTTGATGAGCATTCTTTTCAAAATGGGTATTTTTTTTTTATTTAAAGTAAAATGTAATCTTCCCCTGTCTATTTCTCTAATGTTTCCCAGAACAATAAATGCATTATCTACCAAGTCCCAGCATAAATTCAACTTTAAAATACCATTTTTTAAGACTACTTTTGGGCAAAGGTCTCTATTAGTCATAGCACCTACTCTTTTTAACTAGATACCAACAGAAATTGTTGAGCAATCTCATTCAGTGCTTTAAAAAAAGGTTAAAATACTGACTTTATTCAAAATAGTGAATGTATCTGCTTCTGTAACTGCACTTTAAGTGGATTGAATGGTGTACTCTTAAATGTATTGTTATTTTTTATTGTGTTTTTAGATTTAACTTGTCACTAGTGAAAATGGGCAATTCTTGCTCATCTGGTTTTACAAGTATAAAAAATAAAAGTGAAATGCTTTCCTCTAGCAAGTCCAGCTGGGGGTCTTCATCAGTCCCTTCCCCAGGACAATACACTGCAAATACCATGTCTACCATATTTGCTTATTTATTTTTTTTTATTTTATTTAAACAGCAGTTTGGAAAACCTTTGAGCCATAGGCTCATTTACAAAGGTACCTTGTCACAGTAAGACAAACCAAAATACACAGTATAGCAGTACAACACATAAGTATAACAGTATATTAAGACATAGATACAAACAAGCTGGTACAGGTAGGATGGATGCAAACAATACCAAGTTATGTCGTCCTTAGCAGCTTAGTAATAAGCTTTGTCATAAGTATTGAGTGCGGCTTTGACTAGCGGCAGTTACAGCATCGGGTGTTAATAAGGCGGTTATGTAAGGAAGTTTTGAAGCACGATATAGTTGGAGCTTCGGAGATGGAGGGGGGCAGTGTGTTGAACCAGGAGGGGGCCCTAAAGCTGAAGGCTCTTTGGCCGTGAGAGGTCCTAGCTCTAGGGATAACAAGAGAGGTTTTCCCAGAGGTCCGAGTATGAACTAGTGGGACAGAGCGGCTTATGGTTTCATCATGCTGATATGGTACAGTCTATGAGTATGTCGCCTGTCAGGCAGTACTACAATATAATTAATGTCATTTACCTGTTGGACTACCTGGTATGGCCCCTCCAACTAGGCCTGCAGTATGTCCTTCTTGACCAGGCTTAGGACCTTGACTTCCTGACCTACACTGTGCAAGCTAGCTCTGGCTCTGGTCGTACCAGATCTTTTACTTCTGCTGGGCAGCTGACAGGTTGCTCTGGACAGCTCCCATAATTTCCTTCAGCTTTTTCCTAAACTTTAGGACATACTCCACTATTGGAGATCCCTGGGTGGCATGCTTACCTTCCCAGTCTTCCTGCATCAAGTCTAGAGGCTCACACACCCTATGTCCATATAAGAATTTGAAGGGGGAAAACTGTCGACTCTTGGGGCAACTCCCTGTATGCAGGCAGGTGAGGAAGGTATTTCTCCCAGTCCCTCTGATGCCATTTAGCAAACTCTTGGAGCATTGATTTTAGGGTACTATTAAACATTTCCACAAGCCCATTGGCTTACAGGTGATAAGGTTTCGTGCATCTCTGCACCACCCCACACTTCTCCCACAAACACTTCATCAGGTCTGACATGAAGGTACAACCTCAATCACTGATAACCTCCTACAGAAACTCAACATGGGAGAAAACCCTAGCAAGGTGTCTGCCACTTTGTCTGCCCTAACTGAGGGGAGAGCGATCACCTCTGGGTATTGGGTGGCATAATTTACCAACGTCAAGATAAACCTCTTCCCAGAGGAACTGGGGGTACTCAAAGGCCCAACAATATTCATTCCTACCCTCTGGAATGGCTTCTTCACAATGGACAAGGGAATTAGGGTGGTTTTAGTTTTACTACCTGCCTTCCCTATTTGTTGACACAGGTGACAAGACCAGAAATATTCCTTCACCTGCTGGGTGAAGTTGGGCCAATATAAATTCTGGGCCAATCACTGCATAGTGTGCATAATTCCCAGAGATCCAGACATGGGGATATCATGAGCTATCTTGAGCAACCGCTTACGGTAGCCCTTGGGAACCAAAAGCTGCCTGCCCATCACTACTCCCTCTGTCCATATGTCCTGCATATACAACAGTCCATTGTCCCAATATACTCGATGTCTCCCGTCACCTCCCTGTGTCCCATCAGATTCTGCACAAGCCTTCAGCTTCTCCAAACTAGGATCAGTCTTCTGAGAAGCTGCAAATTCTTCACATTTTCTGAAGGCATGGGACATGTTGCCTTCAGTTCCTAAACTGGGGACCACAGCTCTAATGTCAAGACATTCAGGTTCAATGCCATCCCTAACCTTCTGACCATTAGTTACCCCATCCTCCCTCCTCAGAGTAACCTTTCTTAGCAGTTTTGTGAACTGCTACTTCGGGAAGTTCTTCCTCCTTTTCACTACTCTCCAGGAGACACAGGCTGGGGAACCAGCCTCCCATTGATTTCTACAGGGGCCTCTAAGGGATCCAGGGAACTACAATCAGCCTTTCTGTCTGACTGTGGGTAACTGCACACTCCACCCCATTCTGAAGCTTGTTCCCTAGAATCATATCCAGGGTGAGGTTGTCTTGCCACAGCCACTTTTTGCATCCTCTCTCTTGTCTCACCACAGTCCAGGAGAACAATAGCAAGTGGTAGAGTTTTCTTCTCCCCAATGAATCCCCTTACTGTTACAAACTGATTAGGTATAAGTTGTTCAGGCTCATCCAAATCCTCTTTTACTAAGGTAAGAGATGCCCCTGTGTCCGTTAACCCATGGGTCTGCACCCCATTTACAGTAGCAGGGTGTATGTGCTCCCTCATGTTTATAGGCATGCTTTCCTTTAGGGATACACAGTGCACCCAACTCTGTTTGAGCACCACTTTGTCCACTCCATGCCTTTTTAGGACACTGTCTAGCAAGATGCCCAGGTTGTTTTCAAAACTGACAATCATCATTTCTTTTATCCCATAAATCCTTTTTTTGTAACCTGGGGCTTCCCCCTTTCTGTGGAGGCAATGAGGGTTTTAGCAGCCCTGCTTTTTCTTCATCTGCACTGCCACATCCCCACCCCACTCCCTTTCAGAGTAGGCCTGCTCCTGGCATAGTGGTCCAAAAGTTTAGCAGCTGGCTGCGCTGTTTGGGGTCTTGGTCCTCCAACCAGGTTTAACTCTGCTGGGCAAGCCCAAAAGAATTGCTCCAGAAGTACAACCTTCTCAGTCTTCTCTATAGAGTTTGCGTCCACTCCCTCCCATCAACATTTCAAAAAAATGACGTTTGGGGTGAGTTCTTCATGGCTCATGTCTGAATTCTCCAGAGCTTACAGAACTTAACCCTGTGTGCTTCAGGCATTAATTTATACTTTTAAAGCAATGCAGCTTTAAGTTTCTCATAATTACTGCTGTCCTGATTGTCCATTTGGCCTAGTGCCTCACTCCCTTTCCCAGTAAGCAGCAGGGATAACTGGAAGCTCCAGAACTCCCTAGGTATTTTAGCCTGGATACAGACCTTTTCAAAAGAATTCAACAATATATCCATATCCTCCCCCTCTAACCCTTGCATGGCCGCGGACTGATATATCAGTACAAAATTCATATACATTCTAATTCTGTCAGCAGCCTAAGGATTAAATTCAGCTATTAATTTAGAATTTAATTTATACCCCAGTCCTGGAGTGCCAGGTTCACCCCTGCCACTTACCTGGTCTAGCACTGGTCATTGGAGTTTTAGCTTCTCCAGTTCAAACTCCCTCTGATGCTTTTTTCCTCCCTCTCAGCCTCTCTCCAAATGCTGGTTTTCTTTTTCCTGTACCTACAGCTCCATCTGGAGCTTCCTGTGCTCCAATTCCAGCTCCAGTCTCCTCAACTCTAGCTGCAGCCTGATACCTACAGGCTCCAGCTTTGTGGCAACTCTCCCATGGTGCTGTGGCTCTAGGCTCCCTCTGGTCTTGCTGTCCTGCTCCCTGGGATTGGACTCAGAAATCCCTCAGCACCCCCACACCCAAGGTCTGGTACTTTTCAGTCACCGGCTGTGACACATGGTTCTGGGAAGTCACTAGCTCATCAGCTGCCACAAGAGCTTCCATGATGTGCTTTTTGGTTCACCCCTTGCACTGGACCCCTCCTTCCTGACACAACTGCTTTAGGTATTCTGCAGTGAATTTGCTGTACATGGAAGCCATCTTCTTCCCTAACTACTGTTATTCTAGTTTTACACCCAAGAAAAAACAAAAACAGGTAGGGAACTTCATACTGTAACCAAATGATATATATTTTTTTAAAATCTCTGACTTAATTGTGTGTCCTGCTTACAGTTTATCAATGTGATACACTGGGCTCGAAGCCAGCTGTTATGCCTGTGCCACCAGTCTCTCTTGAATTGCAACACTGAGCAACCAAATCTCTTGGATCGTAACGCTTCATACCAGATGTGTCACAAACCCACTCCTCGGGGTCAGGCCCACTGAGTTCACAGTGCTCACCCTTTAAAGCAATCCATGAAGGGGGAGAACAGGCCTACCCACCTTGTGCTTTTAGAATGCTCACTGCGGTCACAACTGCACCTCTGCCACAAGGACACAGGGCATCCCTCTAACTCTGGATAAGGACACAATACCAATCTCAAGTCTTGTGGACATTTTTGAACCCTTCCTTGGCTAGTACACAAAGGAAGAAGACCCAAGCATCACACTCTTTGGGTAGCAGTGTAAGCCTGATTTGGCCTTCTCCCTACAGAATCTGAAACAGCCTGGTTCAAAATCCCTGCAGACTCATCCCTGAGACGTTGGTGTTCTCCCTATACTTTCAGATCCCTTACCAACCCTTTTTCAATCTGCTTGCTTATGGTGGCCCCTCTAAGCAATTAACAGTTGTCACAGATTATTAACAAACCTTCTACAGTCACACACAAATATACAAATCTCATGCAGGCAGAATTTCTTTAGAAAAACAAATGTTTTTACTAACATACTTAAATAAAGTTACATAGATACATAGATACATAGACAGTGTCGGCAGATAAGGGCCTATGGCCCACCCAGTATGCCCATGTGAGCTTGTAAGTTCAGTTTATGTTTTCCAAGAAGTCTGTTGCCCCTTACCCCTGAAACAACTTAAAGTTACAGCTAAAAAGAACATACACTAATATGGGTTATAGTATACACGAACAAAAAAATTGAAAAATGTACAGTAAAATGCACTAAAACTGTTAACTAAAAAGTCTACCTTATATTTGCAGTGAATTGAAGTCCAGAAAAGAGGATGAATGTTTTCAGTGTCCTTTAGTCCTTGGCAGGCACACTGGGTCTCGGCAGGTTGGCTTCTTGAGTTTGTCAAGCAGATTGTCCAGATGAATGTGTGTGGTGGTGTGTGTGTGTGTGTGTGTGTGTGTGTGTGTGTGTGTGTGTGTGTGTGTGTGTGTGTTCAAATGCCCTGATCTGGGGCTATTTACAGAGATGGACATCCCCTTGAAATATTGAGTGCAAATCCCACAACTTGTTGGCCAGTAGGTGGCATTCTTGCTCTTCCACAAAATCTTATTTTCCTTATAACCTTTGATGGATCGGATTCCCATAGTTAACCCAGGTTTTACAATCATAACTCCTGTAAGTGAAATTTCACACAGGTGTGCGAGAAGGATGTGTTAATTCCTATTACCTCACAAAATGAAGTATACTATTAACAGTTACATGGGATCAAAACATTCTGCCTTTTCTTGAAGTGAAAAGGACCATCACCCGACATTTTATTAATTCTGTTTCCCTTGGGTAGCTAACTTAGAGGAATACTCTGATTAGCTATCCACAAGCTTTTTGACAATAACTTGTCATTTTCCAAGCAAGCAAGGCTGGCCTGAAGGTTAAAAGAAGTTAAACCCCCTTTTTTATAAAAGTCCAGTATTTTCTCTATGTGCCTTTGCTGACACTGGCATTTACATATACATAGAATTACATACAAAAAACATATATACAACATAATTATGTCACAAATAAGGGCTAGCAGCCTGGCAGCTCACCACACAGCAAAGACTGTAAAATAAAATCAGTAATTAAGATTGAGTTTAATGAGCTTGTGTGAAAATTGAATTTTGTTATTCTTCTGTCGAAGCCATGTACATATATTTTGCCCAGTCATTTATTTGAGCTGCCAGCTAGTGTAGGTAAGGTGTACCTGCCTGCAGGACAAGTCAAATTAATCCAATAAGTAGCCAATCCAAGAGGATGTCTGGGAGGTTGGTCATGTCAATGGAAAAGGAAGTCAAGAGGATTTTAGCTAAAAGATAAGGGAAGTAGCTCGTGCAGGGGTCACCAGTGGCGGGAGTTAGATGCACGAGTTCACCAAAGGAATGGCAGCTGGGCTAAGTAGAAAAAGAATAGTAGATAAGACTGCCAGTTGGCACAAGAAAGTATATATGCACAATTCTCACTTGAAAGTAGAACATATGAAAATCATACCCTGCAACATCGACTAGTCTTAGTACCATATACACTTGGAAGTCCAGAATATAGATACACTCACAGAGACATGGAGATAGAAGAAAATTACTAGGGAACCAAGAAGGAGAGATTATAATTATTCCAAAAGGATAAGTCATACAGGAAAAGGAGTAGGTGAGTCTCTTTTGAGGAGAACTTGCTTGCAAAAAACAAGAATGAAATCAGTGTGGCAATCAGGTCAAGAGACCATTTGATCAGGATCAGAGAAAAAAGCAGGGGATAAAATAATCACCCAGAAAGGAATTACAGGAAAGCAAACAGCTCAGCATAGCCAAAAGTATTCAATGGTGGTAAGTGCTTTGTGAAAGATAAATTCCACAAGTAGAATTCTAGTGGCTTTACTTATTATGTGCCCATGAATTCTGGGACAAATTTTTCCAATTTGTAATTTCTGAAATTCACAGTAATTTTAATCAAGTAAACATTTATCCAGCATTATTATATTTAATGGTCTGTTTACCTCAGGAATGTTTGCCAAATTGTGGATGTATACGTGCAATAGCAACAGAGCTACAAATATACACATATTTTGAAAATGTTTGCACATTTTTTATTTCCCTCTCTCAAACTGCTCATTTTGCCTGGTAACCTTTAGCCCTATCACCCACCAAACCAATGACTAACTCCCTCTGCTGCTTACTACCACCATGGGAGAGTAGGTGAATGAGTCATTTGGAGAGTGGAGTAGGGCCTTGCAGTACTGCCAGTGTCAAACTGTTGGTGGCAGTGTTTATTTTTTTTTCTTTTTTATCTTCCCTGCCCAGGCTGGAGTGCAAGGTATGATGTTTACATATTGTTGAAGACACAGCACACCCTTGGGCTTCCCCAGAGTAAACAAGGTATGTGACAACTGCTGTAACACCTAGTCTCCACTAGTAGGCAGCTAAGCAGTGGAACATGCTGCCCCCCTCCCTGAATAAGGAGAGTCACCAATGGACACTTAATTCTCCTTCCCCTGGCTGGTGCCTGAGAGAATGTAGTCTGTTCCCAAACCTGGGTGACCAGCTTGGTAGGAGGTAAGGTGTCCAGTGCCTCAGTCCTCCTTACCACCAGGCTGGCATAATTTTTGCACAATTTAACAAGTAATTAAACTGTAAAATAGCAAACTCCTATAACCTGCAATTTACTTAGAAATTACTAAATAGGGAGGTAGTTGGCTAAGAAACTTCCAAGAAAGTATATATACACATTTCCAGTTGTCTAGCTCCAAAGGTGGCTAGGTTGGAGCATAGAAATATTTTCAGAAATTTTCAAAAAAAAACAAAACATTTCCAGACTTGGAACCTGTATAAGTTTGACACCCTTCATACAAATATCATGAAAGTTGGAACCTTTTAGGGCCCCTGACAAACATTTCTCCACCATGAGTTTTTTTCTGAGTTTTTCTGTATCCTTTATGTGGACTTGGTGGGGAAGGCAAGATCTGATACTAGATAGTGCTTATTGTGATGTTTATGTGCTACTTATGTATGGATGATGTGGGGGTGATAAGTTGGGTGACATGAAAGGATGAGCTGGTTTTCTGGCTGCCTATAATTATTTTTACTACTAACACTTTGCTGGGATTGTGGGGGAGATAAGATGCTAGAGGTTGGGTAGAGTAGGGTAGGGATTCTTGCTCATTTAATTTCGTTTCATTTATTTTTTATACTGGAAAGGCATGTGAGCAAAATTACCCATTTTCACAATCATCCAGTGACAAACAAAACATATGAGTAAAGACCATGGTTACAGGTAAAACATAACAATGGTTAGGAGCATTTGCATACATTTCTGTCAAAAGGTATTGCTGTAAATTATTTTTACATAACATCAATGTCGGACACTGAACCAAAGGAATTGGCAGGCTATTAAAAAGTCTGACACCCCTATATAAAAGGGAATGTTGATCTTTGGTAGTGTGACAGAAGGGAACTGAAAAGGAGTAACCAGAGGTAAATCTAGCAGTCTGTGCATTGACGGGCTTCTGAAAAATGGAAACAATACTAGCTGGCAAGCAACCCCAGAGAATTTGCATGCAACCTTAGGTCAAAAAGGTCTGGGTGGTAGGAGGTGGTATAGAACTTAAGTGTGTGGGGGTTGATTTTTTTTAACAATTGTTTTACTTATTGAAAATGGGCCCGATTCGCAAAAGCTTACACCATGTGTAACTTGACTTGCACCAACATAACATAGAAACATAGACATAGAAACATAGACTTTGATGGCAGATAAGGACCGCTTGGCCCATCTAGTCTGCCCATTTCCCTACCTACAGGATAGGCCGCAGATCCTAGTTAACCAACAGCCTATTTCTTCCTACCCCCCACAAGAATTGCCTTATGTCTGTCCCATGCATTCTTGAATTCTCCCACAGTTTTAGACCCCACAACCTCCTCAGGAAGGCTGTTCCATGCATCCACTACCCTCGCTGTGAAATAATACTTCCTCACATTGCCCCTGAACTGCCCTCCTTCTATCTTTAAATTGTGTCCCCGTGTTCTTGCAAGTCTCTTTTTCTGAAAGATGCTGCCCTCTTGGACTTTGTTGATTCAACTGAGGTACTTAAAAGTTTCTATCATGTCCCCCTCTCCTTCTTTCCTCAAGGGTATACATATTAAGCTCCTTTAGTGTCTCCTCATATGGCTTCTCTTGCAGACCCTGCACCATTTTAGTTGCCCTCCTCTGGACTGCCTCTTTCCTGTCTATGTCCTTGCGGAGATGGGGTCTCCAGAACTGGACACAGTACTCCAGATGGGGTCTCACCAACTGTCTATACAGAGGGATAACAACTTCCTGTTTTCTGCTGCTGATGCCTCTCCCTGTACATCCCAGTATACCCCCAGCCCTCCCAATTGCCTTCTCACATTGCTTGCTAACCTTAAGGTCATCTGATATGATTACCCTCAGGTCCCTTTCCTTTTTTGTTGTTGTTACTACCTCCCTACCCATTGTGTATTCTTCCCTGGGGTTCTTGTTTCCCAGGTGCATTATTTTGCACTTCTTTGCATTGAATCCTAGCTGCCATACTTCTGACCATTCCTCCAACCTTGCCAAGTCCCTTTTCATCCTTTCCATGCCTCCTTGTGTATCAACCCTGTTGCAGATCTTTGTGTCATCTGCAAAAAGGCATACTTTTCCTTCCAGTCCCTCTGCAATGTCACTGATGAAGACATTAAAAAGGACTGGAGCCAATACTGAACCCTGCGGTACCCCACTAGCAACCCCTCTTTCTTCAGAGTGGACTCCATTTACAATTACCTTCTGTGTCCTGTTGTGCAGCCAATGTTTTACCCAGGCTACCACCCTGGGACCCACTCCCATGCTGGTTAATTTGACTATTAATCTTTTGTGTGGGACTGTGTCAAATGCCTTGCTAAAGTCTAGGTAGGCCATGTCCACAGCCCCTCCCTGGTCTACTACTTTGGTCACCCAGTCAAAGAAATCTATTAGATTCATCTGACATGACCTTCCCGCTGTGAACCAATGCTGCCTTGGGTCCTGTGCTCCACTGGCCTCTAGGTACTCAACTATTCTTTCCTTCAGAGTGCTCCATCACTTTCCCTACCACAGAGTCAGACTGACAGGTCTGTAGTTTCCTGCCTCTGTCTTGGCCCACTTTGTGAAGGGGAATCACATCTGCCTTCCTCCAGTGCTCGGGTACCACCATCCTCCATGATTTATTAAAAGAGTAGCCAGTGGTTTCACTAGTTCCTCCCTTAATTCTTTTAGAATTCTGGGGTGAATTCCATCAGGACCCATTACTTTGTCCACCTTCAGTTTTAGGAGTTCTTGCAGAACCCTTTCTTCAGTGAAAGGACTGGGATCGACCCCCCTATCAAGAGTGCTTCTGTTAATTAGATTAGGCACTTCCCCCTCCTCTTTTGTGAATACTGAGCAGAAATATTCATTCAGTATCCCTGCTTTTTCAATGTCCCCCTCTGCCCACCCACCGTTCATTCCATTCAGCCTCACTATCCCTCACTTTGTCTTTCTACGCTCATTGATGTACCTATGAAAGGTTTTATCCCCCTTCTTAACTGAGTTGGCTATCTTTTCCTCAGTTTGGGCCTTTGCTATTCTGACTTCCCGCCCTGCTTCCTTCTGCCTTAACTGGTACAGCTCTCTGTCCTGCTCCTTCTGTGTTTCCTTATACTTCCGGAATGCTATCTTTTTCTTCCTGACTTTCACAGCCACCTCTTTTGAGAACCATAGTGGCTTTTCTTTCATTTGAGTTGTTTACTTGCTTCACACAAAGGCATTGCCTCTGTGATGGCATTTTGATGATTCCCATTGTTCCTCCACCTCCTTCTAGCCTGTTTGCTAGTGCTTTTCTGAGGCACTCTCCCATCTTGCCAAAGTCAGCCCTCCTAAAGTACAGTACCTCACTTTTGTATGGCTTGACTCTGTAGCTGGGTTTAACATGAACCACACTGTTTGATGTTCACTTGTCCCCAGATGGCACCACTTCTAGATCTGAGATCCTCTCACTGCCCAGGTTTGAGACGAGGTCTAAGACTGCTCCCCATGAGTGGGTTCTGAAACTAGCTGTCTAAGGCCTGCCACCTGTAGGGCATCAAGAATGGCCCTGCTCTTGGATGTGGCTGCAGAAAATGTGCTCCAGTTAACATCTGGCATATTCAGGTCTCCCATCAATAGTATCTCCCCTTTCTCTGTCATTCTAAGAATGCCTTCTATCATATCCTTGTCCATTCCCTCCCCCTGACATGGGGGTCTGTACACAACCCCTGTGCAGATTGTGGTGCCCTTTCCAGTCTCCAAGGTGACCCACAGTGCCTTCTCTCCTTCCTGTTTACTCTTTTGTTCAGTTGCTTTTATCCCTTCCTTTACATAGAGCTACTCCTCCCTTTTCTCCCTGCCTGTCTCTCCTGTAGGTTATGTACCCTGGTATGTTAACATCCCAGTCATGGTTCTCTGTGTACCATGTTTCTGTGACTGCTACTATATCCAGGCATCCTCTTCCATCAAGGCCACCAGCTCAGGGCTTGTTGCCCAGACTACGGGCATTGGTGCTCATTACCCTCCATTTCCTGATGGCCTTACTCCCTTTTACCCCATCCCTGTCCTTCTTGCCTTTGTCACTTTCTCCATTTACCCCTGCCCTTCTCCCTATCGACACCTCTATGTTGGTGTTTGCCGCACTTACTACCATGATTATTTGGGGGGGATAGGATTTCCCTGCTCCTTTCCAGTGCCTCCCCCCTTGGCTAGTTTAAAAGCTTGCCAATGAAGCATTTAAACCTATCACCTAGGATCCTGGTTCCCCTCCTGGACAGATGCAGCTCATAATGCCAGTATAGGCTTGCATCACTCAAGGTGGACTCCCAGTCCCCAATGAAGCCAAATCCCTGAGCTCCACACCAGTTTTTCAACCACTGATTGAATCCCATGGTGTGGAACACCCTAGCCTCTCCTACACCATAGATGGGCAGCACCTCCTAGAAGGTTACCGTGCGTGCTACTTGACAAAGGCCCCTCCCCAATTCCACAAACTCTTCCTGCACTTCTCTAATCCCTTTCTTAGCCAGGTCATTTGTCTCTAGGTGGACAATGACATCCAGCTCCCTCCCCTGTGCAGCTGATCTGGCAATCCTGAGGATTCGCTCCCTGTCCCTCCAAGTCATGGCACCAGGCAGGCACCTTACCTCCCTGTCCCCTTCCTCCCCCAGTTCTACCTTCCTAACAATGGAGTCCCCCACCAGGAGTTGTTTCCTTCCCCTGCAGGGTCCCCTGCCACCCTCCTTTGGGTCTCCTTTGTGGAGGTTCCCAGCATCCTCCTTAGTCTCCACTGTGGGTGCCTCCATAGAGGAACCACACTTTGCCAGAATGGCATAAGAATTGTGGAGAGGTACAACTGGAGGGATGTGCCTCTGTTCCACCACCCTCACCCTCCCTGAGCCCACTGTGGTCCAACCACTCCTCTTTCTTGCCAACCTCTGAGGCAATGGCAGTGGCACTGGTGGTCCCTGGATGGAAGAGGAGGTCCCACAAATCCTGGCCAACTCAGCCTGGAGATGAGCAACCTCCCCCCCTCAGCCCAGAGAGGTGCCTGCAGATGGGACAACACCGCATCCTCCAAACGTCTCCCGGAAGACTGCTGCTCCACAGCCACTGCACTGCACCACTCCAATCATGTCTTATTTCTGGCCCCTTAACTGTTTGCAATCCTTACTCTTTCCTCTGTTTTTTTTTTCTCTCTCTCCTTACTTTCTGCCTGTGTGCCCTTTAAACTCCTGATTGTCCTGTTCTGAGATACTGTAAGAATATCTTATATTTCTCAGTATACCACTTACTTGCTCAGAGGCAGATCTCCAGCAGCTAGAGGGGGCCGGAGAGCTACTCTTGCCCTTCTAGGATGGTGGGTCTTTGGTGGTTCTGTGATCACTCACTTCCTACTCACAAACAGGAAGTTCCTGTTGTCAGTCAAATCCTGTGCCTATAAAAATAGAACTAGCTTTGGGTGGAGGGGAGGGAAGGAGGGCAATATAGTCCCAGTTCAGAAGTTCAGTCACACAGCAGTCCTTTCTCCTGGTGTCTTCTGCCAAGCTATTAATAAATGGTGCAAGTAGCAAGTTATGCCAGCAGTTGCAACACACAGTATTTTGCAAAGCAGCCTGCAACATGTTGCAGGCTGCTTGTGCCAAAGTGGACTCATGTCACCAGTTACACCATAAGCCCCCTGCAACATGGTGGTAGGGGGTTTATGGCAGCAGATATGCCCTATTCTGGAAGTGCAGCATCCAACTCCCCTAATTTGCTATTCTAAAGCAACCCCCAGAGGACATCCATCAAAGTACAGTTACACCAGCAAATAGCTGGTGTAAGTGTACTTTCCTTCCATCAGGGGTTGCCCCAATCTGTCATCTGCCCCAATCCCCCAGTATATGCAACCCCACAGCCCCATCCCTGAATCAGTAGGAAAAGTCTTGTAGGGCTATCTAACCCCCCCATGCCCCCAGTTCCCCAATAATGCATAAATAAAAGTCCCACAGGGCTATGGGACTACCAGCTCCCAATACCCAATATTGATTAAAAATGCCCCACAGGGCTAGCGTACCCCAGTCCTGATCACCATGTATACAGTAGTTAACAGTCCCACAGGGCTGATCTCCACCCACCCAAGCCCCTATCCCCTATCCCCGAACCCAAGTCTTTGTGGTACTGTAAAAAGTAAAAATGATAATCATATCCCTGTTATCCCTGGCATTCTGGTGACCCCCCACACCCCCCACCAGCAGTGCCAGACCACCCTGCTCCTCCCCAACCCATCCCCAGCTGGCGACTAGCACAGCCCACCTCTTACCATCACAGCCAGTCACCAACTGAGCTCCGTATGAGTGTGTACTACTGTAAACAGTACACACTCAATGAATGAACCATCATTCATTGAGCATATACTATTTACAGTAGTATGCACTCATACAGAGCTCAGTTGGTGGTTGGCCATGGTGGTGAGCTGTGCCAGTCACCAGCTGGGGTTGGTGGAGAGGAGTGGGATGGTCTGGCACTGATGGGTGGGGAGACTCTAGAATACCAGGGATAATGGGGATATGGTCATTTTTACTTTTTACAGTACCGCAAGGACTTGGGTTCGGGGATCAGGGTTTGGGAGGGTGAGATCAGCCCTGTGGGGCTGTTAACTATATATAGTGATTGGGATTGGGAGATCCAATTGCTCTGTGGGGCATTTTTAATCAGTTATGGGGGATCGGGGGCTGGGGCTCCCATAGCCTTGTGGGTAGGGTTACCACCTGTCCCTATTTTCGCAGGACAGTCCTGATTTGGGCAGCTGTGTCCTGCAGAAAAACATGAGAAATACTAAATGTCCTGACATTATAGTAGAAAATATATTTTCTGATTTTTCTCTAAATGTTGCAAAAAACTAATACCTTAACTAAAATACCTTAAAATAATAAAAAACACAAGAAACAACTAAAAAACTATAACACTTAGTGTTAATTCTGATTATTTAGAGAAAACATTTCTGTTGCATTGGTCGAGATGACATATTGTTCTGTGAATAATCCTGTTTCAGTAAGAAATGTCCCACTTTGGGGTTCTTAAAAAGTGGTAACCCTACCTGCGGGGCCTTTATTTATGCATTATTGGGGAACTGGGGCAGGGGGGACTGATAGCACTGTGGGGCTTTTATAATCAGTATGGGGGATTGGGGTTTGGGGTCTTTTCAGGCTTGGGGACTGGGAGTGGGGAGGCACTTGCATGTGTCAGTGTGCATGCCGCAGGCTTGCAGCCAACTGTTCAGGTACGGTTGGCGCAAGTCACAGGACTTAGCCACAGGGACCCTGCCTCTTTCAGAATAGGATCCTTGGTCAACTGCACTCCTCGCATGATGCAACTTGCGACATACATAGAGGTGCTTCTAGAATTTGGCCCAAATTAATTTTGCTGCCCAAATTTGGAAGTGAAGTTGGAAACTTTGCTCCTCTATGCTTAACTTGAAAATTCCATTTGCACTCCAAATTTTCTGGTGAAGTCAAATTTCACAACAGCCCTAGAGACCAGCTGGGGGTGAAGAGCTCAGCAAGCCAAAATGAAAAGCAATGCTCTGATGTGGACCAGGGCAGCACATTATGGCATGATCCTCCCAAGAACCAGGCATTCTTTACTAAAAAATTCTTTCATATGACAAAAATAATTTGAAAAAAAAACTAAGTCCAAATTCTTTTTTCGTATGAAGGGAATCTTTTTTCACGTGGCCCTATTCTTTTTCAATATGGCCATACAAAAAAAGAAATTCAGGTCAAGAAAAAAGATTTTAAAATGTGTTAAAAACACAGTTCTGGCTGGCTCTGTGTTCAGACCAATGCAGATTGCTCTGGCACACTGGTGACCTGGGTTCGCATCCCAGCAGAAAGGGCTCAAGAGCATCTCATGGATGCTCTCCTCCCAGAAGAGAGGGAGGCTGCTGTGTTGATCTCTTGCAACACCTGGTGGTGGCTAGTGGTGGTGCCGATGATGGCACAGGTGACCATGCACCATCAGGCACTACCTCTCAGGCCAGCCATGAGTGTGCACAGCCAATGGGGGAAGTGGTGGGCAGAATCAGAAAAACTATAAAAATGGCTGACAGCCCCAGATGATAGCTTTGGGCTGGCTCCCCTACACCACTGCAGGTCACATAGCAACAGACCATTCCTGTCCCTCCTGAAAATGTCCTCAGTTCTGTCCCCTCACATGGATCAGCCAGATCAACAGACATGCCTGATGGTCAGACCTATGGGTCTGATGGGTGTATGAGGTGACAGCTGGTACTGCCTGGGCAGATGGTGGGAGGTCCAGTATGAGAACCCAAAGGAGTGGGGCCATGGCAGTAGCAGGGAAGAAGAAAAAGCATTTCTAGGTGATTTTTCAAAAAACTGCAGAATCCATCTAAGGGAGTCTTGATTAGTATGATGCATGTGTTGATGTCTCTGTAGGATACTATTTTTATGGCTTTTCAAAACAAAGTTCTTGGCTGGGTGTTTGTGTTTGTCTCTGTCAATAGTTTAGTTTTGTGGATTTTCATGTGTTTTGGCTTGGAGGAACTAGACCATTCTTGGATATGTGATCTGTGAAAGTTTCCTGGACTAAGAAACTGGAAAACATCACCAGCAGATATTGGGATTCTCATTATAAATCAACTTTTTTGGAAGCCATCACAATCAAAGTAAGTACAGCTAAGAAATTCTACAAGCTCTGACCTGTGCAGTGCAAACTGAATCCACATTTCCATCTACCTTGTTGCTAAAGGGAACTGCATGTCTTTGAGAACCAGTCACAACTATTTAAACAAAGGGAAGACACTGACAAAGTGTTTTAACTTCCTGCATATGCCTCAGGTCAGTGTTCCAGGAATTTAACACATCCTTTGTCTTGTTACCATAGATCAAACAGTTTACTGGTCATTTTCCTGTGGATTTGATTATTTTACATCATTTGGCAATGGGGCAAATCCTCCTCCTGGAGGCACACCAGCAAAATTGATCTGTCCTTGCTCATGTGTGAGCCTTGGGCACATCTAGCCACATTGTATACAACTATTCCAATGTTGCATTTTCTACATTACCACCTGGCATACTACTGTTCAAAAAAGAAACGCAACCTCTCTCTGACTGAACTCCGCCTATGCACCCTGAAACTTGTGCTCCTCCTCCTGCTGCTATCAGGGACTGTTCACTCTAACCCCGGACCAAACACCTCCAACCAAAACAAACCAGCAGGCACTCTCTCAATCATGTGCCTGAACATCTGCAGTTTATTTCCTAAGCTTGATGCACTGCAAGCCTTTACCACCCAACACAACCCGTATATTCTGTCAGTAGTTGAAACTTGGCTCACCCCAAAGATTCCTGACCAGGCAATCACCCTTCCTGGCTACAATGTCTTCCGGGTTGATCGTAAGTCCAAAAGAGGTGGTGGGTGTGCCTTATATGTGAAAGACACTTTCCTAGGACACCCCATCGATTCCCATCTTCCAGCAACACCTGCTCAGATTCTTCCCATCAGACTCCTATTAGGCATCCACAATAAGGCCCTCACAGTTGTTACTGTTTACATACTTCCTAAGGAACAGGGACCTGATCTAACTGCTGTCCTTGACTTTTGTCAAATCCCACCCATCGGACTCCAAAATCATCCTTCTTGGTGACTTTAACATTAATTGGCTCTCAGCTGAAGGTGGGTCATTTAAGGACTCCTTTATATCAGCTAACCTGACTCAAATGGTTGACTATGCAACCATAAATAACTACAGAACTGGGACCCGAACCCAACTTGACTGAATCCTAACCAACCACCCCTCTCGGATCACGAAAACCCTCAGTCCTTCCTGACTCACTCAGTGACCACTCTCCCATCAGCTGTACCTGGTCAAACAAATTCTATAAGCCCCCTCCAAAAATCATCACCAGCAGAGTCCTACCCCATGGTCAGCTACCCCACCTCAAATCTCTCCTCAGTCTGCAGGACTGGTCCCCCATCTTCAAGGCAACAGATACTAATACTGCACTGGAGCAATTTATTCACATTTTCAATGAAGCCTGTAATAAATTTGTCCCCCTCAAAAAGCGTATAGTTAAATTGCTCAGTAACCCTTGGCTGTCAGGAGACCTCCTAAAAGAACTTAAATCCAGAGACCACTTCTGGGAACTGGCTAGAAACTCCAGTAAGCAACTCGACATCCAGAATTATAAAAGGGAATGGAATGACTGCACCAAATCCATTCGGCAACAATATGACTACTATAAAAATGCCCTCACTAACTCCTGGAGAAATGGGAGGGATTTCTGGAAAAACATTAAAGATGTCACTAGGAAGCAGTCAAAATCTTCGCCGAACATACTTAACATAAATGGGCACACTACAGTCGACTCTAAAACTATTGCGAACACTTTTAACATCGCTTTCACTGACCTTAGCAATGTTCTCCCCTCCGACTTCTTCCAAGATGTGTCAACTCCCTTCCCCCATCTCCTCCACCCACGCCTGTCACCCACCTTTCTACTTTAAAGCACTAAAGAAACATCAAGTCTGAAACTACATTGCCAAAGCCATCAACAAATCTAGAACAAGCAATGACACACTTGATCTCAAGCTACTGGCCCTAACGCTTGATGAGGTACTTGGGCCCCTCACCAAGATCTTTAATCTCTCTTTCCCATAGCCAATTCCCAGACAAATGGAAAATGGCCACTGTTACCCCGATTCACAAAAGTGGTGATAAGGCTGACCATATGAACTTCCGCCCTATCTCCATTCTGCCTCCCCTATCGAAGGTACTGGAATGTATAGTAACAGACCAACTTACTGAGCGTCTGGACAATTATAATATTCTCTGTAAACAGCAACATGTCTTTAGAAAAGGTCATAGTACATCCTCTGCCTTACTCAAATTCACCAGCTCCATTCACAGCTCCCTCGACAATGGACAACTAACTGGTGCTATTTTCATCGACCTGACCAAAGCCTTCAATACTGTCCACCACTCCCTCCTGCTGAGCCAACTAAAAAATGCTGGTCTCTCCAATGATTCAATCTCTTGGTTCAAAAGCTATCTTGAAAACCGCACCCAGCATGTAAAAACTGGAGATGTGCACTCTGATTCCAAACCTGTCCTCTCTGGAGTCTCCCAGGGTTCAATGCTGGGCCCCCTACTCTTCAGCCTGTTCCTTAACACCCTACCAGACTCCTGCACTGAACATATCACCCTGTATGCCAATGATGCAGTAATCCTTGCCACACACCAGGACCCGAAGAAATTGCAAGAAAATCTCCAACTCGGCTTCTCCTCAGTTGAGAATTGGCTCACAAAGCACAAACTGATCCTTAATCAAAAAAAAACAAAGGCCATGATCTTCAGCAGCTCCCATAATAAACCTAAGCACTTCCAACTCTCTGTTATTACCAGACAAGGTGCCGCACTGGAACAGGTCAAAAACTTTAAATACGTCGGGATCACCCTTGACCCTCACATCTCCTACACTGCCCACATCAACCATGTTGCCAAAGCCACTAACTCCCAGCTAGGCCTGCTATTCCATCATAGGAAACACCTGACACCTGAAGCCCTCGCTGTCACTGTCCAGAGCTCCATCATATCCATCATTGATTATGGCATTATCATTTACGGCTCTGCTACAACCACCGCACTCAAAAATGTATCCACCGCCCTCAACAAGGTCTGTCAACCTGTCACTGGCTCCCAACGCCTAACTCACACCTGTGACCTCTATTCTCAAACTGGGTGGTTGAATCTTGCCAATCAAATAAAACACCAAACTTGTATTACTACTAAGAAAATCTTGGTGGGCCTTGCTCCCCTGAGTCTGTGCCCTCATACAACTGAGAATCCACACTCGACATACCAGGGGATCGAAACCTCAGCTTCTGCCAATCCCGCATTGCCGCACAACACAAGGCCAAAGATCCTTTGCTTACTGGGCCACTAGTTGATACAACGGTCTTCCCAGTGACATCTCATCCTCACTATCGCTCAGCACTTTTAAGACTCGTCTCCACCTAACACTCACTGCCTCCAACCTCTGTGACTGTTGTGGCTAAACATGTCTTTTGGTTCCATAGCTGAAGATGCCCTTTTTGGATCCACATCTACTCCTGACTTTGCCAGCACCCCCCCCCTCCTATCTTCACCTCCCCAGCTGGCCCATGACAAATGCCACCCGGCTGCACTACCTCTATTCTTATCCGCCTTCCACCCCTCCTCTCTCTGTCCCCCCCAACCTACCTCCCCTTTTCTCCCATCCACTTAGTCTCTCTGATTTCATCCTTCTCCTTTCCCTTTCCCTTCCCTAAAGTTTCACCTTATTGTTCTTTTTTCATCTACAAGACTATGCGTTTTTCCTTTTTATTTTATAAACTGTTATCTTTGCTTATGATTGTCTCAATTGTACCAGTGACGTGGAACCTTTGTAAAAGAGCCTCGGCTCAAAGGTATTTGTAATCCTAGAACAAATAAAATAAATAAAAAATAAAAAAAATAAGATGTTGGCCATATGAAAAAAATTTTTTATACAAAAAGATTACCCCAGGGCTGGCCCAGTGGCGTCAAGGACTGAGGCATCTATGCCTTTCCTCCTGCCACACTGGAGACCCATGCTCATGGTGTGAGTGAGCCACTGGGGATCGGCTGGGGAAGGAGAGGACTGAGCGTCAGGAGGACTACTCCTCTCTTGGGGATGGAGGGCTGGTGCTACAGCTGAATGACTGCCCCCAGGTGGAGGCCCAAGGGTTGTGCGGTCTGATGGGCACCAGAGAAGGGAGGGTGCAGTTGGACTTCCATGGTGTGCATGTTCCTCTATGCATGCACATCTAGCATGTGCACCCCAGCAATGGGGATGGGTCCTGAGAAAATGGAGGAAAAACATCCTAGCCTGCGGGTGATGACCAGCCCTCTGCAGGCTCCATACTCGGTTATTGGGCATGGCCGTAGCCCTGTGGCAGAGGGCTTAGGCTGAAGGTAAGCATCACAGAAGCTGGGGTGATGGGGCTGGGGGGGTCAGTCTGAAGGGGGAAGCTAGAGGAGACAAGGAGCATAAAGTGTATATATAAACAAAAATGAAACAGAATCTTTTTTGTATGGGCCAAATTATTTTTTGTATGAAGCAGCTTCCCAAAAACCATATTGAGCATGCTCAGAACTGAAATTTCAACTCCTTATAACTCTGGAAAGGATTAATAACTTTTCACAAAGCCAGCAAAAGGCACCAATGTGGCCCAAGCTCTTTCTACTCTGAAAATTTCAGAGCAAAATTACAAACTGTCTCAGCATGAGGTGATGACGGACAACCCCAGCAAACAACCCCAATTCTTTCACTATTCTACTATCCGGATCTTGGAATTCACACATCTAACCAAAACAAACTTGGCAGTTCAAGAGACCCTGGCCCCTGAGACTACGCATGCAAAATTGCATGAAAATCCATTGAATGGCGGTGAAGCTATTAAAGTGCAAAGTGTTTGATTTAACTTTAAACAGCATGCTCAACTCTATCTATAGTGGTGCTACTGCACCACAATAATATACACATATAAATATAATATGGCTGGCAGTATAACCTAGAGAGGTTAGAGTAATGAGTTTTGAATGAGCTTGGTACATTCAGCACACCTGGGTTTGATTCCCACAACCTCCACCTGCATACTGTGTGCCCAGAATAAGTCACTTAGCTTTCCCAGTGCTCCTGGGTGGCACCTGAAAACATGCCTTGTGCCTTGTGGGTCTTACCTAGTTATCAAAGAATAAAAAATATAGCTAGATATATGAACCCTAGGTCATGTGGTGTATGGCTAAATACACCCATAGAAGGGGCAAATCATATTATAAAGGCAATGTTAATTCAAGTGAACATTAAAATAACATTACATAAAGTTACTGATGCATTCATTGATAAATGGAGCCAGCAGGAGGCCTGGAGATGTATTTATGTAAGGAAGTGTGCCATGCACCTCCTGCTGGATGATAATTCATCCATACCCTTCTGTCAACAGAAAAGGCAAGTGTATTCCCTCACATAAAACCAGACCTGTGACTGCCTTTTGCAGGTACTATTGAAGTGATGTCCTTGGAAATATGGTAATATAAAAATAATACTATGAAAACAAAGATAAATGTTTTAATCATTTCCTTTCGAGTGACAATGGCAATATTGCTGAAGAACAAAACTGGCAAAAATTGCACCCCAGTTTTACCTTGCAACCTAATTGTAAAAGTATAACCTAGGAATCCTATATAGGGTTTGCAAAAGGTAAGATATCTGGTTTGGTGAGCCTAGTATTCATTTTACTCAGTTCTTAGCCTGAACTGTGTTCCCAATGAAATCCACCCAGATGACAAATAAACTCAGTGCTCTGACTCTCCCACTGTTCTGGTCTCTTGAGAACTGGTAGTCTGACTTACCTGAGACTGGAATGCTGATAAGTTTGCTAGAGAAGATGGTTAGCTCTCTGGTTTCTTTCATTGGCATCCTTTTTGGTAGGCTGGATAGTTTGCTGATTGGCAGGATGGTTAGCGGAATGGTTTCTGCTGGAAAGAGAAAACAATGATTCAGTACTGTGCTACTCTGCCCATGACAGGAGACCATTCTCATGGCAGGGGACTTTCTGGGGAGGGTCATTCTGGCAGCAGGGTGGGTGCTCCACAGAGTAAGTAGTCATTCATGGCATCCAGGGTAGACATTCTGTCCCACACAGTGGTCATTCTCACTGCATGGTGGGCACAGATGGTGTGTATTCCAGTACAGTAGTGTGAATGTTAGCCCTGGAGAGGTCATCGAGACACAGAAGATGGGAATTCCAGCCCCAGTGTATACATTGAAGCACAGAAAGTGGGCATTATGGCCCTAGGGTTGATATTCTTGCCCAAGGGTGGACACTGAGGCACATCTGGTGGGCATGGCAGCCCCATGGTGGGCCTAGGGTATGCACTGATGCACAGAGAGTGGACTACCTGCATACTGGTTACTACCTGTTTGTTAGGATGCATTGTCAGTGGGATAGGAGTAAACAGTATAGGGCAGGGAGGTTAAGACCTACAAAGGTCAAGCTAAGGGAAAATGAAACACACAACAAAGTGGAAATTGAGGCAACGTCCTATTTAGGGTAAGAGGAGAAATTGACTATAGGAATCCAACTATCCCAAATTACCAAGAGACCAAACAAAGGGAACTGTAGAAAAAAGTTATCTTGGGTAAAGAGTCAAGCTCAAACTGGGAAGGGGAAGGCAAAGGAAATCCAAGAGGGATGTTAGTAATAAGGGAAGCCAGCATGCAAGGGAAAGGCATGGTAGCAAAAATTCAGGATAAACAACTCATCAGGCATGGGAGTATTGTAGTATAATTGGTGTAGCAGGGTTGCAATCTTTAAAAACATGTTCTGGAGACTGAGGTTTTGCATCATATGCAGGCACCTCTCTGGGCTGAGAGCAGAGGTTGCTGGACTCCAGGCTGAAATGGCATGAGTACAAGGCACTGTCGACCACACCCAGAGGCCACCTTGTTTGCCACTGCTCCCTCCAAGAATGCCAGCAAGAAGGCAGAACAGTTGGACCTTGGTGGGCTCTGATACGGTGAGAAAAGAAGGAGGTAGAGCACCCCTCAGATCTTACTGCTGCACAATTCCTTTCACAATTCTGGTGGAACAGAGAAGCAAGAGGAGGCACCTGAGGGAGGATTAAGAGAGGAGGTGAGGCTCCTCGAGGGAGCAGGTCCCATGGAGGGTGGGACAGTTCCCCAGCCAAGGAGGAAGCAGTTTCTAGTGGGAGACACCATAGTCAGGGTGACTGAGTTGAGGGCAAAGGAAAGGATGGAAAGGGTAGTACAGTTCATTCCAGACACTTCAACAAGGAGGACTGGAGGTCAGATCTTGGAGCCTGCCAGGGAGGAGGAGGAGGTAGGGAGGGAGCTGATGCTGTTTTCCATTTGGGAACTAACAATCTGGCAAGGGAAGCTGTAGGAGTAGTGCAGGATAGGTTTATGGAGCTGTGGAAGGGCCTGAAGCAGGTATCTTGCAGTGGCCTTCACTGAGGTGCTAACCATGCACTATCAGGGGAAGGCTAGGGAACTCCATACCAGGTCCTTCAATTAGTGGCTGAAGGCATGATTTAGGGGAGGAGGCTTTGGCTACCTTGGGAACTGTGGTCACACGTGAGGGGATGGAGGCCTGTACAAGGGAGATGGCCTCCATCCATTCAATAGAGAAACAGCAGTCCTGGGTGGAAGGTTTAAATGCTACTTCGATATCCACTTAAACTAGCCAAAGTGGGAGGCAGAAAAACTGAAGGAGGCAGAGATTGCCTTCCTATAGATTAGTGCAACAGGACAGGTTAATCCAGGGAGTAGAAATTTGACTGAGTTTGATGGAAGCAAAGAGAAGTGCAGGGCAGGCATGTCTGGAGGAAGAACATCAGACAGAAGAAAGGAAGGGAAGGGCATTTTAGCACCTCTGCGCATCAACAGTGTCACTGTGATTTTCTTAATGTGTCCCAAATACTGATTTCCCACAGCGACCATGCTATTCTGCACTGGAAGTGTGAAAACACATTTCAGACAGGATGTGAAAAATGACAGCTGTACTGTTCATAAGGTGTGGAAAAATGGCAATGTTGAAAATCTGGAGTGAAAATATTACAAATTAGCTAAGTTATGAGCATGTGTAGAAACTGCGCAATGCATGCTTGTAAAACAGTCAATTTTTGGATTTTCTTCACCAGATTTTCAACGTAGGCTTTTTGAGAGCCCACCTCATGAACACTGGCACAGTCGTTTTATTAATCCATCCCAAAAGGTGATTCCATGCAGAGACCACAAAATCACCTTTCAGGACTGAATGACGCCATGACAGTGGCTGAATTCATGAGGAGGTGCCCGAATAACCCTATGTCGAAAATGTGGTGCCAAAATTCCCCAAAATGCCTGAGATAAGCACCAAAGTTGAAAAAAACCTGTTTATGCCATAATACAGCTTACCAGCATTTCTTCAGTTCGCAATTGGCTTTGAAGAGTGCAAACGTGTTCCCGGTCTGCTGAAGATCATCATGCCAGGCTCTGAAGGTATGTATGGGGTGAGGGGTGGTGTGGGAAGATAGGCTGCGCAGTCGGTGGGTGTGGGTTGGGGAGGGGATGACAACCGGCATGGGACCATTTTCTTTCTTTCAGGGAGAAAAAAAAACAAGACATTGCAGGAAGGTTTTATTTTTTTCAGGCTTGCTTCAGCACACTGGGGTGGGTTCCCAGTGTGCCACCACCGACCACAGGGGTGGGGGACTTAAGCTGATGGGGTGTGCCCCGTCGCAAGAACAACTGTTTGGGGGCATGATGCTGAAGGGGATCGGGCACCCCCTTGGCACACAACAAATGGGGAAGAGGGTTATATTACACCGACGGGGAGTGGGCTCCCCTGTTGGCAAATGAAATGGGTTGGAACCATGCTGATAGGGGGATTGGCCACCCCATCAGCTTTTATGGGGCTGTGAGGAGGTGGCAAGCCACCACCATATTTACAAAAAGTTACACTAGGCAAGGTACTTCCCTGCAATGACAGGTTGCTCCCTCATTGCAGTGAAATGGCCGACGCTGCAATGATGAGGAGGCCCCTCACTGTAGTAGTGAAATCATTTCACCTTGGTGGCACTTTCAGAAACCAATGTCATCAGCACAGTGTGCCTGCATTGGTCCACATGTGCCAAGCCCCCAAATGCAATGCTGCCCTTGGCTGCCACAGTGCCACACCTCCACAACCCGCTTCTCTCCTAAGCTGCCGCATAATGTTTCTTGTGTGTGTGCACAAGTAAATATAAAAATCAGTAAACCTTTGCAGATCAAGGGCAAATTTGAGTGTAAACATCATAGCTCTGTGTTAAATTCATAGCAGTTGAGAGGTATGAATACTGATCAGGCAGTAGTTGGGGACAGTTTCAATGAACTTTAGCACATAAAAACAAAGGGTCCACTTTTGGATCACTAATGGACAGAGGGCAAACATGGAAGAATAGTACCAGCTCCACTTTCATGCCAGAGGGCTGATAACAGGATTAAAAGTAAACAAATTAAAAATCTTGCTGGAGACAGAACAGGGAAGTAATTAGCCTGTTAAACATTAAGGTACTACCCATCATATGCAAAGTTTATTCTGTAACTCCATCAAATTGCTTAGTCATAATAACTATGAATTTAAAATACCAATGAGTCTTAATTTATATGCACAGCAGAGTCTGATGTACCTAAAACACAGTTCGGCAAATCTTCCTTAAGCTACTCCTTACCCACCCAGTGGAATAAGTTACAAAAAACGTTACAAATATCCTCTCCACTTACAGTGACCACCTTCAAAACTTTAGTCACCAGAATTGCCAGAGAAAGTTGTAACTGTTCCCTGATGCCAATTAATTACCCCCTCCTCCCTCTTCTATCCTGCTTCCCTCCTCCCCCCCCCCACTGAATTACTCCTTCAGCTCCTCCCTTGTATGTGCTCCTTCCATCCAACCTCACATTAGGTGAATGTTGTAACTATTTGCTGTTTTTGTCCTGCAGATGGTCGGCCCTGCCACCGTGGCAGACACCTGCCCCTACTCATTTGTCATGCTGCTCCTTATGTCTGCTAGACCACAAACAAACCTGTTCTTCAAGTTTAATGTCTTGCTGTTGTACCGGTATAAATTAGCCTGCCTATTTTTTTATAGCAAATGCTGATCTGTGTTGCAAGTGTATATTTCTACTTATTATGATGAACACCCTAACTGTTCTTAATGTTTTACCTTGTAAACAACTTGAAAACCACTACCAGATCCATCTTGTAAATGAGTTTTGTGTGCAACCATGTTTTGCCTGGCTAAATAAAGATTAATCGATTGATTGATTGATAATGAGGTAGAAGGTGCCACTGTGGAAGTTACATCAGCTGTATTGGGAATTCACAAAGAGAAATGAGTACTTCAGGTTATGTGACCCCACTTCTTTGCAGATCATTTTAACATTTTTGGGAGACAGTCTGACAATTGCTTTTTCAGTCCAGTTCAAAAGGCTTATTGTTCAACTTTTTATAGTATTTACAATATTAAAAATATATTATGCACTACAAATAAAAACAATAATATGGGCACAATGCTGAACATACAAATATAATTCCACTGAAATAACACGCAACTTGCAAAATATGTTGGTATGAGCCTCGTAGTGCAAATCATTTATTTATTTTATTTATTGAATTTTGATGACCGGGTAGGCCCACTGGGTCCCGAAGGTCCCTTTTTCAGGGGCGACCCGGGGGTTAAAATTACATACAGGTAAACAGATCAGTACACTTGGGTAAATACAATGTTGTTTGACAATAATAGACTTCATAAGGTTACAAGCGGATAGGTAGTGGAGGAACATACAGGCAAAAGGACTTAGGAGTTAGACATAAAGAAAACATTTTACATACCAAGTTCATGTAGAGATTGGGAGTGCTCAAGATAAAGGCAAGAAGTTGCTAAAGAAATGAGGGTACCTTCCTTAGGGCATAGTGGAAGGGGGATATATTGTTACATTAGTGCTCACCTTCCTTTGAGGGCTATATATAAATAATTTAACCAGTACAGGTTTCATACCTCCAATAGGGTCAATAGTCCCCATGCACAAATGCTATGGGGGCATTATGAGTCATGTAGCATGGATGCAGAGATGTGCAAGTTGTGGGTGCTTTACTGTGACCATTATGCCACATGCACTACTCCCTCCCCCCATGTGCATAGCACAGATGCACACCAGCACAGAGGCCAGCAGTGCATGGCTAAGGTGGGAGTGCCTGCATTAACCAGCCAGCTGCACACAGGCAGAAAGGTGTGGACAGCTGGCTGTGGGCACATAGCATGGTGCAGAACACTAGGCACAATATATCCTGATGGGCAGCCATAAAGGCAACTATGCACATCAGGGCTCACTTATCTACAAGGGTTGCTGCACCATGCAGGGCAATGGAGCATTCAACAGGGTAAGTGTTCCCATTGACCTGAATTAGGGAAACTCCTTGTCCTGATTCCTTCAAGACAGTCCTGGTTTGGGTGGGTGTGTCCTGCGATGAAGCAAAAAAATGCCAAATGTCCCAATCCAAATGAAGTAATAACACTTGCATTCAGTTTCCTCGAAGTGAGTGAACACTAAGATATCTTAACTAGAATGCCTTAACATGATAGGACATATGGACACCTAAACAACTACATCCTGTATGTTGGATTTAGATTATACAGAGAAAAGAAGTCTGCTGCATTGGTTGGGGTTACATATTGACCAGCACAAACACGTGTGTTCCTATAAAATGTCCCACCTGAGTATCTGAAAAGGTGGCACCCTATGCTGAATTGATTATATGGTGTGCCAGAGACATTTGTCTGTCATAGGCTATACCATCAGCTATATGGCAACACAGGAAACATGCCCAAGAGCTGCAGAGTTGGTGCTACATCAGTCCAGGAGCACTGGCACATCCCCCTAAAGAATGTCATGGGACACAGAATGTGTTCTACACACTGTTTATTGCAGCGGTGGTGCACATCATATATGCCATAACCTGTATCTGAGGACGCAATATGGTACTGCACTCAACAGTGTACAGTACCTGTGCTTACATCCTGCCACATGGTGTACTTGTCTGCCAGCCAGGCACCTAAGCATTTGTAGGTGCCACTGCTTTAAACTTTCATGGTCCCTGGCCACTGTTTTCCAGGTCGTCATCCCATAATAGACGGTACATGCTGCCTTCACACACCTCTAGTGGAAGTTGCCGGCAATAGGGGTCCATGTTAATGATGTTGGGTCCCTCCCTTCTTAGCTGCATTGCTGCCAGTGATGGTGGTGGGAAATTCTGCAGGGGGAAAAGGCTGGTGTGAGATGGATGCATCTACATCTCGGACAGCCTATCCCTTATGCCTACTAGCTTACATGCCACTGTGCACCCCCTGCCCCTTGTACCCCCTGGCCCCTGTGCATCCCTTGGCCTCCATACACCCACTGCCCCTATGCACTCCCCCTGCACTGGCTGGGGACTGTACTCATCATGGTTGTTTCAATGATGAATGATGCCATCCCAAATTCATCACATTAGTGCTCTTTGATGTATTCCAGGCCCTTAGAAGGTCACATGGCCCATGCAAGGGGGAGGGCAGGTACTCACCAGTAGCAGTGGGATCTCTACCAGGCATCCCAGAATGGCTGCTATGGCATGAACACAGGCATTAGTGGTGGCCATGGAGGCAACCCCACCAGGCATGGAAGTGCAGAGGCCATACGTACTCTCGCAGTCTGGGCAACCCCCGAGATGGTCATCCTTATTTTCATACAGTAGAGTGGAGAACTGCTCAAGGGTGAATAGTAACAGCTCCATTGCCATCTCTGGCCCTGATGCAGGGATCCTATGGTTCACAGTGTTAGGCTTCAGGGAATGGTGTGCATGTAGCAGGGGCATGGAACGATGGCCATGCCCCTACACACCTGTGGGCTGTTTTCTTCCAGAATGCCATGATAGCACCCCCATGGATGCTTGTGTGGCATTCATCACACCCTGTTATGCGCGAGGTATACTCCATGCTGTGCACAGCAGGTATGTGTTATGGACTGCCAGTGCCCATGTATGGTAATGTCATGGGGCATTCCTGGCTCTGTGGGGACTGTCTATCCCTACCTGCACACCACTCTGCATGCACCTACATGGCTGGGGTGAAGCACAGTGGCCAATCCCCATACCTTGTTGCATAGTGCAGTCTGCTACATGTGCCCAGGACACACTATGGTGCACCGCTGACCTAATAGTGCATAGAGCCCAATATCCTTACTTTACTATAAAGGGATGAATGGGCAAAGGTTTTAGCAAATTCCAATTTAACACTGGAATGTAAACTGCTCCCTGCTAGGTTTGGGCCTGGTTACCTATACTCCCTGATGCCATATTTGGCCAGTAGTCACTCACATCTGTACTAACAGACAATAAAGGTCCATCAACCATAAAAAAATGTATTACCTATACTTCTCTTCACCCTTGAATAACTTTTATCTTTTTTGTTCATAATCTCTTTTATAACCGTTTTACCCAATGCTTTTCTAAACCACTCTATCCCTTTGGCCTACTTCAGATACTTACAGTCTAACAATAGTAGACTGCTTAGGTCCTACTTGTATTGCCAAAGTGATGGCAGCTACAACAGCTTTCTCAAAGCAGTGATGCTGTACACAGAATGAATGGGAACAGGAGTCCGAGATAAACAAATTATATTTTACAACTAAATATGAACTTAGGGAAGGAAATGGCTAGCACATCTGTGTGATAGGCAATGGAGTGCTAGGGTGAAGAACTATAGAAAGTGTTTAAATAAGCAAGCTACCCCTACTTATTTGTTATTGGCAAAACTACATTCTGCTGACCACCATGCTCTAGATCTGCTTCAGCATCTCCTGCCACTGGACACACCAGGGTTTGGCCCACTAATGGGACCCATCTTGCAGGAGAAATCCATTGCAAAAATGAAATCCTTATACTGCTGCTGAAGGATTCAAGATAAGCAGGATGTTTGGTGCCTGACATACCCAACCTGATCATAGTATGACAGCACCCTTGTGCTCATAGCCCCCACCCATGACCTACTGTAAAATATTTTTTTTTTCTCAGTTTGCTGACTAATACTGATTGGTTCTCAAAATACAATAAAACACACCCAATTAAATAAAAATAAAGACTGATTGGTTGATTGATTGATTGTGCTGCCACCAGGCAATTATAGTTGGGCACATTGGCTATGGGAGGTTCCCACAGGAAGCAAGCTTAATGTGGCAGCCACCACAGCCAGAAAGACAAGGCAATAAATAATTACAAATAACATCGATTTTTTAACACTAGCTATTTACAGTATATGTATAAACAACTGCAATCAGAAGGCTTCAAATTATTCTTGTTATGGTAATCTCAAGCAGTGCAGTCAAACTTCCCTTTAAGTTAAACACAATAAAGCTAAATGTTATGTATAGTCAGCATAAGCTGTAGAACCTGTTACTTTAATGGACTCTTACTTCTTTGTACTGTATGTATCAAGGCAAGTGAAATTTACCCTGAACACCACTAGTCTGGTTGTTTTATCACAAAGTAAGGTTGCAGTGGCACTCTCAAAGCATGCTTTTTGAAGGAAAATGAGTGATGATCTTTTGTTATATGCCTTTTCTGGACCAAAAGCTATTTTTTCTTTCCAGTAAATATATTCTGTAGGTGTATTATGGAAAGGGCAAAAGAGCTATTGAAAGAACACATGATCATCCGGCAATGCATTTGCAAACCTATTTGGCAGATGAAAAAGATCTGGGCCTTCCTAAAGCCATATGAATAACGCAGAATAAAAAATAGATACCTTCACTGTGAGTATCCAGCCCTAAAACAAGCATCCATTAAAATATTGGATTACAGATACACGTGCTGACACCACAAATTGTAGTTTGTAGTCAAAATACTTTCCCACTCTCAAAACAGTGTGCAGTTAAAAGGGAAAAAATAATTATGAATTAATTTTCAGGGTCTATGTATCAGGCTAACAAACATAATGGGGCCAGTTTCAAATTCCCCCTTAGATCAGTGTGCCATGTGCTGAACCCCTGCATGTGGCAAACCTGGGTGCTCCAAGGCCCTGCACAGGATTTTAGTAGAACCAGGGTCCAGTGCCAAAATCCATGAGATCCTGCCAGTCATGTGCCCAGGAGGGTGGGAGAGGCTGTGACACTAGCACAGATCAGGTGGATGGTGGACTTCGCATGACTCCCAAAGTGATGGATGGGTAGAGTAGGCAATCTTGAGGGATGGGCAGCACTCTGACTTGCACTGTTGGGTGGGCACCAGAGGTGACCACTGACATGGGTGGCACCATAGCCCATGGCCACCTGTTGTCCAATGGCCAGACTATGTGGTAGTGTGCCTCCAGCCCTCTGGATCCCTCTCCATGCAGTTGCTTGTCTCCCCCACACACACACACACACACCGCTGTCCCATCTCTGAGGGTCTGTTAGACCAGATCTGGGCTGGCCTAACTCCATGCAAGTCCTGTGGACTTCAGCGGCCACTTCAAATGCCACATTAGTGGACACAGCAGCAATGCTGTGGCACACAGCCCCTTCCACCATGGTGCAAACCCGTGTTGGGTGCAGGGCTGGTCTTGCACAAGGGTACCTAATTTTGGCACAGCCTGCATTTGAAAATTAGGATTGCTGCAACTTTTGATGCAAGGTGCCCCTTGCATCAATTCTGTGTGATACAGGCACCTTGCATCAATTCTGGGGCTTTGAAAATCTAGTCCACTGCATAAAGGCAATAAAACAAACAGAGGTGTATATAGGCACAGGCAGGATAATGAGGAGAAAGAAAAAAATGAATGACTGAATGCCGCAGACCACTTTTACAAGGACAAAAGAAAAATGAAAAGGGATGAATAGATAATACAGATGGTAAGTAGAGCTGTGCGGAATGGGAAAATTCTGAATCCACAAAATTCCAATGAAATTTTACAAACTTTGGCAGAATTTCGTAGAACTTTCATGAAATTTGTAAAATTTAGTAATTTGGTTATAACTCAGCAACCGTTCAGGCTAGAGGTCTGAAAATTGGAATATATGCTCCCTGGGACAATGGCAGGTGCCAAACATCATGTAATTTGGTGGGGAAGTTTTGAAATTATAGGGACTCAAATGTTGTCATTTTATTGTTTGTGCGAAATCTTATTAACATGTTTCATCTGCATGTACCTTAGCAGTCTATTGGGCCAGGGGTCTTAAAATTGGCATGATTTCTTGATAGGTGTTCTAACTATGTGCCCAATTTCATGACAATACGATGCATCATCTCAAAATTATACGTGCTCAAAATCTGTCATTTAATTCTTTTCAGGAAATTTCATGAACAGATTTCATCTACATATAACGCAGGCACCTTGGAAGCTAGACATGTGTAAATTAGTATGGATAACCTTTTAGTAATGCTTATAGAATAATCTAAAAATGGAGTGTATTAGATAACAGATGTTTAAGTTACAGGGGTTCAAAATTTGACTATGTAAGTATTTGTAAAACTTTCTGAAAACTATCAAAAATGTGAAAGTTTGTAACTTCTCTGCTCTTGCACTCATAGAGTTAACATTTGACATACATATCCATAGTTCATGTACCCTGGTGTCTAACACAACTGGATAAATTGGTTAAGCAGTTTTAATTTTGCAGAACAAAAAAATGATTAGTAACATTTTTACATATTTATGATAGATATTCTGTAGATGAAGCATCCAGAATTGTTTTTGTGTGGAATTTAACATTAACAATGCACATATCACTACTTCATTTGTTAAGCTTGGCTGAGCTTTTTGCAGTCCTGCTGTTCCTTCCTTTTAGCATAGCCAGACTGACTGAGTAGAACTACTGTTCCCACTGATATCCTCTTTGTTCTTTACAGTGACAAACTTCCTTAAAACATGAGTCACCTACTCCTTTTCCTATCAACCTACCTGTTGGAATAGCCAGAATTCTTTCTTCCTGCTGCCCAAGACATTGCCTTCCCCCACTACATGTTTTTCAGTACCTCTAAGTCCTAGACTTGCATGTACACCAGGCACCCTGGATCATACATTTACTGGATGTGATCCTCAAATATCCTGCATTCAGGTTGGAATTGTTGACACTCTGCGCTTTCTTGCTCAAACCTGGGAGTCTACCACTGTTGTGCTACCTAGCTCAGCTGTCCTTTTCTTGGTGAAACTGTGCATCTAACTCATGAACCTGGTGACCCCCTGCACTACCTGTCTCTTATGCCCCTATCCTTTAATTAGAACCCCTAGATGGGGGGGGAGGGGGTCACGTGATGCTCAGCTAGAGGGAAGTTGCATTTCTGGTGAGCTCCATTATCCTGCCACATTTTTACAAGTTTTTCACCAACTTCTACTATTTTAGCTCTGTCCTACCTTTAGAATTTCAGCTTTGCATGAAGTGGAAAACAGGTGGTGAGTTCTACATTCAACAGTAGAAGAAATGGAAACCTCTGAATCTCCCTTCTCACCAGACATGCAGGCCACCCAGGATCTGACTCCTATATTAGAGGCCAAATGTCCACAGTGCAGCTCGACTCCTCAGCAAGATACGGAGGAATTATCCCTCATGCATGTTTATGGAGAACTCTCTGCACTAAAAGAGGTTATTCTTAACCTTATCGGAGAAGTAGCTGAAATTAAACCAACACTTGTTCAGCTTTCTTGTCAGATGGCGGGTTCCAAAGCCAGAGTGGGATCAATAGAGTATGCACAAGAGAAAATCCTTCCTAATATTGCTCTCAGGAGAACTATAGCAAAACCTGAAGAGTGAGTTGATGATTTAGAGGAGAGGAACCACCAAAATAATTTGGTTTTATTGGGACTACCTGAAGTTGAAGAGGGCTCAAATACCATACAATTTCTGCAAAAATTACTTAAGAAATCGGTGGGGGATTCATTACATGGCCCTGAATATGTAATCAAACGTGCTCACCGCTCATTAAGAGCTAAATCTCATTCTTCTGAGCCCCCCCGGCTGATAATTGTCAAGCTGTTGAACTATTTAAACAGAGAACATATCTTAAAAGAAGCGAGGAAACTCTGTGATTCTGTGGGAGGGCAAAAAGCTCCATATAGTCCCTGATCTCACTTATAAGACCAGACAACTGCATGCTACTTTTAGACCAATTACTGCTAAACTGTGGGCTGTAGGAATTAAGCACAGAATTTTGTATCCAGCTAGATTGGAAGTCACCTTTTCAGGTGGAGCTAAACATTTTGACTCAGCTGAAATTGCCTTGACAGCCCTTCGGAAGTCACACCCAGACCCATTTCCAATATGAGTGATTTGATGGGACCATGCTGTTAATGCTGAATTTAAGCCTCATGTAACTAATATATTGGAATTTGTATATCTGAAACAAATGAACACAAGAGACTATCCATGTTTTTAGTTTTTATTAGCTCAGTATTGTTTTCCCTTTCTTTATTTCTGCTTTATCTTTTTTCTACCAAGATCTTGATATTTAAATGGACAACTTTTGACTATCTGAGTTTACTTCCAGATGACAGCCATGAAATGGGAAGACTGCTATATTTGAAGGGTTGTTTTACCCCAGTGGTTTTTCTAACTGAAAGGCATTCTGAGCTTGCTTACTTAAAACATTTTAGTTTAGTTTGCTTCCCCAATTTTTGTATTACTAACTACTTTGCTGTTACCCAGCCACTATATTCTCAAACGTTTTTACAAATTAACTGGATTAGTATTGCTTAGGAGAGTAATAACTGTGTTTTGAATTAACTTTCTTTAACATATTTTAGTGTAAGATAACAAGTATGTGTAGCCACTAGAGGTCGCTAATATCACATCCTATTTCTCGACTATTGCTGTTTTCCTTTTTTTGGGCCCTATTTGACTAGCCAATCATTTTCTTTGATCTGTTTTATTTTGTGAGTTTTGATGTGGCTTCCAGTCAAGTAACTGGAGATTATCTGTTTGAAGACTTCAGATAATATTTTTTATGTGGCTAAACTTTGAGCATTTACCTTATTTCTGTACCCCAAAACAAACTCTGCTTGACTGCTATGATTACTGATACCCTTGAGTTGTACAAAATCCCTTTTTCTTTTTCTTTTAAGATTATTCCTGAGGACTAAGCCATTGTTTCATATTGCAAATAAGTAAATATAATTTTCTAGGGAGCTGAGCATATTTATAAGAAAGTATCCAACACATCTACATTACCTATGGCAGTTATATTCTCTTTTTTATGATACATATTAACAAAGAGAACATTTGGGTGCCTAACTGGTTAATTTAGCACTTTAGAAGAACCTATATATAGAGGAGTTGGGAATCTTATTACTCCAGGATACTTTTGTGGTGAGGTATGGATGCTCGCCCTCCTGATGAGCATCATGGTCATTAGCAGGAGGAGCAGGCTTAGGGCCTGGTGGAGTTTATTGTATATAGTAACTAGGTTCCTTGTTCATCTTGTTATTCTGTTTATACTCTATTTAGCTGGGGGGGTATTGCAGGGAGAGATGGATGGGTTAGGAAGAGTGAAAGAGCAGCACAGATATATTTACTCAGTTACATTATGGATATTTAGGAATTTAATATGGTGCATGCACTAAGGTTATTCTCTTGGAATATAAAAGGAGGAAGAGAACATTAAAAAATATGATTTTAAAACACTTAGCAAAACATAACCCAACAATAGCCTTCCTTCAAGAGACCCATTTGCTAAATGGATAATAGGTACCCTCCAAAAATGCTGGGTAGGACAAGTATTTGAAGCAGAGTTCAGCTCAAGAAAACTGGGAGTAGCCATATTGATTGCTAAAGGAATCTCCTTTACTGCCTCAGAAATAATTTCAGACCAGGAGGGTCATTATGTTATTGTACACGGGTTGCTTAATAATTTAGAGATGGTTTTGGGCTCAGTCTACAGACCCAATACAGATTCACCACTTCTCTCATTTGCTTACAGTACTAACCCCTTTTTTTCATTTGCCACTCCTTTTAGAAGGAGGTTGGAATATAGTCCAGACCAATGATATGGATCACTCTTATAACAGAGGAATAGGTAGCTGACCTGCACAAAGAGCATTGCATGAACTAATGTCTTCTGTAGGGCTTATAGATCCCTGCAAGATATTATACCCTAACACAAAAGAATTTAATTTTTACTCCGCTGTTCATAATAGTTTATCTAGAATAGATATTTTCCTTCTTAGTCAGCACCTAAGTTCCTCTGTACTTGAAGCACAAATTCATGCCAGAGTTCTCTCAGACCATTCCCTCATATCGGCCGATATAGCCTTCTCCAAAATTCTCCTCAGACCACATACATGGTCATTGAATACTTCAATCTTACAAGACCATCTAGTAGTGTCTTCTCTAATGCAGTTCCTCCAGAACTCTATTCAAGAGAATCTAGAGTCAATCTCATCTGTAGATAAAATTTGGGTGACCCTGAAAGCTACCTGGAGAGGTGAACTTATTCGTATTGCTTCGATCCAAAAAAGGAAGAAACACTTTTACAAATGACCCAATGCCTAGATAGAATCTGTATATTTGAAACTACCAGACTAGATAAGTTAACAGAGTTAGACAATCAAGAACTTTCCCACCTACAAACTTACTACTCTAGTCTACTATTAGAAAAGGTAGAAAAGGTAGCCTCTATAGTTAAAGCTACCCAACTGGGCAAAGGAAGTAAAGCGGGTAAGCTGTTAGCCTGGTGACTAAAACAGCGCTCATCTTTGAAATTAATTTCAGTAATTAAGCACCCCCAGGATGTATCTAAACTATTAGACCCGAGAAAGATGCTAGTAACATTTAGAGATTTTTACCAATCTCTATATTCTTCTCAACCACCTTCACCTATTCAATCTCAGGCCATGCACAGCTTTCTCCAAAATGCTAATCTCCCACAATTAACCCCGATATCCCAAGACCTTCTGGAGAAGCAATTTTCTTTGGAGGAAATAAATGCGGCCATTGATGCTTTAAAACCTGATAAAGCTCCTGGCCCAGACGGTTTTATGGGTCTCTTTTATAAGACCTTCAAAGCCCAGCTTGCCCCCCTTCTACTACACCTCTTCAACTACTGGGAAACCTCAGACATAACTGAAACTTCACTGTTCAAAGCCAGAATTATTCTCATCCCCAAACCAGGTAAAGATCCCCCTATTATAGGTAATTATAAACCAATCTCTCTTCTAAACGTAGATATATTAAAATATATGCAAAGATCTTAGCAGATAGACTAGCAAGAGTTTGGACTCCTTTACTGGGCCCCAAACAAGCTGGATTTGTTTTAGGCGCTCCACAACAGACCATTTCAGAAAGCTTTTCCATCTCATTTCTGCATCCAGGGAGCTAGGCATTGAAGCAGTGCTCATCTCCCTGGATGCAGAAAAAGCATTTGATAGAGTAGCCTGGCCTTATCTTTTTGCTGCCTTATCGTATTTTGGCATTCCTGATTGTTTTATCAAGCGAATTCAAGTCCTTTACACTTTCTCTTCAGCAAGGATAATGTGCAACAACCATCTATCTGACCCTTTTATTCTATGTAGTGGTACTAGACAAGGTTGCCATCTATTTTCCTTATTTATTTAACCTGTATATTAAACCTCTAGCAAGATTTCTTAACCAAACTCAAAACATTAAAGGAATACTACTTAGTGATTTAAATCTCTTTATCCTTGTTTGCAGATGATTTACTTTTACATCTAACAGATGGCAGACAATCTATACCACTGGCATTAGAGAAATTAAACCAATTCAGTGTCTTTTCAGGCTATAAACTAAACAAGGATAAAACTATAGTATACTCTCTTTCTGGATTGATAACTAAAGCACATGTCACTGACATGGGCCTTCTTTGGGAAAGAACAGTGATCACATTTCTGGGCATCAAAGTCTCAAAAGACATATATAAACTTAAAGGCCTTAACTTAGATCCTCTATTAAAGTCGATGCAAGATGATTTGCATAGATGGAAGAAATTGACACTTACTTTCTGGGGCAGAGTTAATACAATTAAGATGGTCATACTCCCTAGGATATTCTACCCCTTATCCAACCTTAATATATTATCTCACTAAATCCTTCTTTTCAACATTACATAGAGTTTGCTCTGATTTCATCTGGAATGGGAAAACCCCTCGTAGAGTTTATTTGAAATTGACTCGCTCTAAGGCCAAGGGGGATTAAAACGTCCGGACTTTTTCCTTTATTATCTAGCCATTCATGTGAATAGACTATCACACTAGACTGTGTTAGGAACAGAAGTGCTAGATATGGGCAATTGGTTACAGTTGGACTATACATATGCATTGGAATTTAAACTTTCTTTAGCTGCAATTCTGTATAATTCATGGAAGGAAGTCCCAGTAGTACTTAGGGAGTCACCTATTGGATGGAACATCAAAGCATTCCAATAACTTTGTACATTAACCAAACTTAAATCCAAGAATGAAATTACTCAACCTCTGTTAAATAAACCTAATCTAAAGATAGCAGGCAAAGTTATTTATTTCAATGGTGGATGTAGACAAGAACCCTTAAAATTAAGAGATTTTATCCAAGGTGACTATTTTCCGCACCTCCTCTCCTTCAAATGTTCAAACTGCATCACAAGTTTCTCTTTTTCTGGTTTCAGATTCGGCATTGTGTAAGTAACTTTTTAGATAGTCCTCCCTGGTCAGAGAAAATTAGAACCTTTTTGGATTCCCTCCGTATTTTAGCTAAAAAATCTAAAACAATTTCTAAACACTATGAGGTGCTCCTTAACAACCGTTGGACTGATATCTCCCAAGCAGCATATTATTGGAAGTTATACTTTAGCTATTTCTCTTTCTGATACCACATGGACGAAGATTTGAACTGACAATTTTGAATTAATCAAACAAAATCGGCTTTGTAATTTACAATTTAACATCCTCCATAATTTATACTATTCTCCTAGCAAATTATATAGAATAGGCAGGATAGCATCCTCTAACTGTCCATATTGCAATCTTGAAGATATTACATTATACCATAAACACTGGACATGTCCTAAAATACAAAACCTCTGGGAAACAGTTAAAAGTACAATTGCAGATTTTCTTAATATTTCAACCATCTTTTCAGTGGAGACCTGTATCTTGGGGTTATATAATTCTATTCCAACTAATTTTCAGAAAAAGCAAGTTGCAATGGTCACCTTAGTTACTAAATTATTAATTTTAAAGCATTGGAAAGATGATTGGACTCCATCATTTCAGGAATGGTGGGCAGAACTCCTTATTGCTCTTAATGCTGAGAGAAGTATTGCTAAAATATCTCAGTCATGGAGCAACTTTCAAAGCTGTTGGAGTCCCCTTTTTCATCCCTTAAAAATAAATGTGGTTATTAAAGTCTGCCTTCCTCTCCCTTCCTTCCTTCTCTCTTACTTTTCTGTTTTTTATTATTTTCTTCTTGGTTTAATGACATACCTATAATATTTTCTTGTATTAAATAGTATTAGATTAATAAGCCCTTGATGTGCCAAAGTATGCTCCTTTTTCTACCAAAGGTAGATGTTAAAAGATATTGGCTGTGCTGGCTCTGGGAGGGAGGGGTTGGGGATGGGTGGGTGGATGACTGTTTGGGATTTATTTGTTTCCTTTGTTTTTATTGGCCATGAGTGGTAATCTGTATTGTACTGTATGGTAATCCCCTGTATTAGTGGCCTTGTACAAATATAAGTTGTTATTGTACTGGAACATTAAAATAAAATAAACTTAATTGCAAAAAAAAGAACCCCCAGATAAGGCTGAATGAAATTAGAAAATTCCAGTTATATGGAATTTTTCATGAAATTCTGCAATTTTCATAAAGCCTCATGGGATGTTACCTTAAGTAGAGATGTTATTTTGCAATTTCTTACAGCAAGCGATTAACAAAATTGGCACACACTGTCCCCTTGTAAGGTCTACAAATCTGCCAAATTTAATGGTATTGCATTTTCTAGTTTTAAAGTTTCAGGGGTTTATACATTTGTAGTTTACATTCTTGCAAAATGTAATTTTTAAATGTTGTGAAAGTTTGACTAGTTTTCATTTAATCCAATTTAAAGCTGAAAATATGAACTTTTTCAGAAATTACCATGTAGTTTAGTAGTTCAAATGTTTCAACTCTGGTAAAATTTGGATATGTAATTTTGGATGGAAGGTTTGATACCTTTGTAGTTTTAAAATTCAGTCAATCAATCACTTTATTTAACCAGGCAAAAACACCATTGAGCAAGCTCATTTTCAAAGTGGTCCTGGAAAAAAAATTAGAGGGAACCAACCAAAATTTAAATGTTGGCAACATGTTTGGCAGGCTATAACACAGTCCAATTTAAAGCAAGAAATCTGAAACTATGTGCATATACAAACATAGTGCTAACATGTATACCTAGCAATTTTTGTAATATTTCAACAAATACTTTCAAAGTAATGCTAAAATTACAGAAATCCAAATTTTGGCAAAATATTTTACTACATAAAATTCAACTCCTATTAAAGCTTAAGACTTACAACATGGTGTCTATATGCATTATATGTGCTTCTCTAAATTGTGGAGAAATGTGGAGAATACATTTTTAAATTCTCAAAACAACAGATAATTGAATTTTGATTAAATGTTTGGCCACCCACAACTCTGCCCCCTTTAATCCACAACTTTGAAATTTGGTACACGTTTGTAGCCACAAGGTACTGCTTACATTTCAAATGTAGTGCTATTTGGACATGTACTTTTAAAAGTATAGCAAAATAACTGACATTTAAAATTTTGTGAAATTCTGCAGAATTTTGGCAAAAATTTCATGAAATTCCTTGCAATTGAAATGGTCATTATGTGGGCATTCTGTGGGCAGAATGTTATATTCCACAGAGCTCTAATTGTGATGTTAGACTCCCAAAAGAAGCCTCAACTTGCAGTATTTCAGGAGAGCCTGAAGCAACCTTGGCAATGTTCTGAACAAATTACTTAATGTTTGAGTGTTTTATGCTACATTCAGAGTCTTAAATGGGAGCGATTTCAGTAAGTGGTCACTTAACATCACCAGTCTTGCGATGCTCAATGAGGGTTGCAACCCCACCCTACACGCTTGTTAAAAATGGCATTGTGACCATACAGGAAAAGGGACAGAAGACACAGTGCTCATGTACTGCATAATCATGTTAGGATGCATAGTGCCCTTGCTAGCCTGATCACAATAAATCAAGTTTATTGGAAAGCAAATTGAGAATGAAATTCTCTTTTACAATTGCACCCAACGGATTGACAATTATAAAACATTACAAAAAGATAAAAAAATACACAATGTATTGGAACATACACACAATAGGTTTTTCGCTTAGATGTCTATAGTTATACACACACAAAAAGTATTCATCAAGTCAACCAAAGCAGTCACAATGCTTGTGTAAAATGCTCTGAATATTTATCTTGAACCTAGAAATAGGGACTAATACTTGCATTTTTAGCTTTCTCTCAAGGTACTCCCAAGTCTGTGGGACTGAGGCTGACAGGATAAAATCTCCCAGCTTTGTATGTGATCTATTGGTGGAAAATTTCTTCACAACACTCAGTCTCAAAGAATATTTCTTTGCTTGCAAGAAGTTTAGGAGGAATGACGGAAGTTTACCCATTACCAAATTATAAATGGAAATATACCAGTGGTACAACCTTCTCTGATCCAGAGAACCTCAGCCCACTTGCACAGTATATAAAGACTGCAGTGATGAGTTTTTCATGGCAAACCAGTGATGAAACATAAGGAACTGTGGTATAATGGGTCCAATACTTCTAAAACTGATGTAGTTGTATTACTATATACAGTATAATGTCCCTGTAATCTATTACCAACATAAACAGTGAGTTGACTAAAGTTTTTCTGATTGAATCACTGAACATAGATCTTTTTATAAAAAAAATGCCAATACTTGTTTTAATTTAAAGAGGAATTGTCAACATAAGTTTTAAATGTTTAGTGGGTATATAAAACCAAACTGAGATATTTGTAAGTGTGAGTTTTGGAAATTTAAAAAAAACAGTTAATGAATATAAATTTGAGTTAGGTCTGTCAAACATACTCTGTGGTTCAGGCCCTCTGCTCCCACAGTGCCCAACCTTGATGTGAAATATGTGAACAGGAGACAAGTAGGGTAACCCTCATGTCTGTTTTGGGTCCAAATAACTACCAGTTTCGAGTCCTGGGGTCACATATGAACACTTTTCTTACTAGCATGCCCAGTAAACAGGTTCAAATATCACACAGTCTTTAGGAAATGCAGTGCAATACTTAACAGTGAGCACCCGACCTTGTTCACAACCCCCCTTTGACTCAGTTGAGATCGAGGTACTTTTCTTACCGTGGTGCATATGGTAACACACTGTAGGCTCTTAACAGTTCTGTCCGAATTTCAATACTGCTCCAGCATTCACATTCAAAATGAGGAAAAGGCTCAGGCAGGATTTCAAGAAAAAACAAAGTTTACTAAAATTAAAAATAGTAAATGAAATACAAAACACAGAACATATAACATTGAGGGTACCGTCATACAAATTAAATGGACAATGTAAACAAAAGTGCCTTATTATTGAGTATTTAATCCTACCCTAGTTTCAGTTGGCAAATAGTGGAGGTTGAATTACCTAATCTAGTAGAAGTGCTCATGAGACTGTGTCCTTTCAGGAGTCCAGAGATAAAAAGCACAATCTTCTCTTGCTTTGACCATCTAAAGGAACAAGGGTCCCACCCAGCTTGTGAGGCTACAGCTCAGTGGTGATGCTGGCTGTGTGGTCACTCTCTTCCTGCCTACCAAATTAGTCTCAGGCATCTGCATATTACTAAGCATTCCACTACCTCTCTCTCTATCTTTTTTTTTTATTAGTGAGCCTGCTTTATGGCAGGACAGAATTACCCCTTTGATCTTCAGGGGAACTTCCTGACAGCTATTTCTCCTGGTAGTGAGAAATGTAACAGGTATCTGTCAGAAGTTGATTTTCTCTGAATAGGTCATAAAATACAATACTTTATACAAGTGACTGATTTACAACCTATATAAACTGGTTTCTAAAAGAAGCTCTTAATTAGATTTCCCACTGGCTCATTGAGAATGCAATCTCTCCTTACCATACTTTTAAAATCCCAGGTCCCATAATCCTCTTGCGCTGACTGCCATAATTTTCCAAGCAGAAATTTCAGGAAACATATTTATCACAAATATAATGCCAATAATAACAAGCAGATTGGTGAAGAGTCACAGTCCTCCCTCCTAGACTGAATTTGGGGAGAATCTATTCCTAGGCATGGTATGAGTTTTTCCCAAATTCAGTTCATTGCTATAACTGACATGATAGCCCATCTGTGTCTGCATTTGCTGCCCCTGCCCTGTGAGTGACAGTCATGTCGTAACACTGAAAGGCAAGGCTCCATTTTAAAAGCCTACTATTTGTTTTACCCATTTGTGCCAGCGAAATCAGGGGGCTGTGATCTGTTTGCACCTCAAAATGCCACCCATATAGGTATGGCTCTAACTTCTTTAGTGCCCACACCATTGCAAGGCATTCTTTCTGCACTGTAGAATAAGCCTGCTCCCTGGGAAGTAACTTCTTACTGAGATACACTATTGGGTGATCTTTCCCTTGGTTAGAAGTCTGGCTAAGTACTGCCCTAAAACCCACATCTGAGACATCTGTCTGGACTACAAATGGTTTACTATAGTCTGGGCAGGCTAATATAGGAGCACTGTACAGTGCCTCCTTTAGCCGTGTAAGGGCTTGTTCACAGGCTGATTCCCAGTTAACCTTTTTAAGCATTCTTTTCTTTAAAAGGCCATGGCACTGTAGTTTGATACAAATTTTCTATAGTATCCTGCGGTCCCTAGAAAACTCCAAATCTGCTTCTGTGTTTCAGGTCTCAGCCATGCCTCAACTGACTCAATATTTGCTTGATTAGGATGGAGCTGTCCCAGGCCTACTACATGCCTGAGGTATGCCAGGTCAACAGTGGTAAGGTATGTCACCCCTTCCAGCTTATCCAGTAGTTAATCCATCCATGGCATTGGGTGGGTGTCAGACTTTGTGACTGCATTGAGACCATGATAGTCCATGCAAAAATGAGTAGAACCATCTGGCTGGGGAATGAGTACTATGGGTGAGGCCCAGGGGCTGTGGGATTTCTGGATTACACCTAAATCCAGCATTTCCTCCACCTCCCTCCTAATGTCCTTTTGGATGGCCTCTGACACCCAATATGCTGTCTGCCGTATAGGCACTTGCATCTCTGCCTCAACATCATGTGTCACTAAGGGGGTTAGTCCAGGCTTGACACTAAACAATGGGGCAAAGTCTGCTAAAACCTCCCTTTCTACCTGGATCTGGTCCAGGGTTAACTGGGGTAACATTCTGATTGCCTCCACAGAGGACTACTGCTTGCTTTCTTCCAGAAAATCCAGAATGGGGTCTTCCTTGTCTGTCCCTTCCCCAGAACTACGCACTGCAAATACCATGTCAGCCCTATTTGCATATGGCTTCATCATGTTGACATGGTACATCCTTTGGGAATGTCTCCTGTCAGGTAGTTCTATAATGTAATTTAAGTCATTCACCTGTCTGACTACTTTGTATGGTCCTGCCCACTCAGCCTGCAGCTTATCTTTCCAGACTGGGATTAGGACCATGACATATTGACCCACAGTGTACAAGAGAGCTGTGGCTCTGCAGTCATACCATTTCTTTTGCTTCTGCTGGGTGGCTGTCAGGATGGTCTGGGCTGTCACCATAATCTCCTTCAGCTTTTCCCTAAACCTAAGGACATACTCAGCTATGGGAGTTCCCTGGGTGGTGTGCTTGTCTTCCCAGTACTCCCAGATCACCCTGCATCCATATAAGAGCTCGAAGGGGGAAAACCCTGTTGACTCTTGGGGCACCGCCTGGTATGGGAACAACAGGTGGGGAAGGTATTTCTCCCAGTCTCTCCCATTCTGTTCAGCAAATGCTTGGAGCATTGATTTAAGGGTACCATTAAATCTTTCTACAAGCCCTTTGACTTATGGATGATAAGGTATCATGCATCTCTGCATCACCCCACAATTCTCCCACAAACATTTCATCAAGTCTGACATGAAGGAACCCCCTCGATCGGTGATAACTTCCTGCAGGAACCCATGGGAGAAAGTACCTAGCAAGGCATCTGCCACTTTGTCTGTCCTCAGTAAGGACAGGGTGACTGCCTCTGGGTACCAGGTAGCATAATCCACCACTGTTAGGATAAACCTCTTCCCAGAGGAGCTGGGGGTATTCAAAGGCCCCTCAATATCCATTCCTTACCTCTGGAATGGCTCCTCCACTAAGGGCAAGGGAATTGGGGTGGCTTTGGTTTTTCTATCCTCCTTACCCATTTCTTGGCACTGGTGACAAGACCTGCAATATTCCTTCACCTGCTGGGAGAAGTTGGGCTAATAGAAATTCTGGGCCAGTCACTGCATAGTGTGCACAATTCCCAGATGTCCAGACATGAGAATATCATGAGCAATCTTGAGTAACCACTCATGGTACCTCTAGGGAATGACAAGCTGCTTGCCCATCACCCCTCCCTCTGTCATTATGTCCTGCATATAAAGCAGTCCCTTGTCCCAGTAAACTATGTTTTCTGTCACCTCCCAGTTCTCTGTCAGAGTCTGCCCAAGCACTCAGCCTCTCTAAACTATGATAATTTTTCTGAGCAACTGCAAAATCTTTACACATTCCCAATGCCTGGGACAGGTCTCCTCCAGTTTCTAAACTAGGGTCCCTAGTTCTGACAATTGGCTACCCCTCCCTTTTCAGAGTAACCTTCTGTAGCTGTTCTGTTAACTGCTACCAGGGGAATTTCTATCCCTCTTTCAATATTCTCCATATTAGGAGACACACAGGCTGGGGAACCAGCCTCCCAGTGTGTTCCACTGGGGCTTCAATGGGGTCCAGGGAACTACAATTTGCCTTTGCTGCTTTACTGTGGGTAACCACACACACACCATCCCCTTTTGGAGATTGTTCCCTATAATCACATCCAGGGCAAGATTTTCTGCCACTGCAATTTTTTGCACAGTCTCTTCTGTCTCACCCCAGTCCAGGAGAACACTAACAAATGGCAGCATTTGCTCCTCCCAAGTGAATCCCCATACTGTAACAAACTGATTGGGTATAAGCTGTTCAGGCTCAACCAAATCTCCTTTTACCAAAGTAAGGACCAACCCCATGTCCCTTAAACCATGGGTCTGCACCCCATTCACAGTAACTGGGTATATGTGCTCCCTTATGTTTACTGTCATGCTTTCAGGATACACAAAATCCCCACTTCATTCCCAGCACTACTTTGTGCACTCTGCCTTTTTAGGACACTGTCTTTCAAGATGTCCCGGCTGTTTGCTAAACCAACATTCATTTTTTTTATCCGTCAAGTATTTTCTTTGTAACCTGGGGCTGCCTGCTTTTGGTGGAGGCAGCGAGGGTTTTAGCTACCCTGAAGGTGCGCTTTTCCCTTTCTGCATTGCCATGCCTGCCCCACTCCCTTAGAGCAGGTCTGCTCTTGGCATAGCGATCCAAGAGCTCGGCAGCCTCCTGCTCTGTTTTTGAATCTTGGTCCTCTAGCCAGATTCTCAGTTCTGCTGGGCAAGCTCAAAAGAACTGCTCCAAAAGTACAACATTTTAAATTTTCTCCAGAGTCTGCTTATATCCCTTCCCACCAACATTTTAAAAACTGACATTGTTTGGTAGCTAGCTCCTCATAGCTCATGTCAGGGCTTCTCCTGAGCTTATGGAACTTAACTCTGTATGCTTCAGCTGTCAAGCCATACTTTAACAATGCCATAATCATTACTGTCCTGATTGTCCATTTGATTCACTGTGTCACAAACTTTCCCGGTAAGCAGCGAGGATAGCTGGAAGCTCCAGGACTCTGGGAATTTTTGCCTGAATGCATACTTTTTCAAATGAATTTAAAAATTCATCCATATCTTCCCCCTCTTTAAATTCAACCATCAATTTAGAATTTAATTTGTAACCCAGTCCTGGAGATCCAAGTTCACCTATGACACTTACCTGCTCTGGTGCTGGTCTTTGGAGTTGTAGCTTCTCCAGTTCAAATTTCTTCTGGTGCTTCTATTCCTCTCACTTGGTCTCTTGATGCTCTCACTCAGCCTCTCTCTGAAACTGTCATTCTCCCTCCCTCATACTCTCTCCCCATACTCTCGCTCTCTCTGTCATACTCCCTCTCCCCCTCTCCCCATTCTCCCTTTCTCTCATACTCTCTCATTCTCCCTCTCATATGCCCTCCCCCTCTCTCTCATGCCCTTCCCTCTCATACTGTCTCCCTCCCATGCTCCCTGTCATACTCTCATTCTCTCTCCCTCTCATTCTCTCTCACCCTCTCATTCTCCATCCCAGCTTCCTCTGTTCAAGCTCCCTCTGTTGCTAGGCCTCAAACCTTTTCTGCTCAAATTCCAGCTCCTTTCTCCACAACTCCATCTGCAGCCTGATCCCTTCTGGCTCTAGCATGGTGGTGACCTTCCCCTGTGGTTGTGGTTTTGGGTTCACATTGGTCCTGCTGTCTTCCTTCCTGGGTCTGGATGCTGCAATGGACACTGGCACCATCATGTCCAAGGTCTGACCCATTTCAGTCACTGACTGTGACTCAAGGTTTTGGGCATCGGCTGCAACAAGACCAGCCACGAGATGCTGCTTATTTCACTCCTAGCAATGGACTCCTCTCTTCTGGCACAGCTTCCTCAGGTATTTTGCAGTCTACTCACTGTAGGTGGACGTCATCTTCCTCCCTAATCTACAGCTACACTAGCTCGCACCCGAAAAAATAAAATAAAACAGGTAGGGAACTTAGGCTGCAACCACAATGATATATTTCTTCTTGTTTAAAATCACTGCCTTATTTTCTGTGTGAACTGTTCATTTTTCAATATGACACACTGGACTGTTAACGCTCGTGTCACAAAATAATTTCACAATATGCAAACAAATCTTTTTGATTGCAGCACTGCAAACCAAATCTTTTAGATCGCACTGCTTCCAACCAGCTCTGTCACAAACACTCTCCATGGGTCAGGCCCTCTGTGCCCACAGTGCCCATCCTCAAAGTGCAATATGGGAACAGGAGACAAATCGGGTAACCCTCCTGTCTGTTTTGGGTCCAAACAACTACCAGTCTTGAGATCTGGGGTCAAATATGAACCCTTTTCTCGCTAGCATGTCTAGTTAACAGGTTCAAATATCACTCTTTGGGGAAATGCAGTGCAATACTAAACACAGCAGGCACCCAATCTGGTTCACAATCCAAATTTGACTCATTTGAGACCTAGGCACTTTTCTTACCTTGGTGCATATGGTAACAAATTGTAAGTCCTTAACAGTTCTTTCAGAATTAACACTGCTTCAGCGTTCACATTCAAAATGAGGAAAAATCTCAGGCAGGATTTCAAGAAAAACAAAGTTTACTAAAATTAAAAATAGTAAATGAAATACAAAACACAGAACATTTAACATTTAGGATACAGTCATACAAATTAAATGGACAATTTAAACAAAACTGCCTTATTATTCAGTATCTAATCCTACCCTAGTTTCAGTTGGCAAATAGTGGAGGTTGAATTACCTAATGTAGTAGAAGTGCTCTTGAGAGTGTGTCCTTTCAGGAGTCCAGAAATAAAAATCACATTCTCTTAGCTTTGACCATCTAAACTGAACAAGGGTCCCACCCCACTTACAGCTCACTGTTGATACTGGCTGTGTGATCACTGTCTTCCTGCCTACCAAATTAATCTCAGGCATCTGCATATTGCTAAGCATTCAGCAAAAAAAAATACATATTTTTTTTAATTAGTGAGCCTGTTTTAGGCATATCAGAATTACCCCTTTGATCTTCAGGGGAACTTCCTGACAGCTATTTCTCCTGGGGGTGAGGAAATGTAGCAGGCATCTGTCAGAAGTTACTTTCCTCCCAATAGGTCATAAAATGCAATACTTTATACAAGTGTTTGATTTACAACCTATACAAACTGGTTTCTAAAGGAAGCTCTTAATTAGATTTTCCACTGGGTCATTGAGAGTGCAATCTCACCTTACCACACTTAAAATCCCAGGTCTCATAATGCCCTTGTGCTGACTGCCATACTTTTCCAAGCAGAAATTTCAGGAAACATTTTTACGACAAATATAATACAAATAACAAGCAGATTGGTGAAGTGGTGAGAACAGTTGCACGGGAGTCTGAGCTGGACATCATTGTCCACCTAGGGACAAATGACTTGGCTCATCATGAGATCAGAGCAGTGCAAAAGGACTTTGTAGAGTTGGGGAGGGGCTTAAGACAAGTAGCACACACAGTATCCTTCTCAGAGGTGCTGCCTATCAGTGGCATGAGTGAGGCAAGGGTACTTTGCACCAAGCAGTTTAACAGATGGTTAAAAAATGGTGTGGAGCACAGGGTTTGGCTTCATTGGGGACTGGGGTTCCACCTGAGGGACACCAGCCTATACTGGCAGGATGGTCTGCATCTGTCCAGGAAGGGAACAAGTCTTTTGGGCAATCGGTTTAAATGCTTCATTGGCAAGCCTTTAAACTAGTCAAGGGGAGGCACTGATAAGCAGAAGGAAAATCCCAGCCTCCCCTACAAAACAGGGTACTAAATGAGAAAAGACCAAAGTAGAAAGGTCAATGGGGTTGCCGCTATAGAAGGTAAAGCCATCAAAAATGGAGAACCAATGAGTACCAATGCCCGTAGTCTGGGTAACAAGCTTCCTGAATTAGTGGCCTTGATGGAGGAAGATCTGGATATTGTGGCAGTCACAGAAACATGGTACACACAGAACCATGACTGGGACATAAACATACCAGGATACTATCTACAGCAGGGACAGGAGAAGGTAAAAGAGGAGGAGGAGTAGCTCTCTACATAAGAGAAGAAATCAAAGCAACAGAACAAAAGGGTAAACAGGAGAGAAGAAGCACTGTGGGTCAATTTGGAGGCAGGCAATGGCACCACAATCTGCACAGGGGTTGTATACAGACCCCCCTTTCAGGGGGAGGAAATGGACAAGGAAATGATAGAAAGTATACTAAGAATGGGGGACAGGACCTATGAGGAGAGGCTCGAAGAGCTAAATATGTACACATTGGAAGAGAGAAGGGACCGGGGGGACATGATAGAGGTCTTTAGGTACATGAAGAGGGTAAATAGGGGAGGAACAGTTGGGATGCTTCAAGGAAGGAGGAGGGGCCACTAGAGGGCATGGCTGGAAGCTCGGAGGGGAAGATTCAGGGGAGAAAGGAGGAGGTGCTACTTCACTGAGAGGGTGGTGGAGCCATGGAATGCACTGCCTAGGGGCTGGTGGAGGCAGAGACAGTGGAGGGTTCAAGAGGGGTGGGACAGGTACAGGGAAGGGTTCTGGAAGCAAATCCAATGCAGCAAGAATATCCGAACTGGGAAGGAGAAGCCAGAGAAGGCGAGGGGACAGCAAGGTCAGCACCCAGGTTGGGGACTGACCAAATGAGCAGACACGAAAGACCATTAGGCCTATTCTGCTGGCATTTTAGTATGTTAGTATGTTAATGGCAGATAAAGGGGAGATATTGCTAATGGGTGATCTGAATATGCCAGATGTTAACTGAGTGCAGTTGCAGCAGCCACTTCTAAGAGTGGGTTATTCTGGATGCCCTACAGGGGCATGCCTTAGACAACTAGTATTGGAGCCCACTCGAGAGGAGCAATCTTAGACCTGGTTCTCTCAAACGGAGATGAAGAGAGATCACAGATGTAGAAGTGGGTAGCCATCTGGGAACTAGCGACCATCGAACAGTATGGTTCACAATAAACACAGCAATAGAGTCAAGCCTACAAAGACAAAGGTACTGGATTTTAGGAGGCTGACTTTGCCAAAATGGGTGAGTGCCTAAGGAATGCACTAGCAAATGGGCAGGAAGGAGGGTGGAAGAACAATGGGAATAATAAAACTGCCATCACAGCGGTAACAAGCCTTTGTGTAAAGCAAATAAACAAAACGAAATGAGGTAAGAAACCACTATGGTTCTCAAAGGAAGTAGCAGTGAAGGTTCAAGAGAAAAGAAAGCATTCAGGAAGTACAAGGAATCACAGAAGGAACAGGACAGAGAACTGTGTCAGTTAAAGCAAAGGAAGCTGGAAAGGCAGTCAGAACAGCAAAGGCCTAAACTGAGGAAAAGATAGCCAACTCAGTTAAGAAGGGGATAAAACCTTTATAGGTACATCAGGAGCAAAGGAAGACCAAGGGAGGATAGTGAGGCTTAATAAAGGGAGGGAGGGTGGGCAGAGGTGACTGTGAAAGGCAGAGATACTAAACAAATATTTTTGCTCAGTATTTACAAAGGAAGAGGGGGAGGTACCTAAAACAAACAGTAGAAACACTCTGGATACAGAAGTTGATACCAGCCCATTTACAGAAGAAAGAGTTCTGAAAGAGCTCTTAAAACTGAAGGTGGACAAAGCAATGGGGCCTGATGGGATTCATCCCAGAATTCTAAAAGAACTAAGGATAGAACTAGTGACACCACTGACTACCCTCTTTAACAAATCATGGGAGGATGGGGTGGTACCTGAGGACTGGAGGAGGGCAGATGTGATTCCCCTTCACAAAAGTGGGAGCAAGGCAGAAGCAGAAAACTACAGACCTGTTAGTTTAACCTCAGTGGTAGGGAAATGATGGAATCACTTCTGAAGGAAAGAATTGTTGCGTATCTAGAGGCCAGAGGGGCACAGGACCCAAGGCAGCATGGATTCATAGCGGTAAGGTCATGCCAGACAAATCTGATAGATTTCTTTGACTGGGTGACCAAAGTAGTAGATCAGGGAGGGCTGTGGACATGGCCTACCTTGACTTTAGCAAGGCATTTGACACAGTCCCACACAAAGATTAATATACAAGTTAGCCAGCCTGGGAGTGGGTCCCAAGATGACAGCCTGGGTAAAGATGGCTGGAGAATAGGACACAGAGAGTAATAGTAAATGGAGTCCCTCTGAAAAAAGGGGTTAGCAGTGGGTACCACAGGGTTCAGTATTAAGACCGTCCTCTTCAATGTCTTTATAGCGACATTGCAGAGGGACTGGAAGGAAAGTATGTCTCTTTGCAGATGACACAAAGATCTGCAACAGAGTTGATGCACAAGGTGGGTGGAAAGGATGAGAGGGACTTGGCAAGGTTAGTGGAATGGTCAAATGTATGGCAGCTAGATTCAATGCTAAGAAGTGCAAGTAATGCACCTGGGAAACAAAAACCCAGGAAGAGTACACAATGGGGGTGAGATACTAACAATAACAAAATGGAAAGGGACCTGGGGGTAGTCATATCAGATGACCTAAAGGTGGGCAAGCAATGTGAGAGGGCAGCAAGGAGGGCTGGGGGGATACTGGGATGCATAGGGAGTGGCATCACCAGCAGAAAACAAGAAGTTATTATCCCTCTGTACAGACAGCTGGTGAGACCACATCTGGAGTACTGCGTGCAGTTCTGGAGACCCAATCTCCAAAAAGACATAGACAGGATGGAAGCTGTCCAGAGGAGGGCAACTAAAATGGTGCAGGGTCTGCACCGGAAGACATATGAAGTGAGACTTAAGGAGCTTAATATGTATAGCCTCGAGGAAAGGAGGGAGAGGGGGGACATGATAGAAACTTTCAAGTACCTCAAGGCTATCAACAAAGTCCAAGAGGGTAGCATCTTTCAAAAAAAGAGGTGTGCAAGAACAAGGGGGCACAATTTGAAGATAGAAGGGGGCGGCTCAGAGGTAATTTAAGGAAGTATTTTTTCACAGAGAGGGTTGTGGATGCATGGAACAGCCTTCCACAGGAGGTTGTGGAGTCAAAAACAGTGGTGGAATTCAAGCATGCATGGGACAGTCATAAGGCAATTCTAGGGGGTTGGGGTAGGAAGAAGTAGGCTGCTGGTTAACTAGGATCTGCAGCTTATCCATCAGGTAGGGAAATGGGCAGACTGGGTGGGCCAAGCGGTCCTTTCTGCCGTCAAATTCTATTTTTCTATGTTTCTATGTGTCACAAGGTGTATCAATTTTTTTTTGAAAATCATCCATAGTGTCTTTTTTTTATATTTAGTAACAGTCAACTCAGAAAGAGAAGTTTGTATTGTATTAAAGTCTTTTTGAATTTATGAAACTGCAGTATGTGTCCTTATGAATGGTGTAAACTATAGTATTATCTGTGCAAAAAATGAAGTGGTTAATTTAGAACATTGATTGTGAAGTTCATTAATGAAGCAAGGCAAAACAGCTCTCCAGGGCCAGGAGCATGCTGTAGTGAAACGAGCTAGCAGAAAAACAAACAACCACACTACTCAGAGCTCATTCAAGATAGTAGCTTTAATATAGAAACATATATACAACATTGCCAATGAAGGTGCTACAGTGCATAGAGGACATGGCTACAGACCTCTGCCAGTTTCACAATCAAACATGTGTCATCCTCCTAATGAGTAGCTCTGAGTGGTGCAGTTGTTTTTCTTCCTGCTGGAAGTTCATTAATGTATACCAGAAACAAAAGGGGCCCCAAAACAGAACCTTGGGGAACCCCCTGAATTGAAAACAATGGATCAGAATAAATGGTACCAACTTTTCCATAATGTTGCTGCTGCATCAAATATGATTGAAACCATAGCAATGATGAATAACCCAGACCTGTTTTCTTTAGTTTGTTTAACAGAATAACAAAATCAATAGTAACAAAAACTTTCAATAATTCTAAAAAAAAATAGCTAGGGAACTATTTCCTATATCAAAAGTAGTAAAAAATATCACTAACTACTCTGGAAATAAATTACATGTGAGATGTTGTAACCCTTTGACACCTGTCTGATGTTTTGTCAGTATATTAAACTTGGTGAGATTAAACTTCTTGTGCCCACCCCCAGCCTAAAGAACTGTTAGAGATGGAAAGGAAGGGGTCACAGTGCTGCAAACAGGATCAATTGTCCTGGAATGTAGCAGTCTTCAGAAGGGGCACTGCAGAGAAACTACCAAGTTAGTGGCTGGGGCTAAATAAGTGGAACTTACTGGATGCCAAAACATGTACTGGAGCAATGGAGTAGGTAGGGGGTAGTCATTTAGACTGGAAGGAAGTCAGGCCACTTGACAGCTGCAGGACCATTGGCTAACCAAGGCTCTCAAGGTACACATTAAACAACTCAGCAACAAGAACCACTCAGCAGAACCAGAGCATCGGTGCAATAAACTAGGATAAAGAGGAAAAAAAAAGCACTGCACTATCTCCTGCTCAAAGAAACTCTTCTACAGGAATGTAATGAACAATGTTTAAGTGCAATCATTCATGAAAATAATTCCTTACAAGAGAACACAGCACCATGAACATATAATACAAGACTGACATTACCTCCCCCAAACATGCAATGTGTTAGGGGATGTCTGACTTACTGTGCTGCCTTGTAAGTGCTCATTTTCATGAATGTGTGCACTAAAAATCTGTGTTACACTGCCTCTTCATAGTAGTATGTTTCTTGGAGCAGAATTGAGTGCAAGACTTCTTATCTTTCTGAAGATTAACAAGTTTGTGTCAAGTGTGAGTAGTGTCCCAATCTTTTGGAAAGATTTCAATACTGAGCTGCGTTATACAAGTCAATAATTCATAAAATCTAAAGGCAGAATAGTATGGATAGTATTGTATTTTGCAAAAGGTTAATCAGTTTGATGGTAGAAGACAGAATAGCAATAAATGGTGGCCTTTTTGAATGGCAGCAAGGATCTGTGTTGAGACACCTCTTAAAATGTTGTATTTAAACTTGAGGTGTGAGGTGAATAACTGGGTTTCTCAGTTTTCAGATTATATCAAACTTGGGAAAGTTTTTCACAGGAAGATTAAAAAAATAAAGCAATGTTAAACATTTCCAGTATATGAAATGTAACATTATGCATATTAGTAAGAAAAAATAAAAGCTCAGTGGTTCTGTAGGCAAAAAGTGAGTTTATTCTAGTGACTGTCAATTTGTTTTCTGTAGTCTCGCTAAGCCTCTTAAGGGAGATTTAAAATCTCAGACAGAGGTTGCGAGCATCCGGTTTGTTTGGTCTGACTTTGACTGGCAGAATATGATGGACATAGTGAGGATTATCCAATCTCTGCCGCCAACCAGCTGTAGTTTAGACCCATGCCCAATACATCTCCTTGTGGGGTGCATTGATGAAATCAACCTGGTCCTGGCCGAGATAGTCTGGAGATCGTTGGAGATGGGGATCTTTTCTGACCCCCTAAAGGCGGCAGTTGTTCTGGCTCCTGAAAAAGCCCTCCATTGACCCAGAATGTCTGACCAACTACAGTCCTGTCTCTACCCTGCCTTTTGTATGCAAGATTATTGAGAAGGTGGTTGCACTGCAGCTGGATGATCATTTATCCACCCACGATGTCTATGATTCTCTCCAGCTTGGATTGAGGAAAAGGCATAGCACCAAGATGGCCGTTGTTCAGTGTTAGATGACCTCCTGATAGCGAGAGATCAGAGGTCTCGTTCCATCTTGGTCCTCCTTGATCTCTATGCAGTATTTGACACTGTGGACCATGGTGTGCTTTTGGAGAGCTTGTGATTCATCTGTGGATTGTCAGGTACAGTTCTTAGATGGTTTTGATCTTTCTTTGAAGGTAGAACTCAGACAGTGGTCTCTGGGGTTTATTCCTCTGACCCTCTCCCCCTATCCTGTGGGGTACCATAGGGCTCCATTTTGTCACCCATGATGTTTGCAGAGTATTTGCTGCCATTAAGAGACATTATTAGATAATACAGTCTGAGTTTTCACTGCTTTGCAGATGATACTCAACTGTACATGTCTTATGTGTCAACGTGGCTCAGTTGGTAGCACATCCGCCTCTGGACCAGAAGGTCATGGGTTCTCATCCCACACCGGGATTGGACTTGCACCTAAAATTGCTGGCATCTGAGTGCAGTATTGGGAGGTGCTGTACTGCTGGGGTGTGCTGTCCTTCGGATGAGACATTAAACCGAGGTCCCTTCTGCCCGTCCTGGTGTTGTCCTGGTGGGTGTCCAGGTGGAAGTAAAAGAACCCAGGGCACTCTTTGCAAAGAGTAGGGAACATTCCCGGTGTCCTGGCCAACATTCTCCTTCCCATAAAACCAGTTCATGCAATTATCCAGGATGTGTGTGGCTGATGATGTGCAATATGGCCACCACCACACATTCAGTCACTTCACTATCAGTCTAGCATTGCTTGTAAAGCACTTTGGATGTATGAAAAGTGCTATATAAATGCTGATTCTTCTTCTTCTTATGTACCCAAACAGGGTGATGTCCACTCAGTGTTTAACAACTGCCTGTCCAAGGTTGAGGATTGGATGAGTGCCAGCTGGTTGTGGTTGAACCCAGCCAAAACCAACGTGTTAGTGGTGGACCCAGATCACCAGGAGGTGGGTTTTTTGGCTGGATAACCCTATGGGCTTTGGCTTTGAGGTGTTCAGCTGACTACCTCAGACCGAATACATTACCTAGGCATTGTTTTTGATGAGAGTGTGACCCTAAAATCACAGGTGTCAGCCATTGTCAAGATCTCTTTTTACCATTTGAGGAATATCACATGGGTAACTCACCTTGTTCCTCCAGATGATCTTCCAGCATTGGTCCATGCCTTTGTGACCTCTGCCTTGATTACTGCAATGCCCTTTACCTAGGACTACTGGGGATTGATATCCACCACTTGCAGCTAGTGCAGAATGCAGCAGCCAGGCTGATGACTGTTACTTCTAGGACCAGTCACATTACACCTGTGCTCTGCGACTGCACTGGCTGACTGTGCAGTGGTGGATCACCTTCAAGGTCAGTCTTCTGACCTATAAAGCCCTACACAAACAGGAACCCCTCTACCTGTAAGATCTCCTTCATCCCTACTGCCCTTACTGCTCACTCCACCAATGAGGGATTACTGTACTAGATTCCTGGGGGCCGGCTGAAGACATTGGGGGCCCAAGCTTTTGTGTTCATGGCCCTTACCCTGTGGAATCCTCTACCTTGTTGGGTGAGAGAGTGCCTGACCATCCAGAGTTTTAAATCACTTAAAACCTATATTTTTAGCCTAGCATTTCCTGATGATTTTAGTTAATGATATAACTTCAATACAGTAATTCTCAGCGGCTCTATATTAATTTTATAATTTTTAAGGAACTGTTTGATAATTTCTGTTTAATCTATTGTAGGTTTATTTTGATCAATGTACAAGTGCCTTGATCATTGGAAGGTGCTTTTTATAAATTTGATTCGATTTAATTGCAGGATTCTGCTCATCTAGCTAAAGAAAATGAGTGAGCATGTGATGGGCTTCCACATCTAAAGAGGATGAGAGAAAGAGTGACAGAGGGAGAGAAAGTGTGTGGGAGGGGAGGGAGAGAAAACACTGCCCAGAATCTACACCAACAGTGGTTCCACCCTAACTGAAAATCAGTATACCGAAGACCTACAGCATGGAGGAAGCATATGAGGACCCCGATCTTAAATTTCCCTGCCCTCTAGGCTGACACTCTTGTATTTATTTATTTAGCTTTTATTTTCCACACAAGTGCACTAGATAATCAAATGTCTATTTTCAGGTATGGCCTGGGAGGTTAGAAACAAAAACAATACAGTATTCAGAGCCCGACTGGGCTGCCGCACTACTGCTACCTTGTCCACTCCAGCAGACTTGGAACTCTGACTCCCTCTGAAGATATTCCCTGGGATGAATACTGCCCATCCAGCCCGATTCTCAGGTCAGCTGTATTCATCCAGAGAAAGCCGCTCACACAGAAGCCTGCTCGCCAGTACCACACATGTAGTTAGGGCAAGACCCACCTGGAGTGCCACTGGAACACAGCCACAGTACCAGAGGAACACCTTAAGCCACACTGCTGATTCTGCCCTCAGAACACAGCTCCCAGCTGGCCCAGTGGTGTGGAGGGCTGAGGCAGCATTCCTTACCTCCTGCCATGCCGGCAACCTGTGTTCACAGTGTGAGCGGGCCGTCAGGGGGGTGGCTGGGGAGGGAGAGGATCGAGCATCTGGAATACAGCTCTTCTCTCCTGGGGAGGGGTTGGGACAGAGTTTGCTGCATGCCTGACCCCTAGCAGAGGCTGAGGGTTGACACCAGTGGCTCACACATAGCGGGTGGTTACAGGGCAGTTACCCAACGTGTTGCGTGCGGGAGTGCGCGTGGCTCGGTCATTGGCAGCATTGCATGTCACTGTGCCACTCAGGGGGGACAAAATTGGAAAATGGCCCCTTGGGAAGATGACTACTGGATGCTGCAGGACCCGATCCCACGATAGCAGCAGCCCCTCACTCTGGATCCGAACCGGCAGGTTGAGGGATCACTGCCACCCCGCAGCAGGGGACAAGCCATGGGGGAAAGCGAGGGGGCAATGTTGCGAGTGGTAGACAGAGCTGGGCGTGCTGGCAAGAGGGAGCTCCATAGGGGATGAAGGAGAAAGAAAGAAATTAACGGAAAAAAAGAACGCAGCTCCCAGACCTTCTGCTTATTCAGAGCCCACCTGGGCAGCTGGATCACTACTACTGTTCCTCGTCTGCTCCAGCGGATTTGGAACTCAGACTCCAGTTGAAAATATGCCCTGGGATGAGTACCGCTGGTCCTGCCTGATTCTCAGGTCAGCCATGCTCATCCAGAGAAAGCCACTCACACAGAAGACTGCTCATCCAGTACCATGCTTGTGGTTAGGGCAAGACCTGCCTGGAATGCGACTGGAACACCCCCGCAGTACCGGAGGAAAGCCTCGAGCCACACCGCTGGCTCGGCCCTCAGACTGCAGCTCCCATGTATGTTTAGCACCTAGCTGCCAACAAAGACTTTTGAATCTTTGGCATCTGACCGCTGATTGGTCCAGGCTCTCAGAGCACCATCTGGGATTTGCTGGCACCTCAAGCCATGTTCTGCCTCCCCAACTGACTATTTTTCACCTTCTAAGAGCTGTTTGGCCTTTTTCTAAGGAAAGTGCATAGTTTAAAAATATATTTTACTCTGCAAACTACCAAATACAGCTAGTTATAAAAGCTACATAGTATTATAAGAAAAGCGTAGAGTTTCTAAGTTACATAGCAATAAGCATATGCACTAAGTACTGTACAGTTCTTTCAGTAAAAGTGTAAGACTTAAAAATACCTACATTTTTGTGTTTAAATTTCTTTACTGAATTCATTCTCTCTCCTGTGTGTGACTGCCTCCTCCCTGTCCCTGATACTCTTACATCTCTCACTAAGCCTACGCCCTTTTCTTTTGCCTACTTTGAAACTCTTCCATAACCTGCCTGTACTGAACCTCCCTCCCTCTCCCCCAGACCCTCTGCTTATTTAGAGCCCACCTGGGCTGCTGGATCACTGCTACCTTGTCCGCTTCGGTGGACTTGGAACTTACTCCCTGGAATGAGTACTGCTGGCCCTGCCTGATTCTTAGGTCGGCCGTGCTCATCCAGAGGAAGACGCTCACACAGAAGCCTGCTCACCCTGTACTGCACCTGTGGTTAGGACAGGACCCACCTGCAGTGCCACTGGAACACACCCGCAGTACCGGAGGAAAGCCTTGAGCCACACAGCTAGTTTGGCTCTCAGACTGCTAAACCTGCTGGTGCTTTGTGCCAGCTCCCCACCCTTCCCCACCCTGGGTGGACCTTTTCTTATATTGGCACTATATAGTCAGATGACTAAGTGCCCAACTTCCCATTGGTCCCTTATCTCCAACCACTAGGGGCTCCTATCACCAAGGGATCCTAACACTAAAAATGGTTGGTTCTTATGTCTGGTTTGGTTCTCAGCCCACCATCTTGAGCCACTGCTATGGCTTGTAATACCAAATTAGTACCTATTTGCAATGTCTCTGAGCTCTCAGTCTTGAACCCAAAGGGATATATACAACATGGCTAACCTAAAGTATCTAATCCTCCTAACCGTGGGGTCTCTGCTACTAATTTTAGACATGAAATGCAGCTATAAAGTTAGCTATGGTCACTAAGACTACATGCCACCTCCAGCTGATTTCTACTTCTTCAATCTCCTCTGACTCCCTGACACTTTACATGACCCAGCACTGCTATTCCAAAAAAATGGTATTATCTACATAATTACTTATGATGGAAAGAAATGCCTCCTCTACTGCTCAATTCAAACAATGTTCATCCACCAGAAGCTATGGTACCCGATGCTTCTTGCTATCCTGCTATCAGGGGATATTGAAACAAATCCAGGCCCTGCCTGTTATCTCTCTAACTCAGATCTACTCCTAAGCAGTGCCAAGGGACTCCTCCTCATCATCATAATATTAGAAGTCTTAAGCACAACTCCACAAACTGGACATATTGTGCCTGTCTGAAAACATGGCTTAAATCCTCCATCTCCAACTTGTGATGTGCAATTCCCTCCTACAAACTTATAAGGAAGGACAGACCATCCACCAAAAGAGGAGGTGGCATCGCAATCTACTTCAAGGATCACCTGCACCTCTCAGCTCTAAACACGGTTCCCATGACTCACTGAAAATCACTGCATGCCCTCCTTACTTTAGGGTCTAAAAAATTGCACATCATTTGTGCCTACAACCCCCAAACAGTGGCTTCTCTGATCTAGCGGAGCTGCTAACTCAGGCGTCATTCTCTGGCAATAATGAAGTGCTCATCTTAGGTGACAAACATAAATTGACTATGAAAGAACCCGGCCACCTCCCTCGCAAAGCTACAGGGTCATAACCTTTACCAAAAAGTCATTGAACCCACCGCTCAAATTCAAGCTCCCTTATCAACTGGGTACTAATGAACCATACTGACCATATCCTTACTGCTGACACTCTTGCTGATGCTATTGTTGACCACACACATTTTTTTGCATTTGGGGGTCAGCAGCTCTCCCCCCGCTAAACCATGTATCATCTCCTTCCATAACTATGCCAACCTAGACCACCGTAAATTCCTTCTCGATGTCTCAGAAACAAACTGGACCAGTCTTTGCAATGCTAGAGATGTGCCGACTGCTCTTAACATATTACAAACTTCGTTGCCTTGCAAGACCTTCACTCCCCCTTATAACTCTGCGAGTAAAGGGGAAACATACAAGGTGGTTAAGAAAGGGCTTGCTTACTAGTCTGAAAGAGAGATAAGTGCTGGAGCCATTTCAAGTCCACTGGTCAACAAGGTGACTACAACACTTACAGGCAGCACAGAAATGCTTGCAAAAAGCAAATAAGATCTGCAAAAAGCTCCTACTGTAAAACCCTGCTAATCAATGCCTTGAGTGACCCCAAAACATTCTGGTCCCACATCAAAACATTCCTGGATTCCTCTCACTCCTCCACTCCTAATGATATGGTCCTGAACAGTACCCACTGCAACGATCCCCAAACCATAGCCAATTTCTTTAACAAACAATTCACTGACCCTTCATAGATTTACTTCCACCTTCCCTGTCACTCAGATAAAGGACACCCCCTGCTCAGTCCTGCAAAGGGACAGTGACCCCCTCCTTTCACTTTAAGGCCATTACTAGTAAGGAGGTAAGACAACTTCTCAGATCAATCTCAGACAGTACTGCCACAGGTTCTGATGATGTCAAACCCAGGCTACTAAAACTAGTTGCCCCTCTCACTGCATCCCCTTTGGGCAGAATTTTTACTTTCACCTTGTGTCAAAGTTGTGTTCCTGACATTTGGAAGATTGTGCGGGTCACACCTGTTTAACAAAGGTGATCACAAAGACCCATCTAACTATAGACCTACAGCCATACTATCAGTCCTAAGCAAAATCTTTTAAAAATTGGTAGCCTTGCAAACTGTAGACTTTCTCCTTAGACATGACCTCCTATCTAATGCCTGCAAAGGGCATAGTGCTACCACTGCCCTGCTCAAATTTACGTCTGACACTCTCACCACTATGGACTCAGGTCTCCTAACTGGGGCGTTTTTTTATCAACATGACAAAAGCCTTTGATCTGGTGGGCCACCCTCTTCTCCTTTACACCTTGAAGACCATGGGCTTTGCCTCAAAAGTCATCAGTTGGTTCTGTAGTTACCTGACTAATAGGATCCAAGTCAGAAAGTTCAATTCAATCTACTCTGATCAAGTGACTGTTAACATCAAAGTCCCTCTGGACTCCATTCTGGAACCACTTCTATTCCCAATATTTATTAATAATATCTCCTCTAACCTCTCCTCCACCTCCTCCCTTCTATGCCAATAATAGTTTTATACACTAGTGCTAAAACTGTAAATGACATCAACTGCTGTCCTTGGACTTCTAAAGCATGCAGACCTGGCTGTCTGACAACAAACGTGTCCTTAATTAAGTCAAAATGCAGTCCTTGTTATTTGGAATGCACTCAAGGCTCAAAGCATGCCAGCACAATTTCAGGGTCTCCTGCCTTGATGGTTCACCTGTTGGTTCTGTAACCTCTTTCAAGTACCTTGGGCTGACCCTAGATCAATCCCTTAGCTTTGAACAGCACAGACAGAACACTTGCAACTCTGTTAACTCAAAATTAGGCATTGCGTACTGGACCAGCTATGCACTAACCCCTCAGCTAGATTGGATATTGCCAGGGGTATACTTCTATAAACCCTTACCTATATGTCAGCTACATATGCTGCCTTGCCTAAATCTAACCTTCATAAATGGGACATTACACACAATATATGTATGTTTGCCTCCTCCTCCTCCCCAAAGGCTGAAGCACCACTGTCTCTTATACTCAGATATGAATTGGCTGTCTCCCAGTGCAACAAGACTTAATGCCCTCTGCTCCACAACTGACAAATATTGTGAGAACCCAGACCCCCTTAAAGCTGGTAGGGCTGCTCACTCCGCAGTCCTCCAACTATGGTTTGCGCTCAATTGATAACTCACTTCTATGCATGCCAAAGTGTAAAACAGCCAAAGATGCTTGTGATTTTGCCCTCTATGCCCCCCAACAATGGAACTCCCTCCCACTTGAAGTACACCTGGCATCGTCCCAAGATGCCTTTAAAAAATCATTCTGCTGCCACCTCATCTCATCAAGTCAGTGCTCCTGCTTTAAACCACCTTAGCACTATGTCCTCCCCCTGCTATGCTCTTCACCTGCCAAATGTCTAGAACTATAGGGCTACTACTATTCCTCACTCACCCCGATAGCTCCCTTTCCCAAACTTTTTCTAGTCCTCCCTTTTCTCTAAAAGCAGCTCCCTCTCTCTGAGCATAACCTCTACTCCAAACTCAAACTACCTCAACTTCAAGTCCCCTGCTGCTTTCCCACTTGCACTTATCAGCCTTGTCTGATTTCCTAGAGCCATACTGGCCATCTCTCCCTGGATTAGCTGTTTTTTGCCCTACTTGTAAATAGCTGTATATAAATTGCTGCTGACTAAATTACTTATTCTGTAACCTGGCCAAAAACACTAATGCTTTAACCGGACATATCTTACCATGTTTGTATAAACCCTCTGTATCTAATAATGTAATTTTGTTTTTATGTAACTGCTCTGTACATTGTACCTTAGTTTCATGACGCAACCCTGTTGTATAGTATGTTTTGAATCTTCTGTATTTGCCACTGTTTGTCACCTCTGTAATTGCTCTGTAATTCTCCTGGGTCACGCCTGAAAATAGTTATCCCTATGGTTAGTGCATCTACCCGGTAAACAAAAACAAAATACAAAATAAATAAATAAAAAAGGAATTATGAAGGCTGTTCATGGGCATACCCTTTTTTTTTCAGCTGACTTATGGATATAATGTTCAAAGCAAGAAGTCCAGCATTCTAGAATGTTGCTAATATATCTAGGCATGTGTTTTTGAAATGTTGTGCTAACAGCAGAAAACTTGAAAAAAATAGTGCTGAGTGGAATTTTCAATTCTGACAAAATGGAATTCAGCAGACTTGAAAAATTCCATGTAGTTCCATGGAATTTCTTTGGTAGCAAAATTCAGAAATTTTTTAAGTAAATGCTTTCACATATTAGTAATCTGATCCAATCAGCTGAAAATTATTCTCTGATTTTCAAAATCTATGAAACGTTATTTCACAATTTACGTAGAAACGATCTTAAAATTCTGTGGAATTTAAAACAAAATTCATAAAAGCATTTTGGAAGTGGAGATGTTATTCTGCTTGAATTTGCTGACATAATTCCATATACCACAAAGTTCTAAAAAAATAGGCTGGAATAATCAAATGAACTAAGATCTTGCCAGACTGGAAATCAAGAAGGTGCTTAAGGAACCAGGTTATGAACATGACTGACCCCTCATTTAGTTTAAATAATGGGTGTGAAATGGGACCCAATTGAAGAAGTTTTTTGACATCTGGATTATTGTTTTATTCTTTGGTGACTGTAAGGCCCACTAGGCACAAGCGAAAGTTTTCAGGGTCCAACCCAGGATTACTGGGGAGGTTAAGTGGCTTGCTCATGGTCAGTCAGTCTGCAAGGGGAGGTTTGGGGAAGCATAGGGAGAGGCATCATGAGTAGAAAACAGGAAGTTGTTATCCCTCTGTACAGACAGTTGGTGAGACCCCATCTGGAGTACTGTGTGCAGTTCTGGAGACCTCATCTTCTCAAAGACATAGATAGAGTGGAGGATGTCCAGAGGAGGGCAATCAAAATGGTGCAGGGTCTGCACCAGAAGACATATGAAGAAAGACTAAAGGAGCTTAATATGTATACCCTTGAGGAAAGAAGGGGGGGGTGATAGAAACTTTCAAGTACCTCAAGGGAATCAACAAAGTCCAAGAGGGCAGCATATTTCATAAAGAGATGTACAAGAAAAAGGGGGCACAATTTGAAGATAGAGGGGGGATGACTCAGAGGTAATGTGAGGAAGTACTTTTTCACAGAGAGGGTTGTGGATGCATGGAGCAGCCTCCCTGAGGAGGTACTGAAGTCAAGAACAGTGGCGGAATTCAAGAATGCATGGGGCAGACATAAGGCAGTCCTAGTTGGGGGTAGGAGGAAGTAAGCTGTTGGTTAACTAGGATCTGCAGCTTATCTGTTAGGTAGGAAAGTGGGCAGACTAGGTGGGCCAAGTGGTTCTTATCTGTTGTCAAATTCTATGTTTCTAACCCAGGTCTGCTAGATGTACAGTACCATGTTCATTGTGTTATGTTGTATCCATGACACTCCAGACATTACCTCATGGGTTCTCAACCCACCTGATAGGCTAGTGATGCACATGTGACCCCGATCAAATTTCAGAGCATAGCCAGGTCCCAGGAGTCCCCATTCTCCAGTTTCAACCTTGCATCTGAAGAGGCTACTAGCACTCCAAGAGTCCCTGTTACCTAATTATCAAGGTAGGCCAACTTGTTTCTCAGCAAATTACTTTATTGGATTAGTGATATAAACCTGTTCTGCTGCCTGGCTTACAGTGGCCACAGCAGCTCTGAGATGATTAAAATGAATTACAAAGATTGTTTCTTTCTGGCTTACAATTTAGCTGCAGTTCTAGCCTAATGTGGATTTTTTTCCTGTTAATTCTGTAGTGAATGAGCCAGAGTAGAGGCTCAGAAAAATATATCCAATTGGTTTGAATATATTGGAAGAGTTAAGCTTGTTAGTCTTAAGCACTCCATTTGTTCTGGAGATTTAAGTTGTAAGAAAAACCTCTGGCTAACTGCTGTTCTATGTAGCGATTTTTAAAAGTTAAAAAAGATTCATAATAATGTGTGTTTAGCCGTTGAAGTGTTCTAGGCATGTTTTCGACTGGTTTTAGTGGTTAACTTGATGAGTTGCTATCGCAATGCTGGTCGCACACCTCCGTCGGCATTTTAAAATATTCTGCACTCCAATACTCGCTCTGTGACTGGCGGCCTCCCTTCCAAGTGGGGCATTTCAGTAATTAAAGCAGCTCCATGTGCTGGTCGGCCATTCTTTCAAGTGGGGCCTTCCAGCATCTAGATGACCCTCATGTGCCTGCAGTCCCCCTTCCAAGCGGGGCCTCACAGCGTTCTAAGGAACATCATGCTCTCCTTTGTCTGATGGGTGGTTCCCCTCCCAAGCGGGACCATCCAGGCATGACAGAGCACACAGTCTGGCATCTGCTGCCTTGTGTGCGGCCCATGGAGTGTCTCCTTGGCATCCCCTCGCTAGCGGATGTCAGGCAATGTCTCACCCTGCCCCTGACTTGTTGCCTATGCCGCGATTGCAGTCCTCAACTATGCGGCTCTCTGGGGAGATGATTTCTACCTTGCCCCCAAATTTATGGAAAAAAATGCTTGGAGTAGCAGTATGGAGCAGCAAACTAAGCTATGGGCCACAAACCGGAAGACCTGGGGATGATTACTGGTCCTACCCTCCGCCTCCATCGCAGCGCCTGCTCTGTGGCTGCCTTGTGATCCTGATCCCTGTGTTCTCCAGACCAGGGACTAATGCTGGAGCAGTCGCTACTCAGCCCCTCTAGGAGCGGCTAGTGCGATAAGATCACAAATCCACAGGAAAGTGCGGAGGAGCCAGACTTCCCTACTGGCTCCATGTGGCCACTGCCTGGGGAGCCATTTTAGGGAGTTATTCTTGCCTCCATTGCCACCATCTTGGGAGAGGCTCTCCATATATACCGAGAGGCTCTACAGATGCTATTTTGTCTCAGGAGCGGCCATTTTGAACTACGATCCTGAAGGCTGGGATCAAGCAGCTTATCTTTTACTACCAGACACGCTGGCTTGCCAAATCTAATGGCTTCTCTCTTAATAAAGCTCCAGGGTACAGAGTACTGATCGTGGTGCTTTCCTTCTCTAGACAAGCGGATCCCCCACCTTAATGGCGTACTAATCAGCACTATCTTGTTGGGCTAGGTTTAACACAAGACATGATTAAGCCTTGCTGTATAGAATGTTAAGAGCTTGCCAAAAAAAAAAAAATGAAATAATCATATATATATATGTATATATATATATATATATATATATATATATATACATATATATATATATAAAACTTGTATTTCCATATATATATATATATATATATATATGATGAATGCCCCCTCTCATCTCTTTCAGATGGTGAAGGCCAAGAAGTGCGTGTCCTGCAGCACGGCATTGATGCCCCACACCCAAGGTCCCCTCTGCCCAGCATGCTTGCATGAAGAGGAGCAAACCAGTGGCCAACCCTCCACCACTGACTTAGACGGGCAAGGAACTACAGCTTCAGGATGGATGAACCCAGGGGCCCTCCTCATTCAGACACAACAGGTTATGGTGGCCATGATGGAAAGTCAGCAGAACTTCATGCTAAAGGTCATGGAAAAGCTGGAGTCTCTCATGAAGTTGAGAACACCTCCTCCTGCCATCCCTGGCCAAACCCTGTTCCTAGCACCCCCCCCACAACCGCATACTGATAAAGAGCTCGCATCTCCCCCACCAGGGGAGGAGGATATGGGTGGGGCACCAGACGATTGCGAAGATGTCGACTCAGAGGAGAAGAAATGGACACCATACAAGATACCCCCTCCCTAACTTCAAAACTTTGTTCATTTGATTTGATTCCAGGCCTAATGAGGGCCATTAAGTCAACCATGGGATTTGACGTCGACATCCCTAAGCTTGAGTCCAAGCTCGATCCGATGATCCAGCAGAATCAAAAGTCCAAGGACACATTTCCTAGCTGTCCCGCTATAGATGACATTTTCATGAAAGAGTGGGAGGCTTCAGAGCTGGGCCGTATGTCCGAGAAGCGAAATCTAGACAAAATGTACCCGGTTCAAGAGGACAAGGCTCAATTGTGGTGTACTGCACCAACTATAGACCCTCAGATAGCAGCTCTTAGCAAGACAACAGTGCTGCCTTGTGGCATGATCTCACTGGAAGATCTGACCAACAAGAACGTTGAGGAAATGCTGAAGAAACTGTTTGATTTTTCAGAAATGACTGCTAAGGCAGCAATCACAGCAATCTATTCAGCAAGAGCACAGATCTGTTGGTTGGAAGAACTGCTTGAGAAAGCAGATCCCAAATCCAGGGAAGCAGAGCTATTAGAGTGCACTCTGGACACAGCAAAATACCTGGGGGACATGGCTGTAGACACACTAAAACTAGAAGCCAGATCTGCCGCATTAACAAATCAGGGCCAGATGAGCATTATGGCTCAAGTTATGGGACGCAGACAATGAATCAAAGATGCTACTACAGAATTTGCCCTTCATAGGGAACAAGGTGTTCGGAGAAGGATTGAAGGAGTTCCTAAAGCAAAAAGAAGAGGGCAAGGACCTCACAAAAAATAAACAAAGAACCACATATTTACCCTCCGCACGACGCAGGTTTCGAGGGAACAACAGGTTCCAGCACAACAAAAGACAGAATTACATTAACAGCTTCTTTCAAGGTAGAAGCCCTGGCTACAGTAATAATGGCTTCAGAGGCCGCCCTCAAGGTGCATACTCAGCATCACGAGGTAGGCGATTTGGCGGCAGGGCCAGAGGAGGAAAGTCAAAACAGTACTGACTATTCCACCAACTTGTCTCCAGCCCCGACCCCAATAGGGAATTGCCCACGAGTGGGTCAGAGGCTGAGGGCTTTTCAGCAACAATGGAAATGGACCACATCAGACAGATGGGTTCTAGAAATCATTTCCCAAGGCTATGTGATCGAATTTTCAAGCATGCCGTCAAGGGACAGACTGGTACTATCTCCCATTTCGAAAAGACGGGCAACGGCCCACCAGCTACAGGAGGTTCTCCGGGACCTGTTACTGAACAATGCCATCAGGCCAGTGCCAGCAGATGAAGCCGGCACCAGGGCCTACTCCATGTTCTTCATGGTCCCAAAGAAGAACGGAGATCTCAGACCGATTCTGGACTTAAAGTTCCTGAACAGCTTCATGTCCACACCAAGGTTCAAATAGGAAACACTCCGATCCACCTTAAGAAACATAGTGGTGGGCGATTATCTCACATCCGTAGACCTGAAGGATGCATACACCCACATCCCAGTCGGGCCAAGTCACTAACGTTTCCTACGGTTTCACATACTGGGTCAGCACCTACAGTACCAGGCCCTGCCATTCGGCCTCAGATCGGCACCACGGGTGTTTACGAAGGTGTCAGTGGTTCTTGCAGCCCGCCTACGGGAACAGGGTGTGGATATCATCCCATACCTGGACGACTGGCTGATCAGGGCAGGCAACAGTGCCCAGTCCCGCATAAACACGGATCTAGTCCTGACTACCCTGGCACAACATGGCTGGATAGTCAATCATGAGAAGAGCTCACTGGACCCAGCACAGTTCATAGAACACCTGGGGGAAGAAATAGACATGGTCGAGGGGTTGTCAAGACCATCAGCACTCCGCATCGACTCGGTCATATCGATGGTATGGAATTTAAGGTTGTCAGTGAAGCCCACACTGGGCCAAGCAGCCCAAGTCCTCGGCATAATGGCATCCTGCTTGGACCTAGTACCTGTGGGCAAGATGGAACATGCGCCCGCTACAATACTGCGTACTGCAGCAGGGCTCTCCATCGGAAGACAACCTCAAACAGAGGATCCAACTACCAAGGGTGGTGAGAGATTCACTAAAATGGTGGACACAACTTCCAAACCTACAGAGAGGGTGCCCCCTAGAGCTATCCTACGAGGTCACACTGGAGACCGATGTCAGTCTCGTAGGTTGGGGAGCCTATTTATACCAGTCCACCGCACAAGGCAAGTGGACATCAGCAGAAACCCGACTATCCATATATATTCTAGAGATGAGGGCAGTGTTCAACACTCTAGAGCATTCAGGAATGATGTTGCGGGTCAGACAATGTTGGTGAAATCTGAAAATCAGGTCACAGTAGCATATATAGCAAAGCAAGGCAGCACATTCAGCAGAGCCATGCTCAGATAAGCTGCCAAGGTATTGAACTGGGCACAGTCCAAACTGTCCCACCTCCTCACCATTCACCTGTCAGGGAAGTTGAATGTCAGAGCGGACTGGTTAAGCAGACAATGGGTACAATCCAGAGAATGGTAGCTACACCCGGATCTCTTCATCATGATACAGAAGAGGTGGGGCCATATCCCGATGGACCTCATGGCATCCAAGACAAACACACAGGTGAAGACTTATTTCTCCAGATACAAGGAGAAACAGGCAATGGCAACAGATGCCTTGTCACAAGTCTTGGATCAGGAATGGTCATATATATTCCCTCCCATCCCACTGATCCCACAAGTTCTAGCAAAGATCAGGCAGTCCTGGTTGATGATCATTCTGATTGCACCGTATTGGCCAAGGATACCGTGGTTCACAGCAGTGATATCCATGGCACTGGACAGCTGGACCCTCCCATTTTGGAGGGACATGTTATGGCAGGGGCCATTACTCCATCCAGTGCCCAACTCCCTGAAGCTGTCGGCCTGGCTCTTGAGAGGCAGAGACTGCTAATGGCAGGGTATCATGAGTCGGTCATATCAACTATGCTACAGTCCAGAAAGCAGTCTACCACATCCACTTATAACAGACAGTGGAACATCTTCACAAAATGGTGTAAGTCATTGCATCTCGACCTGATGCAGGTAGATATGTCAGCGATCCTGCTTTACCTACAGCACGGGTTAGATAAGGGGTTATCCACCTCCTCTCTGCGATGCAACCATCGGCCATAGAGGCAGCCATGGGAAGAGTTGGTCTCTCCCCACCTGGTGCACACCCTGATGCCATCAGATTCCTCAGAGCAGCGTAACAGATTCGACCACCTATTCGATCACTAGTGGCCCCTTGGGATCTAACCCTGGTGCTTGACGCCCTAGGGAAGGATCCTTTCAAGCCCAATCACACCATATCCCTATACTGGTTAGGTTTAAAAACCTGCTTCATGGTGGCTGTCTGCTCCGCTCGTAGGATCAGTGAATTAGGAGCCCTATCGTGCAAAGAGCCCTACACTATATTCACGGCACAAGAGGTTTTTATGAAGACTGTGCCGGCATTCCTGCCAAAGATCCTGTCCACATTTCATAAGGAACAGGCACTAGAGTTGCCGACGTTCCACACAAAACTGAAAAGGGTCGGCTGTCTGATAGGCAGGCTTACAATGCAGCCCAGAATAAGTGCTCTTGGGCCGTCCGGAAAGCAAAGGCTGACCATTACCAGGCCACCCTTACCTCCTCCTGGGGTTCGGCCCGACTTTCTGGGATAATATTAAACAACTAAATGGAAAATCACACCCCCTGCCCCATCCCAGCTCACTAGCAATGGCACTACCTCCACCGAGCCTGCCACCATAGCTAACTGGCTCAACACCGCTTTCACTGACCTTAGCTCAGTCCTCCCTAGTAATTTCTTTGACCCTCCCCCCAACCAACCTCCCCCTGTCCTCCAGCACCCCAGCTTCCACCTGCACAAGATTTCTGCCCAGGAAGCCAGACCCATCCTAATCAAAGCTTTGAATAGCAACAGTCCTGGCAGTGACTCACTGGACCCCAGTATCCTCAGGCTGGTGCTAGATGAAGTCCTTGCCTCACTCACCAGCCTAATTAACCGATCGCTCTGCCTGGGACAATTTCCCACGGCTTGGAAAACAGCCATAATCACGCCCATTCATAAAGGGGGTGACAGGTCGTCGGGCAACAACTACCGGCCAATATCCATCCTCCCCCCCCAAAGCCCTGGAGAAAGTGGTGACCATTCAAATCACTGATTATCTGGCTAAGCATAACATCTTATGCCCAGAGCAACATGGCTTCCGTGCTGGTCACAGTACCAGCACTGCACTAATTGAATTCTCCAACTTCCTACACTCCTCCCTGGATACCAGCTCCCTAGCTGGTGCAGTGTTCATTGACCTCTCAAAGGCTTTTGACACCGTCTCCCACCCTCTTCTGCTTTATGCTCTCTGCCACACTGGTCTCTCGGCTGGCCCTCTAGCATGATGCATGAGCTATCTAGCCGCTTGATCACAGTGTGTTAAAATCAATGGGATACTCTCTGATACCCATCCCATTCACTCTGGGGTCCCCCAAGGCTCCATCCTGGGCCCCCTTCTCTTCTCACTCTATCTGAACACCCTGCCCAGTGCATGTCCTGGCAAAATTCTCCTGTATGCAGATGACGCTGTCCTTTTTGCCACCCACTGCAATCCAGTCTCCCTTCAGGACACCCTACAGCAGTCTTTCAACAATGCCGAAGCCTGGTTTAAGGAGCGCAGACTCGTCATCAATCTTAAAAAAAACAAAGCTATGCTCTTTTCCCACCCCCAAAACAAAGCTAGCAACCACCCACTCTATATCCTTCCTAGTACCAAACAGCCACTGGAACAAGTCTGCTCCTACAAATACCTTGGGGTTACCTTTGACTCAGCCTCAAATTTCACAACCACATTGATGCCCTAACATCCACCACTAACACACGGCTTGGCATCCTCTTCCACAAGAATCTGCCTTCCCCAAATGCGCCCGCTCGCTGTTACGCCTTCCAGATTGTCCCTTGTAGACTATGGTCTACAGTCTATGGTGCTGCCGGCTGACGACTGCACTCAAAAAATTCACTAACCCTGAATAAAGCCTGCAGATTGATTACTGGTGCCCCAGGCTCACACACACCTGTCAGCTGTATGACGAGGCTAAACTCCTTACCCTGGATGAACGGTCCGATATCAAACCTGCCTCCCTCACAAAAAAAACCCTACTCGGGCTCTCCCCTCCTGGGATGATGGCATCCATCCACCAGATCCCACCCACTATTGCAACACGGTCATCCAACAAAACCACTCTAATGGTCCCCAGATCAAGAACCAGCCGTGACCAGAGGTCCTTCTGCTACAGAGCCCCATCCTGGTTTAACTCTCTCCCTGCCCCCATCACCAATGCCACCACCATCTCCAAGTTCAAAACCACCCTTCGAAACCAACTCATCAACACTCGTAGCTGCTCCTGTCTCTGAAGGCAGCCTCCACCTCGACTTCTCATGACAACGCCCACCGGGTGGCTCTCCACCTAGCCCTCCTCACCACCTCTTCCCGGTACACCGTACCTATGTCTAACCTGGCCAGTGCCAGCTGTTTCATGGTATGCCTATTAGATTGCTCAATTTTTGATACCAACTTGTGTAACACCTGTTCTCAATTACTTGTACCCTGTAATCTAAATGTATTTTGTCTGACCTCAGTGTGACGTGGCGCCTCTGATGAACGCCTATTTTTAGCAAACCTGTGCTATGTAACCTAAAACTCCATGTATGTCTTTAATGTGACGAGGTACCTTTGTAAACGAGCCTCTGGCTCAAAGGTTGTAAACTGATTTCACAAATAAATAAATAAAAAACACACAGGCAGGACAAGGGAAAGCAGGTACTCCTCACCCACTAGACGTGGGTAGTACAGTAGCACTGTATATCACTAGAACAAGAGCCATACACAGGTCTGAGAGACTGTTTCCATCATGCAAGGCCACAAGCAAGGGTTGGCTGCTTCAAAGACCACCATCGCTAACTGGATAAAAAGGTCAGTTCAGGAGGCCTACAAAACAAATGGGCTCACTCCCCCTCAAGGAATAAAGGCACACTCAACAAGAGCGGTAGCTACCTCCTGGGCAGAAAGAGCTAGCTTATCAATGGAGGACATTTGCAGGGCTGCAACCTGGACTTCTGTACATACATTCACTAGGCATTACAGACTTGAGTACCTGTACAAGCAAAGGACTGACTTCACCACAAGAGTTTTAGCTTCAGCGTGCTCCAAGGACATGTCCATCTGATCACCCTGGCCCGCCCTAGGGTTTAAATTTTACACTGCTTATTAGACGTAACCCATGAGGTAATGTCTGGAGTGTCATGGATACAACATAACACAATGGGTGTTTACTCACCTGGTAAAGGTGATTGTGTTAGTTGTATCCATGACACTCCACGACCCACCCACAGGGTGACTACGGCACAGTCTCGCTGAGCAACCTTGATGGCTATAAGTTGATATAAAGAATAGGAACAGATGGCATTATAATCTAATGTCACATTCCTTAGTCGGGGCCCTTTTGGACTGATTTATGAAGTGTAATAAATAGGAAATAAATACAAATTGTGATGAATCCATACTCAGTATTTTTCCATACGTTTTTATTGAAACAACAATGGGAGTCACAACTGTTAGGGTTTGTTTGTTAGAACATTTGAATTTCAGCTGTGGAAGAATCAAAACTGGAGAATGGGGACTCCTGGGACCTGGCTATGTTCTGAAATTTGATCTGGGTCACATGTGCATCACTAGCCTATCAGGTGGGTTGAGAACCCATGAGGTAATGTCTGGAGTGTCATGGATACAACTAACACAATCACCTTTACCAGGTGAGTAAACACCCATTCAGCTTGTTACTCTAATATCTAGACTATACTGCCCTGAGTTAAACAAAACTACTGAATAGAAAGCTTTTTTCTGTAGTTAATTTTACATGTAGCATATACTACACTGTTCCATGTGATAAAAGTGAATACTTATCAATGAAAGGAATAACAGTGATTACAAATGAGTGACACCACACACAGCCCATGCAAAACACAGTGACTATCAAAAGAGCAAACTGTCAAGCAAAAAATGCCCACCTAGGTGATGCCCCCTGCAACCCATTCACAATTCATCCTTTTTTTTTCATCTACAGGTGCCTTGTACCTATACAACACACTACTTCCTGTTTCATGTGGGGAGCTTCACCCCTGTACCCTCTATCTTTATATAAGTTCCTCTGAGGCTGCATAAAAGTTACAATGGTGTGCCATGGTATACTGCACATAGTCACCTTTCTTGCTTCCTCCCACATTTGCTTTTATTAGATTCACTTTTTATTCCATGTTGCCATTTTGACATTCACCCAAATTACTTTGCTTAAATTGGTTCCCTCATATTGCTTCACTCATATCACAGGATACCATACTACACTGTATAAATATGAGGGGGGTGTAATAGAGAAAAAGCTGTTGATCACTGAAGATTGATAATTTGGCTTGCAATTATCCCAGTCTAAAAATACAAAATAAGCTAGAGTTATAAGAATTTGAAATTTAAACTTTAGACCAGGTAAAAATGTACTTGTCTGCAAAAGCACTATGATGTTAGAAGTACATGTACAGTAGAGTTTTGGGGCATCTGATGGTGGGATAATTAGGGTTTTATTGATAGAGATGATGCAGATGAAGTTTTATTGAAGGATGGGTTTATACTGAGCATTCTATGAGATGTAATTAGAAGTTTCTACCACATAATTACTTTTCCACTGTAGCATGATGGAACCATTTAACGATTTTTCAAAACAAAATGAAAGATAAAAATGTATGTTTTTGCTTAACCCTAATGGTCTAAGTTTCTGAAGGTACAGAAAAAGAAGAATGAGAAAGCAGCAAATACACAGGATGATACAATAGAGGTAGCAAGGTAGTGGGCAAGGATATCTTGAGCTATGTGGAGAAGTACATTCAGGACATTATTTCTGCTTTTGAAATACAAGTAGAATGGTATTAGTATAGTCTAATAGCTGATCTACAGTAAATGATTATACCTCTAGAAACAATATGCAAGTGAGATTTCAGAACAACTAAAATTAAATTAAGAGCTGTATGAAGCTCAAAATCTGAATTTAGAGTAGGAGCTAATGGACTGGACTCAGAGTAAAAAACTGAGTACTGCACAGAGTTAATGGTTTTGGAGGAGGTGGAATGGGGTTTGGAGTAACATGCCTATAATCAACTGCTGGAAAGCTGTGTTCCATGGCATTCACTTCAGCTTCTGATTGAATGCTGAAGATTTATACAAAGGAGTAGATACTGAAGTTGTTTATTAGGATTTAAGGGGCTTGAAGACTGATGATGATGATGATTATGTTAAGGCATTTGTGGGATATGTGTGTAGAAGCATGCCGTTGATATACTGTAGTTATCCACATTTGCATACTGAAGGATAAGGAACATTATGGGTGCATATGATAGTCTGATGTTTAGTGAGCTATCCCTCTTGTAATGTGAAAAAGCAGTGGTATTATTTTTACATTTTATATATCAAGTAATGTTTTCATTGCAATAGTTATACATGGAATAGCCCACCGAGTTGTAACTGTTGATTTCCAAGGGTGTCCTGGAGAAAGGGAAAAAAAACAGAAGTGTAAGATAATTCATCTAGCAAGACAAAGCATTCAAAAGCAATGATTGAAACAGTGGTAGAGTGTTGTGGGAATGTGTAAACAGTGCAATAAATACCACAGGTCAATATGAGTAAATAAAAGACAAGCCATGGGGGAGGTATGAGAATGACAAAGAATTAGGTGAACGAGCTGACATCAGAACTGTGTGCACCACGGGTCATATTGTTTCTAGATAATGGCATATTGATTGAAAACTTCAGCTACACCTCTAGAAACATGTGGATAACTCAGTCCCTTTAACATTAAAGCAACGGGATTGTAAACAGTTGTCTCAGCCACTTTATATATTTTGGGCAGAGAACCCATCTTTTGGGCAGAGAACACAAATCTAAGGTAGGTGCCTTCACCTGTTGGCATTTATAAAGTGTGTAGCTCCGTCTTTTTTATTGTTTTAGGGCCATAATGAGCAGCACTCCATTTTATTATTTATTTATTTAGTTATGTGTTTATTTACTTAGTTATTGTGGTTAGAAGACCTTGGCGCTCGAGATCCCTTTTATAAAGCTGTCCAAAATCAAGTATGGTTACATATATACAACAAGAGATTCACAGTAGTAGTATTTAGGAATGACAACCATTCTCATAATACAGAGATTTTTAAGTTGAGAGTAGCAGCAGCACGTTTCAGCAGACATTAAATAACACAGGTATATGTGGTGTGATAGGTGTCAAGAGGACATTCCCCATTAAATGTTTAAAACATGGCATGAGTATTGGCAGCTGGTTTCAGCAGGCTTTAACAAATAACTCATGTATATGCAGTTTTCAGACCACTGGGGCTACAGATGGTAACATAGGGACCAGATTGGGGATGTTAGGCAGGCTCACTAGGCCAGGGGATGAAGTACAGGATGGATTAGGCACACTTGCAGTGGAGTTTCTGGAATAGGTGAGGTGTGATATAGACCTTGAAGGCAGTGAAGGTGGAGGCATTGATAAGTGCAAAGGGCAGTAACTTCCAGGTTCTGACTGCTCTAGATACAAAAGAGCACTATCCTAGTGATGTTTTCCTCATGGGCAATAGCAGTTTTTGTTCACCCATGGAATGGGTGCTGTAGCCATTTCTGATTTGAGAGGTATGGCTATGGACACCTGGTAGAAACTGACCGAGAAGTGCTCTTTTATATAGTAAGGCTTCTTCAAGGGTAACTAGGAGATGAAAAGGAAGCTGTTTGAAGGATATGTATAGGTTGCATTGATGGAAGTCATGTTCCTTGTTGAGTGAAAATCTATAGGCCTGGTTAAAGGCAACAGATTCTATCAAGGAAGGAGTTGTTGGAAGCTGAGTAAATGACTGCATCGTTGTCAATCACTGAGATGATGAAGCTGGAGACTAGAGTTTTTTTCACCTTGATGGTGAGGTTGGTCCTGTTTCTGTAGAGCAGATGGTGGATATTTTTGACCAGAGAGTCAACATATGGAAAGAAGAATAGGCTTGGTTCCAGGAGTATTCCCAAATACTTGAATATATTGACTTGGTCAATGGGGTCACAATATGGGGTTTTAATGTGGAGCACAGGTCTTTTTTAAGACATGGATTTACCTAAACAGTAGAGATTTTGTTTTGATTTTGGTGTTAATGATCAGCCTGTTAGTGGTGAATGAATCACAGACCCTGCAGAAGTTAGATTGCAGGTTGCTTTCTAGAGATATAGGTAACAGAACCCTACATTTATAGTGGTGTTGACAATTAGATGTTCAGGCACATAGCTCCTTATAAGTATTGGTATCCACCACTTGCTATTGGGGCAAGAAATAAGTTACAATCTGTGCCACTTTGTTGTGGGTGCAGAGTGTTTTTTTTTCATTGATCAAGGAACCATTTAGGAATGAGTGGTCTGAGCCAGTTTGTGGGACACAGATTACTTTCTATTATTGGGCATGCATAACCTTTCAAGAGCAGTTACAGAGCCTGGCAGAAAGTTGTGGTGTTAGGTGGTTTGCATTGGCACTGAACCTGTGGAGTAAGCCTGTCAGCTGATTCTGACATGTGCCATGCTTCAAATAAAGACCATCTTTACTCATTATGCCAGGTGCAATGCTCAGTAATGAATGAGGCTTTGGCTGATGAGATGTGGTCATGGAACCTAGTTAAATCTTTGGGGTGCAGAACCTTGAGGTACAAAGAGTCTATTAGGAATTGTGAATTTAACCAAGGAATAGAAATCCTCAATAGAGGAACAGTGTTGGCTTGTTGTATGCCTGGATCCTTCACTGAAGGTTATAGCAAGCAGTGGGGTTTTAGCTTCATGATAAAACTGTAGGAGTGCTGAGTGCAAAGAGATGTATAGCAGAGGTTGAGGGATAAACAGATTTTTCCCAGTCATAAATGGAGAAAACAGTATGTAGTTTGACAGGAGATACTGTACGTAACACTGCCTCATTGTATAAGCAATAGAGCTCAGTTGTGATATCTTTCATGATGCCCAGATGGGAGGGGGAACTTGTCAACCTTCCCCAACCAAAGACAAATAATTCAAATTAAATTATTGTTTTAATTGTGTATAAATTACTACTAGTGACCAAGACAGGGACTTGGATATCATTGAGACAACTTGCAATGGGAGTCCTAATACAAAGCTGTAGCAAAAAGCGAAAAATAGAACCTATATCCATGTCTTTATAATAAATAAAATATAAAAATAAGATTTTACTGTTCTTGGTTACTCCCCATCCGGAGTATTTTGCAATTAGCTGGGTAATATACTATGAACAATTATGCTACAAAGAGTGAAATGAATGGTAAAAAAGTAAATTATAGTATGGGATTTTATTTATTTATTTTTTTATTTACTTGAGAGAATCGGAATTACAATCCTCTGAGTCGTAGACTCCTTTGCAAAGGCTCCACATCAGTACAGAAAATACAAACACAACATATAGTAACAGTTATACATTGTTCACAAGGCACAGCATTTTGACAATACAAATTAGCTACCACCTTAGGGCCTGTGTAGACCCTGTATCAAAGTTGCTAGACAAGTCTGGATACAGAGTGGGAGGGTCCTTAACAGGGCCCTGAGTCAGAATATATATACAGTGGGAACCTAAGTTTTAACTACACCTTCTTTGATATACGGCCAAGGGGGATCGAAATGTTATGCTTCTAAATTGGCTATGTAATTTGTGAGACTCATAAAATAATCCCTCAAACGTGATCAAGTTCAGGATGTGAGATTTAAATTTGGGCAAACTGTATGTAGAATGCGTGAATCACTTTAATCACCACAAACATGGCTACCACCTTTACTCACCAGAAACTTGAAAAAGGCCCCAAAAAGTAATGCTTCCATACATTTTTAAAATGAAATACATAATTATACATTTTTCTCTCATAATTCCCTCCTTACACGCATAACACATTTAAAATCTGAAGTTCTGTTCAGTTTTATTTCCTGATGTTTATTTGGGGACCATAAAAAATGTGCCTTCTATCCTTACCATCCTGCCAGTGTAACCTTTGCTGCTTACCCTGCCACAGAAAAACTAAGACCATGGTTCCATGGGAGGCCATCTGTTTTGTGTAATGCAGTGAACATTCTGCTAGAGGAATTCTGTAGAAAACTGAATTCTTTTATTACCCAATAAACATACATCTCACCTATTGACTGCATGGACAGACAGATGATTAACAAGTTTGGAAGAACTACTTTTAGGCAGCAAATAATGGTTGATGCCAATCTTTATTAAATATCCTGTTTTGTGCAGATTTTAAATATTATTATTGTTAATGTGTGCCAGTCAGCTTAGTAATGTCTGAGTAGGGACATGGCTAACAGAAAGTTGTGCTTCCTGAAGAAAATTTTTAAACAGCTCTACACAAATTACTTGCATATCCATGATTTTCTTTCTTTCTTGTTTTACCAGGTAAGACATACTGGTCTGATAATTCCTAATTCCCAGATGCTGCTTCGGGGAAGGGGGCATTATGGAAGATAGTACAACAGTGGAAAACTACATCATAATTTATAGCATTGCAAAAATACATAGTCATATACATTGATACAGCACATCAAAATGACCAGCGTCAAACATTGCAAGGCATAACTTTACAACAAGGCATATGTGGGAGAAAAAAAAATGAGTTTGGAAGGCAAGGGAAAACTACCCCAGTAGGCAGAGTGTCCTTTAGATTATACACATACGCACTGGAGAGAGCTACAACACATGAACAAATTGAAAAATTATCAGCCTTCTGGTGTTTATATATTCCACATACTGCCCTTTTTGGAAACTACCTTTTCATTGCATGCATGTCATGCTGGCTATAATAGTCTGTAGTTTAAAGGTCTGCATGTGTTTAAAACAATATTATACTTTGTCAAACACTGTATTGACTCATTGACTCATACACAGCTCTAGAATACAGTTAAAGACTTCTTCCTGGAGAATTAGTTTTAATTGCTCCATCACCTTTGATTTAACTCATTCAAAAATAAAGTACTTTTATTAGTTGCTTTCCTTGATTCAGCTGAGAGGACTGAATAATATTTTTCCAAAACTGTAGCTGAAACTGAAGCTGAAGCAATTCTGTGTTTCCGATGGATAAAGGTGGCTAGTATGTAAATTTTTTTAATTAAAATTTTATCCTGCATTTTGCATGATCACGTATTGACAATCTTCTCCCATACTCCGCTACAAAGTGTCTGTACAGTATAACAATGGTTTTGTGCTTTTTTTTTGCCTTTTTTGCATAGAGGAGTAAAGGTCAGAGAATATTTAATTGAGAGCATACCTCTCAACTGTGCCTGATTTTCAGGGACATCCCCGATTTTGACTCAGAATTCCTCTGTCCCTCGTGAAATATGTGTTTTTGTGACAGAACAGTGGGGATTGAAAGTACAAAATAATGCCAAACATTAAAGTTACAGACTTGTTCTTCATTAGAAAATGCATATTACTCTAATCCACTTATTCTGTCAGCTTTCTAAGTGAATAGTACCAATTTTTAAGATGTGTCCCTGATTTTGAGTCTTTGTCCCTGATTTTTTTAAGCTTTGTCCCTGATTTACAAGTAAAGAGGTTGAGAGGTATGATTGAGAGTGCTATACTTATTTCCCCCTCCTTTACAAGCAAAGTTGATCATTATACTGTATAATCCAATGCAAATGTGAGAACATGCATTATTTTTGAAGTTTGTGACTGATTTAAAGTGGTATTTACATTTTTAAGAAAGCCTTGACAAGCATAATAGTTGGACATAATACAGCCTATAGTTGAAAAATGCCCTACATTTGTCTTCCATTTGTTCTTCAATATTGATTTTATTTGCCTGAAAATATATCCGTTGCCCCACAGACATCCTCTGTTTCTGCTGCGTGATACATTGCAAAAGTCATAATGCTCTGTGTCGTTAATATGTTGTCAAAATGGTTATGATGTCACAAACAGAGGTTTGAGACTTCAACATATTTAAGCAATAATGCCCGACAGGGTGGGCGGTAATGGGCAATACCGGACCGGCCAGGGGCGTGATGAGGCCCGACACCGCAGGCGGAGGGCCTTATAGCCCTTGACCAGTCCGGTATTGCCCATACCGCCCACCCTGGAGGGCATTATTGCATTTAGAAAATGGGCTAACTGTTGAAAAATAAAGAGACAGAGTATTAATTTGTTTGTGAATAAATTGAAGTTTTATTTTAACATTTTTTGAAATTTGAGAAAAATAGTCAGTTTTAATATGTTTAAATATAGTTAAGAATAGACTGTTAAACATTTAAAATGTATTTTAAACAATTTAAATTTAATAGTTTTAAACAGTGTTAAAGATTTAAAACATTTTTAGGGTAGCATTATATTTTAAATATATTTAAAATAGTGTTAAACATGTAATACTGTTACACTTGTTTACAATCACTGTGACTGTTGTTCAGGGTAGCATTTTATTTCTTTCATTTCTGGTAAGTTATGAAGTTAATTGGTGAATTAAATGTGCAATTAGTAGGCTGGAAAATGTTTTTTGTTGCAGTTTGTGTGACATCAGTAGGTGGCAGGCTTGTCTTACAGATGCTGTTGGGCTCTTCATTATCTGTGTTCTGCTGTGGTGTCTTAGCTGAGGTTTTCTGTTGTTGACTTTCTTTGCCTGCTAGTATGGAGCTCCATGTTTTTCTGTCGGCAGTTGAAGGGGCCCAGTAAGACATTAAACTTTGTTGGGAGCGGTGGCCTGTGACTGCGATGATCTATTTCTCCGTAAGTCCTGCTCTAGATAGTAGCTGCACTGAAGTAGCACGAATACTATGATTTGTGTAGTGACATGATAAATCAGCTTCTTTGCTGAGTCGTGGCATGAGGGAGCCCAAGTAATTTTTGCCCATGGGTTCCGTGCTATACCAGTATTCTTGCTGATCGAGGACTTCTTGTGGCAACTTTTTTGGATGGAGATAGAAAGCTGTTGCAGTTGGTGGGCATTTTTTTATGTATTTCATAAAGGAGCTAACAGGGCACAGCCGGTCGTTTTCTTGCTCTGAGATGTGACCTCGTGAGTTTTCTTTATTGAGCTCTTGTGGATCTTTGTGATTTTTGGTTTCTGGGTTGTAGTTAGTGTTATGTATTTATGGCCACTTTCGTCTTGTTTTATCACAAAACTTTTTTTAGTTCTCAGATGCCCTCCCGACACGCCTGGCCATGTGAAGCTGTATATCAAACCAAACTTTATGGACTAGCCAGGATAGTATCAGGATTTAGTGCTGAACTGTGTCTTAGTTTTTCCAGATCCGCTTTGTTTATTGCTGGATGGTGGGTTGATTGGTCTTTTGGGACTTTCAGAGACGCTTTAATAGTGCTGATAACACGTTGTTAGAAGAGGTGAAAGCTGGGTTTGCAATTATGCTGACAGGCCTACGGAGATCTGTGCTGGCAGGTGGCGGTTGATGCCCGCGACAAGGCTAGTAGCCAGCTACTGAATACTCTGTCCCGCTGGTTGTTCGCACGTCTGCGTAGAAACGCCTTAGGAGATCGTTTAAATTTTCAAATGTGATGCTTTGCCAGCAAATAGTTATTTCATTGTGTGTTAGCCACTGTTCAAAAATGGAGACTGCCCATTTAGTGTTTTTGACTGTGTTTACTTCTTGTCTTTCTCTTTCTATTGTGTCTAGCTGTACATCGCTGACTGAAATGAAGCGCTCACTTACTTGTGTTTTTTCTCTTTTGGTTTTTACAGGACGACTTCTTTTCATTTGCTGTGGTGGCTGGTCATCTTCTGTGAGTATATTGTGGCGCTTTAAGATGTTTATCAGGTCGAAATTTGTTGATATGTGGTCTGACATACTTTTTTTTTAAAACAGACGTTTAGTACTGTGATGTGCTTGATTGAAGTGGTCAGCTGGGCTGCAGGATATGGGCAAGGTACAGTGGTCAGCTGACTGGCACTTCTTACTTGCTGGTCATCTATTGAAACTTAATGTACCCCTATCTTGAGGGTACTGACCAATCAGATAGCAGCAAGTAAGAAGCCCATTTTCTAAAAACAAACAATTGGAACAGATCAATAGTGGCTGACACTAAACCTGTTTTCATCTAAATAAAATGTGAAATGAAATACACAGTGAATAGAAAAAAGAGTTACTATAAACTAGAAACACAATTTAGTCTAAATATTGTTTTTACATTTAGCCCCAGAGTGGTAAACTCCCAGTAAGGTAGAATTACTGGGGGAGAGTTTCAGTTATAAATATATCATCTATTTTCTTCAATAATGCCTTTTATGCCATCACAATAAAAGGGAGATTTTCATCAGGTAGAGAGAGTATTAATACAAAATTGGCTTTCAAAAGCTCCATTCTGTTTTGTAATTTGGCATTGGGGAAGGATGATATACCCACAGAATAAATATGTCTATAATGCAGGGTGTTCCTGACTTTCTCTAGCTTTTTCCTAATCATAACACACTTTCTTCTATTTAAGTATATTTAGTAAAATAATCTTATTCTTAGCAATCTCATTTTTGCATTTGTATGCTCTTAAAAATGTCCTTTAACTGCCTCTCTAAGACCTCTTTTCTCTTAATTAAGCAGTCAAGTTTTTTGTCTCTGTCTCAATTTAAGAAGAGGTCATAATGTTTAGCAAGATTATCTTCTGAGTCAGAGATATAAGCACTACCTTTTTATTTCCAGGCTTAAGGCTGAAACCACTAGCTTGGCTATCAGACTGGGACACTTCTGCATCAGAGCTCCAAACACCAACTCTCTCAGAACACCAGGGAGTGGACACTCTCAAAGCAGGAATCTACTGATTGAAAACAAAGCAGCAAGAAATTTGTCAGAAGACAACGTAGGCTCTTTTTTCCTTTTTCTCTTTTCAGCTTCAGTTCTTATTTAATGTAGAGAAGAGCCTTTTTCATGGTTATAGCTTTAATTGTGCTTAGACCTCCATAAGGAACAAATTGTTTTAGTATGCAGTAGCCATCTTGCTTATGCCTACAGCATCCACACAATCTAAGCTGAGATTCAACATGAGAGATATTACAGTAAAGTGGGACAGTACCAAAAATTAACATAAAACCAATAGATGAATAATGCTGTTGGGAACTAACTAACAAATTGGAGGGAGTAACTGTTTTTTGATGGTTATATTTGTTAAACTTAAAGGGACATGGTCAACTTTGACTATTTTTTTTACTTCCATGAAAAACAATACTAACAGGCATCTGCAACATTCTCCTCCCTATACATGGTGCTTACATGAGTTAAAATGAGCTTTTAGGAATGTTTGAATACATTTTCTACGTTTACTCATCCTCAGTTGACAGCCACTTATTCTTCATGCATGTGTACATTCAACAGGGTGCCAAAGTGTGTCTAAAGTCATGCTTGTACTACAGTAGTTTAATTTGTTTTTACCTTATGTCAGAAAATGCAATTTCCCAAAAGTTGATATTGCCCTTAGTGTCAAAAATTGAGTGTGCTATTAAAATGAGTTCTCTAACAAGTTTCATCTGATGTTTGAAATAAACAGTCATGACTCTGGGCATGAACCTTAGTGCTGATGCTAATACACATAACTGGGGTCACAACTTTTGATTTCTAACAACAGATTAAGTATTCTGGAGAACTCATTTTAACAGCACACTCAGTTTCTGACACTGGGCACTATCAACTTTTAGGAAATTACTTTCTGATGTAAGGTAAAAAAAGGCAAACTCCCAGAAGCATGAGCTTAGACACACTTTGGGACCCTGCTGAATGTGCATGCACATGAGGAGCAGGTGGCTTGGGATTTAGTTGTGATGAGTAAATGTAGAAAATGTATTCAGATCTCCAATAAAGGCTCATTTAAACTCATGCATACACTGTGCATAGGGAGGGAATGTCAGATACCAATAGGTACCATTTTCTGGGGTGTACATAAATATGTCAAAAAAACTGACAGTGTCCCTTTAGCTGGCATTTTGGTATCACTTTTTTGGTACCCAGTGAAAACTGCACTGGAAGAATAGTGCTGTCAAAAACCATGCTGACATTATGGCATATGCAGTTTTGGAGTTGGTTTATTTATATTAGCAAGGGTTTTGACAGTGCCCATTTTTTGGTGTCCATGCCATCCAATTTGCCCAGTAATGTTCTTCTGATGTGGTTTTGACCTAGTCCTGATTTTTTTTTTGCTATTGACATGTTAAAGCAAGTTTTATGTCTTTATAATATTTATATGATTATAGTATTTCTCATTCTGTAGTGTAATGTTGCTGTTTTTAAATAAGCTTATATCTGTATGTCTATTGTAAAGTGTTTATAGCTGAACAATTCAGTAAAGTTATCTTACCTTAAAGCACCAGTGCAATGAAAATAGGCAACAAATCTAACCTTACCTTTCTAACTATAAGAGATTCCAGACATCTATCAGTTTTATTTGGTGGTCACATTTTAAAGTCTCACCAAAATGAAAGTGTTTTATAACAGTTTTTTTTTTTTAAGAAAAAAAGATGACCACCACATTTGCTTAGAAATACTATAGCATTGTAGATGTCAACCTTGCCAAGGTTAGACTCAAGAATATAATAAAAATTAAATTATATATATATATATATATATATATATATATATATAATAAAATCATATTGTACAGTATATGACGTACCTAGAGAAGTAGATTTGACATGTATACCCATTTTTATTGACTGTAGCTGAAGCAAGCTTTTGGAAAATATTTTCATTGCACTGCTACTTTAAAAGGAGGTTCCATAAGTACTGTACATAGTGTAAAATGGAACCTAGAGTTTTACTCAGTATTCGGTCTGGATACCAGTGAACTATGTTTCCAGCAAACAGAGCTCCATGGAGTAATTATTTGTGTAACTAGAACATGAACTATTCCTGCTCCCTCCCATGACCATGCAGAGAAACTCAAGGGTGGTTGTGACATTCCTGGGAGATCTGTGTCATGATCTCTGATAGAAAAACTCAATGAACTGCACCTGTAATCAAAAGGAAAAAACATTTCAGGACCACAGAGTAGAAAAATACAGAACAATTTATTGCACATATACTTACAGTAACAACACTATCAAGGAGTACATTTAGCAGTGAAACCCCAAACATTCCAACACATCAAACAGCCATCCATTGTTTGTATCACAAAATTGGGCTATAGATCTTAGTCCTTTTTGTATGACTTAAAATTATTTAATAAAATGTGAGTTTAGTCACCATTAACGGTGATTAGAGGAGCACCTGTTACAGCACACCAAGGATGACAACCATCAGATAGCATAGGTTTCTTCTGATTAGCTGGTGCACAGACTTGAAGAACAAGAAAGTTGGAATTTGTTCTCATCTCCACTCCTTCTTGTGGTCTTTTACATAGTTTGAAACTTCTCAAGATTCTCACAGAATATTAAAAAAGTCAGTCAGACTTGCATACTAAAAAATGTCAATGTGATCAAGGAACAAAATGAAGAACTAAAAGATGGTACTAACACAGGTCTTTATTGCAGAGAATAGAAATAATGTGAGTAAAACGTTACCCATCACCTTCAGGTATTTCCCAAAATGAGGCAACATAAGCAAGCATAACTACAACTACATTAAAAAAATTGCAATATTAGAATCAATGGTCAAAACCAAGTAAAACATTGATATAAGAGTTCAGTGGTCATAAAGTGTAGGTGTTGGTGACATTTTCTCTCATCCTGAATTGGGTGGGAGTTAAAGTGCTGTAAAAGGTGCTTCTAAAATCTTTACCAGGAGAGTAAACTAACATTGTCACACCTTTTACGGCACTCTGAGGATGACTACAGGGTGATTAAAAAGCAGTGATATCCCCATCCCAGGTAATTTTCCTGTTTTTTGCCATGGGGGTGTGCCACTAACATCAAGATGTATGCTGACATTTTCCATGCCCCCAGTCAGAGAGACCTGATGTGTTCCCCTCGCCAATGCCAGGAGTCAGCAAACACTGGGTCACATCCCCACTCTCCTTTTGGAGAAGGTGAGCAGTCACCAGATGCTCAAGCCTTCTCCCCCCAGCAGGCCCTCTGGCACCATGGGTCCATTTCCAAACCCAGGTTGCTGGTGTCACAAGTAGAAATCCAACCGCTGTGCCAACGGGCTGGCCCATCCCCTCTTTTTACTATGCAGATGAAGTATATGGCATCGCCTCTGCCTCCCTCCTAGCCAGGCTGGACTCTTCTACAATGCATTCCATTGATTCACACTAAATGCACCCCCCCGCACTCACCACTGATCCCTCTGCTCATCCCTTTCCCTTACTCCCCTCTACCACTGATGCATGCTACACTCCACACTGTTCATCTCTAAATACTGGTTTGGGACCTTACCCTTTTATCTCTCCTCTCTGTTGTCTCCATCCTCTGCAGCTGCCTATCCCCTTAGGTTATGAGACACCAGCATCTTCTCCCTATCATGGCCCTCCTCCTGTTCTGGCTCAGCAGCATGCACATACAGACTGCCCTCTCACTGAAACACCCTCCCCTCCCGAATCAGACACACCCAGTCTATCTCTTTCTTAAAACGTGCTCCGTTTTGCAAAAGTGAACTATCCAACACCTGCCACTGCTACTGATAATCATTAATCACTCCCTCTCTTATAGTTCTGTAAATCTTTCCTTGTACACCAACCCTACTACCTTTATTTCATATTTGACATATCTGTAACCCAAACATATAAATAACTAGTTGTCTGTATAGTACAGTGTTTAAATCCCAACAGTATTACAATTCTGTTTGAACTGATTTTCAGATGTACTTTGCAACAGTATAAATTTATCTGCTGTACCATTTTCTGAATGCAACCTCCCTATTCCCCTCCCTCTGGGTCACACCTGGAAATGAGCTCTGGCTCAGTGTGCCTCTCCTGATTAATAATTTTAAATAAAATGTGTTGGACTCCTGGGAGAAAAAAGGCTTTCAGTTGAAGGTTGTGGGATAGTGCCTCATCATACTCTCAGTGGTTCCCTGGACAGAGGGTAAAAATGAGTGTCCATTTGCTTTTTGATATAGTGACTCACACTTATGTTGTCTGTATCAACAGGGGACCTGGACTGAGGTGTTCTGTGAAGGTCTTGAAACCAAGAAGAACAGCCCTTATCTCCGTATCATTACTGTGGAGATTCAAATCTAGGTTGTTTCACAATCTGAGTCTGGAATTTGCCTGAGTTGGCACCCAATCATGTGCAGATATCTATTCGACAATTTACCCCGACCGACATTACAGTGACAGGTCGCTGTAATGTCAGTGCAGGATCCCTGCACTGCTTTCTGGGGGTCATGCACCCCCTTCCTGAATCAACTCTGACTCAAAGTTGATTAAAGTTATGGGGGTGTGGGGGGCAGAGCTCCACACATGGGCAGTTCAGGGGGCAAAGCCCCTCGAAGAAAATAAAGTCTTCACAGAATGGCTTTATGTTGACCGCAATTGTGGTCTATAAAGTCATCACTGTAACGCCTTTCAACAATGAATTTGTCAAATGGGTGTCATGGATCCACATTCAATCCTCACCCAGAGGCATCTGTTTCTACCACAATGTCCCTGGATCTGCACTGGTGTTGGGGAAATGAATGGGTTATTCTGCAACAAGTGCAGCTGTTCCATCAACCACAGTAGTGATTTTCACAGAGAAGACAAGACAAAAAACATGTGTTCCAATTTGCCTGTCAATTGATCCCATTGTACCTGAAGTATCCATTGTGGTATTCTCACATGGTGGCGGGCCAATGGGACTCTCAAAGTGGCATCTGCCATAAGACCCTGGAGACTGAACATTGTCATGACAGGCACATAGTGGCTCCTATGCATAAGTTGGCCTGGGCAGCCAAGGCCTCAGCCCTGTCCAAGGGCAGGAATGCATTGCCCACAGCCATGTCTGGCACTGCACCAATATACTGGAGATGTTGGCAGAGGACAAGGACAGATTTCAGTACATTGACAATGACACCCAGGTCCTCTAACAGTTGTGTTCTGGACACTGTACTGAACCACTTCCCTGGATGGACCTTACAGAAGCCAATCATCAGATAAGGGAAGAAGGGAAGTCCTTCCTTCTGGAGGGTCTCTGTCACAACTGTAAGTACTTGGTAGATACCTGTGGTGCCAAGGATAAGTCAAAGGGCAAGATTCAGAACTGATGATAGCTGTCCTCCAATGTAAAGCTGAGGTATTGCCTGTGAAAAGTTCAGATTTTTATATCAAGGTAAGCATCTTGGATATATATAATGGAGACAATTCCTTCTTAATATTGGCTTGCATGCACGTGCAAGCAACATCTTGTGGTAGTAGCACATTTCAAAGGTGTGTCAGTGTTGTGGCCAAGGCAGGGGATGCTTTAGTGGTGCATCCCTCAGCTCCAAATCAGTGAGCATGCTGGAGATGACAGTAGACTTCAAGGAGAGTCAAAAACTTAAAAGAAGTCTGCCACTGCAATCAGGTGCAGTTTTGTCATTGCAGTGGCAGATGACAAGACTGCGGATATGTGCATTACAGTGCACAGTAATGCGCATGACCAGAGTTATGAGCAACTTATGAAATGGCATAAATGTGGCACACAAGGAGCCCACCCCAGTGTGCTGAAACATGGCAGCTCCTGTCACCCACCAAACAGTCCTGAAAAGCTGACATTGGGGGTGCCCAATCCCTGCATCAGCATGTATCCCCCAGTTAAATGTGGCACAATGGGAGCCCACCCCAGTGTGCTGACACATGGCAACTCCTGCTGCACGACACAAACTTCCAAAAAGCTGGCATCAAGGTGCCCAATCCCCATGCCTGCATGTATCCCCCCTCCCCCCCATTAATGTGGCACAGTGGGAGCCCAACCCAGTGTGCTGAATCTTTGTTCTTCTGACACTGGGATGCCCACTCCTAGTGTTGGATAGGCTCCCTCCCCCCAAGTCCCTCTAAATGGTTTGCCAACATCAAGGTGCCAAATCCTCATGTCAGCATGCCCCTCCGACTACTGTGGCACACAGGAGCTCACCCTAGTGTGCCCAGATTAATAAAAAATGTTTTCCTTGTGAAAGAAGAAAACTGTCCTTAGCCAGTTATTTTTTTGTACCTGTAAAAAAGGAACATATGAACATATGAATTTGCAAGCAGATACAGGCCATTCAGTCTATTTAGTCTGATCAAGTGCATAGCACTTCAGTCCATTAGACTGCAGCTGCCTTCTTCCTCATATGCCCTCTCCATCTCATGCCCCCTCCCAGTTTGTAGCCTCCCCTTGAATCTGTCCCACCCCCTATTGAAGCCCCCCATACTCTGCAGTAATATGACTTCCTATGGCAGAGTGTTCCACCCTGCCACCACTCTGTGAAATAGTGCCTCCTCATTTCCATCTTGAACCTGACACCTTCCAACTTCATAGAGTGTCCCCTGGTGTCCCTGCCGCCCTTCAGATTGAACATATACCTGGTGTCTACTCTGTTCAAACCCTTCAGGTACTTGAAGGTCTCAATCAAATCCCCACTCTCCCTTCCTTCCTCTAGGGTATACATATTGAGCTCTCTCAGTCTCTCCCTGTATGGTCTAGCCTCAACTCCAGGATCATTTTTGTTGCCCTGCACTGTAGCTCCTCCAGTAGTTTGATGTCCCTTTTCAAGCAGGTGCACGAGAATTGCACACCGTACTCTAGATGAGGTCTCACCAGGACCTGAACAGGGGCAAGATGACCTCCCCACTGCTATAAGTAATCCCCTTTGCTATGCACGCTAGCATCCTTTTTGCCTTCAATGCTGCCTTCCTGCACTGAGCAGAGTGGTTCATCTTCCTGGTTACCAGCACTCCCAGATCCTTCTCCTCCATGGATTTTGTTAATGGGACACCCTCCAGCCGGTAACTGTGTCCTGGGTTTTTGCCTCCTAAATGCATCACTTTGCACTTCTTGGAATTGAAACCAAGCTGCCAAGTGTGAGACCATTCCTCCAGTTTTGCCAAATCTTCCTGAAGTACTTTTGCTCCCTTCCCCCCATCTACCTCTGCACAAATCTTTGTGTCATATGCGAAGAGACTGATCTTGCTGTTAATCCCTACTGCAATGTCGGCTATGAAAATGTTAAACAGAACCAGTCCCAGCACCAAGCCCTGTGGTACACCACTTGTTACTGTCCTGGGTTCAGATGCCTCCCCCTCCCACCATTACTACCTTCTGCTGTCTACCCTGCAGCCAGTTCTTGACCCATCTCATCCGTTTCCTCCCTGCTCCCAGACACTTCAACTTGCAGGTCAGCCTACCATGTGGCACTGAGTCAAACGCCTTGCAGAAATCCAGGAAGAGGACATCCACTGCATGGACCCTGTCCTCTGCCCTTGTAACCCAGTCCAAAAAAATATCAACCAAGTTCATCTGGCAGAATCTGCCCAAGCAAAACCCGTGCTGCCTGCCATCCTGGAGATTGTTATCCTCCAGAAATTATACTAGTCATTCCTTTAGGATTGTCTCCATCAGGTCCATCATTGTCTCACCGTCCCCCTCCCCATCCCAATCCTTCCTCTGCACACCCACCTCCTTGCACCTCTTCACCCCATACTTGCCTCCAGAGATAGGGCGCTGTCATCATCTGCACTCTTCAAAGCCAAACTGCAAAATGAAGGATGGAAGGTAAGCCGTGTAATGGGACTCAATGGGGGGGGGGCAACTTAGATTGATATCTCAGCCATTTTTTTCAATTTTGGTCCCAGATCTTCAACATGGCAGTCTTGGGACCCCACCTCATCAACACTGGCACTGTCATTTTGTTTCTCAGTCCCGAAAGGTGATTTCTCAGTTGCTGTGCGGAATCACCTTTTGAGACCAATAAATGAAACTACAGTACCACTGTTCATAAGGGGAGGTTCCAAAAAGCCCATGTTGTAAATCTGGTGAAAAAATTCCAATCAATGACTGTGTTACGAGCATGGATTGCGCAGTTTCTACACACATTCGTAACTTCACCATTTATTTATATTTTCACTCCAGATTTTCAACAGTGCCATTTTTTCACACCTTATGAATAGTACAGCTGTCATTTTTCACATCCTGCCCAAAATGGGTTTTTGCACCTGTGGTGCAGAATGGCGTGTGGTCACTGTGGTAAATCAACTTTTGGGACAGGTTAACATAATCACAGATTAAAACAATCCCCGTGTCACTGTTCAGTGTTAAAATACCCATGTTGAAAATTTGGTGGAAAAATTCCAAAAAATGATTGTGTTACTGGCATGCGTTACAGTTTCTATGCATGCTCTTAACTTTGCCAATTTTTCATATTTTCACTACAGATTTTCAGCATTGCCATTTTTCACACCTCCTCATGAACAGTACAGCTGTCATTTTTCACATTCTGCCTGAAATGTGTTTGCCATCTGTGGTGCTGAATGGTGCAGTCAGTGTGCAAATCACCTTTCAGGACTGAGTAACAAAATTATACTGCCGCTGTTCATTAGGTGGGGACCCAAAAAAAAACATGTTGAAAATTTGGATTGAAAATACCAACAAATGCCTGGGTTGTTAGTTTTTCCAACGGTAATGCCCCACCCTGTACAGACTGACAGATGTCGGGGGTGACTTGGGCTTATTGTCCATAATGCTCACAGCATTCCACCCTGCCCCACTCTGCAGCCATTGATAGGCATCAAGGTGTGCCTTGGGGTCTTTAGCCCTAACATTCACCCCATTTTCCTAAACTGCCCCCATCTCAGCTTATTTCCTTATGGAATGGGGTGAGCATAAGGGCCGAGGACCCCAAGGCACACCATGACACCAGTTGCTGTCTGCAGGGTGGGGAGAGGTGGAATGGCGTAAGCATTATGGCCAAAGACCCAAAGACACACAGCCAACACCTTTCAGTCTCTGGTTGGGTGGGGGTCAGAGTTAGTTCAATACTTCATTGCCATTCTATTATGCATCACTTTAACTCCTGAACTACCAATGCCAATGCCAGCAAGCCAACATTAGGCATTGACAAATACCTGTTTGCAGTAGGGGATGAGTGCCTGAAGAGACACCATTGAAAATTTCTTGTATTCAATGAATTTAAATCTCTGAGGTCCAACACTGGATGTAGGTCTCTTGTGGATTTGGGAAACAGAAAGTATCTGGAATAAAATCCCCTGTTCCTTTCTTTGGGAGGGACAGCTTAAATCACCTTCTTTAGAAGTAGGTACTGCCCTTCCTGAGGGGGCACTGGAGGTTTGGACAGCAGTTCCAGTGTTTGTCCTTCCTCTACTTTTTCTAGGACCCATTTGTCTGTGGTCATCTGCCTGCATTTTGGCAGGTGAAGGGTGATCCCACCCCCCCATTTGTACCCTGGGAAGAAATTGTGGAAGGAGAGAAAGTGGGGAGTCAGAAGGTGCCAGAGCAACAGGGCTGAAGAAGCCAGTACCTTTGGTCACCTTGAAATAGTCTCCCATGGTGGAGGAGCCTGTAGGGGGACCAACTCTTTGATCATGGTGTTGTGGAGGGTAACCACAGCCTTCCCAGCTAGTAGGCCTCCAAAATGCCCCTACATTGTGTCCTCAGATATTTTGTCAGTTCAGGGGCTTCACTGAACTCAGAGCATTCTGGATGACTGAAGGTCTTTTTGTGCATTATCAATATGAGATCCAAATAATTTGGAGCCCCCAAAAGGGTATTCAGTACAGCCTGCTGTATGTCAGCTGCAAAGCCAGCTACTCTTTGCCTGGAATATCTTCTCAGGCAGTTGTCAGAGGCAGCAACCATAACAGAAGCATCTACCGCATCATATGCTGACTGAAAGAGATGTGTACCAGTATGCAGACCGGCTGACATGGCTTTATTTAGTTCTGCTTGTACAAAGCTATTGGGTAGTGTCTGAATAGGAGTCATGACAGACATCCATAGGCTATTTTGATAATCATGAAAGTTTGGTATTTTGCAATTTGGAGCCCCAGTGTGCAAAGCCACAAGTTCTCTTGCTCATGATATTCAATTTCCTGGATCCTTAGAAAGCAAAGTACTCATGACTCTAGGTGCCCAAGAGTGATCAAGAGCAGCCCTAACTATCACAAAATCAGTTTCTGGTGGGGAAGAATGGGAGGGTTTACAAAGTGGAGCATGGTGCTGCTTGTCAGCACTTCTGGGGACTGTGGGCAAAGTACTAGGCATGCTAAAACAAGAGACCCAGTGCACCCCAACAAACAAATTGTTAAATCATTAAACTATTACAATATGCTTTCTGCCTCAAATGGCTTCTCACTCATAACATCCCAAAGGGGATTTAGGGTCTGTTACTGTTCAGTTCAGAGCTCTGATGTGAAAGTAAGCTCAGCCACTAGTTGTCAAGGTGAACCTCCTATTGTCTGAGGCCTTATTCTAAAATGCAACTGCCTGATTGGCTCACTTTAAATAAAGTGCAGTCCCAACTAGTGTACTGGTGATTGTTGGGGAGCCAGCTAATGAAGATAGCCATATACCTCCCAAACATTAAGAAAATCAAGAATTATCAGCTTGACTCATTCACTTTCACAAATTTTAAACTGCTTTTCTCATTGGGGTGCAACTGGTCATGGTATACATAAGTTAAAACAAGGGATCCAATGCACACCCTCTCTCCCAAGATTGGTAAATCATTAAATTACTACAATGTGCTTTCTACCTCAAATGGCTACTCACTTGTTACATCTCAAAGGGGAGTGGGGGTCTCTTAGTGTTCATTTTAGAGCTCTGCTGTGAAAGTAAGCTCGACCACTAGTCATTAAGATGGACCTCCCATCAGCTGAGGCCTTCTCCTAAAATGCAACTGCCAGGGTAAGCTCCTTTTTAAAATGCACACATCAGAACACTGAATTGAACACTATGGGATCCCCACTCCTGTTTGGGATGTAGTACATGAGGAGTCATTTGAGGCAGAAAGAACACTGTAATAATTTAATGATTACTAATTTGGTGTGTGTGTACACTTGGCTCCCTGTTTTAACTCAAGTATGCCATAACTGGTTGCACTCCACTGAGAAAAGCAATTAAATATTTTTGAAAGCACGTGGGTTGAGATGCTAACTCTGAATTTTTAAAGAGCTAGGCCTGTGCCAAACAGCAATGGTAGCGTCCACCAAAGCAGGGCAAATAGGAGTCACCACACTAGAAGGTGCTGCTATGACTTCCAAGAGCTCCATTAAATTTCTATTACTGGAGTCTTCCTCTTCACCCTCAAATCCCATGACATCCTGAATTTGCTTGAATAAATCTTGAAATGAGTGATCAGGAAGATATTTAGGGTTGTAAACCACAGAATCCTCCTTGCAAGACAAAACGGTAGAGCTTGAAGAAAAAACAACCTTCATAGTGGTCCTCTTCCCCTTCATCCTCCAAATCCTCCTCCATGTTCAGAAGGTGAGGACTGTATTCTACATCATTATCCTGAATGATGAGAGTAGTTGTCAGAGTCAGCAACAGGCGCATCAGCTGTACTGGAGGACGTATAGACACACTTTTAGATCCCATTGATGATGACAGTGCCAATGAGAGATGCCCAGTTTAAAGGGATGACTGACACCAAGGCTGTCAGCACTGGGAAAAGGCAAGTTAACATTTCTGAAAATGATGCCAGCATAGCCTTGCAGTGGGTGATGACCATTGCAGGTACATGACTGCTGTCTTTGTGGGAACATAACCTGATGATGGGCCTGGTATATCGTTAGTCATATGTATGGCAGGACCAGAGCTTGGCCCCATCCTTCGCGTCTCAGCAGTGGTCAGAGAGAGGCTGTAGTCAATGTTGCTGGAGCAGATGACAATGAAGACTTACCCTTCTTCAAAGGAGACCTTGACCTCACCAGTGAAGCATGTTTGTCTATGTTTATTGTGGCTGGAGGATCAAAATTTCAACAATAATTTTTTCCTTTTCTTTGGATTTATCTCTTTTCCTTACCAACCTTGGTGGTGATAGGGTTGCTGACCTCCTGGGTGTCTGCTTTCCTGTCGGGGTAGATCATGACGGAGTAGCTGGCTTGGAGCCCACAGCCTTCACTTGTGTTTCTGTGGCCTTAATGTCAATAGTTTTCTAGAGCCTTCTTACAGCATCTTCCTGTGGCCTGATTAAATCCTTGGCAGATCCCACAGGCCTTCACATTGTTGGACAAGCCAAAACAACAAACACACATGGTGTGAGTGATGCCCATATAGAGCTTGTAACCACAGGTACAAAACTGAATTAAAGGTTCTTTCTTTTTTTTTTTTCAATTTAAAATTTATTGAGATTTTACCATACAAGACAGATCTTCCAGAATAAGTATAATTCATACATACAGTTTACATTGGTTCGGACCTGCCACCCACCCATTTCCCTCCCCCCAAAATTACCACACCCTCCCCCGAGGTACAAATACAATAGAGAACCTTTTCACTACAAATTATATATTACAGTACATAACAAGTAATACTGATATGGTAACAAGAAAGAAGACCTCATTCTGCAGTACATTGAATTGAGAGTAAAGGTATGGAGGGGGTCCCACACTTTCTTGAACCTGTTCAGTTTATTGTTGAGACTAGCAATAGCTTTTTCTGTTCTGAGATTTGCAAGAAACTCAGCTAGCCATTCTCCATACTTAATTTCAGACTGATCCAATGTTTTAAAACGAGTTTCTTCAGTGACAATGATATCAGGGCCATGTAATATTTTTTTTTTGGAAACCTAATATTCAAAAAGTCCCCTAAAATACAGATTTCAGGTGTAAATAGTTCATCCAGTCCCAGTATGGGATTCAGTTTATTATGAATACTGGTCTAAAGGGGCTTAATTTTGGAACATGTCCAAAGAATATGGAGTAGAGAACCATCCTGATTAGTACATCTCACACACTGGGGAGAAGAAGTAAGTCCAAATTTAAACATTTTCTCAGGAGAGAAGTATGCATTATAGAGGATGAACATTTGTGTCATCCTGAGTCTATCCTGTGTTATGAATTTATGGCAGTTAGGCCATAGGTTACTCCAGTTGACAACGTAAGTAGGGAAATAGGAGGACCAGTAGCCTGTGGGGCCGTAATAATCTGGGTATACCCTGTCGAACAACTGACTGAAAATCTTGGAAACTGCTTTCTGTTGTCCCACCCATTGAGCCAGTACCTGGAGTAAAGGAGAGTCTACAACCACTGGTGGTTTCAACCCCAATTCTTTGATCAATAAGTGTCTCAGTTGAGTGACTCTAAAGAAATGTTTAGCAGGAATCTTGTACTTGTGTATTATACTTTGAGAGGATAGCCACGTGTTGTCATCTCCTATTAACGAGAAAAGTGTGGCACCATTCAACTGGGGTAACCAATTGGGGGGGTATACACTTCTTGCCTATCTTAAAGTTAGGGTTTCCAACTAGGCTTTGATTTACATCTTTCTGGTTCTCTTATTGAAGGAACTGACACATTTGAGAGTGCACCTTCAGTGATAATGCAATAGGAGTATTTTTTAATCTGGTGGGGAGGAAATTGATTCTCATATGTAACAGTGCTTGGGGTGCTAAACCACAGGAACTGATCAAAGTATTTTCTATTATTAGCCAGAGCGGGGTATATCCCGATGGATTAGATAGCGTCCACCTATAGTATTTATTTATGTGACTAGCCCAGAAGTAGAGCCCTAGGTGAGGCACCCATAAACCACCTCTTGACTTGGGTGCAGTTAATTTATGAAATGCAGTTCTAGGGGACTTATGTGCCCAAATAAAATCTGAGAATATGTTATTTACCTTTTTAAACCAGGAAAGAGGTAACCAAATATTGAGCATCGAGAGGGGGTAGAAGAGTCGTGGAAATACATTCATTTTGAGTAGATTTACTCTGCCCCAAATAGATATTGGTAGAGAGGCCCACCTGCTTAGATCCTGCTTAACCACCTGTATAAGGGAGTTCAGGTTCAACTTGATACTATCGCCCAGGAGTCTAGTTAATTCAATGCCGAGGTATCGCAGGGAATCTTGTTTCCAAGCCAAACCTAAATCTAAGATGTCTGCTCTAAGAAGTTTATGATTGAGAGGGAATACAATGGTTTTGTTAACGTTTAACTTATAGTTAGAGACTGCACTAAAGGAGTTAATAATCTCTAACGTAGGGGGGATAGATGAAACAGGGTTGGCAGCCTGGAGGAGAAGGTCATCTGCATAAGCAGAAATCTTAACCTCACATGGAAAAATCGGGATTCTTTGTATGTCTGGGCAGGTTTGCAATCGGAGGATTAGGAGTTCCAGATATATATTAAATAATAAGGGGGAGAGGGGGCAACCTTGTCTGGTACCAGAGTAGAGGGTGAAAGATTCCTAAATCACCCCGTTTCCCGAGATTCTGGCCGTGGGAGAGTGATACAGGGATTTGATCCAGGACCGGAAAACATTAGGGAATTTGAAGGCCTCTAGGGCTTGAAATAAATATTGCCAACTAACTCTATCGAATGTCTTCTCAGCATCCAGGGAGATTAGGGCAGCTGGATATGGAGCATCCCTGGACGCTGAGAAGACATGCGCCAGGGTCCGAAGGTGATCCGAGGATGATCTACTCTTCATGAATCCTACCTGTTTGGGACCTATAATGGACGGGAGGATCAGATTAAGGCAGCCAGCAATTAATTTGGTCAGGATCTTGACATCTTGGTTCAACAGGGAGATGGGACGATAATTTACGAAATCTTCGGGTTCCTTGCCCGGTTTAGGAATAAGCACAATTAGTGCTTCAAAGATGGAGGAGTCTACTACAGCTCCCGAAAGTATGTAGTGAAATAAGGGGAGCAGTAAGGGGGCGAGGGACATTTTGAACCTGCTGTAAAAGTAGGCTGAGAAGCCATCTATTCCTGGGGTTTTGTTTAGGGGTAATGTACCTATGACATTCAAAATTTCCTCCTTAGTAATAGATACAATAAGTGCATTTTGTTGGTCCTCAGTCAGACTCGGAAGGGGGTTTCATTGAGAAATTCATCTATTTGCTTAACGTTTGAGGGATCCACCCTTGGGCCATAGAGATCAGTGTAATAAATGAGGAACTCCCGAACTATGTCCTTCGGGGAGGCCTTCAGAAGACCATCCTCGTGGGACCGGATGAAGGCAATATACCTGGAAGATTCCATCTGTTTTATTCTACTGGCCAAGAGCCACCCTGCTTTTTTCCCTGGTCGGTAAAGGATGCCTGTGTTTTTATAATGGCATATTCTGCCTGATCTCAGAGAATCTCCAGGTAGGCTGCCCTTAACTGAGTGAGCCTTTGAAGTGTATGTTCTGGGGTTAAAGGTGACAAATCTTTTTCAATGTCTCTTATCTGTGTTAACAAATGAGAGGACTTCTGCTCCCTGTCTTTTTTCTTATGTGAAGCTAACCCTATGAGTATGCCCCTTAGGTAGGCTTTGAAAGCACACCAGAGGAAATCTGGTCTTTGGGTTGTGCCCTGATTATGTTGAATAAATTGGTCTATATGGGCCTGAATTTTACTGGCTATATCTGGGTCTTTAATAAGTTGGTCATTTAGTTTCCATCAACCCCTGCCCTTACATATAGGCTCAATAGTTAGTTGACAAAATACAAGAGAGTGATCAGACGGAGGGCCGGACCTTATCGAGGAATCTATAACCTGTGGAATATGGGCCTTGGAGATGAGCAAGTAATCTATTCTGGACGAGGTCCTGTGGACTGGGGAAAAGAAGGTGTACTCCCTGACACCCGGGTGTAAAAACTCTCCAAATGTCACATAAACCCAACTGATCTATTAAGTTCCTGAGAGCACACTGCGCAGGGGAGAGGCCTTTTCTTGTGGCTCCTGATTTATCTACCATTAGGTCAAATACTAGGTTGAGATCCCCTCCCAAAATCATAGGGGTTGCGAGGTAGGAAGCAGAATAGTAAAATTTGTGTAAAGAAACTAGGGAATCATAATTCGTCCATAAATACCCCCAGAATTAACTCCCTGCATAAAGCTTACCTAATACAAAAATAAATCTACCCTTAGGGTCTTTAATGGTCGCGATGCAACAAAAGGAAGCTCTGTGCAACAAAATCATGGTGCCACCACTATTTGTAGAGCCTTCCCTGCAAAACCTGCCCTACCTGTTGTCTCCAAGTCTGGTGGCTTCAACATCTAGAAGATGTGATTCTTGCAAAAGCATAACCTCAGCTTGGACTAAGTTTAAGTGCTTAAGGATCATATATTGTTTAGTTTTAGCTCTGACCCTTTAATGTTCCAGGTAATAACCTTTAACGGAGTAGCCATCAAGTTTTGATTCTCAGTTTTGCTATAACAGGCATGTGGAAACAGAACCAGTCAGGAAACTGAGTGAAAAGGTGAGTACCTTGTGTTACGCCCACCCCCAACCCTCCCCTTCTCTCAGTAACCCCCACCCACCCTCCCTTCCCACCCTCAATGCAACAGGAAAACACATTGTTGTAAGAACAGCCCAGTAATAACCCCCCTTCTGTTAGTCCCACAGAATGCAGAGCCACTTTTCACTACTATTTCAGCCATTCTGCTCTGCTGCCTGGTTCCAAAGTGAGCCAGGAGAAAAGAAAAGAAAGATCAACACGAGAATTTTTTAAGAGGTGAGGAAAGATAAATTCAAGGAGAGAAACCCCAGTATTTACCCAGGAACTTACTTTCCCTTAGAAAAGCATATTCAGCTTGAGCTCCCTTAATAACATTACCCCTCGCAACAACAACAAAAAAAGAAAGATAAATATTTTTTTTTTAGAACCCCTGGATCCATACTGGCCTTTTGCATAATTTCTTTAACTATATTGCCATTAATGGCTCAACCTAAAAACCTATTATACTAAAAACTAAACAGTCAGCATACATCTGCCATTCCAGATCAGAGTACTGTCCTCCATAAGTACCTGTCATGTGGAAATACATCACGATCGGAGACCTGTAAAAAGAAAGAAAAAAGGGAAAGAAAAAAAAAAGAAGGAAAAAAGGAGGAGGGGAATCCCCTCTACATTATGGCTATCAGTAATAATCCAAAGATAACAGTGAACCCAAAAAGTAGGACTGCAGGTCTTTAGTAAAAAAAAAAAAACATGGAATCCAAATGATCTGTTCTCGACCGGTGCAAACATCCAGTTCAATACAATCTGAAGGGGCCCTCTAGCGGTGTTCCGAGGCAATTACAAGTCAATATTCGAGGTGGCAGTACGAAATCCAAAAACGAACCTGTTCTTTATAACAAACTTATAAACAAATAAGTAATGCTGCCTTAATCAGCCGTAGATCTGCCTCATATAAATAGGGATCCTCCAACTCAAGTCCAGAAATTAAAGTAACGGCAGTCATCAACTGGAGGAGGGCGCCATACAATACCGCGACTGCTGGTTAATCAGCCTGTTAGCTGAAATGAGAAGGGTCATCAGTGGGGAACACTATTGCCGACTTCCTACATAGGAGAGTTCACCGGTTCCCAAATAAATCAGGCAGGGATTTTTGGAGGGTGGCATTTGCAACATCCACTTCTTCAAAGATGGCCCAAGAGCCCCCAAGCAGTATTTGCAGCCTGGCCGGGTAACTCATTTTGAACTTTATCCCCCCGGCAATCAATTTAGAGACAATTGGATGGAATAGAGTGCGTCGCTGTCTAGTGGAGGCTGGGAGATCTTGAGTTAGTCTGATTTTTGCGTTCTCCCATTTAATTTCTTGTAGTTCTTTTATCTTCTCCATGACATGGTATTTCTCTTGGTAATTAAGGAATCTGATGATGATCGGGTGGCGTAAGGCTCCGGTTGAAGGCATGGGTCTTAGGGCTCTATGTGCACGTTCAATCATATATATTTTGCCGAAAGGCGATGGACCGGCCAATTTCTCCAACACTTTTTGTGTAAAGCAGATGGTATCAGTACCTTCCTCTCTTTCAGGGATACCAATAATAATGATATTATTTCTGCGGCTTCTCCCTTCTAAATCCTCTAGTTTCACCTCTAGATTTTTAATCCTGTGACGGCTTTCAGCCATTTCCTGCTTGAAAACATCTGATCTTGTTTCCAGTGACACCGTACGAGCTTCTTTATCGAAGATCCGGATGGTAAGATCCTCTAGTGCCGTGTTCATCATTTTTACTTCTGCCATGAGAGTCTTGACATCTTCTTTGAAAGGGGAAAACTCAGCCAGGAACATCTCGAGTGTTAGTGGTGAATCCCTGGATTCTCTCACAGGGATCAGGCTGGTAAGTGATAATTTCCCCCCGTGGCTTTGTTGGGCCTTAGGCCGCTTACTTTGTTTTTCTGGTGAGATTTGAGGCGTGTGCCTCGGGGGTGCTGCTCGCATTTCCACCTCCATTTTTCAGTCGATCTCTTCTGCAGTGTTTCGGTGTGTGTTCAGCTCCCCACCAGTAATGTATTGATGCAGAAAGAGTTAGTAGGAGGGCTGTTAAATTCCCCAGGCAGCAGGAGCTGAGCGGATGAGCTGTTACTCGGCTCGCTGCATCACGTGGTCTCCGATTAAAGGTTCTTTCTACAGCAGCATACAAGGACAATGTTGATAAGAAAAAAAGAAAGCCATCACCTTTGAGAACACTCTTGGGCCAAGGCTAGTCCAAAAGGGTGGCACTGATATTGGAAGTGCATGTTGAGACTGTTGAACTGTATGAATGTGTAGAGGCTGAATTTAATATGGATGTGGAAGCAGGTATCCTTGAGATCCACTGATGACAGAAAGTCCCTTGGTCTTACCGTTGATACTGCGTATTGACAAGTTTCCATTTTTAACCATATGTATTTCAGACATTGATTGGTCTCAGGTCCCCCATTTTCATGGGTACTGGAAAGCAGTCTTAGTATATGCCTTGCCCACATTGGTGTGGCGGGATGGATGCTAATGAACAGTCATCAAGTTGTTGATTGAGCAGTGCCCTGTCTTATTGTATGGCAGTCCTTGTTGGACACACAAGATGGTATGAACCAGTTGTGATGGGCATTTGGCTGAACTCTATGGTATAGCCCTGCTGGATGATCTGTGTCACCCAATTGTCGGAGACTGAGTTAGCCTAGGTCATCATAAATTGCTGGAGTCTGTCATACTGCTGTTGATGCTCCTTGGGCCAGCCTCCTTTCAAGCCTGGAAGCTTCTGCTTCTGCTCTGGTTCCTGACTCTTCCTCTCTAACTTAAGTGATTATTTTAATATATATTGCCCTCTGCCATTCTGTTAAAATAGTTATTTTTGAATCTATAATTTCTGTAGTTATTTTGGAAAAAGGCTGTTTCTGAGATTGTGCTGTGTGTGGCTGTAAAAACAGGATTTAAAGGAGGTGCAAAATGGTAGTTTTCCTGTTCTGTCCTTGGCCAGCTCTTTCTCTTGTTCTTTTTGCTCGATATACTTCTCTGTGCTTGGCCTGAACAGTGCAGATCCTTTGAATTGCAGTTTTAGAAGCATATTTTTTGGAGTCTTGGTCAGCCTGCCATAACTTGAACCACAGTTGGTATCTGGCTCTATTAACTGTTGTGGTGGCTCTGGCAGACATACTGAAAAGGTCAATTGCTGTATCTACCAAGTACTTACTTCCCTGCATCGTATAGTCAAGGGTGGACCCATGCTTACTGTCCTGTGGGAAGTCCCTCTAAATTGCTTCCAAACATCTCATTATGGCTTTTGCAGTATAAATTGATGCTAATGGCACCTTCATCATTATGTTGAACATTTTGTGTGTCTTCTTGATTATGACCTCCACCTTTTTGTCTGCTGGATCTTTTAGGGCAGTGGATCTTTTTAAAGAGAGTACCATTTTATGGCCGAGTGCCACAACCTGTACAAGGCTCCTCTGCTTTGTTGTCCAGCTTTGGGGGGGCAGCCTAGAACTCTTATTGTTTCTCTGGTAGGGGGTCTCTTGTCGAATGTCTATTTATCCCATGTTGTGGCCAGAACCAGGGTATCACACTCTCTCTTAGGAGATCTTCAAAAGCCTTGCATGCCAGAAAAAAAATCTGATTTTGTTCTGTTATGAACCAGGGGATCTAACTTTTCTTCTGCCAGTGTAACCACTGGTTTCAACTTCAGGGTTTCTCTGATTACTCTAATTAAATCTGGAATGATGTCAAAAGGACATACTGTGAGTGGGCTCTAAGGTCCTCTTTTTTTTGTCTTCTGAGTCCTCTTCACCTAAAGAGGGTTCTTCTGCTTTGCTGTTCAGTTCCAGATCCTTTCTAGACTCTTTAGTTTAGGGGTCATGTGTGACACTTCCTTGTCTTGCTTGTTACCAGGCTTTTGGGGTTTAGTTTGCCCATCGATTGTCCACTAATTTATGGAACATATTCACCATAGTCACCTGGAATATGGAAGAGGAGTCCTCTATCACTGTGTTTTTCACCATGGCTGAAGCCTGACCATTATCCTGTGGATCACAGATGTCCTCCTGATCATGAGCATCCTCATCATTGATGCAGAGTAGGGATGTGTGAAAATTAATCTCCGCCTGTGGAATTTGGGTGAAAGTGCGAATTTCGCTTCTGCTAAAGTTTGGAAATCATTTTCAGAACTTTTGCAGAAATTTCACCTTAAAACTGTGGAAAAAGTATAAAAAACTGAGGGATCATTTATTAAACTGCAGAAGAAAATCCACAGAAAGGATCACTGCCAATGGTAATTTCTGAGGCTTTTTTAACTGCAGTTTAACTCAGTAATCCACCCCTACTGATCAGGGTCCCAGTAAATACCTCCAATCCCTTCCTTGGAACCTCATGGTTTCTAGTGCCCCCCCCACCCACCGATCATGGCTCCCAGAACATTTCATTTCCCTGATGTCTAGCAGATCCCTCCCTATCCTGGATTCCTTAGTCCACAAATAAACAGCCAGTAGGCTACCAACTCATCCCTCTCCATTCCCAGTATTCCCTGGTGTCTAGTGGACCTCTCAATCCCAGATCCCTTATAAAACAATCTCAATTCCCTGGTGTCTATTAGACCCCCACAAACACCACCCTGACAGTTCATCTGTCACCACCCAACTCCTCTCCCCACCCTGCCCCTGAGCAGGCCACCAGTGCAGCACTCCTCTCTCCTCCATTACCAGTGGCCCACTGAATTGACAGTGAATACTGCATGGTTGTACAAGCAGGCACTCATTCACTAACAGTTCATTAAACTGTGGAAAGAATAAATTCTGCAGTTTTAATGCATTTTTCCGCAGTTCACAAAAAAAGTCTGCAGAACTCTGCAAAAATCTAGGGAAAATTCTACTTTCGCCAATGGCAAAAGTTCCATAATTTCCACAAAATTTCTGAAATTTCGTGGAAGTTCTGCAAAACTGGAATTCACAACTTTCACCCATCCCTAATGCAGAGGGAACAAAGATCACCAGTTTGATTGTCTTAAGGATGTTTGGGCAGTTTCTGCAAATCTTCTTAGATTCTCCTATCTCCAGGTTGATTTGGTTCAACTGTTCCCTTCTCCCCAGGTCTATCACCACTCCAAATGGGTCAAAACAAAAGCAATGCAAATCTTCCTCACAGATGATGTAGAGCTGGATCATAGTGTCAGAAAAATAATTGAGGCTGGGAGGACTAGATGGCAGCTCATAGCAGGCCCACATGTTCACCCTTTTCAGGAGGATCCCAGAAAACTGAGTGCCCAAACATAAAATAGCCACTAGAAAACAGCTTTACAAAATGTCTGATCAATCAGCCACAATTAACCCTTGCTGTACCACAGACTTATATATTAGTCCAGAATTCCTATACTTTCTAATTCTATCGGAATCCTAAGGGTTAAGATGGACACTGTCGTGTGTCTAGAGGTATTTGTGACCCCAATGGATGTGCAAGAGCCCAAGCTAGCCACCATGGGGTATCACAAAATAGCCATAAAGTAGATGTCACTTCCAAGATGACTCCCAAAAGGTATGGCAAGTGGAGTGAGTAGAAACCTCACCTGAGGTGGCCACCATGAGGGAGACACTCCACTTAATGTGGTCAGCTATCTGGGGTGGGAGGGAGACACATATGCCCTGGGAACCATGAAAATGGCATCAATGAACAGGCATGAAGATTGGGCAAAGTAGGAAATTACATTTTCAGTGTGGGGACAACAGAATGTAAAAGTGGGAAATTCCCCTGCTGTGGCTGCCTGAGAGAAATCTGGAACAGTCAGACTGCTAAGGGCAACTCAACATTCCTCCAGTAAAATTGGGTGGAGTGAAAATCAGGGAAACATGGCATGACTACTCTAGGAGGATAGCGGACTGTGTGTCTCTCTGGCCAGAGTGTGAGGCCTTAAAATCAATTTCCATCGAGACTTCTGAGGGGTGTGGAAGGAAGAAGTTGAGCCTGGAATCCATCTAGCAGCCCTTCCCTGTGGAGACTTTTGGCAATACCCTGAAGATGATCTGTGAATGGGGTGCCAGGAGGTGTACCTCTGCAACAGGTAGTAGAGCAGGCTTGCTGAGATCTGGTGACTGCATTGTGAGAGGTGGATCAAAAAGGTGCACCTCTGCAGTCTGTAGCAACAGTCTTGAGCAGATAAGCCAAGAGTGCTGAAAATGGGGAAGACAGTTGGCTGTGTGGAAACCATGATGATCTAGCCTAGTCCCTGCAAATCTCTACAGCTGAAAATTCCTCTACCTAGCACAGTAGAGAACAACAAAAAATCAAACAAAAAAAATCACATGGACAAACAGCATGCAGTATGGCACTGTGACAAATGGAAGTGATTGAGTACCAATGCCCGCAGTCTGTGTAACAAGCTTCCTGAACTAGTGGCCTTAATGAAAGAGGGATGCCTGGATATTGTGGCAGTCACTGAAACATGGTACACAAAGAACCATGACTGGGATGTCAACATAACAGGATGCACAATCTACAGGAGGGATGGGGTGGGTAAAAGAGGAGAAGAAGTAGTTCTCTATATAAGGGAAGGGATTAAAGCAATAGAACTGAAGAGTAAACAGGAAGTTGATGAGTCACTATGGGTCACCCTGGAGACAGGAAATGGCACCACAATCTGCATGGGGGTTGTGTACAGACCCCCATCTCAGGGGGAGGAAATGGACAAGGAAATGATAGAAGGCATCCTTAACATGGCAGTAAAAGGGGAGATATTCTTGATGGGGGCCCTGGATATGCCAGTTAACTGGAGTACCTTTGCTGCAGGGACACTCAAGAGCAGGGTCATTTTTGATGCCCTACAGGGGGCATGCTTCAGACAACTAGTGCTGGAACCCACTCGGGAGGGAGCAATCTTAGACCTGGTGCTCTCAAATGGGGATGGAGAACGGATCTCAGATTTAGAAGTGGTAGCCATCTAGGAACAAGTGATCACCAAACAGTGTGCTTCACAACAAACACAGCCATAGAGTCAAGCCATACAAAAACAAGAGTATTGGACTTTAGGAGGGCTGACTTTGGGAAAATGAGAGAGTGCCTCAGAAAAGCACTAGCAAACAGGGAAGGAGGAGGGGTGGAGGAGCAATGGGGAATAATCAAAAGAGCCATCACAGAGGCAACAAGCCTTTGTGTCAAGCAAATCAACAAAACCAAAAGAAAAAAAACACTATGGTTCTCAAAAGAGGTGGAAGAGAAGGTTAAGGAGAAAAGGACAGCTTCAGAAAATAAGGAAATACAGAAGGAGCAGGACACAGAACTTTATCAGTTAAAACAGAAGAAGGCAGGGAAGCCAGTCAGAATAGCAAAGGCACAAACTGAGGGAAATATAGCCAACTCTGTTAAGGGGGATAAAACCTTTTATAGGTACATTAGGGAGTGAAGAAAGACAAAGGGAGGGATACAAAGACTTAATAAAGGGGAGGGAATGTGGACAGAGGGTGACAGTGAAAAAGCAGGGATACTGAATGAATATTCCTGCTCATTATTTACAATGGAAGAGGAGGGGAGGTACCTAAACCAAACAAGAGAAACACTCTGAATAGAGGGTTTGATACCAGTCCATTCACAGAAGAAAGGATTTTGAAAGAACTCTTGAAACTGAGGGTGGACAAAGCAATGGGGCCTGACTAGATTCATCCCAGAATTTCAAAAGAATTAAGGGTAGAACTTGTAGCAGCACTGACTACTCTAACAAATTATGGGAGGATGGTGTGGTACCCAAGGACTGGAGAAGTGTGGATGTGATTCCATTTCACAAAAGTGGGAGCAGGGCAGAGGCAGGAAGCTACAGACCAGTTAATTTGAACTCAGTGGTAGGGAAAATGATGTAATCACTTCTGAAGTAAAGAATTGTTGAGTACCTAGAGGCCAGTGAGGCACAGGATCCAAGGCAGCATGGTTTCACAGCAGGAAGGTCATGTCAGATTAACTTAATATATTTATTTGACTGGGTGACCAAAGTAGTAGACCAGGGAAGGGCTGTGGAAATGGCCTACCTAGATTTTAGCAAGGCATTTGACAGTCTCACACAAAAGATTAATACACAAGTTAGTAAGCCTTGGAGTGGGTCCCAAGGTAGTAGCCTGGATAAAAAAAACTGGCTGGACAAAAGGACACTAAGGGTAATAGTAAACAGATTATGGAGTGAAGAAAAAAGGGTAACTAGTGGGGTACTGCAGGGTTCGATACTGGTCCTCTTTAATGTCTTTATAAGTGACATTGTACAGCACCTGGAAGGAAAAGTATGTCTCTTTGCAGATGACAAAGATCTGCAACAGGGTTGATATACAAGAAGGGGTGGAAAGGATGAAAAGGGATTTGGCAAGGTTGGAGGAATGGTCAAATATATGGCAGCTCAGATTCAATGCAAGGAAGTACAAGGTAATGCATCTGGGAAACAAAAACCCAGGGGAAGAGTACACAATGGGGGTGAGAATAACAGTCAGAAATTGAAACAGACCTAGGAGTAATTATATCAAATGACCTAAAGGTGGGCAAGCAATGTGAGAAGGCAGTAAGAAGAGCTGGGAGGATACTGGGATGCATAGGGAGGGACATCAACAGTAGAAAACAAGAAGTTATTATCCTTCTGGACAGACAGTTGGTGATACCCCATCTGGAATACTGCATGCAATTCTGGAGACCCCATCTCTGCAAAGACACAGAGTGAAGGCTGTTCAGAGGAGGGCAACTAAAATGGTGCAGGGTCTGGACCAGAAGACATATGAGGAGAGACTAAAGCAGCTACATATGTATACCCTTAAGGAAAGGAGGGACAGGGGGACATGATAGAAACTTTCAAGTATCTCAAGGGAATTAAGTACAAGAGGGTAGCATCTTTCAGAAAAAGATGTGGAAGAACAAGGGGGCACAATTTGAAGATAGAGGGGGGACTGCTCAGAGGTAATGTTAGAAAGTATTTTTTTTTTCACAGACAGGGTTGTGGATGCATGGGACAGCCTTTCTGAGGAAGTTGTGGAGTCAGGAACAGTGGAGAATTCAAGAATGCATGGGACAGACATAAGGCAATTCTAGTGGGGGTTAGGAGGAAGTAAGCTGTTGATTAACTAGAATCTGCAGCTTATCCATCAGGTAGGGAAATGGGCAGACTAGGTGGGCCAAGTGGTCCTTATCTGCCATCAAATTCTATGTTTCTATGTTTCTATGTTAAAGAATGCATGCACCAAAACAGCCAGGAAAATGAGAAGTCAAAAAACAAGAATTTATCCACACTTGCTCAGGGATTTAAAAGCAAGGAAGCCCACAGGTTATCCAAACAGCAACACAAGAGGCTCACAGTGTGAGCCTATTCCTGCAATACAGACAAAGTGCAGCTCTCCCGAGGTGTACTAAAAATGCACAAAACCTGGAAAAAAAAATCACCCAGCAGACAGCACAGTAAGTAAGACAAGTTCTGGTCAGAGTTGATATGTCTGTGGAGAGCTTTTGGGATCCTTTTACCCATTATTTGTAAAGAATTTAAACAATGCAGATCCGGTGACAGGCAGTTTCAATGTGGTCTTCCTTTTACACAATTTTACTAAGTATTTTCCTAGAATATGCCTGCTGATTGCTATATTTAGCCTGGCTAGTTCACAGAAGAATTGGCATCCTATTTTCAGGTGGCAAAGCACTGGCAGTAGGATGCTGGAATGTGTCATACATAGGCACGAGCTGTGTGCGGGTGATAACTTCCAGTGGCCATACACCTCAGGTGCTCGCATGCAGATCCATCATCCTGGAGCCATTGCACTGCTCAGTGCGGGTGACAGTCGATGCTGTACCCACTCACACAGGTCCCAGAACAGGTGTGTTACAGTCGACCTCCCATTCATTTGTACAATTGGGGAACTGCAGATGTACTATCCATAGCCTGGAGCATACACTGCAAATGGCATTGCAGGATATTGCACCCCCTAGTACTCAGGATACCTCAGCAGTCCAGAGGGTGGCATGTTACACAGGGCAATGGGTGAGATTGTAGGCCTGTAGCAGTGTATGATGGCAGGAAGATACAGCATCAAAAAGGCATGTACTGGAGGTGTGTCAATTCCCTCTTACGGTTTGCCAGGGATGTACTCATGGCTGCACACAATGGTGGGTCCACAGCTTGTGTAGTGTCACAATGCATGGTACAGCCACTTGGATCATTCTGGAGTGAAGGTCCCCAGCCCAGGTCCAATGCAGTTGGCAGCTGGCTGTGGCAGGGTGTGGAGGGCAGTGTTAGTCTCCACAACAGGTCAGGTATGGGGGGAGCAGGGGTGTCTATGTACCAAGGCAGTGGGTGGGGTTTCTCTATGCTATGGATATGGACCATGGTTTCCTCTGCTGCAATTGGGTCCAGGGGGCCCTACACTATGGAGCTCTTCAGGGATGGAGTTGGATTGATCAGGGATGGGTGGGGGTACCTCTAGTCCACCAGGACTGCCAGGTTGCTGTGTACCTGGGTGCACTTCTGCAGCCCACCTGTGGGTGACTGGCTGGGTTATGGCAGATATTCATGGTTTAACTGTGGCTGTGCTGCTCTGGACTGTGAGGGCTGCATTCCCACAGAGTATACTGCAGCATGGCATATGCATGGGAACACACCCTTGACTTGTCGGGCACACTATTTCTGTGTACCCTGGCCCATTGCCTTGTGGCCAGCACATCCCCCATGTCTGAATATCACACTGCGGTGCATTTTTGGAGTTGCGCGACATATCTTCCTTTTCTGCCAGGATGCACAGTGCATCTCCTTTGAATATGGGAACCTGGACTAGACTACCCTGAAGAAATACATCATCAAAAGGGTAAAATCATGACCCCAATAAAAACAAGATATTGCATCTAATCTTGGACAGCCAGAGTAAATACAGTGCAAAAATGTGTAAACGAAGAGCACTATGACAATGAGATGTAACATCTCCCCTGCGCTATCCAGGATATAAAATATAGGATAAGAAATATTTCCAGAAAATCTAGTCTAAACTGAACTTCACTGTGTCCATTGACAGTTTATTGTTTTATAACATATTAGAATGTAGTATTTATTTTGAATGTTGTGGCCATGAGGATGATGTGTACAGAGTGCATATGTGTTTGCTGAAGCTCAATAATTGTTTTCACAAAAAGCATGGTAGAAAATGCCTGCTAATTGCTACATGTTTAGTCTTGGTAGTTCACTGATGACCTGGCAAATGTCTGAGACAGTACTTATCAGATATTGCCTTTAGAAGTTAAAATTATAGATTTGCTGGGAAAAGGAGACATTTATGAGATATGAATCTTTCTTGAAAGACAATACATTCCCAAGTGACACTAGTAGTAAGAAGCTGTTTAAATGCTAAGTATTTAAATGTGCAAGTTGTTGCATTCTGAAGGGGGTAAACAAATTTCCGGTTTAATAGGCAAACAATATTTAACAAATATTTAATAAGCTGCTTGAGTTTCCTAATGGCATCTGATAAAAATGTTGGAGACATAACTCCAGGCTGCTTAACAGAAAGAAGGAAGTATTTTATTTCAGTTGGAATGGAAGGATACATTGAAAAGTCCAATACGTGTTCCATGATACTCCATTTTCAAGCCACAGTGTAAGGTTTAGATAGCTGTGTTGTGTTTTCTATTTTCAAATAATTCAAGCCACACAGAAGTTGGTATGTTTTTCTGTAATATTTATTCTTGCGAGCTCATCTCTTTCAAATACATGTATCTTAATATCACTTGTTATGCATTCATCATAGCATACAAGGATATATCTTTAGTCGGTAAGTGCTAACATTTTACTCTACACAGAGAGCTTATATAGTGTCAAGTCAACAGTATATTTCTCAATATTTACAACTGCTGGTACCTTTCTACCAATCATATCTTTGTCATAACTTTGTCTTCATGTTATGCTATATTCAATTCTTATCAGCAGTGGCACCCGTCATCGGATGTCCTAACACTTTTCAGATACTGCTGTCATTTGTCCCTATTATTTAGTACAACAGCATAACAAAAGTACATCAACATCTGCACTCCATCCCTTTCTGATGGATGAAGTTAGTTGGTCATGCACCTACCTCGTATACAGTACAGTACATGTTAAATTATTCCACTACTTGAGTAAACACATTTGGTCAGTACAGGAAATTACACTGAAGCATCCTAGAAAAAGGCTATACTTTAACACTCATACTACCTATTGTAAAAGGTTGTACTGAAACAAATGTTTAACTACAAAATGTTACACTACAACCCCCCCATGTGACTCTATAACTGGAGATCACACAAGATGATGTTGCCATTGTAACATTTGTATTTGTCGAACCATGTATTTCATTTTATGATACAACAATTGTACAATAATAAGAACACATATTACTGCAATACCGCAACCCACCACTACTACGGTTAGACTAGTACCCAAAACAGCCAATCCCCAATCCCACCAGGATATAATAGGGATATATGATGATTGTTTGGTTTTTTTTGCCTCTTTAGCAGAGGCCTTTTGTGTTAAAATAAGTCCTTTTGTTTGTTGACGGTACAACAAGGCATTGAGTGTCATTTTATCAATTTTGGGTAATTCAAAAAGAGGTGGAGTTCCAAATCAGTGAGTAAATCCAAGGCCATACTGGAACCATCGATATGGATTGGCTATAGGCAGCACGTTCCCCTGAGGTTCCAATTTGCAACCAGCCAGGTCTTGTCACTACACCCCCATACATTCCAAGGTTGACCTGCGATTGCACACCATGATTGGTTTCATTTCATTGCTTGGCAGTATTCATTTGCAGACGTTAGGGTAAATTTACATTGCTCAGGATATCACGGGGCGATTGTTGTCTCTTCCCCACATATTAAGGTTTCATGTTCATGTACACACTGTTGCTTAGGTAAGACAACATATTTATCATGTACTGGGATAATAGTGTCACCTGGTATTTGGAGTCTCATGATCTGATCATGTATTAATACTCCCAAATTACTGATTTTCCACAATATTTTTGGTGGTTCAGAACATACAGGTATTATCACTAATATGAGAATCACATGTCGCAATGCATGTACCTATTGATTTGGTGAATTTCATACTTTTTTCATAGCTAAGGGTGGTAGAAATACAGTGGGATGATCCAATAATCTAGTCACATTATTTTTACCAATTTCTAAAGGTAATCTATTTGTTTTAATTTTTATTTAACTCATTGACTAGATAAGCATGTGCTTTAGCAGCTAATTGAGAGCAAGCCAGTTCTATATAGCTTTTTCCTACACATATTAGAAAGTGAGTTATAAAAATGGGCTGCTTATCTGAGTAATAATTTAAAAATTCTGTAAGGTTTCTCTAAATGCAAACCAATCAATGTCCTCATAATCAGCTGATAATTTCGCAGTAGCTGATAATAGTCCAGTAGCCATATCTTTTAAAGTTGTTTCTAAAGAACGAACATTACCTTTTAAAACCATAGCATCAATACCATTAGCAATTTCTAATCCCAAGCCTAACCAGCCCCATACGTCTCTTTTATGACAGAATAAGCCTGGTGTGCCTCTGCAGGAATTTGAAATGACCACATTTGTGTCTATCATGGTATTGATTTAAAGTATTATAATACTGTTCCCACAACAATACTGAGGCCTGATCCTTACACTGAAGTGGTAATCGTGGAAAAGGCAAATGCAGTAATATATAATATTTAAATTTACATTTAACCCTACTGTATAGTTTCACAATAGATGTATTGTATAAAAAATGCCACATATTATGTCTTGAAACTTTATAAAATGCATTTTACAACGTAATATTGGATGGATATAAATCTTGTTCTTTTGTTAAATTCGTAGTATCCCCCAACATGGAGCAGATATAGATCCCATTCTGGGCTGTTGTGTTCATTGACACACATAGCCGTGCCAGGCCAGGTGTCTGGCGAGCATCCCCATGTCACATGTTGACATTGTCCATAACAAAGAAAGTACCATTTGACAAGAAGACATCCAGTGTGTTCATGTCGTTCTCCTAATAGTACTGGGATACCCCACACTGTATGATTAGCATAGTTCTTGTTGTATAAACTGTTTCGTGTGTGCCCTGGGCACCTGTCATAACTATCAGTAGTTACTAGGATCAGTAAGGTACTGCTCAACATAAGTACAGGATACATTGTTGTACTTCACCTATTGAGAGAAACAAAGCAGTATCAGTTATCATCATTTAAAGGCTGATACAATTTACATTGGTCCACATGGATCCATTTGGTCTCTGTAGGCACTTTCCAATTCATCGGACCTGAATGATCCATAGTCCCAAAACATTAATGACATCATAGGGTCCCATCCAATTAGCATCCCATGGTCCCTTTTGACCAGCATTTTTTTTTTACCATGACGTGATGACCTCTTAATAGGCAGTATTACTTTTTCATCATGTTTCTGTTTTTCCAATGAGTCTGTGCCATATTTCTGGCAGCATGGGGGAAATAAACAAATAACTGTTTTTGCAGCTGTTGCAAAAATACATCAGTTTTGATACAGTCTAACACTGGTGTTGATAAATCTAGATCTGAAGGATAATACAGCCACATATCTTGTCCAGTCATCAAGTGGTATGGGCTATAGTCAGTACTCCTGTTTTCAGCACCTCTTATACCCATTAGGATGTCTGGTAAGTGCATCACCCACCCTTTACCAGTATCCAACACTGCCTTTTTCAGTGCACTTTTTAGAGTGTGATTTAACCTTTCCACTATCCCCGATTGTGGATGATAAAGTAAATGCAAACATTGGGTGATACCCACAATATCACACAAAGCTGTCATTTTCACTGTAAAGTGAATTCCTCTATCACTTTCAAGTATTCTGGGAAAACCCCATCGTAAGAACCTGTTCCCATAGAGCTTTTGCAGTAGCTGTAGCACTGTCATTCCTTATGGGCAATGCTTCCACCCATTTGGAAAATATGTCAACAATGACTAATAAATATTGAAACCTCCCCCTTTTGCAGTAGGCAAGGGCCCCACGTAATCAATTTATAAGCTGGACCAAGGACCGTCCGCCAGGGGGATCAGCATTAACGGAACCCTTTTACCAGGCACTTGAAGATTCATCTGTGCCCAGATGATACAAGCCTCCAGGCATTGCTTGACATCTTTTCCCATTTTTGGCCACCAATATTTTGTGCCAACATTTTACAAGTTCTGTGGAGTCCACAATAACTTCCAATTCAATGATTATCCATGATATATTTTCCCGAATGAAGTGGGTGGTATCCACTTCCTAAACCCAGGTTGTCGTTCCCACACTACCATATCCCAATAAATCCCAAACTGAGATAACGCTCTCAACCTTACCCAAACTATTTTGGAACCTACCCGCTTAAACCATAAGTCCAGTAATCACATACTACTAGACTGGGCGCTTACATCCCACCCTCATTGCGACATCAGTTCGGGTCTCCTTTCCGATTCCATTAGTGACCACCACCTTATCTACTTGGTCCGCAAAATCCACCGACTTAAATCCCCTCCCAAATTTATTTTCTAACGCTCTTACAAATCACTCAACCTCTCTCCCCTCCTGGAAGATCTCGCTCACTCAAACTGGGTCCCAAGCACTGACTGCTCTAGCATGGATTCGGCCTTTACACATTTTCAAAACACCTTCCTCGCCGCCTGGGACAAACACGCCCCCCTGCGCCGGGCAAGAGTCCATGGGTCTCATCTACCCTAGATCTCCCCTGAGTTGATAGCCTGCCAACAAGCCTGGGACAAAGCCTGGCATAACTACAAAGCCACGCCCCTCCCAAATAATCTTGTCACCTACCGCATGCTCCCGCAACAAATATACAAAGGCCATCCATCTTGCCAAGGCCGAATATTTCAACAAGACCCTAAACGCAAATCTTGGGAATCCGTCTAAATTCTGGAAAGTCATTTACTCCCCCCTTCACCCCTCAAACAGCAAACCCTCGACCTCTTCTCCTCATCCAAGGGACATGCCTCACCAACTCCCAGAAGGTAGCCATCGAGTTCAACTCCTATTTCACTACTTGCACCCAAATCCTCCTCGATTCCTTAACCCCAGCAACCTTGCCCACCCCGCACACATCAACTACCTCCTCCACCCCCCCTGCCATCTATCCCCCTGACAACAGGTAGGACCCCCTTTTCATTCAGACTCATCTCTCCTATCGAAACCTTAGATGCCCTATGCCCCCTGAACCCCTCCAAAGGCAAATCCCCCGATGGTCTTGATAACAAACTCCTCTTCCTTTCTTCCCCAGCCATTGCGACACCCCTTGCTGACCTATTAAATCTATCTTTTGCCACCGAGTCACTCCCCTCCATTTGGAAGCATGCCACTGTCCTTCCTCTCCCAAAAGGTGGTGATCCCTCCTCCACTACAAACTACCATCCCATCTCCCTCCTCCCCGCCCTCACCAAACTCCAAGAACACCTAGTTCTATCCCAGCTCTCCCACTTTCTCTCAGAAACCAACTTCTTCACCCCATTTCAGTCCGGCTTCAGAAAACACCACTCTACCACCTTCTCCCTACTATGTCTCACGGACACCATCCTCTCTGGGATGGATAAAGGGCTAATCACTACCGCTATCTTCATAGACCTAGCTAAAGCTTTCGACACAGTCTTCCACCCTTTCCTACTATCCCACCTATCAAGAGCCGGTTTAGCCGATTCTGCCACAAACTGGTACAGCACCTACCTAATAAATAGAACCCAATCCACTAGAATAGCTGACCACATCTCCCCCCCATCACCACTGACGTTCCCCAAGGCTCAGTTCTTGGTCCTATTCTATTCTCCATCCTCCTAAATGATCTGTCAAATTCATGCTCCTCCTCATCCGTGCACGCAGATGTCATGATCAAGGTCCTTTTACCTCCGGCCAGACCCACGGTAAGAACTCACTTCCAAACTACAAATGGATTTCAACAAAATCCAACACTGGTTCAGTACCAATCAACTCTCCCTAAATCCCAAGAAAACCGTCTCTATGACTTTCGACACAAGGCAGCGTCTATCTAAACTCACCCATCCATTGATCTTCCATACCTTAAACAATACTATCCTCGAGGAAGTGCCCTCCTTTAGGTATCTAGGGGTTTGGCTCGATCGCCACCTCTCCTTTACCATACACGTAGACACCATCACTTCCAAACTGCGCCCTAAACTTGGGGTCCTCTATAGGAACCGCTCCTCCCTCTCGCTACCCCTCAGACGTGATCTAATCCTGAAAATGATTCTACCCACCTTCGACTACTGTGACGTAGTCTATAACTCCGCCTCAAAGACCACTCTAGCCAGACTGGACCCCATCTTTAATGCATTCTGCTGCTTTGCCCTCAATGCCCCTCGCTCACATCACTGCAAGCTCTACCGTTCACTGGCCCTGCCAACCCTGAGCAACCAGCGCCTACTCCACACTGTAAAATTCACTTTTAACTTCTGGCTCGGCTCCCTCCCACCCTACCTAGCATCCTCCCTATCTTCCCCACCTACCCCCACTCACACCCTCAGATCCACTGACACAAGGCTATTATCCATCCCCCAACGAAAGATCACTGCCGGCCAATCAGCCTTCTCCTACCTCTTCCCCAAACTCTGGAACGGCCTAACTGCTCAGATCCACCACTCATCATCCAAATACTCCCTATCCTCTGCCCTCACTAACTTTCTCGCAATAGATTGCAACTGCCCCTAAACTCCCCCCACCTCATTACCTCTCTCCCCCAGCTACCTCCCAGAACCTGACCAGCGGCCTGGCAATAGCCAATTGGCTGGCTTATATACTGCTCTACACGCTCACGCTCATGCTTACTCCCCTCTCTCACTCCTAATACCTCCCTCTTTCCCCCTCCCTATCTCTCCCTCCCCCACTGCACCCTCAGCACCAATACCATTCGCCCTCCCTCTCACATCACCTATACCTACCCCCACGCTTCTTAGCATACTATTCCCCCCCAACTCCAACAGGCTCCTGTGCTTCCCACTGCAGCTCATTACTGCACAGGCACACAAGTTCCGACCTGTCACACTAGTGTGCTAATGGCACTTACATAACTAATGTAGTTCCCCTTAGAGTATCCATTGTATGTTCACCCCTGCCCGTAGTGTTTGCTCTGCTTTGCTCCTACCATGACTATACACTTGATATGTATACCCATGACGTGTTTGTAGTGTTTGCTCTGCCTTGCTCCTTCCATGACTGTACACTTGATATGTATACCCATGATGTGTTTACCCTGTCCCTGTTGTGCAAGTTTATACTGCTCTTACCTTGCCTTTACCTATGTCATACTTACCCTGTCGATACTGTTCATTGTTCTGTACTCCTCTCCTTATGTAAAAAGCTAATTTGTAATACCTCCAATCGATGTTTATTGTCTGTATTGCATTACTGCTAAAATCATCTACTGTATGTATACCTGCCTCCTCTGTAACCCTCCCCCCAGGTCGCACCGTGAGATGAGCATCTTTTTGCTCAGCATGCCTTTCCTGGTGAAACATTTTCAATAAATAAATAGATATCTTCCCATATGGTAACATGTTTGGTTACACACTGTCTGGTGTCTTTCCATTGGTTCTGACAACCCACTATCCAAGTGTTTGTATCTTGGATATGCCTCAAGCTTGGGACTTGTGAGATGGCAGCTATCCATTTAATATGGTGTTTGACAAATTTGTCCATCTCCCACAATTGTGTAGAATCACCTCCTAGAGGGTCTACCCATAAGTTTGTTTGGCTGCAATGTGAGCAAGATTATCCACTAAGTTATTGTTTAACTCATGGATATCCTTTGGATTCTTTCAGTGAGCTCTTACTTTACAAATTGTTATTTTCAAAGGTATCTGAGTGCCTATATTCCCTCATATGTTGTAATATGGGAGCTAATGTGACAGATTCTCCAGATGTTGGCCGCATTCCTCTTAGTCTAAATTGGCAAATGTCTAATAAGGAATTTACCTCAAAAGCACAGTCTGAGAAGACATTAATAGCCTCCCAAGGGTAAGCCATAATAGCTCCATGGACTGCCTCTAATTCTCCTCTAGGGGCAGAAAATTATGGACATCATAGGAATATTTCTTGATTAGTACTCTGTGTCCATATGGCATATCCTGTATGGAACTGTCCATTCTCCCAAAAATGAAAGCCATCTACATAAACATCTTTTGCTCCAGTATTTGGTTCTGCAGCAAATATGAGTTTAAAATCAATCCCCCTTATAGTTCCACAATCATGTGCCTCTCCCTCCCATGTCATTAATTCAACTAACATAGGTGAGGTACATTTTTCTACTGTGATATTTTTCCCTTGAAGAGCTAAAACCCATTTAACCAGTCACTGGGAAGACACCTCTCACATCCCTTTTAAATACTGGAGTGTGAGACATTTGCAGGATAATTCTGTTACAACCCACGATATGTTCTGTGGCTTGTATAGCCCAATATACAGCTAACAGATGTTTTACATATTCTTCATATGTCTCTTCCACAGGTGTTAGTACATGAGAATAATATCCCACAGGACGTAAAGTCCCTGCTCTCTTTTGTAATAAGACCGCATTGATTACCTGATCTGTTGCTTGTACCTGTATTACAAAATCAGAGGACTCAGGACTAATGAGAGCTGTAGCTGTCAGTGCTTGTTTAAGAGCCATATATGATATTAAAAAAACCTTTTTGTTAAGTTTGTTGACATGTGAGATTTAAATAAATTTTTGGACATTAAATCACATTTTCTATGTCAGAGTGAAAAAGTTCACTTGTATAGCTCAACATGCAGCAGGACCTGAAAAATCCTGACAAAATAATGTGCTCAACTTAGATTAAACATGGAAGGTCAAATTATGTTGCAAAAGGTCGCCAATTACAACATGGTGATAATTACCATATCTTTAGTTTTGGCAGTTTTTTGTTTAGTTGAACACTCAATTAGATAGGAGGTAATTATTCTGCCTTTACTCCAAGGAGATTTGGCACTACAACTGTGCCTCTGCTCATAATGTATACAAAGACTGTTTATATGAAAGGTCTTGGGTTCCTGATCGGCATCATCTAATCTCTTTATTTCCTATGTGATCGCCTACGGAAGCCACCCCATCCACATGCCCCTTCCAATGCTGCATCACATCTGCAACTGCAGTTTGCAGACAATGAGTCAAGATTTCAAAACTGGAACATGTCATGGGATGAAACATAAAAATAAACCTGAGTAGCTTAAACTTCACCACAACATCATTATAGTTAACATTCATTACTGAATACAGTAATGTTTTTGCAATTCTCCAAGTACAGAGAACAGCATGATCTTGAGCAGCAGGGAACAACTGTATTCATTACAGAGTCTTGATTTCTAACCCACAAACTTCCCTTTGTGCCACACTTAGTTTATATTTACAATATTTAGCCTATGTGACATATCTGGCTATATTTAAGTAATGAATATTTTCTTTTTCTGACATTTCTTTCTTTAACTGACATGTCCTAGCAGTTATTTCTAACTGATACTATATATACATTTGATATATGTTAGATAACTTGGTTTTATCTTAATTACTTTTCTCATCATGGTCTGTACATTGGCTAACTAAACATAAGTACTCACCTTCCTGGTTTTCAGGAGAGCTGTAAGGACCTTCTTGAAGGTTCATCTCTAAACATTTACGTAATATGGAATCCATACTCATGTCAGTAGGTTCACTGGCAAATCACATCTGACTTTGCCTCAGCTTCCTTAAGTGTCTTCCGACCTCCCTCTGTACATGAATTAGTTCAAGTATGGTAGGCATTCCTCACAGTGGCTTTCTTCTTTTCTCGGTTAATTTGATGTCATCAGCAACCATATAGACTGTCTTCAGACATCTGAGTCACAGCACCAATTGTAAGGTTTAGATAGCTGCGTTGTGTTTTCTATCTTCAAATAATTCAAGCCACACAGAAGTTGGTATGTTTTTCTGTAATATTTATTCTTGTGAGCTCTTCTCTTCCAAATACATGTATCTCAATATCACTTGTTATGCATTCATCATAGCATACAAGGTTATATCTTCAGTTGGTAAGTGCTAACTTTTTACTCTACACAGAAAGCTTATATAGCGTCAAGTCAACAGTATATTTCTCAATATTTACAACTGCTGGTAGCTTTCTACCAATCATATCTTTGTCATAACAACTTTATGTCTTCATGTTATGCTATATTTACTTCTGAACAGCAGTGGCATCCATCATTGGATGTCCTAATACTTTTCAGATACTGCTGCCATTTGTCCCTATTATTTAGTACATCAACATAACAAAAGTACATCAACATCTGCACTCCATCCCTTTCTGATGGACACAATTAGTTGGTCATGCACCTACCTCATGTACAGTACATGTTAAATTATTCCACTACTTGAGTATACACATTTGGTTAGTACAAGAAATTACACTGAAGCATCCTGGAAAATGGCTATACTTTAACATTCAGTCTACCTATTGTAAAAGGTTGTACTGAAACAAATGTTTTTTACTACAAAATGTTACACTACATACAGATAGGAAGATGACTGTAGGCTCCACCCACAGCCATAAAAACGAAGGTGAGAAAAATAAGTATTTCAATAGCCTTAAGATCTTACATTGTAGGAACAAAAAATAATATTTTCTAGGAGCCAAACGTATTGTGGCCAGCCTGTAGGGATGCACAAACAGGACTGAGGAATAGACTACAGAAAAGGGTGGAGACCAGATTAAATTCTGACTTTCTTTTTTCAGGTTTGTGCATCAGACTAGCAAATGAAGCCAATACTACCCAATGGTCATCATTCTCTGAGTGCTGTAATGCATGATCAATAATGTGCATATTACAGCAGTTGGAGGTATGGGGACATCAACACACACACACACACACAGACACACACACACACACATATACACACACACACACACACACACACACACACACACACCACAACTGGCAAACAATAAGGACTTCCCACTGTAATGACCTTATATACTATTAGTACATAAAACACATTCCACAGACTGTTCTAAATTGGTTTTAAGAATACAGGAACTCATTATTGTAGCCTCATTTGTTATGAGAAGGCAGTCCATTTCAATTAGTTTCACTTGCCCAATTGGCAACTAAATTTCTTTAACAGTTCAATTTTTGCACAGTCCACAAGTATGTATGTTCAATAAATGGTTTTGCACTCTGTGGTCCCGAAACATTTTTTTCTACAAGAGCTTTGGTGATCACAGGTGGACTTTGTGTTTTCCTGTTCTGTGCTGTTCTGGAACTGCTTCAATCTGAGTAGCTTTCCCTTGTTTACAGTGATGATTCTGATAGAAGCCCAGACCAGCTGTAATGTGGAATCCCTGTTGTGAAACTGCAGGAGGGCACTATGGGACATTGCAGTCCACAGAGAGGGCAGCCAAATCAGAATTGTTGCAATGAAGCTATGTGTGTTTCAAAAAAAAAAAGTCACCAACAACCTATGCCCTCAGACCCTTACTGGCAAGGAAGTTGAGTATACTGCTAGCATCTTTCAGTGGGGGATGTCCCCTTTCCCAACAGAAACTGTGGTGGGGTACATAGGTAGTTGTCAGGGTCCATCATGTTATAAGTAGGAATACTGTCTCCCTGCTGACAAAATGTATACATATGGGTCCTTAATGCATGGTGTGGCTTGTGGCCCATGCTTTTGATACTCCACAGCCCTGACTTGCCATGTAACTACTGAAGATTGTGGATTGTGGGGAGAAGCAGTGGAAATGGGAGCAACTGCTTGGGGAAGGGAAGGGCTCTTGAATGGCATAAGAGTCTCACAGGACAACAATGGCTTACAACCATAAACAAGCCTATATAGTGTACTATGAAAGTGTGAATGGTAGCATTTGTTAATAGTGCTTTAAAGGTTTTGTATATTTATTTATTGTTTTATGGTAACTGGGTTGGCCCACTGGAAACAGAGAGTCTCATTTCAAGGATGACCTGGAGTTAGTCACGTAGAGAAGTGCATGCATGGTATCAAACATCAGTAGAAACATGGTTCATAACTGAATCATGTAAAATGTTTGTGAATCAGTTAAGACAAGTAATAAAACCTTACAACAGTTCTACAGCTAACAGGTTATTCACTGGACATATTACACAAGAGGAATAGTTCCACAAGGAAGTTACATAGATGGGAACAGTTAAATGAATTATTTTGTTGAATAAAGAATGGCCAATTCAATGTCAAGTGTACAATAACAGCTCTTACATGTCAGCAGTTACATTTAGTTAAACTGGGAATATAGTTCTTGAAAGTTAATTTGAAGGTGCCAGGGTATTAAGATACAGTATTTTAATAGTGGGGTGGGGATGGGTGGGATGGGGTGGGGAGAGATCCACAGTAAATGGGTTAGGTAGACAAAGGATATCTATATCATATATATTGCAAATGTGCAGCTTCATGTTCACTGAAATGATAGGGAACAAACTCAATGGGCAAAAGGCTATTATTTCATGTCATTGCTCATATTTGTACACATCACTTTTAAACTGTGCTTTATTAGAATTTAGCATACTCAACCTACTAGCTCCATATGTATACCTCTCAACTGTTCCCAATTGTTAGGGATGTACCTGATTTTGACATAAAAACTGTCATTGTTCCCTGCTAAATCTGGCGTTTCTGTCACTGAAGAGTTGGTATTTAAATCACAAATTATGTCAGACATTAGTGATACAGTCTAGGTCTAATTTAGAAAATGATTTTATCAATAAATCACATATTGTAACAGCCTTTTAGATTGATATTACTTATACAATTGAGCCCATTTATAAGGACATCCAATTTGCCACCGAAAAATGTTCTTGTAAAATGGACTGCTACTAAAAGTGGGCTTCCATATAACTCAATACCACAAATACCCACTAGGTGCCACCTGCAATACAAATAGAATGAAATTAAAAAACAGGTAGCGTTGATAAATACAGCAGCTCAGCAACCAGGTTGTGAAAATCTGTATGGCACACAGTACATTCATGAAATGCATTATAAAGAATAGAAAGCAGCACATTTTGGTATCATGTATCAAAAAGCCAGCAGCAGCACATCAATCAAGTTGTGAAAGAAAATGCATAGAAAGGCATAATTACCCCTGCAATTTTGCAAAGTAGTCAGTGTTAAGTGTTAGCCTTAAGGATATGCCTATGAGTGAATTAATGTAACAAGGGAATGAAGGTCTGTGAAATGAATGGGCTATCATTAGTTACCACTGAATTCCTCAGACAGACACATTACATGTACCGCAGCTAAACATGGAGGGACACTAGCACTAATGAGCTGTGAATGTGAAGTGATTAGCGACTGAATCAGACACCTATGACAGCTATGCAACTGTGAAAAACATCAGTTGGCTGCTGTAGGGAGGCACAGATCCAAAGGCAGTAACACGAAAAATGTTCTTGTAATTGATCTAGATGTTCTTAGAAACAGGCTTTCCTCCCATTGAATATAATGGGCAAGATCAGCACATAGACAGAATGTTACTATACCCAGGATATTCTTACAACTGATGTTCTTATAAGTGGGTTACTCTGTATTACTATTTTTATGTTCACTTGCAGACCACATGAACATATTACTGTCAGTGTGCTGTTTAAGGGCTTTTTGGGGTGTGCCCCTACTTGCCTATTATAGCTTCAGAATACAGACTCTCCTCTCTAAATCCACCCACTCTGCCTTTCTCTGCCTTTTCTCCTTGAAGTTCTTACCCAATCACAAGCTGCAAGGTTCTTGTTTAACTCCTAATTCTTACAGTATGAAACCTTACTTCTGCTTCCCATTTCGCATATGTGCTACTGTTCACTTCTTTCATATGTGGTGCATTCAATGTTTCTTCTCAGGGAATGGCAGAGATGTAGCACAACTTACATCACTTGCAGTCCCATGATGCAGTACTTGCAAAGCATGAAATGAATGCATCTTCATATGTGGTAAAAAAGTATAACATGTTCTTACATGTTTCTACTCTCATTAATTAATTTATGTAAGGGTCTGTGTTGATCTGAGTTACTCTGCTTACATGTGCTTTGAACACTAAAATTTATGTACTTTGATAATTACAACATAAATAATTAAAACTCAACACATATGCAAAGAAGCAACATGACTATGTATGCGTACAAAGTATAGAAATATAGTAGTACGAGTCTAAACTGTTGGAGGGCTTTTGCAAGCATGTCTGCATAGCTCTTGAGTTCCGAATCTTTCTCAGACTTGATGCTTTCTTCCTTTAAAAGGACTTGGCAAGTCACAAGGCTGGAGAATACAAAATAGAGGGTCATAGAAATAGAGGCTAACCACACACAAGATGAATATCCTGGACTTTCAGAGGGTGGATTTTAAAGAAATGGTAGACTGCCTTAGAAATTGCCTCAGGAGTTCACAGGGATGTGTGGAGGCACAGTGGGCAATCATAAGGCAGCTAACCTCTGGGTGAAGAAAGTGAGTAAAAGCAGAAGGAAAGAAGCTCTGGCCAAGTGAGCAAAATTACACATGTGCTTTGAAATTATTGAACGCCCAGGTGTAACTTGACCATTTTGTTGAGGTGTTGCACCAAATTTTCAACATGGCCTTTTTGGGACCCCTCCTCATGAAGAGTGCCAGTGTCATTTTGTTCACTTGTCCTGAAAGCTGATTTCACAGATCAACTGAGCCATTCTGTGACACAGGTGAGAAAACACATTTCAGGCAGGAGGTGATGAATGACAGCTGTACTGCTTAAAAGGAGGTGTGCAAATATGTCAATGTTGAAAATGTGGAGGGAAAACATTAAAAATTGGCAAAGTTAGGAGACCATGTGTAGAAACTGCACAAGGCACTTGTAATGCAGTCTTGTTTTGGAATTTTCTTCACCAAATTTGCAACATGGGCTTTTTGCGACCCCACCTTATGAACAGTGCCACTGTCATTTCATGAACAGATTCTGAAAGGTGATTCCACGCAGTGATTACAAAATCACCTTTTGAGACAGAGTAACGAAATAACAGTGAATGTTGTCATGAGATGGGGTCCCAAGAACCCCATGTTGAAAATTTGGGTACAAAATTCCAAAAAAATGGCTTATTTATCAACATAAGTTGAAAATCCCATTGAATGGCATTATAGCATGCTTAACTTTGATTCCTCAGTTTGCGGTTCGGCTTTGAAGAGAGCAGACATGTCCTGGTCCAGAGAAGATGACAGCGCTGACCTCTGGAGGTAAGTATGGGTAAGGGGGGTGCACAGAGGAGGGTTCTCAGTGGGAGCGTGGGGATGGGGGAAGGGGACTGGGGTGATGACGAGTAACCATATTTTTTTACAGATAAAAGAAAAAAATTACTCACCTTAGTAACTGTTTCTTCTAATGGAATCTTGCTGTATTCCAACAAACTGCAGTTAACTCTGGCCTTTAAACTGCCCCAGAGAACATAGGGTTAAAATTCTATGCAGTGCATAGAATGTTGAGCTCGAGCTCAGTTGAGGTCTCTGTCTGCAGCCCTTTGAAACCCAGCCATCATTCTTACAAGCACAAACTCACTTACTATACTATGTGGAAACTGTAAAATTTTAAACTAGCCAACTGGCAACAGAGTTTTGGATTCCCAAGGAAGACTCAAGTCAGGAAACCCCAAACCAATCCAAAATAAGGATAACAATACAACAAACCACCCAAATAAAAAGGAGGGTGTACAAAAAGCACCTCTGGGGTACAGCACTGCACCTGCCAACCCACTTCCCAAAAACCAGGTTCTGAGAGGGAGGCAGGGAGGGAGGTCAGAAAACAGCAAGACTCCATTAGAAGAAACACAATTACTAAGGTGAGTAATTTTTTCTTCAAACATGAAGTCTTGCTGTATTCTGACAAACTGCAGACTACCAAACAGTACCTCCATGGAGGAGGGAGAAAACCTACTTTGGGAATAAGCTCTGAAGTACAACTGTGCCAAACCAAGCATCACTCCTAGCCTGGATATCCAGAGAGTAATGCTTGGTAAAGGTATGGACTGTTTTCCAGGTGGCTGCTTGACAAATTTCTAACAAAGGGATATCCCTGGCTGCAGCCAGGGAAGCAGCTGTACCTCTTGTAGAGTGAGCCCTCAGGCCTGAGGTTGGAATCTTTCCCAGCTTTTCATGGTAGAATTGTATGCAAGACACAATCCATCTGGCAATAGTTCTCTTGGTGGCAGGCTTGCCCTTTCCCACTTCCCCATAAGTGAGGAACAACTGGAGGGAATCAAACCTGTGACCCTTGGTATGCTCTATGTAGTAGTTAAGGGCTCTTTTAACATCTAAACTGTGTAGCCTCCTCTCTCCTGAGGAGGAATGATCAGTGAAGAAGACAGGAAGAGACATACACTGATTCACGTGGAAGTCTGAGACCACTTTGGGCAAGAACCTCCTATTGGTTCTAAGGACCTCTTCATCCCTATGGAAGGAGATTAAAATCAGGTTCCACTGACAGGGCTTGCAGTTCACCAATATGTCTGGCAGAGGTAATGGCTACCGAAAACACAGTTTTCCAAGTCAGGTACTTAAGCTCTGCTGAGGACATAGGCTCAAAAGGAGGTTGCATAAGTTGAGCAATGCAAACATTTCTAGGAAAACAAACTGAACTTACAAGCTCAAATGGGCAGACTGGATGGGCCATAGGCCCTTATCTGCAGACACCATCTATGTATCTATGTATGTATCTATGTATTTAAGTCCCAGGCAGGGGCAGGGGAAGGACCCCTAAAGGGAGGGTTGGTATGAAGCAATCCCTTGAAAAATTTACAGAATACAGGATGAGAAGGTAGTGATGAAGACTTCCCCACTGACAGAAAAGCAGAAACAGCTGACAAGTGTACCTTGACAGTAGCTGGTCTGAGGCTTAGACCATTAAGATGGACCATATAATCCCAAACTGTAGGCAATTCAGCAGTGTCTGGAGAAATAAGCTTCTTGGAACACCAAATGCTGAATATTTCCATTTGGAGTTATAAGTCTTTCTGATGGAGGACTTTTGAGAAGCTTTGAGAATATCCAGAACCCCCTGAGACAGATGTAAATCTGCATACTCTAACTCTTCAAGAGCCATGCCTTGAGATGGAGAGACCAAAGACTGGGGTACCAAATCCTCCCCTGAGAGGAGGTTAACAGGTTGTAACTCCTGGAAAGAGACAGGGGAAGATGGGCTGCAAGACACAGCAACAGAGTATACCAAGGCTGTCTGGCCCAGTCTGGAGCAATCAGAATCACTTTGCAAGGTTGTGACCTTATCTTGACTAGAACTTTAAACAGTAGAGGAAAGGGAGGGAAGGCATACAGAAATGTCCCTTCCCCAGTTCAAAATCAGAGCATCCAGAGGGACTGAAACCAAGACTGGGGATCTGCAACAAAACAGAGGAAGTTGATGATTGTCTGGGGTTGCAAAGAGCTCTATCTCTGGAGTGCCCCACATTGAGAAAATTACTTTCAACACTAAGGGTTCCAGGAACCATTTGTGATGGTCCTGGGAGATCCTGCTCAGTGCATCTGCTAGCACATTGTCCTTCCCCGGCAGGTGGACTGCTATCAGAGAGGTCTGCAGGGAATAAGCCAGGGACCACAATTTCATGGCCTCTGTGTACAAGGCCATAGACAAAGTTCCTTTCTGCTTGTTGATGTACCACATGTTGGTGGTGTTGTCTGTTCTGTCCTGAACCACCTTGTTCTACACAGACAGAGAAAACTTGCAGGGCCAGAAAAACTGCCCTGAGTTCCAGGAGATTGATATGAAGAAGGGACTCCTGAGGGGACCACAGCCCCTGGGCTGTGAGATCTCCCAGATGTGCTTCCCACCCCAAAAGGGAAGCATCGGTGGTAAGGACCACCAGATGAGACTGAGTGACAAATGGGGCCCCTTGCCTTAAATTGTCCTGATCCTGCCATCATTGAAGGGCTTAGATCCATGTCAGAGTCACTGGAATCAGTTTGGTAAGAGGGTCCTTCTTTTGGGACCAAAAGGCCCTCAGATGGAACTGAATGCCCCTCATCTGGAATTTTGCCCTTGGACCACTGCTGTAGAAGCTGCCATGTGGCCCAAGAGCTGAAGGAAGCACCTTGCTGGTTGGGACACCTGAAGGCTGAAGGAAGAAGCCAGCTCCACAATAACTCTTGCCCTTTCCAGGAGAAGAAAGGCTCTTGCTTTGACAGTATCTCGCTCTGACCCTATAAAGGTAAGAAGCTGCACTGGTTCGAGGACTGACTTGGGGAGGTTGAGAAGGAACCCCAGGTAAGATAGAACTTGCTGGGTCACTTGCAGGTCTGACTTGACTTGGTCTGGAGACTGACCCACTGTGAGCCAGTCATCCAGATATGGAAAGATGGAAATCTTCTGCCTTCTTAAAAAGGCCACTACTACTGCCAGGCACTTTGTGAAAACCCTAGGGGCTGATGTTAGGCCAAAGGGCATTGCTTTGAACTGATAATGGCCTGAGGGCAACTTGAACCTGAGGTACTTTCTGTGGGACACCTGATGGGAATGTGAAAGTAGGCATCTTTGAGGTCCAGGGGGCTAGCCAGTCCCCTGGCCTTAGAGAGGGAAGAATTATTCCCAGAGTCACCATCTTGAACCTTGGTTTTAAAAGATGTTTGTTCAGGTATCTTAGATCTAGGATGGTTCACCACTCCCCTGTCTTTTTTGGGGTAAGGAAGTACCTGGAGTACAGATCTTTGCCCCAGTGTAAGGTAGGAACTCTCTATGGCTCCTAGGGCCAGAAGAGATGAAACGTCTACCTCTAGGGCAAGGGTTTTGGAGAGACTTGCAGGTGGAAAAGATCTGGCTCTCAACTTTGGAAATGTTTTGAAGCTGAGAACCAATCCCTGGCTTACTACTTCCAGGACCCACTTGTCTGAAGTAATAGACACCCAGTCCTGGATGAAGTAAGCCAGCCTGCCCCCTAAAGGGATAGGAGAGTCAACCTGGGCAGACCAATCAGGGTGTCTACTTGACAGAGGCCTTAGGCTGAGGAGTAGATGCAGCCCTGCTCATCCCCCTTCTGCCTCTCCCTTTGAAGAACCCCCTCTGTGAAAAGGACCAAGAGGCCTGTGCTTGGTAGAAAGGCCTATGAAATGGCCTACCCCTGCCACTAGAATGTTGCCTTTGAGAAGTTGCCTGCCTCTCCTTGGCCTGTGCACTCCTGTAAGTGGTCCTTTTCTCCTCCATCTTCTTCATGTAATTCTCTGTCTGCTCCCCAAACAGAGAATTACCTTCCACAGGGAAATCCATGGCCTTAGCCTGGGTGTCCTTTGAGAGGCTAGTACATCTGAGCCAAGCCATTCTCTGAAGAGCCACAGATGTAGCCATGACTCTTGATGACACATCATTGGAGTACACAGCAGCATGGAACTGTACCTTAGATGCCTCAGTCCCATCCACAGCCACCTCCAGCCATATAATTAGCCTGCCTGAGTCCCAAAGAGGATGTCATGTACTGCTTTTTTGCCAAGGCTTCCATCCTCCTTGAGTCTTTATCTGGGAGGTGTGAAGTCAAGGGGACATTAGCCCTGTCACAGGCTGCAGCCTGCACAACCCCAACATGACTGCATTGTTGGTAGAAAAACTCCATGTCTGAGCCTGATAAGGTGTACCTCTTATTCATTCTTCTATCAACAGGAGGTACAGAATTAGGAGACTTTAAAATTTGTTGAGTCTGTTTCCCAAAAGATTTGTTTAAGGGAATAGACAGCCTCCTGGACTCTGGGATGTCCATCATCACTACAAAAGCAGGCTCCTCTTGATCCTCTGTAGCTTCCTCCATAGGAAGCTGAAGAGTTTTTCTTGTAAAACAAATAGTGGGGAGGGGACTCAGAGCCTAGGAGGGGAAACACCAGAAGGTCTGTCTGGGGAGATGTCTGGTTCAGTGGGCACATCCAGACTTTCTACTCCATCCTAGTCATCATCCTGTTCAGAATCCCCCTCCTCCTCAAATTCTGGTTCATAAAAATCTTCAGGGCCATATTACTGAACCAGTGGAACCGACCGAACTGAGCCCCTAGCCAACGGATCCGGATAGGAAGAAACCAGGCGAAGCGATTCAACAATCCGAATTCCTTGGGCAATCTCATCAGTGGTCAGAACATGAACCTCTGGATCTGAACTGGTTGATTTGTCTTTTCTTTTCCTTTTTGTAGGAAGTCAGAACTGAACTGGGCTGGCCATCTGGGTCAATGGACTTCTCGGCCTCCTTTTCCCTAAGTCTACCTAATCTCTTTTCCAGGGTAGACTTAGGAAAATTTTTGCAAATTTGGCAGTTTGTATTGAGGTGTTCAAAACCCAGACATTAAACATGGGTGGTGTGGGGATCCGCCTTAGCAAAGGCCTCCCCAAACTCACTGCAGTGTTGAAACCCAGTGGGCCTGTTTTTTTTTTTTATTGGGTTTCTCAGACATGGCCAACCTACCCAAACTTACTCTTTTTTCGGCAACTGCCAGGCAAGACTCCCTTATCGGTTCCTAACCATGTCATGGGTATTGGAAAAAAACATTTAAAATAAGTTTTTTTTTAGAACCGATAAGGACCGGTAACCACACACTAAAGTAAAGTACAAAAAAAATCAATATAAAGGATCGGTTCAGCCGAACCAATCAAACAAACTTACAATTTTCACACAATAATCAGAAACAACTATCTAGTACTCACGGTACCACAGACAGAGCCTGAAACGACGATGCGTAATAAATTTGGAATAATTTTGGTTTAAAACCAACACTTTAACTGAAACTAACTGACTTTTGAACCGAGCTGAAGGAGAACTCTCCAGAGTGACTGTTCAGTGAGGTGGAGTAAAGAATCTGATGGTTGGGTTTCAAAGGGCTGCAGACAGAGACCTCAAGTGAGCTCGAGCTCAACGTTCTATGCACTACATAGAAATTTAATCCTATGTTCTCCGGGGCAGTTTGAGGCTGAAGCTAACTGCAGTTTGTCAGAATATAGCAAGACGTCAGGTTGTTTGAACACAAACACACATTGGGGGACTGTTTTCTTTATTTACAGGTAACCAAAAAAAAGCAGACATTTGGGCACACTGGGGTGGGCTCCCAGTGTGTCACATGAGTGGGGGGCTACATAATGCCAATGTGGGGATTGGGGACCCCGATGTTGGTGAGTTTTCCTTGTTGCCGATGCTGGTGGCAGAAATGCATCTGCACATGTGCAGCACTCACGCATGCACAGTTGCAGTGAATGGCATTTACCATTAACATGATGGCACAGAGAACTGCGATGCGGTCGCATGCGAGTTAATGCCGAGATGCAAGTAACAGCCAACATACTGCAGCTGTTATTCCATAGTGGCCAATCACAGAAGAGGGTTTCAAGCTCCGCTGGACTTTCAGATGGATAGTTCCAAAAGTCCAACAGAAGGTTGCATGATCGGCCATTTTTAGAACCACAGAGTGATCCCAAAATGGCTGTAGGCTCCACCCACAGCCCCAAAAAGAGACTGTTTTGGTTCTCTAAGGAAGTGTTTGAGATGGTGAAGGGAAAATAGAGTGAGGATGACAGGGAGAAATATCTAATAAAGCAGAGGGAAGAAGGAAAGGTGGTGAGGGGAGCAAAGGCACAGAAAAAGGAAACAATCACCAAAAGGAATAAGACATTCTTCAAACATAAGTGAGAAAGGAATGTGAGGGAAGGATAGTGAGGATTAGAAGGGCAGATGGGGAGACTGTTCAGAAGAGGACCAAGAAAAAGCAGACATCCTGAACAGATATTTTTTAGAAGGGCAGATGAGGAGACTGTTCAGAAGAGGACCAATAAAAAGCAGACATCTTGAATGGGTATTTTTGCTCAGTCTTCACACTGATGGAAGGGGAGAGGATGGACAAGCAGGGAATAACAGTAATGGGGCAGGGGATGTGGACACAAGTCCATTTTCAATGCAAAGCATCTGAAAGGGACTTGCAGCTGTGAAGGTCAACGATGATATGGGACTGGATATATCTAATGGTTCTAAAGGAAATAATAGAAATGACATCATCCCTCTAGATAAGAGCATCAGTAGGGAGGAGGCTATAGGAAATGTGAGCCATTCAATCTTCCTTCAGTAGGAAACCCTACTAAAAGAAAGGCTGAAAGAGTATCTTGAATACAGTGGTTTGCAAGACCACAGGCAACATGGATTCATTTGGCGGGGGTTCATGCCAAACAAATCTGAGGGACTTATTTGACTGGGTGGTCATGGAAATAGATCATGGGAAGGTAACGGACATGGACTATCTTGAGTTCAACAAGTCTTTGACACCGTGCCATACAGAAAGCTGACAGAGAAACTGAGCAGCCTGGGAGTGGGATCCAGAGTGATGAATTGGGTCAGAAACTGGTTAACATATAGGAAACAGTGGGTGGTGGTAAACTGCACTCACTTGAATGATGGTGGAGAGAACAGAGGGGTGCTTCATGGCTCAGTACTGGGACAGGTCCTCTTTAATGTCATTATAAGTGACATTGCCAAGTAACTGGAATAAAGGCATAGGTAGTAGAAGGGTCTGTAAAAGTGATGGGGCTAAGGATGTAAAGCAGTACATCCCCCCGCCAGTTGAACATGTTCACCTACACTTTTATTTTGTTCTCAATCAAATTTGTAATGTGTGGAGTAACACCCCCCACCACCACAACCAACTGACAGCATCACCTGTGCCTTGTTCCTTCATGGCCACCCAAGAAGTACTTGCCCTTCATTTTCATTTTTTAAGTTTGACTACAGTACCTTAACTCAGTAGGCCATGACTCCAACCCACCCCTACCAACACTTCCATGACCCCCACCCTCACCAACACTACTAAGACCTTCACTTTCCAAAATTCGTCTGACTCTGCAAGTCACAAAAGGAGTGATTAGTAAGTAACACTATTTACTGCACATGCTGCATTTTAAAGGCATAGTCCTTCATAGCAATAAATTTACCCAATTACAAAAACTGACAGGACTAGGCCCTACCACATTTATAAAAGTGAATAGGGCATGGCAATAGTGCCCTGCCCCCCTACCCTTTTGGCACCTTTGAGGAAAGGTATGCCATTTTGCAGAGGACACCAAACTCTGCAATAATGTGGACATTCAGGAGGTAGTGGAAAGAATGAGCAGAGATCTGGGGAAACTCAAAGAGTGGCCTAAAGCATGGAAGTTAGGGTTTAATGCCAAAAATTGCAAAATCATACCTAGGGCATAAGAATCCAGGTGCAGAGTATAAGATGGGGTAAGTACTGACAGTCACCTTACAGAAAAGGGACCTTGGGATTATCATAGCTTACTAAAGGTGGCAGGGTAGTGTGACAAAGCAGTGGATCGGTCTAGTGGGACACTGAGGTGCATAAGGAGCAGTATATCCAGCAGATGGAATGAAGTGGTGTTGCTACTGTATCACTCACTTTTGAGACTCCACCTGGAGTACTGTGTTTAGTTTTCAAGGCCACATCTCAGAAAGGTCATAAAAAAAGAGTAGAGGCAGTCCAGATTAGGGCAACTAAAATGGTGCTGGGGTTGAACGAGAAGCCCTATGGGAGAGGAGGAGAGACTGAGGGATCTCAGCATGTATACCTTGAAAGAGAAGAGTAAAAGGTGGCATGATAGAGTCCTACAAGTACCCAAAATTGGAAAACACAGTGCAGGAGAGCAATCTGTTACAAATGAAAAAGAGCAACAGGACCAGAGGGCATGTGATCAAGTCGGAGTGGGGAGTTTGAGATGTGAGGAAATATGTGTCACAAACGCACTCTGCAGCTCAGGCCCTCTGCTCCCACAGTGCAAACCTCAGAGTACAATAGTGTGAACAGGTAACAGACAGGATAACCCTCCTGTCTGCTTTGGGTCCGAATCACCTGTTAGCCTCAAGTTCTGGGTTGATTCAAAATGTGAACCTCACGCTAGCATACCCAGTTAACAGGCTCAGATATGTACCCTCTTTGGGGGGGATGTGGTACAATCCTTCGCTAGGGGTACCTAGCCAGTTCTCCAAAATTAACCCTTAAAACTCTATATGAGACCGTAGGTATATTCTTACCTTATCCAAGCTCAGTAATATCATCAAGCCTTTTAAACCACTGTCAGACTTAAAAATACAGGCACTTCACATGCAAAAAATAACTGAGAAGACATCCAGGCAGTATCTTAAAGAAAATGTGATTTACTAGAAATTGTAAAATAAGTACAATAAAATACAGAAGAAATACGATGAGCTCACAGTCACAAAAGAAAATGGGAAAATTACAGAACAAAACTCGTACCACAATACTTTAGATGTTTGCTATCCAAGTACAGTATTACCTTTTGTAAGTGCCAATTTAGTTAGTGAGAACTTGCTTTCTTCAAAACCCAAAATATCACTTCATGTTTAATGTTACTTGTCTTTTCTCTGTCTTCCCCAACCCCTTTTGGATGAGGTCAGCTGGACCCTCCCTCAGAATTAATTCTAACATACATTCTACCAGGAGGTATCTTTAATTAATGCAACATCAGAAGAAAAAAAAAATCTCCTAAATATGACATCCTTAAATTAAGCATTTCACTTTGATCTTAGCAATCCCAGCATTTGTCATTTAGGTGTTGAACTTGACAGGAACAGCCAAATTACATTTTCTTTCCTGACGTCATAAACTTTAAATTTAGTTTCACTTCAAAAGCCTAGGTAGGTCATAAAAAGGTAATAAAATGCAATTTCTTTAAGGAAGTTTAAATTACAGGGATCTCTTGGTCAGTGTAATACATCCTGTGATTTTCAGCTGCTGATCTTATAATTTTAAAGGCCAAATCTCACACACTGACATTTCACACACAGACCCTTAATAATAATAATAATAATAATAATAATAATAATAATAAATAATATCATACAGGTAACCAGAAGTAGGGACAGAGAGTGACACTCCTTTTCACCTAGACTGAATTTGGGGGCTCTATCCCCTGCATGGGATGAGCTCCACAAGTCAGTTCATACCTCATATAGACACAACAAGCCCATCTGCATTCTGATTGGTTGCTCCAGCCCTATGCAAGATCATCATGTCATACCCTTGCAAGGCAAGACTCCACCTTAATAGTCTACCTTTAGTTTTTCACATTTGTGGCAGCTAAACCAGGGGGTTGTGGTCAGTTTGTACCTCAAAATGCTGCCCATATAAGTATGACTAACTTCTTTAGGGACCACACTATGGCAAGATACTCCTTTTCCACTGTAGAGTATGCCTGCTCCCTGGGAAGTAATGTTTTACCTAGGTACACGATGGGGTGAGCCTTCACTTGGCCATATGCCTGACTCAGTACTGCCTGATACCCACATCTGAGGGGTCAGTCTGGACTATAAAAGGTCTGCAATAGTCAGAACTTGTCAATACAGGAGCACTGCACAGTGCCTCCTTCAATCTGGTAAAGGCTTTTTCACAGGATGGTTCCCAGGTAATTTTCTTGGCATCCTTTTCTTTACCAGGTCAGATTGGGGAGCAGTCAGGGCACTGTAATTTGGTACACATTTCCTATAGTACCCTGCTGTCCCGAGAAAACTCCTGACCTGCTTCTGCATTTCTGGTCTGGGCCATGCCTTGATCGCCTCTATTTTTACTTGGTTAGGATGGAGCTGTTCCTGGCCTACAACATGCCTGAGGTATGCCACTTCAGCCATGGCCACCTGGCACTTCTCAGCTTTGACAGTGAGCCCAGCCCTCTGTATCCTGCCCAGCACTTCCCTAAGATGGGACAGGTGTTCCTCCCAGATGGCATTAAAGATGCCATTGTCATCCAGGTATGCACAGTGGACACCTCAGCACCATTTAACACCTGGTTCACCAATCTTTTGGAAAGTGGTCAAGGCATTCTTCATTCTGAAAGGCATTGCTTTAAATTCAAATAACCCTATCAGAGTTATGAAGGCCAAGCTCTCCCTAGCTCTGTCAGTTAACTACCTGCCAATACCCCTTTGTCAGCTCAATAGTAGTAAGGTAGGTCACCTCTCCCAACTTGTCCAGGAGTTCATCCATCTGGGGCATCGGGTGGGCATCGGACTTTATGATTGCATTCAGCCCATGGTAGTTAACAAAATAATGAGTAGAGACATCTGGCTTGGGCACAAGAACTATGAGTGAGGCCCAGGGGCTGTGGGATTTCTGGATTACCCCTAAATCCAGCATTTTCTCCACCTCCCTCATAATGTTCTTTTGGACAGCATCTGACACCCGATATGCTGTCTGCCATATGGGTACTTGCATCCCTGTCTCCACATGTGTCGCTAAGGGGGTTAGTCACTTACTTCCTGGATCTTGTCCAGGGCCTGCTTGGGTGACAATTTAACTGCTTCCACAGAGGACTCCCACATGCTTTCTTCCAGCAAGTCCAGAAGGGGTCTCCTTCATCCGTCCCCTCCCTAAGGCTACACACTGCAAACACCATGTCAGCCCTATCAGCATATGGCTTCATCATGGTGACATGGTACATTTTTCTGTATGTCTTCTGTCAGGTAACTCTATGTTGTACTTCACATCATTTACCTTTTTGATTACTTTGTACGGTCCTGCCCATTCAGTATGCAGCGTGTCCTTCTGGACCAGGATGAGGACCTTGACTTCCTGACCCACCATGTATGAGTGAGCTCTGGCTCTGCGGTCATACCACACTTTGTTTTTGTTGGGCAGCTGCCAGGTTGCTCTTGGCTGTACTGATAAGCTCCTTCAGCCTTTCCCTAAACCCAAGGACATAAACTATGGGAGTTCCCTGGGTGGCATGCTTGCCTTTCCAGTCCTCCCAGATCAAGTCTAGGGGCCCATGTACCCAGTGTCTGGGGGAAAAGCTTGTCAACTCTTGGGGCACCTCCCTATATCCAAACAGGTGGGGAACGTATTTCTTACAGTCTCTCCCATGCTGTTCAGCAAATGCTTAGAGCATTGACTTCAGGATACCATTAAATCTTTCCAAAAGCCCATTGGCTTGTGGGTGATAAGATGTCATGCATCTTTGCACCACCCCACACTTTTCCCACAAACATTTCATCAGGTCTGACATGAAGAAACCCCCTCGATCGGTGATAACCTCCTGCAAAAACCCAACATGGGAGAAAATCCCTATTAAGGCATCGTCCACGTTGTCTGTCCTCAGAGAGGATAGGGTGACTGCCTCAGGGTACCGAGCGGCATAAGCCACCACAGTCAGGATGAACCTCTTCCCAGAGGAGCTGGGGGTATTTAAAGGACCCTCAATATCCATTCCCACCCTCTGGAATGGCTCCTCCATTATGGGCAATGGAATTAGGGTGGCTTGGGTTTTCTTACCCACCTTCCCTATTTCTTGGCACTGGTGACAAGATCTGCAATACTCCTTCACCTGCTGGATGAAGTTGGGCCAATAGAAATTCTGGGCCAATCACTGCACAGTATGCATGATTCCCAGGTGACCAGACATGGGAATATCATGTGCAGTCTTGAGCAACTGCTCACGATAACCCTGGGGAACAACAAGCTGCCTGCCTATCACCCCTCCCTTTGCCTTTTCAGCCTGAGTATACATCAATCCATTTTCCCAATAAACCTTATGTTTCCTGTCATGTTCTTGTACTCCATCAGAGTCTGCCCAAGGTCTCAGCTTCTCTAGACTAGGGTCACTTCTGAGCAGCTGCAAACTCCTTACACATTCCCAAGGCATGGGACAGGTCCCCTTCAGTATCTAAACTAGGGTCCCTAGCTCTAGTGTCAGGGCAATCAGGATCACTGCCAACCCATACTCTCAGACAATGGGTCACCCTTCCTCCTTCAGAGTAACCCTCTGTAGCTGTTTGGTTAACTGCTACTGGGGAAATTTCTACCCCCCCCATCTCTAGTCTCCATAGAAGGAGACACAGGCTGGGGAACCAGCATCCCAGTGGTTTCCGCAGTGGCTTCTATGGGGTCTAGGAAACTACAATTTTCCCTTGCCACTTGGCTATGTGTAACTGCACACACCATCCCCTGTTTGAGATTGTTGCCAAGGATGACGTCAACTGCTAAAATTTTGCCTACAGCCACCTGTTGCACAGTTTCCCCTGTTTCACCCCAGTCTAGGAGAACACTAGCGAGTGGCAATGTTTTCTCCTCCCCAGTGAACCCTTGTACAGTTACAAATGTATTTGGTACAAGCTGACCAGGTTCTACCAGATTCCTGTTTACCAACGTCAGGGATGCCCCTGTGTCTCTGAACCCTTGTGTCTGTACACCATTCAGAGTGACTGGGTGCATGTGTTCCCTCATGTTTACAGGCATGCTATCATGGACACACAAACAACCCACTTCTTTCCTAGCACCACCTTATGTATTGCTCATCCTTTTGGGACACTGTCTGGTAATATGCCCAGTTTCTTTACAAACCCAACATTAGTTTCTTTTCTCAGAAAAATATTTTCTTTGAAACCTGGGGCTAACTAGTTTCAGTGGAGGCAAGGATGGTTTTAGCTGCCCTGAAGGCATGCTTTTCCCTTTCTGCACAGCCACGCCAGCCCCATTCACTCTCAGAGCAGGTCTGCTCTTGGCATAGTGATCCCAGAGTTCAGCAGCCTCTTGCACTGTTTTGGGATGTTGGTCCTCCAGCCAGGTTTTCAGTTCTGCAGGGCATGTCCCAAAAAACTGCTCTAACAATGTAGCATTTTCAAGTTTATCTACAGAATTTGATTCAGGTCTTTCCCACCAATGTTTTAAAAGCTGATGTTTTGTGTCTAGCTTCTCATAGCTCATGTCAGGGCTTCTCCTGAGCTTACAGAATTTAGCTCTGTATGCTTCTGCATTTAAATCACACTTTTTTAAAGTGCAGTTTTAAGTTTGCTGTAATCATTACTGTCCTCATTGTCCACTTGACCCAATGCATCTCAAGCTTTCCCAGTAAAGAGTGGGGGATAGCTGGAAGCTCCAGGACCCTCTAGGAATATTGGCATGAATACAAACTTTTTTAAAGGAATTTAAAAAGACATCCATATCCTCCCCTTTAAATTCAGCTATCAATTTGGAATTTAATATGTAATCTAGTCCTGTAGTTCCAGTTAAACCCAAGCTCCTTACCTGCTCTGGTGCTGGTGGTTGGAGTCGTAGCTTCTCCAGTTCATCTTGCCTCTGGTGCTCACACTCTTCGCAGTCAGCCTCTCGCTGTTAATGCTCTGCTTCTCATCATTCTCGTGCAGCTTCTCACTGTTCTCACTCCCTCTTCTCTGCGGATCACTGTTCTTGCTCCCACTTCTCCTCTGCAGCTCGCTGATTTTGCCTCCTCTCTGGAACTCCAGCTCCAACCTCCACAACTCCATCTGCAGCCTGATGGCTTCTGGCTCCAGAATGCTGGTGACCTTCTTCTGCTGCTGTGGCCCTTGGCTTGCACTGGCCCTGCTGTCCTCACCAGATCTGGACACTGCACTGGCCACTGGCCTCTCCATGCCCAAGGTTTGGTCCTTTCCAGTCACAGACTGACTCAATGCTCTGGGCATCTGCTGCCATCACAGCATCTATAAGAGTCTTCTTGTTGGCTTTTCCCTCATACTGGACTCCTCTGTCCTGGCACAACTGCCTCAAGTAGTCTGCAGTGTACCCATTGTAGTTGGAAGCCATCTTCTTCCTTAACTATGGCTACTTTAACTTGCACTTTAGAAAAAAATAAATAAAACAGGTAGGAACTTCGACTGCAAGCAAAATGATATAGTTTTGTTTCTTTAAGGAAGAATCACTGCTTTATTTTGCAAGTGAGCTGTACAATATTAATCTGACACACTGAACTGTTAAAGCTTGTGTTACCAATTACTTTATCGCAAGGCTGTCAACCAAATCTGTCACAAATGCACTCCTCAGGTCAGGCCCTCTGCTCCCACACTGCCAACCTCAGAGTGCAATAGTGTGAACAAGTAACAGACAGGGTAACCCTCCTATCTGCTTTGGGTCTGAATCACCTGTTAGCCTCAAGTTCTGGAGGGATTCAAACTGTGAACCTTACACTAGCATACCCAATTAACAGGCTCAGATATGTACCCTCTTCGGGGGGGGGGAATGGTACAATTCTTTGCCAGGGGCACCTAGCCAGATCTCTAAAATGAACCCTTAAAACTCTGTAAGAGACTTTAGGTATATTCCTACCTTTTCCAAGCTCAGTAACACCATCAAGCCTTTTAAACCATTGCCAGACTTAAAAATACAGGCACTTCACATGCAAAAAGAAAACTGAGAAGACATCCAGGCAGTATCTTAAAGAAAATGTGATTAACTAGAAATTGTAAAATAAGTACAATAAAATACAGACAAAATAGCATGAGCTCACAGTCACAAAAGAAAATGGGAAAATTACAGAACAAAACTCATACCACAATACTTTAGCCGTTTGCTGTCTAAGTATAGTATTACCTATTGTAAGTGTTGATTTAGCTAGAGAGAACTTGGTTTCTTCAGAGCACAAAATTATGTCACTTCATGTACAATGTTACATGTCTTTTCTCTGTCTTCCCCCACCCCCCTTTTGGATGAGGTCAGCTAGACCCTCCCTCAGAATTAATTTTAACATACTTTCTACCAGGATGTATCTTTAATTAATGGAACACTAGAAGAAAACAAAATTTCCTAAATATTACATCCTTTAATTAAACATTTCACTTTGATCTTAGCAATCCCATCAATTGTCATTTAGGTGTTAAACTTGATAGAAACAGCCAAATTACCCTTTTCTGATGTCATAAACTTTAGATTTAGTTTCACTTCAAAAGCCTATGTCGGTCATAAAAAGGTAATAAACTGCCATTTCTTTAAGGAAGTCTTAAATTATAGGGATTTCCCTGTCAGTGTAATACATCCTGTGATTTTCAGCTGCTGACCTTGTAATTTAAAGGCCTGTCAAGAGGTCTAAACCTCACTTTCAGATTCTTGACATATTGGGAATACAAGTAATCACAAACACGTTGCATTAGAGTAATAAACAAGTTTATTACTACAAAAGGGATAGATCACAGTTGCCCTAAGCAGTTCTTACCAATACGAACCGGGAGCCAATGCTCGAGGTTTCTCTGTAGTCTCTTGGGGTCTCTCGGGTCAACGAGGTGTAAAGCCTGTGCATAACATTATATACCTATGATAATTACTATGGTTACCAAAATATAGAAACATTTCTAGTTACAGAGATGAGCCCTATTGGCTAAATTAGAGGTGGCTCCACGGTCCAAGATAACATTATATAATTCTGTAAAGTCATCAGTTTTAGAACAAAGAAGTTCTTATACAGAGTCTTACATAACCAAGTGTAGTGGTGCACATCACCAAAGGATGGCAATGTTGCCTTACATATTATTATTACTTCACGGACAGGTGTCTTGGCATCTGACAAGTAAGAAATAGAAAGAAAATACATGGTAAAATATGTGTGCATTAGCAAGCAAAGTGGATTACAACAATATGCATTCATATCCTGACATCTACTCATATACGGTAGATGCCCTTAGCCCTATATATTAGTATAACCTATGCTTAAGCATTAGCTGTCTATGGTGTACCTCTGAGGGTATCAATTAGGGTGCAGGGACCTCGTGTAACAGGCCAAATCTCACACACTGACATTTCATACACAGACCATTTATTTATAATACTAATATCATACAGGGAACCAGAAGCAGGGGCAGAGTGTCACAATATGTCTTCACTTAAAGACTTGTAGGGAACTGGAACCGACATGCATGGGATAGACATAGAGGTGTATTAGAAAACAGACAAGGAGATGGGAAGGTTTCCAGAGGCCAGTTATGATCTGCAGAGATGGATTGAGCAGGAAAACAACTGGATAGACTGAGTGGGCCAAGCAGTCCTTTCATGCCGACAAATTCTGTTTCAAATTGTAACCATTCTCCATTTACATTAGCCGCTCTGCAGTGTGTACTCTCCCACTAAACCTCAAATGTTTCACCACTGCCAGAACTTCATATTAACAGTCATGTGCCATTTGATCTCTATTTCTCCCCTCCCTGATCCCCCCAAACATTCTGCCATTCTCCATATACATTTCACAATCTCTGCTTTATCACTGTTCTTCCCCATCTCTGACCCATCAACATGTTGTGATTCTCCATAAACATTTGCCGCTTTTTGGAATTTGCCTTCTCACCGCTTCTTAACATCTATACTCCCAAACCGGTGCCATTCACAGTAATTCACATTTGCTACTTTTTCCAGCATCTGTGCTGTGTCATTTGCTCTATGTCCAACCCCTTCCTGATCTCTGCTCCACCACAGCATGCCAACATTTTCCCTATAGATTAGGTGGGCTACAACACTTACCCTTACCCCCTCCCTGATATTTGCCCCAAAATGTTACCATACACTGTCATTCACATTAGCTACTCTGTGGCACTTGCTCCCTATTCCTCCCCTTCCTGATATCTGCCTCTCCACAAATAAAATGTCAGCATTTTCCCTACACATTATCCACTCTGCAGCATTTACTCTCTCCTACCCACCCTCAACTGTTTCACCACTCCCAGAACTTCATATTACCTAATGTATGCAATTTGCGCTCTCCCTGCCAATATACCACCATTCTCCATATAAATGATATGCTGCCTGACTATCCCCGGTCTGCCCCATCATGACACCATTATCTGCATACATTTGCAGCTCTGTGGCTCTTTATCTCCAACCTCCCCATTCTTTGACTCCCCAACATTCCTCCATTACCATCATTCACATTACCTGCTCTGTAGCACTTCTTTGCCATCTCAATATCCTTCCACCAAACTGCCACCATTGACTGTAATTCACATTAGTTGCTCTGAGCCACTTGCTACATATTCTCTCCTTTATCTCTGCCCCCCCCATAACATGCCAACATTTTTCCTATACCTTAGATGCTCATGGCACTTGTTCTTTCTGTCCCTCCTGATCCCCGACCCCCAAAAAATGCTGCCATTCACTACTGTCATTCACATTAGTTGTTCTGTGGTACTTAATCCTTATTTCTCACCTAACCGATATCTGTCCCCCTCACCCACAAAATGCTGGCATTGTCCCTACACATCAGCTGATCTGCAGCAATTACTTTCTTCCACTCATCCTCAAATGTTTCACCACTTCTGGTACTTTATAGTGCCAGTTGTGTGCAATTTGCTCGCTGTTTCTTCCCTTCCCAACACATTGCCATTCTCAAAATAGATGGCACACTCTCTGACTCTATTCTTGTTCTATCCCATCTCTCATCCCCTATTAGTGATGTTCAAAGTTGGCAAAATTTACTCCATTAATAAAATCTGTGAATTTCAGCAAATTCATGGAGCTGGGGACTGCCATTCATCTTATTGCCAGGTGGATAGGCCAAAATTTGCTAGTGAACAACAAGGCAAATCTAGTGTTACCAATTAGAACCACGACCCCCCCCCCACACACACTGGCATCTTCCTTCCCCTGGCAAGCATCACTCTGCTGCTGTGTCATAGAAACATAGACTTTGACTGAAGGTAAGGACCACTTGGCCATCCCAGTCTGCCCATTTCCCTATCTATTCATAAGCTGCAGATCTTAGTTAACCAACAGCCTACTTCTTCCTACCCCCACCAGAATTGCTGTATGTCTGTCCAATGCATTCTTGAATTGTCCCACTATTTTTGAGCTCATGACCTCCTCAGGAAGGCCATTCCATGCACCCACCACCCTGTCTCTGAAAATAAATACTTCCTCATGTTGTCCTGAGCCGTCCCCCCCATCTTCAGATTGTGTCCCTTGTTCTTGCACATCTCTTTCAGAAATATACTACCCTCTGGACTTTGTTAATTCCCTTGAGGTACTTGAAAGTTTCTATCATGTCCCCCCTCTCCCTCCTTTCCATGAGGGTGTACATATTATGCTCCATTAGTCTCTTCATATGTCTTCTGGTGCAAACCCTGTGCCATTTTAGTTGACTTCCTTTGGACTGCCTCCATCCTGTCTATGTCCTTGAGGAGATGGGGTCTCCAAAACTGCATGCAGTTCTCCTGATGCAGTCTTGCCAACTGTCTGTACAGAGGAATAACAACTTCCCGATTTCTACTGGTAATGCCTCTCCCTATACATCCAGTATCCCCCAGCCCTCCTTACTGCCTTCTCACATTGCTTGCTTATCTTTAGGTCATCTGACATAACTACCCACAGATCCCTTTCCATTTTTGTTATTAGTACCTCCCCCCCATTGTGTACTCCTCCCCTGGGTTTTTGTTTCCTAGGTGCATTACGTTGCACCTCTTTCCAGTGAATCTAAGCCACCATACTTTTGACAATTCCTTCAACCTTGCCAAGTCCCTTCTCATCCTTTTCACACACCCCCTTGTGTAGCAACCCTGTTGCAAAGCTATGTGTCATCTTCAAAGAGGGATACTTATCCTTCCAGTTCCTCTGCAATATCCCTTATAAAGACATTAAAAAGGACCGGTCCTGCCAGCCCAGTGGCACTGAGGTTGAGTCACTGGATGCCACACCTCGCTCCACACTGGTGACCTGGATTTGGGAATGGACTTGGGTCACCAGTGGGTCAGCCGGGGGGAGAAGGATTGAGCACCCAACGGTTAGATCTCCTTTTCTGAGTGGGATGGAAAGCTTTCCCCACCACTATACCGCCACCTCCTGGGGAATTCGGGGAATGTTGGTGCAGTCAGGTGATGTGGCAATGTAGGGTTGATGCTGGCAAGGGACTGGGGCAGATGCATGTCTCAGCATGTGCCTGACCCCTTGCTCTTCATTACATGCCAGCCTCGGGGAACAGAACATGGAAACAAACCTTCACATCTCCTAGGTGACTATTTCTCAAGAAGCAAGCATGCCTCCCACCAACAAAATAGGGCAGACTCCATTGTGCAAGCCCTCTCCTTGGAAACACATGGAGGAAAGGTAAGGGGGACCTCTCCTCACCCCACCTGAGGGGCAATCTGGGCCATCGAGGACCACAGGAGTTGAGCTGTGCACTCTAGGGGCAGACCTTAGGTCGGGAGGGTAGATGTGTGTGGTGCACTGTAGGGATCCAATTGAGTGGAGAGTTGGGGGCAAGTAGAGGCGAGGATAGAAAGAAAAAAAAAAAAAAAATGAACGGTCCTAGTACTGAACCCTGAGGTACACGGCTAGTAACACCCCTTTCTTCAGAGTGGACTCCGTTAACTATTACCCTCTGTCCTGCTGTCCAGCCACTTTTCTACCCAGGCTACAACCCTGGGACTGAGTCCCAGGCTGGCTAATTTGTTTATTAATCTTTTATGTGGGACTGTGTCAAATGCCTTGCTAAAGTCTAGGTAGGCCATGTTCACAGACCTTCCCTGGTGTACTACGTTGTTCACCCAGTCAAAGAAATCTATTAGATTTGTCTGACATGACCTTCCTGCTGTGCAACCATGCTGCCTTGGGTCCTCTGTCCTGCTAGCCTCTAGGTACTCAACAATTCTTTCTTTCACAAGTGATTCCATCACTTTCCTTTCCCTACCACAGAGGTCAAACTAATAGGTCTGTAGATTCCTGCATCTGTTTTGCTCCCACTTTTGTGAAGTGGAATCACTTCTGCCCTCCTCCAGTCCTCAGGTACCACACTATCATCCCATGATTTGTTAAAAAATGGTAGTCAGTGGTGTCCCTAGTTCTCCCCTAAGTTCTTTTAGAATTCTGGGGTGAATCCCATTAGGCCCCATTGCTTTGCCCACCTTCAGTTTTAGGAGTTCTTTCAGAAACATTTCTTCTGTTAATGAACTGGTATCAATACCCCTATCCAGAGTGCTTCTATTGATTGAATTAGGTACCTCCCCTCCTGTTCTTTTGTGAATACTGAGCGGAAATATTCATTCAGTATCCCTGCTTTTTCAATGTTACCCTCTACCCACCCACCCGGCCCTTTGTCAAGCCTCACTATCCTCCCTTTGTCTTTCTTCACTCCCTAATGTACATGTAAAAGGTTTTATCCCTCTTCTTAACCAAGTTGGCTGTCTTTTCCTCAGTTTGGGCTTTTGCTATTCTGACTGCCTTCCCCACTTCCTTCTGCTTTAACTGGTACAGTTATCTATCCTGTTGCTTCTGTGTTTCTTTATATTTCCTTAATGCTATCTTTTTCTCCCTAACCTTCTCCACCACCTCTTTTGAGAACCATAGTGTTTTTTTCCTTAATTTTGATTTATTTATTTGCTTCACACAAAGGCTTGTTGCCATGGTAGTTTTGATGTTTCCCCATTGTTCCTCCACCCCTCCTTCTTGCCCGTTTGCTAGTGCTTTTCTGAAGCACACTCCCATTTTGCCAATTTCAGCCCTCCTAAAGTCCAGTACCCTCACTTTTGTATGGCTTGATTCTACAGCTGTGTTAATCGTGAACCACACTGTTTGATGGTCACTTGTTTCCAGATGGCTACCCACTTCTAAATATGAAATCCACTCTCATTCCCATTTGAGAGTACCAATGTCTAAGACTGCACCCTCCCAAGTGAGTTCCAACACTAGCTGTCTAAGGCATGCCCCCTGTAAGGCATCGAGAATGACCCAGATCTTGGATGTGGCTGCAGCAAATGTGCTCCAGTTAACATCTGGCATAGCCATGTCCCCATCAAGAATATCACCCCTTTTTCTGTGGTCCTAAGGATGCTTCCTATCATTTCCTTGTCCATTTCCTTCCCCTGAGATGGGGGTCTGTATACAATTCCCATGGGGATTGTAGTGCCATTGCCTGTCTCCAGGGTCTCCCACAGTGCCTACTCTCCTCCCTGTTTGCCCTTTAGTTATGTTGCTTTAATCCCTTTCCTTATGAAGAAAGCTACTCCTCTTCTGCCCTCCCTTTCCCTCTTGCAGATTGTTTAACCTGGTATGTTGACATCCCAGTCATGGTTCTCTGTGTACCATGTTTCTGTGACTGCCACAATATCCAGGCATCCTTCTTCCATCATTGCTACTAGTTCAGGGAGCTAGTTACCCAGACTATGGGCACTGGTACTCATTACCCTCCATTGTTTGATGGAGGTGTTTACCTCACTAACTACTCTGTTTTTTTGGGTGGGCTGGGATTTCCCCTGCAACTTTTCAGTGCCTCCACCATGGCTAGTTTAAATGCTTGCCAATTAAGCATTTAAGCATATCACCTAGGATCCTAGTTCCCCTCCTGGACAGATGTAGACCATCATGCCAGTACAGGCCTGCATTCCTTCAGGAGGACCCCCAGTCCCCAATGAAGCCAAAACCCTGCGCTCTGCACCAGGTTTTCAACCACTGATTGAAATCCCATGTGTGGAGCACCCTAGCCTCACCCATGTCATGGACAGGCAGCACCACTGAGAAAGTTACCATGCATGCTACTGGTCTAAGGCCTCTCCCCAACTCCACAAACTACTCCTGCACTGCTCTGATCCCATTACCAGCCAGGTCATTTGTTCCTAGGTGGACAATGATGTCCAGCTCCTTCCCGCATGCAGCTGCCTCCACAATCCTCAGGATTTGCTCCCTGTTCCAGCAAGCCATGGCACCTGGCAGGCACCTTACCTCCCTCTCCCCTCCCTTCCCAGTTCTACCCCCTAACAATTGAGTCCACAACCAGGATATGTTTCCTTCCCCTATGGGATCTCATGCCACCCTCCTGTGGGTCTGCTTTTTGAAGGTTCCCAGCATCCTCCTTTGTCTCCACTGTTGGCGTCTCCATAGAGTAACCATGCTCAGTCAGAACAGCATATGATTCTTGGAGAGGTAAAATGGAGGGATGCACCTCTGTTCCACCACCCTCACCCTTTCTGAGCCCACTGTGGTTCAACCATTACTCTTTCCTGGCAACCTCCGAGGCAGCAGCAGTGGACCTGGTGGTCTCTGGGTGGGAGAGAAGGTTCCCCAAATCCTGGCCAACTCTGCCTGGAGATGAGCAACCTCCTTTCTCAACCCAGAGAGGTGTCTATAGATGGGACAACACCACATCCTCCAGACCATCTCCTGGAAGAATGCCGCTCCACAGCCACTGCACTGCACCACTCCCATCATGTCTTATTTGTGGCCACTCTACTGTTTTGTATGCTTACTCTTTCCTCTCACTGTTTACCTGTTTTTGTTTGCTTTTTGGTTTTTCTCCCTACTCTCCTACTGCCTCCATGCCCTTACAGCTCCTGCCCTTCCTGATCTGGGACAGTAATCCCTTCCCTCCACTCTTGTGCAAAATACACTCCTCCCACCACCCAAGTCACACGGCGTTTCAATTTTACTCCCAGTCTCTCACCCTAACCTGCTCTGGTCCCCAGCGCCCTCCTCCCTCCATGAACACCCACAAAATATAGGCTGCTAATAAATAAAACAGTCCCCCAGTGCAGAGTATCTGCTCTGTTCAGTGCATATTCCCAACACCTGACTCCTGATTCCCATGTCCTAATAATGGTTTTAATGAACAAATGATGATATCTTGGCTCCTAAAGCAACATGACTGGTTGAATACTAGTCATGTTATATGATTCTGCTTGTTTCTGTATTTCTATTACTTGATTTTAACTGCTTTTGATACCAGTGTTTTAATTTTTTAATGATTTCTTTTATGAATTGTACAGCCCTTTGATTTTAGAGATTGTGCTTCATAAATAAAATTATTATTATTATTAATAGTCAACCAATGAGGTTTTAATAGTAGCCAATACATCAGCATTCATTTGTGCCATTTTATGAGAGGGGACTTAGTTGAGTTGGCACTGAACAGAACAGATGCTCCACACCAGGGAACAATGTTTATTATTCATAGCCGATATTTTGTGGGTGTTCGTGGGGGTGGTGTGTTGGGGAATAGGGGGTTGGTGGGGGAGTGGAGTAAACAGAAAGACCATGGGACTTGGGTGGGGGAGGTGGGGAACTGTATTTGGCACACTGGGGGATTGCCTGTTCTTGTACAGTGCAAACAGCCTGTGCTGCAGCAGGCAAGGTGATTGCTACAGCAAGTGGTAAGGGTGCCAGTAGAGAGGTTATTTAATTTTATGCTCTTAGGTGGGGGAAGGGGTGGTTTCACAGCACAATAAGTAGGGGAGTTGTTTTTGAGTAAAATAAAAATCTATCAGCGAAGTGGCCAGTCCAACTGTAGAATTCACAAATTTTTCACAACTGCAAGTCAGGCAGATTCGCGACAGCTTTGCTAGAGAATTAAACATTTGTAACATCTCTAACCCCCATTCACCATATACATTCTCACTGAGATCTTGATTGTATGATTACTATGGGCATTCTCACAAATTAAATTTTTTACTTTTTTTTTCTTCATCATAAATATTGTATGCTCAAAAAATGTATATAGTGCATATTCATGAGGAGGACTCACCTTATCCACTGTTTGCCATTTGATCTCTATCCTTTGCCTCACTGATCTGTGCTCCACAAGTTGCTGCCATTCATCATATACTTTAGTTGCTCTCTAGCGCTGCCTCTCATCCCCTTCCTGATCATCCCCCAACATGCTGCCATTGTGTATATGCATCACTTGCTTTCCAGTATTTGCTGTCTACTTCTTTCCAGCTACTTTACCCCATCTCATGCCATTTTGGATACTTTACAGTTCCTGCTGTGCATCATTTCTCTCCACTACCACCCCCCCACCTACCACTTTCAGCACTACTTCTCATTTCCTTGTGGTCCACTCCCTCCCTATCTCTCCCCTACTCTATCACTGCCTTCAGTCCAAAATGCCACTATCACTATACATTAACTGCTCTCAGCACTTCCTTTCTACCTCTCTTCTACCCCCATCTCTGACCCCCCCAACATCCTTCTATTCTTGGTACATCAACGCAGCTCTGCGCCACTTGCTTTCTCTCCCCCTCCCTGATCTCTGCTCTTCCAAAACCCTGCCATTCATCATTATTCACATTACCTGCTCTCCCTTAACTGCTTTATATCCCTCCCCTCCCAATCTCTTCTGCCACCAACATGCTGACTTTGTCCCGACATTTACTTTTCCAATAAAAATAATTCACTCCAGCACACCTAAATGTAAAAAATACATTGCATATGACCAAAAATATTTCATATTATACATGGCTATTCTGCAAAACAAAATGCAACTCTCAATCAGTGGCAGTGCTTTTTAAATGACAGTGTGCAATGTTCATTCATTATATGTTCATGTTAATTAAAATTATAAAAGGAGTTTCAGAAATGCTGCAATTTGATTGGCTGCTAGGATGCCAACAGTCTTATATTAATCCCTGTTACACTGTCATGTACAGCCTGATCACCACGGTGTAGTAATTTTTCTTGACAGCATTCCATCATGTAGCACAGCTGAATGACTGGAGTGATGCATTCTGATTCTAAACCAGAATTCTCACACTGTTGGTGGAATAACTATTTTATTAAAAATCTCCCTCTAAATGAGAAAAACATTTAAAAAGTATACTTTTAACACTTTGTTTTGTAATATTTCTTTATAATAGCAGTAAGACACTCAGTAGTTAGATTTAACTGTCAAGTCACCCCTAGGGGAAATATGACACTCGGCTGTGCCTTATGCCACATTACACCAGTAGGGGTTGATTAACAGACTGTTAATCTAACTCCTGGTCATACCTTATTGCTTAATTGTCATAAATTTTCAAGTATATAAGTCTACTGTAATCTTTTTACTCTTTACATAAGTACATAAGTATAATTTGGCTCCATTTGTACTGAACTCCACATTTTCATTTTAAGCCCTGTCTGCTCTGTCTGAGTGTGCCATTGACATCAAACAAAGAGTGATGTTCAGTAAGACAGCACGAGTGTGATCAACTGTTCTTAATAGACTGCTGACACTAGATGGCCTTTTTCAAGCAACATTGTGTGATGCTTTGTGAAGGAGTTTATAGGCAATATTATGATAAATTAATTAACTACACTATTGTCATAGACTGTTAGTGCTGCTTCTTTATTTATTTTATTTATTTAAATAATGGAATCAGAATTACTTTGAGTCAAGGATAGATCCAGAAGCAAATGATTTGATACCTTTTAATGGACCAACATAGATGTAACAACAAGAACAAAGTGCTCTAGCTTTCGGACCAACCAGTCCTTCTTCAGAAGCTCATGGCAGTTGTTTAGAAAATACAATACTTATAACAGCTAGATAATGCAGAGAAAAACAGAAAAAAATCCCCATTGGTTTAAAATACTCATTTAAAAAACAACAAAAAAACAGAAGATGATGTCAGAGAAGTTTAACAGTACAACACTGTCTTCAGCCAGAAAGAACCTTGAGTCAGATGTGCTTGGTGGAACACACATACAAAGAATCCTACTGCATATAAATTTAATTGACATAAGATAACACTGCTGAAGCAGATAACTCCTAAATCAAGCTATGAGTGTCACAATTAGTATAAGGATGTGATTACTGAAAGGCAACCCCCACCCAGATTAAAGACAAACTAAGATTGTTATAGGGCTCATGAAATTTCAATGTTAGCATTATAGACAAGAATTTACCAGTAAAGTTGTCTTAAAAACATCAGTGCACACTGTGTGATGTGTAAAACCTAGCTGGATCTGTCACCCAGCTGTATTCTCAAGCTAGATATAAGGCCCAAGAAATTTCAAAACCTCAGGACTATATAAATGATAATTTAAATATAAATTGATAATATTAGTGTCAAACAAAAAACTCTAGTCGAGGAACCTCAAGGAATTAAGACCATGTAGCCTGATATGTACTGATGTCAATATACACCGAGAATATAACAACTTGATGTACCACAAGTGTCTAAGGAATCTGAAAAAGATATAAAAATGTAATTTCTCTCCTCCTCTTCATACAAACAATACAACCTAACCCTCCCCACATCACAATAATGTGGGTGGGGGAGATACATAGCTTCAAGGAGATGTCTCTGTCTCTCTCTCTCTCTTTCTCTCCCCCTTTCTCTCTCTCTCTCTCCCACAGACACACACACACACACACACACACACTCTCTCTCCTAGTGAACCAATATTAACTTCAGTCACTGCAATTGTTCCTCAAAGGAATTCAACTTGTCATGAAATCCTGAATAAAAGGGCATATGTCTCCTAATATCTACAGAGTAAAAATGTAACACTATTTATCCGTACTACTATCTGCAAAGTAACATTTCCAAGGATACTAGATAGAACTACCATGAAATAAACCTACACCTCCCAGGATAAGGCAACTAGAAGTAAATATAAAGTATATGCATAAGACCAGAGGTCTAACATACCTATATCACAATTACTACAATATTAGTAACTAATATAAAAAGATCTATGCAGGACCCATGCAAATGAGATCACACACCTCAATATGTACAGAGTTAAAAATTATATATAACAGTATATGATAACACTCCTGTAGTGTACACTAGCAGGCTGGGTAATCTGAATATGGTGCAATGGAATCAATCCCCCCCCCACCTGGCAAAGATAAAAAGTAAGGAGGAATTAATATTCACCGCCTTAGGTTAGGTAGTAGGTTTGTGTTGTGAGATATGTGATATAACAGATGTGGGGCTTGCTGTCACATTGAGGTAAGTCTCTATTTAGATATATGGAGTTACAATGTGTTAGTATTCTTATTTCACACACATAATGAATATTAATTCTTCCTTACTTTTTATCTTTGCCTGGGAGGGGGAATTGATTCCATTGCACCATATTCAGATTACCCAGCCTGCTAGTGTACATACAGGATTGTTATCATATACTGTTATATATAATTTTTGTAACTCTGTACATATTGGGTGTGTGATCTCATTTTGTATGGGGGTCCTGCACAGATCTTTTACATTAGGCTAATATTGTAGTAATTTGTGGATATGTAGGTATGTTAGACCTCTGGTCTTATACATATACTTTATTTACTTCTAGTTACCTTATCCTGGGAGGTGGCAGGTTTATTTCATGGTAGTTCTATCTAGTATCCTTGGAAATGTTACTTTGCAGATAGTAGTACGGTTAAATAGTGTTACATTTTCACTCTGTAGATATTAGGAGACATATGCCCTTTTACTCAGGATTTCATGACAAGTTGAATTCCTTTGGGGAACAATTACAGTGACTGAAGTTAATATAGGTTCACTAGGAGAGTGTTTGTGTGTGTGTGTCTGTGGGAGAGAGAGAGAGAGAGAGAGAGAGAGAGAGAGAGAGACATCTCCTTTAAGCTATGTATCTCCCCCACCCACATTATTGTGATGTGGGGTGGGTTAGGTTGTATTGTTTGTATGAAGAGGAGGAGGAGAGAAATTACATTTTTATCTCTTTTTCAGATTCCTTAGACACTTGTGGTACATCAAGTTGCTACATTCTCGTATATATTGACATCAGTACATATCAGGCTACATGGTCTTAATCCCTTGAGGTTCCTCGACTAGAGTTTTTTGTTTGACACTAATATTATCAATTTATATTTAAATTATCATTTATATAGTCCTGAGGTTTTTCAAATTTCTTGGGCCTTATATCTAGCTTGAGACTACAGCTGGGTGACAGGTCCAGCTAGGTTTTACACATCACACAGTGTGCACTGATGTTTTTAAGACAACTTTACTGGTAAATTCTTGCCTATAATGCTAACATTGAAATTTCATGAGCCCTATAACAGTCTTACTTTGTCTTTAATCTGGTGGGGCTATTTCAGTAATCACATCCTTATACTAATTGTGACACCTATAGCTTGATTTAGGGAGTTATCTGCTTCAGCAGTGTTATCTTATGTCAATTGAATTTATATGCAGTAGGATTCTTTGTATGTGTGTTCCACCAAGCACATCTGACTCAAGGTTCTTTCTGGCTGAAGGCAATGTTGTACTGTTAAACTTCTCTGACATCATCTTCTGTTTTTTTTTTAAATGAGTATTTTAAACCAATGGGGATTTTTTTCTGTTTTTCTCTGCATTATCTAGCTGTTATAAGTATTGTATTTTCTAAACAACTGCCATTAGCTTCTGAAGAAGGACTGGTTGGTCCGAAAGCTAGAGCACTTTGTTCTTGTTGTTACATCTATGTTGGTCCATTAAAAGGTATCAAATCATTTGCTTCTGGATCTATTCTTGCAAGGACCAATACGGCAACTACTAAATTTTGAGTCAAGGACTCATTTGCAAAGGCTCCTCATCATGGTACAAAGACAGGTAAACATACAGTCACAGGTACAATGTGGTCACAGTAAAGACATAAAGGAGATATTAAGTTTCTATACAAGCATAAACACAATGGTCAGGTATAGGCGAGTAAACTTTAGGTAGGATCCTGTACAATGCAGTATCTAATTATCATGGCAGGTAACATAAAGCACATAGTTATTTTACTTAAGCAGCTACATATAGAGTAAGGCACAGGGACAGTTGGGAGGTACCCAGCGAGGTGGGGTTGTCTCAGCTATGGTCAGTTACAGCAGCAGGTAATGACCAGATGTTGCCTAAGGGCTGTTTTGAAGGTCCCAGTCCTTTGTTCTGAGTAGATATCTGAGGGAAGGGAGTTGATCCAGGATGGGGCTCAGCAGAGAAATTACCTTTGGGCTAGGGATGTCTTGACTCTGGGCACTTGAAGTGTCCATTTATAGGAGCTGTAGGTGGAGATAGTAGGGATGGTGGGGTGAGGATAGTAGAATAGCCTGGAGGTGTTAAACCAGCTACTGTTTTCTTTGTGAAGAGACAGATTTGGTAGTGCAACCACTCCTCCAGGTTGAATATTTCTGCCTGTGTATATAATGTACAGGTGTGGGTGAATCTGCTGGAACCAGTAAGTAGACAGCAGGCCTTGTTGAGAGACATTTTAATTTTGTTGGGTGCAGTGTTGTCTGCTGCATCATATACTAGAAGGCCATAATCCACTAGGGATAGGACTGAGGAGGTGATGACAAGCCTCAGGGCTTCAGATGGGAGGCAACTCTTGTGGCAGTAAAGCAGGCCAACACGTGGGTTTATAGCAGATGCAAGAATAGATGTATGGTCATGAAAGGAGAGAGCAGTGTCAAAGATTATGCCCAGGTATAGATAGGTGTTGACTTGCTCGAGGGGAAGGAGTGTACTAGACAGGACAGAACGAGGGGTGTCCTTGTGCTTGTTTTGATTATGTGAGAAAAACATGAGCTTAGTCTTTTTTAGGTTGATTACAAGTCTTCGGTCCAGGAACCAGGATTCAGCCTGGTTAAAGGAGCTTTGGAGGGAGCATTGGAGTTGTGTAGGGGCTGGTGGAATGTGAAGAGGACTACATCATCTGTGTAAAGTAGTATTTTTTCTGAGCAGGAGTTGGGGAGCGTGTTTAGGTATAGACTGAAAGGCAGAGGTCCAAGGATCGAGCCCTGTGGGAATCTTGAGTGGACCTGCCGGCAGCTGGAAAGGGTGCTGTTGATTTTCACACAGTGCAAGTGGGAGCTGAGGTACTTGGAGAACCAGATCAGGAGACCTTGTGAGAAACCTAGTTGCGAGAGGGTGGATGTGAGAAGTGGGTGGCTGACTATATCGAATGCTTTCAATAGGTCGATGTAAACTGCACCCGCGAGGAGCCCTTTATCAAGGGCTGCATGTATATAGTTGGAAAATTTGAAGAGGGCAGTGGTGGTAATATACCCCTTGCAGAAGCCATGCTGCTCCACACAGAGGAGATTGAGTTTGGTGAGGTAGTCAGTTAGTTAGTCTGCTACAAACTTTTCTAAGGCTTTCAAGAAGGGGGACAGGATTGATATTGGTCTGTAGTTCCTGCAGGAAGTACGGTCCCCACCTTTGTGTATGTGGTGACCACGGCAGTCTGCCAGGTATGGGGAAGTTGGCTGAGGCAGAGGAAGTGATTGAGAAGGCTGGTAAGGGGTGCATGGACTACATCCAGGAATAGTCATAGGAGTTTGGGGTCCAGTGTGTCATTATGGCAGGTGCCATTGAGAGCTTTGAGTAGGCAGAGTTTGGCTTCAGAGGGAGTGAGGTCCCTGAAGGGAAAGGTGGGGTAAGGGAAATGGGGAATGAGCAGGGGCAGGGTCAAAAAATTAATGGGGAGAACTGCACCGAGGTTTAATAAAGCAGCATTGAGACCATCGGCAATGTCTTGCAGGTCTGTGGAAAGCAAATTATTGACATCGAGTTGGGCCAAGGGGGTGCTACAGTTTTCCTATTTAGTTCCTTTATATTGTCCCAGAACTTATGGGCAGACCCCCAGGAGGAGGCAAGGGTAGACCTGTAGTAGTCTGATTTTGCCTTGTGGATGGCCCAGGTGCATTTGTTGCATGCAGCACTGTAGGCTTACTTGTCCGTGGGCTTGAGAGATTCAAGTACCCTGTGTCAGAGGTTGTCTAGTAGTAGTAGTAAATGTTTTTATACAGGTAGAGATAGTTTACATCATTGGGCTATAGACCCCTTTTTAGGATGGACCTGTTTTCTTCAATTTAAAAAAGTTACATGAAATTTCACAAAAGTTTGTCATACAACATACAATATAATAAACGTACAACAACGTGTTTTTTACATAGACCTCCATACAAGACAACACATCAGACATGTAAATTATATTATAACTGTAATTCCAAAATTTTTAGAAAAAATCCTCTATAAACAAATCCTAAAATTTCATATTTTCATCAATGAAGGTATATCACCCATTACACATACATCTTATTGTCAATCCATTATCAATTGATCTCATAAAATGTTTAAGTTTTTGGATCTGCTTTCTTTCTAGGTCAATTGGGGCCCAAAGATTTATAACTTTCATACAAAAAGTCATTTCACCATATTTATTATTTATTTTAGGCATAACATATTTACTTCCCACTTTACTTCTTAAATTGTGTTGATGAACTTGTGCTGAATATGGAATTTTTTTTGACGAGGTACTTCGGACTTTGGTTATGTATTACCCCATGGATTTGTTTTAACCATTTCTGTTCCCTTTTTTGTTCTATTTGATCCCATTTTACAGTCTTATACATTTCACAATGATGAGTATAGTAATCACAATTTAGTATGAATCTAGCTAAGTTATTATAAAGAACTTGTATAGCTCTCAAATTTGACTTACTGGCCATACCATATATATGAATTCCATATTCGATGCATGGAATAATCAATTGATTAATTATGTCTTCTCATTTTTTGGTCTAGGCAATATGTAGATCTACTAAATGCCCCTAATTTATTGTTTGTTTTATGAACAAGGTTTTTTTTATATGGGAATTACATTTTAAATTACCATCCACAATTATTCCCAAGTACCTATATGATTCAACCTGATTTAAGAGTTCATTTTCGGCTCTCTTAATGGAAATTTTATAAGAGTTACTAAAATTTCTTCCCATACCCTGGAAGACCATGGAGTTGTTTTTTTTTACTATTTAAAACCAGCCCCAACTGGTAAAACCATGTTTCCATCCTACTAAAATCATTCTGAAGATTTTTTTCCATTTCCTGGATTGAATCACCACTGGCCAGCAGTACAGTATCAGCTGCGTATGCCTTTTAGTTTTTCAACAACTTTTTCTTTTTCTTTTTTTTCTTTTATTCTTTACAAAAGATCCAGTGTGGCCCAATGTTTCACCTCAGAAGTCTCTGCTCTGCAATTGACTGATAAGGGAAGGGGTAATCCATGGGGAGTCATGCTTTTTAAACAATTTAGTAAGGGGAGAAAAGATGTCATGTGCAGTATTAAATGAGTGGACAAAGTAACTGAAGGCAGTGTCAACATCAGGGGCTATCTTAACGGAGTACCAGTCCCAGTGGGCAAGGTGCTGTCTGAGTTGAGGCAGTTTGCCAGGGTGTAGGAGCTGTTAGAGGACAGCTTTTGGTACTGGCTTTTTCATCTTACAGGACCAGGAGAGGATGACAGGGGAGTGGTCACTTGGGGCATTGAGTAGTCCGGTGGTACTGGTGATTTAATGGGGTCTGTTGAGAGGACAATGTCCAGCAGAGTGGTGTAGACATTGGTAAGGTGGAACTGGGTGGGTGAAGTAACCAGCTGGGTGAGGTTGAGGGCTGCAATAGCATCTTTAGCTTGGGAGGCAGAGCTGACAAGCCAGTTGATATTAAGGTCTCCCATTGTGATCTGTTTCATTTTGCTGGGCAGGTTGGAGAGGTGGTCTTGTAATGATTGAAGGGCAAGGATCTGGTGGCGCAGAGGTATATAGGTGGAAGTAAATATTAGTGGGGCTCTGGATGTGCTAGTGGTAATTTTGATGGAGATAGTCTGGTCACCATGCTCCAGCTTGGAAGGGGGAGAAGAAGCTCCTGCAGGGTATTATTGAGGTATATGGCGCAGCCTCCTCCAGGTTTCCTTACCCTGTCATCCCTGAAGAGTGTATCCCGGTAGGGCAATAAAGGGGTCTGGTGTGTTCTTGGAGAGCCATGTTTCCACTAGTGCCAGGATATCTGGCTGATGTTGGGCAATCCAGCCCTGAAGGTTGGTGAATTTCTTAAGGAGGTTGCATATATTCGTTGGGACTAGGCATAGTCCAGTCAGTGTTGGGGGCAGTTGGGGTGGCTGTGGAGGGACCTAGGTGGGGGTGGATATTAAAAGTCCAGGAAATATGGGTTTTCTCCCAGTAAAGTCTTTATTATTCAGGGGTTGGTAGGTAGATATAATCCAAAAGTCAAAGAAAAATGGCCAGCCATGCCTTTCAGTTTTTCAACAACCTTTTCTTTTTATTTTCCTTTTTCTTTTATTCTTTACAACGTTTCACCTCAATAGGCTTCTTCAGGGATAGGATCTAATTTTAAATACATAAATCATATTTAGTATTTTGATTTCAATAGTTTCTCACACTGACAACCTCAATTTTTACAAATGAGAATATTTAAAATTATTATAAATTCATGCCACAATGGTCATGTTGCTATACTCTATCATTGAATGTCTAAAGTAGAAAGACTTGTACTATTATTTACATGGTAAAAAGCAATTTCATTCAGTGGTTGAGTCAACCTCATGGCAGCCTTCACTGAGGAGAAGGGCTGTGTCCATCAAACCCACAGTACGCACTGTGTGACACAAATCTCTATTATCAGCCAGGTCATATACTTGTTTAAATCAAAGATACTAATTAATTACTATAATGCATGCTTCCTACAACAGTTTATTACATATTGCATTTATTCTGGTGGGAGGCCCATATACCTTTAGTATCTGCAGTATTGAAAAGATACTTTAGTAAGTCTTGTGCAGGACTTAGGATTTCTCTCTGCTGTTTTTACAAATTAAAAATGAATCATATTAGGTGTGCCCATTCCTTTATTTCAAGAAATAATATGAAAACATTTACTTAAACACAAACAGCACTGCTGACCTATCTCATTTAAGTTCAACAGGAGCATTTTCTTTTGCTTTGCTAGCTTCATTCTATTCTGATCTGTAACACGGAGTATCTTAGTTTGGGCTTGTTACACCTAACTTTCCAGAAGTTTAAAATGTAGAATGGGGGTGGATGTTGCCAGACAGCAGGAGAAGGAGGAGGGAGACTAGTTTAAAAAGTGCCAAGTGCTGCCTATGATGGATGGGTGGGGCACAGTGGGTGGTCTGTCCCTGGGGTAAGACAGGAATGGGGAGAGAAAGACATGCTGGGATGGCAAGGTAGAGTGGGAGCCATGGAGAGACAGGAGATGGGGGAGGCAGGGTAAGATGAGCATATGGAGTGCAAGGGAGGGGGTGGAGACAGTAGGGAGCTGGGGTGTAGTAGGGTGGGAAGTGAGTGTGGGTGGGTTGGCAGGTGTGTAGTACTCACAGGAGGAGGGGAGATGTCTATGTGGAGAAGGATTAGAATGATCAGTGCCAGACAGGCGGGTGCTCGGAGTGCACACACGATGGCCATGATCTGAAACATATAGGGTAGAGAGTTTCTTCCAGAAATGTGGCAGTCCCTTTGGTGTAGTATCAGGGCCATGGGCTATGGCACAGAGGGTACAGGGTTTGAAACCCAGGGAAGGGACCTGGTCAGGACCTACAAAAAGTAAGTGGGCATAGTGGCAAGGCCAATGAAATGCATAGTGAAAAGAGGAGTTGATGAAGGGCCAGTAGTGTCTCCTAGGGGGCACTGAGGGTAGTGCACATAGTGCTCAGAAGAGTGGGGCAGAGGAGAGTTGTGGAGGAGTAGAGAAAGTCAGGCTGCATGTGGATGGAGAAATGCAGTGAGTGGAGGAATGTTGCACAGTGCTGCCACTTAGAGGTGGGAGCGTATAACCTGCAGACGGGAAAACAGGGACTTAGAAAAAATGAGGCAGGAAATCACATGACCAAGGGAGGTCCTTAAATTAAGGGATGCCCCTGGGTGGGAGGGTGGTTGGGGCAGGCTGGCGGTGAACGCAAAGCATTGATGGGCTAACACCCCTGTAAAACTGTGCTGTCCCCAGGAGGTCGTATTTACCTTTACAGGCTCTACGCAGTCCTGCACTGTCCTGGGTGTGTACTCTGGCTGTGTGGTGGTTTGGGATGGGTTCGCATGGCCTATGTAAGGGAACAAAACAAAAGAATACAATTAATATGCAGCGGGAGAACTTGAGTGCCCAATGTGCATGTGTGAACGGAGAGGCTGCCTGAGGGGGATGTGAGAGAACAATGGTGCATTGGAGCCTTGCTGGAGGATGCCAAACCATGAAGTGGGCCTGCAGCAGACTCTCCCAGCATAACAAAGTGAGTACAATGCTACAAATCAGTACTCTAGCAGAAAGAACTCTGTATTCAGGCTAATGCTAGACATAGTTTCCTAGCAGAAATAACACTGTATTCAGACTAACGGGAGACACAGTTCCCCAGCAGAAATGACTCTGAATTCAGGCTAATGCTAGACACCTTACACTAGCTAACAGGCAGCAAAGTTGTGGACTAAGCAGTGCACTACACACAGTCACTAGAAGAGCTTAGTAAGCATTAGTAGTACACAGCCCTGATAAACTAGCCAGGCTGGAAGATGGAAACAGCACAAAACTAGTGGAATTCAGTGTCTCTGGGGCTCTTAAAGCTCTGCTTGGAATCTGTGCTTAGCAGGCAGAAAAGCAGTTCACAATGTCCTCAGAAAAACAATCAGTGGCAATAGGAGGGCAGAAAATCACCCCTGTAGAACTGTGCTGTCCCCAGGAGGTCCTATTTACCTTTACAGGCTACTCACAGTCCTGCACTGTCCTGGGTGTGTGCTTTGGCTGAGTGGTGATTTGGGATGGGGTTCCACAGCCTTTACAGGCTCTGTAAGGTCCTGCACTGTCCCGGGTGTGAGCTCTGGGTGTGTAGTGGTTTGGGATGGGGTCTCATGGCCTTTACAGGCTCCCTGCAGTCTTGTACTCTCCCAGCTGTGTGTTTCTGCTGTGTGATGGCTTGGGATGGGGTCTCATGGCCTTTACAGGCTCCCTATAGTCTTTTACTTTCCCAAGTGTGTGTTCCTGCTGTGTGGTGGTTTGGGATGGGGTGTTGTGGCCTTTACAGCTCCCTGTGGTCCTGCACTGTCCCAGGTGCGTGTTCTGGCTGTGTGGTGGTTTGGGACGGGGTCCCATGGCCTTTTCAGGCTCCCCACAGTCCTGTACTCTCTTGGGTGCATGCTCTGGCTATGTGGTGGTTTAGGATGGAGTCCTGTGGCCTTTATTGGCTCCCTGCAGTCTTGCATTGTCCCAGGTGTGTGCTCTGGCTGTGTGGTGGTTTGGGATGGGGTCCTGCGGCCTTTACTGGCTCCCTGCAGTCTTGCATTGTCCCAGGTGCGTGCTCTGGCTGTGTGGTGGTTTGGGATGGGGTCCCATGGCCTTTTCAGGCTCCCCACAGTCTTGTACTCTCTTGGGTGCGTGCTCTGGCTGTGTGGTGGTTTGGGATGGGGTCCTGCAGCCTTTACTGGCTCCCTGCAGTCCTGTACTGTCCTGGGTATGTGCTCTGGCTGTCTGGTTGTATGGGATGGGATCCTGTAGCCTTTACTGGCTCCATGTGGTCCTGCACTGTCCCAGGTGTGTGCTTCAGCTCTGTGCTTGTTCACAGGATTAACTGCCACTGTTAAGACCCTCACTCTCAAGAGCTCAGTGTCTTACAAGGACCAGATATTAATGTAAAGAAATGGACAAAAAGTGTTTTTATGTAGGTCTATTAAATAAACACTTCACCAGATCAGTCTTATATTATATTGATGTCGTATGTACACTATATGAATTTCTTCACAAACTGTCACAGTGATTAGAACACTGAGTTTTGCAAGGAAAAGACTGGTCAACGTAAGCAGTCTGCTTAAAGCAGTTGATCTCACTCATGCTGCCACGGTGAACATCACTCCTTGTTTTACTTTTTGAATGCACATTTTAAACATAGTCATTTTTACAACATCTTATGAACATGGCAGGTGTCATTTACAAATTCCTCTCTAAAACCTGTTTTTGTTGTTGTTCCACAAAATCATGTTTCTGCTGGCATTTGATAAAAGACACCTGTCGTGTTCATATGCAAGGGTAAAAAAAATTATTATTGTGACTATTTAGGGTCACGGTCTAAGAAAACAACAGAGTTATGTGTGAACCGCTTCATTTCCCAGTCATGGCCATTTTACCATTATAACTCATTATTAATTTTAACTGTTGCGTTATTTACATCCAAAAACTATACAGCAAATACAAGCAAGCAAAAATTACGCATTGGCTAATGATTAAGATGTGTCCTTGATTTTGGTCCTGTGTCCCTGATTTTTTTAAGTCTTGTCCCTAATTTGCAGGCAAGGGGTTGCGATGTATGCCCCTATGTGTTGTTTACATGTACTATACAGGGCGGAAAGAAGTCTTCTCCATTAACCATCGCACCTTTTTTCCTTTAAATGTTTTTTGATGATATATTCCATTTTTGCGTTGTTGACTACTGGTAATGTGTTCCTATTTTAGCTATAACACTGTGTGAAGATAGTTATAAAAAAAGGTATTAATATATTTAGTATTAAAGTCAGTAGTAGTAAGTATTTATGACCTTTGGCACCAGGCAGAGACTCTCAAGGCTCCCGTCCCTACCCCATTGCCACACCCTTGATGGAACTACACTAAAGGATGTTACGTCTTTTCGCTACCTTAGTGTGTGACTTGACCAGTACCATAACTTTCCTGTTCATGTGGATGCTATACTGAAAAGACTGCACCCTAAGTTAAGTACCTTGTCCAGGAACTGCAGCTATCTATCACTACCGGTAAGGCATGACCTTGTTCAGAAAATGATTCTCCTTGTTTTTGACTATTGTGATATAGTCTACAGTGCCGCTTCCAAGTCCTCCATAACCAGATTGGACACCCTCTTTAACTCCTTCTGTCGTTTTGTCCTGGATTCTTCTCTCCACACTCACCACTGTACCTTATATCATGCTCTAGCTTTTCCATCTCTTGACAATCAGCGTCTCTCTCTCACTGTGCTAAATTCATTTCCAAATATTGGTTTGGCTCTCTACCACTGTATCTCGTATCATTTATTAGCATGCTTCACCCCCATTCCACTCCTTAAGATCACAGGACACTCACTCCCTAGCTGTCCCATGCCAGTAAACTTCAGCAGGCCAATCTGCATTTTCATATAGATTCCCAAAACTCTGGAACCAACTGCCTCCTCAAATTAGACACTCCTCCAGTCCTCATTCTCTCTCTTCCTCCCTTCACAACTTCCTCTCTCCCAATTGTCCCTGCTTCCAGCTCTGATACCTCACTTCATTCACCTGATATTGTTTTGCACCTCCTTAACTGTTCTAGCACTTTACTTGTTACTCGACTCGCGTATTTTAGCCAAACTCTGTAAATTGTACTCCCTGCACTTGTTGTAACATAATCACATAATGTACATGTTTGCATTGCTTTACTATGCAGTGATATGTTGTTCCTTCACCTGTTCCCCCTCCCCCCGGGATGCACCAGGAGATGAGCAATTATATTTGCTCAGCGTGCCTTTCTGGTGAAAGTTCCAATAGACACATTAGTGAAAGGAGAAAGTCCAGAGGGGGTATTACTAAAACCAAAGGGGATAATGGGGAGTGTGTGGAGGAGGACCAAGGAAAAGCATCTATCATAAATAGATACTTCTGCTCAGTATTTATTGAGGAGAAGGTAGGGCAGGGCTCACAGCTCACCACCACCATTGGGCACAGGGGGAGGGATGTGTGCACAAGTCCCTTCTCAAAAGAATGGGTCCTGCAAGAGCTCACTAAGCTCAGGGTGGACAAGGCAATGGGACCTGATGGCATACATTCCATGGTACTAAAGGAGATAAGGATGGAAATAGCAAAGCTATTAGCAGAACTGTTTAGTGAGTCTCTGAGCACAGGAGAGGCTCCAGAAGACTGGAGAAGGACTCATGTGATCCCATTCCACAAGAGTGGCAGCAGGAAGGAGGCAGAGGACTACAGACCAGTCAATCTTACCTCAGTAGTGGGCAAGATTATGGAGGCACTACTTAAGGAAAGGATAGTGCAACACCTGGAATCCATAGGAGCACAGGATCTTGACTGGGTAACCAGAGTGGTGGACCAAGGGGGTGCAGCTGATGTCACCTACCTTGACTTCAGCAAAGCTTTTGGTACTGTTCCACATAGAAGATTGATTAATAAGCTGGGTAGACTTGGGGTGGGTCATTAGTTGGTCAACAGGGTGGCAAACTGGTTGGCAGCAGAAAACAGAGAGTGACTATAAATGGTATACAGTCAGAAGAGATGCAAGTCACAAGTGGGGTACCTCAGGGAGCAGTCCTGGGGCCAGTCCTCTTCAATATCTTCATCAGTGACATTGCAAATGGACTGGTGGGTAAGGTTTGCCTGTTTGCAGATGACACCAAGATCTGCAACAGAGTAGATGATCCAGATGGGGTGGGCAACATGAAAAGAGATCTGGAAAAACTGGCAAAATGGTCTGAAGAGTGGCAACAGGGGTTTAACACAAAGAAGTGCAAGATCATGCACCTAGGGAAGAGAAACCCTGAAGCTACCTATAGGTTGGGAAGGGAGTTGCTGACAATCACAAGGGAAGAAATAGACTTGGGCATCATCATCACAGATGACCTGAAATCATCCAAGCAGGCCACTAAAGCAGTAGTTAAAGCCAGAGGGAGGTTGGGGTGTATTAGTAGGGGTATCACAAATCGTAAGAGGAAAGTAAAAATCTCTTTAAAGACACTGGTTAGGCCACATATGGAGTACTATGTGCAGTACTGGAGGCCACACCTGCACAAGGACATTAATAAAATGGAGGCAGTTAAGAGAAGGGCAACCAAAATGGTGCAGGGACTGCATCAGAAAACATATGAAGACAGATTAATGGAGCTCAATATGTATACCCTAGAGCAAACGAGGGAGAGAAGTGATATGATTGAAACATTCAAATATCTTAAGGGCATTAACAAGGTGAAAGAGTCTAACACATTTCAGTATAAGAAAAACAGCAGGACAAGAGGACACAGCATGAGATTAGATGGAGGCCAATTAAGGGGTAACATGTGGAAGTTCTTTTTCACAGAAAGGGTGGTGAATACATGGAATGGCCTACCCCATGAAATGGTGGATATGAATACAGTGCAGGGCTTCAAACAGGCATGGGACAGGCATAAGTGTGCAATACAGATGAGTATGAATAAATAGGCCATTGACAGAGTAAAGGCATATGGCACATTCATAATGTAGAAAAAATGGACAGACTGGTTGGGCCTTGTGGTCCTTATCTGCTGTCAACTTCTATGTTTCTATGTAATAAATAAATAGTATGTCTATGCACAGCCAAGGTTCAGATGGGATGGCCACAATTTGATGGTGCTCTTTTGGCACCATACAGGATTATTGACTTTAAGTAATTACATCTGAATACTAATATTGTATTTTAGTATTTTCTAAAATTAGTGTAAGTAATAAAGAATGAGCCACCTGTACTCTTAATGCAGTAGCATTGGATTAGTTAGTAGTTTAAAAATATTGGGAAGGATTTTCAAAAGTATTGGTTTCAGATGTTCTCACTGCTGTACTGAAAATGGAAAATGCACCAACACTATTTTGCAGCCAAAAAATGTACAGTAACTGGTGAAAAAAATGACTCAAGCCATATTGTTTTATTTTCATATGCCAAATTATGTATTTATGTCCAAACAAATCTAGCTTTTAGGAATAGTAACTGCACTGCTTGTACACATTTGGGCAACTGCTGATGCAGCTACATCATGCGTCTGTGTCTGATTCTGCATCTGCCCCACTGAAAATCTTACCCATTGTTATTTCACTCTACCTTTTAAATTTTAATCTCATGGGCCCTCATATTCAGAGCCAGCCATGTGGACCACAGAGACACCAGTGATGCATGGCAAATAGCCCACGAGCTGGCCCTGTGCAATATTCAGACAGTCAGCACACTCGCACAGAGCACATTAACTGTCTGACTATGGGGCCATGACAGCACAGTGTACTGAGACATAGAAATATAGACAATGATGGTAGAGCAAAACCATGAGTTCATCTAGCCTGCCTGTAGTTTCTTTATCTTCCTTGGGACCTATTATCCATAGCGGGTTCTTTCCCTGATTGCCCACCCTCTTTTCCCCTCCCTACTGTTACCGACCACAGTAACCACCAAACCTTTCACACTGTCCCAGTCATGCAAAAAACTGTGATAGGGCCAGTAGGTGACTCAACACAGATAAGGGTCAAGTTATAGCACATTGGAATGTGCAGTTAGTGACACCACCTACCTGGACACCATCTCAGGCTAATGTACTTCATTTTATCTTTGTAATTTATTTTAGTCTCTCCCTCCCCCCGGGTTAAGAGCCTACCAAACAGGTCTCACAATAAAATCACCTTCCTGTCATGCCCCCAGGATGCAGCATGTGTGTGTACCAGTGAGCAGAACCAGGATAGAATGTGGATGTCCTGTAAATAAAATATAGATAACTAATAGATGAAAATATACTTACCTTCATTCTGTCATTTCTCTTTTCTTGGCCTCACCATGGGCTGAACATCCAGTGGGGATTTATTCTTTTGTTTTTTTCTCTTCTTTTGCTTCTCCCCTCCCTGGACAGCATTAGATTCAATCCCTCAGACCCCGTGGAAGTGGGTCTGGCAGGAAAGCTATAATTCGTAGTGACCTCCTTACTGGGAGTTCAGATGTAAATAAAAGGTGTCCCTGCTGGGAGACATCTCATAATGGTGCCATAGAAAACAAAGGGTTGTTTTCTTATTGCTTGTATCCCTGCCTGTCATTTATTTTAGCAGATGGATACTGGAAAGACAGATCAGCTCTGCTCCTTGGAGCATATTATTTAAAAGGGGACTTGCTGAGGCAGTTCAGAAACTCTAAAGATAGGAGCACGATTAAAAACATATATTTAGCTTAAACACAGAAGTTTTTTTGGTAAAATAGTTTTCCTTCCACCTCCTCCTCTCTCCCCGGACAACAAACACTACAGCTAGCAGGGAGAGAGTGAATCATGGAGCCACGCGCTCCACCCGTTCTGGGTCAGCACTGCAGACTGAGCCCAATAAAAGTGCAGAATTCAAAACTATGAGGTTTTCTCAGACCAGTAGGTCGAAAAGGGAGCAGTTTGTAAGGATTCTCCTGCCATAAAAGGCCTGGTGCTGCCTGTCTAAAGCTAAGATGTCCCTTCCACATGGAACTCATGGTAGCCTGGCAGTGTGAAAAGTTGCAGGCCAAGTCAGATAAATGTAAGTAAAAGTAGAGTAATTGTTTAAAGCCAGTCTAAGAACACTCTAGGTGATGAGGAGGAAAGGGTTGTTGTAATATATGTTAAATACCCTTTGTATAATATAATGTCTTGGTTTGAGTGTCCATTATACTAGTATGAAATCAAGTAGAAACCTTACCTTAAAGGGAGTCCTGCTTCATAGCAGCCATTAGGCCATATGAGGTCTTTTATATCTGGGTATTGAAAGTGAGGGCAGATCATGTGACCCAGATGGGAGTTGTATATAAGCCCTGTGAAACTAAAGCTAGTCATTCTGTCTTTGGGCTGGGTAAGGGAAAGATCTCACTGCTAAAAAGGAGCCTGAAACTCTAAGAGAAACAGGTTTCAAGCTGAGATCTGGTTGATTGGCTTTACTTGGCTAGTCTCGTTAACCTGATCTGTTCTTACAAAGAACTTCCTGTACTGTCTGTAAAGTGGTCTCAAAGACTTATTGTTTAAGAAAAAATGACATTGTCAGATAAAGCCATGGCAGCTGCATGTTAAGCCTGACATCTGTTTTCCTTTTGCAAACCCACTAACCTGCCACATTTGGTGTGAGCCACTGGACGCCAGTGTTCAGTGCTGAGCCAATCACTGGGGAAGCAGATGTCCCACACCACAGAGGCTGAGAGAGACTGCAAGCAGCAGATGGAGTTCTTGACAAAGAGCAGTGGTGAGATGGCCAGTGTCTTACTGCATACTAGCGGTCCAGAAAAGGGACAAAGGTGTGGCCTGGTTGAAGCAATAGAGATGACCCAACCAGTGGAAGCTGTGATGAATCTGGTGAGGTGGTTGTTTGGAAAATGGCAGGAGTCTGAGCAGCAATGCCTGGAAGCTGAAACCAGGTATCAGATGATGCAGGAGGATGCTGAAAGGTGGAAGGAGAGCACCAAAGGCGCAGATGGGGAACTGATGGATTCCAGTTTTTGCTATCACCAGTCAGAGGAGATCTCTGTTCCTGAGGAGGAGGTGGAGCTTCCTGTTCTTCTGATTATCCCATGGTGCCACCTGTGCTAACAGAACCCAAAGACTGATAGAAGACCACAGAGGTGACAGCCAGAGTGGCATTGACTCCACTAAAGGTACAGTTCCTCTGCTACATGGAATGCCAAAGGAAAGGCCAGAAGCTGCACAACAAGAAGGAGAAGAAGCCTATCAGAAGGCTGAAGGGACTGTAAAATATGTAACTGAACCAGGAGGGGAACTTATTGATTGGGGTGAGCTATAGAAAAATGATAAATGTGTAACTAAATTGAGCTGGTATGTGAAAATGGTGGATGGCCTACCTGTCAGTATTGGGGTGGAAGATGGAAAGTATTCATGATACACACTAGAAAAAAAGGAGTGTTGTACAGAATTCATCCAAACTCCAAAACCAAAAAGCTAAATGCTCAGGCAGTGGTACCCGAGAGGTACTGGAAACAGGTTATGGAGGCAGCTCACTCTAGTACCTGTAAGAGGCACTTAGGAAGACAAGGAATACTGGCTAATTTGTTGCCCCACTTTTACTGGCCAGAGGTGTACAGACAGGTTACAGCCCACTGCAAAGCCTGTTCTGTCTGCCAGTCAGTAATAGTGACTACAAGCCTGGCCCTGGAGAAAGGGCCTCAGAGTAAAAAAGGTGCCTGTACACTTACTAGGAGTGTAGAGGTGGCACACCCAAGGGATAAAGCCAATGTGGGAAAAGAACGGAGTCCCTGGAAAATTAATAGTAACCCTCCTCCCAGGCTGAGTGGTGCATAAAAGTAAAAACACTTCTTAACTAAGGACGACATGAAAATGGAATGACAGTGATTTATGAAACTGGTACATGATATATGGTAAAGATCCTTCCAGAAACTGAAGAATGTTATAAATGGGTACCCCTTTACTCCTTCTCAAGTACTCATGGATATATTAGGCAGAAGGATTGAGGAGCAACTCTAGTTGTAAGAACAATGTTCGGGCGTGACTCTACACTGGTACTGTCTTGAAGGCTGAAATATGGTAAACTAAGTCAGGTGGTGGGCCTGATGGTTGGGATAAGTATATCTTATTATATGCAAATGGCCCAAGTTAAAATACATTAAGTGTTCATACTTATAAAGAAAACTTACATATGATTGAAGTAGGTTGGATTGCTATCAGACCGTGCATTGGAGTAACACCACTGTTTACTCTCAGGTGTCTGAAACTGTTCAAAAGGTAAAAGAACAGATACTGTGGGTTTAAGTAGTGGGTAGAACATAAGGAAAGGGCCTCTATTTAGTACCAACATGTCTGGTGGAGATGGCTAGGGCAGTTAGTCACACCAGGTCAATGCATTACATTTTGCAGGTACAAATATATTGTACTGGGGGGGAGGAGTTGTGACCCTGAGTATGTGTCAACTGTTTGTTTAGAAGGTTGAAGATTAGGAATTGGTTAGAGGAAAGAAAAGTAATGCTTCCAATATAGTTTCACTATAAAGCAGGGAGGTATCTGCTTTTTATTTTAACATAAGGGATACTGGAAAGACAGATCAGCTCTGCTCCTTTGAGCTTTCTATTTATAAAAGGGCTTGCGAAGCAGTTCAGAAACTCTAAAGATAGGAGCAGGATTACAAACATATATTTGGCTTAAACACAGAAGTTTATTTAATAAAATATAGCTTTCCTTCCACCCCCTCCTCTCCCCCCGGACAACAAGCACTGCACCCAGCAGGGAGAGAGTGAAACATGGAGCCATTCACTCCACCCGTTCTGGGTCAGCACTGCAGACTTCAAAATTCAAAAATACCAGGTTTTCCCAGGCTGGCAGGGAAGGCTGAGCCCTGAGGTTGAAAAGGGCACAGTATGTAAGGATTCTCCAGCCAAAAAAGACCTGGTGCTGAATGTCTAAAGCTAAGGTATCCCATCCACATAGAACTCATGGCTACCTGACTGCCTGGCAGTGTAAAAGGCTGTAGGCCAAGCCAGACAAATGTAAATAAAAGTACTTGTATAATGTCACAGTTTAAGCACAAGAACACACTACTTGATAAGGAGGAAAGGGTTGTTATAATATATATTAAATATCTTTTGTGTGATATAATGTCCTGTTTTGAGTGTCCATTGTATATGAAATAAAGTAGAAACCTACCTTAAAGGGAGCCCTGCTTCACAGAAGTTAGCCAGCCATATAATGAGGTCTTTTATACCTGTCTATTGAAAGTGGGCAGGTCATGTGACCCAGATGGGAGGTGTATATAAACCCTGTGAAACTGGAGCTAATCAATCTGTCTTTGGATTGTTTAAGGGACTGACCTCACTGCTAAAGAGGAGTCTGAAACCAGAGGCGTTGTTAGGGCTGGGCCTCCGGGGCTGGAACTCTGAATGTTTCATCTTGGGCTCCGAACGTTTTTTTGTCCCATTTAAAAAAAAAAAATTGCAGATTGTATTTGCATTGCAAAGAAATGCAGACCCCCCAAGCCCGCCTGCCACACACCACACATAATATTAAAATGCTCACTGTCTGAGCTCGGTTTGGACCTATCGTCACCATGGCAACCATCAGCTCCTTTCAGACTGTTTTCTGATTGGTGAGGAGTCTGTGGTTGCCCTAGTGATGGCGTCTGTTGCATGGTGGCACTGATGGCAATCATGGGATCTGAAAGGGAGAGCAGTAGTGAGGGAGTACTGTTTGGGACTTGAGATTGGAATCAGAAGACTAAATGGAAATGTTCGGAGCCTCACTCAGCTCAGCTGCAGTGTGCACAATGCAGCAAGTCGTCGGCTGGTCCATCAGTTGTCAGGTCGGGAAGGGGTCACTAGTACGGGGGATGGAGATGGGACCCCCGGACTGGAAGGGACACTCACTCACTCACTCACTCACTCAGGAGTGGACACAGGAGAAGGACATGGACAACAGTGGCTGTCTGGGACAGTGTGCGGGGACTTTGGAGAGGACTGCGGAGGGCCGAGGGGACCAACAGCAGCTGTTGCTGCAGCTGCTAGTGCTCACTGCAGTGCTAGAGAGAACAGGCAGACCATAGAGCTGGGAGGAGAAGATGAGAAGGAGACTGGGCTGGAGACAACAAGGAAGAAAGACAGAGAGACAGACAGAAAGGATGGATGCCTGTGTGAGGTGGGTGAGTCAACTCAAGATACATGATACAGTCTAACACAACAGTCAACATCATGACATAATTAAATATAATGGTGGGGTGCGCTGGACTACTGGAGGGACTGGTTGGCTGGGATGCGCTTCTTCTGCCCTGCTTGTCTGACATGTTGCATGCTGGCTGGCCCAGCAATGAGCAACAGCCAGCTGCTGTAGCCTGCCACTGACTGTGTCACATGACAGACAGTCACTCTTCTGGACCACCTATGTGCATTGTGGGATACCTGTTTTGTAGTTTATGCTACTTGATAGTCATGTGACTATCAAGTAGCATAAACTACAGAGTGTCATTACAGCAATAGAGTCTTGTGAGTGGCCAGTGAGTATCATGTAGGGTGTGGCCTTTATTCAGACAGAGAAAGATGAGAGAGACAGAGAAAGAAAGTGAAAGCAAAAGCACTGCATGTTCAGTCAGTGCACTGTTTGTCTCCTCTCTCTGTGTTTGTGGATTTTGAAAAGAGAAAACGACCTATATTTTGGCATAAAAACAGTCATTTTCTGTATTTCAGCAATTGCTGCTGCTAACTTTGTAGTTCTTGGTCTTTTTTGCCACTTTGTAAGGCAAGCAAAAAAGGAAGGCCCATTTTTCACTCTAGGCCTACTATACCAAAGGAACATAACTTTTCTAGTCTAGCCTGTAGTTGTGTGAGTGTGACTGAGAACTCAGTCATCAACTCAAGTGAACACAATCTAGGTGGCCTGGCTGGGAGGGCAGGGGGAAATTTTGTTGTAGAAAAAAAAAATTGTTGTAGTTGCAGACAGTTTAAATCTGATCCACCACCACATCAGTGACCCAGAGTACCTGAGGCCCTCAGGCTGAGGCTGAGATTTGTTTTTTGCCAGTACTGGCTACTGGGCTTGTGGTAGGGCTGAAAGGGCAGCAGTGTGTGTCACCGTACTGTGTTAAAGAAAGATTGTAGTTGCAGTTTAAGTCACAGCAGCCTCTGATCCACCTCACCAGTGACCCAGCGTACCTGAGATATTTTTTTGCCAGTAGTACCGGACTTGTGGGAGGGCTGAGGGCAGCAGTGGATGTCACCGCACTGTGTTAAAGAAAAATTGTAGTTGCAGTTTAAGTCACAGCAGCCTCTGATCCACCTCACCATTGACCCAGCGTATGTGAGATATTTTTTTGCCAGTAGTACTGGGTTTGTGGGAGGGCTGAGGGCAGCAGTGTGTGTCACCGTACTGTGTTAAAGAAAAATTGTAGTTGCAGTTTAAATCACAGCAGCCTGAGTGACAATAAACCTTAGTGTGTCAAGCCATTGCCATTGCATTGCTGTGAGCCCTGAGTTGGCAGTGTATGGCTCAGAGTCAGTTGTATTGCAACGAAGTACTGTATATCAGAACTTGTTGGTTTCCACTGTTTCATAAAAATGGATATCCGACATTTCTTTAAGTCCAAAGAAAAGAATACACATGAAGAAGTGCGAGTAATTGCCAATTCAGAAAGTAATGATGATAATGTTGCACTCCCTGATTCTACTGGATCATGTACCACTGTGCACGAGGGGAACGCTGAACCAAGCACAAGTGACCAGAACAGTCACAGTTATATTGATGCTGACACTGACACAGAAGGCATAAATAAAACAAACAGTGAACTAGCAAATGCTCAAAATATCACAGACTTGGTAACACTTGAGTAAGCCTATTCAGAGTAAGTTGGCTTGTTACCCACAGCGCACATTTGGAAGAGAAAAAAGGGTCATTCCAGTTTCACTGGTTTGAAAATTACAACTGGTTAGAATATTCTGTTACTCTGGATGCTGATTTTTGCTATCCTTGTAGATGCTTTGGAATGAAATATGGATCAGTTCGCCCTAATAAAGACTCTTCGTTAAGCACAGGATTTGTTAATTGGAAAACGGCACTTGACTCATTTAGAGAGCATGAAAAGACTTCATATCATGCAAATGCAAACACCTTATGGGCTAGATTTAAAGACACAAAGAGTACTGGTGATATTGTTCACAAATTACAAGCTGCAAACATCAAAGAAGTAAATGACAGGTGATGCTATCTTGAGCTCATCATTGCTGTCACATTATTTCTGGGTAGGCAAGGACTTTCTTTCAGGGGTCAAGATGAAACGCATGGTAGTTTAAATAAAGGACTTTTTCTGGAATGCTTGGATCTATTAAAACAATTTGATCCTTTTCTACAAATGTATAAGGCACCTTCAAATGCCAATTATATTTATCCCCAAACTCAAAATGAGGTGACTGCATGTTGCACAGACGAGGTCATTTCAAAGATAGTTGCTGAACTTAACAGCTCAGGAATGTTTGCTGTTATGGCAGATTAAGCAAGAGACAAACATAAAGAGCAGCTGGCAATTTGCATGAGGTATATTGTACCTGGAACTGGAAGCATTACAGAGCATTTTATAGGATTCATTGAACTTAAATCTTTTAATGCTGACTCCATTTTGGAATCACTGTTAAAATGTCTCCAAGACAGTGGAATTATGGTGCAAAATGTGTGGCACAGGCATATGATGGTGCTACTGTTATGAGTGGGGCAGTAGGGGGAGTTCAAGCTAAGTTCCTCCAGCATCATCCAGAGGCTGTGTACATACACTGCTATGCACATGAGCTGAATCTTGTACTTTGCCATACATGCAAATGTATTACTGAAGCAAGAGAATGTTTCTGCACTATGGAAACTGTATGAGTTTTTTAGCACTTCCCTTGTTCATCATCATGCGTTTGTCATTATATTTGTCAGTTAGGATTGAGTCCATCAGAGTTGGTCCAGTTGTCAGATACTCACTGGTCTTGCCATATCCAATCAATCAAGGCCTTGATGAACTGCCATGTAACTGTACTTCAGTGCCTTGCTACTATTCACACTCATAAAGCCATTGGACTGTTAGTATCCTTGCAAAAGTCAACCACAATTTACTGCCTGGTCATCTTTCATTCTCTTCTAAAGGTAACAGAAGGCATCCACAAAGTTTTACAAAGGGAAGATCTAGATCTATCCCCTGCAGTAGATTTTGTTGACTCAGTTTGTCACACTGTTGAAGAGATGTGGAATGAGGACAGTAGCAATGAACTGTTTAAGGAAGCTATGGCTTTCTGTAACAAGAATAATGTGGAAATACGTGACACAAACAGAAGAAAAAAACAGAAACGGATGATTTTATTGCTGAGGCATCAGTGGGAGTGCAGGACCAAACTTCTTCTCAAGTGGACTTTCGAAACAAGCTTTATTATCCATGCCTTGACAGAATGTCTGTTGAACTGAAGCAAAGATTTTCTAGTGTTGCAGTCAAGACAATAAATGGCATCCATGCATGCAACCCATCGTCTGCAACATTCCTTTGCTCTGAATCTCTGGCACCTCTAGCTCATCACTATAGGAAAGAACTGCAAAAGGAGGAATTGTTTGTTGCAAAACATTACCTGAAATGAAAAAGGGAAGAAAAACAAATTAATACAAATGAAGTTGATGAGCTACTAGACCCTCTTATGTTTCCAAAACTCAAGCAGTTGGTCCAGGCAGCACTCATTATTCCAGTGACACGCTGTAGCTGTGAGCACTCCTTCAGTGCACTGCGAAGGGTACATACATGGCTCAGAGGCACCATGACTCAAAACAGATTACATGAGCTTGCAATTCCAGCAATTAAAAAGGAAATGTGTTCTGTGTTACCATCAGATCAGGTAATCACATGATTTGCAAAGAAAAGCAACAGGCATCATCAGTTGTTATTACCAGAGAAAGAGAGAGAACAACATGGAGGAGAACAACAGAATGCACAAAAATAAAAATGATTAGGCAGTATTATTTAAAACACAAAGAACCTCTGTGTGCAAACACTGAGGCAAGGGTTACCCCAAAGGGCATTTGGCTGGAAAGCCAAATTTCAACAAATACAAAATCACACATGCCCACACAATGCAAAGCATCATGGGCTGCATATGCAAATCACCACAGAATGTTATGCTGGTTCAACTTTAAGCAGAATTGCATGGTGCCGAAAGGCCTTCCACACAGTATTATTTAATGTTCTTTGTTATTATTGCGTATTTCACTGCTGTATTTTTGAATGTAGACTTTCCAGTCTGAGTCTGAGCAGAAAATTTAAAGAAAAGATTTTATTAAAGGGCCCATGTGATGTATCAAATTAATGTCATGTGCCACCTTCATATGCCTGGGCTTCACATTTTCCAGTTTTAGTTAGCATTGTGGTTAGGTGACATAGGTAGGATACAGTGTTGCTGCATATAAACATTAAAGAGCAGCTGACACCTTTCCTTTTGGAACACTCTGAAACACTTTAAAAAGCATTTTAAATTTGGACACCATTCACATTGCATTTTGTTATCTATCTTCTATAGATTTCTTCTCTACATTATTTATTACTGTTTGCCTTTGTAGCTTGTTCCCTACTTTAATTGCATATGCTCTGTTATGACATCACCTTCTATTGCCTCGGGAATAACAGTTATGTGACAAGCACAGTATTGTGACATCAAGTTGGGAAGAAACAATAGGAATCTATAAACACTCAGAGAGCAGTGCCAGCATATATCCTCTTTCAGTTTCCATGAATATATGACCTCAATAATAACCAATAAGGATAAGAAATACAGAACGAATAAGTAATATACAGCTGCTTTGTTTACAAATATTTTTTAAGTTATTCTCAAGGTGCCAGTGGTTCTTTACTTCTTTAAATTCCATTTTCAAGTACTTCTCTAAGTTCCCTTAGTGCATCAAGTATCATATTTTACTCAGTCAGATCATGGACCTGTGCTGTGTGACTGTGTGGAAAATAATTTCATATGGGTCACACTCAGCTCAGGGAGGGAGGGAGGCCACGGCGGCCCAACCCTCCTCCATGCCCAGCGTACTTCTTAAATATCAGTAGATTTAGCCCAGATCTACTGATATTTACAAAATATGCTATTGATTCCATAACTTTTAATCCACAACATGTAGTTTTTGCCTCTCAAGTGACAAGTGACAAGCCAACCAAAAAAAAGACACAAAATAATGGAAAAGGAATGGGGGAGAAAACAAAGCTGAAGCAGCAGAAAATGTGTTATTTTGCATGAGAAAGCACCAAATGTTCTATAGCTTCTGGGGCCGACTCACAGCCTTTTGTTTGGGGCCCAGGCTCCCAATGTTTACTCATGCTGGCAACGCCTCTGTCTGAAACTCTAAGAGAAACAGGTTTCAAGCTTAGACATGTTTGACTGGCTGACAGAGAAGGATTCTTGCTGATTTATTTGGTTCATCTGGTTAACCCCTGATTTGTTCTTACAAAGAATTGCTAGTACTGTCTGTAAAATGGTCTGAAAAGCTTGCCTTTTAAGAAAAAATGACATTGTCAAATAAAACCACACCAGCTGCGTGTTAAGCCTGACATCAGACATCTGTTTACCTTTTGCAAACCTACTACCCTCCCACAGAAACCATTTATGGTCTTGGCATCCACCACATCTGCTGGCAGAAAGTTCCATAGCTCTACCCCCTTTTCTATAAAACAGATCTTCCTTACTTCCCTAAACCTTCCCCACACTGGTTTCCAGTCATGACCTTGAGTTTTTGAATCTTTGTACCAGCCAAATAGTTTTCTCTGGTTTACCTTGTTTATTCCATTGAGGAATGCAAAGATCTCTATCATATACCCCCCTTCTCCTGGTCTCCAGTGAGCACATGTGCAGGCATAGAGACAGTCCTCATAAGATATTTCCTATTGGTCCTGCATCATCTTGGTCACCTGTATTGCACCATCTCTAACTTGTTCTTGTCCTGCCTTAGGAGAGGACTCCAAAACTAGACCCAGTACTGCAGGTGTGACCTCCCTAGTGACCTATATAGAGGTAGTAATACTTCCTTTTTCCTGCTGTCAATACCCCCTCTAATAAACCCCAGCATCCTACTAACCTTAGTATAAGCCTTGATACACTGGCTTGATTATTTGAAGGAGTCACTAATGATAACTCCTGGGTCCATTTCTTATGCTGTAGTGCTCAGTTTTACCTCTTCCATCCAGTACTCTGTCCTGTGGTGTTTGTTCCCTAGGTACATACATTGAATTTCAGCTGCCAAACCTTAGCCCATCTCTCTAGACGTTGTAGGTCCCTCTGTGTCTCCTTTATCCCTTTGTCACTATATATTCCACCACAGAGCTGCTTGTCAACTGTGAAGAGACACAACTTGCCATGGATGGCATCTCCACTTTTGCAAATGAAGATATTGCAGAAGACTGGACCCAGGACTGATCCCTGTGGCACCTCCCTGTCATTCAATTTGACCCCATTTACTACCACCCTTTGCTGTCTCTTCTTCAGCCAGTTTCCCACCCATCTTTGTCACTTGCTGTGCCTTGATTCTCCAGCTTCTGTACCAGTCTTACGTGTGGCACCGACTTGAAAGTCTTGCTAAAACTAAAGTAGAGCAGATCTACAGTGTGAACCTTATCTACCACCTTTTGTTACCCAGTCAAAGAAAACTATCAAGTTGGTTTGGCAAGACAGCTTTATCACAAACTCTGGCTGCTTACTATACTGTTGATCACTGCTCTGTAGGTAGTCCATGAGGTTCTTTTTGACTAGTGGCACCCACTACAGAGGTAAGGCTGACAGGTGTGAAATTTCCCAGTTACTCTTGTCTCCCCCTTGTGTAGCAGGATTACATTCAATACTCTCTAGTGTTTTTGAGCTACCCCTGTCTGAATTAAACTATTGAATAGCCCTACTAGTGTTTAGCCAGTTCTGCTACCAACTCCTTAAGCACCCTTAGGTGCATCACTTCTGGCCCTGGGGCCTTGTCCAACTTTAGAGCTTCTAGCTTCTTTAGGACCCTTTATCTGGTAAACATTGGTTGCCTCATTTCAGGAATGCCCCTGACAGCCGCCTTGATGCCACTTGCAGGCAGGGACCTGTTTTCTTCTTGTGAAGACAGAGCAGCAGTAATCATTAAGGATGGCTGCTTTTTGTTCCTCTTCCACTATAACCCTTCCCTTCCTTGTAGTTTAACAGTACCCCTTTCTACTTCTTTTTTTCCTTAATAGATCTAAAGAATTGTTTTCCCCACCTTAACCCCCCTCTGCAATATGGAGCTCAGTGTCTGTCTTTGCCTCCCTGACAGTCTTCTTAGCATCCCTAGTTACCAGGGGTAAGGGGAAATAGACTTCTAGGAAAACAAACTGAACTTACAAGCTCAAATGGGCAGACTAGGTGGGCCATAGGCCCTTATCTGCCGACACTGTCTATGTATCTATGTAGTTCTTATCTGGTACTTATCCCATTCCTCCTTCCCCTGCTTTTCCTTGTACCTGGTGAAAGCCATTTTCTTGGCTGTCACTGTTTTCTAACTTTTTCCAGGAACAATATGGGTCTCCTGTACCTGTTTCATTTTGTAACAATTCTTGTTGATAAATTTATTGCCTCAAGAATGATCCCCTTGATTGCCTCCATCTTTTCCCTACACATTTGATGATGTTTCCCAGGTCAATTTTGTCTCAGACCAGCTCCCTTTTCCAGCTGAAGTCTACTCTTCTGAAATCTAGGACATCAGTTTTTGATAGGGCATTCTGTCATTAGAGCCAGCCTTAATCAAATGAAATTATGGTGTCTGGACCACAGTGGCTCCCCTAACTTCACTGAGCATGTAATCTAGAGTGTCTGTCTTTCTAGTGGGTTCCTTAATAAGCTGCACCAGCAGGCTGTCCTGCAATACATCCAACAGAGCCTGATTTTGGGTACACCTGGCTGCAGGACTGGCAGGTACAGATCACCAACCATCACCACTTCCCTCTTCTTCACTCCCCTTACTAGCTCTTCCCTGTGCTCACAGACGTTCTTGTTCCCTTGTCCTGGTGGTTTATAGAGTACCCCACCTATGTTTTCTTGTCTGTGGGTGCCATGAGGTGAACCCATAGCAACTCAGTTTCCCCTTTGCTTCCTCTTATATGTCCATCCACCACTGCCTCGATGCCTTGCTTGACATACAGGGCTGTGCCCCCCTTTGCCATTCCCCATGTACTGTCTGAACATTGGGTAGCCTGGGACTGATAAGTCCCAGTCATTTTTCTCTGTGGCCAAAGTTTCTGTGATGGCTACTACATCCTCTTCAGTGTCTCCCAGCAATGCCTTGAGCTCACTGATATTGTTACCCAGATTCAAAGCATTATGGCAGATCCCCTTCCAACTAGATCCAGATCCCTCTTGCTGTTTTGTGATCCTACTGCATTCTTTCCCATTCTCCCTAACTTTTTCTTGTTCTTGTTGCTTGTAGACAATAGAGAGTCTTCAGTCCTTAGTCTCTTCTTCCATTCCTGATGGCTAGAGAGCGGAAGAACCATTCCATCTTGGTTTTCCTTGCTCTCTCATCAGCATTTGATACTGTGGACCATGGGGTTCTACTCAATCATCTGAGGTTCACCTGTGGCCTGTCTGGTACAGTCCTCAGGTGGTTTACATAATTCCTCACTGGAAGAACTCAGAGGGTGGTGTCCAGGATTTATTCCTTGGACCCAATCCCTCTGTCTTGTGGGGTTCCTCAGGGATCAAGGTTGTCCCACATGTTTTTCACAGTATATATGCTGCCCCTCGAAGATATTGTAAGGAGCTATGGTCTGAGGTTTCATAGCTATGCTGATGATACCCAGCTATACCTTTCTTGTGCACCCGACCAGAATGGAGCTTTCTCAGTCTTTAATAACTGCCTTGTGGAAATTCAGGAGTGGATGGACTCGAACTGGTTAAAGTTGAACTCAGGAAAGACTGATGTGCTGGTCGTGGACCCAGGGCACTGGATAGGGGGGTCAGGAGTAGGTTCACACTTGGGATTATTCCTTGGAGGTTTACCACTCCCGGCCTCTGAACAGGTGTGTAACCTGGGTGTAATCTTTGATGAGGGGCTGACGCTGCATTCGCAGGTGTCAGCCGTCATCAAGACCTCTTTTTACCATGTGAGGAATATTGCCATGATTAGGCACCTTGTTCCGTCCAGCAACCTTCCTATGCTGGTTCATGCCTTTGTGTCCTCCCCCTTGAATTATTGCAACTCCCTGTATCTAGGGCTTTCTGGGGTAGAAATACACCATTTGCAGCTAGTGCAGAATGCAGCAGCTTGACTCCTGACAGGAACCTCTTGTTTCTGTCATATTTCTCCAGTGCTGCGTGGTCTGCACTGGCTGCCAGTACAATGGTGGATCACCTTTAAAGCTGGTCTTTTGACTTACAAAGCCCTACATGTACAGGGCTCTGACCACCTGAAAGAGCTTCTGGTTCCCTACCACCCTGGGCAATTGCTCCGCTCAGCTGGTGAGCGGTTGATAGAGATTCCAAGAGCGTGTTTGAAATCTTCTGGGGCCTGGGCATTTATGCATGTGGCCCCTTCCCTCTGGAATTCTCTACCCTGTCAGTTAGATGACTGCATGACTGTGGAGGGTTTAAACAAGCCTTTAAAACTCACTTTTGGCACCAAGCATTTGGCCACTGAGTGGTTGTTTTGATTTTAATTATATAAGTTTATTCAGATGATTGTGTATTAATCAAGCTGCTGCAATCGGTGCAATATGTTGTTTGTTTTTAAACTAGTTTGGCACCTTGGTTTTGGAAAGGCACCATCAAAATAAAATGTTATTATTATTATTATTATTTATCATTCCTGTTTGATCCTCAACTTTATTTATATGCACCTTGCTTCTACCAGTCCCCTGTAGAGGGGAAACACTAGCGAGGTTCTCTTCCCTCACTATCTCACTCTGTTTATTGTGGGTCACCAAGCCTCAGATTCCCCCACAGTCACTTTAACTGTCCAATGTAAACATCAAACTTCAGCCTCAGTACGATGGTACCTTCTCTTGCCAGGTGAAGGGATTCACGTTTGAAGAGCCTCCTATCCCAGAAGTCCTCCCAGTTCCCCACAAAGTGGTACCCTTTCTTCAAACACCATCCCTTTAATCACCCATTTAACTCCTCAACTTTTTTCCTGCTTAATATATCGTTCCCTCCCCCTCCACACTCCACACAGGAAGGACCTCAAAAAAGGCCAGGAAGGCTGAGTGTACCTGCAGTCTGTTCCCCAGCTTCTGGAAGTTCAGTTTCAATGTTAGTGACTATGTGATGCACTAGCATAGCCCATGGCTGAATATTGCCCACCGGGTAGCCCACAGAAGAAAACCATGCCCAAATGGGATAGCATCAGAACTCCTGTGGGCCATATTCTGTGACAGCATGCTAATGAACCTATTGGGCACGCAGGGTGGTAAGGGGACATTAGCACACCAATTATGGGCTTAGTAGCATGGTACATAGTTCCTCTGTGCCTGTCCTGCAACAAAGAAACAAATTCCCCAGTGTCTAGTGGTCCTCCCCAATCACCTATGCTGGGCTCAGTAAAAGATTATCCACTGGTCCCTCCCAATTGTCCTTGCTGAGTTCTCTACACATTTATTCCCTGGCATCAAGAGGACCCCAGAACAATTGACAAGCCTCCCCCCAACCTGACCACTCTGAACCCACTGCCCCCACACACTGGTTCTCACCTTATGATAGTGACGGCAACTGGCACAACCCTCCACTTATCTATTTGGCTGGCCTCTGTCTGACTGTCAGTGATCGATTGCGAGTACAGTCTTGTGATCACACACTGACAGTGAAATAGTGGCCAGACAAGGAGGGGTGTAGAGGGCTGTGCTGGCTACCATCTCCCTCAAAAGGTAAGGTCTGGTTTCTGGGGTGAGGGAGGGTGCAAGCAGTGAGTTAGGATCAGGTGGGTCAGGAGAGGGGTTAATCAACTGGTTGGGAGGCCTCTGGATGTGAGGGAATAAGGTATACAGAGCTTAGCATGGGTGATTGGAGGGGCAACACTAGACACCAAGGAATAATCTTTTACTGAGCCAGCATGGGCATTCAGTGGGATGGCCACTAGACACCATGAAGTATTCATTTACTGAGCCATGCATGGGCAAGTGAGGGGACCACTAGACAACAGGGAATAGTTTTTTATGGAGCCCAGCATAGGCTATTGGGGGAGTCATTAGATGCCAAGGAAAAAACTTATACTAACTTCAGCATGGACAATCCTGGGGGCCACTAGACACCAGGGACTAAGCTTATAGTGACCACAGCCTAGGTGATCAGGGGTAAGACCACTAGACTCCAAGGAATAAGCATTCATTAAGCCCAACATTGGAGGTCATGGGGGCACAGTCAGTGCACCAGTTTAAGGGTATGATTTTAGCAATGTTAAACAGCAATGTGATAGTGGCTGTTTAGCACTGGAAAAACTTTTGAATATACTGCTTCTCCCTTTATGCATGTGGTTCCCCTTTTTGTATAGGCACAAGGGTATATTCTGTGCAGATGTGCTGTTGGGTTTGTGCTGCCCACTGGGGGCTTGTGAATATGACCCCTGCCCCAACCTAGGGGACTATTCTTGGTTAGCATGGTGCAAGCTGGTTAGTGCAATACTAACCATTTGAATGTGATGGCCTATATGCTCTACAACAGAGCAAACCAGTATACCTGTTATTTATGGTTAAAAAATGGACTTGAAAATTAAGCATGCTGATTGGCTGGAAGCCATGGTCAGGCATGCACTTATTTTTCAATAGAGCCCCATGAAAAACAAGTGCCACTTCGGGGTGCCCCATTTCTTTGTGTATCATAGAGCACACCAAATTTTAAAACTGACCAGCCACCATTTTTTCTTACTTAGAATGAGTTAACAGTTGTCCAAGCCCCACCTCCCTGTCCGTCATAGTTTTGTTTAGTAAATAATAGGAAAAATAAAAATAAGAAAAAAGTGCCTGCTGTTCAAAAACAGGATGTTCCCCTTACATTTTCTCATTCATGTCTAACACCAAAACTCTATCTCCATAACTCACATCCCTGATGCCAATCTGCCTCCAAACACAGGAATGCCAAACAAATCATCATAACTGGGCTCGGTCTTAGCTCATGTTTTTATCACTGCAAATTGAACACCGTAACAGTGCTGTTGTCTAAAACATACACATAAAACACATTTATAGCACCCCTGTTCCACATCGTCCTTCCTGGTCTCACTTCTAGCTTTTTATGACAGGGTCATGCAAGGTTACAGGCCTAACCGCTGCAATTGCCGAGTGGGGGAAAAAAACACAGACTCTTGAAGGAACAGCAGAAAACTGTATTTGTGCTACAACAAGGGTGCCAAACGGCTGCTTAGATGGAGGGGGGACTGTACAAGAAACTTTGTCTTGTTCTGGAAGTGGGGGGACAGCAGATGGAGAAGCAGAGAAAGGGAGGGACTACTTTATAAGAAAAACACTTAAACTGCATTCTTACTCTATTTTTTTTTATGTTTAGTAAAAAATGCCACAGATAGCCCATTTTCTAGGAACAATAATTTCCTCCAGGGTGGGCAGTATGGGCAATACCGGACCTCCCAGGGGATATAAGGCCTCCACCTGTGGTGTCTGGCCTCATTGTGCCCTTTGTCTGTCTGGTACTTCCCAATACCACCGATCCTGTCAGGAATTGTCAGGTGTGGTCCTGGACGATGGCCTGACACTTGAGGCTCAGGTATCAGCCGTCAATAAGAGTGGCTTTTACCACTTGAGGAACATTGCCGGATCTGAGCCCTGATTCCATCTGATGATCTGCCCACCCTGGTGCATGCCTTTAACATGTCCAGACTGGATTACTGCAATGCCCTGTACCTAGGGCTGTCTGGAGGCAACCTTCATCAACTGCAGATGGTGCAGAATGCAGTGGAGAGCTTGTTGACTAGTATTTCAAAATTTGACCTTGCCACACTGGTTCTCCATGAGCTGCACTGGCTGCCAGTGCAGAGGAGGATTGCCTTCAAGGTCAGGTTGCTGACCTGTAAAGCTCTGCACAAAGGGGGGGGAGGCAGCCTACCTGCAAGACCTCCTGGTTCCACACCACCCATCTTGGGCTCTCCATTCCATTGAGGGTTGCCTCCTGGTGGCTCCCAGGGCTAGGCTGTGGCAATCTGGGGGACCTGGTGTTCTCATTTGCCAAGCCAGCCCTGCGGAACTCCTTACCTCGACATCTGTGGGAGGCAACCTCGGCTGAAGCCTTCAAAAGAGGTCTAAAAACACTGCTGTTGCAGCAAGTGTTTGATTTGATAATTAACCCTGTTGTTTTTATTATTTGTTATTATTTAAATTGGACTGTTGACTATTGTGTGTGTGTGGGGGAATTATGATTTAATATTTTATTAATATGTTTTATTATTATATTGTTCACGGTAAATCACTGGACAGAAAAAGTCACCAATCTCTGCTCCCAGTCGTAAAGGTCTGTGCGCCTGGAAACAATAAATACAGCTGAAGGACAAGTTCTAGCACCAGACCAGGTAAAGTGCAAAAAATAATGACCTGATTCCAAGACCCTTGGGCTGACCATTATGGTGGAGCTCCACAGGGAGGGATGGGGGCTGAATGGTGTTGTTTGACTTGACATTGGATTTATTCTAATCAGAAGGCCATGTTGGTCTGCCACAGGAACCTGTTTCATCCTAACAACTTGAACATGATTTTATACTTTTATCAATATATCTTTTATTGTATTAGTCAGTTGTTATTTATTATTACTCAGTATTTATTGTTGGTTATTTTAAATTAGTTGATGATTTATTTTGTTCTATTCTTAACTGTTTTGCTGCTTCATATTCTATCAGCACTCTATAATTAAATCCTGTTGAGGGATGTAGAAGTTTGCAGCCAGGACTATCGTATCCCTACAGAGGATAGCATTTCAGTGAAAGGAAAAGAAACACTTTCTGCTTCCTCTCAGTCTGCTGTGAGATGGTTGAGGACTAGGGACTGGAAGTCCTAAAAGCATCGTGTGTCATATTGAGGAGATGCAAAGCATTTTTTGCATGAAGGGTGATTTTATTGTCCATTTGTTTATTGGAATGCAAGTGAAGAACAGGTCTCATTTACAACTGCATCCAGTATAGCTGATAACAATTACAGCAGGTAATCACAATAATAAGTAAAGGAATAAATAGGATAACAGTAAAAACGTGTTGCTGTTTCAGTGTATCCAAGAATAATTATTGCAGATCAAAGACTTGTATCTAGTCTGAGTAATCAATGTTCACAGTTTCAGAAATGTTGCAGTGTGGAGCATGAATGAGTTACTGAAAACTTAGATGAGGAACAACAAGCTTTACAGAAGAATTTAGGCTTACTTAGCAGCACAAAACTGGCAGAAACAAAAAGCAATGTTAAAGGGGTTTAAATGTGATGAGCTAAGTTAGGAAGGGGGCTTTGCCTACAATGTCCTTGTAGCTAAAGATACCCAGTTATAGTCTTCTGTTTGCTAGGGATAATAATGCAAAGAGAGCAGTGATGAGTGTAAAAGGTGATCCCAGTGATGCAGTGAAGACAACTGTAACACAGAAGGTTGAGAAAAAAGGAGTGAGGTTTTAGAAGCACTGTAATTTATAACATCACCATAATCAGTCTTTTTCATTTGGAAGCTAAATATTGCCTTATGCATGTGGAGGAAAAAAACACAGCATCATCTTTATAGCCTGGCCTGCCAGTTAGTGATGCATCATGTAAGGTGGACAAGGGATGTTCTACACACTGTCCTTGTAAATATGGGGGATAAAAGTTATGGTTGAAGGAGTCTCGCTAAATGGTAACTATAACCTTCAGAAAATGAGACTGGCTCAACTCCTGAATCTGTAAAATAAAAAATATTTATGCTTTTTTTTCTTATGTATTCAGTCCCCAAATTATTAGACTTGCCAACATTTCATGATAATTGTCACTTTTTAAAAAGGCTACAGTCATCTTAAAAAATGCAGATCTAGGCATGTGCTTGGAGTTACAGGTTACTTTCCTTAGTTTTTTGGTGGTCTTGTAGAGCTGGCTTGCTATCTTTTTTATCATAAATTAGTGTCTACCCCCTCAGAGCACTTCCATTTCCAGCACGTATGCAGGATTGACTGCCAACTATCTCCTTGAACTTCAGGATTTAAGGGATCATGAGTCAGCTGGGAAAGAGCACCATAAAACTGAGGAAAGTGATCTGTAACTCAGGCTGTGTAAAAGTGTAATACTTTGAAGACTGTCATTGCCTTTTGAAGAAGTGACGCTCGTTATGAAATGTTGGCAAATCCAATTTTTTTTTCTTATTCTTTGGTAACCAGGTGAGGCCCAATAGGCACAAGCACTGTATCTATTTTCAGGGTAACCCAAGAGCATGAGGTAGGCTAAGTGACTTGTGCAGAGTCACACAGTATGCAACAGAGGTTGTGGAAATAAAACTGAGGTCTGCTGGATGTACAAAGCCATTCACCGCTCACTACTCTAACCTCTAGGCTATACTGCCAGCCTTTTTTTGTCTGGATAGGAGTGAAACCTAAAATGCAACATAGTTTAGGAGTTGTCAGTCTCATAATATTTGGAAGACATTAAACAAGGTGCCCTAGTCCCAGTCATGGTCGGCAAAGGCCCCATAAATCTCCATGTAAGTCTCCATGAATAGAGATTTATTGTGGGGACTGAACTCAGGTGGGTGATTCGTCTCTTCTGGTCAAGGAGAGGCAGGCACAATGGTTCCAGATGCAAACAGATAGCTTTTATTGGTAGCAACCACTGGTTTCACTGGAAAGTAATACGTTAGGTGATTGTCATGCACACAACAGAGTTTAGCAGAAGGAGGCAATTATACGGGTTGAACAAGAGTAATTATAGGGATAAACAATCATACTTTTATTATCAATATGCGGTATACCTCTAACCGGGTCACCTAGTGCCCTATGTCTGCAGACATCAGTAATAATAATCTATCAACACCTAACCACCTTGGCCAAGGATACTTAGAAAGACACACCAGTTATAGTCCAACAGTCCCATGAGAGAAGCAGTATTTTGGTGTAGTGCAGGTGGTTGCTAGCTAGCTTTGAGGAATGGGGTACAGTACCTGAGTGACCAATCAGTCTTGTTGGCTGATAGGAGGGCTGAAGACAACAAGATGGAGAGGATGATGAAGAAGACGGAGGGAATGCAGACTGGTCCAGATCTGGAGATGCAGGTGATGGGAGAATGGAGGGTGGTTGAGGCGATGTCCTTTGACAGTGACGGCGGCTCCTCTGGAAGGCTCCTGATGAATTGCCACCCAGCCAGGGAAGGGAGCTATGACCACCATGGAAAAGCAAAACAGAAACAGGGCAATTTCCTATTCACGTACTCTGGAGGAAACCTCACTATTGTGAGCCGTGATGGCTCCGAAGCTGACTAGACTGGGGAAAAAGCTGACCACCACTATGCTGGCTAATGCAGTCTTTCATCATCTTCGGGGGTTGCTGGAGGCTGGGTGGAAGGCACTGGATGCTTGGCTGAAAGGCGAGTGACCCCTTCCTACAGGGGTGCAGGCAATTGCTGTCTTGGTAGGGCAATTAGCTGGGTGATCAGACTGCCACAGTTGGGCAGTATGTCCACTTCCCCATGGCAACAGCTCAGACTGGGCATGGAAAGAGAGTGGATGTGGCTCAATGCAGTTGGCGAGGGGCAGGCATTTAAGCACATTGCAGGACAGTGCAGGAACCAATTAGTTGAGGTGCAGGGCCGACAAGTTCAGCCCCGAAATGGATAGGTGGCTTTGGTGGGTGCAGGGCAGACAGTTCAGGCCGTGCTATGGTTTTGATCAGACCCCGCTGCAATTAGTTCAGTCAGTTGGGGTCAATAACATCCTAGGGTGCAACCCAGGCAGACATCAAACAAAGAAAATACACACTAATTACTTTTTTTCTGTACCAGGGACTGGGCTTTCTTCTGGTCAGGGTCAGGGTGACAGGCATCACAGCACCAACCAGGCTGTTCCCTCAGTCCATGGTCCCAGCAGCTATCAGCCAGCAGTCATATTGGTACAGGGCTTGGACCTAGCCCTGCTTTTTATACACCTCAGTGGATGATCCATTCACTCCTGGCCCCACCTCTGCACTCTTGGCTTGAGTGTGCTGCCCACAGCTGTATTCCCCCTCTAATCCAGGAGGCAATATAGCACAGTGGCACAAGGTTCTAAGCTACCAACCTTGAGATCTGGGCTTAAATCACACAGCCCCACTTGCACACTGTGTAACCCTGAGCAAGCCACCCAACTTCACTGTGCTTCCCAGTCACATTGCCACACAAGCTTTAGCTTAGTGTGTCTCCTTAAGGGCCTGAGTTGCCAGCCTGAAGACCTTGGTTTGAATCCCACAGCCCCACTCTAACCTTTGGGGCTCATGCCACGTGTTGCCACCTGTTTCTCTCTTAATGGGTTCTCTGCCCACTTGCTCCCTCCTCATCCTGTCCCCAATTCTCCTTTATTCTGGGCCTTTGGCTCACTCACTGCCCTGTGTATGTTACTTCTCCCCTCTCCAAGCACCTCCGGTGCTGAAGAAAGTATTTTTTTCTTGGGCTTGCCACCCACCTACCTCCGGGCCCAGGTCCTGGGCCACCAGGTGAATCCCTGGTGGTGATAGTGGTGGTGCTAGGGTGGGGTCGGGGAGCCCCGCTACCACCCGACACCTAGTTTCTTTCCTTTAAGGGCCGCAGGCGAAATGGCAGTGGTCCGGGTGCTGGTTTCCCCCCGGACCAATTTACTGCTGCACTTTGCGGTCCGTCCCTCTGATGTGGTCCCCTCCTCCAATGCGGTGTAGACTATGGACATCAGGGAGTCTGCAACTGCTCCAGTGCTGCCGGTGCCTGTTGGAGGGATTGGGCGGAGAGAGAGGAAGAAAGCCAAGAGAGGGAGAAAAAACAAACAAAAAACCACCTTGGCCACTGGCTCCGCTCTGGGTCTGGGACTGTTCTGGGTGTGCCAGAAGGCATCCAGCAGCTCTGACCACCCACAGGAGCTCACCACAGGTCAGGAAGTGTGGGGCACAGATGGGGCAACCACCAACTGAAACCAGGGCCCCATTTAGTGTCCAATTCCCCAGCGCAGGTTGGCCAGTGGGGAAAACAACCCAGAGCCCCAGGGGCAGCCAAAACAGCTAGCAAAAAAACAAAGGACCTGCAAGAGCAGCCCCGGGCAGGGTGCACTACCAGTCACCCAGGATATACCACCCCAGGGCACCCCAACCAAGGACTGCCCACCCAGGGAACAGACAACCAAAGGGGACTCACCCTGGAAACTGACTGCTGCTGCTGCTGCTGCACAGCTGGAAGACTGCTGAACCCTGACTGGAATCCTTTCAGACTGGAGGATTGCTGCTGCTGCTGTTGCTGGTGATGACCCCAGGACCCCTGGCTACAGAGGAGCAGCCACCAGGGAGCTGCAGACCTGAGCTACAGGAAAGCTTCCAGGCATCTGCACCCCTGTGCTCGCCACTCTGTCAACCACTCAGTCCTGAACTGCCCTCTGGTTAGTAGGGGAGACCCTTTTCTAGCCTGGGTTGGACTTGGCTTCTTGTCAAGTGATTGGGTCCCTGGGAGCCTAGATCAGCCCCTTGGGCTGATTTATGGCCCCTTTAGACATTGGCCAGAGCTCTGGCCTGGCCAGAACAAAGGTTGAAGCCCAGGAAAAGCACACAAGTGGTAGGGGGGAGAGGGGGACCAGGACAGGAAGTGGTCAGCCAGCAAGCTTGGTCAGTAAGGCAGCTGGTTGTGTATGTGGGTTAACCCTTTCCCTCCCTAAGGTCCTTCCTGCTGGCCCAAGTAGCAACTGTTTGAGTGCTACAATTTGGCCCCTCTTAAACATACATGTCCCCATGTATACAGTCGAGTTTCATGTTATTCTCACAACATAAGCAATTAGATTACAATTACACACTAATGACCAGGGGCACTGGTTTATCGGGATTGAGAAAGGGCATATTCCATTTTTCACATTGTAAAAATAGGTATTGTCACCAGAGTCTGCTAAGCCAAAATCCGGTTTTACCAGTGTTTGGTTTTGTGTACTTTATTTACATGCATTTTAGCAATTTTGACCTCCACTATTACACATCCTTCTATCCTTGTACCAATTTAAAGTTATTTTAGGTAGAAGATGTGATGGCAGCAGCAACACTACAGCTCCCATCCCTAAGGTGTGATGGAAGCAGCACTACGACCCCCATCCCTCTGATGTGACAGAAGCAGCAGCACTATGACCCCCATCCCTTAGGTGTGATGGCAGCAATACTATGGTCATCATTCCTCATGTGTGATGGCAGTATCAGCATTATGGCCCCCATCCCTCAGGTGGGATGGCAGCAGGCCTACGTTCCCCATCCACCAGTGGTGATGGCAGAAGCACTACCACCCCCTTCCCTTCAGTGTGATGGCAGTAGCAACAATGCAGTACACATTCCTCTGGGGTGATGGCAGTAGTGACAACACTATGATCCCCTTTCAAAACTCACACCCCACATGCACAAGTTACAAATGACTTGATCTCTTTGCTTGTTACAACTCAGATGTGAATTAATCTGAACCATCACCGCTAAGGTGGACTACCTTTGTTTTTTTATATCTATAATTTAACTGCCTGAATTGGATATCTGCCTGTGACACCGTTGACCTGAGTTAGGGATCAGACTTGGGTGTTGGAGGGCCAGCAGGTGGGTGAAGGCTTGAGTGTCCAACGACCACTCCCCTTCTCCTGAGAGGGAGGGTGGGTTCATGGCTCAGCATTTGCTGGCCCATGGTGGAGGCCAGAGGCAAGAAAACAAGTCAGTCCTCACTGCGGGAAGAGTGTGATGGATGTTGGCTTGTGACTTGACATCATGTAGCCTGTCAAGCTCCCAAGAAAATGGGAAAACACCCGCTGGCCAACTGAAGGATGGCCGCTGTTCCCGCCATACACCAGAAGCCCCAGACATGTGTCTGTTCTGACCCCCGACATGCCCAGGATACACAGGAAGCTCTTTGTGGCAATTGTCATCCTCTGGTAGCCTCCCACAGGGGTAGAGGCCTACTTAATGAAGGGTTACTTTGGGTTACCTGGTAGCACAGCAGTAAGGGTCAGTGGATAGTGGTCGGGACTCGGCAGCAGTGGTAGGGGGCCTTGGCAGGCCTGAAAGAGTGGATGGCCAGGGGGTAGGAGGAGCAAAAAAAAAAACGCTTGAATTTGCTTCTTTGAAATAAAGTATTTTCACCTAAAAAGTCCATGAGTGATTAGTGGAAGACGTTCAAATGGGGTCATGCATCTCCCAGACATGTGGATGCTTTTTTTTTCTACTTGGTGTCCATTAAAAGGGTGTCTCCAAGTTTTCATGTCTTTGTTCAGATGTGAATTGAGCACTACTCTGCCCACCAGCATCATACAGCCCCTGGGGTCTTACCTTCTGTACGTCATTGACTGTGCTTTCAAAATCCACTGGCCAAACATAAGTACACTTAAATACTTAACATTTGCTTTTTTTTGAAGCAGTCTATCAGAAAACATTTTGTTGTCACAGAGACAGAACCAGCAGGTGGAAGAAAAGGTGCAAATGATCCAATTCACCTAAATGGGGTGCTAACGGTGAAGTCTTTTCATAAGTAGTAAGGTAGTTTCTTCTTTGTGAACATACTTTCATTCAGATTAGTTTTCATTCAAACAACTGAGGATTTTGGATGGCCCTTCTGATTATAAACTTGAATAAGTTAATTGGTAACAGTGATCCTGCGTTTAGCAATCTACAACCTAGATGCTTATATGCAAAGAATACAATAAAAACCTGACTAAAATCTAAAAACAAGCTTATAAAACATTTCTGAATATGTATCTTTACCAATACAAAATCATTGCAGCCCAAGTAAAACTCAAGTAAATTACATGGTACCCTGACTTCTATTCTATGATGTAGTAAACATATATTGGTATTTTTTTTTTATATTCTTTGTAAAGCAGGTAAGGCCCACTAGGCAGAACTGTCTGTTTTAAAGAGTGACCTAAAAGCACTTGAGGGGTTAAGTGACTTGCTTGGATGCAAGTAGAGGTTGTGGTACTCAAACCCAAGCCTGCTGGATGTACCCAGTTCAATCACCATTTGTTACGCTAACCACTAAACACAGGTGGTTGAACTGAATGGCTGATTATACAAAGTAGTGCGGGTGATTTCCTTACTGTTTCTATATGCAGCAAAGCAGAAAGAATGCAAAGCATAGCAGCATTCATTTTAAGATGCTGAAATCTGGGTCGGCCTGCTGGCGCTGCAGTAGCACTATTGCTTGCAATGCCAGTGACCCAGGGTCAGAAGCAAACTCGGGTTGCTGGAGTTCTGGTCAGGGGAGTAGGATTGAGCTCCTGGGGGACTGCTCTCCTCCTCTGGGGAGGGTAGGCTGCAGATCCTGTTTCTTTACCACCACCGGTGTGACCATGGGTGGCGGTGTAATGATGCTGCAGAGTGATCAGGAGGGGAGGACACTAGCCAGGATCTGGAGTAGTGGCATGTCTCTATGTGACCTACCTCCTTGGATCTCTAGTGCCAGTGCCCTCAGGAACAGAGACCAGAAAACCAGAAACAATCATCCCACATTGGCCACTGGCAGAAGGGACCCAGGTGCCCCAGACTTTAACCAGGCTCCATGAGGGACCCACTGGGCTGCCCTACACACACTAAGGGAGTGTGGAGGGGTGACCTAGGGTTCCTTACCTTCCCACCTGGGAGGGTACACCTCAGGTGGATAGGGGCAGGCCCACAGGAGCTCCTGAGCATTACCTGGGGGTGAAGCTAGGGGATACTGATGCTGTGAGAAGGGGACATAGAAAGAGAAAATAAAAAAATATAGAATGATACTGAAATCTTAGAGATTCTGTGCAGTGACATGCAATTTCCGTGAGGCACCGGTACAAGAATTCAAAATCCGCAAACCAAGCAGGATTCCATGATTGTTACTGGTGTTACTGGTAAAAATGGAAAACCAGGGTCCCTGCTAATGACCTGGTATGTGTAAATGCTATAAGGACTGCCTACAGCATGATGAACATCAGTAACACATTGGACAGTATTAATACCTTGGGTTACCTGTGTTTGAAGTCAGCATAACCACTGAGCAGGAGCTATTCCTCACCCTCTGATTGGGCCCTCAAACAGGACTCTATATTTCCTTAATAAGACAAGCAGGGGCACTTCCTGGGTAATGCACTCCGACTGCCTTGGAGGGAGCTCAGCAGGCAACTGCTCTTCCAGGGGGGTTCCTGCGGTATGGCGGTGGGTTACACCAACAGGTGTTCTTGGGGAAGATTGGCTGGGTTTGCCACCGGCAGTCTTTGTGGCACAGTAGCTGGGATAGTGTGCACCCAGGCCATGGGTAAGGACTTTTTGGGTAAAGTCCTAGGGGCCCATTGGATCCTTGTACCTGCTTCTGCTCAGGTTCAGCATCTTCAGGTTCCAGGTCAACATCTTTTGCAGGTGGCACAGCTTGGAAGGCACAGAGTTTAAGGATGTTTCAGTTCACAGTCTTTTGCTGTGAGGGATTTGACTCCAACTGTATTCGGTAAACAGGAAGTTCTGGAAAGGGGGTGTCTACAATTAAGTGCAGATTGGACTCCTATTTGGTTTTGAGTTTGTGGGTGTCTGTCCATTTCAGCAGGACTGTATCTCCAATGGCAAGTGGGTCAGCTTTGGCTGTATTGTACATGTTTTTTTTGCTGTTGGTATGCTTTGTTCATGTGTTGGGAAACTAGCTTACTGGCCAGTTGCAGCGGTTCGTGGTGCTGTCAGACCCAGTCAACCAATCAATCAATCAGTCAATCAAAGTCTTTATTTAACTAGGTGATCACACCATTGAGCAAGCTCATTTTCAAGGTGGACCTGGGTTTGTTAACAAGGAACAAGGGACAATATACATGGGATGCAACACACAAGAAAATAGTAATAATACAAATAAAGTGAGATACAATAATACAGTATATACAAATTATCAGCAGGTAGCATTGACAGTAGTATATGTTTGGAACAGAAGATACAGCTAGTTTTGTGTAGGACACAATTTTTCATAAAAGTAAAGAAATATATATATCAGGTGCACTGAACACAAATAAAACCTAATATAAAAAGATATATAGTGATACGGTATGGAGAATTTAGAGCTGGAACCAGGGTCAAAGGAATGTGGAAGGGACAGATATGGGGGTAGAAAAAGGGGAGAGGGAAGAGTCAATTATAGATGTGATCAGTCTTTTCACAGTAGTAATTAGAGTGTGCTTGGACTTATAGGAGTCACTATTTAGGGTAGACAGGCACAGGACTCCTTATTATGATGTAGATATAGAGATTTAAAAGCTGCTAGGCTGATGGGATGAGTTAATTTCAACGTTTTTTGCAGCTTGTTCCACAGCTGAGGGAGCACAAAGCTGATGACTGCTCTGTCAATATGAGATTTTGCTTTGTAAACATAAAGATAGATATATGAGGTGCTTCTCAGGACATACTTCCCCAGAGTGCACAAAGGTAAACAGACAGAGATATACTTGGGAAGTTTATTTGAGACAGATTTGTATGTCCAAACCACAGTATTTGTTTGCCATCTGTAAGCAAGGGATGACCATCCCACTGCCGTGTACAATGCACAGTGGTGGGTTGAGTATGGAAGACCCGTGATAAATCTTATGGCTCTGTGATAAAGCGTATCAAGTTTGGCTAGGGTACCTGCAGGTCTCTGACTATATAGAAAGTCTGCGTAATCCAATAAGGAAAGAAGGATAGTTTGAACCAGATCCTGTTTAACATCTCTTGTAAGGAGATTATTAATCCTAAAGAACAGGCCAAATCTTTGTCTAAGTTTCATTGGCAGTTCTTCTAAGTGATCTGTGAAAGTAAGTCTATGGTCTAACCAGACCCCCCCAGGAACTTGAACTTTGGTACATAGTCCAACTGCTCACCTAGAATAATAGTGACCTGTGGGAATGTCCCAGCAATTTCAGGATTTATTGGATTTTAAAGGGGCGAGAGGAACATTGCTTTGCTTTTTTTTTTGCATTTAAGAGCAGTTTCTGATTTATAAGCTGATGTTGCAGCAGATTAAATTCATTTTGAAGGGCTTTACAGGCCACTTTAGGTGTGGGGCTACTAGCATAGAGTACCGTATAATCTGCGAATAGGTGTATTTGTGCTTCTTTGATGGGGGCATCTACATTGTTAATATAAATGGTGAAGAGCAAGGGACCAAGAATGGAACCTTGCTGTACACCCCTCAATAGGGGTTTTGATGGAGAAACTTCCCCTTCTGCCTCAACTTGTTGATGTCGTCCTGAGAGGTAGTTGGAGAACCATTTAAGGGATAGGGAATCCAAACCAATGTTCCGGAGGGACAACAGAAGCAGTCTGTGATCAACAGTATCGAACACCTTGCTTAGGTCCAAGAAAACTGTGCAGAAAAAGTTTTTTTTGTCTAATTCAAGCTGCCAGTCTTTTGTCACCTTGGCTATAGCAGAGATTGTACTGTGCTGTGCTCTAAAACTGGATTGTAATGAGTTGAGCAATTTTTCTGATTCCAGGTACTTCCGAAGCTGGGAGTTCACTATTTTCTCCAGCATCTTTGACAGGATTGGAAGTAGAGAGATTGGCCTGAAGTTATTGAGGTCAGTAGGATCTCCTGACTTAAACAAAGGGACCACAAGTGCATTTTTCCAAATGGGTGGTAGGTCACCCTGGGACAAGGATAAGTTGAAGAGATGAGTAATTTGGACTGCTGGAACATGGTAGCCAACCTTTAAGAAGTACAGGTCAATGAGGTTGGCCCCAGCACTTTTCCTAGTGTCCAGCTGAAGGAGAAGATCTTCAACTTCTTTCAGGGAGGTAGGCTGCAGACAGAAGAATGGACTGGGGATGGGTTTTTCTTGTGTATCCAATCTAAGTTGTTGGCAGAGGATATTCGCGGGAGAGGAGTCAAGCTAGCCCTTCAATGGCAAAATGATTATTGAAAGCATTGAGGATACATGGTCTTTCGGAGATGACGGTATTGTCAATCAATAACTTAGTAGGCAGGGAATTTAGAGTGGTGTGACTTTCAATGTCTTTTATAGTCCTCCAGAATTTGGAGGCATTTCTTGAGGAGATCTCCAGCTGAGAGCAGTAGAAATTAGCTTTGGCTTCTCTGACCATTTTGGTGCAGAGGTTCCTTGCCCTCTGGAAAGAATTCCAGTCATTTATTATATTAGTTTTCCTGGCAGTTCTCCAGAGTACATCTCTACTCCACAATGCATCTTTCAGGTCTTCTGTAAACCACAGACAGGATTTGTTTCTGGTTCAAACTTTTACTATGAGAGCATACTTGTTGAGAACCCCTAGCACAATTTCTGAGAAAATATCATAAGCCATAGTCAGGGACTTGGCTAGATAGAAGTCCTGCCATTGCATGGAGTCTCTTAGGTCTGATATTTACCCATGGAGATCAAAGTTGCGTATGCACCTTTTAAAGGAGAATTTTGGTACAGTTGTGGATTTAAGAGTGGATCTTACACACGTGATGAAGCAATGGTCGCTAATATCAGAGAAAAAGATGCCAGCACGGGAGAATAAATGGGGTTTTTTAACTAAAATTATATCCAAGAGAATACTGTTATTAGGGTTGAGCTTGTTAGGATGAGTAGATTTGTTTATTAGCTGTGACAACCCAAGGGAATCACAGAACATTTTAAGTGGGGTGGATGCACTGGAGAGCCAGTCTTAGTTGAAGTCCCCTAGTATGATACACTCTGAAGAAGCCGAACCCCGGATGTTTTCAAGATGTTTTAACAACTGTAGTCCAGCTGATGGGAGTCTGTAGCATCCTGTTCTACATAATGAGACCATGGTGGCAATTTCAATCTTTAAAGACAAGCTTTCGAATTGTTTTGGGACAGAGGTTGAGTCAATTATGGAGACAGGGAATTTATCCATGATGTAAATAGCTACCCCACCACCTCTGGTTTGCCTGTCGGCTCTGAACAAAGAGTAGGAGGGGATGCTAACTTCATTGTTACTGATCACCGGTCAGAGCCAGGACTCCATAATCACCAGAACATCTGGAGCAGTATGACATACCCAGGCCTGAACAGAAATTATTTTTTTTTAATAGGCTGCATACATTAACATGCGAGAATGTAAGCCCCTTGAGGCTTTGTAGCTCTGCTGGGGATTCCATGGGTGCCAGAGGGCCTGGATTAAGCTCAACATTTCCTGAGCATAGTAAAAGCAGGAACAAGAGTTTCCTGCAGAGTCCTAGGAGAAGTGTGGGTGGTTGGGTCTTCTTTCGGTTATGTGATTTGTCTGCGGTGGTATAGGGAATTCTGAGGCTAGTTCCCAGTTTTCCTGTGCAGGTGAAGGACCAGCAGTGGGGTAGGAGAAGTTAGAGCACATACAAGTTCTTCTACTTGATAGGAAAAGTCCTGCGCGGACAATGTAAAAAGAGAGAGACATTCTCCACTCTAGGAGTTATTTTTTGATTCACGTTTGGTTCCAATACATGTAAGATGAGCAGAGACAAGCATAGAAGCAGGTAATATGCCCTCATTATGAGACTATCACCCAATGGGCACTACAAGTGCAGGCAAGAGAAGGGATTCTCAATGGAGGAGAATTTCTTAATCCCTGCAGAATACTACTATAGGCAGTGGAGCCTGAAGCAGTAATCCTTAAATACAGCTCCTAGTTAGGCTAATAAGAAAAGAGTTCACCTGACTATAGAGTAGTACTAGGGGCAGAGAGGCTTTGAAGCAAATTTCTTAGCTACTACTCTGGAGCAGACTACGTACTAGAGAGATCACCTGACCTAAATCAACTGCCTTAGCAAGACAGGATATGCTAGTGAGCAATAAGCAAACCTAAAGTACCAAAATGGTATGCCTTAGGAAGACAGAATGAGAAAAAGCTGCTAGAAGGCTTAGATGCAAAAAGGGGATGGGAGGAATTGCAGTTATTGACAGTAAGTAACTAATAAATTGAAACACTAGATAGGAGTGGGCAGAGACTGTGTGCATTTAAAGGAGGCCTGGGAGGGGGAGGGGGTGGCACGAAAAATCAAGGGGAAGTTTGGAGAGCTAGCACTGAATCAGTGCACATACAATTGGAGAGAAACTGCAGTGGGGGGAATGGTAAGTTACTTTACACAGGCCGAGCAGAACAGCCTAAATTAAAATATATAAATTAGAAGCCGAGTACAGGGAAGCAGGCTTACATTAAGCCACACATCTCGGGTGCTCCTGTCTCAGGTGAGTGAGACCAGCCAATCAGGGAGCTCTACACAGGTGTGGAGCCAGTAGTGCTACCCTAAGAAGGTGCTGAAATTGAAAACAGAAAATTTCAAGTGATGATCCAGTTCAGCATTCACACAGCCCAGAGAAGTTGTGGCAATTTTTCAAGCATCGTACCTTTTCTATCTCTTTGGGGGGGGGTAGGTGGATCAGGCTCCGTACACCATAGAGGTGCTACGGCTGGATTGTGACCTCTGCCCATGGGGACAAGTGGCACCTGTAAGGAAGGAGACAGCAGATTAAATAGGACCAGACTGGGGGGGTGTCTAAACAGAGACACACAAAGAGAGCTGAGCACCAACTTGAAAGACAAGTCAGGGAGCGGTCTCAGACAGAGGCAAGGTGCTGGCTAACTTGGGAATCCAAAACAAGCACAAAAGAACAGAATGATGGGGGAGGGCAGGAGGGACAGAACAGAGACAGAGGAGGACAGGGGGACAAAGAAAGATGATTAAGAATGAAAGTCAAGGGCAGGAGCTTTAGGCTCAAGATAGAGGCTACACAGATTTTACAATTCACTGAATTTTCTAACTAAGTCCATAGCAGTAAGCATGTAAACCCAGTACAGTCTTAAATAGAATTAAAAAAAATATATATTAACAAAGCCAGTAAAACTTTTTTACAATCTCAGTTCAAGGCAGTGTACAGAGTGAAAGCTTAATTGGGGAAAAATCAAGGGGAAGTTTGCAGAGCTAGCACTGAATCAGTGCACATGCAGTTGGAGAGAAACTGCAGCAGTGAGGGGGAATGGTAAGTTACTTTACACAGTCATTGGGGGTACTTTCTTGCTGTGCTGGTACTCCTACAACCATGTTCATGGGTAAGCGGCTATGGCCCCTGAACAACAAGTAGTAGAGGGTGTGACCCGTGGACCTGTGGGTGATGATGTTGTAGATGTAAGCCAACTCTGGGAGGATGGTGGGCCATTGCAGACGTGTCTCATCTGGTAGGGATCTGAGCAGGTTTAGGATGGTGTGGTTGGCACATTCGCAGAGCCCATTGGTTTGCAGGTGACAGGCAGTTGTTTGTAGCTTTCGGCTCCCATACAGCACACAGAGTTCCTGAAAGAGATGCAATTTGAAAGAAGGACCTTGGTCAGTGAGAATTTCAGTGGGGATCCCATATGTTTTGAACGAAGTGATCTCAGAAGGCCTCGGCAATGGTTTTGGCTGTGACATCTCGGATGGGTACTGCCACCAAGAACTTGCTGCAGTGATCAATGATAGTCAGGATATAGGCTCACCCATCACTACTGGGGTCCAGTTTGAGGTGATACATGGCAACTAGCTCTAGTAGTGCACTAGTAATGATGGGCACCAGGGGTGCTCACTCTACAGTACCTGGGTTGAGTTTGAGGCTGCACAGCTTACAGGCATTGCACCAGTTGACAATGTCTTCTCTCATGCCAACCCAGTAGAAGTGGTTTCTGAGATTCATTTTGGTTTTGTCATGGCTGAAGTGTACAGACTGGACATGGAATGCTTCCAGAACAATTTGTACAGCTTCTCTAGGCAGGATGATCTGGACTGGGGGAGATGTGTCATGGGACAGCAGACTCTTTGGACCAGCTTTCCTTTCTGGATGGAGAGGCAGTCCCTGTGTCAGAGGAGTTTACGGAGTTCCTCTGGTGCTTGTCACCATGCCTGGGGTGAGAGGGTGGCCCCAGTTACCAGCATCTCTTGCAGCCAGATAAGGATCAACATTTCTCATTGGATCAGATTCCACTGGCCCTCATCTTGAGGAAGGGGGGCAGTTCTGTTTCTTGATTGGCACTTAGCACTTGCGGGAGACTGTGACAGCAGGTCTGGACTACCTCAGCAGGCACATTGAGGAATGGTGGCATCTCTAGGCTCTCTTCCTCTTTCATCCCTTTCAGGTTCATCTGTTGCAGGTAACTGCTACAGGGCATCTGCATTGGTGTTGATGCACACTGACTGGTAGTGGATGGTGAAATTGAAGTCTGCCAGTCGGGATGACCACCTCTGTTCTAGGGCTTCTAGTTTTGCAGTATGTAGGTGTGCCAGAGGATTATTGTCTATGTACACCAGAAATGGGGTAACTGCCGGGTAGTGCTTGAACTATTCAGTCACTGCCCACACCAGCACCAGGAACTCAAGTTTGAAGGAACTGTACCTTTTGTCATTGTGCTCTGAACCTGTTAGCCCTCGGCTGGTGTAGGCAATGACTCTTTTGTGCACCTCTTGGACTTGAGACAGGACTGCTCTAAGCCCTCAGTTGCTGGCATCCGTGTATACAATGAAAGGTTGGGTGTAGTCAGGGTAGACGAGTATGGAGCTGTGGTGAGAATGTCTTTCAATTGCCAGAAGGCTGCTTGTTGGGGTTTGTCCCACACTACTGAGGCATTACGGGGAAGTTTCTGGAGCTTGTTTCCTCTGAGGAGCTTGTGCAGTGGGGCGCAATGCTTGGCAAAGTTCTTGACAAACTGGCGGTAGTACCTCATGAAGCCAAGGAACTTGTGGACATCCCCTGACTATTTTGGGGATGGGCCAGTCCTGTACAGCTTGAATTTTCTCTGGTCAGGTGAGAGTCCTATTGCACTGACGATGTGACCCAGGTAATTGACACTGTCCTTCAGGAGGTGGCACTTGGATGGTTTGATTTTGAGCCCATATGCTGCAAACCACTCAAAGACGGTCTCCTGATGCTGTAGGTGCTCTTGATAGGTACTGGAGTAGAAATGATGTCATCCAGGTACAGCAGGACAATGTCAAAGTTCTGGATGCCCTGGCAGTGCTCAATCAGTTGTTGAAAGGTTCCAGGGGCTCTGCACAGACCGAAAGACATTCTAGCGAAACTCATACAGGCCCATGGGAGTGGTGAAGGCAATCATCTCAGACCTCTGGGGTGATGGGCACCTGCCAGTGTCCACTGGCCAGATCCAGGGTGGAGAACAAGGCTGCTGACTTCATTGCAGCAAGGGAATCTTCAATCCATGGGAGGGGGTAAGCATCTTTGTGAGTGACTTGGTTCAGTTTGAGGTAGTCCACACAAAACTGGAGCTGGCCATCTTTCTTTTTGACCAGCACTATGGGCATGGCCCATGGGCTGTGGCTGCCCTGGATAACTTCTGCCTCTAGCCTTTCCTTCAACAGATCTTTGGTGGGCTGATACAACGTGGGGGTATGGGCCAAAATCACTCTTAGTGGGTGTATGGTCTCTGGTTGGGATGTGGTGCTGCACTGGTCCAGTACATCCAAAGTCAAGTGGGTCTTGGGAGAATGCCATGTTGTGTTTGCAGATTAGTTCCAGCACATCTAACCTTTACTACTATGTGGTGGCTGGGGTCCCCAGGTCAATTTCGTGCAACTGCTGCTCGTGTGAATCATCATTTGATGTACACATGGCAATTGTTGAGACAGTTGCACCCACTGTGCTGGGCGTATTTGTATGTGAGGCCTTTATGATGCTGTCCAGATCAATCTGTAGCAGCTGTCCAATTGGTTGGCACTGGTACAGCCAGTCTGGGGTCACTCCACAGTTCAGGATCCTCATGGGTACTTGTTCATTCTTTATCACCACCAGGCTTTGAGCGACAGCAATAGCACTATCTTTGGTGTTGATGTAGGGTTCCAGCAGGGTGAGGTAGTCTTTTCCCTCCACCCCCCCCTTCTTGGCCTTGCAAATGACAAAGGTCTCATGCACCAGACTTAGCAAGACAGGGCGGGGCTCTACTACCCGCATGAGGCCTATCTCTCCTTGGTTGGTGGTGAACTGTTGGTGGCTTCTGATAACCTGTATTGCTTGGTGTCGGACACACCTCTCCGGCCTTGGGAACTGGGTGGTGAGATTCTTCAGGATGTTTATTAGCTCTTTGTGGCAATTGAGCAGGCAGTTCATTCCAAGGATAACTGGGGGTAGGCTATCATTGGCCATCTCAGTGACAATGATGCCCTGGTTGGGGTAGGTGGTTGTGCCCAACCGGACATCGACTTCTCAGTAGCCATGGTATGGGATGTCAAGTCCATTTTGTGCAATTAGGTTGAGCCTTTTTTGGAGTGCATTTTGCAGTGGTGCCTCAGGCCAAAGCTTCAAGAAGTACTTTTCTTGGATTTTGGATACCTGGGAGCCAGTATCAAGAAGTGCCACAAGTTTGATGCCGTCGATCCAAACTGGTATGATGGGGCACCTTCCAACATACCTACGGCACTTTGCTTCAGACCTAGGCTCTACCTCCTGTCTTCCAGGGCGTTGGCCCACTGCCCTGAGAACTCTCTATTTAAACTAGCCATTTCTGTTGGCTGTTGTGAGCACTCCCATTCTATGTGGCCAGTGACTCCACATTTCCAGCAGATGGCTCTGCCACACTCATCGAACCGCTGGGACATCAGTCTCTCTGGCACCCTCTGGCCCCAGGCAGGCAGGCATCTTCCCCATCTCCTTGGCCCTCTCTCTGGTCCCTGATTTCTTGTCTCATGTCCTCCAGCTGCTGAGTGAGCTCGGCCACTCAGTCCTCAAGCTCTTGAGTGCGGTCCTTTGGCAAGGTGGCCCCTTGGATGGGGCATCAGTCGGGCACCTGGACCACTTGCTGTACTGCTGACAGGCACTCGGGGCAGTCGGGTAACCTGGGGTGTGAGTTGCATCTGCACTACTTTTGTAGAATACATCCACTAGGGCCATGCCATTAAGCCACATCATCAGTGGGATGTTGGTGCACTGTGTACCAGTGGTGACCTCCACCCTTTGGTCGGCTGTCTCCCAGGATCTGAATGGCTCTTTCCTTGAGGTCCAAGAAGGTCTTAGCTGGCTCCTTCTCCTTTAGCATCCTTAGGTATTTTCGTTGGGTAGCACTTCACACTCCATCAATGAACTTGTCTTGCAGCATGCAGTCAGGCTCCTGCACAGCTTCTGGAGCCTCTCACTCTATGGCCCTGAGGTCCTCCTGTAGGCTGAGCATGAACTCACTTAGGCTTTCCTTGTGCCTTGGATCTGGGAGAAGTATCTCATCTTCAGTTGAGACAGTGTCAAGTGTCAAGGTCTGTCCTAGTCTGGTTAAGATTTTGTTGGCTGTGTTCTGCTCCTTCTCATCTAGCTGGTAACCTCTCAGTGTGCTGTGCCTCCCAGTTGTCCAATCAGACCTACACCTTCTGGTGTTTGGGAATTGACACAGCCAGAACATGGCCAGCATCCAATTTTGGAATTCTCTCAGGCTGGATCCCTTGGGGTCGGTGGCATCTCCGGTGTACTGGGGGAGCCAGGGGATGCCGAAGTAATAGTGCATCATGAGTGTTGATAGCTGGTCACCTTCTTCATTGCTGGAGTTGGAGTGGTGGCTGCTTGCCATTTTATAGCTATCCATGGACACATGGACCTGCTTTGGGCTCCTTTGGACCTTGCTCACTTTGCCAAGTTTGTGAGAACCAAACTCAGGTTGGTGGTTCATCTCTTCTGGTCAAGAAGAGGCAGGCACTATGGTTCCAGATGCAAACAGATAGCTTTTATTGATAGCAACCACTGGTTTCACTGGAAAGTAATACGTTAGGTGATTGTCATGCACAAAACAGTGTTTAGCAGTAGGAGGCGATTATACGGGTCTAACAATAGTAACTATAGGAATAAACAATCATGCATTTGTTATCAATATGCAATATACCTCTAACCAGGTCACCTAGTGCCCTGCATCTGCAGATGTCAATAATAATAATCTATCAACACCTAACCACCTTGGCCAAGGATACTTAGAAAGACACACCAGTTATAGTCTGACAGTCTCATAGGAGATGCAGTCTTTTTGGTCCAGCGCAGGTGGTTGCTAGCTAGCTTTGAGGAATGGGGTATAGTACCAGAGTGACTGATCAGTCTCGTTGGCCGGCAGGAGGGCTGAAGACAACAAAATGGAGATGACAATGAAGAAGACGAAGAGGATGCAGACTGGTCCAGAGCTGGAGATGCAGGTGATTGGAGTGTGGAGGAAGGTCAAGGCGACATTCTTCAATTGCGACAGTGGGTCCTCTGGAAGGCTCCTGATGAGTTGCTTCCCAGCAGGAGAAAGGAGCTATGGCCACCTAGGAAAAGCAAAACAAAAATGGATCAATTTCCTATTCGTGTACTGTGGAGGGAACCTCACTGCCGTGAGTTGGGTGGCTCCTAAGCTGACTAGACTGGGAAAAGCTGACTACCACTATGCTGGCTAATGCAGTCTTTGTCATCTTCGTGGGTTGCTGCAGGCTGGGTGAAAGGCACTAGATGTTTGGCCAAAAGGCAGGTGACCCTTGCCCTTAGGGGTGCTCACAATTGCAGTCTTGGTAGGGAAATTAGCTGGGTGATGGGACTACCACAGTTGGGCAGTGCATCCACTTCCCCACAGCAACAGCTCAGACAGGGGGTGGAAAGAGAGTGGACGTGGCTCAATGCAGTTGATGAGGGGGCAGGCAGTTTGAGCCCCTTGCAAGGCAGTGCAGGAACCAACTGGTGGAGGTGCAGGGCAGGCAAATTCAGCCCCAACATGGGTAGGTGGCTTTGGTGGGTGCAGGCAGACAGTTCAGGACCTGCTGCAATTCTTTTTATAATTCATATTTTATTAGTAATTTTTTACTAATACAGGGGACAGAGAAGTACTATATACAGTGCTTATGCACAGAATAATACACGAACTGTCCTCATCCCCTATCCCCCCACCCCATACAGCAGCAAGGTACTTACAAAAATAGAAGATTACAATATAGTATCATAAATCAAAAAGCACTGGATATACAGACTCAGTTGGCAGCTCTGACCATAATTAACGTGTGAAGGGGATCCCAAGTATTCTTGTACCACTGCAACTTATTGTGGAGGCTCGCTATTGCTTTCTCAGTACATAAGTTATCCAAAATTTCATTAACCCATTCCTGATATGTTGGGCTTAATGTATTCCTCCAATGCTGAAGCACAATTTTCTTAACAGATAGCGCTATCATTGAAATATGAAACCTTCTGATTCTAACCTTGATAGAGGATAAATCCCCAACAAACATACATTTGAGGTGAAGTATTCCTGCAAACCCAGTATGGGGTCTAGGTTATTCTGTATGGCCATCCATAATCGCTTTATCTTAGGGCATGACCAAAAGATGTGAAGAAGCTTACCTTCCTCTTGACATCCTCTGGTACAGGCCCCCGAACTTATAAGACCCCATTTCCTTAGCTTCACAGGGGTATAAAACATGTTATGCAATATATGGTATTGCATAAGGTGGAGTCTATCCTGAGAAATATATTTATGGCAGAACTTCCATAAAGCTGACCAGTTAGGAGTATATTGAGGAAAAAAAGAAACCCAGAGCCTAGTGGGGCCTTCAGGTCTCCCATATTTCCACTGATATAGGACACAATATATTTTAGAGATAGCACCTGGTGACCCCAATAAAGGGGAGAGATCCGATATAAACAGAAAAGCAGGTGGACCAGGAAGGTTATTACCAAATATTGCGGAGAGCAGATGTTTCAATTGGGCCACCCTGAAGTAGAAAGTTAATGGGATATCAAACTTGTGAATTATATTAGAAACTGAGAGCCGTTCCCCTGCATCATCCAGAAAAGTAGAGATTATCCTATCCCAAATCTGGGGCAACCATTTATGAGATATCATCTTTTTGTTAATTGAAAAAGACAGGGAATTCCAAATGGACTGGGACAGGTCCATTTCCAGGGAATACTGCAGAAATTAGCAAAGTTGCGCGTGAACTCTGAGGGACATTCGGATAATGGGACAACTAATAGTGTCCGGAAGGGAGGCTATTTTAAGATAGAACATTGTCCGGGGATCAATATTCTCAGATTGAATAAAGTCTAACTCAATTTTCAGCCAGAACAGTCTTAAATATTCTGGACCCGGGTTAACCCACCGCAAATATTTTGCAATATGACTAGCCCAAAAATAAATTGCTAGATAGGGATCCACAGTCATCCATCTAGTTTTGGGCTGCTAATTTGTAATATGCTAACCTGGCTTGCTTATTAGACCAGGTGAAATTTGTAAAGTTACATGAATTTTATGAAACCATGATAACGGTGTAAACGAGTTAAGAAGTGAGAGGGGATAACATAAACAAGGAAAAACATTCATCTTAATGATATTAATGCAATCCCAAAGAGAGAGAGAGGGAGTTTGGACCATCTATTGAGATCCTGAACAATCACTTGGGAGAGAGGATCCAAATTTTCCTTAAACCAGGAGGAGGGGTTACGCGTCAAATTAATGCCAAGGTATCTGAGAACACGTGGAGACCAACCGAGACCAAAAGAGGACAAGTCATTTTTAAAAACCTTATGATTAAGAGGGAAAATAGAGGATTTATTTATATTCAACTTAAAATTCGAGAGAGCACTGAACTTGGCGATTTCCCTCAACATGACGTGAATTGAAGTTTTTGGATGAGATAAATGAAGAAGGAGATCGTCAGCGTAAGCTGTGATCTTCACCACCTGATTGCCAATCGGGATACCGCTTATCTCCGGATTATTGAGAATGTTTTGGATAAGGCTCTAGTATAAATTAAATAAAGGGGAGGGCAGCCCTGCGGGCCGGAAGGCAAAGGAAAGGGTTTGGAGAATGCTCCGTTGCCAGAAACTCTGGCAGATGGAGTCTGATATAAGGCCCGAATCCACTCTATAAACTTAGCCGGAAAACCAAATACTTTAAGGGCCTAAAACAGGAAATTCCAGTTGACATGATGAAATGCCTTCTCAGCGTCCAAGGAGACCAATCCCACGGGAAAGGCAGTATCCCTGGCCACCGAGACTACGTGTGACAGAGTACGTAGATGGTCAGCTAATGAACGTCCCCTCAGAAACCCTACCTGAGACATATTAATCAGGTCAGGAAGAACTCATGTTATTCTATCAGCCAATACCTTAGAGAGAATTTTAACATCTTGATTCAATAAGGAGATTGGTCTGTAACTTTGCACTAATTCCGGATCTTTATCGGGCTTAGAGAGAAGTACAATCAGGGCCTCTAACAAATGTGTATCTATTTTTGCACCAGAAAGAATGTGACAGTACAACCAGTGGAGAACTGGCAATAATTGTGATTGAATAGTTTTATAAAATAAAATGGAAAAAACGTCTGGTCCTGGGATCTTATCTGAGGGCAAAGCCCCAATGACCTCTGAAATTTCCTCTAGCGATATTGGTGAGGATAGAAAGTTCCTCTGCAATTCCAATAGAGAGGGTAGAGAGTAATCCCTCAGGTAGGCCTCAAGCTCTTCTAAAGAAGGAGGGTTGTCCATATCCCTATATAAATCCTCATAGTAAGAGGCAAACTCTTATACAACCTTAGAGGGGGATACCTTCAAGGATCCATCTGCCTGGGCCCTAACTGGAGGTATAAATCTAGCTGATTCTTGCTGCTTTAACCTTAAGGTTAGCAGGCAACCCGCCTTTTCCCCTTGATCGGTATAGTTTGCTTTGGTACAAATAACAGATAATTCTGCTTTTTCCCTCACTAGAGCTAAATATTTATCTTCGGCTACCGAGAGCCTCCTCATATCCTCTTCTGAGGCATTAGAGGATAACCTGGTTTCTAAAGACCTAATTAGAGATAATGAAGCTAGTAATTCTGCCTCTTGAGTCTTTTTCCTTTTTGTGGCTAAGCTAATAATGATCCCTCTCATGTATGATTTGAAAGCACCCCACAAAATGTCAGGTGTATCCTCAGAGGTATTAGTGGAGAGAAAGAAATCAATCTGCTCCTTTATTAGATCACAGTATTTAGTGTCTTTGAGCAATTGACCATTTAATTTCTATTGGGTTTCTTTATGGGGAATGTTAAAGAAGGCCAGATTGGAAGTTACCAAAGAGTGATCAGACACTGGACCTGGCTGGATCGAGGTAGTTAAGATCCCTGGCAAAAGGGCCTGAGAGAGGAAAAGATAGTCAATGCGAGACTGGGTTCTGTGCACCAGTGAATTAAAGGTATACTCTCTATCCTTAGGGTGTAACACACACCACACATCGCACAGTCCGCACTGGTCCTGAAAATCCCCAAGGGCCCTCTGTCCCGGCGTTAAGCCCCTCAACCCAGTACCAGGATGAAGAACCAGATTGAAGTCCCCGCCCATTATTATACCAATGGGAAGCATGGGAAGGAGTATGATGATAAGCTTCATGTAAAAGCCAGGATCATCTGTGTTAGGCTCATAAATGCTACCAAGTAAAATAGGCATAGACCAGAGAATCCCTTGAACTAGGACATATCTGCCATCTGGGTCTCTGAAAACTTGTTTGGACATAAAGGGAATATCTCTATTAATTAGTATCATAACCCCACAACTATTAGTGGATCCTGAGGCATTAAAATCCTGCCCAATTTGTTGCCTCCTAAATTGCAGAGATTCCATTTCCAGTAAATGAGATTCTTGCAGGAATATAATATGAGTAGATAATAAACTTAAGTGTTTAACACATGATATTGTTTAACTTTTCCTTAACCCTTTCACATTCCATGTAGCAACGTTTATACTACTGGCCATCTAAACAGAAAAGAGAAAGGAGATTATATAAAATCCAGGAATTACAACAATCAGACTTAAATGACCCGAACCCTGTTTGCTGCTGTATACCCTTCCCACCGAGTATCAACTTTCCTCCCACCCACCACCCCCCGCCCCCAAAATATTCCATCCCTTCCAACTAACAAGTAATACAACTCTGAACACAATATCGCCTCCCTCCTCCCCAGCTGTCCTGAGCAACGCTTAGCACAATACCGCCTTCCTTCTCCAACCTCCCACGTATGTACCCAAAAACCCCACCTTAGAATGTAAACCTTCTTATAGAATCAGTAATCAATAACATCACATCAAAGAGAAAGGTAATGTAGGTAATGATAGGTAAGCACTGGACTCCTGAAATCCAGAACAAAAATGGCAAGAACAAGAAATAGAGAAGAGAGCAACCCCTACTTGGGTGCAAACCAGAAAACCCTGAATTCCTGAGAAAAAACAGAAAATACATGATGTAAGGCACACTCGCTGAATATGCCTTCATAACTGCTGCCATTAATAAAATTGAAAACATTCCCCAAAACGTATATTCACTAGAACTAAATGCTCCCAAGTAGTGGACCTCCCTCTGTGTCCAAGCCCCCACTGCTATCTATGCCCAATAGAAATAAATTCCAGAAACAAATATATAAAGGGGGATTGAACCACCAAAATTAGAGCAAAAGTGTCCTCTAGTGATAATATCCCAAAAAACATTGAAACCAAAAAGACACTCTCTCGAACCATGCCCCAATAATCAAAAACATCAGACTTGAGGGTTTTTGTCATATTAACTATATCATGTGAGATAATAAGTGTCCCTGGGAACGCAAAACCAGAAAATGTGATCTGTGTAAGTAGAAAGGGAACACTTCCCAGACAAAACACTACCCCACCGAGAGAAAGTCCCGAGATGCGATGATGCTCCAAAATACTGAGCGCTGAGATGGAAAATGCAAAAGGTCAAGACTCCGCTGAAGATAGTCCCCTCTGTTGCAAAATTCGAGAGTCCACAAAACTAGACTAGCATTCAGTCCTCTTTTTGGTATAACAACATGAAAGACTTCTTCTCCTTTCCAAAACTGAGTGGGGTAAGACCGACCAACCAGATCAGGTGTCCCGAAACAGATCAGGCAGAGCAGCCTTCAGTCCTGAGAGAGCAGCTTCAGGATTCTCATATGCTAACCATGTACCGTTCCCTAGAACTTGTAGCCTAGCTGGATACCCCATTTTGAAGTGAAGACCTGCAGCTATAATATTTTGATACAATAGGATGAAAAGCAGTACGCTTTGCCCTGACCGACCCCGGTAAATCTTGGGCAATTCTAAGCCTAGTATTTTCCCATTTCACTTCTTGTAACTCTCTCATTTTTCCCAGAAAGTGCTGTCGCTCTAGGTAATTTAAAAATGGCAAATAATGGGATGTGGCATTGCTCCTGGGGATGGCTTGGGTCACAGGGACCTATGCACCCTTTCAATGATGTAGTTAGCCCCAAAGGAGAGGGATCGCAATTTTTTCAATCAGCTTCTGCACAAACCCCAGCATATTCAGGCCTTCTTCTCCTTCTGGAAGGCCCAGGATAAGAACTATTATTTGTCTGGCGTCTCCAAATCTTCCAACTTAGCTTCCAAGCCAGCTTTTGCTGCATGACTACGAGACCGGGATAGATTTTTCCACTTGCTTCTCAAGAGATAAGATATGGGCTGCATTATCTGAGGTTTTCATCGTGACCGCCTCAAGTTTTTTAGAAAGGGATTTAATTTCAGCTGAGATTTCTTTAATTTCTTCCCGAAGGGTTTGAATTCTTCCAAACATCTGTTCAGAGTTAGGGGCTCTTGCTCAGAAATCAGGCTTTGAAGCTCTGGCTTATCCACAACACTTGAAGCCCTTGATTTTTGGGGCCTTCTCAGGAGTATTGACGTGTATGTCTTCTGTGGAGGTTTCTTATATAAACCTCCATAATCACTGGCAACAAGCAAACTGGAGCCCAGGATATTAAGAAGGTGATAATCTATAAACTTTCTGGTTTTCAGGAAGAAATAGCAACCAAAATAGTGATTATTTGTGATTAGGAGGTTGGAGCTATGCAGAGGAGCTTCTACTCGGTATCCTGCATCACGTGATTCCCCCAACCTGCTGCAATTCTGATCAGACCCCAATGCAATTAGTTCAGTCAGTTGGGGTCAATAACATCCCAGGGAGCAACCTAGGCAGACATCAAACACAGCAAATACACACTAATTACTTTTTTCTGTACCAGGGACTGGGTTTGCTTTCTGGTCAGGGTCAGGGTGACAGACAGCACAGCACCAACCAGGTTGTTCCCTCAGTCTCGGTCCCAGCAGCTAGCAGCTAGCAGTCCTATCGGTATAGGATTTTTGACCTAGCCCTGTTTTTATACACCTCAATGGATGCCCTTTAGCTCTTGGCCCCACCCCTGCACCTTGGCTTGAGTGTGCTGCCCACAGCTGTATTCCCCCTTTAATCAGGAGGCGGTATAGCACAGTGCAGGCTAAGGCTACTGACCAATGTGGAGATCTGGGATTAAATCACACAGCCCCACTTGCACACTGTGAAACCCTGAGCAAGCCACCTAACTTCCCTAGTGCTCCCAGGTCACACCGCCACACAATCTTTAGCTTAGTGTGTCTCCTTAAGGCACTGAGCTGCCAGCCTGAAGACTTTGGTTTGAATCCCACAGCCTCACTCTAACCCCTCAGGCTCATGCCATGTGTTGCCACCTGTTTCTCTCTTAGTGGGTTCTCTGCCCACTTGCTCCCTCCTCATCCTGTTCCTGATTCTCCTTTATTCTGGGACCCAGGCCCACTTACTTCCCTTTGTCTGTTGCTTCTCCCTCCCAAGCACCTCTGGTGCTGAGGAAAGTAATTTTTTCTTGGGCTTGCCCCCCACCTACCTCCGGGCCCAAGTTCTAGGCCACCAGATGCATCCCTGGTGGTGCTAGTGTTGGGATCAGGGGGCCATACTAACACCCGACACCTTGTTTCTTTCCTTTAAAGGTCACAGGCAGAACGGCAGTGGTCCGGGTGCTGGTCTCCACCCAGACAAATTTACCGCTGCACTTTGTGGTCTGTCCCTATGATGCAGTCTCCTACTCCAGTGCAGTGAGGACTATGGACACCAGGGCATCTTCAACCACTCTAGTGCTGCGGTGCCTGTTGGAGGGACCGGTGAAGAGAGAGGAAGAAAGCCAAGAGAGGGAGGAAAAAAAGGAAAAACATGTTGGTCGCTGGGAAGGCAGCGAGATGCCCTGCTCTGCTCAGGGTCTGGGACTGTTCTGGGTTGGCTGGAGGCATCCACCAGTGTTGACTACCTGCAGGAGTTCACCACAGGTCAGAAAGGGCAGGACACATATGAGCAACCACCAACTAAAACTAGGGCTCCACTTAGCCAATTCCCCAGCGCATGGTTGGCCCAGTGGGGGAAATGATCCAGAGCATCAGGGGGAACCAAAAAGGCCAGCAAAAAAACAGAGGAGGTGCAAGAGCAGCCCCAGGCAGGGTGCACTACCAGATGCCAAGAATAATCCCCTCCAGGGCACCCCAACCAAGGACTGCTCACCCAGGGAGCAGACAGCCAAAGGGGACTCACTCTGGAAACTGACTGCTGCTGCACAGCTGGAAGACTGCTGGACCCAACTGGATCCCTTTCAGACTGGGGGACTGCTGCTGGTGCTGGTGATAACTCCAGGATCCCTGGTAACAGAGAAGAAGCCACCAGGGAACTACAGACCCGAACAACAATTAAGCTTCCAGGCATCTGTACCCCTGTGCTCTCCACAGTGTCAAGCATCAGCTTGAACTGCCCTTCGGCTAGCAGGGAGACCTTTTCTAGCCTGGGGGCACTTGTTTCAGGCCAGTGATATAGTCCCTGGGGCCTAGATCAGTCCCTTCAGCTGATTTTTGGCCCTTTAGGCATTGGCCAGAGCTCTGGTCTGGCTAGAAAAAGGCTGAGCCCAAGAAAAGTACTGAAGTGGTATGGAGGAGAGGGGACCAGGACAGGAAGTGGTCAGTCAGTCAGCTTGGTCAGCAAGCCAGCAGGCTGTGAATGGGGTTGTTGGGGGTTAAACCTTTCCTACATGAGGTCCTTCCTGCTGGCTTATGTAGCAACTGTTAAGAAGCATCACATTAATATCTTTCTATCCAAACAAAAGTTTTATCCAAATTATCCTAAAGGAATATAACAGTTTGTACAGCACATGCTCTTAATGCAGTTTACTTTACTTCCACACACAGTTACAGCACAAAGACATAGTTTGTAATTGGAATTTATAGTCAGTTTGCCAAGCACTTCATAGAAACCACTTTGTCATGAGACCTTTAACTATAATATCTAATCAAACTCATCCCTGTCATGTGCATAAGCTGTTGAGCTATCCTTCATTTTCTGCACAGAGACTGAAGCAACTGAATCTTTAAAATCTACAGTGTGCTTACTAAAATATGTCACTCATACTTGTTAAATTCATGTCTTGCCAACTTGTAATTTTCTCCTGAAATCCAATGAAATGGTTGTGCGCAGACTTATGATTGCTTTGCCTAATATTCATTTTCTTATCCTGCGGCATACAGCTAGAATCCCTCGACGAAACATTTGTAGCTTTTCCTAAGAAACACTGAGTTCTAGTTTCATAACAGAATTAAGTAATTGTTTAATTATTTTTCCATCTTTCAATTGTTTTGTGAGTTTTTGCATAATGGCCCCCATAGTCAGTGTCAGCCAGTTGCACCATACAGCCATTAATGGTGTGCATGAGATAGCGCACAGTCAACCTGGGAGCCATATCCAGACAGATAGCACACCCCGACTGGAAGCCACTTGAATGTGGGGCTTTTGTAGCACAGCGCACAGTGAATATGCATGGTGCTCACACAGCCAACTACAGGAATGTGGCCCACAGTAGTAAATGGAGACAGAGCATCCCAAATGAGATACTACCATTACTCCACTGAGTCATATTCAGCTACCAGCATGCTAGTAAGTCCAATAGGACATGCAAGGGGGTAAGGGGCCATTTGCATGCCATAATGGCTTATTTGCATCACTGCACAATGCTACCATGTATGATTGAAGAGGTATTGTGTAGAGTTATACTGGTCTCCCCACCACCAGTCAAATGATCCTGAAATGGTTGAAAAATTAAATCCCTGGTGTCTACTGCCCCCCCCCCAATCACCATTCAGATCCCCAATGTGATGTATATTTATCTTAATATCCATATCCTTTGCATCTAGTGGCTTCTCTACCCCAATTATTAATCTGAACCCCCTTCCCCATCTCACCTCCACTGGTTCCTCAGTCTCAGTTTTTCAGAGGACATTTCTTTTAAAGTCAAGAAAGGAAGAAACACAAGTGATAACAGTACTAGCAGTAGGAATTTTATTACAAAATACAAATTACAGCAGGAGTTCACATACTATGATATACCATCATTTCTCTCCCCAGATCTTAAAAATACCTCAAGCTAAATAACCCAGCTCTCAAGTAGTGGGCAAATGAAAGCAATCAAGATAATCCAGAGAAAACAGATGTTATTAAAGCCCCATTTGAAGCTCTCCATCAAGGGGGACCACTCTTAAATGGCAGGGCAGCACATTTCAGATAACAGTTGCTGTGACTGCGAATGCCCTATCCCCAAACTGCCTCAGTTGAGATCTGGTGACATCCAGGAGGCCCACCTTTAAAAACAGAAAGGGCAATCATGAGCACATGACTGAAAGAGGTATTTTAGGTAACTGGTGCCCATGTTGTGTAGCATTTGACTGATGACAAACATATCTTAGAGGTGACACACCACCTCACCCGCTGCAAGTGCAGTATCTGCAACATCCACCATTTCTGGGAAATATGCATAAAGCAGGAAATTCCAGTACTGAGCCATGCTGGGGCATACTGCACCAGTTGTTAATGGCAAAGCATGTATCCAGATAATCTAAGGTACAGAGCATTACAAAAATCCGAACTTGACAGAACAAAAGTATGCCACAGTATTTTCAGTTCCTCAGAACTTACATAGAGTTTGATCCAGGTGACTATTAGGGCACAAACCAGTCTATATTCTGGTCTATGGGTTAAGCGTAGCATGCTCATGGGGAGCACAAGCAGCTCCCATTATTAAGCAGTACAACTGAAAACGATATCCCTAGAAAACCATTTGAAAAAAATATGCTTTACATATTTCACATTCACATCCAATATATCCAGTGCTGTCCTATTAAAAAGTAACACCATATAGCACAACAAAGAGAGAGATACTGAGATTGCTACTCTGTGCAACCTTCACGAGGTTTAGCAAGAAGAAAAACTTGTACCGCTAACAGTCAGAGACAATGCTATAGCCGTGTCTCTACTACTAAACAGAAATAGGGGGCAGACATATTTCCATCATAGCATTAGCCTACTACCCCATTTCTTGATATAAATAAACATCCCACGGGAACACAAAGAAAAACAAAATGCTACTCCCATGGCTCTATTATAGACAAATATCTTTATAGCCCTTTTACATGGTGCTGTGCAGCATAATCAAAATTCTTTGGGTAAGGAGAGGAATTGTGAATGGATCCTATACAAAAGGGAGAGGTAAAAAACAACAAGTGTAAAAAGTGAAAGAAAGAAAGAAACACTTTCCAGGTGGCCTTCCTGTAGGTGTGGTAAAAAGAAATTTACAAAAAGAGTAGGACAGAGATAGTGCTGCTGCAACAGACTTAGAAAGGAAAATCCCTCCTGTAAGGAGCCCAGCATCACATTTCTGCCCACCCAAGAAAGAAATGGGGGGGGGAGGGTTCCTACCCTATGTTTCTTTCTTCAGACCAAATTCCATCTGATTATTAGCATTTGATTTTTATTCAGATCTTGCATACCAGATCAGATCTCCCTCCACTCTCTGGGAAGGAGCTGGAGCTTTAGCTCACCCACTCCCAAAGCTCCACCCTAGGGTCCCACAACAAGAAGAAAATAAAACAACGGAAGACATAATCAAAGATAATTCTCGGATCAATGTCATTCATCATCTAATACCCTGGGGTCTGATACTTGTTCTGGTATACTAATAGCACCATAACTAGACATGTAATCAGCATTTCTGTGTTTACTGCCTGATCGATGCTGAATTAGGAATTTATATGGCTGAAAGGTTAGGTACCAACGCATGATGTTGTTTTTTTTATCCTTCATCATGTTATGCCAACACAATGGGTTATGGTCTGTGATAACTGTGAACTACATCACCCATAAATAGAATTTAAGAGTGTCTATAGCCCAACAGATGGCCAGACATTCCTTTTGAATAGTAGAATATTTTGCTTCCCTCTCATGTAGTTTACGACTGATATATAAGACTAGATGTTCATCCTCACCATCCATCTGTGACAACACTGCCCCAATCCCATGACTGGATGCATCAGTCTGTAGCAAGAATGGGTGCTGAAAATTAGGGCTATATAACACTGGGTATGAGCATAATTTAGCTTTAAGGGAAAGAAATGCTTTCTCACATTTGTCAGTCCATTGTACTTTGGCTGAGACTTCTTTGCTAATTCAATTAATGGACTGGCTATCTCAGAAAAATTCAGGACAAACAGGCGGTAGTAGCCTGCCAGACCCAAAAATCCTCTAACATGTTTCTTTGTTTGGGGTTGTAAGCTACCAGCAATGGTATCTATTTTATTATTTCTGGTTTTACTTCCCCTTTTCTGATTACAAATCCCACATACTTAGTTTCCTGCATTGCCAGTGAACATTTCTTGGGGTTAATAGTCAACCCTGCTTTTGTTATGGCTCCTATTACTTCCCCAAGTTGTGCCATATGCTCTTTCCAACAAGGACTGACTATGATGACATCATCTAAGTATGCAGCACTATATGCTACATGTGGTTGTAAAATCTTATCCACGCATCATTGAAATGTTGCAGGAGCCCCAAGCAACCCAAATGGCATTACTGTAAATGAAATAATCCCAAGGGAGTGCAGAATGCAGTTTTTTCTTGGGATTTTGAGTCAAAAGGGATTTACCAATAGCCTTTTGACAAATCCAAGGTACTGATATAATGAGCGTTACCTAAACGATCAACGATGTCATCGATATGGGGCATAGGGTATCCATCAAACTTCGAGACAGCATTAAGTTTACAGAAATCTAAGCATACTCTCAACCCGCTTTCCTTTTTGTTTACTACCACCATTGAAAAATTCCAGGGACTCATGGATGGTTGTATAACCCCTAGATGTTGCATTTTTATAATCTCTTCAATCACCCCTTCCCTCAGACTTTCAGGCAACCTATAAGGTTTCTGTCTAATAGGTGCATCGTAACATACTTCTATATGATGTGCAATGCCTTCCATATAGCCAGATACTGTTGTAAACGACTGCTTAAACATAAATAATATGCTGTCTAGCTCCTTACATTGTACATCAGTTAAGTCAGATCAAATGTTAACATCCCTCAAGTCTCTCTTATCATCTACTCTGTCATAGGCTAGAGCTAGTTCACTATGCTCCATTTCCGGGTGTACATAAAGGGAGGACTTTGCATGCTTATGCCAGGATTTAAGTAAGTTTGCATGATAGATGTGCATCATGTTCCTTTTGTCTGGACACTGAATTTCATAATTAACAGGTCCTACTTGTCTCTGCACTATGTATGGTCCTTGCCATTTCATTAAGATCTTGTTGTCTGAACAAGGCAATAAAAGAAGGACTTTCTCTCAGGGCTGGAAAGACTTTGTACCCACCCCTTTATCATAATATAGCTTCTGGTACTTCTGTTGGTCTGTATTGAATTGCTGGGCCTTGCTTGTATAATGTATTAACGTCTGCCTTAATATTTTAATGTATTCCAGGGATGCTAGGGGTACTGTATCCTATTTCTTATTTACCCAGTTCTCCTTGACTATATCCAATAAACCTCTGGGATTTTTACCAAATAATAGTTCAAAAGGAGAATAACCAGTGGATGACTGTGGTACTTCCCTGTATGCAAACATGAGATACGGTAATAAAACATCCCAGTGCTTTCCTTCGCCATTAGTGAATTTCTGCAACATTCTTTTCAAGGTTTGATTGAAATGTTTGACTAGCCCATCAGTTTGCGGATGATATGGAGATATGTGAATAGCATGTACACCCAAAGCCACATACAATCATTTTAATATTTGAGAGCAGAAGTTACTGCCTTGGTCTGACAAAATTTCCTTGGGGTTGCCCTTCTGAGAGAAGATTTTTACTAATTCCTCTGCCTCCTTATCTGCTGTTACGGTGCGCAGGGGTATCACTTCTGGATATTTAATAGCATAGTCGCAAACGACTAATATAAAGTGGTTCCCCTTCGCACTCTTGGGTAGAGGCCCAACTACATCCATCGCAATCCGCTCGAAAGGAGTGGAAATCAGTGGTAGGGGTTTCAGAGGTACTTTTTCTTTTTTTAAAATAGGGGCTACCTTTTGACACTGTTCACAGGTTCTACAGTATTCTGCTCCCTGGGTTTTAATTCCTGGCCAATAAAACCTATAAAATAATATTTTGAGGGTATGTTCTACCCCCTGGTGACCAGCTAAAGGAACATCATGTGCTGAAGACATCAGGTGCTCTCTATAAGCAGTGGGAACCAACAATTATGACAAAATTTCATTTGTATTTGGATTTACACACTCTCTATACAATAGTCCCTTGTTTAATACACACTTAGAATCTTTGTTCTAATCATTTCCCACCTGTAAAAAAAAAAGGGTTTAATGACATGTCTTTTACTTGTTCAGTTCCAAATAAATTATAAAACTGCTCATTTACAATGTCCATACCCAAGTCCTTCTGTTTTATAAAGTTCTCAGGGGCTTGGTGCCACCTCCTTCTATCCAGGTGCTTTTCGCGCCTAGTTTTTTTGGAACACCGGGTGCTCCGAATATATCATCTTCAAAGGGGAATGAACATTGGAGTTCTGCATTGTGTCCTCTCTTGAGCTCTGGTAGTGACAGCTCCAAAATGTGTAGCCTCAACTAATAGGGATGCAAAGTCTTGGTGGTCATGTCCTATTATGACTGGTATGGGGTGATGAGGGACAACTCCTACATCCAGCCTTTGTCTACAGTCTTGCATTTGTACATCCACTGTTTGCATGGAGTAATAATGTGTATCTCCATGTAAACAGGTAACCCCTGTTTGAGTCTGAAGATTTACATCAGGGGTAGCAAGTTAGCTTTAATCAAAGATTGACGACTTCCTGAGTCCAGTAAACCCACCAGCTGTTTCCCGTTCACTATAACAGATGTTAAATACTGTCCCCAATTGGCCAGAGCCAGGTGAGTAGATGTAGACTTCTTTTAAGGGCAGAAGCTGGCTATATGTCCCTTTCCTTGACAAGAATGACATATAATATCAGGATTATACACTCAGTCAGGCTTCAACTGCTTCACACCCCACCAGACATATGATATGTTACAGAAGAAGTAGAAGGAAAAGTTATTACCGTGGGTTGGGTTACACCAGATCCAGAATATCCCCTCTGTCTGTTAGGCCTTGCAGCTAGGTAGTCCTAGGCTAGTTGAACAGCTTTTTTCTGCAGACTCTGGCTGGTGTTCTCTAACCCACATTTGTATATCCAGTGGTAGGATATGGATGAATTGCTCCAATATTATGTCTTCCATCATTTGTTCCTTGGAATTAGTGGCAGGCTGCAACCATTTACCACACAGAACTCTCAGTTTAGCATAGACTTCTTGAGAAATATCTGTTAAATGAAACTTCAAAGCTCGAAAATGCTGTCTGTAGGTTACTAGACAGATGTCATATCTCTTCAGGATTGCTTCCTTCAAAGTAGCATAGTTTTCACTCATATTACTGTCCAGATGTCCATAAGCTAATTGAGCTTTAACTGTAAGGTACAGAGCAAGATGGATGACCCACTGGCTTCTAGACCACTAGCATGCTCGAGCTATGTGCTCAGAGGTAGTCAAGTAAGTTTCTATGTCATCTGTTTTGCACAGCTTGGTTAGCTTAATAATTTCCGGGCCCTCCTTGGCACCAGGAGGGCGTCCAACACCCAGAACCTGGATAGCCCTCATGGTATCTGCCCATCCGGCCTCATTTCTCTGCATGTCTTTTTCTCTCTGCTTCTCCAGGGCTACCTAATGGACACATAACCATTGTAGTAACCCCTGGGCATCTCCAGCTGGAGCAGACATCTCCACCTTTTCCTTTTCCTCCACATCTATGGAACCATTGATAGCACCTTCTTCCATTTTAGCTGCTTTTCACCTGACATCACTGAGTCCAGGCATTAGTAGAAGTCCATGCTTGTCTGCCATTTTCCAAGTCAAAACACCACTCTGCGGTTCTTCCTGCAACATCCGCCTCCTCCACAGACACTACTGCAGTATCAAAAGCCCTCCACACCAGGCTTTGAATCCCACCACTGCCACTACATGTGAGGTGTGGGATTAACGAGAATGTCAGCCAGATGTTGCAAATCAAAGAAGTTGTTTATTTTAACAAATTAATGCAAGAAAGTTGTACGACAAAATAAATACAAACAGAAACATAGAAGGAATATACACTAGAAGTGGTTAGTGTTTCTATTGCTGGAAACAGAACACGTCTGCACCCATAAACCTATCTAAATGAATGAAAACACACAATATATACCTGAATGTTAAGGGAGGAGCAAAATAACTCCTCCCATTTAGTCATTTATAATAAAAAACAAAACAAAAGAAACAGCTTTATTGTACTGCCTGGAAATAGTATGCACATTTCACTGCTGTTTCAGGACATTTCTAATAATAAAAAAATAAATAATTCAATAGAATTAGAGAATTTTGTGAATGATTCAGATGTGGCTCTGCTCCCTCTGTATCTGATCCATAAAAAAGAAGAAAACAGGCCGTCCGGCTCTTATAGAGGAAGACACAGAGTAAGCAGTAACCGCTCTGGAGCTTTACACTTGAAAACCCCACCCTTAAAACCTGGGAAAGGTAAAGCAAACTTTAAACAAAACAGAACAGCAAATTCTAAGATACTGCAACAAAACTAATGAAAATTACACAAAGGAAACATTTAGATTTAAATATTGTCTTTGTTTTAAAAGCTTTTTCTAGCTCTTGGTTTAGTGTAGCATGTTCAGAGGGAGTACAAGCGGCTCCCATTATTATGCAATACAACTGAAAACTGTATCCCTAGAAAACCATTTGAAATAAATATGCTTTACATATTTCACATTCACATCCAATATATCCAGTGCTGTCCTGTTAACACATAACACCATACAGCATGACAAAGAGAGAGATACTGAGGTTGCTACTCTGTGAAAATTTCATGCAGTATAGCAAGAAGAAAAACTTGCAACCCTAACAGTCAGAGACAACACTATAGCCATGTCTCTACTACTAAATAAAAATGGGGGGGCAGACATATTTCCATCATAGCATTAGCCTACTACCCCATTTCTTGATATAAATAAACATCCCACGGGAACACAAAGAAAAACAAAATGCTACTCCCATAGCTCTATTATACACAAATATCTTTATAGCCCTTTTACATGGTGCTGTGCAGCATAGTCAAAATTTCTTTGGGTAAGGAGAGGAACTGTGAATGTATCCTACACAAAAGGAAGAGGAAAAATAACAAGTGTAGAAAGTGAATGAAAGAAAGAAACACTTTCCAGGTGGCCTTCCTGTAGGTGTGGTAAAAAGAAATTTACAAAAAGAGTAGGACAGAGGTAGTGCTGTTGCACCAGACTTAGAAAGAAAAATCCCTCCTATAAGGAGCCCAGCATCACATATACTTTCTGAACATAAGAAACACACTCCAACAGTATGCAGACACTCATGAGACATTAGTCACCTCTTCTACCACAGCACTATGAGTATTTATACTGATGTTTCCAAGTCCATGAAAGATGCAGTGGAAGTTGATCAGGGGCTGTAAACAAAGTTGTTTTTGTGTGGTACATCAGAATGGTTGGCAGTCTGTTTTTCACTTTTAAATGAAAACAGAAATCAGAAACAAACAACCAGCTACATCAGCAATCTAAACAATGCAAGAAGGAGGTCTGCACTGGGAATAGGGGTGCGTGGATAAAAAGTGCAATCTTAAACAAGCAAAATCCAGCACTTTCCAAAACCATAATTAATTGACTGCTCACCAGACTATTAAAGGTGCTTCATTTTATTATAAAGTGCACAGTGCTGAAAAATTTGTCCAGACGTGTTTCAGAATGACACAGATTCCTTTCTCAATGGATACATGCAAACTGATAGAGCACCTTTTATATACAGAGCCTGTGGTGTCATCATCACATCATCAAAATCAGACAAAACATTGTGTATAAAGGTGCAAGTGAATAGATAAACAGATAGTCATAAATAAATAAAAACAAATACTAGTAAATTATCACGTATACCAAGGCTAAACCACATATAAATTAGATAAAAAATATTTAAAAACTTTTAATGATAGCTGGCAATGGAAACACTTTCTCTGTAGGTCATGCAGGCAGGTGTGAGTGCTTTAGCTCTGCAAAAAATTGAGAATCCAATCATTAGTATCAGCTTTTAAAGTCACACTGTTCCATCTATATACAGGGTTCAACTCATGGCTGAAAATTCAGAAGACAAGCATTTATTAAAACTTCTTGTAAAGATCACTTTTATTTATTTTTCTTAGGGAATGGTGTTAGATCAAACCTATCATTTAAATCTGGGTGTTTACAAGCACCCAGGGTAACAATACAGTAACCTTCTCTCTCTCTCTCTAGAATATGATTGTTGTGGTCACCACCCCTTGGGTGTCTGAACACTCTCTCTATCCCTTTGAAAGAAAAAATATGTTCCATACTGTTATCATTCTGAGCAATATGTTGGGCTGCAGCATATCTTAGGCCACCCTTCTTGATTGCTCAACAGTGTTCACCAACTCTGGACCTGAGGTTTATAAAAAGCATCACAGATACAGTCAGCTTTATAGATCATTCTTAGTGTGACATGATATCAATTGTTTGATCGCATACACTATTCCTGTATATTGAGTTGTGAAACTTTTACAAGAAACAATCCTACTACAATACATACACCTTTGACATTTAAAACAGACCATACTTGGTTGTAACCAAGTTTTTGTTTTAAGTGTTGCTTGTCTGCTATGAACTAAAATGTTTCTTAGGTTTTTGGCCTGTCTAAAAGAGACTCTGGGAGAGTTTTTATGGTGGTTCACAAGATGTGGATCCCCTGCAAAATATCCCAGTTACTTTTCACAATATCTACTACTTTACTGGCATGAGCTGAAAAAGAGGTTGTGAAGTTAAATGCAACATTGTCTTTTTTCCCCTGGTATTTAAGTATCAAAACATCATCTCTTGTCATTTGTTTAACGTCTAAGTATGCATCATCTATATAGTTCCTAGAATAGCCCCTCTCTACAAACCTGGTTTCCAAGTCCAAGTTCCAAGTGTTGCCCCCTTGAAGTATTCTTCAGTACTGCAATTTCTTTTTAATCTTAAAAAACTGCCCTTTTGGAATGTTCTGTGTGACATGTTTATGGTGGCAGCTGGAAGATAAAAGTAGAGTATTTCTGTCATGTGACTTTCTATAAATATTTGTCTCAGTGTTACCATCCACTCTTTTTGAAATACACAGATCTAAGAAACAAACACCATCTTTATTGATTTCATAAGAAAAAATTAAATTGTGTTGGATGCATGTAAATAGTTCACAAACTCCTTAAATTATTCAATGCTGCTGTTTCAAATCAAAAATAAATTATCTATAAAATGTTTTGTAAATATCTATATTCCAGTAAAAAGGATTAATGTATTTGTATCCTCATTTATCCACTGTTTATTCAGAGCTTCTAAAATAAATGAATCTATTCTATGTTTAAAAAATACTGTGGGGTATTTTTCTAGATGCTTATAAAAGGCTGTATTTGATAGTTGATGATTTACTTCATAAATACAATCAGATGTGTTCTGAATCACAGTTGCCCCTCCCTTATCAGCCTGCTTGACCGCTATGAAAGTGTCACTCTTAAGTTGTTCTAGTGCTTGTCTCTCTACTCTGGACAGATTATTATAGCCTGTATGTGGTAGATTGTTACAGAGTTCCTCCAATGACCTTCACACACCCTCTGAAAATGGAAATGGCTGCACTTGGTGCTGGTTGAAATATTAAAGGGCCTCTGAACTGTCTATTCTTAGGGGTAGTAGGTTCAATTTCCACCTCGTCAGAGACAGTTCTCATTCAATCTGCTGATTCAGTCATTCATTTAAAGATTTCAAACTCAGGTTCTGGCACAGTCTTTGTAGATCCACAAGGTTTCAAATTTATTAACACCTGTGATCGGCATACCTCTCAACTGTCCCACATTATGAGGTACAGTACTCATTTCCCCATTAGAAATTCTTTGTCCCACATGGGGAAGGTGATATTCCACATTTCCACTGAGACTTTAAAGCAGAAATTCATAATACTCTGTCATGTTCAGTTATCAGCAAACATTAAGAACATTAGTGCACTGATATCCATAGTGTTCTGAGCTTGCAGTGCCATGTTTGATGATATGGCTACATTTGGCCATCTGTCACCCATCTTATCACACATTTCGGTGAAGAAAGGTTGAGAGGTATGGTGATCGGTGCAAAAGAAAGTGCCTATTCAGTACATTAAACTCTGTTTCAGTCAATTGTCTATCCGATAAGTTAATTACTTTCTGTACTTCCTCCGTCCTCTCCCTCTGGGACACTGGCTCTCCCTGCTTTGGTACTGGTAGTTGCAAGTCAGATGTGGTTCTCTATTGTGGTATTTCATAGTTTGGAGTGGGGGTAGGGGTGAGGATGTGGTGGGCATTGGGAGGTGGTTCGGTTGCTTGTTGGTACCTTATTTCTTGAAACTGCCCCTGTCCGTCACATCTATCTGTTCTTTCCACCTCCTGTCTTGTCTTCCTCTTCCTCTTCCTCTTGTTCTGGTAGTCCCTCTGTTCCCCTTCCTGGTCTGCTCTATGAGTGAACCTGAAATCCTGGTAGCAGGTTACTCTATTGCTCCTTCTGGGTAGAGTATTAGGGGAGCATTATAGCCTGCTTCAAAGATTCTTCCCCTGAGGGTGGCAGTATTGTTCTCACTACAGTCTGTACAAAGGTTGAATGACCTCTTCTTTCTTTTAATATAATTTGTGGTTCCCTTCTTTTCCATGTAAACTCTATTGTTAATATAATCTCTCAGGTCTCACTTAAACTTAACAGTTTTTTTTCTTTTAGGTCAAAGTCAAGTTTTCCACAGATTCCTTTAGTTCATTTGCTATACAAAATGTACTAAGCATCATTTAAAAAAAAAAAAACCTGTAGTTTATTTTCTTGTTCCTTAGCTTCATTTTTGAGACTCTCACTCACCTCCTTACCATATTGTATGATTAGCTTCATCAGTTTACCAGAGGCTTCATCTAAAATCTGGTGCCATTGTTTCATGAATCTCTCAATTTTGAGACCAAATGATGGCTCTTTCAGTAGGCGTAACCCTTTTGGGATCCTTTGAAGTATGTCTCCATGTTTGTGATGTTCCACTGGATCCTTCTTGCATTCAGGATAGTTTTTTTCCTGTGTGCAAAATGCTTCCCATAGACTGCCTACAGTCTCTGAGTTTGTGCCACTGGTCTCTCCTCTTATCTCCAAATTCCCCAGTAGAAAGTGGTTGTGAGTAACTTCAGTGACTAATGAGTTAACAAAACAATGGATCCCCATCTCTGTTGTCCAGGACTATTGTCTAAATTAGCTAAATCTGGCGATGCGTTCTAAGGGCGCTATAAATGGCGTCAAGCTGGCACTTGAAAAACATATAAAGTATTGAATGCACCCAAAAACAGAGCTATGAAATGTTTTTAGTCCTGCTCAATGCAATATCAAAATATGCTGTAACCCATGCATACAGGATCTCAAAATAAAACATAAACAATACAAGAAGGAGATCTGCACTAGGAATAGGGTGCCTGAAAAAAGAACAATCTTAAAAAAACAAAATCCAAAGCTTGTAAACACCCAGGTTTAAATGGCAGGTTTGAGCTAACATCTTTCCTTAAGAAAAAGAAATAAAAGTAATCTTTACAAGAAGTTTTAATCAATACTTATGTTTTCTGAATTTTCACCCATGATTTGAACCATCCATACAGATATAATAGTGCAATTTTAAAAGCTGATACTAATGGATGGCTTCTCTATTTTTTGCAGAGCTAAAGCACTCACACCTGCCTGCATGAACTACAGAGAAAGTTTTTCCATTGCCAGCTATCATCAAAATGTTTTTAAACATTTGTTCTCATTTATATGTGTTTAGCCTTGATATATGTGATAATTTACTAGTAATGTTTTTTATTACTGTGTGTTTATTTATTCACTTTGAACCTTTATACTCAATGATTTTGATGATGTCATGATGACACCACAGGCATTGTATATAAAAGATGCTCTATCAGTTGTATCTATCCATTGAGAAAGGAGCCTGTGTTTTTGCAAAATGTGTCTGGACACATTTTTCTGCACTGTGCACTTTATAATAAAAATGAAGCACCCTTAATAATCTGGTGAGCAGTCAATTAATTATGGTTTTGGAGAGTGCTGGATTTTGCTAGTTCAAGATAATACATCGGCAATCTCTAGAGAATGTGACCAATCATAACGTGTGTTTTTAATTTTTTAAACTAGAGACACTTTGAGGACTAAGGGGGCTGATAATATAAGAATTTAAATTGTGCACAATTTCACAGGTGAAATGGTTATCTCCCTACACATACATACATACCTATACACACACACATGCATGCATGCACACACACACACACACAAAGGCCTCATGTGGAGGAGGGCTTGCAATGTCTGTGGCAGGGTACGTAACAGATTTCCCTTGTAAGTAGATAAGTATACTGTAGGAGGGGAAATTTTCATGATCTGAAAAGGAAGATGAGAAACCTAGAAACATAGAGTCTGCGGCAGATAAGGACCACTTGACCCACCTAGTCTGCCCATTTTCCCTACCTACTGTAACACTGCAGACCCTATTAGATTTCCAGTTTTCACCCCTTTCCTTACCACTAAGATTCCCTTATGCCTGTCCCATGTCTTCCTGAATCCTGTTGAAGTTTTTGCCCCCACCACATCCTCAGAGAGGCTGTTCCAGGCATCCACCACTCTTTCTGTGAAGAATTGCTTCTTTTCATCTCCCCTGAGTCTACCCATTCCAGCTTCATAGCATGATCCCTTATTCTTGAGCATCATTTTCTCTTAAGAAGGCTTCCCTCTTGAACCTTATTTATACCCGTGAGGTATTTGAAAGTTTCTATCATATGTGGCCCCTCTCCCTCCTTTCCTCCAGAGTGTACATACTAAGGTCCTTCAGACTCTTCTCACAGGGCTTTTGATGCAGATCCTGCACCATTTTAATTGCCCATCTCTGGTCCACTTCTACTCTGTCTATGTCCTTCATGGAGAAAATGAGGACTCCAGAACTGGAGACAGTACTCTATGTTAGGCCTCACCAGAGATTTATACAGAGGTATCACCACCTAGCTCTTGCTGCTGGTGATACCCTCCTTATCCAACCTAGCATTACACTGGCTCTCCCAACTGCCTTTTCACACTGTTTTTCCACCTTTAGTTCTTTAGATATAAATTACCCCAGAACTCTTTCCTGTTTGGTGGTTCCTAGTACTACTCCCCCATTTTGTAGTCTAACCTTCAGTTTCCGTGCCCCAAGTTCATGATTTTGAATTTCTTCACATTGAAACTTGTTTGCCACACTCTTGACCACTCCTCAAACTTACTTGCATCCCTATTCATTATTTCCACCCTCCTTGGAGTGTCTACACTAGTGCAGATCTTAGTGTTATCTGCAAAAAGGCACTCCTTCCCTTCTAGACCCTCTGCAATGTCACTAAGAAAGATATTAAATAGGACTGATCTCAGTGTTGATCCTTGTGGCACCATGCTGGTCACCTTCCCTTCCTCGAGTGAACTCCATTTACCACCACCCTCTGTCACCTATCCCCAACCAGTTTCTTACCAGTTTATCACCTTTGGTCCCTCCTAGGCTGCCCAGCTTGTTTATGAGTCTCTGATCTGGAACAGTGTTGAAGACTTTATTAGAAATCTGGGTAGAGCCAACTCCACTGATCCACCCTGATCTACTCCCTGGTCACCCAGTCAAAGAAATCTATAAAATTTGTTTGACAGGACCTTCCCTAATGAATCCATGTTGTCTTGGATCTCAAAAGCCACTGGTATCAAAATATTCCAAATCCTTTCTTTCAGTAGCAATTCTATTAATTTCCCCATCACGAAGTCAGGCTGACTGGCCTGTAGTTGCCGCCTCCTCCTTGCTACCACTTTTTGTGAAGTGGGAATTCATATGCCCTCCTCCAGTCCACTGGGACTACTCCAGTCTCCAGTGAGTGGTTGAATCAGACTGTCAAAGAGCAGCCAGTGCTTCTCTGAGCTCCCACAATATCCTTGGATGTATCCGTCTGGTCTGATTGACTCGTCCACTTTTAGATTTGCAAGTTCCTTCAGGGGTCTCTCCCCTGTAAATAGACTAGTGTCCACTTCCCTTCCTTCAGTGCCCCTGAAACTTACTCGTTGTCCCTCACCTTTCCTTTCATCTGTGAATACTGAACAAAAGTATTCATTGAGGATGTCTGCTTTTTCCTTGTTTTCTTTGGCACACTCCTTCCCTCCTCAGCCTACAATGCCTCCTCTGGTCTTTCTCCTTTCACTTACATACCTAAAAAATGTCTTATCCCCTTTTCTTTACTGCCTGCGCAATTTTCCCCTCCATTTGCACTTCTGCCAGGATTCCCTGCCTCCCTTTGCTTCTCCCAATTCACCTCCTTATCGTCCTCCTTCTGTGTCTCTTTACACCACCTGAATGCTAACTTTTTTCCATTACCTTCCCAGCCACCTCTTTTGAGAACCATAGTGCCTTTTATTTCTCTTGCTTTTGCTTACTTGCCTTATGCATAAGTTTGTTGCCTTCACTATTCCTGCTTTTAGTTGCACCCACTGTTCTTCCACTCAACCCAAGTCCTCACCCCCATTGGGGCATACCTGAGGCATTCCCCCATCATTGTAAAATTGGCCCTCCTGAATTACAAGACCCTTGCCTTGGTATGGTTTGCTTCTGCCACAGTTCTTATATTGAATCACACTGTATGGTGAGTACTGTTCCCCAGGTGACCACCCAGTCTGATGTCTGCAACACTATCCTGATGATGAGTACAAAGTCTGTTATTGCTCCATTATGAATGGGCTCCTCTACTAGTTACCTGAGGAATGCTCCTGCAGGAAAGCCTAGGATATTCTTTGCCTTAGATGATGCTACACCTGGGATACTCCAGTCTATATTAGGCAGATTGAAGTCCCCCACCAGAAAGCACCTCCCCTTATTTGCCATCTTTTGATTGGCTTCACCAGAACCTTATCCATCTCCTGCTCATGTGACTGGAGGACTTTAGATCATGCCAGTGTGAATAGTGGCTCCAGTCCCTATCTCTAGGGTAACCACAGTACCCACCCCTTGTTACCTGTATCTCTGTTACTTTTATGTTATCCCTCATAAAAGAGTCAATCCTCCCCCTTTCTTACCCACCTGTCCTTCCTGAACACAGTATATCCTGGTATAGCTAAATCCCAGTCATGGTTCTCATTGCACCATGACTCGGTAATAATAACAATGTCCAGATTAGCTTCTGCCATAATGGCCACTAGGTCTGGGATTTTATCTCTCAAACTTTGAGCATTTACACACATGGCCTTTCAAATTCTGCTACCACCCTGCTTGTCAATCCCCCTTTTCCCTTTTGCCTTCTCTCCTTACCCCTCTGCCCTCAGTCCCAATCCTCTTCATTTCTACCATTTATTTTCCTGTTAACAGGTACCATTGTAGAATTTCCTCCTTAGGGTTCTCCCAACTGTCTTTTCAACTTGCAGGGAGGAGACAGTTTATATCTCCCTGCTTCTTTCAGCCATCCTTTTAACTAGTTTAAATGCTAGCTAATGTAACATTTAAACCTTTCTACTGAGGAGGACTGTTGTTTCCTTCATGAATGGATGCTGGCCATCTCCCCTGTATAGACCTTTATTCCTCCAGGTGGGATCTCAAAGTGGCTAGTCACTCCTCTCTGTAGCACTCCTTCAACCATTAGTTGAATTTTATTCTCCCTCCTGTCATAGACAGGAAGTATCTCAGAAAAGGTCACTGAGCATGTTATCTGCCTAAGACTCCTCCCAACTCCTGAATTTCTCCTGCACTAGTCTAACCTCATCCCTAGCCAGGTCAGTAGTCCCTAGGTGGACAATCACATCCAGCTTATCCTCCCATTCTACTGCACTAGCAATCCTAAGGATCCTCTTACCATCCATTTAAGCCGTGGTGCCAGGTAGGCCTAACTTCCTCTCCCTTCCCTTCCCATCCTGTCTCCAAATCTATGCCACTCACAATCAGAGTTCCCCACCAGGAGCTGCCTCTTGCTCCTCCTCTGTCATCTTCTGCCACCCTCCCTAGGCACTCCACTACAGAGGAGCCCACATCCTCCCTGGTCACTACTACAGGTACCTCCATGGGACAGTCCTGCTTCACCAGTGCAGAGTAGGGTGCTTACTGATACCATAGGGGTAACATGCCTCTGATCCACCACCCTCACCATTCCTGAGTCACTGTATTCCCAGCCACTCCTCACCCTAGACATCCTTTTGAGACAGTGGTGGTGGATTGGAGGTTCCTGGGTGAAGGAGAGGCCCTCAAATCCTGGTCAGTTCAGCCCAGAGTCTAGCAACCTCATCCCTCAGCCCAAAGTGATGCACACATATGGGGCAACACTGCAGTCTCCAGAAAGTCTTTCTGAAAACTGTCACCCCAAGATCACTGCACTTCACCACTACCTGCATATATGTTTACTGCCCTGCCTGTGATTGTTTTTAATTACTTATTTCAAACCCTTTATTACCCCTGCCCTAGATTGGATGTTTCAACTATTCTCTCATTTTTGTGTGCCCCTAACTTACTACAACCATTAGTTTATAATGCACACTATAATACAGTAAAACTAAATTAAAAATAGGTAAACTGCATGCTAAAACCAGATTAGCAGTAAATGACTTAAAGAAAATAATACAAAATTAAACACGCTATCAAATACCTTAACAGGAAGGAAAAATAAATCCAGCTAAACTCACTAGCACAGATATAAGAAATAATTTCAATTATAAACTAAGAACAAGTTAGCTAATAGTTACTTTAGGTACTAAAATAAGATAACTCTAACTTGTGAGAGCAGACAATTGATAGATGTAAGTACTAGTTCTTAACAGTTAAGCACTGAAAACTACCCCCAACCCCAAATGCAACTGAACAGATACACATAAATGAGCAGGTAGATATATATTATGCACAGTAATTTGCAATACACAGCATGAACTTGGCTGTAATACATTTAGAATTAAATGCACAAATGAAATAGCAAAGCGTACATCACATACCACCTACATTGCAGGGACACTACACTACACTTAACTTAGTAAATTACACCCAAGTCAGCTGATGCTGTAGATACTAATGCCTTACTGTGGGTGCAGAGTCTCTTGCCGAGTGTCTCCACATTGATGCTCACAGTATTACATCCTTAAACTGCAGCCCTTTAGCTAAAGGACCTCAGCAGAGGACCACCAGTATCCAAGCAATAAATACAAAAGTAATGCCATGCCCCTTCCTTCAGCCAGCTCCCAATTGGAGCAGGGACTGGCACACAAACAGATGCTGGAAATGAAGAACAAGGCACAGTTTGGGAGCCTAACAGCCCCACAATCGAGCAAGCACTTGGCTCCACTGGCCCAACACTCAGCTGCATCCTGGAGCACAAACCACAGTGTGTCAAAAGAACTCTCGAGTGCTGATTCAAATAGAGCTCGTGGAACCCATGCCCCCTTCCTCCAGCCAGCTCCTTTCACTAGTTATGAAAATTCTGAGTAGTACTATATTTTTATTTGTGTATGTGCGTATAGAGATGGTGATGCTCAGTAAAACAATTAGTTAATCTGTTTTTTTTTAATTAAGGGAGGTTTCTCAGGGTCTAGCTAAAGGTTTTTAGCTGGTTAAGGTGGCAACTATGTTTGTGATGTCAGATTTATTTATTTATTTGAACATATCAGAATACAAACCTCTAAGTCAAATACTCTTTACAAAGGTTCCATGTCAGAATGATACAGAATACAGTCATAGTTAAACAAAACAGATAATGGGGCAAATAATGATAAACAGGGCAAATAACAGGGCATACAGTGATTACAAGACAGAGATACTGGGCAATCGGTATATTACATTGACAACAGGAATCATGAACAGAATAGTGTAATCATAGGCCACCAGAGGGAACAACATGTCCTAGGCCTTTGAAGTCAAAAAGAAAACATTATATGCAGGTTTACAGAGCAGGACTAGCACAAGGCACAAGTTTTTTTGTCATGGAGATTGGAACTAGTAGCTGGGAGGGCCTAATTGAGAGGGAGGGGGAAGGGAGCAGTTAGTGGCAGTCACAAGTTCCTTCCTGTTGGATGTGTCCCCTAAGAAGGAAATTGAAGGGGCCCAGTTTGGTTTCTGAGAGTAAGGTTTTGGGGAGTGTGTTCATCCAGAGAGGAGCCCTGTAATGAAAGGTTCTTTGCCCAATGATGACTTGCAAAGTGGGACATGGTAGAGCATTTCAGAGCTATGAGTGTCCTTGGTAACCTGAGCAGGTTGTAGTAGGGAGAGAGACTGGGGAGGGGTAAGGCCAGCTGAGATTTTTGGGAAAAAGGCAGGTTTGGTATCTCAACCACCCATCAAAGTTGAGCCAATTAGTAAGTGTGTAGAGAGCAGCTGTGGGTCAGTCAGTCACAGCCAGGGGCCAGACCACAGGCCTTATTCAGAGAAATCCTGATTCTGTTGAGGGCTGTGTTGTTGACTGCACCATAGATCAGAATTTCATAGTAGATCAGGGACAAGACAGAAGAGGAGATTGCCAGTTGAAGGGCATCAGGGGAGAGACAGTGCTTACAGTGGTACAGGAGGCCAATCCGTGTATTGACTGCCGAGCTAAGGAGATTGACATGTTAATGATAAGTAAGCACTGAGTCCAGGGTGACCCCAAGGTATGTGAAAAGCTAACCAGTGCTCAGGAGGTCATGTTGGGAGTTATACTATATTTGTTTCTTTTTTTTTGTAAATAATTATGCTTTATTAAACAATTTCAACACAAATTACACATAAAGTAATTGGTAACATATGAGAAAATACAGTTCCCAGTCATAATTAATAATACAGAGAAAACCTAAAAAGAAAAGAAGAAGAAAAACTCAGATCCCCACCCCACCCCACCCTCCATCCCTGGCGGCTATCCCGAATCATCTTGAACCTTAGGACATCACCTGAGAAACCTATATGTAAAAACAGAGGGCACAAGGCCAGCAAATATTGCATAGGAGGAAAGGACAATACCAGAGCCAAAAGGAAAAGGAGAATAAGGCCGACACCATCACAATAAATATAAAGAAATTCCCTAACCTAATAACCGTACTTGTCTTTGAGACTTTGATACAGACCACCCCAGCATTGATGGAAAATCGTTGAAGTATTAAAAAATGACAGGACCGACCTTTCTACATTCAATGCATTCAAAAATTCGTCCTACCATTCCCCAAATGAAGGAGTCCATTCGTCTCTCCAATGGCGAAGGATTATCAGCTTGGTAACAGCCACTACCAAAGCCATACGATATTTAGCTATCTTGCTGGGTAGTTTATCATACATCCCAAATATACAGACCTCTGGATTGAAAAAGCCGGCCAAGTCGTAAAATTGGCTAATCTTTAACTTCACCAATTGCCATAATCCCGAGATTTTGGGGCAAGTCCAAAACTTATGATAAGTTGATGCAAAGGGGTCATTGCAGTCCAAACATTTTGGGGAAAGATGACGGTTTAACCTAGAGAGTTTGGCTGGGGAAAAATATAAATTATGTAGTAATTTAAATTGGATGTCTCTCAGCCTATCCTGTTTAATGTATTTATAGGTGTCAGTCCAAACTTTCTGCCACATTTCTGGTGTCCAGCCTAAAGATAAGTTTAGATCCCAATAAGTCAGAGTTGGGGACACATTAGAATCTCTTCTAACAGAAATATCCTTGTATATCTTAGAAATTGCTCTGCCTGGCAATATAAGTTCTTTAAGTCTCTTGAACATGGACCTCAAATTATCCATCCCACAATTTTATGGAAATAAGAATTAAGACTACTCATTATTTGGGTTAGTTTCAAGAGGATTGAGCTTTCTGGCAAACTTTTCCACCAAGGCCTGGAATGAAATATGACCCATTTGAATAAAAATCTCTAACCCGTAATTTGGCAGCTGTTGCTGTTACAAAGCTAGATATCTGTTGGTTACCAATTACGAGGTTCGGATTTCTTAATAGCGGTTGGGATAGGTCACGACTTAGTAAATTTTAAACCTTGCATAGTATTGATGCAGCTTTTATATCCTATCCTAGCGGAGTGCCCTGGCTTGTTTCGGACCTTAGCCCATGGGACATATAACATCGACTCTAGATCCAACTTTAAGCTTTTAATAAATAACCGATCCAAATGGAGCCCAGGAAGAGTTTCTTCTTCACAGGTCCATATGCTAATTTCATCATGTGAATCGCTAAATAGTACATGTAAAAATCCGGTAGTTGGAGCCTCTAATTTATGATGCCGAATAAGTTTATAGTAAGACCTTCTAGAAGGCTGCCATTCCACAAAACTCAGAGCAACATTTGTAGAGCGGCTTAAAAAAGGATTTAGGGAGGTAGACATTTAAATTCGCCAGTGGATAAAAAATTCTTGGCATAACCACCATTTTGATCATATTGGCCCTACCTGAAAAGGACAGCGGAAGTTTTGACCATCTATCCAGGTCTTCTTTTATTGATTTAATTAGCGGCCTAAGGTTTAAGGTGGCCAGGGCTTCCAAATTCTTAGTAATTTGGATACCCAAATAGTTTAACGATTGGGCCTGCCACTGGAGTCCCAAAGAGAGGCACCAGTCCTTCTGAAGAAGTGGAGAAGAGGTATACTGATGTTTTGGTTTTATTTAGGCTATATCCAGAAAGTACACTAAAACTGGTAATTATTTCGAGTACTATAGGAAGGGAAGAAGTAGAGTTGAAATATATAATGACAGGTCATCAGCGAATGCTGACACTTTAAATTCAGAGTCACCCAATTTAATCCCTTGAGACGTCCTTGTTTACCTTTAGAGATCTAATTAAGGGTTCAATATATAAATTAAACAAATAGAAGCGATAGTGGACAGCCTTGACGGGTGCCTTTCGATAGGAAAGCTACTGAAATTAGGTTGTTACGTTGAATCATTGCTGAGGGACATAAATATAAAACTCGGATCATATGAATAAATCGAGCAGGAAAGCCCAGCTTAGCCAAGGTGGTAAACATAAAAGTCCACTCCACCGGTCGAAAGCTTTTTCTGCGTCCAACGACACTAGAGATGCCTCTGTGTTAGGGATCCGCTGACACAGAAATTAAATAAAACAGCTTCCGAAAGTGATCGGTTGATGAAAGCCTTCACGAAGCCAGCCTGTTCTGGACTCAAAGGTCATGCCAAATATATTTTAACCTATTAGCCAGAATTTTCACGAAGATTTTTACATCTAAATTTAACAAAGAAATTGGCCTGAAATTACCCACTAAGTTCGAGGGCTTATTGGGCTTCGGCAGTAAAATAATTTTGGCCTGAAACAACGTTTTGTCTTTAATTCCGTGGTCACACCAAAAGGAGAAAAGTTTGTGCAATAAAGGCACAAGGTTATTCTTAAACAGTTGGAAAAAGAAAGCTGTGAATCCATCCGGGCCTGGCGCTTTGTCTAGCGGAGAGAATCAATAGCTTTCCTATTTCCACCTCGATGGGGCTACTAAATATGGGTCAACATCCTCTGATAATCGAGGTAGGGGGATACTATCCAGGAATTGGTAAATCTTGTCAATAGTGTTGGAGGAAGATTGTTGGCTTGAGTAGAGATTCTGATAGAAATCTACAAAAATTTCTAGTATCCTCCCTGGATCCGTAACCAGTTGTCCTGAGTCTGGATGCTTCAGGGCAGTCACCCACCTATCCAACGACTTTTGCCTCAATTGCCAGGACAACAATTTCCCAGACTTACTACCCTGTCCTAGGTATAGAGCTTTAACTCTAGATGCTGAACTAATAACTTTCTCCCTTTGCCTATCTGCATACCATGTTCTCAAAGTTATTAATTTTCGCTCCTGTTCCTCAGTTCTACGTCCATCACCTATAATTTCTAAATCTCTAATCTCCTTTAAACATTTATCCAAAAGCTGCCTTGTCTTGACTTTACGCACTGTAGCCATACGTATTAGCTCCCCTCGCCACATGGCTTTAAGAGCTGCCCAAGTTTGATCTACAGCTGTGATTGTACCCCAATTGCTATTAATTGAGTTTTCCAAAAAGGATCTAAATCTCTCTAGAGCTTTGGGATCCTTCAAAATATTATTATTCAGGGACCAAGAATATGACCTGGGAGGTTGCGAGGGCAACGACACACCATTACCGGGAGTGATCAGAAATTACAGGGGCAGGGTTGAGGCCTCCACTACCCAGGATAAACTAAATTGGCTGACCAAAATAGTCAATCCTCGAGTGCGACTTGTGCACCGCAGAGGAAAAGTGTATTCTCGGGCATTAGGATTCATAGCCTTGCAGGATCCACCAACCCTAATGACGATGTAAACTCTCTTAGGGTGTTCTGGGCGGGGAGGGAGTTAGCCCTTTATAATTTGATCGGTCCAACGCGTGTCTGAACTAGGTTCCAGTCACCACCAAAATTACTGGCACATTTTAAAGGGCGCCAGAGCCAGGCCCAATTGGACAAAAAGGCGGTGAATCCAAGTTAGGTCCATATCATGATCCTAACACTAAATTGAAACCACCTAAACTGCCTAATACAAATATGTATCGGCCTGTGGATCAAAATTATTTCGAATGGGTGAAAGAATCACGGGCAATTAAATAGCCACCCCTCGACTATTTGATGAAAACCTGCACAAAAACTTGGCTCACCCATTTTTTCTTAAAATGGCGAGGCGATCAGAAAAGGACATGTGTTTCTTGTAGAAACACTATCGCTAACCTCTTCAAATGGGCCAAGTGATTTAAAATAACAAATTTTACAATTGTCCTTTCCTCATAATATTCCGAAACAAAGTTTAGCATACTAGCCATTTCGCTGCCTTAAAATTAAGGAAGTATTGGGATAGCCACCCTCCCTTAACTAATCTCCCAGTCAAAAAAGCCTCCCTGTTAATACCCTCCCTCCCCAACATATTAATACCACAACAATAAACTTAAAACCATCCCTACTGGCCCGAAGCCAACTTCTCCCTTCTCTGGGAACGTAGTGCGCATAGAGATGGGTACCTCCCCCCCATTTAAGAGGTAGTCTTAACCATTTGAAACTCAGATCTGCAATATCAATTTGAACCTAGAACAACAAAGAGCATTAAAATCAAATACTTGAACTCCAGTGAATAAAGAAAAAAAGAAACCCATTATAGTGGAGACCAGGAGCATAAAACTGGCCAAAATAGAAATAGGCTGCTAGCCTTCCCTGCAGAAACCATCGAGCCTTGGGCATAGAAAAAAAACAGAACAAAAAGAAGAAATATATTTCTGCCTAACGCCTTATACGTCTGGCTCAGGTGCAGGGTACAGGTAAAAGAAAAAAAAAACAAATTCAGACTGGCGGGCCTATTACCGATAGGGACAGGAAAAAAAAAACAAAAAAACAATCGTAGTCCAAAGTAGGCCCTCCAATCTTGTCACAGACTTTTGTCTGATAGTATGATCCCTGGCTACCATTTAACAATGTAATACTTGAGCCATATAAAGGCTCCTATCTGTATGGTTCTCAGAACTACGAGCCCTTATATCCCTTATTACCCCCTACCCATTAAATTTAATATAAAAGGACCAAAACCCTTTATTAATTCAGGCAGGAGCAAGGCTAAACCAAGTAACTTCTCTAAATTAACTATTATAAATCTTTAAACGAGAAAGGTTAATTCTTTCTCCTACAAGTAAATAGATCCTGAGTTGCCAATCTGAGAATGCAAGTAACATGTAACCATACTTAACTGTCAGCACACCCTCTTTTCAACCTGCCTAAGGGTCATATATAATGTCGCATTAATATCATAGTGTATCATTTCCATCATGTGATGAGCTAGATAATAAAAACTAAATAGCTGCCAATAATTAAATATCAGTGCAGAAAATAAACTAAAATATTAACACCAAATAAAAAGTCCAGGCAGCTGCCTCCTAAAGGAGAAATAGGTAACTGGTTCCGAACTTTCATCTCTTGGCAAACAGGTCGGTAGTAAAGATTTCATGGATGCCAATGCCTCCTCAGCTGAGTTGAACCTCTTAGGGCCATCTTTAACTGTGACTTCTAACCCATGGGATATAGTAGGCGATGCGGATCCATGACCCACAGCTTAGACGTGATCGACATCGTAGCTGCGGGCCTGCCTCATCTTCCATGTCAAGTCCGGTACTAATCGAGTTTCTTGCCTCCCATTGGAAGGCCGCCAGTTTCTTAACCTCTCTTAAGATGTGCTCGTGATCAAGATAGTTAAGAAGCTTAAAAATAATTAGCCTTCGTGGTTCCGATGAGGGGTCTGGCGAAAGGGCTCTATGGGCTCTCTCTCTATAATATAATCAGGACCATTAGGTGAGGGCCCTGCTGATTTTTAAGTAGCCTTTGCAGGAACAGGATGGTGTTTGGTCCCTCTTCTCCTTCTGGGAGACCCAATAGCACCAGATTATTACGTCTATTATGACCTTCTAGATCATCGAGACGGTCTTCCAGTTTACTGATGCTCCTTTTGCACTCAATCACAGCAGGCCCCGATTTATCCATGGCCCTCTCAATAGATGAAATTCTCACCTCTGTATCCGTGACTCTGCGCGCTAATTGGGTTAGAGCAGGCTTAATTTCAGAGACCTCTTCTATTAATTTAAATAGGGCATCTTTGATTGTCGTCAGATCCCCATAAATTTTGCAGGTGTAATTTGTCCTCGGGTAGTAATGGCGACAGAGCTCCGTTAAGCCGTTTAGCTTCAGCTCTGCTTCCCCCTCGCTCATACTGCCGAAACGAGCGTATTTCAATTTTGGCTCAAAAACAGTCCCGCGTTGTTAGTAGCAGTGCCCTGAGTCCTGGTAGCCCTGTAAGCCAGTGCAAAGTGCAGATTTGGAGTGCTAGGGAGAGACCGAGGCTTCTTCCCTCACTCCATGTAATCAGCAGTGCAACCCCAAAACAGCGTGTTTTAATTTAGCTCAAAAACAGTCCCGCATTATTAGTAGCAGTGCCCTTAGTCCTGGTAGCCCTGTAATCCGGTGCAAAATTGCAGATTTGGAGTGCTAGGGGAGGGAGACCCGAGAGCTGCTTCCTCACTCCATGCGCGTCACGACGCAACCCCCCATACTGTATATTTGTAACGGGTGGTCACTGTGTTTATTCTGAGTGTGAGAAAACAACATGGTTTTGGTTTTTTTGTAGTTTAGAACAAGTTTATGGCTAGAGAACCAAGACTTGGCCTCAATGAAGGATTGTTGGAGAGTCTGCTGCAGAGTGATGGGGTCAGGGTGGATGCTGAATAGTACCGCATCATTCATGTAGAGTAGGAGGTTTCCAGAGCAGGTAATGGGGAGGGAGTTGAGAAATAAGCTAAATAGTATAGGGCCCAGTATTGATCCCTGGGGAACCCCTGAAGTGACTGGGAGGGAGGAGCATAGGGTGTGGGTTATCCTCACTTGCTGAGATCTGCCAGATAGATAATCAGTGAACCAGCCTACTGCATCTTGTGAGAGACCCAGCTGGATAAGGGAGGGCAGTAACAGGGAGTGGTGGATGGTGTCAAATGCTTTTGACAGGTCTACAAATGCTGCCCCAGTGAGTTGCCCAGCATCTAATGATGTGTGAATAGCATTAGTAAATTCCAGTAGGGCAGTAGTGGTGCTGTGACTTTTGCAAAAGCCATGCTGTTCATGACTAAGCACGTTGCATTTGGTTAGGTGGTCAGAGAGTTGGCTGGCAATGATTTTTCTAGGGCTTTGGAAAGTGGTGGAAGTATTGAGATGGGGCGGTAGTTCCTGGTGTGGTCAGTCTCACTCTAGTGGATGGGTGTGATGAGAGCAGTTTTCCATTTTGTAGGTTATTGACCTAAACAGATGGAGCAGTTCAGGAGAGTTGTAAGGGTAGAACACTTTACTGAGTATTAATCACAGTAACTTAAGGTCCAGGGAGTCCTTGCTGAATCTGGACTTACTTAGGGCTTTTAGCAAGTAGGGTATGGCCTTTTGTTGGGTGATAGTTCTGAAGTGAAAGGGAGGTGCTTGGGTGGAGATGGGGAGAGTGGGAGAGCACACTGCTAAGATCAGAGAATGAGGAGTTAAGTGTGTTAGTGGTGAGCCTAGGGTCGGTAGTGATACATCCATTTACACACATTTGTGAAGGAAGGCAGCTACAGATTTGCCATAGAGGTCTTTCAGGTTATCCCAGAAATTGCGTCCTGAGCCCCAGGAGGAGGTGAGGGCAGTGCAGTAATATTCAGCCTTAGCCTTGTGGATCCAGGTGCATTTATTCCTGGCAGCCTGGTATCGCTGTCTATTGGCTGGCTTGCCTGACTCCAGAGCAGTATGCCAGAGCATTTCTCTGTCAAGCATTTGATGCAGGAGAGATTGAGAGAGCCAGGGGGTGTCAGGGACTTTGATGACCTGTTTGGTTAGAGGTGCAAAAAGGTTACAAGCCGAGTTAAAGGAATGGATGAAAAACTCCAAGGCTGAGTCTATGTCCAGAGCAACAGTTATCGGAGACCAATCCCAGTTGGTTAGGTGTTGTCTGAGGTGCCTCAATTTATCGGGTTTGAGACAGCACTGGAGAACAATTTTCAGGGCAGGTTTTTTCGCCATGTAGGTCCAGTGACAAAGCACAAGTGAGTGATTACCCAGGGCATTAGATAATACATTAACTTTTATTGTTGGGATGGTTGGTAAGTACTAGATCAAGAAGGGTGGAGGTGCCTGTTTTCGGATTGCAGCGGGTGGCAGTCGGTACTATCTGTGTGAGATCAATGGCAGTAATGGCATCTTTTAAAGAGGCAATAGTGAGAGAGGACCAATTTACGTTGAAATCACCAAGGGCATTGATTTCAGCCTTGTCTAGTAGGTGGGAGAGGTGGGCAAAGACAGACTGGAAGGCAGATTTTTTATTCGGGGTGGAATGTATACGAGGTGATGAATAAAAAGTGCCCTCCCAGAGATGGTGATTACTTTCATTGAGAGGCTTAGGCCCCATGCAGCAGGACTGGGAGAAGGAGGACATGCCACTGCAGGGAGTACCGGAGGTAGATAGCGCCCCCATTTACCTTGCCTGTCAGAGCGGTACATTGTATACCCTGTTCTGTTCAGATCAGTTCTGGATGCAGAGGGACTGAATTTGCTTATTGTGTAATGTTACAACTAACAAGTCCCAGTCCAAGGGTGTGCAGTTATGGCGATATAAATGCACACCATGAAGAGCCTGTTAACCAATCAGATGGCTTAATTTTTCATACCCATTTCATAAACTATGATAAGGCACTTAATCTGATTGCAAGCCTAAGCACAAAGTTAAAGGCAGTGTGTGTGTGTGCGTGTGTGTGTGTGTGTGTGCGCGTGCGTGTGTGTGTGTGTGTGTGTGTGTGTGTGTGTGTGTGCATGCATATGTGTGTATGTGTGTGGTGATGGTGAGGCAGGGGAAAATAGAGTATGCATGTAAGTGACTCAGTCATCTCACAAAACTACAAATATTTTGAAAATACTCAGAATGAACTTGGAGGTTGTCCTTTACTGTCCTGCTCATACAGCAGCACATCCTCTTTTTTATGGTCTTAAGGGTCCTCTAGTGTCTCTGAAACAGGCTGGATTAGTTAAAAGATAACTTTTATGCACTTCAGCTTCATGTACCCCAGTAGACTAAAAATAGTTACTCATCAGAGAATAATTTGAAATGCCTTCCAACTAGGAACAAAATCATCCGCTGTCAGACATTAAGCAAGACAGCTTTTATTCCTTCTCGTGTGTAGAGGCTGTTGGTTTTCAGCATCTCATGAGCACTACAGAGCCCCACTATCTGGTGCCATTATAATTATTTTTCTTCCACACAAGCAATGCAAACTATGTACCATGAACTGTGTGAACAAGTTAGTAATACTTTAAGGCAGGCTTTCATCCACCCAATACATGGTACAATTGATTTGTGGATAAGTAATCAAACTGTTGACTACATTGTTGACTGTTGACAGTTACTGCCTACTGGGTTTCTTTTGTCTACTCTACCTCAGTCCCCAGCCCCACTGCTAGCAGCAACATGCAGCAACATTTACATAACAGGCTTCCCTGTGCATCTGTGTAATCTCCATTTGAGAAAGATTACTCAAGCCGAAAGACATTATATTAACTGTTATAGGGTGGATCTACAGGTAGACAAATAACGTTCACAGTAGTAGCTTGTAAGGTGCAACCCACTGTTTGCTTGGTGGGATGTTTATTAAATTCATAAACAGTCTTCAGCACCAAAAAGTAAAAATAAATACAGAAAACAAAATAAACAAAATAACAAACATTCAGGATGTTTCCAAAGCTTCTTTTCACTCACAAACTGGAACTTTCCTCTAGCTTGGTCAAGAGGAACTGACCTTCTCTCTCCATTTCCATCCTCACTCTCTCTCTATCTGACTAACACTGGGAGAGGTCAGGCTTATATACCCTCCTGATCAGGTGACTCCGTATTCTTTTGGAACAAGGTAAAATCAATGAATAACCTTTCAAAATAGTGTTCATTAGCATAACCTTGTTTTTACATCAGTATAAATGTCCTTTTGAGCTTTTTATACAATAAAAACTCTGTATAAAGAATTTGATACAAACAGCAGTCACCTAACATTTGATTGACAGTTTGCTGTCTTTAAATATAGACCACTAGGGGCCACTCACTCCCTATAGTGGCTGTCATTCTGCTGCAGAGCTGCTAGCAAGCAGGCCTCCTCTTAGCTTCCAAGGAGCAGCTCAGCAACAGTATTCTAGTAACTTCCTTGTTTGTTTAAATGTTTCAGTTCTTTCTGGGTTTGCAGTAACAAAACCTTCTTTGGTCTGCTAAGACACAGGAGTGTTTAAAAAACAGAAGAACTGTAACTGTTTCCTCCTTTTTCAGGTGTCTGCAGCACAGGAGTTAGTTTGGCTTTAATCGTGGTTAGAAATGGGATTTACTCACCAGGTAAAGGTGATTATCTGAGTACCCTTTATAGTACTCCACAGTCAACACCAGTGGGTGTTCCTCATCCATCCTATAGGTTGATGCATGATCCAATCAAATTAAAGATGGGTGAGGACATCCTTCTGCCCTCATCAGAATATCTCCAGTGTGAGTCTTCCATAGCTATATAGTGAGAGAGAAAAGATACTATCCAAAACTATGTCCAGTCTGATGTAGGCCCTCGAGAAATGAGCCCCCTAGTGAGCTGGATCCTGAGATTATGGACTGTGAACTGTTCATTTATACTGTATTATAGATGGAGTACTGTATCAAGGGTTTCATTTTTAACCGTCACCTTTATTGTCAAAAAAATATTTCATATACAACAGTAACAAAGGACATTTTTAGCATAAACACTTGTCAAGAGACACATTTTCACTCATCACCTTAATAGTGGATAAGAAATTCGTCATCCATAGCAATAGTGAAGAACTTTGGCTCCATCTGTCCCCCTAAGAAGGTAGCAAATACTGCTGACCCAAGGGTAATCTGCCGTTCAGAGTGGGCCTGCGGAGTACTATAAAGGGTACTCAGATAATCACCTTTTGTACTCTTTATAGTACTCTGAGTCACACCAGTGGGACCTTAGTAGCAGTGTACTATTGGAGTGAATACTCGTGGGTAAGGAGAAGGCAGATTAGTTCAGGTGTCATGGTGATTGTTCCTGCCTCGAGTACTGACTTGGCAAAGATAGTTCTTTCAGCAGACTCTATGTCTAACATGTAATGCTTAGTGAAGGTGTGTATGGATGACCAGGTAGCTGCTGAACAAATGTCTTGAGTAGACACATTTCCCCTTTCTGCCCAGGATATTGCTATTGCCCTGGTAGAGTGTGCTTTAAGACCTTCTGGAGGTGTCGGCCCCACTGCCTTATAGCCCTCGTTAATAGTCTGCTTGATCGATCTGGCTGTGGTATCTTTGCAGGCTGCCTGACCTACTCTGTGTTCTTTGGTTAGAATGAATAACCTGTCTGACTTCCTAATCTCCTTAGTGATACTGAGGTATCTTTCTAGCTGGTGGCCCACATTGAGGGGATGGTGGGTCGCTGTGTCTAGGGGATTACTAAGTGGCTAGGTAGGGCAGGAGAACATCCTGCTCCTTGTGGTACTGTGATACACCTTTGGTAAGAAAGATGGTACTGTTCTAAGAATGACTCTGTTGCTATGAAACATGATGAAGGGTTTCCTGCATGATAGGGACTGAATCTCACCTATTCTCTTGGCGAGCAAATTGCCACAAGGAAGGCTGTCTTAATAGTGCACCAGTGTAAGGAGTCCTGCTGGAGGTCAAGTAACTGCAGGGCATCTAGTACTGTTTTAAGTTGCCATAGTGGGTATCTCTGCCTCACCCTTGGTGCTGTTAATGTAACTGCCTTGAGCAGCCAGATGGTGTTGGGGTGGGAACCAATGTGACCTATTCCGAGAAGAGGGCCTTGAATTGAAGAGATAGCTGATGCCTGTACCCTGAGTGATGCTGGACTTAACTTCTTGTTTGCCCCTTCATTGAAGAAGTCCAGAATTTGTGGTAACCCCTCCACCGAGGGTGAGGTACCCATTTCCCTGCACCATTTGTGGAATATTTGCCATTGTCTAAGATAAGTCTTATTTGTTGACTGTCTCCTAGATTGAAGCAGGCAATTCACGACCCTGGTATGGTATCCTTGGCTTAACAGTCTTTCCCTTTCAATAGCCATGCCATCAAATTCAGGCTGACTGAGTTTGTATGGTGAATCAGTCCCTTTGACAATAGGTTGGGACAAGTTGGAATGTTCATTGAGTGGCCCGCTGACATGTCTTGTATAAGTGAGTACCATGGTCATCTCGGCCAGTTGGAGCCACCAGGACCACCGAGGCTCCCGAGTGTCGAACCTTGTGTAGCACCTTGAGCATCATTGGCAGTGGTGGAAATACATAGGCTCATATGAAGTTCCAAGAGTCTGAGAGCATATCGATCTCCTGAGCTTGGGGGGGTCTGAAAATCTGGAGTGGTAGTAGGGTAGTTGCGTGTTCGTTCATGATGCCATTAGGTCGACTTGCAATGGTCCTCATTTGGACAGTATTCTCTGAAAAATGGATCTGTGAAGTCTCCATTCTGACTGGCTGACAGTGACCCTGCTTTACCAGTCCACATCCGTGTTGTCCTCTCCTGCTAGATATATTGCGTTTAGTGATGGTAGGTTTCATTCTGCCCAGTGGAAGAGCTGCAGTGACTCCTTTATCATGGATCCATTCACATATTGGGACTGTGTAGTACAGTATGGTCTGCACGCCCATTGGCCCACACTGTGGACCAATGGGCATACAGCTGTACTGAATGCTGTCAGTCGGCAGGAGGCCGGGCAGCTTGCGGGTGGGGAGCTACCGTCTGCCACTGACCGGGTGGGGATCGGGGTGACAGGCTCAGTGGGAGGGTGAGGAGGGGTACTGCTGGACCACCAGGGTGTTTTCATGTACGAAGCCCGTGATCGGGCTTGAGAGCAGGTCCACTGGACCACCAGGGATATATTTCATTATTATGAGCCCACGATCAGGCAGGATTCAGTCCACTGGACCACCAGGGATAATAATAATATTACATAGCCCGTGATCAGGCTAGAGACAGTCCACTGGACCACCAAGGATGGTATTAATATTACATAGCCCATGATCGGGCGAGGGGGATCCACGCTTCACCTGTGGCTCTGGGGTTCGGGTGGCCACCCACAGCTGGCGGCTACCATGTTGTGCCCTGCAATACAGCAGCCCACCTGTGGGTAGCCAGGCCTTGCTCCCTTAATTTTCAGTGGATCTTTGCACCCCTTATGTGGCACAAGGTGAGTGGGTGCCTGCATATGTGCCGCACATCCCAGGCTGAATATCGGGATGTGCCGAATATGCACAAGCATGCCCCCAGCACTCCCCTGCACTTGCTCTGAATATATTACTGGTGCACCCTGGTGCTGCCAAGGTTCTTGTGCACAACTTCCCTTTTGAATATGTGCTGGTAGGTGCATCAGTGGGTTGTGCATGGCGTAACACTGTTGTGCATTGCACAACCCCTTTGAATATCCCAGCCTGAGTCTTTATTTATTTGATAAATTTTGTTAAACAGGTTGGCCCACTGGAACCCAAAGTCCCATTTTCAGGGGTGATCCAAAGTTAATTACAGAGAATACAAAACCATATAAATTTTACAGCATCAGACAATCAATGGGGTAAGGAACTAGTTCTGCTAGGTCATTTACATGCCATAACATGGAATTATATACACATGTACAGGAGATTAGTTCACAGGCAGAATCATATCACACGTTAAGGCAGTAACACAGTATTAGACAACCAGGATGTTGCCATCACAATCTGGCCATTTTAGACACTCCAAGTCTTGCAAGATCATGCAAGTCCTGCAAATGGAGAACAATGTCACATGCCATTAGCTTGCACAGGTAGTCATCACTTCAGTGAAACTTTTTTTTTTTTATTTCATTGTTTAACCAGGAGTAGCACACTAAGCTGAAAGCTTTTTTTACAGGAGCGACCTGGGAGCACAGGGAAGTTAAGTGACTTGCTCAGGGTCACACAGCATACAAGTGGAAGCTGTGGGATTCAAACCCAGGTCTGGTCTGCTGGATGTCACCAGATTTGCAGCTCAGAGCCTTAGACCACTGCGCTATACTGCCTCCTCTTAACTTAATCATCTACATGTCACAGAGACGTCTTGATCAGTGTAAAGTGGTATGATGTACACAGTGAAGCATCAATTATGTCAAGATAGAGCCCTGATAATCCCCAATTTTCTTAATGTAGGTATCAGATCTACCCATTTCATGCCTCCAACTCCTTACCAGTGAAATCTTGCCTTTTCCATTGGTGTGCCCAGCTGGTTTTCTTGACCCTGTCGAGCCACCCAAATACTTGCTCTCCTGATAAAGGAATGGCCAATCACATAGAAGTTTTTTTTAAATATATGTCTTGCAGGCTTTTTATCCCATTTTTACTCTCACCTCCATCTCTAGCATGCATGTGCATGTGGAGGCATGTGCGTGCTGTGTGTTGAGATTCCTCCCTTCGTGCCACCCCTTCTGACACAGGACCTCCACATGGTGTCAGCAGGACTATGTGGGGGGGCAACCACCTCCCCCAGGAGAAGAGAGCTGTCTTAAGGTTTCTCAGTTTGGCTGCTCTGCCCCAACCTTACTGGGTCCCCGATGACCCAGGTTGTTCCCCAACCTGGGTCACTGGCGTACCGTGAGGTAAGGGCGTCCGCCCTTCAGCCCATTGCGCTACTGGGCCGCCTTCACATAGAAGGTTTCGACTGTGGAAGTGCACCTGTAAGATATATCACAAACATTAATGACTGGAACTCCCTAGAGTGCCTTGAACTGCCAGCTCTTCAGTGTCCTTGGGCCTCACATATCTTTTATTGGCCTTTGATTGCCATCTTCCTATTGCCTGAATCTGTGGTTCCTGGCAACCCAACCTAGCAGCCTCAGTAGCAGCACCTATCCTAAAAGAATGAGTGTTAAATTATTTTGGGTCCCTGCCTGTGGCCCTAATCCCCTTCCTCAGAACCACAGAAAACTGATACCTTGTAACTGGTTTTCCATTAGCATGCGAGAAAATGTGCCTGTCTTTTCACTCTCTGATCCATGTATTACCTGATAAGAGTCCAAGGAGGGACCATGCCCTTGGGCCTTGTGTAACGTGATTAAATTGGGGGAACCTTGCTGTGCTGTCTTCGACTGGCATGGTAATAATTTCATCCTATCCCCCCCTGACTCTGACATCCTCCTATTAGATGTTGTGCCCTGCCACCAGTGTTGGGTCCTGTACCAATTCTGACACCCTGAATGCCCCCAAAAAGGCACAAGCAAATAGGCCCTAAAACATTCTTATTTCATCAGCCGACGAGCAACCTTTTATAGCATGTCCAATATTTCCCTTGATAACTGGCTTTCCCTGGTCCCTCTTGGTCCCTCATATCCTATTCTAATCTTCGATCATTTTTCTTATAATAAATGACCCAGTCACATCCTGGAGTCCATGCAGTTTAGCTACAAAGGCAATGGCAGACAGGTGGCTGCATATGTACGTGGGCGCCTTGCCTTCCTCAGTTAGGTAATGCACAAACTGCTAAATCAACATAGATTGTTGCAGCATCTCATAACCCCACCTGCCATCTCCACAAAATTCCCAAAAAGCATTCAAATCTGCCCAATACTTATGCCATGTTCCCCGGGTCAAAGCATGTTGTACCAATTTGGCTGTTTTAGGATCACTGCTTGCCACGAGAACGTCGTCACTTGAGCTGTTTTTTTTTCTGCTGCTGCTGCCATCTGCCAGAAGCACTCAAACTGCAACTGAGACAGAGCATCTGCAATTACATTCAGTGCCCTAGGAACATGTGTTGCTCTAAATGTATTATTGAGCCACAAGCATCTAAGCACAAATACCCGCAACAGTCTCATGACCTCCCTCGAGTTTGAAGACTGTGTGTTCAAAATCTCCACTACCCCCATATTGTCTGATAGGAAAAGTGCTTTCTTTTTTCAATCTTTCCCCCACACAAATATGGCTGCCAGAATGGGGAAGAATTCCAATAGAGTTACATTTTTGTGGAGACCTGCTTCTAACCATCTATCATCCCATGGGCCTGCAAACTAGGAACCCTGAAAGTATGCCCCATACCCAATGCCCCCTGCCACATCAGTAACCATCTGGCAGTCTTGTTTAAATGTGATCCCAGATTGCCAAATGGACACCCTCTTGAAATGCTGGAGGATGCTGTCCCAAACTGCCAGGTCTGTTCTCATGTTCGCGGTCACCCTGATGTTATAGTGCGGTTCTGAGGTACCCTTGGTTACCCATGCCAAGCATTTCATGAACAGCATCTCTGGTGCTACATCCTTACAAGCAAAATTTTAATATCCAGTCAGTGACTGTAGTGTCTTCAGGTAACTTTCTTGGTGGGTTGGATTCCACCACCAATTTCTCAGTGGCTCACTTATCAGCTGGGAGCCTAGGCACCATTTCTACTGTGTCCAGTTCGATGCCAATGTAAGCCAGCCTGGTTACTGACCCTTTGATCTTATCATATGCCAGTGGCACCACAAACCAGTCCATAATCAGCGTAAAGGCACTCAGTGTGCCTTCACATTCAGGCATACCTGGGGCTTCTTATGAACAAGTAATCATCCAAGTAATGTGTTATCCTGATGTTGCCACTGTACTGTATAGAGAACCATTCCAGGAAATGGCTTAAAGCTTCAAACACTGAGCATGATACCAAGCAACCCATAGGCATTGTCATGCCATATTAGAAATTCCCTTCAAAGGAAAAACTGAACAGGTCAGAGTCCATTGGACTGACCGGTAGCAGGTGAAAAGCTGGCTTTATGTCACTATTTGCCAAATAAACACCCTTGCCGGCTCTCTGACTGAGCTTGACTGCTCTATCAAAGGACCCATAGTTAACTGTACTGTCTTCTAGCCTAATGTAGCCATTTGCTAATGACCCTTTAGGGTAAGAAAAGTGATGTATTAATCTATACTCCCCTGGTGCTTTCTTGGGGACCACTCCCAAAGGTGAAATCCTTAATGGGTTCAGCTGAGGTTCTCCAAATGGCCCTGCCACCCTACCAGCTTCCACTTCTTTGTGTATTTTCTCAGTCACTATGCTCTTCAGTGAATTTGCTGATTTTAGATTGTGTGCTGTGGTTGAAAACCATGGACCCTGGTAGAGAATGTGAAAACCATTGGTGAACCCATCCAATAAGTAGACTACGTCCTTCTTGCAATGGTAGTGATCAAGCCACTGGCTAATGTGGTCAATTCTTATTGGGTACTTTGCCTGTCTTTTTGGTGAACCTGTTCCCTTATTTGTTGTTGGTCTGCTGACCATCTCTCTTCCTGAAACTTCCTCCCCCTTGGCAGGTGCTAGCATTGTGTTTTCCTCCACAACTACTGCATGCATGCCTAAATTTGCAGTATTCACTAAAACATTTTCTTGTGTTGTACTGCCTGCATGTTCCTGCACCATTTGGTCCCATCCATGTTGTCCTGGGTACCATGTGCTCACTTGCCATGTAAGCTACATTTGCTGGCTTTGCCCTCATCGTATGCCTATATCACAAGTCATAGTCAGTCTTGTCCCATTGCATATCTGGAGACCTGGCTAGCCACATCTGAAACAGCTCATCATATCGCAACCATGCATTCCTCTCATATGCCAAATGCGCCATTTTAATATTGTCCCTATATTTTAAGAGCTGTCCAATCTTCTGAGGGAACTTATTGCAGAAGAAGGATATGAAAATGTCAAATGCCATTGCCTAGTTCTTGAATTGTGGATGGCACATTTGGCCTCCACAGCTTTTCTTGTTTAACCTTGTCCTTCTCCCTGCATCTAGAAGTTCCCTATGTAATAGCTAAAAAAATTCAAAGTACAGTACTCCTCTTTCCATATTTTTCTGTCATAGTGGGTACCAAGTGGGTGTCGTGACATCATTTACCCCTACGTAAGCCCAATGGTTGAGTGCGGGTGCTGTCTGGGACTCACTAATACCAGCTGACCCCTGTGTTATTGCTGGAGCCAGCATAGCCCTGGCTGACAGTTGCTGCCCAATGATGCTGGGTGCTGGCATTGCTGTTGTTGTATCCAGACTCCAAACTTGTCTCACTGCTTGGTCTACCTGCACTTGAGTAGGTGCCATATTTTGCTGGGCATTCTCTGCCCTCTCCCCAACTGGTGATGGAGGCAGCACCATTGGGAGTACCCCCCCATCTTCTTGGGACCAACCGTAACCCAGGGGGCTTCAGGCCACAGCCTGTACCAAAGGTGGTGTGGGTGCATTTGACACCGCAACATTATTCTCCATATTGCCCCTCCACAGAAACTGTTGTCCTCCCAGGAGCCCATGGTGATGGCTGGAATGCTGCAGGTGGTGGGCATGCTCCTGTGCCCCGGCTCTAGACGGCACTGGGACCACCCCCACAGGTGCCACACTTGGCATGTATGGAGGGAACCATGGAACTGACATCAGCCACCAACCTTGTGGCATATTGTTCACTGGTCTCTGGCCCCACCAGGGCACCCTGTTCTTGTGCCGGAGCCTCATCTGCCCTTGCTTTCAGACATGGGAGCCTGGGAGTCTGATCCTGCTTTGACCATGAGCCCTCTTGAGTGCTTTGGCATAAAGGCACCCCCAACAGTGGATGCTCCCTCTCCCCATGGCTTGTACCCCTTATGAGATGGATTGTCTCTTCCCTTATTGGCCTAACCTGACCACCAGTCCCTGGTGGGGTGCTGACCACTATTTGCCCTGCTACCAACTCACATTCTATCCTTGTAGCTGTTGGCACCATGTTGGGTCCTTCCTTGTCTCCGGCCGCACCGACGTCCACTACTGGGCCACTGTTCTGCTGCTCCTTGAACATTGAATCATCAACTACAGCTGGTTCCTCCTTTTGTTCTCCTTGTTTTCTCACTGCCATGGTTTTATTCTGGACAGCTCTGGTTGACATGGCTTCCATAATTCTCTTGGAGGGGTTTCAAGCTCTTTTTGGTGCTTGAGATGTACTGGGACCCACTGACTGTTGCCCTGGTGCTTCACACATTTCTACCTGCAACCATTTGAGGCTGTCCAACTCCATAAGACACTGCAGTACCTCCTTAAACTCCTGGGTGGGTGGGTCATTCAAGCCTGGGTTCAGTGAAGTTCAGTGAAGCCTGAGCCTCCCTGTGCCCTTGCTCTGCTGCTTCACCATGTTGTTCATGCTTATAGCTCTTCTCTTGTGAATTTTGAATCCTTGCAAGCCTAAGGGGAAAAAGAAAAACTTTAACTTTATTACTGTGAGAGCACACTGGCCCGTGAGTTGGCCCCCACTAAACCTTGAGGGTGGGGTGTATTAGAGGGAGTGGTGGTATATGTAGAATGTGAGCTCTCCATGCCTCCCAATAGGGTATCTCGGACCCAAGTGTGGTATCCCCACCTCTGCTCCTTATCTCTCAGTAGCTTTAGTCCTGTGTAATTCCATGCAAATAATATTTTGATTGTTTTTTTGCTCAGTTGTGTAACTATATTCTTAACTATTTAGTATGTATTATAAAATATTCCACTGCCTTCCTTCTTTTTTATTTTAGTCTTTGGTAACTGGGTAGGGCCCACTAGGCACAAGTGCCTGTTTTCAGGGGTGACCTGGGAGCACTAGGTGGTTAAGTGACTTGCTCAGAGTCACACAGTATGCAAGTGGAGGTTGTGAGAATCAAACCAAGGTCTGGTCTGCTGAATGTACCAAGGTCGCTCACAGCTCATTACTCTAACCTCTAGGCTATACTGCCAGCCCATATTGCTTGTGGAGTATAGCAGTATCTCTATCTGCCCCCCCCACCAGCCCCTGGCATGTCCTAAGGAATAGTTCTCCCAGCCAATATGGCTCGAGTCACCTCTGCCCTCTTACTATCTCCATTTTTTTTGATAATGGGCACATATCATTATTTTTTTTTTTTTATGAACCATTGTATCCTCCTGTAATATGGCCACTTATAAGGACCCCCAGTGGCTTCCCCTGTGCCTGCTTGTATTATTATTATTTGCTGGGATTCCTTATTGCCTGTTTTTTCTTTTTTTTGCCAGACAAAATGTTGCAGCCGTAGGTGAATCAGCACCGCCACCCATGCCAGCCTGCACCATGGTGCCCATCCTTGCATTCCTAGGCACTGGCCAGATTGACCTCCCTAAGATGGCCACCATACACAACTCAATATGGTGGCCGGGTGCACATGTGCATAAAGAGCCATGTGGTCCCCTAGTTTTGCGATGACTCTCCATCCCATAAAACAATGCCTGTACTTGAAAATGAGCCTGGAAGCTGCCACCCACACCTGCACATGATACTGGTAACCTGCAGTTACCTGTTGGCTTGACATGCTGCCCCTACCATGTTTGACCCATTAGAGCTACCCCATATTGTTGGCTGTTCAGCCCCAGGTCTGTCCTGTTGCCTCAGTACCAACCAGATGCGACCCAGGCTGACCCCTGCTCTGGAGCATTAGAGCTGTGCACGTCCTCAACCAGCTCACTTAAACTGGAGAGCAGACTCTGCCAGGAAGCCAATGAGATCCATATGTTGTGGAGTACCAATGCTTTTAGCAACATGCTTAATATCCATATTAAAATACTCTCCTGGCTTATTACATTTTTTTTAAATTTTAGTCCCACTGGCATGGGCCATTCCAGGGAGATAGTCCCTTCACAGGGAATTGGGGAGCTAGGTTTGTGCAATGCCAAATTATAGTAAACACTGCATCTCCCTGGGCTAACCTGACAGACACTTGAGTTGAGGGAGATTGCCTGTCCCAGCGACAATCCACCATAAATGTTCTTGTTTTTCACAAAGCCTTGTGAACAAAGCCACGTTTGCCTTTGTGTAAAAGGGAGCAGTGTCTCCCCCTTCTTTTTATTATTTTTAAAAGTGCTGTTACCAAAGGAAACCTGGCCTTGCGGACCCAGTCAACCCACAGGACTTACCTAAATTTCCCTTGTCCCTGTGGGTCTCATCTTGCTACTGTTCCAGTGTTTGTCTGGGTAGTACCAGGCAGATCCTCTACTGCCCAGACCCTAAGTAGCCTAGCCTTTGCTCCTCCTTACTCCAGGCTATTCCTAGCCCACATTAGTTAAGGGCCAAGGTCATTGGTCACAACCTTCCCAGTCACTGAACCGGGGAAGGTAGTGGCCTTGGATTGGCTCATGGTCACAGGCAAATGACCTCCCAAAAATTCCTGGAGGAACTAGGGAAGTGGATGTGGCATGAACTTTTGCATGGTTCTATGTGATAACGGTGATTGTGGAAAGGTGATCACCGTTAGGGCAAGTGTACATTAGTGAAAATCAATTTTACAGATGTACACTCACAGCGCAGATCAAAAGCCTGCCAGAAACATATTTGCTTTTGTTTTTGCATGGGGGTTGCACCCCCTGCACCCTCCCATGGGGGGCATTGCTTCCAACTCTCCCCTACTAAATGATTCTCAACTCCAGGGGGTGCATGTCATGGGGATGAAAACAAAACAAACCAAAATTCATGGACCAGAGCAAAAATACTGACATGACCATCTTCGAACCTGGCACGCTCCCAACCCTAGCCTACCATGAACCCACCATGCCAAATTACCATCTCTGCAACCCACCACCGTGCTACACCTCACATACCCTCTCTCCACTTCTGCCCATCACACAGCATGCTCGGTACCCTCCGTGTGCGTGTATACATATAGCGACAGAATGTAAGTATATCCATATTCACCCCCTGTCCAGTAGCCCTGTGAACATTTGACTATTGAGTTGCCCTTTTTGTGAGCACTCAATAGCAGACACACTTATCACAGGATACCATTTTGCACAGTGGCCACCCATGACATTCTGCTACCTGATACTATAGCTGTTCAATGAAGTCATACAGAGAGTCATCTCAGACAGTGCCACTCTCACTCAAATTCTCCCCCTTGTATGTGTGTTGAAGAAAAATTTGAAATACTGTAGTATACAGAAGTTAGGTTTTCAACAGAAACTTGAAGAGGATGGGAGTTTATCTTTGGCTGCTGCTACTGCAGCATCAAAAAGCGACCCTGAAGACCACTTAGCTCTTACACTGAAAAAGGATACTAGAATCAAGAAAATGCAGAAGTCATAACATTGTGTCCTAGCCTCTATGCTGGGTCTTCAACATAAATGTGGGACCTTCCATTTCTCCTACCAAAACAGAGCAGAAAGTGTGACTTTCCAGCAACACAGAAAGAACGTTATGTGCTATTTGATGATGCTGAAGAGAATAATAACATTTGGATTGGCCCCAATCCAAGCACAAAAACTCAACTCCACATCAAGAAATAATTCTGCCATCTCAAACAGCCACAACTATGGTAGAAGTCTAGTTAAAAGATCCTAAAAGTTATATATTAGGGATAATCCCTTTAGATACTATCACATGAAAGAACATTTTGATCAGTATTTACTTAAGTTGCCCATCTATACTTAAACTGCCCACCACTTAGTATGTGTTCTGAGAGGATATTTAATATTATTGGCAGTATTGTTACTAACTGAAGAATCAGTCTACCAATAGACAATATTGAGAAACTGTAATTTATTATCATCAATCTGGGGTTGTTTGCTGGATACTCAGAATTATTACTAAAGCATAGTTCCTCTATAATTGATAATGACACTAACATTGATTAAATCTAACATGAAAAAACTCTAAGCACCTGACATAATGGAATGTATAGTGACTTTTTTTATATTCTTAGGATACCACTGAAAATGTTTCGACTCAATGTTCTGTATCATCTACTGTCTTTAAAAACTTAAACATATAGAAATCTTTTTGGGATTTGCTAAATAAAGTGTATTTTATATTTTACACTGCAGTGCATATTTTCTTTTCTTAACTCTTTTCTCATTCTTAGAAAAATGCAAAAACACCATAAAAAAGAATGCAAAATAAAAAACATCATCACAGAGAACAGTATTTAATGGTACTTTTTAAAATAAGCTCCCCCCCCCCCGCTGGCCTAATTATATCAAATGCTGGCAAAGGGAAGTCAATATCAACTCACCACACTAACTTACTTCGCTATATTCCTAATATTTCCATTTACATACAAGTTATTGTCAGTCACTATCAGAAATCACTAGTGCCATTTTTGTTCAGTGTCGGAAATCGCTAGTGCTGTTTTCAGTTTCTTGCAACCATACTAGGAATAACAGACACTATATCTGTAAGCAAATGTAAGAAACAGACCTATGCTCTGATGCTAGAGGATAGAGGTCCAACTCTGAAATGTTTTTTACTTCACTCTAACTTGTGCTTTTTATGACTGTGTGTGGAACCTACAGCCATCTTGATGTCTGTAGCTGGAAAAATGGAGGTACGTGGAACACTTTTTTTGTACATTTCAATGTATCATTCCATATCTATAAATCACTATGCCAAATAAAATAAAATACTCCCTTCTTTATGTTTAGAATGTTGGAGACAGCACTAAAGCTGCTTATCAGATGGCCATTAGGAAACTGAAATGGCTTGTTAAAAATTATTTGCCTATTAAACTGTAGATTTGTTTATCCCCTTCAAGATGCAACAACTTGTACTTTTAAATACTTAGCATTTAAACATGTTCTTGCTACAAGCTTCAGCTGGAAAGTATTGTCTTTCAAGAAAGATTCATACATCGTAAATGTTACCCTTTCCCAGGAACAAATGTACAAAGATTTACACTGTTTTTTAACCTCTTAAGACACTATCTGATAAGCACTGACTCAGACATATGCCAGGTCTTATGTGTACTATCCAACTTACAGGAATTATATAGCAATGAGCAGGCATTTTTTACTATGCTTTCTGGGGAAAAAATATATTGAGCTACAGCAAACACACACACATACACACACACACACACACACACGTACCATACTCATGGCCACAACATTCAAAATAAATACTGAACTCTAATATACTATAAAACAATAAAGAAACTGTTAATTTGTCAGTCAACACACTGGAGTTCCTTTAAAGAGCTAGTGTACTACCTAAACTTAATATTATGAACTGGGGATTGTAAATACATGAAGCTGATTGACCAAGAGGTTTTTGAAGTTGAGATGATATCGGGCTGCATCATTACAGCTTCAGAAAACCTCTAGTCACCAGCCTTCTCACTGACCATGCAGTGTTCTTCATCTCCCACAGTCTGGAGCGAGTCAGACTTCTAGTCGGCTTCTATTTAAAAAAAAAAAGAACTCCCACTAGCTGTGCACACAACAGAATTCAGCACAATGCAAGCCGCTGGGGCCAGTACTTTCAAAGGCAGCATGTCCAATAGCATGTGAGTGGCAGCAACGGATGAGTAATTTTTTTTCTCCAAAAAGGACAAACCAGACACCCTCACACTCTAGTCATTCTCATCTCACACAAACTGAGGCTTCCCCACAAAAAGAAAGCCATGTGCCAGCCACATACAAAAAACTGCCAGTCTTATCCCAGACATTCATAACCATTAATGAATCGCACCAAAACTCTACCTTTTTTCTTGTTCAGGTGGGCTATTCCATTAACGTGCCTGGCAGTGCCACACATCATTAGCTCAGCTCCCCAACTTCTCTCTCACCATCCAATTTGGCATACGTTCTCCCACAACAAAATAATAAAAATAAAGTGCAGTGTGAATGGGGAACATTGCAAAAAAAAAAAGAAAAACTGCAATGGTAAGGGCAGGTTACCCACTCTCAAGAGCTCCACTTCCTCTATCATGGACAACAACAACCTGCTGCTGCAGAGCCCCTCCAGGAACTATTTTATTTAAAGGTATTCTTCCAATACCCCCAAAACACATTTTTAAAATGTTTTAAAATGTTTCTTTTTTCTGTTTTACTTTAAAACATGTTTAAACCACTTCATAATAGCAATAATGCACTCCAGGATGTGGTATATCATGGGATATCATCACTTTTCGGATCATTGGATGTACTCACCCTGTGGCCTTGTGCCCAACCACCCAAGGCATGATGATATTCCATGATATACCACACCCTGTCGTGCATTATTGCTAAATTAGATTTTAAAAACAGCCAACCATTACCTTTTATATCTTAGGTAATTTTTCTTTTCCCTTTGTTTAATTACAAGATTGTTTACCTGATGTTAGTAGGTGTGATGTGTGGAACAGCTCTTAGCCTGGCAGCTGACATATTCCACTCTACTGCCTCACACTATATCAACAGCATTGTGACCTCAATGATCTGACATCACTGCTACTTAGGAACAGCAAGTGAATAACTGCCAGGTCATTCACCTGTGATGTCACAGTCGGTGAGATCACAATCAGGGTGGAGGTGTGGTGTTAGGTTGAAAACTCTAATGCCACGTTTCCCTACTTTTGTCACTTTAACCCTAATTGATGCAGTAACAAAGTTTTTACAATATCTGTCTATCTACTGTATCATATTTATATATATATATATATATATGTGTGTGTGTATATATATATATATATATATATATACACACACACACACACACACACACATATATATATATATATATATATATATATATATATATATATTTGTTTATTGCCAAATCTTTGCTAATGCATCAGTTAGGGTGACTACTATAGCAACAAAACAGGGAAATTAGGTGGTAGGGTTTCCAACCCTAACACCCCATGCCTACCCTGCAGACATTGACAGGCATTGGGGGTGTGCCTTGGGATCTTCAGGCCCAATGCTCATCCCATTACAGCCCCACCCCCTCCCTGCAGACACTTACAGGCATCAAGGGTCTGCCTTGGGGTCGTTGGCCCTAACGCTCTCCCCATTCTCCTACACTGTACCAATCTCAGCTTATTTACTTATGGAATAGGGTGTGTGAATCCTTTTCCATAGTATAGAGTCCCTACTCTCATCCCCGATCAACTCTAAATTTGTACTCTGTTGCTCTTTTCCATAGTGTAGGGTCTTTTCCTTCCATCTTTGATCCTCGATCAAACTAAAATTGTATCCCAAATGCTTTTCCATAGTGTAGGGCACCTGCTCCCATCCAGATGTATAAAACAAAATAATCCTTTCTCAAGTATTTTCATAGTATTTTGTACCCCCCTCCCAGCACTGATCCCAAAGTCAAAAATAAAATAAAAATTCCCACAGTATTTCCATAGTGTAGTGTAACTCCTCCCAGCCCCGATACCCAATGTCGGATATAAAATAAATCTTACCCCAGTATTTCCATAGTGTAGTGGCCCCCCGCCCCCAGCCTGTCAGGATGGAACATAGAAACATAGGAACATAGAAGGTGATGGCAGATAAGGACTGCAAGGCCCATCCAGTCTGACCCCCCCACTCCCCCAACCCAACTGGAGCTGGTGACTGGCTCATCCCTCCACACACTACCATGACCAGCGACTGACTGAATTGTCAATGATTGGGTAGTGTACATACTACATGCTCATTAGTTGAACCAATGAGCATGTACCATGTACAGTATTCATTCACTGACAGTTCAGTCGGTGGCTCACCATGGTGGTGTGCAGTGGGCTTAGCCAGTCACTGGCTCTGGCTGGGTTAGGGTTAGCATTGTGGGGGATCCCATCCTGATGGGGTGGGGGCCACTACACTATGGAAATGCTTGGGGAATATTTATTTTACTTTAGACATTGGGATCGGGGCTAGGAGGATGGGTATACTACACTATGAAAATTCTGGGGGATGATTATTTGGTTTTATACATCATGGATTGGGGATGGGAGGGGGTCCTAAACTATGGAAAGGGGTTTGGTGTACAATTTTAGTTTGACTGGGGATCAGGGATGAGAGGAGAGACCCTTTACTATGGAAAAGGGTTTGTGGTACAATATTATTTTGATCAGGGATGGGAGAGGGACCCCACATTATGGAAAAGGCTTCGGGGTACAACTTTAGTTCAATCAGGGATCAGGGATGGGATGGGGGCCCTACACTATGGAATAGGGTTCAGGGTACAAGTTTAGTTTGATCGAGGAGCAGGGATGGGAGGGGGGCCCTACACTATGGAATAGGGTTCAGGGTACAAGTTTAGTTTGATGCAGGGGAGCAGGGATGGGATGGGGGCCTACACTGGAATAGGGTTCAGGGTACAAGTTTAGTTTGATCGGGGGAGCAGGGATGGGAGGGCCCTACACTATGGAATAGGGTTCAGGGTACAAGTTTAGTTCAATCAGGGATCAGGGATGGGATGGGGGCCTACACTATGGAATAGGGTTCAGGGTACAAGTTTAGTTTGATCGGGGAGCAGGGATGGGATGGGGGCCCTACACTATGGAATAGGGTTCAGGGTACAACTTTAGTTCAATCAGGGATCAGGGATGGGATGGGGCCTACACTATGGAATAGGGTTCAGGGTACAACTTTAGTTTGATCGGGGAGCAGGGATGGGATGGGGGCCCTACACTATGGAATAGGGTTCAGGGTACAAGTTTAGTTCATCAGGGATCAGGGATGGGAGGGGGCCCTACACTATGGAATAGGGTTCAGGGTACAACTTTAGTTCAATCAGGGATCAGGGATGGGATGGGGGCCTACACTATGGAATAGGGTTCAGGGTACAACTTTAGTTTGATCGGGGAGCAGGGATGGGATGGGGGCCCTACACTATGGAATAGGGTTCAGGTACAATTTTAGTTCAATCAAGGGATGGGATGGGGCCCTACACTATGGAATAGGGTTCAGGGGTACAAGTTTAGTTTGATCGGGGAGCAGGGATGGGAGGGGGACACTATACTATGAAAAAGGGTCCGGGTATAATTTTAGTTTGATTGGGGATCAGGATAGGGCCTACACTATGGAATAGGGTTTGGTGAACAATTTTAGTTTGATCAGGGATGGGAGGGTCACCTATACTATGGAAAAAGGTTCCTAGTACAATTTTAGTTTGATCGGGAATAGGGATGGGATTGGAGGGGACATTACACTATGGAAAAGGTCCGGGTACAATTTTAGTTGATCAGGGATGGAGGGTGGACCCTACGCTATGGAAAAGCATTGTCTTACAATGCCCATGGGGAGAGAATGGACAGATTACTGAGCACTGACAGTAAGATCTGTTATTACATCATTTACACAAACAGCAAGGTGGTGGAAGATGTTTTTCTTTTATACAGTGCATGCTGCCTATTTCAAAAGACAGGTGGATTTCCATGATTAAAAATAAAGAAATTTATTTTTTTAATGTTCAGTTTCATGTGTTTCATGTTCAAAACTGAAACAATAACTCTGCAAAGTGTCAAAGTTTCACTGACATAAACACTGGAAATATTAAATAATAAAAAAAGCCTACATTGGTCTTGAACCTGAGACCTTCTATGTGCCAGCTGTGAGCGTTGTTATCTACACCACAGCTAAGCTCAGGTGATTAAGTCTGTTCACTTCATAACAAGTTTTTAAATTCAACTGTAAACTTTCACACATTAGCAAAGATGTGCACTGCACATCTAACTTTTCCCATAGGAAATAATGGGAAAATTAAAAATGTAATAACTTTTAAATGGATTAATATTTTTTAACCAAATCTTAAAAAGGCACATCTGTGGGACTAAGGCAGAACACCCTGAAATTTTCAGAGCACTGTCTAAAGCCATTTTGAGATACACGTGACAAACAAATGGCAAAAATGTGGTAAATTTAAGGGCTTTTAAACTTTTGAACCGCTCAACAGATTCTCACAAAATGTAGCATGTACACAGATCTAGTCCGAGCACCCCTTTGTGCCAATGTTCATTCAAATCCATTGAACGGCTCAAGTGTTATTAATGTTCAGAAATTCAGGTTTAACATTAAACTGTCTGCTCACCTAACTATACTGATGCTATCGCATCAGTATTATTTATAAATGTGTGTGTGAGTGTGTGTGTGTGTGTATGTGTATGTGCATGTATGTGATGTGTGTGTGTATGTATATATATATATATATATATATATATATATATATCTATATTCATAAAACTTAATTAATGCATCAGTTAGGGTTGTTTTACAGTGGCAAAAATAGAAATTCGATATTAGGGTTGCCACCTTGCACCCAACTCCCGCGCCACCAACAGGCATCAGGTGTCGTTGGGGGTCATCGTCTAAATCTCACCCCAACCCATGTGTAAACAAGCTGAGATGGTGCAGTGTAGGAGAATGGGGTGAGAGTTATGGTTGACTGCCCCAACGCACACCGTGATGCCTGTTGGTGGGGGCAATGTGGGGGTGGGGTGCAAGGGGTGGCAACCCTAATATTGAATTTCCCCACTTTTGTCACTGTAGAACTACCCTAACTGATGCATTAACAACATTTTGTGCATAGAATTTCCTTACTTTTTAAGACAGAATAGAAAAGTAGAATGTTGCATATGCTGGTGGGGAGCCCACCAACTTGTAAGTGTCGGGCCACACTACACACCTAATGACTAAAAAGTACATTGACAACAGCACAGCCAGCCACCAAACAAGTATTAATCTAGTAGAACAATAGAAAATGCTGTCCACAAACTGCAAATTGTGCCACACAATATCTCCACAAAAAAATACATTGTCTGACACGTAAACACCGCAATTCACATCTACAGGACACGCCATCAACACTCTCCAAATTTCAAGTGAAAAGACCAAATAATATCCTAGATACAGCTGTCAAAGTTTGAAATTTTCATTTGTCAGAGTGGCACAGTTCCACTTTTTGATATTTAAAGAGTACAGGAAATAAAAAAAACATGACTGAGACCACCAAATGTGTCCTGTCTTTTTTCATTAGTAATGTGTGTGCATATATCATGTAAGATCCTTGCTCTCTGTAAACTAACATTTTATATTCTTAAATCAAAGGATTTTAGAAATATGGCTGTCAATGGGTTCTCTCCGTTTACCTTTCCGGTTTTGCCGTTTGGAAAGTGAGCAAGGCTGTTTATCCATGACATAAATGATTGTGCTGATGTAATAGCAAGTGATGAGCAGGTACACTCTTGAAAGTGGGAGTAGTTGTCAGAAGGCAAGTTCAAGGAAAACCATGTATCAGAATGTATCTGATTAGCATTGCTTTAATGTAAAATGGGGGGGGCGCACAGATGTCAGACTGTAACAGCAGGTATTTTTAAAAATTTTACACCATTACAGATTATTTACTGATGCCATTTCTGTCACATTCTATGAACTTGCAATGCCAAGGATCTGATGAGCCATCTACCTCTGATTACTAGAACTCCTGCCCACTATCTATTTTCAGCCTTTATGCTGCTGACATTTGCATCAATCATTTACTATAGTGATTTTCCCAGCCACCACCATGCCCAACCAACCCAAGAGGAAACCAGCCAAAGGAGGGCTATGCCATCCACTGATCTCATGGCCAATACTAAATAGCACTGTGGGACAAAGAGCACAATTAATGGGAGTAGGGATGATTCGGTAGCACATGGATGTAACTTTTACCAGGCAGGGGTTTGTACTGCTTCAGGCAATCAAGGTTCAATGGAAGAACCTTTCTGTGATGAGGTTGCTGCTGCTGCTGCTTCTCTGCTCCCTCTCAAGGCTCTCTATCTCTCCTTCCACTCAATCCGAATGAGGTGGCGGTCCTCTGAGGTGATTAAAAAAAGAGAAAACTAAAGTAAATGAGGTCTTTTGGGGGATGGGGACAGCAGATTGCACGTGCAACAATTTAGACACTCGCCACCCCTCTAAGGAAGTGTAGTTATACAGATATTTTTTATTAATTAGCTCTGTCAAAATGAAAAAAAAAAATCTTGTGAAAATGAAAAAGCCTGAACAGACGGGTATAAATCATGAATAAAGGCCAAACAAAAGCATACATGTCCCAAGCAGAGTAAAATGAAACCAAACAAGCACTGCAGTGCAACAGCATTTTACAGGAACTTTAATGCAAGTACCCAGCTTCTGGAACAGCAATCACTGGGAAAAGACAGTGAAATCATTTTTCAAAACCCATTTTAATTAGCCACATCAGATGCTAGACAATCAAAAACAGGCAGTGTTCCTTAGAGTTCGTGCAAGATTAAAAGATACTGTATATTTCCCTTTGTTCTGTAAATTGCAACAAGACCGAGGGATGTCACTGGACACCCTTTAGTACCTTCTCCCACAGCCACCATTCAGTCATCCTCACTGTCCCACCACTCGCACACTCTATTGTTCAATTCCTTTTAATGTGAGTCGCCAGCAGTCCCCAAGCAATGAATGCCCTACACTACACATCCAGCCTTCTCCATGTGCTCTGTCGGTCTCAGTAAAACAAGCAGAACTCTTCTAACTGTACTGTTTTAAAGACTTTAGCCCATTTTTTTTTAAAATAATTGTGTTCCCATTTGTGTCCTCTCGCTGCTTCCCCATCACTTGTGTGCTAACTCCCACTACTGACTACCTCATTTTGTCAAGCCACCACAACTCACGGTTCTCACATGCCATCCAAACTTCATCTGATCAATTTGTTTGCAGATGAGCAGAAAAGCCAAGCCAGATATATGCCAACATACTGTGTATGCTACACTCCTTTAACGATCACACTCTGCTTACAAAATCAAATGTGAAGCTATCAGCAGTTCCTGGTACTTTTACTCGGTATGTACTGTGGTCTGCACTTGCCGCCACTTGCTCCACTAAGACCTAGAGTTACATAGCTGCTCCAATATAATTAAAATAAAATCCAGTTTAAAACTTAATAAATAAATAATAAAGGCATTGGTTGTGCATGGCTCAGCTGCATTACGCAATGGTCTCAGCACGCTTGCTCACTCACGCACTCATGAGTTTACAACAAAGACAATATGAATTTAAACAAGAGGAAAGCAGGCAATCTAATTTTAAATAAGAATGGATCATGTGGGATGGAGGAACTCCAAACTATGGGAGTGCTATTAAAAACTACAGGTGTGGTTGCCACAGTAGAGCAAAAAAAAAGATGACATCACTCTCAAACAGGCGGAAGAACTATTTTTGGTCAAAATATATACAAGAGTTACATGTTTGAGTATTTAAAGCAACAAATATAAATGTTTACATATATATAAAATGCAGTTCTCCATTGTATGAGCGCAATAAGACACTCGGGGTATGCATTAGACTGTGCCCTAATGTACATACCTACGTGTCTTATTACTTACATATCCCACCCTGCTGTGGTTTATTGCTTAATTATTAGTTAAATTAAGCTGTTTGTATCTATTAGTAACCTTATCAACCCATTCCTGTCCCTTTAACACACACAATGACTGCAAACTACATCCATGACACTAAGGCTAGGTATCCTATCAATTTCAGCCACCACCACAAACAAAATGCTATCTGCAGAACATAAACTGTGCCACACCATATCTCCACCAGAAAAATATTTTCTGACACGTAAACACTAATTTATATCCACAGGACATGCCATAAACACCCTCCAAATTTCAAGTAAAAAGACCAAACCATTTCCAAGATATTCAATGTTAAAGATTGGTAAAATTTCCCTATCTATTCCATTATAAAAAAATCTGTCCATCTTGTCCCTATTTTGCGATCAAAGATCGTGATCAAATAATCTCGCAAAGAATCTCATGATCAAGGAATTTGCAAGCTTGCGATCAAAGAATTTGCAGGCTCATGAACAAAGAATAAAAAAATGCTATAAATCCACTGCCATGTTTTGACAGAATGAAACCCCCTGAGCAAAACCCACCCTCATTTGACTTCCTAGGGCACCCCTGGGCTGAGAAAATGGATTTTTTAATCTGGCCATCTGGTATTCTCTCGCGATGCATGATCGCGATCAAAGAATTTGCAGGCTCTCAAGCAAAGAATTTGCAGGTTTATGATCAAAGAATACATAGATACATAGACATTGTCAGCAGATAAAGGCCTACGGCCCACCCAGTCTGCCCATTTGAGCTTGTAAGTTTACTTTATGTTTTCCTAGGAGTCTGTAAAAGTGCTGTAATTAAAACAATATCAAGAATTGTGGTAAACCACTGCCATAGTTCGTCAGAATAAAGCCCTGAGCAAAACCCACCTTATTTGTCTTCCTACGATACCCTGGGCTGAGAAATTAGAATTTTTAATTCAGCCATCTTATCCTCGCTTGCGATCAAAAATTGCACTCTGACCAAAGACTTTAAATGCAGAAATGTGACTTTTTCACTGATTTGAACTGAAACAATGGCACGCCAATAGAGCAAAACCCTGATCAAAACCCACCTCATTTGTGTCCTTAGCCCACCCCTGAGCTGAGATATTTTTGTATTTTGTCATGATGCAAGATCGCGATCAAAGAATTTCACCGATCAAAGAATTTACAGGCTCACGATCAATGATTGTTAGCAAGACACAATTGAAGATTTTAAAAGCTTTTAACTCTATTTTTTGACCAATTTGGATGAAATCAAAGGCATGGCTTGATAGATTGGAGCCTCTTGAGTAAAACCCATCCAAGTTTTTCTTCAGGAGTGGCTCCTGAGCTGAGATATTTGTGTTTTTTTCAATCAGAAAACTAAAAACAAGATGGTGGACCTCATGATCAAAGAATTCTCAGGGACAAAGATTCTTGAGCTGTGAAGCTGCAAATTCTTTGATTGCCAGGTGGGATGAGATGGCCAGAACCCCATTCTTTGTTCGCAAAACATACATATAAATTTTCCCATTGACTTATAATGGGAATTCCAAAGTGGTATAACTTTTGAATGCCTTGATATATTTTCATCAAACAAAAAGTGGCATGTTCAGCCACAAAAGCTCTTTCAGATGAGTCATGTTGCAGAGTGGCACACCACATGATGGCCATGCAGGGCCACATGCAAAATCACAAAAGCTGCCTCCAAATATGGATAATTTTGCATTTATTTAGTGTTTTCGTATGCAAAGACCGTAAGTCCAACCAAAACAAAATGTAGCAAATTGAGATCTACCATGCCCACAGCACATATACCAAATTTCAGGCAAATCCGTTGAACAAGTCCAAAGTTATTAACACACAACATTTTGACTTTAACAGAGAAGTGACATCTGAAAGCTAACTATAGTGGGGCGACCGCACCACTATAATATGTATTATGGTGTGTGTGTGTGTGTGTGTGTGTGTGTGTGTGTATATATATTCTATGCAAAAAACTTAATTAATGCATCAGTTAGGGTTCTTCTACAGTGATAAAAAAGAGGACATTTGATTTTAGGTTTCCCACCCCTTGCACCCCCACCCCACCCCAGTCAACAGGCATCAGGTGTGCATTGGGGTTGTCAGCCCTAACTGTCACCCCATCCCATGTGTAAACAAGCTGAGGGGGTGTGTGTAGGAGACTGGGGTGAGAGTTAGGCCTGATGACCCTCAACACACACCCCTGATGCCTGTTGGTAGGGGAGGGTGGTTGCAATGGGTGGAACCCTAAAATCGAATTTCCTCACTTTTGTCACTGTAGAAGAACCCTAACTGGATGCAGTAATGAAGGTTTTTTTTATAGAATTCCCTTACTTTTTAAAAAAGAATAGAAAAGTAGAAAGTTGTGCAAGTTGGTGGGAGTGTGGGGCCCTTCTTTGGGCCACATTACACACCCAGTGACTAAAAAGTACATTGACAACAGCAAGGCCAGCCACCAAACAAATGTTAATCTAGTAGAACAATAGAAAATGCTGTCCACAAAATGTAAACTGTGCCACACAATAGCTCTGCAAAAAATATATTGTCTGACATGTAAACACCATTATTAACATCTACAGGACATGCCATCAATATCCTCCAAATGTCAAGTAAAAAGACCAAACCGTGTCTGAGATATAACATGTCAAAGTTTGAAAGTTTCGTTCATCAAGGTGGCACAGTTCCACACTTGTTGACATTAACACACACAACAACTTAAAATGACATCCATGATACTAAGACTAGGCACCCTATCAATGTCAAGCCACCAGCACAATCCATAACACTGTCCACAACACGTAAGTGCGTCGCACAATATTTCCGCAAAAACAATTTTCTCCAACACATAATCACCATAATTCACATCAACAGGGCATGCTGTAAACACCTCCAAATTTCAAGAAAAAAGACCAAACTGTTTCTGAGATATTCAATGTTAAAGATTGGTAAAATTTCCCTATGTATTCCATTATAAAAATCTGCCCATCTTGTCGCCCCTCACGATTAAAGATGATGATCAAAGAATCTCACAATCAAAGAATTTGCAGGCTCATGATCAAAGAATTTGTAGTCTCATGAACAAAGAATAAAAAATGCTATAAATCCAAAAATTGAAGTAATTCTGGTAAACCACCACCATGGTGCAGCAACAGAGAAGCGCCCCTAGAGCAAAACCCACCTCATTTGACTTCTTAGGGCACCCTGGGCTGAGAAAATGTATTTTTTAATCTGGCCATCTTGTCCTCGTCGCGATGTACCGATTGTGATCAAAGAATATCGTGAACAAAGAATTTGCAGGTCATGCGGTCAAAGAATTTGCAGGGTCATGACCAAAGAATGAAAACGGTTGTAATTTAAAAAATTCAATGAATTGCGGTAAACCACAACCATGGTTCATAGAGACAAGCACCCTAAGTAAAACCCACCTCATTTGTCTTCCTAGGACACCGTGGGCTGAGAAATGTATTTTTAATCTGGCCATCTTGTCCCTCACTTGTGATGCATGATCGTGATCAAAGAATCTCACAATCAAAGAATTTGCAGGCTTGTGATCAAAGAAATTACACACTACAAACAAAGAGAGTGAGGGACAAGTTGGCCAGATTAAAAATCTATTTTCTCAGCCCAGGGGTGCCTTTAGGAAGTCAAATAAGGGTGGCTTTGCTAGGGGGCTTTGTTCTGCCCAATCTGAATAAAATAAATAATGTTTTCAATATCCCTGGTAGTCTAGCGCCCACCTAATGTGTATTTAATAAATAATGTTTTCTGTATTTCTGGTAGTCTAGCAGTCCCCAGATCTGTAAAAAAATTACTGCTTTCCTTATCCCTGGTAGTTTAGAGGCCCTCCCCATCTCTATAGAATTTATACTGTTCTGTATATCCCTGGTAGTCTAGCACACCCCCCAAAGTGCATTAAATAAATAATGCTCTTCATATCCCTGGTAGTTTAGCGGCCCCCCCGATCTGTATAAAATTTATATTGTTGTCCATATCCCTGGTATTCTAGCCCCCTCTGATAGTGATCAAAGAATCTCGCGATCAAAGAATTTGCAGGCTAGCGATCAAAGATCGTTAGTGAGCTGTGAATGAAGCTTTTAAAAGCTTATAATGCTATTTGTTGACCAATTTGGATGAAACCAAAGGCATGGCTCAATAGAATGGAGTCCCCTGAGTAAAACCCATTCAAGGTTTACTTCAGAAGTGACCCCTGAGCCGAGATATTTGTGTTTTTCTGATCGGTAATTTAAAAACAAGATGGCGGACCTCATAATCAAAGAACTTTTAAAATTCTCAGAGGCAAAGATTCTTGATCCACAAGACTGCAAATTCTTTGATCACCAGGTGGGACGAGATTGTCAGAACCCCATTCTTTGTTTGCAAAACATACATATAAATCTTCCCTTTGACTTATAATGGGAACTTCAAAGTGGCATAACTTTTGAATGCCTTAATATTTTTTTACCAAATGAAAAGTGGCATGTTCAGCCACCAAAGCTATTTCAAACAAGTCATCTCACAGAGTAGCATACCACACAACAGACATGCAGGGCCACTGCAAAATCCCAACAGCTGCCCCAAAATGGATAATTTTGCATTTTTCAGCATTTTGGTGCCGCAAGACCATAAGTCTGACCAAAACACAATTTGGCAGATCAGGAGATCTACCATGCCCCACCATGCATATCAAATTTCAGGCAAATCTTTTGAATGGGTCCAATGTTATTAACATGCAAAATCTTGAGTTTAACATAGAAGTGGCAACTGAACTCTAACTATAGTGGCCGACTTTGTCATCTATTTATATATATATATATATATATATATATATATATACACTACATATACTATATGTATGTATATGTATGTATGTATGTGTGATGTGTGTGTGTATATATATATATATATATATATATATATTATATATATATATACAGTATATGTGATGTGTATGTGTGTGTGTGTGTGTGTGTGTGTGTGTGTGTGTGTGTGTATGTACAGTATATATTGCTATATCTATATTTATGAAATGGTGAAAAAGAGTAGCTCCAAATACAAACTTCTGATTGTACAAAACACATCACATGACCGTGCGTATATCAGAGCATGGCCGCACACCTACAAGAGCTGATATGCTCACAGTGGACAAGGCAATGGGACCTGATGGCATACATTCCAGGGTACTAAAGGAGCTAAGGGTGGAACTAGCAGAACCATTATCTGAACTGTTTAGTGAGTCTCTGAGCACAGGAGAATCCCAGAAGACTGGAGAAGGGCTCATGTGATCCCGCTCCAGAAGAGTGGTAGCAGGGAAGAGGCAGGGAGCTACAGACCAGTCAGTCTTACCTCGCAGTGGGCAAGATCATGGTGACATTCCTTAAGGAAAAGATAGTACAACACCTGGAATCCATAGTAGCACAGGATCCAAGGCAGCATGGGTTTACAAAAGGAAGGTCCTGTCAAACTAATCTCATAGATTTCTTTGACTGGGTAACCAGAGTGGTGGACCAAGGAGGAGCAGTTGATGTTGCCTACCTTGACTTCAGGAAAGCTTTTGATACTGTTCCACATAGAAGATTGATTAATTAGCTGGGTAGGCTCGGGTGGGTCAGTCATTGGTTAACTGGGTGGCAAACTGGTTGATGGGCAGAAAAAGAGAGTGGTGGTAAATGGTACACAGTCAGAAGAGATGCAAGTCACCAGTTTGGTACCTCAAGGATCAGTCCTGGGTCCAGTCCTCTTCAACATCTTCATCAGTGACATTGCACATGGACTGGAGGAGTAGCTTTGTCTGTTTGCAGATGACACCAAGATCTGCAACAGAGTAGATGATCCAGATGGGGTGGGAAGAATGAGAAGAGATTTGGATAAACTAGCAAAATGGTCAGAAGAGTGGCAACTGGGTGTAATGCAAAGAAGTGCAAGATCATGCACATATGGAAGAGAAACTCTGAAGCCACCTATAGGCTGGGAAGGGAGTTGCTGGCAGTCACAAGAGAAGAAAGAGACTTGAGCATCATCATCATCATCACCGATGACCTGAAATCATCCAAGCAGACCTCTAAAGCAGTAGGTAGAGCTAGTGGGAAGTTGGGGTGAATTAGTAGGGGTATCACAAGTCGGAAGAGGGAAGTAATAATCCCTCTTTGCAAGACGCTGGTCAGGCCCCATCTGGAGTATTTTTGCAGTACTGGAGGCCACACTTTCACAAGGACATTAACCAAATTGAGGCAGACCAGAGAAGGGCAACCAAAATGGTGCAGGGACTGCATCAGAAAACATATGAGGACAGATTAACTGAACTCAATATGTATACCTAGAGCAAAGAAGGGATAGAGGTGATAAGATTGAAACATCCAAACACCTTAAGGGCATTAACAATGTGAAAGAGTCTAACATGTTTCAACATAAGAAAATAGCAGGACAAGAGGACACAGCACGAGATTAGAGGGAGGCCAATTAAGGGGTAATGTGAGGAAGTTCTTTTTTACAGAAAGGGTGGTGGATGCATGGAACAGCCTACCTCAGGAAGTAGTGGATATGAATACAGTGCAGGGCTTCAAACAGGCATGGGATAGGTATAAGTGAGCAATACAGAAGAGTATGACTAGATAGGCCATTGACAGAGCAAAGGCTAATAGCACATTCATAAGGTAGAAAAAGAAATGGTCAGACTGGATGGGCCTTGTGATCCTTATCTGCCATCAACTTCTATGTTTCTACCTCCACTTTTCCCCTCTCCAGAATAATTTTGCCATTTTATAAGATGGGTAAACCACTGTGAGGTGTGCGGTCGTGGTCTGATATACGCACGCCTTGTGTGGTTGACACACTCAGACTGTGGACTAGTGTGTACAATGCACACCAAGGCGTGTGTATATCAGAGCATGACCGCACACCTCAGAGTGGTTTGTTTATTACATATATCTATATATGTATCTAAAGTGATATATCTAAATATCTATATACAGTGGCGTGAAAAAGTATTTGCCCCCTTCCTGATTTTCTCTATTATTGCATATTTGTCACACTGGATGTTTTCAGGTCTTTAGAGAAAATGTAATATTAGATAAAGGGAACCTGAGTGAACAAATAACACTTGTTTTTTAATTTCACTTATTTAATGAAAAAAGTTAACCAACACCAACTGCACTACTGTGTGAAAAGTAATTGCCCCTTACACTTAATAACTGGTTATGCCACATTTAGCTGCAATGACTGCAACCAAACACTTCCTATAATTCAATATCAGTCTTTCACATCACTGTGGAGGAATTTTAACCCACTCTTCCTCTCAGAACTGCTTTAATTCAGTAACATTTGGTAGGTTTTCGAGCATGAACTGCTGTTCGGAGATCCTGCCAAAGCATCTCTATTGGGTTTAAGTCTGGACTTTGACTAGGCCACTCCAAAACTTTAATTTTACTTCTTTTAGCCATTCTGATGTGGACTTGCTTTTGTGTTTTGGATCATTGTCTTGCTGCATGACCCAACTATGCTTCAGCTTCAGCTGACGGAAGGATGACCAGACATTCTCCTTAAGAATTTTCTGGTACAGAGCAGAATTCATGGTTCCTTTAATTATGACAAGTCATCCAGGTCCTTAGGCAGCAAGCATCCCACACCATCACACTACCACCACCATGTTTGACTGTTGGTATGGTGTTCTTACTGTGGAATGCTGTGTTTGCTTTCACCGAGACATTATGGGATCCATGTCGTCCAAAAGTTCCACTTTGGACTCATCTGTCGATAGAACATTTTCCCAAAAGCATGTGGATCATCCAGGTGCTTCTTAGCAAATGAGAAACGGCGTTTAACTTCTTCTTGGTTAGCAGTGGTTTCCGCCTTACTACTCTCACATGAAGCCCATTTTGCCCAGTCTCTTTCTGATTGTGAGTCATGAACACTGACCTTAGCTGAGGCAAGAAAGCCTGCAGTTCTTTGGATGTTGTTTTTAGGATCCTTTGAGACTTCCTGGATGATTTTCGCTGCACCCTTGGAGTAATTTTGGCAGGCCGCCCACCCTGGGAAGATTCACTACTGTTCCAAGTGTTCTCCATTTGGAGATTATGGCTCTCACTGTGGTTCGATGGAGTCCCAGAGCCTCAGAAATAGCTTTGTAATCCTTTCCAGACTGATAGAGGGCAACACATTTTTCTGATCTTTTCAGGAACTTCCTTTGATCATGGCATAATGTGCTTGTTGAATCTTTGTGCTGGCAGCGTGACTCTGATGGTAAGGGTCAAAATAAGTGAGGGTTTATATTGAGCAGGGCTGGCTGTAATCAAGCCTGGCTGTGTTCAATCAGCTGACTCTAATTATCCCTTTAATTGGGTTGATTTAACTAGGGGCAATTACTTTTCACACAGTGCCAGTTGGTGTTGGTTAACTTTTTTCATTAAATAAATGAAATAAGTAAAAAAAAAGTGTTATTTGTTCACTCAGGTTCCCTTTATCTAATATTATATTTTGTCTAAAGACCTGAAAACATCCAGTGTGACAAATATGCAATAATAGAAAATCAGGAAGAGGGGCAAATACTTTTTCATGCCACTGTATCTGTGTGTGTGTGTGTGTGTGTATATTATAGATATATATATATATAATAATATATATATACCTATATCTATTTATATTATAGGGCACTGTAGCACCCTTATATTAAGGGTTGAGAAGGCACTTTTATATTAAACCCGGGTTTTACACATTAATAACTTTACAACTGTTCAATGGATTTGCATGAAATGTGGAATAGAAGGTGTCAGGAGCAGATCTTTTCATTTGCCAAGTTTTGTTTTGATTAGATTTGCAAATTTCCTGCAGTGAATTGTCAAACAATGAATTTTTCACCAATTCACAATTTGTCCCTGTTTTTAATTGATCATGCTGCACCCACACTGTTTGGAGTTGTGGTCTGAAATTTACTGGATAGAAGGATGTTTTCCGAATGAACAATACAGCATTGGTTTGGTGAAAAAATGTTAATCCATTCCAAAGTTATTAAATGTTGAAATCTTGGGTTCTTAGCATGCTCAGTTCAGTCTTTAGTATAGATGCACAGATTCCATCAAGGATTCCTGGTCATGGAGGGCTAGAAAAGAGTCACTGCAAAGAGGGATTGGAAAATCTCAGAAAATCCCTCTTCATAAGAAAAATCCCTCTTCATCAGCCGCCATCTTGTTTTCTCCCTTAGTGAGAGGAGAAAACAAAACCTCATAACTTGTCCCATAGTCTTCTTTTCTAAAAAGGAAGGCATAGGTTTTGGTAAGGAGGACATCCTTTACCTACCCATGCCTTTTTTTTGTTTTTTTTTTTTTTCTTAAACAATGGCACTTTTAAACTTTAAAATCCCTTTTCGCTAGTTGATCCCGTTATGCCAGATTGGCTGGTGAAGAGGAACTGCAAAAAGGGATTGTTAAAGGTAACTGTGCCATTTCCCTTATGTCTAGTGGCCCCCCGACTCCCTTAAAACATTCATTCCCCGGTGTCTACTGGCCCCCCACCCTCTGATCACCCTCCCTTATTTTGTTTTATAATTTTTGTATTTCCAACACTGGGATGCCACCCGGTGTAGGATAAACCCCGCCAGCAGCCCAGAATTTTTGAAATGTGCCAACACTGGGGGGCCTAATCCCCACATCGGTGTTTACCCCCAACCCCCCCCAGTAGCTTTGGACACTGGAGAGCCCACCAAGAGTGTCTGAAAATCTTTATTTAATGTACCTGAAAAAAAGAAAACAGTCCCCCAATCTCTTTTTTCAATGCATGTTGGTTTGTGAAGGGTGGGTGTAGGGTGAGCTGGTGGGATTCAATGGGAGGGGGGAGTTAGGGGCTCAACCCTAACTTCTCATTTTCTTACTTTTGTCACTTCAACTCCAACTGATGCATTAACAAAGTTTTTTGTAATTTATAAACATTCATATTCATTGCAGAAAACATTGTTAATGCATCAGTTAAGGTTGAAGTGGCAAACGTGGGGAATTAGATGTTAGGGTTAAGATCCTAACTCTCCCCCACCACACCATCCTCAACACACCGACACATGCCGGTGTATACCATGGGGTCATCAGGCCCAACTCTCACCCCATTCCATGTATAAACAGGTTGACATGCTACAGTAAAGGCAAATGGGGTGAAAGTTAGACCTCATGACCCCATGGCACTTAAACGTGAACTAAGCTGCGGTTAGTGAAAAATCTGTATCGCGCATCATTTCTGAGATATGGGCACTGAAAGTCACTAGGGCACCACAATGTTATCCTATGGGAAAAATCTCAACTTTGTGATGGCATATCTATGGAACCGTATACCTTTTCTTACATCTAAACAGCATAATTCCCATCTCCAGGACACCCACCTTTTTACCCTGCAAATTTCAAGCCTAAAGGCCAAACCATTTATTTACAGTGCACTGGCAAGGTTTTTAAATTCCTAGGTCTTGAGGTGGCAAAATCCCCGTTCGTGAGGTCAATCCCTGTTTGAGAGCTGTCAGAATCCCCATTCATGAGGAATTCTTGATCATCAGAGTCTGGCCATCTGGTCTGGAAGTCATGATAAAGGATTTTGTCAGCTTGCGAAAGGGGATTGTTTCATGAAAGGGGATTTTGACAGCTCATGAACAGGTTTTTGTCAGTTTGCGAATGAGGAATTAAAAAAATAATCTCCTTTCATGAGCTTAGAATATACCCTTTCTTGAGTCGATTCTCTTTTGCGAGGTCTCAAAATCTCTGTTCACAAGCCAATCCTCATTGCTGAGAAGGGCCATCAGGTCGTGAAAAGGCGATCAAGGATTTTGTAAGCTCGTAAAAGGGATCGGCTTACAGGGATTTTGACACCCCATGAAAGGGTATTTTGTCAGCTGGTGAAAGGATTCAAAACCCAATCCCTTTTGCGGTTGACATAATCCCATTTCATGAACTGATCCCTTTCTTGAAGTGACAAAATCCTTATTCATGAGCTGATCCTTGTTCATGAGATAGAGCCATCTGATCCCTAAGTAACCACTAAGGATTTTGCTACTCACAAAAGAGGATCGGCTTATGAACAGGATTTGTCACCGAAATGAAAATTGAAGTGAATTACAAATGAAGAATTTTCAATCTAAAATGGCCATTGTTTGGACTAAATGAAGGAAACCAAAGGTGTAGGATTGTAAAGGGTGTCACCCTGAACCAAACCCATGCCTTATTTGTGCAAGAAGTCACCTGTAGGGCAAGTTACAACATTTTGGTTTGGGGAAAAATGAAAACAAAATGGCAGTTTGTGAACAAAGAATTTTTATTATGAACAGGGATATTATAAATCCCCATTCACTAGATGAGAAAACTCTACTCACAAGCCCGATCCCGCTTTCACAAAACATATATATAAATCTTGGAGTGAACTGAACATTCTCAGAATCCAAAACTTCAAAATTAAATAACCTTGGAATGAATTAAGATGTTTTCACCAAACCAATGCTGGATTGTTCTTTGAGCAAGTGTCTTTCTGGTCGGAAAATGGTGTGGCTGCAGCATAATTGGCAAAAATCAGCAAAAAGTGCCAAGAAAAGCAAAATGTATTTTTCAGTGCTTCACTACACAGAACCCACAAGTCCAACCAAAATTCAACTTGGCAAATCAAGAGATCCACTACATGAGACTGAGCATTCCAAATTTTCTGCAAATCCATTAAACAGTTGTAAATTTATTAAGGTGCAAAATTTGGGGTCTAACATTAAACTGCTTGCTCAGCCCTAACCATACTGGCACAACTACAACAGTATTATATATATATATATATATATATATATATATATATATATATATATATATATATATATATATATTCATTGCAAAAGCTTGTTAATGCATCAGTTATGGTTGAAGTGACAAAGTATGGAAATGAGGCATTAGTGTTGTGACCCTAACTCCCCAACCTAACACCCCACCCTCCACAGACCAACAGGGCATGATGTGTGCCTTGGGGTCATCAAGTCTAACTCTCACCCCATTCCACATGCTGACATGGTAAAAGTATAGGAGAATGGGGTGAGAGTTAGTCCTGATGACCCCAAGGCACACCCCATGCTCTGGTAGCCTGTGGAGGGTGGGAGTAGGGTTGTAGGATGGGGAGTTAGGGCCTGAATCCTAACATCTCATTTCCCCAGTTTTGTCACTTCAGCCCTAACTAATGGATTAATGAAGTGTTTTGCAATGAATTTCCTTACTATTTGAGAATGTGCAATCTTACCCATCTATAGTTTTGGGATTGCAGGGCCCTCTGGACCCTACGCTCCCATGGTATCAGTGTTTAGGAGCACATGGCCTGTCCATAAGTGCACAGACATTGTAATGAGCTGTCATCTCCATGTCCTCTCCATGTGGGAGCACAGGGCCTAGATTATTGCATAAGGGATGGTCCAGCAGTCCCACTACTGTATAATGTTTTCCATATGTGGGAGTGCAGGGCCACCTACCTATAATTATAGAAAAATAGCACAGGCCTAGACACATTCCAAGCAACCCCTGTTCTGCAAATGGCACAATATCTCTAACCATAGCAACCTTGGAAAATTCCGACTGCTGTTGTAATCACGGGAGTGGTTATCTGATGCATGCTTAGTACACCTAAAGGTGTACTAAGCTGTTTAGTGAAACATCTGTATCTCAAAGTGTTTTCCATATATAGGCACTGAAAGGTGACGTGTTCACCACAATGTTTTCCTATGGGAAATTTCTCAGCTTTGGAATGGCATAACTATGGAACCAATGCAACTTTTACACAAAACCAGCATAAGTCACATCTGTGGGACACCCCTTTATACCCTGCAAATTTCAAGCCAAAAGTCCTAACCATTTCGTAGCAGTGAACTTGCAAAGTCTTTAAAATCCTTGTTCATGAGCTGTCAAAATCCCCATTTGTGAGCCGAATCCCCATTTGTGAGGTGTCAAATCCCCATTCATGAGCCAATCACTATTACGTGAGATAGAGCCATCTGGTCATCATTTCACAAATGGGGATTTTGATACCTCAAAAACAGGGATTGGTTCACGAACGATAATTTTGACATCTCACGATGGGGATTTTGACAGCTCATGAACAAGGATTTTTTTATTCTCCTTGTTCGTGAGTTGTCAAAATCCCTATTGTGAACTGAATCCCCATACATGAGGTGTCAAAATTACTGCTCATTAAAAGTCCTTGTTCATGAGATTTGGCCATCTGGTTGTCATCTCATCAACAAGGATTTTGATAGCTCAGGAACAAGGAATTCTCACAAACTGGATTTTGACAGCTCATGAACAAGGATTTTTTTTATAATCCTTGTTTGTGAGCCGTCAAAATCTCTGTTCGTGAGCCAAATCCCCATTTGAGAGGTGTAAAAATCCCAGTTCGTGAGCCAATCCCTGTTCGTGAGATAGGGCTATCTGGTTGTCATCTCACAAACAGGGATTTTGACAGCTCCCGAATGGGGATCGGACACGAATCGCGAACAAGGATTTTCAAAGTTAAACATGACCATTTTTTGACTAAATTTAATGGAGCCAAAGCCATGGGTTTGTAGAGGGCATTGCCCTGAACCATACCAATACTTCAATCTCTGCAAAAGACATCCCAGTGACAAGTTACAGCATTTTGTTTTTGAAGAAAATTGAAAACAAGATGGTGGCTCATGAACAGAGATTTTTCATGCAATAGGATCCCCATTCATGAGCTGTCAAAATCCCTGTTTGTGAGGCCAAATCCTTGTTCACAACTGTGCAGCTATCCAACAGACTGAACTGAGCATGCTCAGAACCTGAAATTTCAAAATTGAATAACTTTGGAACAGATTAATATGTTTTGACTAATATTGTTCTTTGAGGCAAGCTCTTTTTACCCTGAAAATGTCAGGACAAAATTTCAAATGGAATGCATGCAACGTGATCAGGAAAAATCAGGAAAATGGGTGAAAAAAAGGTGAAAAACACACTTTTTTCACTTTTCGCTATGATAAATCTATACATCCAATAGAAATGACACTTGGCATGTCAAGAGATCTTCCACACAGTCCAGCACATACCAAATTTTGTGCAAATCTGTTGAATGGTTGCTAGGGTTATTTAGGTGCAAATTTTGGGGTTTAAAATTAAACTGCCTACTCAACCTTAACTATAGTGTGTGTGTGTGTGTGTGTGTGTGTGTGTATATTTTTTTATATGTAGGGTTATGAATGCATTTCTATGTTATTCTTGAAAGTTTGTGCATTAATAACATTGGACCCATTTGACAGATTTGCCTAAAATTTGATATGCCCAGTGGGGTATAGTAGATTTCTTGATTTGCCAAATTTTGTTTTGGTCTGACTTACATTTTTTGTGCACCAAAACACTGAAAATCCACTTTTCACCTGTTATGTGGGTAGATTTTTGGATTTTGTCCATGGCCGTTATTTGATGTGCTGCTCTGTGACTTGGCTTGTCTGAAAGAGCTTTGGTCAAAGAACATGCCACTTTTCATTTGGTGAAAAATATTAATCCTTTCAAAAGTTATTAACTTTTAAATTCCCATTATAAGTCAATGGGAAAATTTAGGTGGTTATTTTGTGAAAGAAGAATGGGGTTTGGTCATCTGGTCCTTCCTCACAATCAAAGAATTTGCTGGCTCACGATCAAAGAATCTTTGATAGTGTGAAATTTATTGATCACAATGGGTGCCATCTTGTTTTCAGTTTGAGGTTGAAAAACAAATATCTCAGCCCAGGGGTGACTTCAAGTAAAACTTGGATGGGTTTTGCCTCAGGAGCTTCCTTGTATTGAGCCATGCTCATGGGGTTCAATGTATTTATGTGGAAAAATAGAATTTTAAACTTTTAAATTCTTTTGATCATGGCTCGCTAATGATCTTTGATCGCAAGCCTGCAAATTCTTTTGATCGCGAGATTCTTTGATTGTGATCTTCATTCATGAGGGAGGGAGGCAGATGGACAGTTTTAAAAATCAAATATCTCAGCCCGGGTTGACTTTTGAACTCAAACTAGGATGGGTTTTGCTCAGGGGGCTTCTCTCTATCGAGCCAAGACTGTGGTTTAATGTACTTATGTCAAAAAATAGTTTTAAACTTTTTAAATCTTTAATCAGGGGCCTGCAAATTCCTTGCTCATGAGATTTTTTTGATCTCAATCTTCATTCATGATGGAAGGACAACATGGCCAGGTTTAAAAATCAAATATCTCAGCCCAGGGGTGACTTGTGAAGTCAAACTAGGATGGGTTTTGCTCAGGGGCTTCTATCTACAGAGTCACACCTGTGGTTTAATGTAGTTGTGTCAAAATGGAATTTTTACATTTTTAATTCTTTGATTGTGAGCCTGCAAATTCTTTGGTTGGAGCCTACAAATTCTTTGATAGCGAGCTTTTTCGTGAAGGCGGAAGAGATGGCCTGATTTTTGATGGACCAGATAGCCCAAATTTCATGACCAGATGTCTTCTCACAATCAAAGATGATCTTTGATCGTGAATTCGTGGTCGATTCTCATGATCAATGAATTTTTAAAGGTGCTAAAACTTTAAAATTAAATATCTCGGAAATGGTTTTCTGTTTTAACTTGACATTTGGAGGGTCCTGAAGGGATGTCCTGTAGATGTGAATTCTGGTGTTTAAGTGTTGAAAAGTTTATTTGTTGTGAAGATATTGCATGATGCACTTTAAGTTTTGTGGATAGTATTCTGCATTGTGGTAGTGGCTTGAAATTAATAGCATAGCTACTGTAGCCTTTCTGCCATGGAGGTACTTTTCAGTGCTAGGTGTGTAAAATGTAAACAGGTGCTGAATTATGCCACTCAGATAAATGAAAATTTCAAAATTTAACATTAAATATCTAGAAAATGGTTTTATCTTTCGTCTTGAAATTTGGAAAGTGTTGAGGGGATGTCCTGTAGATCTGCATTATGATATCTAGGTGTCAGAACATTTATTTGCTGTGGAGATATTGTGTGACACATTAACGTTTATGGATAGTATTCTCCATTGCAGTAGTGGCTTGACATTTATAGGGTAGTAGCCTTACTGCCACAGAAGTAATTTTCAGTGGTTAGGTGTGTAAAATGTAAACAGGTGTGGAATCGTGCAGCTCCGACAAATGAAAATTTGTTTCATTTCAAGCTGGTGGGAATGTGAGACTCACATTCCCAATGGCACACCTTGGCGTCCTGTCAGTCTGTGGAGGAGGGGGTACACAACAGGAGGGTGGGGCAACTCTAAAGGTCTAATTTCATGACTTTTTGTGCTTTAACCCTAAATGATGCATTAATGCAGTTTTTTGCAAAGACTATCTATACATATATATCTATACTGTACATGTATATGTAAGTAATAAGCCTTGACAGGGTGTGCATTAAAGGATTTTAATGTATGCCTCAGAGGTGTGCTAAGGCATGAGGCTGAAAGCTGATTGTCCTTATGCCCTTGGGAAGTGCATTAAAATCCTTTAATGCAGACCCTGGAGTGGCTTATCACACTTATAAAATGGGCCACCATCATACAATAATCAGTTTGACGTACTCTGATAGGGATTAAAACTTATTTACTATTTTCAAAGAGTGTATAATATATTACCTCTAAAACGTCTAAAAACTGAAAAAAAGTAGTCCCTACATTAATGCATTAAATATGATATGTAAGCAATAGGTTAACTAGTACAGTATTTTGCAGTAAAATTATTTATTAGTAGAGTTGGTTCAAAATAAAGACTTTCTCTGTCACATGTAAATGTTATATAAATGCACTGTAACATTTGTAAATTTGTAAGACATAAGCAGTGTTTAAAACTTAATTTTCATTACACTGTTGTTATATACTCTCATTGAAGGCAACCTTCTCTTTATTTTTGTTTTTTACTTATGTGCTGTAGTCTAGTACCTAAAAGGAAAACTGCTATATGATTGAGGTGAAAGGTAGGTAAGAAAAAAAAACTTTAAACCTGCCAGGTTGCCTTTTTTTGGTGGGCAAGGAGGGTAGATTTCACCTGAAAACTACTATATAAGATTCAAGTGTATGTGCTTTTATTAACATTAGCAATGTATTTGGGCACTTTGGGTCTGCCTCTGCCTATTTAACTGTTCCCACATTTTCTTTTTGTTTATAAAGTGATACTGTATTGCCTACTTTCTTCATCCTGTTTTTTGTTTTCTGTTTTTCCCCATGCAAGACATAGAGGCCCAGATATTCAAGCTGCGACCAAAAAGTGTGCAACAGCAGGGAGCAGTGCAAGTCCACTGCGTTCATTGCAAGAAATACGATATTCAAAAACTGCACAGGCCAAGATGTGCCTACGGCCAACAACTGAATATCGACCACCTGCACCATAGCGCAGCTAGGAGGTGAAGCAGAGCTTATCTGATGCACCATAGCACAACAAGGGGTGTTCAACTGAGCAGTCCAGATGCACCATAGCGCAACCAGGGACACCCCCCAGTAGCAGGGCAGCAATGTAACAGCACAACCAGGGATGCAGGGACCCACCACCCATGCTACAGATGGGCAGAGGAACACACAGCAGAACAGACATTGTCCCCCCACACCCCATGCACTGCACAACTGGGGGAGGGCTGGAATAACCACTGGCCCATGGAGACCAGCAACTAACCCACAGCCGGGCCTTGGTGCCCAATCACACCCCCTGGCATACACCCTGCCCAGAAGTAGCACCCAGCAATGCAGGGCACCCCATGCATGCCCCACCCCACTGTGACAATGCAACCCTGCACCATGGAGCCATGCAAGGCAGCCCCACCATGGACACCCTATGGCGAGGCGGCAGCTGACAGTGATGCAACAGGTGCATACACAGTGCCATCCTGCATGTCCCCCTGAGGGTACAGCTGAGAGACCGACCATGCTTCAGCACATGAAGTACCCCACATGCGACAGGGCATGCCCTGGACCCCACCTCCAGTGGTACAGCACCCTGCACACCCTTCCAAGGACACAACCCATCTCAGCACTGGCCACAACAGCCACCACTGACATGCCAGCAGACCGTGCATATCACAGACATGCAAGGGTGTCAGCTTCACAGGCCATGGATGGTCTGACAGGGGTGCCATGCACACAGTGCAGGCCCCATGGACCACTGCACACAGGCATCCAGTGCACAGAGTACAATACACAAACCACAGACAGTGACTGATCCCCCTGCCCACACCATACACACGCCCATGCATGCACCACCCCCATGCCATGCACACCACTGCAGCTGAGCACCTGTAGCCCGCTACAAATCAGAGACCACCACAGTTGTTATAACAAAATGTATGTATTAAAATATAACAACTCTCAAACATATGTACAAATATATACAAAGGGAAGGGAGGAAGGGCCACAAACCAGGTGGGGGTGGGCATGGGGCAGGGGTGTACAAATGGGAGAGGGAAGAAGGGGTGTGAGGGTGGGTCCAGGGGTTATGGGTGTCAGGGGGTCATGGAGGGCTTATTCTGTGCCTCGATCTCCACTCCTGTGGTGCCTCTGGGTTCTTCTCCTCCGGACCCCATGCCACTCCATGCGCTCCAACACTGCCAGGATGCCCGCGCCAGCTGCAGAAGCTCTTGTATGCCCTGTTCCAGGGCCATTAAGTGTTGTCCACCTAGGACAAGGGAGCAGAGTCAACACGTGTGACTTCCCAGCCCCCTGCAGCAAACCCATTGGGCATGGCATACAGCCATGTGCCATGACCCTGTGATGGTGTGCAACCACCCACAGTGACCGTGTCCACAAGACCTGCCTACCCAGGCAGCCACAGCCATGTGGACACTGCACACACCCACCAGGCCCATGTCCTGCACAGCAGCACCATGGCTGTACAGTGACTTGGCTATGCGTGTGAAGCAGTGGCACAGCCATGTGCCGGTGCACACATGGACCACCATTGACGCACTCCCAGACATGCAGTGCCACTGGATAGTGCTGACTGTAATGAGTTACATGAATGGCAGTGGTATCAATGGATGGTGGCCATGCCCCACTGCCCGCCCTGTTACACAGCATGCAATAGTAATCATGGATGTAAGGCACTCACCATGACCAGGCTGGTCCCTACGCTTCTACGGACCTTCACCCCTCCTGGCCTGCTGGTCCTCCTGGCGGTGCCTTCCTCTCTCTCACCAGCCTGCTCTCTCTGGACCTAAGGTGCAAACATGGAGAGGAACATCAGTGCACAATCCTATAGCAAAGTCCCCCTGCCCCCATGTGTGCAATCCCACACAGCCAGACCCACCCACCCCACACCCCAATAACACTACCACGGCCAACACCAGATGGCCCCCATGTGCCAGACACATGCAACTGTGATACCCATATGGATGATAAAAGTGCATGGATGTTGCACCTACCTGGCTGTGGCACTGTGCCCCTCCTGGCATATGCCCGCAGGTGGGCAAGCAGGTCCGGTCCCTCACCTCAGGTCCCCATATCGGTGGCAGCACTGTTCTGCCATCCGGCCCATACCATTGGCCTCCTCAGGGTGTCGGCCACCTCCTGCCTCACCTGACTTCTGGCCTTGTCCAGGGTGCCTCCCAAAAAGGCCCAACATGGCTCCACAATGGCAACAAAGTTTGCCAGCTCTACCTGGCTGTACTGCACAGCACACCTCCACGCCATCTCTGCTGCTCAGTTCAGTCAAAATGGCACTCTGCAGCGTGGTCCTGCCACGTGCAGATGCAACACAGTACAGTGCTGCCATTCCCTGTGCGCTGTAACCCGAACAGCGTGATAGTGGTGCACCATGCCCTGGCCTTGGGGGTGCCCTAGGGGCAAGGTCGAGAACAGGGTCAAGGGTCTCTGGCGCATGGACAGCCACAGTGTGATTGGAAACCCATGCAGTAGCACAATTGGGTGCCTGTGTGCTACCTCCTGTAGCGGCCTACGTGCTTCTGTTGCCCCAGTGCCTACGACGCCCCAGTGCCACAGCACTGTATAAGTGAATAGTGCTGTAGCACCACTGGCACAATGGTGGCCATGCCCTGCATTGCCTCCCATGCACAGCACATCAGCAGCATGGCAGGCACCTGCGTCATCAACCCAGGCATGTGCAGTTAGGTGTGTACTGCGCATGTCACAGAACTACGCCCTTGACTCAGCACATTCAACACAATTGCACAAAGCGCAACAGCACGATATTCAGCAGACATATGCAAATCAGCTAATCAGCCATTCAATGGCTACGCAGTCACTGCATTTGTATCCACTTAAAGATGCCTCACCTCATTTGTATGGGTTGCGCTATAAAAAGGCGACACTGGGCTGCACTGGCTATAGTCAGTTACTGCAGTCTATTGCGGTGAGTTGCATGCTGTTTGGGATTGTGAACTGTGGATTTTGGGACATGCATGGGACTGCACAGTCACAGATAACACCTGTCATTCTCACAGGTGGAATCATTACTGAGTGTGTTGTGCAGGAAGAGGATTAGAGTCTTGGGAGGAAGAGGAGGCCAAATTTCACTAAGGCCAAGATGGATGCCCTGTTCGAGGCCTACCTAGACCAGAAGCCACTTCTCAGCAGACGCCAGGGAACACCACAGGCCCGTGTTGCTGCATGGGAGGAGGTGGTGCGTGCTGTAAACCTGCATGGCAGCAACCAATGCTCCATGCAGGAGTGCAAGAAAAAGATGGGCACAGACAGGTGGAGGATTAAGGAGAAAGTGGCTGCCATGAGGGCAGCACGGTCTGCAACAGGTGGGGGACAGCCGGAGATGCAATGCCTGACCCCACAGGAGGAGCGGGTTGCTGGCAGCGTGCATTGTTGCACCATTGAGGGTGTTCCGTGTGGTGGATTCCAGATGGGTGGTAGCCCATCACTGCATGGTAGGTCATGGTCTGCCTATTGGGGGGACAGGGTAGGTCACATGCAGTAATGCTACTTTGTTTCCCCTTACAGCTCCTGAGCATCTGCATGGGTCAGAGATGGTGGGCTTCTCCACTGAGGCGGGTCACATGGAGATGGAGGAGGGCCCATCCACCTCCACAGGAATATGCGGCTCAGGGTGACAGTAGGCCCACCTGGATGTCCAGATGATGTTGGTGAAGCAGGTGTGGAGGAGGCCCTGCCCGTGTCCCAGTGTGACAGCATCCATGGATGCCAGCATGCTGAGACTCAGGCTGGTGCTGGATCCGTCACCAGTGATGATATCACTAACATCATGGGCAGTGACACATGTGCCACAGAATGGCCAAACAGCATGTTACATCACGACCATGGCTGTGGGTGGTGCCGCCGTGAAGGTCTGCATGTCATCACAGTCCCAGCCAGTGCATGTCAGCACTGGGTGGGGCAGCACTGGTGTGTACAAGACAGTGGGACTGTTCAGCCACTGCGGTACCATTGAGCCCTGGGGAGGGCAGCCGGAGGTGCAGCATCAGCAGTCAGCCTATGGGCATGGGGATACAGTGTCGGGGTGGCATCAGAGCACCACCTGTGGACATGCCCAGGCCTGACCCTGGTGTGCAGCACCCAACCCTCAATGGGTGATGAGCATCAGGGTTGTGAACACAGTGAGGGACAGCATGCCGATCAGTCAGATAACCTCTTGGATGAGTACACCCACATACTGCAAGCATCGGTCAATCAGAAGATGCAGCTTGTGGCAGTAGTGGATGCACTGAGTGCAGCTCTGCACCAGGCAGATGAGCATTGCAGAAAAGACACCACTCTGCTCCTGGCAGGGATGGACCGGATGAGGGACAATGTGACTGCTGCCATTGACAGGCTGACACAGACAATCACAGCTGCCATGGCCACAGTGGGCACACAGTTATTTGCCCATGCTTCGCAGACACCGTGCAGTGCAATGTCCACCCCCCATTCCCAGCATCATGTGACACCATCCTTGTTGACACCAGGTTAAGCTGTGGGCATCCCGAGCACACCTGGCGCAGGCATGTTCGGTGTGCTGCAGACCCCTGCGCGAGCAGGGTCACGTTCATGCAGTGGAACCACTGGGGGACTGTTGGTGCCACTCCATGAGGCCAGTGGTCAGCCTGTTACTGCTGGTGGGTCTCGGCGGGGCTACCCATGCATCTGTGGTGGCCATGGCACTGTGGCACGTGACTGACATGTCTCCCAGTGCAGCTACTGTCTGATGCTGCCCTGTGTGCATTGTGTCATTCAGCAGGCAATGCACAGGTGGGTACCCGGCCCCGCACGCACACACACAGTCCATCTGCTCACCCTCCTGGCTGCTGACCACAGTTGCGTGTGCATGATGATGCCTGCACTGCTCTGTACGCCACTGTGCAATGGTGCCCATCATCTGATACACGCATGACTGACAGTGGGGTGTGGTGGTCTGTGGACATGTGTGGTTTGGGGTGGCATTCTGAGTTGGTGTGCCTCCTACCCCTTTGTGCATGTCTTGTGAGTTGTGTCTGTGTGTGTCTGACCGCATGCCATGTTGCCAGACCCCATCCCTTGGTGGTGTGTATGGTTCCATACCCGGCCACTTCCCTTGACAGCATGCAACCCTGGTGTGTGTCCATGCATGTTTGTGGGTTGTGCCTTTGCCACTGGTGGTTGCACATGGCCCTATGACTTACCTGGGTTTTCTGAAGTGCTGCTCCATGATGGTGTCCCGGTGCAGCTGTGCCAGCCAGAGCAGTAGGGGGTCCCATCACCAAAGGGGGGGCTGCCCATCACCATTGTCACTGGCGTCCTCATCGTCCCCATCACTGTCCCCCTCTTAAACCTGTAGGCTATCCCACATTCATTGGCCATGTTGAGCAGGATGCAACAGGCCAGGAATAGCCCACAGGCCTTTGAGGGGCTGTACTGTAGGGCACCGCCAGAGGTGTCCAGGCAATGGAAAAGTGCCTTCAGCATACCGAACACCCGCTCGATGACATTACGTGTGGTGGCATGTGCCTAATTGTAGCATTGCTGTGATGGGGTCTCAGGCTGCCGGTATGGTGTGAGCAGCCAGGGATGGAGTGGGTATCCACTGTCACCTGTGTGTAGAGGGTGGAGGTTAGTTTGGAGATCAGCATCGCCCTGCCCCAGGCCATGTAGGCCACTCCCATTGTCATCTCTGACCATGCTCTTCCCAAGCCATAAGTTTGTCCGTGTGGTTTGCATACTCATCCACTAAGTGGCCAGTGGGGATGTCACCACTCTCGAATCTGTGGCACAGTGCTGACTGGTGCCAGATGAAGGCATCGTGTGTTCCCCAGGGTGCATGGCACAGACATTGATTATGCGCCCCCTGGCATCGCACACCACCTGGCAGTTGATGCTAGCATAGCCCTTCTGATTAATATATGCGGCCCTCTTGGGTCTAGGTGGTGTGTGGATGTCCACATGGGTGCAGTTTATTGCCCCTAGCATGCCATGCATACGTGCTACCCTGTGGAACTCCTGTATGTTTGCTGTGCGCTCTGCCGGTGTGCTGGGGAAATGGATGTACTCCACAGCATGTGGCAGCAGTGTGCTGAGGAATTGGGTGAGGTGGCATGACGTAGCCAACTGGGTTATGCCTGTGGTGTCCCCTGTTGGTCTCTGGAAGGTACCTGTGGTGAGCAAGCACATGCAAGCTGTCACTTTAGTCTCCACTGACAGAGCATGGCTCCGTCGTGTGGGTGCCTGCATCACATCACTGCACAACTCACAGAGCCACCTCAGAATTTCCCAATTCAGGTGGTACCAGCCCACGATCTCAATATTGTTGTACAGCTTGAAGTTGGTGCGGGCTCGGTATTGCCTGTTGGGGGCATACCTCTGATGGGCCCTTACGTGGCCATGCTCCCCTGCTGCCCACCTTCTCACCCCCCTCATTACTGCCTCCATCTGGATGGTGGCACTGGCCATGTCCCTAGCTTGTGTTCACCCCTCTGGCAGCTGTTTCTGTGTTCCCCCCGCTGTCCTGGCTGCTATTTCCCCTGCACCAGGAACACCTAAATGTGGTGGCCTCTGTGCTGTGTGGCACTTCCCTTCTGCACTGGCTGTGTCTTCCCATAACTTCCCTCTGCCTTTCTGTTCAGGGTGCTCTTTCCCTGGCCTGCCCTGCGTGTCCCTCCTGCCCTCTTTCTGCAGCTATGGTACAGCCTCGTGTGCCTTCCCTGTAGCATTCTTGTGCCTCTTCCTTGTTCCTTTTTATTTTGCTCATTTCGCTATCGCTAACTTGCTTGTTCCTCTATTGCTATGGAAGTAAATTGTTGAATAATATTGTACTACGCCATTTATGCATGGTTCCTTCCCCTTCAGTTGCGCATACATTCATTATCATTGCACTATTGCTCAGCATGATTTGGGGCTAACTGCCTCCCACTGAATATGACAGAATGGTGCATTTTTGACTTGCACTGGCCCAACCCCTATTGTACATGGTGCAAACCTTTGAATATCTGGGCCAGAATGTTTATCTTGGAATGTTTACCATGGAATACAGGGATTCAAAATTCTGCTCATTTCCACTTGCAGAATGTTACTTTCCTGACATTCTGTACACACAGACAACAAAGGCCTGTTTTAGAGCCAGATACTCAATTATATCACTGTCAGGGCAAGCATTAGAGATTTCCCTGATGAGCAGGTAAAGACAGAAAGGGGGGATTTTTCACTGTTAATAAACAAACAGTTGTAATGGAAACTATAAACAATACTTATTGTTTCTAATTTGTTTATGTGTGTAAGGAGAGTGTGATGATCAGGGAAACAACAATTAATTATTTTATTTTATTTTTATTTAAGGTAGTTTTATTTTTAGGGCCCAGTTGAAGGTTTATTTGCAGTGTAAAGGCAGCAGTCATGTCTATAATGGAAGATCAGTTCTGGATGAAGGGGGACTGATGGAAGATAGTTTTGGTTTTAGGAGGACTGATTTGCTCATTGTGTGATGTAGTTTAGGACCAGGATGACTGTGCGTATAAAGAGATTTAATGTACAGTCAATTGATGTCTCTTGGCCAATGAGATTTCTAGATTTTTCTTGCCATTTTATAAATTATCTATCTTATCTATCTATCTATCTATCTATATATATACTGTATATATACATACATACACACACACACATATATTCACACACACACATATATATATGCGGTCTGTAGATAGATAGACAGACAGATAGATAGATAGATAGATAGATAGATAGATAGATAGATAGATAGATAGATAGATAGATAGATATTACAGAGGTCTGTTCATGCCCCTATAGTTAGGGTTCAATAGGCACTTTAATGTTAAACCTCAAATTTTGCACATTAACAACTTTGCAACCGTTCAACAGATTTGAAGAAAATTTGGAATGCATTGTCTAATATGGGAGATCTCTTGATTTACCAAGTTGCACAATGGTCAGACGTATGTTTTCTGCGCAGCAAAATGCCAAATAATGCACTTTTCTCCAGTCTTGACATGTTTTTGCCTGTGGTTCTGCTACCACACTGCGTGGTCTTTTGGTCTGAAACTTGGAACATAGAAAGAGGTTGTGTCAAGGAACAATCCAGCATTGGTTTGGTAGAAAAAAATATTAACCCATTCCAAAGTTATTACATGTTTAATTTCTGAGTTCTGAGCATACTCATTTCACTCAAAAATGTATATGTGTATTTTGCAAAAGATAAATGCTCTCATGGTCAAAGATTCTGTCAGCTCATGAAAGAAAAATCTTAGATCTGTCAGAAAAATTCTATGTTCATGAGCCACCAACTTATTTTTAGGTTTCCAGTCAAACAAAATGTTGTACCTTTTGGTTTGCTTCATTTCTGTCAATTTTTTTTTAAGATATAAATTCTTCTTTTGCAACTCACTAACAATCTTCTTTCATGAGCTTGCAAAATCCTGGTCTGTGAGATGATCCCAGGCCACAAGCTTTGTTCATAAGAGGATGACCAGATAGCTGGTATTTCATGGCCAGATGTGCTGGGGGAGGACCAGTTGGCCCTGGGGATGACAAGATGACCCAGATTGGCACTACCAGATGTCCACTCATAGACTAGGATTTTGTTAGGTCTCAGACTAGAATTTATCTTGTGGCTGAGGATTTTGCTATCTCATGACTGAAACATGTTTAAATGGTAAAAAACTTTTGAATTGCCTAGCTCATTAACAATTTTTTTTCTACTTGAAATTTACAGGGTGTTGAGCGGGTGCCCTACAGGTGTGAATTATGTTGTTTAGGTGTGGTTGCATAGATATGCCATGACAAAATTGACATTTTCCCCATAGGATTACATTGCGGTGTCTATCATGCCTTTTAGCACTGTTATCTCGAAAAGAAAGTGAGATACTAAGTTTTCACTACTGGCAGCATAGGTCACCTTTAGGTGACCTATTCTGCTGGGGCAAGATTTTAAACCATAGAGTAAGCCTGCAGTGGAATTTGTTTTCTTAAATTGCACAGTTAATGAGATATGGTCAAATTTGTGTTACAAGAGTTCCTTGCCATATAGGGCTGCTGTATAGCTGTACATAAGTGGGACCCTCACTCCCACAGATGCATATTGTTATGCAGTAATGGGCAACTTGGTGGGACTGTGGGACCCTTCCACCAATACATGTTTTTAACTAGTTACACTACACTTTTTCAAAAAGTAAGAAAATTCATGGCAAAAAACTGTGTTTAATGCATCAGCTAGGGTTAAAGCAACAAAAGAGAGGAAATTACATGTTAGGGTTTAGCACCTTATCCCCCACAACCCACACACACTGATCCTCCACAGATTTTACAGATGCCAGGGTGTGCCAATATTTGGTGCAAGCCACCATAAAAGGGTTAAGTGTTGCAAAGGCATGCGACCCGAGAACAGGGCACACAAGGTGTGCCAAGGTGTTTGACCCAGCACTAGAGTTGACGCAGACTTGACACAAGCGTTGCATCAACTTTTGATAATTGAGCCCTGGATGTTTAAAAACAAATGAGAATATTAACGAAAACCTGGGACAGGCATATTTAAAACACTGCTCCTGTTAATGATTTTAGATCCCATAAGATGTTGCCACTGATTCAAAATGGGGGGAATGGCATCTTTCAAAAAAAGAAGACAAGGGTGGTCTAAAACAGAAAAAAAGTACAGATACCAAACTCCCCACAACATGCATTGCTGCTTTTGACTTCAGGAGATTAGTTTTGGTCTCAACTATAACTGCAGAGTAACCTATATTCTCATATAGAAACACAGAACTAGAGAAGAGAAGAAAAGGGCCCATGGAGTGCCTGCAGTCTGTCCCAAGATTCCCTAACTCAGAATCTATCTAGCATCCATTATTTCCTCCAATCCTCTCCTTCTCCTCCCACATTCTCCTTTGTGACAAGTGATTTAAAAAGCAGATAACCATTAATATTGTGTGCTTTTTATTTCTGGGTGTTATTTTCAAAGCATGATGTGGATCTGCCTCTACCTGTCACCAGTGGATGTTCAACATGATCACATGCCAGCTATCTGCACCCATTACTGCCTATCAGTCACAGAAGCACAACACTGGATTCAAAAAATGCCATCATTCATGGATAGAGAAACCTGAGCAGAGGTGACGTCAGAAACAGTATTCTGCTTGGGCTTCACGTGCGCACTCCCTAACTGGCATTGTAGTGCTCATTCAAGAGTGTATCTGAGGATGTGCTCTTTCACAGGACACAGATGACACAGGTAAGACAGGTGGTAGCAGCACAAGAGGCTGTCAGAAACATTGTCTCTGTGAAGATCTTCCTGTCCTGTCAAAAGAGCCTTAGAGCACGGTCATAATATTGTGCTGATAAAGAAAAAAATAATTACTGTATAAACTTCAAGTGAGTGTATAGATAAAATCCTAAATTTATAGTGTTTTTCTGCTGGACTTTGATTAGCTTGCTAACATTTTACAATGTACAGTATGTTCTTATATTCGAGCGGATGCCTGTACTGTCACTGCATGCCCTCAGTTTGAATTTGACAGCTCAGTAACAAAGCATGGGGTATGGCAGGCTGAAGTGATAGCAATCGTGGCTGTCATCATGAAGCGACAGTTATTTTATTTTACATGCCAGTCAAGTATGGGGGAAAATTTGACATATCATTTTTTTAGGCTACTGTGGCATCTCCAATCATGCCCATTTTGTGTTTAGGCACCTTCCATCTAGAACTAGATGTTGATTTTTTTTTTAATTAAAAGTTAATCATCGTGGTTTTCTGTTTGATCTGTTTGCCCATGCACACTTGCAATGAAACTGACCAGAGACCCTAGGAATGTGTTTGTCAGGTTAGGGCTGCCACCCATCAGAGGTGGCATACACCCGCAGGTTACATACGTGGGTGTCTCAATTCTGAAAGTGGGCTAAGGTCAGAGGGAGCCTCAGATTGGCCCAGAAGACACTGTTGTCTGATTATGTGAATCTGACATGCACTTCCACTCACTGGCTAGGGGGAGAGGGAGGGGACATCTGTCTCCTGCTAGACTGGAAAGGCACATTTGCTTTGGCACAGCCTTCTCTTCCCCAAGTCCCTATACCAATGAAAGGTCATGCAGACTGTGCCCTGCCTGGTTGATTAAGTAACAGCGGTGAGCTGGTTTTAGCTGCACCATCATGGCGGTGTGGTGGGAAGGGCTGCAGTAACCACGAGGAATATCTGCCATGCAGGTTTTATATCAGCTCCCTCAGGTACAGTGCTGGGAGGGGGACTAAGTGCAGCATGTATGTTGCCCACATTCCTGGTTTATAAACCAACGTTCCCATAACATCAAACTTTCCATCGAACAGAAAAGGATATCACAAAGATGCAAAATATACATCAGTCCAAAGGCATGGGCAAAGGAACAGCCTGGGGGGCTGACAGTAAACATCCCTCCGCCCTGCTTCTGTGTCCAATGTGTGTCTGCAACCAGCATTGTTTCTTATTACGTAAACATTTTTAATAAAAAGTATAACTGCAAAAACAGAAAACGATCCCCCCACCCAAACACACACATGCCCGTTTTGCATTTAGGCACCTTCCATCTAGAACTAGATGTTGTTTTATTTTCAATCATCATGGTTTTCTGTTTGATCTGTTCACCCGCACACACGTGTAATGAAAGTGATTTTGCAAAAAAGGCACTCACTCGCCTGCCCTTACATTTGTACCTGTCATGTACTGATACATTAAAGAGCTTGCTTCTTATCTTTATTTTCCTCTCAGCCTTTTGTGATGTGAACGATCCTAACTGCACTGGCATATTTTTCTATTCAATTGCCCTTTAGTTTTGATTCCATCTCCTCAATCTGACAGAACAGTGAATTTTTTTAACTTCAAAGTGGTTACCAAAATATATAACAATTCTCATTTACACCTTCAGTTGAGATTTCAGCAAGGCATATCATCTGATAATGTGTGTCACAGGTTCAAATCCCATCACTGGCAAATTGCACACCTTTGATGTTTTATGTTGGCTCTTAATCACATAAGTAGTTAAGCAGGTTGCCTCCTCCTCTCGGAAATATTTGTCTGGAATGCTACATTCTGATTATGACCCAGCATTCTTAAACTGATTGTGGAAGAACTATTTTATTAATAAGCTCTCTCTAAATGATGAAAACATTCAATAAGTATAATTGTTACACATTTTCTTTGAAATACACTTTTATAATAGTAATAATGTTCTCCCAGGAGTTAGATTAACAGTCTTTTAATCACCCCCTGGTGGCAATCTGGCACTCGACTGAGCCTCATTCCACATTACACCACCAGGTGGTTATAAAAAGACTGTTAATCTAGCCCCTGTTCATGGTTTGATGCTTAATTAATGTGTGAAAGTACTGCCGGTGTGATTAGTTACTGTAACTGAAGTGGTGAATGGACCTCTGTGATGCTAGTTACCTTGACATGGTATAGAGGCTTAACACAATTATTTTATCAGACTGTAACTAAAAGCTAGCAAAAAAAAGTATATAGTTGGAGTGTTGTATAAGGTGTTCATCAATACATGGTAGGAAATGAATGCATGGGTTAATGAATGGAGTATACTGGATGGTGTTTCTTTGATGACCTTGAAAAATCATTACCCTACTACTGTACTTTGACAGAGAACTCCCTGCTCCTTGCTTGCCAACAGATTAAATGGATGTTATGGATCCATGTTAGGACTGCATGTGTCTTTGTATTCCACTTTATATCTGAAGAATTTTGAATTCATGTATAACCTGTAACCATTCTGTATGTGGGGGGAGGGAGAGAGAGGGATCACTTTACTACTGTAGTAATGCATAGGACTGCAGCCATGTGCCTTACTACACCTTTCATTGTGCCTGTATCACAGTAATCCCATCAGTGTCTTATTGTTTACATATTGTATATTGCTCAGAATTATATCCCTAATACCAATGTATATTGCTCACACAGAGATGGAAGTAGAGTCTGTTGACCCAGGTACCAGTTACTCCAGTGACGTTGAATCCTCTGACCATGATGCAGAATATGTTGTTAGGAGTTCAGAAGTAGACAGTGATGATTCTGAAGATCTAAGTAGTGAAGATGAATTGATTGGTGGAATGTCGACAATTTCCATCATGCCATACAGATTTGAACCACCAGCAAGAGTTAGTGAGACTCCAAACATTGATAGATTGATAGCCAAAGAAACTTACTGGCTGTAGATCAAACATCTAGGTTACATAACACTGATTGGTAAGTTGTTATTAGCGTACTGCTTTGTCACACATCAGAAATAAAGTTTTGGCACACTATACAATGATGACTCTCCTGATATTTAGCTTTATTATAGAAAATAAGATAAATTTCAAGCATGAGTTCTTTTTAGTAAGTTACTGCTCACACCATTGCATGTATGGTAATGTAGTATATCACAGGCCTCAAGTGAAGCCAGAATTTCAATTTATATTTTCCCAGATAGTGAGTAGGGAGTTATCTAGCAAAGTGGTAAGGATTGGAGGTGGAATTCTAATGTACATCATAGAAACACAGGATATGGAAACTGAATATTACTTCATTTTAAAAGACAAAGAACCTTAGTGCAAAAGAACTGAGGCAAAATTAACCCAAATGGCATTGGCCAAAAGCCAAGTTTCAAAAGAAACACAAAATCACACATACCCCATAATGCATTGCATCAAAGAGGCAGTATATCAAACACTACAAAATGTTAGGCAAATGAGTTTTTATAAGAATGATGAGTTGAAAGGCCTCTAACACAATCTGCAAATGGTGCAGACTTTCACTCTGCAGATTGTGAGAGAGGCCTTAAGTCACCATGCATTCTTGCTTAAAGCTGAACCATTCTAACATTTTGTGGTGTTTTGCATGTACAGGCCATGATGAGTTGTGTTATGGGGTATGTGTGATATTGTTTTCATTGATACTCTTGTATGCCCTCTAGGACAGCTTCCTAGAGCAAATGGTCAGTGAGCCAATCAGGTTATGGAACACCCTAGACCTACTACTGGAGAATGAGGAGTTTGTGAGGTACCTGGGGAGTGAAGGAACCACTTACGTGGACTGACCACAAATCTATGTGAATCACGATAAATATTGTCAAGGAAGTGATATGAACAGGGACAAGGTCGGAGGTCATTAGGCTGGGGATTAAGGAGGCAATCATAACCTGTAACGGGGTCCAGAGTAAGAGGACTAGGGCCAAGAAACCTAGCTGGTGAGCAAGGGGTTCATGGAAAGAGTAAGGCAGAAACAGTACTTTAGAAAGTAAAAAAAAAAAAACTAGGAGGGGAGGACAGAGTGGAATAGCTGAAGGAGTCGAAGGAGGTGACAAGAACAGTCAGGGCAGCAAAGGTGTCTAGAGAGCTCAGGCTGGCTCAGGCCATTAAAGAGGGGGAGAAGGATTTCTTCAGGTACATCAGGGAGAAAAGGAGTTGTAAGAAAAAAATCATAAGGATCAAGAGTGATGGAGATTCATTTCATAGTTTACATTACATGAACTGTATTTAATTCCTCTTCACGCAGCTGCACATGCAACATGTGCATACAAATGGATGATGTTCTGAACTGCAGATGTTGTCACGAAATTGAGCAGATAGTTTCCCATGTGAGAGAGGGCAGAATCAACTGTGATGGCATGGCCATGGCAAGTATAACAACTCATTCTGGATTTGTTGCTGTATGTCTAATCCAACAAGTATTAGAGAGAGCTTATTATCAGTACCATCAAGAATACTCAGATGATGCTGACTTCATCCAATATGAGCACAAGTAAGATTTACTTGTTATTTGCTATTGTTGTTAGGTATTGAGAAGGGATGGGATGGTATATCATCAATATGAAAAAATTAATTGATCCATACAGGAGGTCCTATTGTGCGTGTTCCTACCTCTGAAGCACACCTGGTAAACATGTCCCTGCATTCCAAAAATAACCCCACCATCGCCATATGCACACATGGCCACCATCAGGGTTAATCAATCCCCCCACCATTGAGCTACATGTCAGTTCCAACAAACCCCAAATCCTCTCCCACCCTGGACATGGCTGCCCCATCACTGTATCATCCAGTGCAACTCTATCCCCTCATGCATGCATTGTTCTACAATTGTAGTTCCACATGTACCACCAGCCTCCTATTACTTGGCTGCCTGGCTGATGTAGTTCAACCCCCCCTCACATCAAACATGTCAGCCTTGACTCTGGTAGTTCCTGATATATTGTTCACTCATCGGGTGCATGGCAGCCCGACCTTGGTATAGTCCCATCCATCACCCTACACACACACACAGAGTTTCCCCACTCATCATCATTACCATCCCCGGACCCATTACTACTTCAGAAACATTTGGTTGCCAGAATCCCCTCTTATCCCATCACCCCTGTTACCATCACACCCCAATCATTGACTGCTTGAATGCTTTTAAAGTTCTTTGTATTTCTAGAATACATTTTTGATAGATACTTTTCATGGGCTTTATTTTTTGCTGGTTACTTTCACTTCTATTTTTATTAAGTTAAAACTTTGTAAAAAGGACCAAGTAGAAACTGTAATTCTTTGTTAGATGTTAAAGGTATAGCGCCTGTCATCAATTTGTACATTGGTGTTGGGGATGGCTCAAATGCAAGAATTGGGTACCTCTTCCTTCATGCGTGATGAAGACAATTAGAGAGGCTTTTCCATCGGAAGGTGGTCAATACAAAAGATTTAAACTTGCATAAGTCAATAGATTAAATATTTTTATCTACAGTCACCCATATTTGAAATGATACCTAAATTCCATTATCCATAAGAATTTTTAAATTTCCTATTACAGTGCCCACCACTTATATCACCCGTGGTTAATGCTGGCAATCAGTTAATTCAGGCAAATTCAGAAAATCACATTCCAGTTGTATAGATTCCTTAATTAAAAGCTCCATTTATTGCGATTTAGTGGCGCCTGCTAAATTGGGCAATTTGTGCTTGTTGACTGCAGTTCTAACACTTGTAAAACTAGTTAAACTCATTAATTGGATTCACACCCTACAGACCTGCTCCATACAGCAGTTAACAATTGTCATTAAAAATTTTGTACTAAAAAATGATGAATCTGATTCAGAGAATGACTGCATACAAACAAGGAACCTTGCATTGGGTATAGCATCCATCGACTATAACGGGCATATTCGTATTTGTCAAATATGCCCGTTATAAGCGGTGAGGACTGTATATCATTACTGAACAAAACCTTAGATTGATCATTTTTTCTACATTTTTTAAAGATGTTTGTGGCTGGCTCAAGGTACAGACTTAACAGCACATGTGATTTGATTGTACACTGTTTCCAGAGGTTCATATGTCATTAAATGAATCTTATATTTTGTCAGTTTATATATAGTGTTTAGTATAAATACATCATAATTAGTTGATCTGAATTGTTGTGAAATGTTACCACAATGAATATATTATTACCCCAAAAACAAAATATAGTAGGTAAAGGAGAAAATAAAATGCAGTAACATAACATTAACTAATGTCCCACATGTAACAAGTAGCCCTTCTATGATCAGCCATTGGGGTAGTAATAGTTTATAAAAAATATGTTGAGTTGGAGAGTGACGGTTACATTTTCCTTTGCCTAAATTTTAAATATACTGTCATTGGGCCTGATTCTCAAAAGGTGCTTAAATTGTTGCAAGCTGCAGTAAACAGCAGCTTGTGCCAAAGCCTAATGCATCAGGAATTATACACCTGATTCTGGTACACGAGGGGTTCTAGTGGTTATGTCTCCACACTTGTGGCAACCTTCCCTATGTGGCAAATACATGATGCACAGAATTGTTTGCCTCTGGCACCTCGTCCCAAAGGCAAGTGGTTCCCGATATCCTCTTTACTTGTAAAGTGATGTAATCCCCTAGCATTGGTGGGGAGTGGTCCTTATTCTTTTATTACCAGAGACATTGGTGTATGGGGACTGGGCCACAAGACCACCAATAAAGTGGGATTTTCTTTATTCATTTATTACCGGGGACATCAGGGTATTGGGTAACTGGATCACTAATGATGAGGGCAGGGGGGGGATTTATTCTGCTATTACCTGTAACACTATGGAACAGGGACTTATGTATTATAATGATAGGGGTGACTTCGAGGATCAGGGAGGGGGAAGCGGCACAATTCCACAAACAGGCTGCTCTACCAGTGGAGTATTTTCTAAGTACAAAGGGCACTTATAATTTCTCCCTCTGGGAGGGATCTGTCAATACCATTATGGGGGATATGGCTGCTTGTGTCTGCCACATGGCTTCTAGCACCAGGATACAGCCCATTTTTTGGCATATGGGAGGCGCAAATCCCCTTTGTGGCATGCAGCATAAAGTTGAAGCAGGCTGCCTTTGTGAATAGCTATGGGTCAGTTTTGGATGCAAGGTGCCACTTGCCCTATTTTTGTTTGGCGCAGGCACCGTGCATCATTTTCAGAGTTTTCAGAATCATGCCCATTGTGATTAAGCTGATGTGCAACTGGATAGCTTAGTCACTGAAGTAAAGAATTACTAACTGTAGTAACAATTTTTTCAACATAAGTGTCAATAAGTATGCTTGATTGTTATAGATTGCCAGTTTGTTTCAGTGGCCTTGGAAACCGAGCCTAAGTAAATGAGCATCAGTTATTGACCAATGAGTAGACTGCAAGATGGCATGCTGCCAGGAGTCAGCATAGGGTTCACCAGAAACATATTTTTTTTATCCAAATTTAAAAGTTTCATTATTTATTTTCAAACATAACAGAGATGCAACTGAGCAGTATTAAACAAATTCCTAGTCGGGATTCAACCCATGGATGAACAGGCTAATGAAATGATCATAACAGAAAAAAAAGCCGAATACGTACAGTATACAGCATCATAAATTAGTTCTAACAACAACATAGTAACAAAACTGGATATCAGACACTTTGTTCTGATGAAATGACAGTGTGTATGCTCGTAATTAACAGTCTCCCTATTGGTGGTTTGGGATGATCCATCGGATTGTCCCAAGTTTCTAGAAATTTGCAGTGCGCTTCAGAATTTAGGTGCATATGTCTTCAAACTCACTTCAGTATGTTGAGATTGTTGGGCAGCCACCCAGAATGTAGAAGATAGTTCACACCATGTGTCAGACATCTCCTGCACTCATCTGTGTGCTGGAGGCACCCTAACTTAAATAGGTTGTGGGGTCTGATAATTTGAGTCTAGGGCAGATTGTGTAGCATTTCATATATGCAAGTGATTCAAAGTGGGTATGCCATAATTCAAACCAAGTCATTGATAACTAATTAGCAAGTTTAGTGCATGGTACATTATGTCTGCCATCTGGGTGATGCTAGCCTTGTCCCAGGAGGGAAACAGTAATGAATTTTAGCCAAGCACGAGTCTTGGATTTTCATGCAGGTAGGGGTTAGAGTATTAGATTTGGGCATAGCTAAGTAAGTGCATCTCACAACTAGCCCAATGTGCATTTCTATTTGCCTGTAACCACTGCAATGCTTGTGTGAGCTGGACTGTGGAGTATGAAATCAGGCCATATAAGGCCACAATTAGTGATGTCCCATTATAGTGTGTGCCATGCTATACATTTTGAAATTAGAGGGTCCTTCCTAGGTTAGATCGAGGGGCTTTGGAGAGCCCAATGGAAGGATGGTCTAGCCTCAGAATGTGGGCTTTGGTTAATGGTGCCTCCATCACCACCCTGCATCCTACGGGACTTTTCTTATAATGTTTTTCCCTGGAGTGTGGACATGCAATGATGTCTGCACACTAACGTGCTGATGTCTTCCACCGCTCCACCCCTCATACAGCACCGCTCCTTGCAGGGACCCCAGTCTCCATCAGGAGTCACTGAAGAGCGATGAAACCAGCATTACCCACCCCTGGGAGGGGACAGATTTCCTCCGGCTGCTCATTCCCCTCCATCCCCTTCTGACCACCAACAGCACAAGTCCATTCCTGAATCCATGTCACCATCATGGCATGAGGTGTGGCGTCCAGTGTCTCAGCCCTCAGCATCACCGGGCTAGCTCCTGGCACCTTTGTTAAGTAGTATTTTTTTTTTTTTGCACCATTGCCTCAATAGGTGGTTTTATATACTTCAACTTCTTCTCATTTATGCCTTTTGTTTTATCCTGCTAAAGAGAATTGTTCAAATGGGAAATTCCATAACCCTTGTCTTGCTTCACTGTAACAGTTAGGTGGTCCTCAAACAGTCATATCATCTGAAGTAGTTGGTATCCCCTATTCATAAAGAATGACTAATTAACAGTAACTGATTCATACGTAGGCTGAGGTAACAGATTAATTTCAGGCATTGCATATACTAACTTCAAACACTGACATTTTGAAATAGTGTCTACTAAGCTTATATGTTGTCCCTCAGACATTTAATAAAAACAGCATACAAGTTTATTTGCAGTTCAGAACCTAAAGCCCTGACAAACTTAAATAAAAATTGGCAGTGCATTCTTCAATGTTTTGCCTGTGTTAAATCATATTTTTTAAAGTTATAGTCTGTTGGTATCATACACAGTTTTGTATAAGTATCTTACAGGGAGAAACAGGGTGCAGGAATACACTATTTTTAAGCGAAAAAGATGTTCCAGGACTAGAGGACATGGGATGAAGTTGAAGGGAGGACGATTCAGAGGAAACGTGAGGAAGAATTTCTTCACAGAACAGGTGGTGGACAAGTGGAACACCCTGCCAGAGGAAGTGGTGGGGACTGAAACAATCACAGAATTTAAGAATGCATGGAATAGACATAAAGGAATTTTGGAGGTCAGGGGTAGGTGGCAACAGACTTCTAGGAAAACATAAACTGAACTTACAAGCTCAAATGGGCAGACTGGGTGGGCCATAGGCCCTTATCTGCCGACACTGTCTATGTATCTATGTAGCTATGAATTAATTCTGAGATTGATATCTGCTAATAAAATTTGAAACAGCATCAAGTTTATCTCATCTGTCACTGACTGCTGAACATGGATGTTTTGGTACTTTCTTCCACACGTCTTCAAATGAATAGCTGAGACCTGCAGGGCCTGACCTATACTCCTTAATAAGCAATTCAAGTAAGTCTTCAGCATATCATGTGTAAAAGAATTAAATCAGTATTTTGTCCAAAAACATGATTATCTTTATGTTTATATGTATGTAAACATATTCATGAATGATATCTGTGAACACAGTTTACAATTAAGCTCACAACGGTCCTGATGTTGTAAATTTGATTGCTGCATACTCCTTTATAGGAATTCTGGGCCCCGGGGAAAAGTTAAGAATCTAGTAGCCCCTACCAGCTCATAGTCGCTTTACTGCATGCTGAATGCTGTGTGGCCTGGGCACTTCTTTGTGCCTGGTCTCAGAAATTATCCACTGCTCCCCAGCCCTCTCAAGTGCTATGGACTACTGGTGCAGATGTTCAAGACATTGTAAGTTACTTTCAGCTGGATTGACACTCTAAACACATATGCGATACTCCATACAGAATTGTTGACTGCTGGTGTGTGGTACTGCTGCAATGCTTTTATGCTAGATTCACAGGCTTACATTAGCCCCCTATCATCTAGTGTCCAAACCCAACCATGCCAGCACCCAATCCAGTATCTCAACATGTTCCCCATTGCCCACACCTAGAATGTCCCCCCATCAACACACATACACACACTTAGTTGTCCTGGTCAACATAAGTCCCATCTCAGAACCATTAACCCCATCCAAAACAATACTGGTCCCCTCCACTACCATGCTGTACCACTGCCTAACTGCAGGATGACAACCCCATCCCCACTCCACTCATCCCCAAACTTGACAGTACTGCCCCCTTATCATCTCATGCATCCAACGATACACAACACATTTCCTTCCCAGCACCGGTTGATTGACACATTTCTCTAATCTCATAATATGTCATCACCAACCATGGAGTAGTGTAACCACCCACACATACACACACACAATGCGCGCACACACACACTGTGACTCAGGACAGCCAGATGCACAGCCCTCAGCACACCTCATTGACTGATACTGACAGTGGCACCACTGTATGTGTGTGTGGGAGGTTGGGTGATGTGGAGAGTATGACAATTGGGACTGAACCAGCATTCATAACATTTTGGTGGAATATCTCTTCTATTAAAATCTCACTCTAAATTATGAAAACATTCAATAATTATAATTTTAACATGTTTCTTGTGTAATTTTTTTAAATTACCATGGAGTGAGATTAACAGTCTGTTAATCATTCACTAGTGGGGTAGTGTGGCATTCAGCTGCACCTCATGCCACATCACACCATAAGGTGGTGATTAACAGAATGTCAGTCTAACCCCTGTTCATGCCTTACTACTTGATACTGATAAACAAATGGTTAGCTGTTATTTCTAAACTAATCAACTGAAGTTATGGAAAGGGTCTCATGAATGCTGCAATCTGACTGGCTGTTAGTATTCCAACAGCGTTACATTAATCCATATTACACTGTCGTGTACAGCCTGATCACCATGGCACATGGATTCATCTGTCAACATTACTTCCGCTAGCACTGTTGAATGACTGGAATGATGCATTCTGATTTTGAACAAGCATTCTTAAACTGTTAATGTGAGAAATATTTTAATAAAAAATCTCCCTCTAAATGAGGAAAATATTCCAAACGTATGCTTATAAAACTTTTCTTTTGAAAAAATGTTTTTTTTTTTCTAATAAGAATAAGGCACTCGCAGGAGTTACATTAACAGTCAGGTAATCACCCCCATATGTGCAGTATGGAACTCTGCTGTGCTTCTCTGCTGTGCCATAAGTTATGTGCTGCCCATTCTGTGGAACAAGTTGCAAAAAACATTGAAGCTCATCATTCCTACCAACCTGTCTGTCTTCAAGACTCTATATGCTCGTTCATTTAAGGAATCCTAAGAATGCTTTCCTCATCCCTAATCTTCGAATTTGCTATAGGTAGTGCACTTCTATATCATATCTGGCTTCTTGCTTCCACCCCTGCCCACTTGTTCCCTTCCATCTTCCCACCTTTAGCTCCTAAATACCTTATTATTGGTCATTGTGCTGACACCTAAATACTTTTGATTCCCATAGCCATGCGTCATTGCCCTACCTACCACTAATTAGGCAGAAACAGTAATTTATGGTTGATGAAACTTATACCCCATTTCAGCACCTTGGCCCCTAACCCCTTAATACTCCCCATCCTTAGTGCCCTTATACCTTTTTTCGCCCTCTCTCTTCCCACCTTCTTTATTGCCCTCAAGGTAATTTGCCCCCTCTTCACCTGCTGTGCTCTCATAGTCCTACTAATTATTTTTATTTTTTTTGCTTGCTGGAGATATGTTGTGGACATCTGCTGTAATGTACCTGTAATTATGCATATGTTTCTTGTGTTGGTTCTTGTGTATATACTGTCATCATTTACCAAATACATTGTACTCACTAATACTACCGCTCTCTAGTTGACACTCTCTCTTTGAATACTGTAACTATTGTGAACTTGGATGTCTTATTTGTATTGTACACTGATCTCGAAGCTATCCAGGTCCATCTTGAAAATGAGTTTTGCTCAAGTGATGATCACCTGGTTAAATAAAGATTGATTGTTTGATTGATTGATCTTGTCACATTACACCCATGGGGGTGATTAACAGACTGTTAATCTAACCACTGGTCATGCCTTATTGCTTTAAAAATTGCTTTGAACATTATGAAATTATGAAACATTCATCAGTTAGTGACATCAGTTGCTATCTTTGCTTACCATACGTGGCATGTTTAAGTAGTTTACGAACTGTGAAGCCACCCTTTTTAAACTTTGAATATCTGATGAGATATTGCGGCATACTATCCAGTCACACCAATTGGTCTCTGCTCAAATTTTATTTATGATGCATACCTACTAGAATTAAACTGATATACAAATATTAAATATTGCATCCATAAATATGATAAGCATTATTGGGTGAACTGCAAAAAAAAAAAAATAAAAGTTTGGTGTCATACCGGCAACTCATCCCTATATTTGAGAATGCAGTATACTTTGGAGTGAAGTGGATAATCAAACTGTTGAATGCTTCCAAGTTTGATGTTTGACAGTTGCTAGAAAGCCGTTTCATATCATTCATGAGCTGGTTGTTTGAAACAATGGCCTCCAGTTTTATAACTGTCTTTGAATCAACCCAGAGACATCAAAGCACTTAAATTATATTAACATCAGTCTCTCCATTCAATTCAGCATAGCAAATTTAAAAAATTGTATTCAGCCTACTGTTGGAAGTGGGCTGCTGCATGCTGAGAGGCTTGTGGAAGAAGCACTTAGCAGGATTATGTTAAGCTTTCTGTAGCTTTACAACAGGTATGCCATTATTGCCTGTGTGCTACTGAACATATATCTTTCTGGACGTACTTGTGTGGCCCCTTAGTCCTGCTGATTTCCCTCTCTTGTTTCTGAACATTTCTAGCAGTCCCAGGAGTCCTGGCAATGGAGGAGCTGAAAACTGCATGAGTGGAATGGGAAGGTCTAGCAGGAGACTGACAGGAATTGGGAATCCAGCAAGTAAAACTGTTTTCTCATAAAGGATATTATGCTATCTCTGCTCTGGGAGAAATTTTGGAGAAACATTGGAGCATGTTAGTTTAAATTGGCAAAATAGTTACCCCTTCGGGAAAACTTTTACTTTTCTTTAAAGCTTGATTTCTGCCTTCTTCCATGGCTGGAGTTTGAGTCGACTGTGAGAAACTTCAAATTGAACTAAAACTTTCTTTTTTTCCAATCAAAAGTGGTGCTGAAAGTGGTGCTGAAAGTTATTCTTTTATTCGATAGATATATTTAAATAATAGAAAAGTGTCATATTTAAAAGATTGGGGTGCTTGATGGGTTTTTGTTTTGTTTCTATTTGCTTCAATTTGCACTTTGCACTCTATTTTGTCTGCATTTTGTTTTAATTTAACTTTAAATAGTATAGTTTAGGTACCCTGACACTCATTTGCTCTCGCGAATATTTCACCCGAGTATTTAGGGCACATGCATGGTGTTCTCTAAAAGCACAGCACCATTTTCAAAGCAGATAAGATACAGATAGTACGCAGCTAAGGTATAGAAGGCACAGAAGTTACAAAAGCAGTCCCACCGTAGAATACTGGGGAAAGTGGAGAAACCGAGTACCTTGGAGGATTTATAAAAAGGAACCTTGCGATTCCTGTGATTCTGCTATCCTGTTTAATGAGTCAAGGTATATTTTCTGGTGTCCTTACCATCTGGATGCAACTTCAGTATCTTTGATCCTTTGTACAAACTTTACAAACTATATAGATTTTTTTTTTAAGATTATATTTTCTTTTTGTTACCACCAAGCCCCTTAACCCCGTGAACAGGTTTGCCCCAGCCACGGCACCCAACCCTTACTCCTGGAAGCCCCCCCTGGAGTGGGCCCGCCAAAGCAGAACTGTCATGGCTGAAGGGTTGGGTACCGTGCCTGGCTCATACGCGGGGGTGGCGATTTTTCCTGGCTAGAGTACCTTTTTGGAGCTAGGACATGCAATGACACAAGGGTGCATGCATCTGTCCTAGCTCCACCCCATGACTTGGTGCATCATGCTTTGTCCCCCAGCCTCCACTAGAGGGCAATCGATGCCGACACTCTGGACCCTCCCACTCGGGTGAAGGAGAGCAGTCCTCTGGATGCTCAATCTTTCTCTCCTCCCTTGCTGACCCCTGATGACCCATGCTCATTCCCGAACAGGGGTTGCTGGTGTGGTGCGAGGTGTGGTGTCCAGTGCCTCAACCCTCAGCACCACCAGGCTGGGCAAACTATCTTGATTTTGATCAGTTCTTCTGAAAGAGTTTATATATTAAATTGTGGCATTTAATTTTTAGATGCAGTTGGTGCCTTTGGTCCTATTGGGAACCAAGGAGAGGCCGAGTTCAGAGCTCAGCAAAGTTGAGGCCTTGCATAACACTGATACAATCACAAAGGAGGTATTTTAATTTTTCTTTCTTTTAATGCTTAGTTTAAATTAAGAGCTTTGGGAGGCAGACTCTAATTTAGTGTTACTGTTTTTTGTAAAGAATTCACTTACTAATTGATTTCTTTTTTTAGTTGGTGGACATTTTAAAAGCAAAGCATGGTTATTTGAACCCGACTCAGCCTTTCAAGTTGTTGCAAGTTGTTGCACATAGGAGCCCAGTGGAACTCCATTCTCACTAGAGGGAAAGTTTTACAAAAAACAAAAGATATTTGTGGGCACACACTGAAAGGAGATAAAAACGGATTGAAAATAAAGTGGCCTGTTTGCCGTGTTTTATTGTGGGCTGAGGACTGTTGCCCTTTTATTTTTGCCATCTTAACAGATTAATTTGTATGTGGTAGCTTTTTTTAGCTAAGAATTTTCTGTGTTTCTTTCATATAGAGTTATACATTTTTAATTTTAAAGGGTGTTGTTTCCAGTATTTTGGTTTGTTTTTGACTCTTTTTAGGTTATATTATGGTGCAAACAAGAAAGCAGACTAGTCAGAGTGAAACTTAAAGGCAGGCAGGCCTTCATGAAAATAGGTCTGGAAGAAAGTTTTTTCAGCAAGTAATCTCCGAAGGAGAAATTACAGACTCCTTAACCAGCCCAATGCAGGTTAAACTGAAAACCAGAAAGAAGCAAAAAAAGAAATATAGCCAATCCCTTAAGAAAGGTATTATAGGTGAATCTAAAAAGCAAACAAAGATGAATGAGCATTTTAAGAGAAGTGAGGAAATAAAAATGCTAGAAATAGTTTCAGGAGAGCAAGAACAAACAGGCCAAACATCTACACCAACTTTGGACTGCCCCTGTTTTTTAATCTCAGCTGGGCATAGACAATTGTTCTACCTTAGTTAATAACAACACACATATGAGTAAAGGCCCCAAAAGGGATCCTTTGCGGAAACACAGGAAAGTGAAGAAGAACAAGGTGTTTCAAAAGAGTCAGAACACTTTAAATATAGTTTGTCTCCAAATTTGTTTTTTTCTCTGGAAGTTTCTTTAGTAGATTTAGGAAAGGAGGTCTCTTTAGTAAACGGAGATGTTAACAAAGAACAGGACCTAAGTATGCATAATAGTTTTTCACAGAATAATGCTGAACTAACAGATATAACAAGACAAGTACAAAAGACTATTGCTGGTTTGAGAAACTTAGATTTTAGACAGAATTCAGGAAAAGATGTGAGTATTATAAGTGATTTTACTGGGTTTACTAATTTTGACACACGTGTTCAAGAAATACTAAATGGAAAAGACCATACCCTGAGGAATTACCATTTTAGTTTTAAGTGAAGATCTAAAAAATTCCATTAGCAACCCTCATGTTGCACATCTATTTCTGATGGAACAGATGTTAATATAAAAAATGAATTAGATATGATTAAGCAAAGTATTGCAGAAAAGAGTTGTAAATTAGAAGATATTTTACAGAAATTGAATGCATTAGTGTTTCAAAACAAGTCTCCCTCGCTATTAATCAAGGAAAGTGTACATGTTGTACAGAACATACAAGATGCACTGAACGATCAGGAAATATAACCAGTAACTGAAATGAGAACAAATAGACCAGATTTCTCTTCTCTGATTATACCAGAATCCCCTCAAAATAGAAAAAAAAATTAAAAAAACCAAGAAATTAAAGAAAACATAGGAAAAGGAGAGAAAAGAAATGGGTACTTGTAGAAGAAGAGAGGACTGAACTTCCACTTATAAATGTTCTGGATGAACAGACATCTCTGATTGTAATACCAGGGGAGGGGGACAATGAAGCACTGGAGAATGTAAGTCTCCATAAAGTCTCTTTAGATCCTGAAAATCAACAGATATCAACATTGAAGGTAGAATTGGATAAAATAAATAAATTAATAACTACCCCTACAAAAAAATAGGCCTAATGCTCGACTACCTCAAATCGTTAATAATTAGTTAATGGTTAATTATTCCTCAGTTTTGCTTTGGTTGATTTTTTCACATGCAAATGAGTTAGTGGCTAACTCCTCCTGGCTCAGCCTACTGCTAACTAATTCTTAACAGTTTCAGCAGTTAGTCATTGAAATATTTCCTAATTAAGAATAAATGAATCCCCATGAATTGAGTATTAGTTTGGCATTCATTAATTACTAGTTGAGCTTATGTAATAAGTAATTTACGATCAATACTCAACTTGTTGAGCATTAGCTGATAAGTAAGTAGCATAGTTATTAGTAAAGAATAACTAATTCTTAACCAGCTCATTTGCACAGTGCTGCTAGAAACTACCCAGCTGGGAGTCCAGGTAAGCTGCAGTAGCACATCCACTCCTCACTGAAGGTGTCACACATCTTACTGAAGCACCCTGAGGCACCCCTCCACCCCCAAAGCCAGAAACTAGTCTCTGTCTGGGGTAGGTTCCATCCTGCCAGCACAGCCCTGGGGGCTGGCCTGAGTGTTAAACAGGAGGCAGAGTTAAGTCCCAAATGACTATTTGAAATAAACTGCATTTATGCAAGAAAAGACTCCCTTTCCCAACTGGAGTCACTTGTTTGTAAATTTTGAAGTCACCTATTAGCACATAGACTGGGTACATGCTCCAAATGTGCCACTAAAAATTCAAGCAACTTTATGGTACCCATCAAGCAATCAACTGATAAGTGCTGAGTAAACTGGGAGTGTGTTGCAGAAATGCTAAGGAAGTGCCTTATAGTTATTCCTGATACACCTCAATGGAGTACCTTCTCATTTGGGACACACTGCATTACTCAGAAAAGCAACTTTAGAGTGTGTTCCAAAATGTTACTAAAGTGCCTTGGAATTATAGTATATACACTTCAAATTGAGTACCGGACTCTGCAAATGTACCTAAATGCAATTTAAGTACCTTCTTGAGTAAACTTCAATCTTTCAGTGTAAAATATTCTCACAGTTAGGCACAATTGTAAATTAAAACTTCTGGAAGAGCCTGTGTGCCCGCGATCTGGTGGTGGGCCCATCCCGTGTAGCTTCAGTGCCCTCCCAGAGAACTGAACTAGGCAAATCTAGACTCAGAACATGCTCTTGCCCTCATGTCAGTTTCTCAGCTCTGACCTGACTAGCCACACAAATCTACAAGCAGAGCAGGAGTAAGAGCGGATGGGTATGCATTTTATTTTTTTAATGAGGGTTAGGAGTCCTGGAAGCCATCACATAGGGGTGTACAAGTACCTTTTTCAAATTTTCACTGGCAAAAATGTCTGCATCTCAGATACTCTGCTGTTCACTACTCACTATTCATATTCCTTTTCAGGCTAACATCCCCCCAGTCAGCAGCATGGTGTCAAATAGTGTTTTATCACATAATGACCAAGAAAACCCTAGAGATGCAACATTTCAGTGGGGTCCATCTTCATTTAATTTTACAACTTGGAGCAGAATCTCAATAGAGATCAAGATCACTTTCTTTGGGACACACAGTGAGTCAGCGGCTGTGGCTGGGCTTGAACGCAGATATCCTGCTTCACAGTTTCAGAGACAATATTATGATGGAAAGATGATCCAACTAACCACAATTCAACACTACACCCACCCTTCCATATCTTAGGACATTTACTTACTGGTGGTGGGGCTTTCTTCAGGGAGCCACTGGTGTACTTTCATTTCTGCTCATTGAATTAAACACAGTGAAGTCTTCATCTTTCTTAAACATTAAACAATTTTTCATAATTTCTTGAGAGTTAAATCCTGAATGTGTTCAGTAAAGAAAGGTACTGGTCAGATACACTGTTTAGAAATGCAATTGAAGTCCATACTAGAGCACATTTTTCTATAATGAAATTCAACGGACATTGTCCTCAACTTTCTTTGCATCTTTCTAGAAATTTTGAATACCCCCAATACAGCATTGACACTCACGGTGCAGTGGAAGGAGAGGAGACTATTGTATCATGAGTAAATGCACTCTTTGGGGGTGTTCCTAATGTTCAAGAAGCATGCAACAAGAGTAGATCAAGGATTTGAAACAAAATGTTGGTAATAAATACATTATTTGCATGCATTTCAGTTAAGCTAAAAAAAAGCACAGCGGTTTAAACAATCAAAAACTTGAATGAACTGTAGAGAAGGTAAGCAATCATTAAATATATTTTTTCAGTTATATATAATATAATGCAAAAAGGACTGACAAGTGTTCATTTAATACCAACTGTATACCAAAATGTGTATGTGATGGTCAAACAACAAAACTTTATAAAGTAATTTTACTGTAAACAACATTTTTTTCCAGTTAGCCTTATTTCTCCCCCATGCACTGGCAGCCTCCATTATACCAGCCACCCCAGCCAACACCCCCCAGGACTTGCTATCCCTCAGAGGCAGAACAGTCTGGGTCGTCAGGTACAGGGCATGAAGGCAGCTGGAGTCATCCTGCAGCTGGAGTACAGATTTTCCTAGTACTCCCCCTAAAGTGCAGCATGCCCCCATGCACAGTACACCTGACATCTGCCTCTCCTCTTCCCAACTCTGGTGGTTTCAGCCTGCTTATCCTCAGCCACTGATAGTATCTGGCAAGCACCAAACTCTGCTCCACCCCACCCTGAGATGAGCAATCCAGCAAGAACTCAATCTGCTTCCCTCTTGCTGACCCTCCAACTCCCAAGATAACACTTGAAACTTGGGTCTTCAGCACTCAGGTACAGCACCATCACACTGCAATGGGTGGGCCTGCAAAAATCAAGATCTGTAAAATGTAAACTGGTCTGCACATCAACATGTGCAGTCGTGGTCCTGTCATATTATTTTTGTGGCTATTTCTGCACTAGTAAACACAGAATCTGTCAGCAGACAAGGACCATATGGCCCTCCTAGTCTGCCCATTTCCCTACTCAGTGCTGCAGCCCCAGATCCTATCTGGTGCATTTTAGTAAACTGGTAGTAACTACGCAAGAACCCTAACAGTCATTAAATAACCCCTAAAAACACCATAATGATGACTTTTGGTAGGGGACGGGGCTGCAGGCACTCTGTGGGCATTGCAGTGGGATCGGGGAGGGGGGACACCTAAATATACTTGGATCATCTTTGTTGGCAGGTATACATGTATGGGACTATTTGCCTAGCATAATCATTATGCTGTTTTAGGGCTATGGCTACAGTGCTTGGTGGCCACTTGACTTGCACAAGGAAATTATAAGCCAGGCTTTATGAACTAAACTCTTTATGCAGGCCAAAAAATGTTAAATATGATTAAAATAGCTTCTGCGGTAGGCACCATAATGTTATGGGTTGCCTGCCTGGAACTAGTGTCAGTTGCTCCTAAAAATGCAGACCCTTCCATTTCCATGTGGAAAAAAACAAGCTGGAACATGCAGATGAAGCTGCAATAGAAGCAGCTGCTTTGTTGGATACCATATGGGGTTCAACAGGCCTGGTCACAGGTGGATTAAGAGCAAGGCTAAGCATACAACAGCAGTGATACAGTGTGTTGTAAAGCACTGTACTACACAGAAATCCATAGTTTTCAAAATGCTGTTGTACTACAGTTCAAATACCATGGAATGTGATTGTACCCTTCTGTGGTAAAACAGCATTCTAAACCCTCCAGAGGCATGCACAAGTTAAAATTACTGTGAAAGAGAAATATAAAATAATGCATGGAGAAGTTTGGTTTATGGGGATTTTACAGTATGCATCCTGAGGTGTGTGATGCCCCATGAAGCCTGAGGGTTTATATGGGCATCTCACACACACTGAAATGGTGCATAACATCCCCATAGAACCACACTTCTCCATGTTTTATTTTTTCATTTACTGTTTTTTGGTTTAAATTGTGTTGACAGTTTGTGAGGGTATCTGTTACTGCCGACAAGCTTGTCTCATGATGAGTGACTGATTGTGTAGCGCTTGTGAACGTCCAGCACTAGGACAGCTTGTTCAGTGGTTTTTCAGGTGATGCTGCGATACTGTTCTGTCCGTGGTGTATGGAGCTCCATAAACAACGAATGTGGTTTATGAAGCTGTTGGGCAGTATCAGGCAGTGGTTTATAACCACTAACCAGTAAATATAAAAACAACAATGCACATATTTCACATAATAATATACACTATAAAAACACAGGATGCGCAACTTTATGTATAACCAGTGTGTTGTGCCACCTCGGGTTCTGATTCCCATGGAACACTCGAGCTTCATCCTCGAGGTCAGAGAGAATCACATGCCCTCTGTAGCAGAACACACTGACTGTGCATAGTTACCCATTCAGTATTTTCTATATGTTGAGTTACCCAGTTTTGATTGCACATTAATATGCCTGTTTCATTTTGGGCATCATTTTCAAACCACTAGCAAGCAGGTAAGAGCTTTGCTGTGGAATTCTGGCATGGCCATCACCGCAAACAACCCCCCCCCCAGTTTGGGCTGTCTTTCCCTGCACAAGACTGATGCCTCCTCCTCCTCGGCATGCTGCAACAGGTATTCCCTGATGTACAGTGGCACCCTCTTTCCACTCATTGGATATGGATCTCTCTCTGGTTTCTAGTGGCACCTTCTTACCACCCCATGCAAAGTTTTCTGTTGTCTAGTGGCATTAGTCTGCCTTTCCCAATATTGTGCCATTCCCTGGTGTCTGGTGGCCCCAACCTTCATCTCTATGATAAACACTATAGTGCATGGTGGAGCGTCATTGTGTATGGAGATCTACACACTGTGGTATGGTCTGGCATGGAGACAGGGACTCAGTTAAGCCACACAAGGGCAAAAGTATTAGATATCAGGAGGGCATCTTTCAATGAAATGTGCAGATGTTTAAGAGTAGCCCCGGTAAGAGTGGGGTGGAGAAACAGTGGGGGAGACTAAAAGGAGTCATTATAGAGGTAACTTCAGAGCCAACTGTTTAACACTCACAGCTGGTCCTGTCTCTAAATATGGCCTAGATTTCTCCACACTTGACAACACCCACTGGGCGGCACTCCATCTCACCCCCCCCAACTTCTCCCCCGTTGCATATTGCCTTTGTTAATACCAGCATGTGCTCAGCTGTATCGATGTAATTGCAACTAAATTGTATCAATGTAATTGCAACTAAATCGTATAAATGTATGAAACCACTCTGTGTATCTCTTAGGATGTGACTTGTATGCTGTAACCTAAATTTTATGCTGTAACCAAAATTTGTTCTTTCTGTCCTCTATGTGACGAGGTACCTTTGGAAATGAGCCTCTGGCTCAAAGGTTGTAAACTGATGTACAAATAAATAAATAAATTAAATAAATAAATAAACTAACCAATGCATTAGGATAGAGGCCAAAGGAAAAAGAAGAACAAAACCACTATGGTTCTCTAAAGAGGTGGGAGACTAAGTAAGGACTAAAAGAGCAAGTTTCAGGAAGCATCAGGGAATCCAAAGGGAGGAGAAGCAGGGAAGGCTGTAAAAAAGCCAAGGCACAGACAGAGAAGGGTTTAGCAGACTGTGAAAAAAAGGGGAAACGATATTCTACAGGTACATAAAAAAAATGAGGGGGGGATTGTGAGGCTCAAAGGGAAGGAGGGAGAGTGTAAGAGGGAGGATTTAGACCAGGCAGAAATACTGAACAAATACTTCTGTTCAGTATTCACTGAGGAGGGAGAGGGTCAAGGACCACAGTTGGGGAGCAGTGACAATTGGGCGGAGAAGTGGACACCAGTCCATTCACAGTGGAGAGAGTTCTGGAGGAACTCACAAAGCTAAAGGTGGATAAAGCCATGGGGTCAGATGACATACACCTGAAGATATTATGGGAGCTACACAGGGAACTAGCAGTGCCTCTGGCCACTCTTTTCACAGAGTCACTCAACACAGGTGTGGTTCCAGAGGACTGGAGGAGGGTGCATGTTAGTCTCACTGCACAAAAGTGGCAGTAGGGTGGAAGTAGGGAACTACAGGTGAGTCAGCCTCACTTCACTGGCGGGAAAGATCATGGAAGTACTGCTGAAAGAAAGAACAGTGGCACATCTGGAATCTATTGGTGCCTAGGATCTAAGGCAGCATGGATTCACATCAGGAAGGTCTTGTCAAATGAATCTGATAGATTTTGTTTATTGGGTGACTAGGAAATTGAATCAGGAAGGGGCCATAGACGTCACCTACCTAGATTTTAGCAAAGCCTTCAGTACCGTCCCACACAGAAAGTTGGTTAACAAGATGACTAGTCTGGGTATGGGGCATAAAGTGATACACTGGGTTAGAAACTGATTGACAAACAGAAGGCAGAGGGTGGTGGTAAATCAGATCCAATCCAGGGAGAGGGATGACAAGCAGGGTACCACAAGGCTCAATTTTGGGACCAGCTATGTTCAATGTCTTCATTAGTGGCATTGCAGAGGGGCTGAAAGGAAAGGTCTGCCTATCTGCAGATGACACCAAGATCTGCAACAGGGTGGATACTCCAGAAAAAGTGCAGAAAATGAAAAGGGACCTGGAGAAGGCTGAAAGATAGTCGGAAGTGTGGCAACTGAGGTTCAGTGCAAAAAAGCGCAAGATAATGCACCTGTGTAGGGGGAACCCTAGGGAGAGCTACAGGATGGGAGGAGGTGCTGTTACCAAACAGGAAAGGGACCTAGGGGTTATCATATTTAATGCCCTTAAGGTACAAAAGCAGTGTACAAAACCTGCAAGGAGGGCCAGTGACATGCTGGGGTGCATAGGCAGGAGGTATTACTAGTAGGAGATGAGGTGATGCCATTTTTATAAAACACTGGTATGGCCTCACCTGGAGAAATGCATGCAGTACTGGAGACCACATATGAGTAAGGACATTAACAAGGTGGAGGCTATCCAGAGAAGGGTGAGATAGATGGTGCACGGCTAGCATCACAAAACATATGAGGAGAGACTAAGAGACCTTAATATGTACTCACTGGAGGAAAGGAGGATATACCATGAGTACAGCAACAGAATATGGGCAACAGGTAAAAACAGCGACTCACATTGGGTGCTATACTCTTGGGCTACCCTGCAGGGGTAGCAACTGTACACAGATGTGAGGGTAGTGGACGGTGTCAGAAAGGGGGGTATAGTGAGGGGAAGGGGAGGGACAAGGAAGGGGTTTTGAGGGACGAGTATGCCTGCTGCCACCGAGATAGCCTTGTGGTGTGGGTGGATAACTCTGGTGCAGCAGGTCCAGGTTTCTGGACCAGGTGCGCAGAAACTCCATTGCTGCTTGCGGCACTTAATTTTTGTGTGATATGGAATTTTGCCCCTGCCTGACTTGCATCCCGCAGGAGTTGATAATCTATATTCAGAGGGGTGCGGGTGGGCACAGCCCCCCAACACTTTTTACCCTTTCTTGTGACATTTAAGTTTTTTGGCTTCCTGAATTTGTATATGCAAGCAATGATACCCTTCAGGGTGGGCGGTATTGGGCAATACCGGTCCGCCCAGAGGCGTAATGAGGCCCTGACATCGCAGGCGGAGGGCCTTATAGCCTTTGGGTGGTCCAGTATTGCCCATACCGCCCACCCTGGAGGGTATTATTGCGCTTAGAAACTGGGTATGTGTGTCAGTTTTAAATATGTAATTAAATAACAGAGGAAGTGACTACAAATAAACACAAAGAGCAGGAAAAATGTTTTTGTTTTTTTTTGTAAAGTAGTCCCTCCGTTTATGAGCTGTTCTGTCTGCTGTTGCACCCCTGAAGGTATTCTGTTCTGCTTCCACCCCCCCACACTACTGTCTTAAGAAAAGATGGATGAACTAGAAACAAGAGCAGCGGTAATAGTTATTTCAAGTGTTTATTTGTGTTACTTTGGCGGCTGTTGATAGCATGATTGTGACTGGGAGGCACTCTGACCGTGGAAGAGAAAATAAAATGAGACACGCTGTTTTGGTGACGGTGGTTTAGATTTAAAATACTGCCAGGATCCTAGTGGGATGTCAACACTAGGCAGTAGAAAGTGCACTTCCATCTCTGCTGTTTGTGGTGGGGATTTTCACTAATGGCTTTGTTTAAGTATCGCTGTCCTCATTGCCTACCCTGCAGAGCTGAAGTCCACTCTTACCATTTACTTTTTGTTTTGTTGTTTGCTGGTTCCCGATCCTCGCTGCCTGCACTGAGGACCAGGAATATGAAGAGAACTGACATAGGATTCTGTGGAGCTACAAAGACCATCCCTGCCAGTGGACATAAAATGTTAGGTAGATCTCTGTAAGGGGCTGCTTGCTTAACACATGGGGAGATCGGGGCAGAAGACAGTGAGGAAGGGCTGTAGTATGGAACTGGCACGCTCACGCCATCACTCCATCAGCGAGTGACTAAGAAAAAAAAATATTTGTATTTATTTTCTTTTTTATACTGCTGTGAATTTCTTTTTTTACATTACAGGGTATAGTGTCTGGGCTACGAAATGAGTGTGTGTGTGAGTGGCTCTCGCTAAGCGAGGTTAAAAAAATGGCGTCAATTTTAAATGAAAATTAAGTATTTTGACCAATTAGGAGGTAAGGTAAGCACTGTGATATTTCACTGGGTTAAGGGGTACTGTATGCTGGTACTTTTTATTTCCTGGGCATCTATTGAAAGTTAATGTACCCCCCTGGCAAGGGTAGTAGGTAATCAGATGCCAGGAAATAAAAAGCCCATTTTCTAAGATGTATATAATACCTTTCAATAAAGAAAATTAAAATAAAATTTGCATTTATGATGTTTCTTTGAATTTAAAGCAGTAGTACAATGTGAAAAAAAATGCGCTTTTTTGACAGTTTATTCTCTGTGCTCTGCTGAGCATGTACCTGGTACTCTTTCCCGCCAGCACTGTGCTATCACCCCGTAATTTGTTCAGTTATCCTATGTTTTTGTTTACATTTCTGCTAACTGCTGCATTGACAGCAGTAGTACTAGATAGCAGCCGCCATATTTTCTGTGGCGCTACAACGGTCGTAACGGATCACTTTCTGGTTAGGTAGTACTGCTGCATTAAAATGTACAATAATTAAAAGTACATGCCTAACACAAGATAAATACCAACTAGCATGCATCTGAGTAAAAGACTCAAAGGGAACCTCCTATGAAATTAGAAAGACCACCCTTATCTAAAATGGCTGCAGAGCTCTAGATGGACATCTTGCATACTCCGGGTGGCTTCCATCATGCAGGATATGCTAACGAGAGCTGCCAACTCTGACATTTGTTGGTAGTCCTCATTAGCATAACCTTTGTGGTGGAAGCCATCCGGGTGTGTGAAATGTCTACCAAGGGCTCTGCAGCCATTATAGATGGAGCGGGTCTTTCTGATTAAAACCACCAGACAGCAGGTAAATAAAATAATTTGTTTTATGCTAAAAACCCTAATCGGGCATTTCTACAGCAGCTGCTACACTTGGGGCTGTATAGGAATGTCCCTTTAAGAAAATTCTCACTCAGATAAAATGTCTTAAATCTGTCATTTTGTTATTTAAATAAGTTAACTGTAATTCACATAATTTTGCTTACTAGTTATTCTGGATGTACAACATGGCAACATTTTATAGCTAAGTACAAGGAGTACAGTTACAACTTTGAAACTCTAGAAACTGACCCACAATTTAAGCAATATTACCTGATGAAGTGAGCTTCTCCTGGTCTGTTATTGACTTGGAAGCTGTCAAAGGACACGAGGTGAAGCAAAGGCTCTACCCTTTTCCAAGGTCAATAACTCCAGAAGATGCCCTACACTTCAGAGGGTAATACTGCTAGTGTAAGAATTTTTGGAAACTCACCTTTTGGTGCATTTTAAACAGTGTGAGTGGCTGGAGTGCATGCTTAGACTATATGTTTACATTAGCAGACTCCTTCTGTGAAGTTGCCTTCTTGCGTAGCCAGGTAGTGCACTAAGACATTCAGTCCAATGCTCTAGATATACGATGAGGATTGTTTAACCTTTTGGTTGCTGGAAAGCACTTTGCCTTTGGCCTTTGTCTTAAACTTCAGAGTTGCACAACCCCCCAACCCTGTCCCCATAAATGCATGGCCTGCCCAATATTTCTAAGGAAGTGACTATGTCCTATTGAGTATTGCTTTCCAATTCAAAGAAATAGAAATGAAAGTCCGTGAACCATGCTTAGCCTAAATATATGCTGCAATTTTTATTTTTCCATTATCTTTTAAATGTTCCTCACCCGCAGTGTAGTTTACAACTGCAGTGCCAGTACCAGTGGGGAAATGTCGTCTTTGGGCTCACAATGAGGTGGGGCCAAAGTATCTTTCTAAGGAAGTGCCCCGCTGCATTGTGTGGCCTCGGCTGCCCAGACAACAGTTCCCCACCAGTGATAGCACTGCAAATGTAAACAAAACTTTGGGGAAGGGGAGCTTAAAGAACTGCTGATACCTCAAAACTTTGAAAAACATACTGTGTGGGTGCAATTCAGCTGGCATTCTGTATATATTCTATAAAGTTCTCCTGTTCATTGTTTATTACTGAGAACACATGAATACATGATCTTTATTTCTTAGAGTTCATCTATCTCTACAGCTGACTCCCTACTTCAACTCATAATCCTCTGTTGTGGCATAACAAACTGTTGTCATGGGAGAAACTGTGATGTCAAATCAGTGCATTATGACCTCAGGTAGGGAGAAAGCAGCAGGAATAGATGATTCAGGAGCAAAGAACCTATTGTCATTCAGCTGACCGCAGTAATAATTAATGAGGAGGAAAAATACAGAATTAATGTGAAATACAATCTGAACTGTGTATAAATATTATTTTTTTTAAGTTCTACTGAAGGAATCAGCTGCTATTTAAAAGGTAAAAAAATTTCCAGTCTTGTTTTAGGTTCCCAGGCACTCTTTTCAATTTCTTTGAGTTGAAAAGCAGTAGCCAAGGAGATAGCCAAACGTAGTAGCAATAACCCACAACAGACTGTGGGTGAATTACATATGAACATACAAAGAAGCCAGCAGAAGAAAGCCATTTGGTCTGTCAAGTCTGCTTGTATTGCAGGGTCCACAGCTTGAACTAATGCCCCTGCCTCCCTCCCTCCCTCCCTCCCCACTCCTCCCATTCTCCCTACCCATGATTCTTACCTTCCCATATGCCTATCCCAGCCTCTCTTAAAGCTTCCCACTATCTTCAACGAGATGACCTCTTCCAGCAGCGCATTCCAAGTGTCCACCACCCTCTCTGTGAAGAAGTGCTTCCTGACCTCCTTCTAAACCGCGCATCCTCCAGCTTAAGACTGTGCCCCCTTGTGTTATGGTTGCCACTCAGATTAAAGAAACTCTCCTTATCAACCTTATTTATCCCTTTCAAGTACTTGAAGGTCCCAGTCATGGCCCCATCTCTCTCCTGTTTTCCAGGGCATACATGTCCAGTGCCCTTAACCTCTCCTTGTATGCCTTGCCCTACTGACCAGCTATCATCTTTTTAGCCCTCCTCTGGACCTTCTCCAGCAGGTTAATGTCCTTTTTGAGGTGTGGGCACCAGTACTGAACACCATTCTCTAGATGTGGCCTTACCAGTGATCTGTACAAGGACAGTGCAACCTCCTCTCTCCTACCACTAATCCCCCTAGCTATGCATCCCAGCATCTTGTTTGCCTTTGTTGCTGCTTTCTTGCACTGTGTGGAGTACATCAGGTCACTAGTGATCATCACTCCTAGGTCCTTCTCCTCCTCAGATGCAGATACTCAGACTCCACCCAGGTAGCACTCTGTCCTGAGATTCTTGGCTCCAGGATGCATAACTTTGCATTTATTGGCATTAATGCCAAGCTGCCAGATCTTGGACCACCTCCCCCAGCTTTTCCAGATCTTCCTGGAGGTCCGGTATCCGTTCAGCTGTGTCCACTCTTCCACAGAGCTTGGTGTCATCTGTGAATAGGCACATTTTTCCCTTAATGCTATCCCCAAGGTCACTGATGAAGACATTGAACAACACCGGCCCCAGCACCGAGCCCTGTGGGACCACACTGGTTACCTCTCTAGTGCCACATAACTCTCCCCCCCAAACCACCCTCTGGGTTCTGTCCATTAGCAAGTTTTCCACCCATTTAGCCATTGTTTCCCAAACTACATGATCCACCAACTTCCTGATCAACCTTAAATCAAGATAGAGGATGTCTACCGCTTGGCCCCTGTCTACTGTCTTAGTGGCACAGTCAAAGAAGTCAATCAGATTTGTTTGACACGATCTCCCCACCTATGAACCCATGCTGCCCTCTCATCCTGGAGACCATGTTCCTCTAGATATTCCACCAACCCTTCCTTTAGTATGGTCTTCATGAGCTTGCCCACAATGGAGAATTGGGGCATTAAAGAGCAGCTTCCTAGTAGCTGCCTGCCCCAGCCCGTTCGATTCCTTACCTGACTGGAATCGAGCTACTGACATTTGGCATAAAAACTCCATCAATTCACTAAGTTACATCCCTTGAAATTTTGGAAATCATGATGGTGCCAAAAAAAAGACCGCCTTCCCGGTAAGATAAATATGCCCCCATGTTGGCCCATGCAGCATAGTTTTGTGATGTCAAAAAACAAAGGCTGCAGGAGTGCACCCCATTCAGTTCTATGGGGCTGGTATTTTCTAATATACTTAAACCCTTTAGTGTTGGAATTTTTTCATATCAAAGCAATCGATCAACAAATAGGGATCCTATTAGTCGATCAATTGCTTTGACATGAAAAAACTGAATGGGGCGCACTCCCACAGCCTTCAATTTGTGACATCACAAAACAGTGCTGCATGGGCCTACGTGGGGGGTGTGTTTGTCTAATCGGGAAGTCAGTCTTTTTTTTGGCACCATTATGATTTCCAGAATTACGAGGGATATGACTTTGTGAATTTAAAGAGTTTTTAAGCCAAATGTCAGTAGCTTGATTCCAGTTAGGTAAGGAATCAAATGGGCTAGGGGACAGTAGCATTGCTGAAAGTAGGAACCTGCTCTTTAATGAGTGCACTGTGAGGCATGATGGTAAAGCCCAAGTGCTGTCCAGCCACCAGTGAACTCCAATAAATTTCCCTCTTTTCATGATGGTGGAATAGTAAAAGAACAGTTTATAGATGTCAAACCCTGCATCACCAACCACCTAGCAAGTGAAAGTTTACATTTAGCACCATTACAGGTTAACATCCTAGCGCAGATAAGAGATCTCTTACCGGGTTCCTGTGGAGCCTGGGATAATGGGGTCTCAGGAGACTATCCAGTTGTACCTGTGAAACAAAAACAGCAATGGGGTCACAAAGGATCTGCAGCTCTTTATGAACTAATAATGACAAACAATGTAGGATAAACAAAAAACAATACTTATCTGATACATGCGGTCAGTGTCCTCCTTCACCCAGTCAGCATCCTGCCAGACCTGTGGACATATAAGGGAAAATGGGTCAATATGAATAATAAGGATCCCAGGTTGCATCTGGAGTCGAGCAACACTGCTCAGTATGTGGGACCTTCAATTAAGGGTAAAATAAAAAAAAAAAGAGTTGGTGTGTTTGTCAGAGGTAGTTGAAGTAAATTGGTATCTGTATTATCTGTGTACTTATCTAGGTGCTTATCACAGGTGTCAGAAGGGAATTGTTATCTGTGAAATTAACTAAGTGTAGAAAGATTTGCAAAGTAGGGGGAGTGGCTTAGCTAGAAGGAGCCAGGTTAAGACCAGACATAAATACTACCCTAGATAGCTTCTGCCAGAGGACAGACAGAACTCGAGGAGGAAGGAGCTACTGGTATAACTAAAACTTCTCTACTGGGACTAAGAACTAGATTTCTTGTACTGGGACCTTCAATTAAGGGTAAAAAACAAAAAAAGGAGTTGGTGTGTTTGTCAGAGGTAGTTGAAGTAAATTGTTATCTGTTATCTGTGTACTTATCTAGGTGCTTGTCACAGGTGTCAGAAGGGAATTGTTATCTGTGAAATTAACTAAGTGTAGAAAGATTTGCAAAGTAGGGGGAGTGGCTTAGCTAGAAGGAGCCAGGTTAAGACCAGACATAAATACTACCCTAGATAGCTTCTGCCAGAGGACAGACAGAACTCGAGGAGGAAGGAGCTACTGGTATAACTAAAACTTCTCTACTGGGACTATATTGCCCTCCACCCTAAACCAGTTCTACTTTTCTAGGCACAGGATTTAACTGGCAACAGGAACTTCCTGTTTGGGAGCAGGAAGTGAGTGATCACAGAGCCACCAAAGACTCACCATCCTAGAACGGCAAGAGTAGCTCTCCATCCCCCCCCAGCTGCTGGAGGTCTGACTCTGAGCAAGTAAGGAGACTACTAAGAAATATAGGAACTTCTTATCTCAGAACAGGAAGATTAGGAGATAAAAGGGTGCAGAGGCAGTAAGTAAGTAGGGAGAGAAGAAAAAGAAAAAAGAAATAAACAAACAGAGGAAAGAGTAAGTATTCCAAATAACAGTTAGGAGGCCAGAAAAAAGACATGATGGGAGTGGTGCAGTGCAGTGGCTGTGGAGCAGCAGTCTTCTGAGAGATGTTTTGGAGGATGCAGTGTTGTCCCATCTGCAGACACCTCTCTGGGCTGAGGGAGGAGGCTGCTCATCTCCAGGCTGAGTTGGCCAGGATTTGTGGGACCTCCTTTCTCACCCAGGGACCACCAGGGTCAGTGCCACTGCCTCAGAGGTTGCCAAGAAAGAGGAGTGGTAGGACCACAGTGGGCTCAGAGAGGGTAAGGGTGGTGGAACAGAGGCTCATCCCTCCAGTTATACATCTCCACAATTTCTATGCCATTCTGGAAAAGTGTGGTTCCTCTATGGAGGCACCCAGAGTGGAGACCAAGGAGGATGCTGGGAACCTCCACAAAGGAGACCCAAAGGAGGGTGGCATGGGACCCCACAGGGGAAGGAAACAACTCCTGGTGGGGGACTCCATTGTTAGGAAGGTAGAACTAGGGGAGGAACAGGAGAGGGAGGTAAGTGCCTGCCTGGCGCCATGGCTTGAGAGACAGGAGCGATCCTAAGGATTGCAGGAGCAGCTGCACAGGGAGAGAGCTGGATGTCATTGTCCACCTAGGGACAAATGACCCTGGCTAAGAAAGGATCAGAGCAGTAAAGAAGTATTTGTGGAGATGGGAGGGGCCTTGTGGACAAATAGCACACACGTAACTTTCTCGAGGTGCTGCCTGTCTATGGCACAGGTGAGGCTAGGGTGCTCCACACCATGTGATTCAATCAGTGGTTGAAAAACTGGTGCAGAGCTCAGGGATTTGGCTTCATTGGAGACTGGGAGTCCACCTGGAGGGATGCAGGCCTATACTGGCATGATGGTCTGCATCTGTCCAGGAGGGGAACCAGGATCCTAGGTGATAGGTTTAAATACTTCACTGACAAGTATTTAAACTAGCCAAGGGGGGAGGCACTGGAAAGGAGCAGGGAAATCCTAGCCCCCCCAGAATATCAGGGTACTAAGTGAGGTAGACACCAACATAGAGATGTCAATAGGGAGAAACGCAGGGGTAAATGGAGAGAGTGACAAATGCAATAAGGACAGGGATGGGGCAAAAAGGGGTAAGGCCATCAAGAAATGGAGGGTAATGAGTACCAACACCGTAGTCTGGACAACAAGTTCCCAGAACTGGTGGCCTTGATGGAAGAGGGATGCCTGGATATTGTAGCAGTCACAGAAACATGGTACACAGAGAACCATGACTGGGATGTTAACATACCAGGGTACACAACCTACAGGAGAGACAGGAAGGGCAGAAGGGGGGGAGTAGCTGTCTATGTAAGGGAAGGGTTAAAGAAACTGATCAAAAGAGAAAACAGGGAGGAGAGGAGGCACTGTGGGTCACCTTAGACACTGGAAATGGCACCACAGTCCGTACAGGGGTTGTATATAGACCCCCATGTCAGGGAGAGGGAATGGACAAGGATATGATAGAAGGCATACTTAGGATGGCAAAGAAAGGGGAGATACTGTTGATGGGGGACCTTAACATGCTAGATGTTAACTGGAGCACCTTTACGGCAGCCCCATCCAAAAGCAGGCTTATTCTTGATGCCCTTCAGGTGGCATGCCTCAAACAGCTAGTTTTGGAACCCACTCATGAGGGAGCAATCTTAGACCTCGTACTCTCAAATGGGGACAGTGAGAGGATCTCAGATCTAGAAGTGGGTAGCCATTTGGGAACAAGTGACCACCAAACAGTGTGGTTCACAATAAACTCTGCTACAGAGTCAAGCCATACAAAAGTGAGGGTTCTGGACTGCGAGAAGGAGGTAGGGAAAGCTGAGGTGATACTGGGATGTATAGGGAGAGGTATCACCAACAGAAAACAGGAAGTTGTTATCCCCCTGTACAGACAGTTGGTGAGACTCCATCTTGAGTACTGCGTCCAGTTCTAGAGATCCCATCTCTGCAAGGACATAGACAGGATGGAGGCAGTTCAGAGGAGGGCAACTAAAATGGTGCAGGGTCTGCAAGAGAAGCCATACAAGGAGAGATTAAGGGGCTTAATATGTATACCCTTGAGGAAAGGAGGGAGAGGGGGGACATGATAGAAACATTTAAGTACCTCAGTGGAATCAATAAAGTCCAAGAGGGTAGCATCTTTCAGAAAAAGAGATGTGCAAGAACAAGGGGACACAATTTGAAGATAGAGGGGGACGGCTCAGGGCAATGTGAGGAAGTATTTTTTCACAGAGAGGGTGGTGGACATGGAACAGCCTTCCTGAGGAGGTTGTAGGGTCTAAAACTTTGGGAGAATTCAAGAATGCATGGGACAGACATAAGGTAATTTTTGTGGGGGGTAGGAAGAAATAGGCTGTTGGTTAAATAGGATCTGCAGCTTATCCTCTAGGTAGGGAAATGGGCAGACTGGGTGGGCCAAGCGGTCCTTATCTGCCGTCAAAGTCTGTGTTTCTATGTTTCTTCCTGGTTAAACTCATAAATAAATAAATAAAAATACTGATCAGCTGGATCAGTTGGGAAAGACTTATAATGGTTAAAAAAAAGTGTGTGTGTTGGGGGAGGGGGAATACAGAGACTGGTACCTCACCATTGAACTGGGTTTTAGAATGGACTCTGTCACTCAGGGCCATCATGCAGGAGAGTCAGTGCCCCTATAACTGATTTTCTCTTAGGGGTGGGGGGCCATTGTACTCCAGCAATCAACTGACACAAGCCAGGATGAAAACACCAGCTGTTATCCTTCTTGCACCATTGACAGGGCTCTGGACTGCCAAACTGCTAAAGCATCTTGGGATGGGTTGCCATAGCAAATGAGAGGAATGACCCTTCCCCCTCTGCCTTCCCCCCACAGAGGGAGTGGCTGTACCGAAGGTCCAAATTTAGTCCATGGGATGGTGGATGATGTAGCTACATGGCAGTATGGCACTTCTCCATGGTGCAGGGCCTGCTCTCACTGTGGCTTCATGCAGGCAACTGCTATTTTTCCCCAATTTTCATGCTGGCCCACCTCATGCGACAGTGCATAGTCTTGTCAGACCTCACCATGTGCGCAGATCCATGTATTTTTGAACTCTATCAGTCCACCACCAGAAAAAATGAGAAGAGCCAATGTCCCCACCGCTTTCAGCAACATGGGCATTGTATTCACTACGCCCAAGCAAAAAACAGAAGACTCTTCCATCGTACCAACATGAGTAGTTCAACATCCTACAGTATTGTCAGCCTCCCTCTCCTCCAAATAAAACTAACAGCCAGCTTCCCTTAACTCCACAGTCTCCCTCCCAACAATGCCTCCCCTTTCACCAGCACAGCCAGCTACCTCAACACATGGTCAGCTCCCTTCTCACTCACATTACACTGCCCTTTTCCATGTGCTTGCCCAGGTCACTACACACGGTCACTTCCATGGACAACATCCAACCGTACATCTGGCTAGCCTCCCCTTCAAATAGGGACTGTACCCCACAACACCACCGGGACCACCGTACTGACCACATATCCAGAGTCCACACCCTCCATTAGCAAAGCACTCCTTACTGGCACACTACATAAGATCAGCACCATTCAGCCAGCTCCTCTCCAAGCACAGACCAAACCCCCAACACCAGCATAATAATCTAGCAGCCCCCAAGCAAAATCAGTCACATGTCTCCATGTCCAAATCAGCTGTACCACCAACCATGGTGAATCACCTTGCTGTACATCACCCCCCCAACCACCACCACCAAGCGCATCACACTAGTGGTACCTCTAACACCTCATAGAACTGTTTGTCTTACATTCTGGAACACTTGCCTATGCAACTGGATGTAGTAGGCAGGCAACAATCTCCCTTAAAGTTCCTTGCCCATTAGATCCTGCCCAATATGCAGGCAGAAAATGCTGGAAGACACAAAATAAAAAATGCGTTGCACTATGCCTGGCAGCAAACACAGAATAATAGCCCCAGTAAGCAGACACCCAAATCAAATATAAGCAAACTGATCAGATGAATTTCTTATTCCCCCTCCCCCAAACACCTCACAACACAACACAATATAATATATATTATACAGGCAGCCCTGGCACAGAAAACTGCTGTAGGCTTTCCTTTTGAAGTATTTGTTTGCAGCTTTATTTCCAGGGCTGTATTGCAGATGTGACTTTCAAAAAAAATTACCCCTGCAAGATCTGTCTCCTCTTTGTACACAGCATCACCAGCCTTAGCCCCCCATGCCACAACACAACCAGCAGACAAACGGTGAGCTTCCAATTTTTTTAAAGTTCAAACTGGCACAGGTTTTAAAAGGAAAACTGCAGTAAATGAGAATGATCGACCTTTAATGTGTGCTGGCAATAGGGTTGCCACCTTTTCAGAAGCCCAAAGTGGGGCATTTCTTACTGAAACATGATTTTTCGCATGACAATCTGTGACCTCAGCCAGTGCAACAGACTTGTTTTCTCTAATAGTCATAATCAAGACTAAATATTGTAGTTTTTTAGTTTCGTATTTTTTTCAGATATTTTAGCCAAGGTATTATTGTTTTCTGCAACATTTTGAGGAAAGTTAGAAAATATTTTTTCTACTGAACAGTCAGGACACATAGTATTTTTCCATGTGATTTTGCAGGACACAGCTGCCAAATCAGGATTGTCCTGTGAATATCAGGACAGGTGGTAACCCTAGTCTGCAGTGCTGCAGACAGGTATAGCAAAGCAGGGTTGCAGTGGGCCTGACATTCTTTTTGTAAAGGAGAAGCCTCTTGTACACTCTAGGAGTTTGTTTTCCTCACCTGATCAGCTGTGATTGTTCCTGGAGGTCTCACTTGTTATATACTGCGTTTAAAAAAAAAATCATTTGATTAGTAAAGTTTTTATTAATAAAATAAATAAATATGCATTCTGCCATCCATTTGAGCTTGAAGAGGTCCTTTTCATAGTGTCATCACAGCAACAGTCCTCTGGTGTCACACTGAATAATGTGGTTCCGCCTGTCAGTAAATGGGGACAGAAATAAGTGACACACACATTCATTCCAGTGGGTAGTGCAATGTGTCAGAGTGCTGCTATAAAGTTTCTGAACACTTGTTAATGACAGCATATGCTTAACACAGAGAATGTTTAAATGAATACATACTGTAAACAAATGATCTGTGTTGTGTGCAGTTTTCATTTCCTTCTGTATCGCAAGCTGCATGCACTTCCTTATTTAGTTTTTATTTAGAATGTCAGTGCATGGAATCCATTGTACCTCAATCCCAAGGTATTGCCACTTTCAGTATTGATTGGGTCACATACCTGTTATTTTCCTCAAAAAACATATCACAGGCTCACAGATTTAATCAGCACTAAGTGAATGAATTGATCACCTTTGAATTTCATTTTTCATTTTTTTTTCCATTTCATTTAATTTTTATTGGTTAATCTGGAAAGGCATGTGAGCATTACCGCCTGTTTACACAAGTGCCCAGCGTCACCTTTGAATTTATTAGCAATTTGGTTTTTCAGCATTACTGAAGTACTAATTCTACTGTAACTCATTGTAATACTGTATACCTTCCAAGGAAGGTCTGAAGCTTTGCTAGATTATTTTAGCAAATTTTCAGGAGATTTTCTGGAGGAAATAGTTTATATAAATGTTGGAAGTTTGGGGACTGCTTTGACCTCAGAAGCTCTTCAGTGCGTTTTGGAGCTTATACACGCTTCTGTGTATGTTGAATTCAGTAAATGTAATTACTGTCCTGCACCACAGCAGTGTCCTTTGTGTTTGATGAACACTGATGAATGTTGAGCCAACTTCTTGTAACTGTCAGAGCAAGAAATGACCACATTAACATCCATGTGTAGTGGGCAATGCGCAGAGTCCCCAGCATGGGATAGGGGATGGCTCTGGGAGCCTACGGCAAAGTGGGGATCTACAGTTGGTGGTTAAGTAAAAAAAAAAACAGAAATCCAAGGAAAGGGGGAGGGGTTCATACAAACACCAGCTGTCAATGGCCGTGCATTTAATTCCCCATTACATGAGGAAACAGCATGGTACTCTCACCATAATTTGATGTGCAGCCATACATCAAGGATTGCAGTCTGCCACACTGCTTCCTTCTTGCTTTTACTCACCTACATAAAGCTTGGTGTCACTTCTGCTTGTTTTAGTTCCACTCATTCTGGTCACTGCTTATGTAAATCCCTGAGGTTGATTTTTTGCATTAAACCATTACGCTATGTCCCGTATGTCCTCCCATTTTCACCAATCATTACCACATTCTTTCAAGTTCTGTGTTTCACAGGCTACTGAACCGGAAGCCCAACGCTGCAGTGCTTTCTTACCAGTCTTGGAGTTCTCGGAAGTCTAACACTGCAAAGCTTCCTGACCAATCCGTCTTTCTTTCAAGTTCTGTGAGAAACAAGTGTAACCCCTAGGCGGCGCTATCCCAAAGGATACTACCCCTGTCTGCATGACTAGGCACAGGCTGAGTGGCCTGAACTCAGTAAACGGTGCCTCCACCAGAAGGGTTGGTTTAAGGGTAGCGTAGCTGCTCTGGGTATAGCTCTCTGGGACACTGATACTCCACCCAATGGCTTGCACTGGTCAGCAGATGAACAATCACCATTCATGTCAGAATACAATGTTGAATCCATTCTTGGCACACTTACCACCAGGGCTGGTTCAGCTGCACTGGACCTGGAGACCCCCTGTAAAACAGGACCTGAAATAGAACAGTGCAATGTCAATACAGTATCTCCTCCACAAAGGTACACACTAGCCAAGTTAAATGCAGAAAAAACAGAATCTGGGTTATTCAGGGGATGTGAGCAAGGGTAGGGCAGCAATCTGGCATTCTATTTCCTATCTGATTTAGTCAGGTTAAACATGCATGCACTAAAAGTCCCTCTAGCACAATCACACACACCCTGGGTTCCCAGTTGTTACTCAGGCTAGAAGCATTGCCCGGGGTAAGCCGGCATTGCAGCTGTTGTTGGGGCCCTTAGAAAAGAAACAAGCAACATGCACTTTAACCCACAATTTGTATTCTGGAGCTGGATGGCTCAGTTCATAATGATCAACCAAAACAAATCAGATGACACACGATACAGTACATACGAACATACAAATCTGCCAGCAGAACAGACCAACTGGCCTATCAAAGTCTGCCTGAGTGTGCAGCTAGCACCCTAGATTGCAGCTGCCACAGTCTCCTCCCTACTGTCCCTCTCATACCTGTCATAGCCCCTGCCTTCTAGACCCTTCCTCTTGCTTTGTCCCACTCCTTCTTAAAGCTTCTGACTGTCATACATGTTACCACCCTGCTGGTAGCACTTTCCAGTTAGACACCACCCTCTCAGAGAAGTAGTGCCTCCTCATCTCCCTTTTAAAATGTCCCCCTCCAACCTTAGTCCATGCCCCCTCCTCTCCCTACCTTTCCTCAGTTTAAACACCCCTCAGTGCTAGGTTTATTTAATCCCCTCAAGTATTTGAATGTTTCAATCATATCCTCCTATCCCTCATCTCCTCCAGTGTGTACATATTTAGCTCCTGCAGCCTGACTTCATAGTCCTTTCCTTCCATCCCCTTTAACATTTTTGCTGCCCTCCTTTGTACCCCCTCCAGTAATTTTATATCTCTCTGCAGGTATGGCCTCCAGTACTGCACACATTACTTCAAATGCAGTCTGACCAAGGATCTGTAGAGATACAGGATCACATCCCTATGCATGAATGATAAACCTCTTGCAATACAAAGAAATACAAAATCACACATGCCCCCACAATGCAAAGCATCGTGGGATGCATATGCAAATCACCACAGAATATTATGCTGGTTCAACTTTAAGCAGAAATGCCTGGTGCCAAAAGGCCTCTCACACAGTTTGCAAAGAGTGCCAACAGAAGATACAGACACGTGTTTCGTCCTACCGGGACTCATCCTCAGTGATCCCTAGCCTCAACCTTCCAACCAGTAGTCCCTCCTATGGTTTTTGGCCCCGAAGTGCATCACCTTACAGTTCTTCACGTTGAATCATAGCTGCCACTTCTCCGACCATGTCTCTTGTTTGGTGAGGTCCCTGTGCAATTGTTTCCATCTATCCTCTTCATCCACTGCCGCCCCCATTTTGGTATCATCTGCAAACAGACTAACCCTGTTCCCAACTCCGTGTGGCTATATCAGAGATAAAGAGCCCAAACAGCACCGGCCCCAGCACTGAACCCTGCAGCACCCCACTTGTCATTACTTTGGGTGTCGAGAACTCCCCCCCACAACCACTTTCTGCACCCTCCCTTGTAACCAGATCTCTATCCACTTTGTCAGCTTTTCCCCACCCCACAGCAGTCAGCTTCCCCCCAGTCTCCCATGAAGCACTGTATCAAAGGCCTTGCTGATGTCCAAGTACAGGACTTTTACTGCATGATCCCCACCTAGCTCCCTTGTTACCCAGTCATAATTCTCTATTAGGTTTGTTTGACAAGACCTCCCCGAGACAAACCCGTGTTGCTGCCCATCCCGGAGGCCATTACCCTCGAGGAATGCCACCAGCCTCTCCTTCAGTATAGTCTCCATAAGCTTCCCCACTATGGAAGTGAGACTGACCAGCTGATAGTTTCTTGGCTCTTCCCTAGGCCCATTCCTGTGTATGGGCACCACATGGGCCACCCTCCAGTCCGGAGGCACACACCCTGTTTCCAGGGAGGTGTTGAACAGATGTGCCAGTGGCTCAGCCAACACCTCTGCCATCTCCCTCAGCACCCTGGGGTGGATGCCATCAGGACCTGGTGCCTTGTCCTCCCTTAACACCCTCAGCCCCTCTAGCACTCTATTCTCTATGATCATTTTGTCTGTCACCTCTTCCCCCACCTTCTTCCACCCCCCCAGTCCATAATGGTAGTGGGTCCAATCCTCTCCTTAGTGAAAGCAGAGCAGAAGTACTTATTCAGTATTTCAGTTTGATCCTCTCCCTCTTCCACCCATTTCCCTCCCCACTTTATCCTCATTACGTGTTCTTTGCACTTTCTCTTTTCCCTGACATATCTAAAAAGGTCCTTCTCCCCTCCCTTTAGGCCCTGTGCTAACCTCTAACTCCCTGAGGCCTTGGCTTATTTCACCCACCTGGCCACCTCCTTGGACCAACTCCCATAAGCCTCCTTATTCTCTTCCTTTCTTGTTCTCCTGTACTCAATGCATAGCCCTTTGCCCCTCACCCCTGCAGCACTCACTGTTCAGCCAGCATGGTTTTCTGGCTCCTTTCTTACTCTAGTACTGGTGCAGGCTACTGTGGCCTGTTAGCCCAGCTAATAACTTCCCACTTTTGCTCTGCATCCATCCCCGCCTTATATCCTGGAGTCTCCCTTGCAGTATTTCTCCCATCCTCCAAAGTCCACCCTCCTAAGTTCACCACCTTCATACCCGTGCCTTCAGTCTCCCCTGCCCAGCGTGAGTATGAACCACACATTGTTTGGTGGTCGCTACCAGCTAATGGGTCGTCAACCCTTACCTTCCCCACTGCTTCACCATTTTCCAGTACCAGGTCCAGTGTGTTATCATGACTTGGACGTCCACTTACCATTTGTGTCAGGAGGCCATCCTGGATCACATTCGGGAGCACCTGCTCCCTGGCGCTGTTGGTGGCAGGGGTGCTCGAGTCATCACCCACTATCACCACACTCTCCCTCCTACACACCCTCCTTATCTGCTCTGCCAACTCCCATTCCAATTCCCCTGACTGGGTTGGTGGTCTGTACACCATCCCAGGCTCAGTTTTCTACCCTTGGGAGTCCAGAAGCTGCACCCAAAGTGTCTCCATCCTCCCATCCTCCCCCTCGTCCCAGGTACATTTGATCCCTTCTCTCACACAGAGTGCTACCCCCCCTTCAACACCCCGACCCCTCCTGTATATACTGTACACTGGAATTGCTAGATCCAAGTCATGGTACTTAGTTGCCCAACTCTCTGTTACTGCAGCAATGTCCACATTCCCCTCTGAGAGGAGTGCCTGAAGTTCCACAATTTTGTTTCCCAGGCTTCTTGCATTTAGGGAGACCACCTTCCATCCATACCCCTCCTTTCTCTCTCCCCTCTTCTCCTTGGTCTGCTCCCCTCCTGTCGGTAGTCCACCCCCTTTTTTCATCTTGTTATTACAGGGTGGGGTGTCTTCTGCAATTCACACCGGCTACCCTGCATGCCCCTTCCCTGAGTCACTTCACCTCTGCCTTTATCCGTATCTAGGGGAGTGAGCTTACTAGGGTCCCCTATCCGGACCTTTCTACTATTCTCAGTCCTCTTACCACCTCCCCCAGTTTAAATCTACCTTAGTTGATATATACCCCTCAATTCCACCCTTTAATACTCCCTTCCCCTCCTCTCCTCACTCAAGTGTAGCCTGTCCCCTGCATACAAGTTACTGTTCCCCCAGATTCTTCCCCAGTTTGCCACTAAACCATATTTCTTGGTGTGGCACCATTCTCTCGGCCACATGTTGAACTCCTCTATCCTTCCTTTCTTCCCCATGCTCGCACATGGTATCTGGAGTACCTCTGAGTATGCCACCGACTCCCAAACCTCCTCACACTGCCTGCCCAACTTCTCAAACCTCCCCTTCATCACTTCTGCAGACTCCCCACCAAGCTGTTTGTACCTATGTGCAACACTTGGTGAGGTTTTTTCCTCCCCTTCGATGCGCACTTGAGCAGTGCCTGCCCTGCCCTTTCTCTGGTCAACCCAGGAATATCTTCAACCCAAATATGGCTGTGTCTTTCCCCCCTTCCATCCCATCTGATCCCTTTCAGTACAGAATCCCCCAGCATGAGTATCCCTCTGTTCCTGTCCCTTACCCCTTTTCTCTCTTTTACCCTTTTCTCTACTCCATAGTACATACTGCCCTGCCCCTTACACACTCCAGCTGCACCCTCTTTTTCTCCTACAACCACTCCCCCTGTTTTTACCTCAATCCCTGTCTCTGCCCTGCTCTTCTCATCCCCCCAATCATCTTACCAGCCTGACCTCTGCCTATTGGGCTTTCCCTATCAATCTTCCCTCCACTCCTGCTGATCTCAAACCCCTCCCCTATCCCCTCCATTGCAGATTTTGAGCACCCATTACCCACAACTCCACAATGATTTGAGCTTTGTTGCAAGGAACTACCCTGATGGTTACTCAGGTTACCCAGACCAAGAGGCAGGACTGACAAGATGAAAACCTCAGGATGGTACTCTGTTTGCCAGGGGAAGCAGGGCCCACATGATGCACCATGATGGTCGATCCTGTTTGATGGTGTTGAGCAGGGAGCCAACACCCCGAGTGGGTCTTTCATTGGATGAATCTCTGCAGCATGAGTGGCAGTCTAGGCTGAGATGGAGAGGTCCAGACCAGATGAACAGTTCAGATTGCTGTCCATTTTAGGTGCTGGATGCAACGTCCAGCTAGTGCAACACATTCAGGGGTGTGGGGAACCAAATCATGACCCACACTACACATTCAGCACAGTTATAACCAAAACAGCCAGATACCACAGTTTGGATGACAGTCCGGTTGCAATAAAGCAGTGTCTCTGTGCAAACCATACGCTCTGTGGTTTTCTCCAATTCCTGACATGCAGATCGCTCCAGGAGTAAGTCTTTGGTCCACACCAGGAAAATTTACTCTCTCACAATTCAGGATTCCTGTCTCAATAACAGCAACCTGGACAAAGTCTGATATCAGATTGCAAGCATCTTTACACTGGAAGATGGTAGCAGGCAGGCCAGACACAGCCTTCCTGCCGAATCCCAGCACTACCTTGCAGGAGCAGCTGCTTGAATTACTTGAGCAGTTCACTCTCTCAACTCCAACTCTACACTGACACACTGCTGCAGGCAGATCTGGGATTTCCCAGTGATCCAAAAGGTTTGGTTGGTTGGTCCATCAGTCTGTCACAGAAAGGGCCAGTCCAGGTCCATTTAGGTGACAGACAGTAAAAATTACAATTCCTACAGAAATTCACTCCCGCAAGGCATCTGGGGACAGTCTCCATTTTAAGGACCCCGTGGTGCCGATTGGTCCAAACTGGTAGTCCAGTACCAAAATGGTGTTTCTTGGCAGAAAGTCCATGCTGCAAAGGAAAGCAGGTTAGAAAAATTATTATATTATTATTATTACTAAAGCAGATAATCAGAAAGTAATCGCAGATCCTATTAGGGCTTCCCCTGTGCACTTAGAGATGGCAAAATGAAGCAGCTGTAATGCTGCCCGGGTGGGACTCAAGCCTGAAACCACTCGGTTCCCACCCAAATTAATTATAACCCATGAGATAGATACCTCTTAAAAAAACAGGCACAGAAGCTAACAGGGCACTCTCATGCAAGCACATTCAAATGATTTAGACACAGAACACCAGCCTGGCAGTGGGCCTTAGGCAGGCCCAGGAAGACATTTTAGGAACCACCATTTGTGGGGGTTACAGCAGTATAATATAAAAAAGATGACTCCAGATATGTAATTGTGCTGTTCCAGACTGACAAATAATAATATTGTCCACAACATGAGTCTCAGTGGATCATAGAATATCATTTAATATTTATTTAATGATTTATGCAGGCAACCACTATGGGACATTGTCTAGGGTGTGGAAAAGAAATCTGGCAGACAGGGTGTGCAGCGTTTGCTGTGCAAGAGTGCTAATGAGAGTCAGAGCAGGCATGAAACAGATCATAATCTAAACTATAATATAAAAGTGCCCAACAGGGTTAGACTGCATGGGAAGGGGCAGAATTATTCAAGTTGAGCAAAGAATACTGGCAACACCTATACTCCCCAAACTCTATGCAGTAAATGGACAGGAACTGGAATCACAAAGGCAATGCAATATCCCCCAGAAGCATGTCTTTCAGTACTGGGGCATTGATTGGTAAAAATATGGCTGCCCCAGGGCAGAGGTATTGATCAAGGGTATAAGACTAGTAATCCCCCACCCCAACTGCTATTCTGTAACAGGGAAGTGGTTTGGGGTGCATAGATGGTAATCAACCCCCTGATCCTCCTGCCATTCAGTGCCGTGGCAGTCGCCAGAGCTTAAGAGTGCAGTCCCACCACCACATAGGACAGGTAGGATGGTGGTGTTCCTTCTGGTGGCTGAGAAGGGAGGCAGTTCTAGCACTGATCAGGGATATCCAACATTGTTCAGATAGAGTGAATGTTGTGCATGCTGGTGTTCCATCTTAGTTCCATTCTATCAAGACTTGGGGAAACTTTGTGAATGACAGGGTACAGTACACATTGCAAGTCCATTGGTTGGCAGGATCCACCAATGGGCTTCTAGGTGTACAATAAGTGTCATTCACAGACAGCTCTATCAGCAGGCAGCAGTGGCAGCATGTGAGTGGTTTGAGCTGCCCACTGACATTAGGACCATGCCATGATGAGGGCGAGGTGGGGGGGCGGGGTGCCTGAGTGGGGAGGTCCACTGGACCACTGGGTTGATCTAAGGGATTGCGGCAAATGTGTGATTAGGTCAAGCTGGTGGGAACGGGGTCAGTTATTATTCCTTTACCACCGTGATGTGCAGCATAAAATCAGAGTGGTGGGCAGGGAGTGGGGTTCACATATGTTTTATTTACTCTTGCAGTGTGTGGCATACAATTGGGATGGCAGGCAGGGAAGGGACACTGGACTGCAAGAGTGGGAAAGCTGTCAACTCCAGTCTGCAGTACAGTGGCCTGCCTGCCAGTGGGTGAACACCCACTTATTCTAATTGTTGTAGATTTATCTTAAGGAGGCACATCTCCGGACTTGCTCAAGGGATGCACCTCCAATGTGGATTGTGAATGGGGCTGTGCACCATATGCATGGGCATGCCCCCTGCACAACCCCTCCAGATGCACTACATAACATTAAGGGTGGTGTGTGATGCGCATCAATTCCTTGCCAGAATTGCACCAGTGCACAAGTTGGGGTTGCACCGGCACATCTCGGATGTGCTGGGTGCATCCTTTTTGTGACTCCTGCCCCTGGAGTGGACAGTACTCCTGGACAGGTGAGTCCATTATCAAGTAGCTAGTGACTGCAAAATATGCTAAGTTAAAATCTCAAGTAATTAATAACTGAGCCATTTCTTGCATTTCAAGTAAAACAACTGAGAAATGTTCTAAGTCATATAAACAACTAACTCTCAAGCTGGATTATGTTTAAGTAGAAAACTTCAATTAATTCCTAGCTGCAGTATTTTTTAGTCTCATTTCTCAACTAATGATAAGTAAACAGAAACAATTCCCAACTAATTGCTAGATGGCAAAAGTTAAACATTAATTGAGAAAAACTCCTCAACCAATGATTAGGCATAATGCTTAACATTTTAGTTAGCCATTACTTAATGAAAAGGTAATCATTAGTTATTTGTTAACTTATTTTTTTTGTATGGGTATGTGCCGCTCCCTTGGACATCATATGAAGTCTCAAGTCCTATTGGTTTAAATGTCAAACCGAAAGAGTAGAGATAGGGGAAAAGAAAAAAGTACATCAAGGATATGATTTGACTATACCCAAAGAATATGAGTTATTTGATATAGACAAATGTGCAGTAGTATTTCTCTATGGTCTAACACATAAGAAACAAGGTTCTCCTATGATATTGAAAGACAAGATTATGCATCTTTTCAGGGCAGTTTTAGGGGTTGAGGTACTCGATTCTGATATTGTTAAAATCTGGGAAGACAAATATGATTTAGGTCAAGACTGTATTTTTATCTTTTGCCCAGTTCCAAGAATGGCAAACCATTTATGCATAAATAGTAGAAGGTTAGAAGAACTTGGAATGTCACTTGATTTTATTAATAGAGACAAAATGAACAATGTTGAAAATTCTTCCAGAAATGAGATTGAATATTTGAGCATTTTTGGAATGAAAGAGGTGGAATATGAGACACCAGAAAAGTTAAGAAAATGCTTTTTAACTTGTTCCAATATGTACTAGAAATCCAACCTGGATCCCTTAAAATAATGAAAGCTATTAGAAAACAGAGCATGAATAAAATGGGACAAATTGAACATTCAACTTAAAGGGAGAAAAGCAATAGAACATATATTGGGAAAAAATCTCATTTTTGGATGAATTAGGAATTCATATTATGGAAAGTGCATCATTGAAAGGAAGCTTTCTTAGATATGAGTGGGGAAATAGGGAAAACCTCATGGCAAATTTAACTATGTCCATTTTTGGCCTAAAATGCCTACTTAGAGAAACAGATAATACATTGAAACTTGTAACCTCAGACATATTAGGCCAATTTCTAGACATTCCACTAACTAAGGAAAATATTTCCTCAGTTAAAAGACCCAGTTGGGATGTAAACTATGACCAGATTTTGATTTCTTTGGACTCAAGGGAACTTTATGAGAATATTCTGAAAAAAGTATCTGTCTTGGATAAAATGGGTATATACATTGTTATAGATGAACGAAATAAGGAAAATGTTACTCAAGATAAAAAAGGGGAATATAAGGGAACCATTTAATGACCTCACAAAAACTGAGACTCAAGATATATGAATAGGAAAAAAGAGCCTACAATCTTTTTATAATATAGAAGTGGAAAACCAATATTCAGATTTGATGAGCCCAGGTGGTTGACTAAATACTCCAACTCAAGGAACACAAAATGTAGAAGTGGACTTAAATTTTAGGTTGATCACTTGGAATGTTGCAGGTTTAGGGACTTGTATGGCAGATGCAGACTGGAGAAAATTTATAGAAAGAACACCACATCTTATGTTTACAAGAGACTTGGCAATCGAGGGATACAGATGTACATTTGAATGGTTATGATAGCTTTCATATACCTGGCAAAAAATATGGTAATAGAGGGAGGACCTCATGAGGTCTTGTTACATGCTTTAATATTCTTAAAAGCATGAAGGTTTCAGTAATAGATAGTTCCTCCACTGCACAGGCTTTCTGGATAGAACTCCCAATATGTAAATTTGCTCTAATCAATGTATATATCCCGCCTATAAACTCAAAATATTTCAATGAAACAATATGGCAAGATTTGGAGGACATTATATACAAAACTCAAATTTTTCAACCAGGTTCTAAATTACTGATATGTGAGGATTTAAACTCCAGAATAGGACCTTTTGATGGTTATGCAAATAATTAGATAAAAAACTGTCTGTTTCATAAGTCAGAGGATCTTTGTAGAGTTTCCCTGGATAAAAAAGTAAAAAAGATGGGGAAAAAAACATAGATATTTTAGTGGTATATAATGTGGCCCCTGTAAATGGAAGATTAATACCAGATAAACCGAGAAAGTATACACGTTATGATGCTAGAGGACCTTCTGTTTTAGATTATTTTCTTTGGAACAGTAGTATGAACTATTGGCATAGCAGCACTGTATAAGAAAGAAGTGAAAGTGGCCATTTCCCAATAATTTTAACAGCTTCAGACCAAATAATTTTGGAAAATCAAATACCTTCTCAAGAATACACACAAACTGAAATAAGAAATCATAGGAAAATAAGATGGGACTCAAAATGTGATGAAAAGATATTGGTGGTATTGCATAATATAAATGCCTCATATTTATTTAATCTGTCTAAAGGGGAACTGGAATTACAAAACATAGTGGAAACTTGCTTTAGAGAAATTAGGAACTTATTATATAGAAAAATGAGAGTTACACAAAAATTTAGAACTAATAAATCATGGTTTGATTGAGAATGCCACATGGTCAAAAGAAACCTGATGCGATAAATCAGATGTATAAAATCATCAAAGGATAAAGACAGATTTAAATTATTAAATATAACTAGAAGTGAATATAAGAAACTTTCAAAGGAAAAACAAACTCTTTTCCATAAAAAACAATGGCTATATATGTTACACGTTATAGAAAGAGGGGATCAACAATCCCTTTGACAAATGGTTGCCAAAGGCACTAATAATAGCAATGATTTATTAGCTATGTTTATACCCGAAGACATGTGGCTCAAACAATATAAAAGTATTTTCTGCAACCCAGACCAATTGGATGAAACACCAAAATGGGAGTTAAAAGTTAGAAGAACATCTTTCAGAAATATAGATAAACAAGAAGTTTATTTTGCAATAGTATTGTTAAAGAAAAAAAAGGTGCATTGACCTGACCAAATTCCCCCAGAAGTATTCCTGGTTTCCCCTACATTTTAGACACAAATCTTAACACCATTTTTCAATAACTGCATTCAAAATAGATGCATTCCTAATGGATGGAAGGGAGCAACACTTTTCTCAATATATAAAAAAGGTAATAGGAAAGACGCCAGAATGTATCATCCAATTTCTCTTTTAGATGTGGACAAGATCTTTGCTAAGATCATCATGAATAGATTATTGGAACAGATAATACATCTTGGAGATCTAGCAGAACTTCAAGCAGGCTTTTGTACAGGATATTCTGTTGTAGACAACACATTCATAATAACTCACTTGTATGAGAAATATGTTGCCCTCAGAAAACAAAAGCTTTACATTGCATTTATTGATTTTAGTCAGGCCTTTGACTGTATTTCTAGAACAATGCTATGGCAGATTATGTTTGATTGGGGGAATTGATCTTAATTTGATTAGCATCATCAGAGAATTGTACTCATACACATGGGCAAAAGTGAGATGGGGCACACAAGGGCAAATATCTTCCCCCTTTTTTACTAATAAAGGGGTTAGACGGGGTGTATAATAGCCCTTTACTCATATATATATATATATATATATATATATACACTGTGTGTGTATATATATATATATATATATATATATATATATATATATATATATATGTTCTTTGCTGAATTATTGCAAAATTGACATAGATTCTCTAAGGTAGGAAACAATCTTTGTCCAGCACTCAGCTATGTGGACAACCTCACATTATTGGCACTTACTTCATCTGAGTTACAGAAAAACTTGATGAATTATCAAAATATGCACATAAATACAGGGTACCATCTAAAAATTAATGACGTAAAGAGTATATTTTGGTTTTGGATCTAGAAAAGCGAATATGAGTTGGAAAATTGGTGAAAACCGTATAAATACAGTGAAAGAATACACATATTTAGGTTTGTCCCTCCAAAGTAATCTGAGATGGACAAATCATATAGATAATCTAAAAATTAAACTTAAACAGACCTCTGCTGCCCTTATGAGTTTTAATGATAAATATGTCAGTAATACCATTTTATCTTTGCTAACTGCAGTAAAAGTCAAGTGTTTTTCACAGATTACATTCTAAAGTGAAATATGGGAAACAAATAACAACCAAACATTAGAAACTCCATTAAATAAGTTACATAAAGTGGCTTTGGGCTTACCCCCTACTGCACTAATGGTGCTTGTTAGAGCAGAACTGGGCATACTTATCACAAAGGCATCAACAGATGCCAAAAAACTTACTTATTGGATAAAGTTATTAAGGATGAAGACATATAGACTACCATGTTTATGCCTAGAGGAAAAAAAGAAATGCAGTTTTTGGGGTGTAAACAGTCAACCTGGTTCAAAACTGTAGACTTGCTCATTCAGCTATATGACTTAGATTTTCTGAAGACCTATATATATCAAAAGAGATCAAAACTGGCGCAAAATATTATAAATATATTGCAAATCAGATTATAAATTTTCATACAGTTAAAGATTTAAATCAAGCTGTTGGCATGAGAATCTCTGATTGGCTAGTAGCACATGATCTGAAGCATAAATTTAGATACTACTTAAAGTATTAACTGATCAAAAAAAGTGAAAATTATACACAAGATATCGCTTTGAACTTTTTCATAGTAAGCTACTATCTGCTTAATACTCTAAATCCATGAACATATCTGAAAAAATGTGTGAGTGCAATAGATTAGATATAGAAGATTTGGATCATGTGATTTTTTTTCCAGTCATGGTATGATTTGCCTAGAAAGTATTGGCCAATATGGGATTTGATACAAACCACAGACTCCACTATACTTTTGGACATGATGTTTACAACAAATGATGAGCATGTCATTAATAATGTAGCTTCTTATCTAAATATTATTACACAAATTCGTCTAAGATATACAAAATCCAAAACATCATAATATTGCTTAATTCTTAGAGCCTGTATGTATATATTTATTCACAAGTATTTCAATATGGTATGCATACTGTTAGGAGATTTGCAAAATGTTGTAGTGCACCAAATAATTATTTTTATAATCTGTTATATTTTTTTTGTATGTATACTCTGTATTTTGTATTCTTTTGTATTTTCTGTCTTGTATTTTCCATTTTGTATTCTGTATTGTGTATTTTGTCATGATCTTTTGACTGAACAAATAAATTAATACTACTACTACTGTTGGAAGTACTTGTCAACACACTTTTCAGTTAATTGGATTAGTTTATTAAGAAAATAAATTTAATATCCTAGTCAACATAATTCAAAAATGTCATGTTTTATCAATACACAAATATACTCAGATAGCCCTCCAATAAAAATGTTTTTGCCATTGATTGTTTATAAACAGTTTCACTATCCCAGAGTGGCACTCTGCCAGTAGACCCCCAGGAACAGATAAAGTTTATTGCCCAAATGATCTTCTTTTTAAACCCTGACATAAACAGCAGGACCATTTGGCCACATGTGCAAACTTATAGAATGTGACCTGGATGACCTCCCGGTATTTTCTGGGACTCTTCAGTCAGTCTGCCAATTCACTGTTTGACAGCACAGAAGGATAGTAATTTACATATCCCCACTCCTTATCCCTCCTAGAAAGCATGCTCCAGTGTGGCAGCCTGGCATTTTGTGAATTAGGACCAGCAGAAGTGTGAGTGAGCTCCACCTCTCTCTTTGGAACTTCCCTTGCCAGCCCTGCTGAAAGCGTATGGCACCCCATGTCACATGCTGGGTGAATGGTTGCATGCCAATGTAAGGCCACTCTGTAAGCGACTACTCATCCCTTCCCATGTGACACTTCTCCTCTTGGATCACCGGGGCAGTCATACGATCAAAGAAGGTGCCCTCTCTCTCTGAGGCAGAAGGCATCCAAGCCAGATACCCTGATATGATCTTCTTGGTTGCCACCAGATGTCCTGGACTCTGGGTATAAACCTGGCTAGTCTGGATGACACAGTGGCTGCACTACTGCTAGGCTAGCCATCTGGTATCTGGACCTGATATCTTTTTCTCTGTTTTTTTCCCATCCCACTACGATACAGTTACTAGGAACTCCAAACAAGCACGATGCACAGAGACAAGCCAGCATCCTCCTTCCCTCCTGCAAAGCAGACATCTGGCTGCATGGCCACCTATGGGCCACTAAGTGGTGTGGTGCAACAGGAGTCTGATGATTTTCCTCCAGGCGTAGCAGAGTGTCAGCTGGGGAGCTCAGTCCTCCCCTCCGGCTGTCTCTCTGGTAATTCAGCATTGTTCCAGTACCTGGGCTGCCAGCTTCACAAGTAGAAACACTGCTGCTGTGCCAACTGGCCATGCTGGTATACAAGATTTGAGTGCAAAATACCAAAAATTTGAATTCTAGTATTCTGTCTGAAACACCAAATTTAATTTAAAAGGCTGTAGCCTGGGGTTTGATAGGGCAGTGGATGACACACACCATGTCCCCTACCAAGCGTTGCCTAAGCATGCATTCCCCAGATGTCCTTTGGATACTTGATACTTTAATATTCTATCAATAAATATTTCTGTTTACTTTTCAAAACTGTGATTGCATCATTAATTAATCAGCATTTATTTCCATCAGTGGAAGGGGGGAGGGTACCATTAATTATACAGTTTCTTAACATTTTCAGAGTCAAGCAATTTAATTAGAGTAACCGAAAAAAAACCCACCAGAACACTCTGTGTATGTGAAAGTTGAAACTTGTGATCCATATCCAGTGGAGATGTGAGGAAAAAAATGTGCAGAAAACAGATAACCTTATGTTTTTTGCAAATGGGCAAGGCATAGGTAAGTGATACCATACAACATGGTAATAAAACTGCCACTGATAGCACTACAACATGTGATGTACATATGGGCATTAACTTTTGTGAGTTTAAATGTGATACGGCAGAAAGAGACAAGGCATCTCGTATATACCAAGGGATTCTGATGTGCATAGTATTATCACACAATTCACAAAGAGGATGTGGTATGTAAACAATATGGATTTGAATTGTTTTAAAATAATCATTCACTGGCTGAATTTTGTGCATTTCATGTGTGTGTGTATACCAACAGGGAAAACTGAACATGGGGGGACTTGAACAAGTGCATATCATGATATCTGTTTTCACTTATACTATAATTAGTAATTTCAATAAAGCCGAAATAAGATGCATACCACCAAGTCCAAGTATACATTACAATAATAATTTATAAATCTGCAATTACCGTGTAACAGAAGGGCACAGCTAAAGTGGGATACTGTCATTGGTTTGATTTCTTTTATTCAATAACATGCTACCTTAAACTTCCAGCATATTAAAGGAAGTAAAAAATATTAAACTAAATCAACTTTGCATAGAAAACCATCTACACCAATAAGGTGGAATGGTGTAAGCATGTATAAAAAAATTAAGTCAATTTGAGATACCTAATCAACTTTTATTATTTTGCCCCCAAAAATATTACTTTTAATTTTAAATAAGTGAAACTCATCTCATCTTTGTGAAAGCCTCTTTTGTATGTGAAACGTCTGAAGTTTTCTTGTCTTCCAGACCCTGTTGGGTCTTTTTTGAACTTTGTGATGCTGTGAATAAACAAATAAATCGCTCTTCTATGAACTGAAATACAGGACTCTTCATTTGTGCCTACTTGCATTACTGTACATTGGTGAGTGCCATGACTTTTGTTCTAGTTAAGTTAAACTGGTACTTAGAGTAGTCTGCATTCACTTTTGACAATAAATGCTCCAGTTAGTTGTACTTAAAAGCTGTATTGTGAGTACTGTAGATGGAGAGCACAAGGGGTCTATAATAAGAGAATATGCAGTTACAGGGAGATAGGAATGAGCTGATCAAATTCATGTAGTGCTTTTAACCTAATATGAAATCAAATGCAATTGGCTTCTCTACCCTGTAACTCTAGCTGCAAATTTCAATGTCAATATACAGTATTGCATTTTCAAATACCTGCAGAAGCCAATCACTACTTTCAAGAGCAGCTGGGGCTGGTGCACTCCCCTGCCCTACATCACCAGAGGAAGACCGATAAGAATCACTGATGGGTACCCTGCCACAGTAAGCTGCTGATATGGACTCCTCTAATATATTGTGAGTACTTGAGCCAGACCTCTTAGGACTTGAACTGCTGCTGTGTCCAGAACCACCCATCTATGGGCTCAGTGCAACTGAGGACTTTACAGTCACTATTATGCTATATTAAGACCCAGATATGGCCTGTTGACTGTGTGCACTCGAATGTAGCATTTCCCTCCTCCTCATTCAGATGATGTTGGAGGTCAAGTCTGCTCCTAACACCCTGAAGGACCTCCGAATCCTTCATCACTTCTGTAGACTGTGTCCTAGTTCTTTTTCTGTTTTTGCAGCTAAATTGTTTGTTAAAAATGTTTAAGTAATAAGAACCATTGCTGGTTGCAGATCCTACAGAAGCGGAGCAGAAAGATGTTCACTGTCAGCCCCAGGCTGTTCCTTTACCCATGCCTTTGAACTGATGCATATTTTGCATTTTTGTGATATCCCTTTCTATTTGCTGGAAAATTTGATGTTATGAGAATGTTGGTTTATAAACTGGGAATGTGGGCAAAATATATGCTGCACTTAGTTTCCCCCCCAGCACTGTACCTGAGGGAGCTGATATAAAACCCACATGGCAGATTGTTCTCATGGTGGCTGCAGCCCTTCCCACCACACTGCCATGATGGTGCAGCTAAAACCAGTTCACCGTTATTACTTAATCAACCAGGCATGGGCACAATCTGAATGTCCTTTCATTGGTATAGAGACTTGGGGAACAGAAGGCTGTGCCAAAGCTAATGTGCCTTTCCAATCTAGCAGGAGACAGATGTTCCCCCTTCACCTAGCCAGTGAGCAGTAGTACATGTCAGATTCATATCAAACAGTGTCTTCAGGGCCAATCTGAGGCTCTGTCTGACCTTAGCCTGCTTTCAGACTTGAGACACCCTGTATATAACCTGTGGGTGTATGCCACCTCAGATGGGTGGCAGCCCTTAACCTGAAAAACACATTTCTAGGGTCTCTGGCCAGTTTCAGTACATGTGTGCATGGGCAAACAGGTCAAACATAAAACCCAGATGATTAACTTTTAGTTAAAAAAAATAAAAATCAACATCTAATTCTAGATGGAAGGTGCCTAAATGCAAAACAGGTGTGTGTGTGTGTATATGTGTGTGTGTATGTGGGGGGTGTGATATGTGTGTGTGGTTGGTGTGGGGGAGTCATGAGGGTAGGGGAATTGGTGCTTATCATCTACCCTCATTTCATACTGCAAGCAACTGACAGGAATTTATTTTAACAAATATTACTGAAACCTGAGGGGCTGAAGTTTGGATAGACAGCAAACATTCTTTCAGTGCACACATTGACTACCTTTCTATTAAGTTGAAAGCAAGACTCAGCTTTTTCTTCAGGAACAGAGCACTCCTTCTCCTTGACATTAGACGTAGACTAGCACAGGCCACATCCCTGCCACTGACAGACTAAGGTGACATCAACTGCAGTTGTGCCACTGCTTCCAACCTTTGCAAGCTTGATATACTGTTCCATCAGGCTCTGCACTTTATTACTAAAGCACCTTTCAGGATGCATCACTGCGACTTATATAAAGAAGTTAGTTGGCAACCCCTCGCCACCCGATGGCTACTCCATTTAGGTACCTGGACCCTCAAAAGTCTACTAAACAAATAACTGACCTATATCTCTTCACTTGTTAATATTTCCCATTGCTCCTACTTCTTTAGGAAATCTGCCTACATCCTCCTAAATGTACCCTGGATATGTAACTCCCTCAGCAACGGTGCCATTAGCTACGCCATCCCATCAGGCATGGAATCTCATCCACAGGTCACTCAGGTTCACCAGCATTGTCTCATTAAATTTTTTCAGATCCCAGACCTACAAATTCTTCCCAGTAGTCTGTCACTGCCATAGGTCCTAGCATATCTCCCTATCCACCCTGGCCCCTGTCTTCCCTAGTCCATCCCCACCCTTACACCCAGGACTCCTTCTATAACCACCATCCTTGGTCCCTGTCCAACTCTCTCCCTTGCTCTTTCATCCTCTTGCAATTTCTTGCACTTTTTCCTTTCCCCCTCAGTCAGACTCCTTCCTCGTCAGAAGTAGTTATGTATTTCTCCTTACCCCCTTCCTTCCTTCCTTCCTGCACTCTCAGCCATCTTGGGAAGCTGACAGCAATCATATAAGTTCTTACTGATACTATTTTTTGTTCTTCCTCTTAATATGAATTTATTCCTGTATGCTTCACTACTGTTTTTCTTTTCATTGACCCTGCATGTATTTCCTAACAATTATTGTTACTTTATGGTGTGTCACCACTGCTTATGCAGGCACCGGATTCCGATCTGTTTTATTATTGTTTTTACTGACCATATATGCACTTTCTTTCTACCAATTATTGTACCTGTATGCTGTGTCATCACTTTGATTGTGCACTGTTGTTTAACGTTGTCCTTACAGGACCTCCTTGAAAATGAGCATGCTCAATGGAGTCTCCGTGCCAATAAACTTAAACTTAAAATAGCCTCTGAAGGGAGGAATCAGAACCAGACTGAAAAGTTGTTTCCAACAGAGCAGCCTAAAAAAATGACATGTCAAATTCTCCCCATACTTGACTGGCATGTAAAATAAAAGGACTGTCATATCATAACAGCCACAATCTGGATCATATCAGCCTGCCGTACCCCATGCTTTGTAACTGAGCTGTCAAATTCAAACTGAGAGTATACAGTGACAGTACAGGCATCCGCTCAAAAACAAGAACATACTATACATTGTAAAATGTTAGCAAGCTAATCAAAGTCCAGCAGACAAACACAAGCAATTTACGATTGTATTTATACACTCACTTGACATTTATAATTATATTTGTCTTTATCAGAACACTATTAGGACTGCACTCTAAGGCTCTTTTGACAGGACAGAAAGATCTTTGCATAAACAGCCCTTCTGACAGCCTATCACACTGCTCCCGCCGGCCTTCCTCAGCTGTGTCCTGTGAAAGAGTGCATCCTCAGATACAGTCATGAATGAGTGCTACCATGCCAGTTAGGGCGTGCACACATGAAACCCAAGCAGAATACTGTTTCAGACATCACTTCTGCTCGGGTTTCTCTATCTGTGATTGTTGGCAGTTTTTGAATCCAGTGTGCTTCCGTGACTGATAGGCAGTAATGGCTGCAGGTAACTGGCCTGTGATCACATCGAACATCCACCAGTGACATCTAGAGGCAGATCCACATCATGTTTTGAAGGTAACACCCTGAAATAAAAAGCACACAATATTAGTGGTTATCTGCTCTTTAAATACAACCACATTTTTCTTAAACCCTATTATTTTTGCTTCCACAAATTTGTCTGGAAAATTATTCCAGCCATACACCACCCTTTCCACAAAGTAATATTTAGTAATGTCTTTTTGAAAAATCTCCCTCCTTCTAACTCCAACATACATTTGACATCAGTATTATGTTTGTGATTCATGCTGACAATCACATGTTCTTTTTGAATAGAATCTAAACTATTTGTGTTCCACTCTGGGTAAGAAATTAGATCTGAATTCTTCTAGTTTTTGAGTTCCAATTTGTTATTTACCATCATTGGAATTAAATGCAACAGATACTTCTTTGCACCACCAAATTAGGATGTGGGATCCCAAGAATGCAAAATTCAGTTAAAAAAAAAGTTAGCCGTTTATTTTTATTTCAATGCTCTGGTTAGAATACATGTTTTGATTGCAGCCTGAACCCATTCTGATTGTGTCACATATTGCTAAACTACTCTCCCATTGGTTAAATACTGCATTATTATATTCTCAGAATATGTCATTTTTAGTTTTGATATACTGTATCTAACATCATGATACCATGTTATTTTGATATGTGCTAGGCCACCAACAAAAATAACACCATTTACTTGGTGAAATGTATTCTAAGTGTGTGTGTGTGTAGTAGGAGAGATAGACAGAAACAGATTGATTGACATTTAGATAGATAGCTAGATAAATAGACAGACAGATAGACAGATACCTGTAGACAAACTATATCCCAGTTGTCTGTGCCTTTGTTCTACCATTCCCTTCCCACTGCTTTTTATCGTAAACAGTTGCTGTTAACAGATAATCCAAAAATCATTACCCTATCTTGTTTGTCACCAGTAATGTTATTATCTACCAGGAAATTTATAAAAGCAAATTGAAAATGTCAGCCATCTCTCTCTGTCCCCATATCTGTCTGTCTGTCTATCTATCTATCTATCTATCTATCTATCTATCTATCTATCTATCTATCTATCTGTAACTGTAGCAGAAATCCTCACACATGGCATTCTTTCTAACCCCTTGCCTTAGAAGTGATGTGAAAAGAAATAAAAACAGCTAAATTACCAGAATCAGAGGCAAGTCTAGAAAGAACATATCAGGAAACTATTACTATGTGGCATTAGTTGAATAATCATTTTTCCTGCAGAATGTTACTGTAGCACTAGTGTCTGGGAATGGGTAGGTAACCCATCTATAGATAGGCTGCAAGTGCAGTTCCTAACTCCCCACAGCTATAAGTGGTGTATACTGGATCAGACCCCTTCATAAGTGCTATATCGTATCTGTTATACAGCATGAAGGAAAGATGAGTTATTAATGGATTAAAGGCAATTCACTAAGTTGCACTGACACCACTTCCTGTAACTGTTAGCTGCCAAATGCTAGTGTTCCAAAATGTCCTGCCTATAGGGACCACAGAGATTTATATGACAAAGCTACAAGTCTATTGCGATATTATATAAAACAATACTGTCTCCAAAATGCTACACAACTGGAAAGTATGGATAGTTCATTTCAAAGTTTTAGAGGTCTATCCACTTTAACAAAAGATGAAAGTGAGAATAAAATGTAGAAGCCATGCTCTGCGGGTTACCTGATATTGCCTTGGAAGGATGGGAATCCACCTCCAACTGAATGGGCAGTAAAGAAACCATGCTTTTCAAATACCCAGCCAGGACATGTGTAATCCAAGTGCCATGCCATGTTTTAGTTTAAAAGTTTAACCAGAAAGTACATACTGAGCTGAAAACAGCTTGTTTCCAGATGTGTCCTGGGGAGAGGGAAGTAGGAGATAGCTAACAATAAAAAAATTAGAAGGTAAAATACAATATTATAGCTTTATAAGCAGAATCATAAATATTAATAGTCAGATTAGTAAATGAAGGCATCTAGAAAATAACACACACTCTAATATATAAAGAAAGGGAAAACAGCAGAACTGTAGGAAAAGGGCAATTCACTAGGTTATACCGATATCACTTCTTATAACTGTTAGCTGCCAAAGGCTAGTGTTCCAAAATGTGTCACCTTTAGGGACCACAGAGATGTACATGACAAAGTTAAAAGTATATTGCGATGTTATATAAAACAATACTGTCTCCAAAATACTATACAACTGGAAAGCATGGATAGTTCATTTCAAAGATTTAGAGGTCTATCCACATTAACAAAAGATGAAAGTGAGAATAGAATGTACAAGCAGAATCATAAATATTATAGACAGAATAGTAAATGAAGGCATCTAGAAAATAACACACACTCTAGTATATAATGAAAGGGAAAACAGCAGAACAGTAGGAAAAGGGCATGACTAGAGAATCGAAATAGAGAAAGAAAAGAAGAAAGGTCACAAGCAGTTGCACCAAACTTTATCATAGGACTTTGGGGGCTCGAAATTGAAATGGCTTTTATTTAAAACTTTGTTTCTTCCTAGGACTTAGTAAAAGAAATGATTTCAAGCCAATTTATTTTTCATTTGAGACTTTATTTCTTTCTTGAGTTTAGCATTTCTAGAGTACAGTTAAGTGACTTTTTTGGCAGGGTGAGCTTGCTGATTGCCGTGTACTACTTTAGCAGTTATGAATTAATTCCAAATGTGTACGTTTGTTCTCTGAACTTTTTTATCTGAGTTGTGTTGTGTTATTAGTACTGCCTCAAATTTCTGATTGTCACTTTCACTTTCAGCATCGCGGCAGCAGGGCAACTCATTATTAGAAACAGAGCATGCCATATGTGACTGGATGATTTTAGGGGGTTATACTGTAGCTCAAAAGTGTCACTGATAGGATATTTCCAAATAAATATTTATATTAGTGAACCTTGTCTTACTTATTTTATTACTTTAATTCCAGTTTCAGGGGTGTAGCGAGGTGGATGTTATGCATGACAGTTCAAGCCTGCCTGCGTGACTGCACTTCAGTTCTAATGAAAGTTGAAGGTTTTTTTTTTTTTTTTGGTATTATAGCAGCCATGATTTAATGTGGCAGACAGCTTGTTTTACAGTTTAATCACCGCTATGGAAAAAACAGCAATCAGTACCATTTTCTGGTGCTGTTTCACTCTGCTGGCATTGGATGGGGGGAGCTGTTGGTGATCGTTCTGAATGAATTCTGGCATCATGAACTGCAGAGGTTTACAAATCCACCTTACTATGATGGTATTTGAAATAAAAAAAATGAACAAAGCCACTGTTGTCTATGAAAACTTTATTATGTTGTTGGTAATGCAGCTGTGTGTATGCTTTTCATTTGTGACATTATATCCTTCTTAAGTTTGGCATTTCCAGAGTACAGTCAAGTGACTTGTTTTGGCAAGGTGAGCATGCTGATTGCCGTGTACTACTTTAGCAGTAATGAATTAATTCTGAATATGTACTTTCACACTCTGAACTTTTTTTATCCGAGTTGGGTTGCGTTATTGGTACTATCTTTAATTTCAGATTGTGACTTTCACTTTCAGCATCATGGCAGCAGGGCAGTGCTATATTAGAAACCACGCATGCCACATGTGACTCTGCTGAAGCTCAAAAGTGCCACTGATAGTATATTAATCTAAATAACTATTTATATTTATTTTTTTGCTTTACTTCCAGTTTCGGGGGAAGGGGTGAAGTGGAGTTGGGCACAACAGTTCAAGTCTGCCTGCGTGACTGCACTTCAGATCTAATGAAGGTTGTTTTTTGTATTATAACACCCATGATTTAATGTGACAAGCAGATTGTTTTACAGTATAATCACTGTTATGTAAAAAACAGTGATCATTACCATTTTCTGGTGCAGTCTCACTCTGCTGGTTATTGGGTGGGGGGAGCTGTTGGTGATCATTCTGAATGAACTCTGGCATGGAGTACTGCAGAGACTTACAAATCCATATCACTATGATGGCACTTGAAATAAAAAAAAATAACAAAATCACTGTTGTTTATGAAAACTTTATTATGTTGTTGGTAATGCAGCTGTGTGTACGCTTTTCATTTCAGACTTTAAATCCTTCTTGAGCTTGGCATTTCTAGAGTACAGTTAAGTGACTTTTTTGGCAAGGTGAGCTTGCTGATTGCCGTGTACTACTTTGGCAGTTATAAATAACTTCTCAATATGTACTTTCACGCTGAACATTTTTTATCTGAGTCGTGCTGTGTTCTCAGTACTGTCACTAATTTCAGATTGTCACTTTCATTTTCAGCATCATGGCAGCAGTGCAGTGCCATATTAGAAACCGAGCATGCCATACGTGACTGGGTGATTTTTTGTGGGGGGAGTTATACTGTAGCTCAAAGTGCCACTGATAAGATATCTATCGAAATAACTATTTCTATTAGGAAACATTGTCTTACTTATTTTTATTGCTTTACTTCCAGTTTCAGAGGAGGGGCAAGGTGTACGTTATGCATGATAGTTCAAGTCTGCCTGCATGACTGCACTTCAGTTCTAATGAAGGTTTTTTTTTTGGTATTATAGGTGCCATGATTTAATATGGCAAACAGTTTGTTTTACAGTTTAATCACTGCTATGAAAACAAGTTCTGGTCAGAGTCGATACAGCTTCTCAGAGCAGCAACAGTGATTATAGTGGTAGTTGGTGTTATTACTAATTGCTCTCACCATGCTAGATGCTGCCGTACACTGATGCCATGTGAGGTAAAAAATATGCAAATACTGCTCACTCTCAAGTAATAGCAGTAATGGAGCTCCTCTTTATTATGTCCTAACATCCAAGCCTTTCCATTTACATCACGCTGACAGCTGCCATACCAAAGATGGTGACGGTATTGGAACTGTGCATTCGCTATACTCGCACATGCGCAGTTCATCATGGCAGTATCTTGTGCATGGCAGATGTCACTTCCATACTTATGGAAGACAAAAGTAGTGCCCTGTGAAGTGGGTGTGTTTATGCGGCTGGTGGAGGGGAAAGGCCGCATAAACACAACCTCTGGAAACTATGCCACAGCACTGTGGAAGAACACTGGACAGCAGTCCAGTCACATGCTTCCACAGTGCTACTACAGAGAATAGTAGCAATATGTCTGTGGAGCTCCACCCACACAGCCATTAAAATCGCTATCACTACCATTTTCTGGTGCCGTTTCACCCTTCTGCCATTGGGTCCAGGATGGGGGAGAGCTGCTGGCAATCATTCTTGATGAACCTATGAACTGCAGAGGCTTACAAATCCATGTTACTATAATAGCATTTAAAATAAAGAAAAATAAACAAAACCACTGTTGTTTATGAAAACTTTATTATGTTGTTGGTAATGCAGCTGGTGTATGCTTTTCATTCAAGACATTATATCTTTCATGAGTTGGGCATTTCTAAAGTACAGTTAACCAATTTTTTTTGCAAGGGATAAAAGTACTCCCCCTGTGGCAGCAGCGATCCAAAAATGAGTTTGATTCACTGAGTCCTTCCTCCATAACAAATAAAATGTTTGTAAGAGAATGTGTACAGAGGAGCCATAATCTGCTGCCACTACAGTGCTGTATGAACTTCATATGTGGATCTCAGAAACTGCACATGCTGCCATTAAAAACATTTCCACAGATCAAGACCTTGCCTCCTAGACAACACGCGCAAAGTTTCAACTCATTTTGTCAAACATTGCCAAAGATATTAATGTGCAATGTTAGTGGTTTATTTTATTTTTTTACTATTTTTGTGCCTCCCTGCTGGCACCATCTGCCTGATCACAGACCCTAGGCTCTGGCTTCCCACATTTAGCCACCCTCCTGGTACCCCCTGGCTTGCCTCCCAGGGTGGGGTCATGGCACCTGAACCCCTCTGAAGGGCACCACGATAGACGGAATAGGGTGAGAGTCAGCCTGGGAGCCAGTGCAGCAGGGCAGAGTGTCATCAAGGCAGTGGGAAGGCAGGATTTTCTTCTCCTGTAAGTGGGGGTGGGAGCATGCAATGATGCCTGCATCTGTCCTGCCCCTCAGATTCTGGTAGGTGCCAGTCGCTGTGTTTTCCTGGCCTCCACCAGAGGATCCTCAATTGCAGGTCACACACCGCACCTTCCCCCGGAGAAGGAGATCAGTATGTGGGATGCTCGATTCTGCTCCCCTCAGCCAACCCTCAGACAACCAAGGTCCATTCCTGAATCCAGGTCACTGGCATTGCAGGTGGAACTCCAACCCCTGTGCCAATGAGCCGGCAATGTTAGTGATTTAACACTGAACAACCTACACAACCCTAACTATAGTGGTGCTACCATGCCACGATAATACTACAGCAGTGTAACTACACATAGTGCCTGATGGTATAAAATCCCAATGATTAGGTTACCACAGCACAGTGAAAAATGAGTAACTGTAGTCATTAAAAATATATTCAAATGTGTATGCAGAGTAAATGTTAAGTTTCAAGAGAAAGATACTAAAAATTCAGAGGCCACAGAATCTAAGCTATTTTTCTCCATATCTGTTCATCTGTCTGGAAGGGGAACCAGGATCCTAGGTGATAGGTTTAAATGCTTCATTGGCAAGCATTTAAATTAGCCAAGGGAGGAGGCATTGAAAAGGAGCAGGGGAAAACCCAGCCTTCCTCCACAAAACACAGTAGTTAGAGAGGTAAACACCAAGGCTGAGAAGTCAATAGGGAGCAGGACAGAGATAAATGCAGAAAAAGGCAGTAAGGATAGGGATGGGGCTAAAAGGGTTAAGCCCATCAGAAAATGGAGGGTGATGAGTACCAGTGCCTGCAGTCTGTGTAGCAAGCTCCCTGAACTAGTGGCCTTGATAGAAGAGGGGAACCTGGATATTGTGGCAGTCACAGAAACATGGTACACAGAGAACCATGATTGGGATGTCAACATATCAGGGTACACAAGCTATAGGAGGGACAGGAAGGGTAAAAAAAAGAAGAGTAGCTCTCTATGTAAGGGAAGGGATCAAAGCAATGGAACTAAAGGATAAACAGGGAGTAGAGGAGGCACTAGGGTCACCCTGGAGACAGGAAATGGCACCACAATCTGCATACGGGTTGTATACAGACCCCCATCTCAGGGAGAGGCAATGAACAAGGAAATGATAGAGGGCATCCTTAGAATGGCAGAAAAAGGGAAGATATTGTTAATGGGGACCCAAATATGCCAGACATAAACTGGAGCACCTTTGCTGCAGCCACATCCAAGAGCAGTGTTATTCTTGATGCCCTACAGGGGGCATGCATCAGACAGCTAGTGTTGGAACCCACTTGGGAGGGAGCAGTCTTAGACCTGGTACTGTCAAATGGGGATGGAGAAAGGATCTTGGATTTAGAAGTGGGTAGCCATTTGGGGACATGTGACCACCAAACAGTGTGGTTCATGATAAACACAGCCATAGAGTCAAGCCATACAAAAGCAAGAGTATTGGACTTTAGGAAGGCTGACTTTGGGAAAATGGGAGAGTGCCTCAGAAAAGCACTAGCAAATGGGCATGAAGGAGGGGAGGAGAAACAATGGGGAAAAATCAAAACAGCCATCACAGATGCAACCAGTCTTTGGGTGAAGCAAATCAACAAAACAAAATGAAGGAAAAAAAACACTATGGTTCTCAAAAGAGGTGTCAGGAAAGGTTAAGGAGAAAAAGGTAGTATTCAGGAAGTATAAGGAAACACAGAAAGAGCAGGACAGAGAACTGTACCAGTTAAAGCAGAAGGAAGCAGGGAAGACAGTCAGAATAGCAAAGGCCCAAACTGAGGAGAAGATAGCCAACTCAGTTAAGAAGGGGATAACACCTTTTATAGGTACATTAGGGAGCAAAGAAAGACCAAGAGAGGAATAGTGAGGCTTAATAAAGGGACGGGCGGGTGGGTAGAGGGTGACAGTGAAAAGCAGGGATACTGAATGAATACTTCTGTTCAGTATTCACAAAAGAAGAGGAGGAGGGGGGAGGTGCCTAAATCAAAGAATAGAAGCACTCTGGATAGAGAGGTTGATACAAGTCCACTCACAGAAGAAAGAGTTCTGAAAGAACTCTTAAAACTGAAGGTGGACAAAGCAATGGGGCTTGATGGGATTCACCCATGAATTCAAAAAGAACTAAGGGCTAAGGTCATCCCGACTTCCCATTTAATATCCTACTCCTATGACTTTATTCTACCAACAGTGACCATTTTAGAATGCTGGAGATTTTACCGATGGGATAATACTATTTCCTTATCCTCTACTGCTAGAGACTGGCCTTCAATTTGTTGCCCATCTATATAAATATATTAAATGGGATAGATATAGATATATGCAGTTTTGCATTAACCACAATCTATATTATACCTCTTCCAAATTACACCAAATGGGTATTCTACCTTCAAATCAATGTTCTAAATGTCACCAGGCCCTGCAGATCTAACCCATATGCTATGGTCCTGTGAAAAGATTGTCCCTTTTGGCATAGCATTGCAAACAGGTTGGCTCCATTACTTGCACTAAAAAACAGCTTTAACTTGGAAACCTGTATTATAGGTGATTATACATCAATATCAGGGCACAATCAAAGAGCTCATATGGCATTAATCTCAGCATGTGATAAAAAAGTTATACTGAGACATTGGTTAGATCTGACCACTCCTAACTACCTGGAATGGTTCAAAGAAATTATGTTTGCCCTGCAAGCTGAGTTTACTATAGCTAGAATTTCAAATTATATGGGCAAATATAAAAAAAAGATGGGAACCACTTTACACCCTTCTTTCAATTAGTTAGCTTCTGGCCATCCATATCCAGCTTTTTTTTTTGTTAGATAAGACTCGACCTAAGGACAGCCCCAGGAATTTGGCCCCCTATCACTTTTACTTTCATATATCTTCTTGCTCTGCAGTACTCTTTACTCTTATCCCCGTTTTGGCTTCTATTTTTTTGTTTTTCAGGCAACTATAACTATGATAAATAACAACCGGTGGCAGACTAAGGTGGGTTTTATGAGGAGGGGGGGTGGGGAGAAAAGAGCAAACAAACAAATAAACAGTTACTGCTATTTACTTAATTCTTCTTTATGTTAGAATTGGCTTACTTACTAAGGTATTAGATTTTATTTTTTTCTTCTTTCTGTTAATAAGGTATATTCTGTATTCAATTGAAATTCCATATCTATGTTATACTTCGATTTCAGTCATAATGTTTGTTTGTCAAAACATAATAAACTATATTAAATGAAAAAAAAGAACTAAGGGCAGAACTCGTGACACCACTGACTACCCTTTTTAACAAATCATGAGAGGATGATGTGGTACCTGAGGACTGGAGGAGGACGGATGTGATTCCCCTTCACAAAAGTGGGGACAGGGGCAGAAAACTACAGACCAATCAGTTTGGTCTCAGTGGTAGGGAAAATTATGGAATCACTTCTGAAGGAAAGAATTAAGTTCCTAGAGGCCATTGGGGCACAGGACCCAAGGCAGAATGGATTCACAACAGGAAAGTCATGTCAAATGAATCTAATAGATTTCTTTGACTGGGTGACCAAAGTAGTAGACCAGGGAGGGGCTGTGGACATGGCCTACCTAGACCTTAGCAAGGCATTTGACACAGTCCCACACAAAAGATTAATATACAAGTTAGCCAGCCTTGGAGTGGGCCCCAAGGTGGTAGTCTGGGTAAAAAAATGGCTGGAAAACTGGACACAGAGGGTAATAGTAAACGGAGTCCACTCTGAAGAAAAGGGGTGACTAGCAGGGTACCACAGGGTTCAGTACTGGGACCAGTCTTCTTTAATGTCTTTATAAGTGGCATTGCAGATGGACTGGAAGGAAAAGCATATCTCTTTGCAGAAGACACAAAGATCTGCAACAGGGTCGATACAGAAAGTGGGGTGGAAAGGATGTGAAGGGACTTGGCAAGGTTGGAGGAATGTTCAAATGTATGCTAGCTTAGATTCAATGCAAAGAAGTACGAAGTAATGCACCTAGGAAACAAAAATGCAGGGGAACAGTATACGATGGGGGGTAAGACACTAGCAACAACACAAATGGAACAGAACCTGGGGATCGTCATATCAGATGACCTTAAGATGGGCAAGCAATGTGAGAAGGCAGTAAGAAGGGCTGGCTAGATACTGTGATTCATAGGGAGAGACAACACCATTAGAAAACAGGAAGTTTTTATCCCTCTATACAGACAGTTGGTGAGACCCTATCTGGAGTACTGAGTGCAGTTCTGCAGACCCCATCTCGGCAAGGACATGGACAAGATGGAGGCTGTCCATAGGAGGGCAACTAAAATTGTGCAAGGTCTACACCAGAAGACATGTGAAGAGAGACTAAAGGAGTTTGTATACCCTTGAGGAGAGGAGGGAGAGGGGGGACATGATAGAAACTTACAAGTACCTCAAAGGAATCAACAATGTCCAAGACAGTAGCATCTTTCAGAAAAAGAGATGTGCAAGAACAAGGGGGCACAATTTGAAGATAGAGGGGGGCGGCTTAAAGGTAATATGAGGAAGTATTTTTTCATGGAGAGGGTTGTGGATACATGGAACAGTCTTCCTGAGGAGGTAGTGGAGTCAAAAACAGTGGGGGAATTCAAGAATGCATGGGACAGACACACGACAATTCTAGTGGGAGGTAGGAAGAAATAGGCTATTAGTTTACTAAGATCTGCAGCTTAGCCATTAGGTAGGGAAATGGGCAGACTAGGTGGGCCAAGCAGCCCTTATCTGCCATCAAATTTTATGTTTCTATGCTAAAAGCTCATCTCATTGAGAATATATCACTCACTGAACAAATGAATGGTTGTATGATCCAGGAAGCCAGACTACCAGAAAACTTCTGAACAGAAATGATGAGATTGTAAAGTGTGAACTGAATCCCATTCATTGAATGGGGCCCTAACATCAAAGTCTTTTGCTACTTAAATACAGTACCAGCAGTATTGAGTTTTACCTGGCATTAGAGAGCTTTGAAATGTATCTAGTAGTAGAGGGGAGTTGCTGGCAGTCAGGAAGGGGAGTTGCTGGCAGTCACAAAGGAATAAAGAGACTTGGGCATCATCATCACCAATGACCTGAAATCATCCAAGCAGACCTCTAAAGCAGTAGATAAGGCTAGGGGGATGTTAGGGTGTATTAGTAGGGGTATCACAAGTCGTAAGAGGGAGGTAATAATCCCTCTTTACAAGATACTGGTTAGGCCCCATCTGGAGTAATGCATGCAGTACTGGAGGCCACAGCTTCACAAGGACATTAACCAAATTGAGGCAGTCCAGAGAAGGGCAACCAAAATGGTGCAGGGACTGCATCAGAAGACATATGAGGACAGATTAATGGAGCTCAATATGTATACCCTTGAGCAAAGGAAGGAGAGAGGTGATATGATCAAAACATTCAAACATCTTAAGGGCATTAACAAGATGAAAGATTCTAATATGTTTAAATATAAGAAAAATAGCAGGACAAGAGGACACAGCATGAGATTAGAGGGAGGCCGATTAAGGGGTAATGTGAGGAAATTCTTTTTCACAGAAAGAGTGGTGGATGCATAGAACGGCTTACCTCAGGAAGTGGTGGCTATGAATACAGTGCAGGGCTTCAAACAGGCATGGCATAGGAATAAGGAGCAATACAGATGAGTATGAATAGATAGGCCACTGACAGAGCAAAGGCCGATGGCACATTTATAAGGTAGAAAAAGAAATGGGCAGACTGGATGGGCCTTGCGGTCCTTATCTGCCATCATCCTCTATGTTTCTATATAATATAATGAGCAAGATTTTCTAAACTGTGGACAAAACACTTGCATCTGTATTTTGGACACATGCTGCATCCATGCAGATGTGTCCAGATGTCTGTGTCCTATTCACAGACATCCAAACATATCTACAACATTTTCCTCAGGTTATGGTAATTTCTTCTGCAACTGTGGGACTCGTGTCCATTTTTCAAATGCAACTGCAGGATTAAATCCCAAACATTGAAACAACTTTTTGAGTGGAATTCCACTCTAGCATCCTACAAACGGGTGTGAATGCATGAAAATCCTCCCCATTATCTCTGAATGGTTGAAATACGTCAACTTATAAAATGTGAAGACATACATAAAAAGTCAGTTTTGTTATAGAAGGTGACATGGTTTTTATTTATAGATAGCAAAAGACAAAATGGTAAAAAAGCAACATTTCAGATGAAATTTGATTTAGAATGGCAATTTCTGATAAACTATCCAATTTTAAAGGGACACTGTCAACCTTTTTTGCATCATATTATTTTTAGGTAAAAGCCCACATTTTTTTGTTTGCTTACCCTCTCCAAAATTAATTTATGTTGCTGGTTGCTTTATGTGCTTCCTTACTTATTAGAACTGAAATGCATGGTAATGTATAGTTTTACCCAGCTTCATTTTGCTTCAGATCATCAAATTACTTGTATTGCATACTTCCTGAACATTAGAAACATCCTCAAACAGTGCAGTCACTTATGGTACAATAGTCTCCTCTATTTACACTGCATAATGAGTGGCTAGATGGTATTGGGGGTCCTCCTGAGTCCAGGAAAGATGCAGTTGTGTTTGGTCAAGAAATGTAAATAAATATGTTTTGGTATGGTAGCACCAGTATGGTGGGAACTCAGTTTTTCACTTTTTAAAAGAAAAAGGGATCTAAATCAAACTACCAGCTGTATAAACATTCCCTATTGAATGTGAACAATCATAAAATGTGTTTTTTTAAACTAGGGACACTTTGAGGCCTAATGGGGATGACAGTGTCCCTTCAAGCAATTTCAAAAAAAATAACTGTGGAAATTCTGGCAATGTCTGGAAATTTATGGCTCTAATGATGACCTTAAGCCATTGAAGACTAAGGGATGGAGATTGCAGTGTTCTTGGCAGAGATCCAGGACAGAGGAGGATAGAGTGTCACTGAAAACTCACTACAGTGAGTATCACTGAACACCCACCCTGAAAATGGCAGCATTCCTGTCACGAGTGATCACCAAAGGAAAAATCAACCAATTAAATTCCTTAACATCATAGACAGTTAGTTTACTCTATCCTTTCATTCATTGGGAAGAGTTTTTTGAGCAGAGAAATATGATGAACTCAGTTGGGTCTTCCTTTACATAGTATCCTTTATCAGTGCTAAGATCACCCCAAGTAGCCTATCATGGGCTGGTGGTATCCAGTTAGTGAGGGACTCAGGCACTCTGCCACTATGGGTAGAGTTTGACCTAGTTTCAATGTATGAGTTCTTCTGAGTGATCTCTAGACTGTGCCCTACCTACTGTATGCTGGATTCAGGACCTATCAGTTTTCTTTCAGATTGCTAGGATGTCCTGGTGCAAATATTCACTGAGATTATTTGATGTTTCCTGCAGGAGGGCATATTACTTACTGAACTGAAGAGTGCAGCGTAAGACCCATCTTGAAGAAGCCATCATTGGACCCCGATGATCTGGAGGATTACAGGTTAGTTTCAAACCTTCCTTTTGTAGGGAATGTACTGTATTTCACCGTTTTGAAGCCACCCCTGTTTAGAAGCTGCCCACGAATAAAAGCCACACAGGAAAAAATGTTTATTAATAGAAGCCGTCCACATGTTGAGGCCACAGCATCTAATGGGGGCAGCTTGAAAATAGTGAAATACCGTTATCATGTAAATTCACTCCCAGTCTTCTCCCTCTTGAATCCTTTGGCCCATCCTCAAAAAATTAATGGCGAGAAACCTTTAGGCGCAAATTCTTTATCCAGCTTGCCTCTAAGAGTTATGGATCAGCTCTGCAGAATGACACAGATGCAATAAGTTCCCAGGATCTCTCACTGGATCCTTCCACCTCTACAGACACCCTGGAGGCTTCTAGTCTCACCTGATTGCATACTGATTGTATACTGCTTCCTCTGATTGATTGACTGATTGATTGCTGATTACCTGAATCTCACCATTGCTCCTGACACATCTAAATCTTTTGGGCTGTAAGCTCCACTCCACCTGCTAGCTTTCGGATCCCAAGACTGACTGATAATTTGTGGGTGGGAGTGCTCGCTACATCTAAATGCAGAATGTCTTTCTTCCCAATGAGCAAAACCTCCTTCTTCTTCAGTTCACCACTCACTATTAGCAGTTCCCAAAGCATCGCCACAACATTCTGGAGTAACTTCACATACTGCTACACCACTGAAAAAAATAATGCCTCTGACGGTTGGCTGGCAGCTTATAAATTAAAGTAGCCCCTTAACTGTAGCTGCCTCCATTTAGAAACCCTCAGTTCAAAGGAAAAAAAAATGTAATAGAAGCCGCGGCTTCTAAATGATGAAATACAGTAATTGAGAAGGTGGCAGCAGTACAGCTTCAACTCTTCTGAAATGTTATGAGACTCATAAGCCTCTCCAGTCTAGTTTCAGGCCTTCGAATAGCACTTAGACTGTTGTTGTCACGGTATTCAGTGATCACATCCTGATGAGAGACAGTGGATGCTGGTATATGTTGGTTTTTTGGATAGCTCCCTGGTATTTGATATAGCAGACCAAGGGGTGCTGGTGGTTCAAAAGAGGCACTACGTAGAACTCTACAGAGCAATACTGCAGTGGTTGGAGTCTAATTTGTCCAGTAGGGTACAGCAGCTGGCATTATGAGCTAACATCTCAGAGGCTGGTGCTCTCTGCTGTGGAGTTCCTCAGAGGTCGATCCTGGCCCCCATGTTGTCCCTTTGCACATTCTACCATTGTGGGAGATCATTAGGTGGTATGCTTGGGTTTTCATTTCTATGCAGATGATACCCAAATATACCTGTCCTGTGCACCTAACAGGGTAAATGCAGTCTCAATGTTAGACTAGTGTCTTGGTGAAATTCAAGACTGAATGGCCTCAGGCTGGCTCGGATAGAACCCATCACAGACAGAGGTATTACTAGTGAAACCAGGCTGAGTCAGGACAGTAATAAAAGTCATTGTGTCCTTTTGCCATCTTTAAATGGCACTACACTACAAGCTGTGGATAGGGTGAGAAATATTGGCATCACTGTGAACTGTGGACTGACATGGGAACATCAGGAGTTGGCACTGATCTGCAGTCACTTTTACAATCTGTGTAATATCACCCAGATTAAATCCTATTTGGAGCTACTGACCTAGCAGCTCTGGTCCATGCATTTGTTACCTCAAGACTGTACTACTCAATGCTCAGTACTGTACCTTAGGTTATCTGTGGGGTTAGTACATCACCTGCAGTTAGTGCAGAATACTGCAGCCCAGCTGATTGCTGGGATTTCACAGTCTGAGCATATTATGCCAGTGCAATGTGAGCTGCAGAGCTGCACTGGCTGCCAGTTTGGTGGTATATCAATGTCAGGATATGGGGGTCAATTTTCAAAGACTGACGCAGGGCTTGCATCAAGGGTTCTATGTCATAACAGCTATTGCAGAATAGCGATTGTCATTTGGGAGAGTGTACATCGCCGAAAATGAATTTCGGTGATGCACAGTCGCAGCGAATGACAAGATGGTGCCTGAGATCTATGGAATTCACCTCTGCACCACCCTACTAAAAGATTCTCAACTCCAGGGGGGTACATGTCAGGGGGGTGAAATACTTAATAAAAACAAGCCGCCTGCTGGCAAAAACAAACCGCACCATGCCAGACCTGAACCCTGCACCCTGCACCTCCCAACTGACTACCCTCCCCAACATGACAGCAGACCAGCTTGGCAGCTGCCCACCACACCTGCTCCCACATACCTTCCCTCCCTTCCTCTTCCCCGCATGTGTGCATGTGCGTATACACACGTAGCTTCCCATTGCCCTACCTTGTCCACCCAGGTATCGGGTCGCTACCCTGCCAGGTAGCCCTGATCAGAGGTGCCATAATTGAGTCACTGTTTTTGTAAGCTCTCAATTACAGTTGCCATGTTCACTGGATACCTGCATCAAGTTCTGCGTCAGCCATTTTTTTGGTACAGCTGTGCCAAGCTCCTTTGCCACAACTGCACCAGATTTTCTATTGTTGGTCGCAGTTGCACCAGTTTCCTCAATTTAAGGCTGCTTGCTCCAAAGGTTTGGCTCAGCTTCATAAAAAGGGTCCTCCAAATGAAACAAAGAGCAGAGAAATGCTGGTATAACTTGCAGCATTTAGCATTCAGGATTGAAAATCCAAGTCACTGACCAGATGAATGCCGCAAGCCCCGGGCGCCAAACAATCAGCACACCATTTACTTGCAACATTCTCGGGGCTTTGAAAATCAAGCCCATGGATTTTAAGTTACAAAGCTTTGCATGATTTGGCCCCTTGCTACTTAAAAGGCCTTCTGTCTGAATATGCTCCAACCTGTCCCCTTTGTTCATTTGATGTGGGTCTTCTAACAGTTCCACCATCACAGTTGAAATTTTCAGGCGATTAGGCTTTTGGGTTGTTGCACCATTGCTGAGGAACTTTCTTTCACCTAACATCTGAGAAGCCCCATCAGTGAAAGATTTTTAAAGTTTTACTAAAAACCTATTTATTTACAGTAATTTAGCTTTTGGGTCTGACCTGAGTTACCTCTATCAGCTGTGATTTATAATTACACCTTGCTGGTATTTTATTATTGTTTCTGACTTCCTGTAAACTTCTGTCTACTTTCTGCTTTGTTTTTATTGCACCCAGAGCCTTATGGGATTGGCACCTAACAAGTATATTGTCTTGCCTAATCTTGCAGGATACTACAGAAGCTAAATGTAATCCCATGTTTATTTTAACATTCAGCACATTATGATAACTTTATTTAGTTGAATGTCGGAGGTACACAAAGTCAAAGCTGAAGAAGCAGTGTCAAACAGTAACAGAATGTAAAAACAGACAAGGGTGGGAGACAACCCCTAATGAGATAGATCATACTGGAAAGTAAACGTACAGATTCTACAGGCAATTTGAAGAAAAATTATACCAATATTAGTACCAGTAAGGGGTGTTTTACCAGGAAGAGTACACAATGAAAGAGCTTCTTTCCAAGTGTGACCTGAGAGCACCAGGAAGTTAAGTGACTTGTTCAAGGTCACACAGTATGCAAGTGGAGGCTGATAAGATCCAAAACCTAGGTCTCCAGGTTTGTAGCTCAGTGCTCTTAACATCATGCTATAGGGCCTCCTTACAATTAAATCAGCATAGTGGGTATTTCAAGACCCAGGAATCTCCTAGTAGTATTAGACACTATTGCAGTCAGTCATGAGCTGCTGACTGCTCCCAGAACTTTGAGTTTGGAATGTATGCAAATTAAAAGAATTTGGAATGCTTCATTCAAAACTGCTCCTTCTTTCTCCCTGACTGCCAGATTCAGTTTTTCCATTTAGAGTGTAAGACTTGTCCTCAAGACTACAAAGCAACTACACTGCAAGACTGTTTATTTAGTTAAAAAAGTGGTATTTTTTTCAGTTATTTTATTCTTAATCTGCCTCTTATAGTTATTTACTAAGTTAAGTGTATTTAGGTATTTTAGCGGTTCCACCATGGTTCCCTGGAACCAATTGATTTATTCTAAAGTATTGTGACTTGCTGTTCTGACCTTTAGCTGTTGTTTTAAACTTTATTTTGTTTACTTATTTAAAATGGTTTTATTTTAATCGCAGTCGGTTCCCTTTTGTTTCTAGGAACCGATCATGTTTTTAGTAGTAAACACAGCTAAATACCTATTTTCTGGGTATTATTTGGTTCCCTTTTTCTTTTTAGGAACCAATCCCTTCTTGAATAAAAACAAATAAGCTTGTTTTAATTGCAGTTCCTTTTAAACCTAAGGAACCGACTGCTATTGCTCTAAATTTAGTTCTGGTACATGTTTTCTCAGTCTTCTGACAGTTTGGCATGGCAGACAAACCTAAAAAGTTGTGAGGACCCACAGGTTTGAAAATTGTATAAAGTGCTTTCAAATCTTTTCTTAGGCTGATCACCATGATTTGTGCATAGAGTACTTGGATCCCATCCATATTTTCTCGAATTGTGAAGTTTGTAGTACTTTTTGTACAAACACTATTACTAAGAGAGCCATAAAATTAGAACAGATGGCTCCTATTTCCACTTTAATATCACCAAAGCAAATTGAGCAGGGTTATCCTTCATCCCACTCTGAGACAAAGAAGAGACCTCTGAGGACACCTCAGACCTCCTCAAAATTATTGAAAATGTTATGAGAATACTTACACAAAACAAAACAAACAAACAAAAAGAACTAGTGAGCAGACACCTGAGACTGTGCCTGATAAAAAAAAGAAGAAATTGTCCTTGCACTTCCTGCTGAAGAAGCAAGGGAGCTCCCAAAAGACAAAGATAAAAATTCCCTTGGTGGAGGAAATTGCTAGAGCCCTGCAACTCTTCCAGGCTCCACAAAATGCAGATTCTATACTGGGTTCACTGGTTCAAATCCTACCACCGGTTCCCAGTGACCCAGGGTTTGAAGTTTACATTGAAAAGGAGGAGGAGGAGGAGGAACCCGATCTGGGGGAATCCACTGAGCCAGAAGTATCCCCAGATCAGGAGTTTGGTTCCCCTTCACATGAAAACAATGCTTTTTCATCACACTTCTCTTTTGTCAGACAAATGGCGTCACCCTGGGCCTCACCACATAAGAATCAATGGATGATGAGGAAGAGGCAGATTTTTTGAATATGATGGGTCTCACTGCCACAAGAAAGGTATTCCTTCCTAACCATAATGTCCTAAAGAAGGCTACATTTGAAATATTGCAGACACCTTCCTCTGTCCCCAGAGTGGACAAGAAGGTAGAAAAGAAATACCAAATGGATAGGGCTCCTGCTGATTACCTGTATACCCATGCTGATCCTGAAGGTGTTATACAGTTCGCAGCCTGTAACAAAGCAAAATTCCCTCTGGCATCTCACCCACCAGACAAAGATTCCAGAAAAATTGACACAATGGGGTGGGATCTTCCCTTCTCCTCTGACAAGTAGCTTACGTGGCATATATTGCCAGGACAGCTTTGGATGCCACAAAGTACCAATTCTCTTGGCAATGGCCAGAATGTTGGTCTTGTCAGTTTCATTAAGATGACTTGCTTGGCACATAGCAACCAGTCTTGCACCAGACACACAATTAAAGGCTATGGATTTTCCATGCGAAAATAATTCCCTTTTTGGTGAGAAAACTGAGGCATACATGAAAAAGGTGAAGGAGTACAAAACCAACCAAAGGAGTAACTCCTTCAGAGATGTATTTATTTATTTATTTATTGAAATTGTTTCACCAGGAAAGGCATACTGAGCAAAAAGATGCTCGTCTCCCGGTGCGACCTGGGGGCTGGGGGGTACAGAGGGAGATAACTCGCAGGTTATCAAGAAGTTACATATAACAAGGTTACAGTAGACTAGCAGGTGTACAAGTTAAAGTTATACAGTAGACTGAAGTTTCTGATGTACAAGTTACAGAAGTAGAGTTATGGTTTTACAGATGCAAGATGAACAGGGGGTAATACATTCAATATAGTTCAACAAACAGCACAAGGAAGGCATAGTTTAATAGTTGGCTTTTTCCAGCTGCATTGGGTTGCTGATTAACTTAACTATAGGTTAGTGATGTGATTGAGAAAACTGTGGCAAAAAGTCAAGGTATCAAGTGCAAATTAGGACAGGATGAACACATGTACCAAGAAGTGCTGAAGTTGGTATAGATAAGCCAGCTTTTATAGCGTGAGCTAGGAGCCACTTCTCAGGCCGTCAGGAGTGGAGGGGCAACAGGGGGACTCCTGTGGGGTTAGGTGCAGGAGCGATTTAGCATGGGGTAATTTGCTAGCACTGTAGAAAGGGAGTTGGGAGAGAAGAGTGGCGAATTTGGGGAAGGAGCTCATTTCAGAATTTAGGGAAGCGTCGAAAGAAGGCTGATTGTCTGATAGTGGTCTTCCGCCTGGGGATTTGTAGCTTTCGGGTGTCGAGGGATCTGAGGGCATCAGTAGGGGAGGGAGCCAGGGTAAGTAATGAAGAGCGGTATGAAGAGAGTGCATCATACCAGAATTTGGCTACAAATTTGGCACAGTGCTGAAGGCGGCAGTTTTCGAGGGATGGGAATGCAAGGGAATGGTAGAGGTAGCAGTGGTGTGTGCCTGGGGTGGCATCGAGGGTGAAGCGACAGAAGGAATGGAAAAGTGGATCCAGTCTGAATAAGATAGATTTGGGAGCAGCACTGTAGACTGTCACAGTAGTCAAAAGAGGGAAGAATCATCTTTTGCACTAGCTCAAGCCTGGCCGTGAGAGGGAGACTATTGCTGTTCCTGTAAAGGGCACCGAGCTTGGGGCGCAGTTTTTTAATGATGGCTTCAATGTGGTCAGAGAAGGACAGGTGACTGTCGAGCCAAATCCCAAGGTACCAGAAGTAAGTGTTGCTCTCTAATACGATCCTGTCAAGGGTGTGGAAGTGGGGGGGGGAGTCTGTTAAGATGTTGCCGAGTGTTGAAGGTCATTGTGATGTTTTTTTTAGTATTGAGGGAAAGCTGATGAGAGCTGAACCATAGCTGAACTTTGTTGAAGTCTGCCTGGAGGTTGGCTATTACCTCATCTGGGGAGGAGCCAGAGGCAAAAAGGACAGTATCATCTGCATACATTGAATAGAAGCAGATGAGCACACTAGAGGAAGATTATTGAGGAAGATGGAGAAGAGGATAGGTCTGAGTACTGACCCCAGGGGGACACCGATGTTCATAGGAAGGGGGAGGAGGTGATGTCTGCAATTTTAACTGATTGTGTTCTGTCTGAGAGGTAGGCTTTGAACTAGTTGGTAGCTGAGCCAGCGAGGCCAGCTTCAGAGAGACATTGCAGCAACAAGTGGTGGGAGACCATGTTGAAAGCTTTGGCAAGGTCAATGACAATAGCTGAGGTGATCAACCCTCTGTCCATTCCAGAGAGAATGGTGTCCGTGAAATGAACCAGGAAGAGAGAGGACTACCACATCTTATAGATCCATAGAAAGGGGAGGTAGGGGTCGGGGGTACTACCTCAGATCTTACACCCCATACCCTATGCCTGTAAAGTACATAGAGGTTAGAGGATACTGCATGGGCAGGAGGTCTGCTAGGTGTGCCAGCCCAACTCCAGCTCCCAGGCCACAATCCGGTCAGAATCCCTGACTGCACAGAACAAGCTGCCCCCCTCCTCCAGGAGGGGCGCAGGTTCTCTTACCATTTCAAGCATTGGGAAAACATTACCACAGACAACTGGATACTGGATGTAGTGAGTCAGGGTCTTTACCCGCAGTTCAAGCAATTTCCAAAACTCCAGGACCCCAGGGTTTTCCAGCCTTCAGCACTATCAGACACCATTCTGCTGGAGTTGTAAATAAGAAAGTTTCTGCAAGCCAGGACAATAGAGTCAGTCCCCATTGCCCAAAGGGGAAGGAGCTTGTACTCAAGATACTTTCTGGCCAAGAAGAAAAATGGTAACATAAGCAGTAATTATCCCTGCTCTAATAACAGGAAACTGGTTGGCATCCATGAATCTGAAAGATGCTTTCTTTTACATTCCAATCAGACCTTGCTTCAGAAAGTACCTAAGGTTCTCTCTCCCCTCAGGTCATTACCAGTTCTCAGCACTTCCCTCTAGGTTCACTTCTGCCCCACAGTATTCCCAAAGTGTCTCTCAGTGGTGGCAGCTTACCTCAGAAGGCAGGGAATAAGTATATTTCCTTACCTGGATGACTGGCTAGTTGTAAGGAAGTTATACCAGCAGGTCAAAGATTCCATCATGGTGATGTAAAGTTCCCTGGAGTCACTAGGTTTCCTTATCAATGCTCAAAAATCCCAGATGGAGCCAGTTCAGTCACTGGAATTCTTTGGAGCAGAACTGGACACTATCCAAGAAAATATTTTTTTCCACAGGAGAGGGTGTCAAAGCTACTGACCCTAGCAATCTCCTTTGCTTTAGGTCAGCTCAGAACTGCAAGACAGCTCCTAGCATTTCTGGGACACATGGTCTAAACTACAGCAGTAGTGTCAGGCTCCTGGTTTCAATGAGGGATATCCTGTGTCACCTCAGATCATTCTGGTCTTAGAAGGGACCCCATTTCAAATTTGGTGCCAGTTACAAGAACTCTGTTTCTGGCCCTGCAATGGTGAAAAGAAAGGGAGAACCTTTGACAGGGCATCCCTTTTTAGCAATAGCACTGCACAGTGGTCCTAAAAACAGATACCCCTTCCTAAAGTGGGGGCACACACAGGAGACCTCAAAATCAGTGGAATTTGGTCACCTCAGGGGTCCAAACTGCACATCAGCTGTTTCTAATTGAGAGCAGTCTTCTTTGCTCTGAAGGCCTTTGCCACTCAATTAAGAGGTCAGTCAGTCCAAGTCAGGACAAACAACACAACCACCATGTCATACAGCAACAAGCAGGTGGATACCAGATCTTCCTGACTGTGCACAGAGGCCAAGAAGATTTGGTGCCTAGCTTACTCCCTGGAGGTGCATTTTGTTTGCCATTAACCTTCCAAGGAAGGACAACACACTGACAGATTTACTCATCAGAATCAGCCAGGACCATCATGATGAGCTCTGAGCAGACAAGTGTTGGATACAATTTTCAGGTGGTTGGGAACCCTAGAAACAGATCTATTTGCCTCAAAGGACAATCATCAGCCTCCACTGTATTGCTGCAGACCACCATGCTTGGTCACAGTGCCCATGGATGCTTTAGTTTTGGATTGGACAGGGAAATTCCTCTATGCCTTTCCTCTGATTCCACTGGTGTCAAGAGCTCTTCTCAGACTGAGGAGTCAGCCTACAACTATAATACTGGTTTTACCAGACTGGGCCAGACAGCCTTGGTACCCTTTGTTGCTCAGTCTGTCCACCAAGCAACACATTCATCTGCCCCACAGATTCAGTCTTCTAACAGCTGTCCAGGGTCAGATAGTTTTTTTCAACCTCAAGAGCCTTCACTTGAAGGCTTGGTTCTTGAGAAGTTCAAATTTTCTGAGTTTAACTTGTCAGAAGAAGTTCTTAAGGTACTAAAAGTATCTTAAAAACATCTACAAGAAAAACTTATGCTTCAAAATGAAAAAGAGTTACCATCTGGTGCAAGCCTAAGAAAATCAACCCCCTCAGTGCAGGCTTGCACACAGTACTTGATTACCTGGTGAACTTGCAGTCTCTAGGCCTCAGGCCTGCAACCCATAAGCAGCAATATCTGCTTATTTGTCTGCAGGTGCTCAGAAAGCAACAGCTTCACACCCTATTTAAAAAAGAAAAGTTTTTTTCAATGATTGGCACATATGTTCCCGCCTGCTAGAGAACCAGTCCCTCCTTGGGACCTGAATTTGTGGATAGCCAAACTCTTGGAACCTCCTTTTAAGCCACATGGCTACAGCTGACCAAAAATTTGTCACATGGAAAACTTTCTTCTAGTGAATTACTTCAGCAAGAAGAGTGTGCTACCTCCAAGCTCTTTGCATTGATTCCAATTACATTATCTTCCATAAGGACAAGGTAGTCCTCAGACAAAACAGAAATTCTTTCCAAAGGGGTAACTGAGTTCCACTTGAACCAGTTCATCACTCTGCCTGTATTTTTCACAACCAAATTAAATTCAGGTGAACAAAAGCTTCATAACTTGAATGTAACAAAAGGTTGCTCAACTATTACATTACACATACTAAGGAACTTAGGGATTCCCACTCATAACTGTTTATTACCTACAGTGAAGTGGGAAAAGGCAGGCCTGCCTCAAAGGGGTCATCTACATGTTTGATAATATCCTACATCCAGTTCTGCTACAATAAGGCTGACAAACAGCCACCACAGGGCCTCAGGGCACATTCCACTTGTGGAACTGCTGCCTCTGTGGCAGCTTCAAGGGACATTCCCCTACTGGAAATCTGTAAAGCAGCTACCTGGAGTACAGTTCACACCTTCACAAAGCACTACTGCCTTGACGTTCACTCTAGGGCTGATGCTAGGTTTGGCACTGTAGCATTGTGGAACCTTTTTCCTAAATAGGTTCAATACCCTCCTCCCAAGGCATTGCTTTGTAGTCTGCAATAGTGTCTAATACTACTAGGAGACTCCTGGGTCTTGAAGAAAAAATGACTTACCATAGTAATCTTGTTTCTTACATGAGCTCTCCTAGTAGTATTAGACCTCCCATCTCTACCTCTCCTTACATAACCTGAACAGGATCAGCAATACTTTCTTGGGCGTGTCTAATGTTGCCATTAATCACTGGCCTAACTTTTTCATAATAGTTAATACAGATAAAAATGACTAGGATCACATTTTCTTGGCCTGCATGATTTATGTCCTCTCCACCAAGGGGAGGACATTAGGGTTAAGGGTGTTTAATTTTCATTAGTGATTAGCCTACTATTTCATCTACAAAATTGAATCTGGCAGTTAGGGAGAAAGAGGCAGCAGTTTTGAATGTAGCATTCCAAATTCTTCTAATTTGAATACATTCCAAACTCAAAGTTCCAGGGGCAGTCAGTAGCTCAAGATTGACTGCAATAGTGTCTAATACTACTAGGAGATCCCTTGTAAGAAACAAGATTACTATGGTAAGTAATTTTTTCTTCCTTGACCAATTTGAGGAGACGGCATATCTCTGTTTGAACAGTACAGAGGCTGTAATTAGTGTGTATAACAGGTACAAGGTTTGCTAAGGTACTTGAGCAGCAATGAGTCACACTGTGCAAGGTTAGCTACTGTATGTCCATTTACTGAGCATTCCAAAAAATAACATGCACTAAATTTCAAGTTATTAAGTTCTTCATTAACAAGGATATGTCATGCATGTAGACATAATCCTTGTCCTTCACACTTCAGTTAGTCCTAATGCTATTCAGGAGCAGAGACCATATACCTGTTCTTGCAGCGTCATGATACAGTGCTAAAAACAAATGGTGATGTCTCATTCAGTGGACCATGAGCATTCCAAAAATAACATACATTGAATTTTAAGTTATCACTTTCTTCATTATCAAGGATATATTGTGCATGAAATGTAGCCCTTGTCCTTTACAGTCAGCCAGTTCTAATGCTATTTAAGAGCACAGACCATATGCCTCTTCTTATGATGTCATGATCTATTGCCATAAAACAGCCTGTGATGTCTCAATCAGTGGATCATGACTTTTGCTCCTGAACACAGAAGCATAAAGACAAAATGGATTTCAGTGGATCATGTATTGATGGACATAGTCTTTGGACCAGCCCACCAGCACAGCAGTAGCACTACTACTTGTGGCGGTGATCTTCTGGGTTTGAGAGCAAACTTTGGGTGTTAGAGGGTCAATGTGGGGGAGGATCAAGTGTCTATAGGACTGCCTTCCCCCTGCAGTGGAGAGGGTTTGTGGATTTAGGAAATACTTGGCCCCTAGCAGAAGCTGGGGGAAAAGCAGCTTGAGAATGCCTGAGAGCATGTGGACATGGCAGACATCATCAGACAAGGCACTGGAGCATGTGGCATGCATCATGACATCATTGCATGCCAAGCCCTCTCAGAAGAAAATCAGGATAAAATCCGGGCAGCAGGATAATGCAAAACACCCATAAGACCCTCACCTGGCTAGCCAGGCCTGCCAGCAGAACTGTGTCTAGATCAGACAGTGGGGGTCAGAAAGCCCCACTGATCCTGCCAGGGGTGGTAAGCCCTGGGGGGAAAGAGCTGGTGGTAAGTCCCTGTGAACATTGGGGTAACAGGGCTGGGGTGACCATGGGATTGGGGCTGCCCACAAGGAAGAACAAAAAAAAGGACCACATGGGTTAAATTTCAGTTTTTTTTTGGACAGTTGTGTAATTGGGATCTCCTAATGTCAACTGAAATTTGTTTTTTACAGGAGACTATACTTCTCAAATCTGTTTCTGCACCTGATCTCCATCTTACCTCTCTGTACTCCCCTCAGAATGCTAACTTCTAGAGTTATGTAGAAATTAGAATTCTGCCAGCGGAATTTGTATATAATGGAAATTTCACTTCTGAAATGCTTTTTGAAATTTCCTCATGTAAGTCAGCGGAATTATGAAAAACACTTATATGTAAACCGTGGAATAATTTTCCACTGATTACAAAAACTGCAAAATATTATTCTACTGTTTACAGAAAATGAATCCATGGTTTACATAAACTGCAAGGTACAATCTACAGGTAATATTCCACTTCTGAAATTACAAAATTCTGCTTCTGATGGAACTTCTGTGGAATTTGGTGGAATTTCTAAAATTCCATAGAATTCTGTCGGGAGTAAAATTTAGAAATTCCATGCAGTGCTACTCACATCCCATGAGCTTGTCTACTGTTCCCTCAGAAAGATGGTTGTGACCCCCATGTTTATATTTTAATTTTTGCCCCTAGCCCCCATCTTATTTTTATTGTAGACAAAACCTTTGCCACTTTATTCTGATTGTTGCACATACTTAATAATAATAATTATAATAATAAACTTTATTTATAAAGCACCTTTCCCAGGATCAAAGCGCTGAACAGGATTTCAATAAAACACATATGGATAAAAACAACATATAAAAATAATTTCAAAACATCTAATAAATAAAATCAGACATTTCAATCAATAAATAATCAGCAGTGGCATTAATTAAACATTTTATCAGCTGGGACTGTCAGAGAAAGCTTCCCTAAATAAATGTGCCTTGTGGGATGACTTAAAACTCTTGATGGTCAGGCACTCACTCACCTGATGAGGTAGAGAATTCCACAGGTAGGGGCAGCATATGCAAAAGAACGAGCCCCAGATGTCTTCAAATGCACCCTGGGAATCTCTAGTAATCCCTTGTCGGTGGGTCAAAGTGGATGGGAGGGGCAGTAGGGACAGAGGAGATCTTTCAGGTAGTAGGGTCCTTGCTTGCGTAGGGCTATGTAGGTCAGTAAGCTGACCTTGAAGGTGATCTGCCACCGTACAGGCAGCCAGTGTAGTCTGCAGAGCACAGGTGTAATGTGACTGGCCCTAGGAGTACCAGTCACAAGCCAGGCTGCCACATTCTGCACTAGCTGCAAGTGGCAGATATTAACCCCTGGTAGCCCTAGGTACAGGGCATTGCAGTAGTCAAGACAGGTGGCCACAAAGGCATGGATCAGGGTAGAAAGCTCATCGGGAGGAACCAGGTGTTTCACCCAGGGAACATTCCTCAGATGGTAAAACGAGATCTTGACAACAGCCAACACCTGAGATTTCAGAGTCAGCCCATTGTCAAAAATAATGCCTAGGTTACGTACCTGATGTGAGGTGGTCAGCTAGGTATCCCTGAGCCAAAGCCCAGATGACAGTCCAGCTAACAGACCCACTGCTCGACAATCTGGGTCCACCACCAACACCTCAGTCTTATCCAGATTTAGCTTCATCCAGCTGGCACTCATCCAGTCCTGGATGTTGGAGAGACAGTTGTTAAATACTGAGACTGCATCCTCCTGCCCGGACAGAAAGGACAGGTACAGCTGAGTGTCATCTGCATAGCAGTGAAAACACAAACCGTACCACCTAACAATGTGTCCCAATGGCAGCATATACACTGCAAGCAAAATGGATGACAGAATAGAGCCCTGCGGCACCATGCAGGATAGTTCAAGAGCATCAGAGGAATAAATCCCAGTGACAACTCTTTGAGTTCTACCCTCGAAGAAAGATCTAAACAATCTGAGGACCTTACTAGATAGTCCACAGATGAATTACAGGCACTCCAATAGCACACCACAGTCCACAGTGTTAAATGCAGCAGAAAGATTAAGAAAGACCAAAATGGAATGAGTCCTTCGATCCCTTGCTATTGGGAGATCATTGAGTACCTGGACAAGGGCTGTCTCAGTACTGTCTCTTCCTAAATCTGGACTGGAGAGAATCATAAACATTATGTTTGGTAAGATGGTCATCCAGCTGCAACGCAACCACCTTCTCAATAACCTTGCCCATAAAAGGCAAGTTAGAGGCAGGTCTGTAGTTGGCCGGACAGTCTGGGTCAAGGAAGGTTTTTTTCAGGAGCAGTCACATGACTGCCTCCTTTAGTGGATCAGGAAAGATTCCCCTCTCCATTGAACTCCAGAATATCTTGGCAAGGACTGTGCCTATCTCATTCATGCAACCCACAAGGAATCACGTGGGGCCCAGATCCAAACTACAGCTGGTTGGCTGCAGAGTCTGGATGACTGTCATGATGTCAATGAATTCTGGCCAGCTAAAGTCCATCCAAACAAACCAGGCATCTGTCATCTCACCCCGACCACTGCAGCACCCTGTAGAGGCAGTCTGGCAAATCTCAGACCTGATGGCGGCAACCTTATCTGCAAAAAGTCGAGCAAACTCATCACACTTCTGTTGCAAAAAAGCTCAACCAAACAGAAGACAGATTGGATTGCACAATCTGTCCACAGTCCAGAAGAGCTTAGCTGGTCAATTATGTGCAGTGGCAATCTCCCTGGACAGGAATTCTGCCTTGTTATGGGTGATTGTCAACTGATAGATTGTATAATGTTCCATCAGTCTAAGCCTGTCACCCTCCAGGCCCGACTTCCTCCCAGCCTGACTTCCGCAAGGCCTCTCTAACCTTCGTCCCACTCTCCTTTACTCCTTCAAGTTCCCATCAAACCTTGGAGACCTTGGGTGCAGGGTGAGGGGGCAAACATGAACAGGAGCAATAGAATCCAGGGCCTCCATTACTGCTATATTTTAGGCAAGCACCAGATCCTCTGGATCCATGCACTCCCTCGACATACCCGATAGATCCAGCACTGCCATTAGGCCATCTGGGGACACACCCCACAAAGGGCAGTACTGAACCATTTCCTTTTTTTTGCTGTTAATTTGTTTCTCCACTTCCCCTATGGTGCTTCCTCCTGCCAGGTCACCCAGCCCTGTCTCCTGCTCACACCTTACCTCTCAACTTTCCTCCATGGCTTGCCCCCCATGGCGGGGTGGCAGGGATCCCTCAACCTGCTGGAATGGATCTGCTGTGGGGGGTTACTGCAAATCGTGGGAATGGGGGCCTGCAAAAAACAGCATTCATCCTGCTGAGGAGCCATTTTTCCATTTTCTCCCCTTTCCCAAGTGCTGCCTGAGAGCGTGCAATGATGCCAATGGCTGAGCCGCGCACGATCCCGTACATGCCACACCAGGTGTCTGCGCCGTAACTGACCCTGTATGCGAACCACCACCAATGCCAGCCCCCAGCTTCCACTAGGGGTCAGGCATGCAGTGGACTCTGTTCCACCCCCCTCCCCGGGAGAGGAGAGCTGTCCTTAGGATGCTCTATCCTCTCCCTCCCCAGCCAACCCTCGGTGGTTTGCTCGCACTGTGAACATGGGTCGTCGGGGTGGCAGGAGATAAGACATGATGTCTTAGCCCTCCACACCACTGGGCCACCTGTACTGAACCAATTGTATAGGGGCAAACCTACTGGGGGGAGCCACAAAACTGAGCCCTATGGTGTGATGGTCAGACCATCCGACTGGTTCCACCACCAAGTTGGTATCTCCATCACCAGGTCCAATGAGTGACCTCCAGTGTGGGTTGTGGAGGTAACAACCTGTGTGTAGCTCAACAAAGTCATTAGTTGGAGGAAGTCCCAACCAAATTGTGAGAGTTCATTGTCAACTCAGGCATTGAAATCCCCCAGAATCAACCATCTTGGGGATCCCTACACCACATCAGCAATGAAGTCTGTGACTTTTTGCAGAAATTCCTTCCCATCTCCTGGTGGACGGTAGATGAAAAGGATCCTGCACCCCACATCCTCATCCATGATACACTCAAAGGAACTGGTGGACCCTCTGGTACCTCCATAAGGCCCAGTTCTGATCTAAAACAGATGGTTACACCCCCACCCCTATGATCCAGCCTTAGATGGTGTATCACCGAGTACCCAGCTGAAACAGCTGAGGTCGAAACTGGGCCTGCATTCTCATCCAGCCAGGTCTTGGTGATGCATGCCAGGTCAGATATCCCAGCAAGTTCTGCTATGATAGCAGTCTTGTTTTTAATAGACCTGGCATTGCATAACACCATCCAAGTAGGATGAGTAGTCGAGGAAGACTGTGCCACCTGCCTGCATACTGCAGAGCCCTTGGGAATGGGAATCAGACAGGAAGGACCCCTATTCTGATCCCATTTTGCCCCAGGGCATCTCCTTGACCCCACTACCCCAATCCGACCACTCTCCATTCAACCCCCAGGCCCAGCTCCCCCCCTTTTCCTTCTCCTAACTATCCCCAAGGCACAACATCAATTATATGCCCCAGCTGACAAAGGGGGACATTCAAAGGGGCGAAGGTCCCTGAGCCTGGAGAGGGATAGCACCTACTATATTTCTGCCCTCCCAACACATTCTAGGAAGCAGAGACCACAACTCAATCTACACAACCTGAATTAGTAACATAAATCTAATCACACATCCATCCAACAGATACATAGTTAAACAATATTCCAAAACCCCAGTAACACTCACCCACTCAGCCTTCATCTCCAACCTTAAAAATTCAGTCACATCCAGATAAACTCACACACACATAGCAATTCTAATAATAACACCCCAAACCCTCCCAACCTTCCACTCCCACCCAAAATACAACTAATACAATTCCAACAATAATTTCCCCCACACTCAAAACTAAACAATGTAAAGATAATGAGTTTTATAGCAGCAGACAGAGCAGTATTTTAACTGTAAGCAGCAGTCACCAAATGTTTCAAATATAGAAATAATGAGGTTGTGGAGCTCTTACTTCCACAGTTAAAATGTCCAATATAGTCTCTGTCAGCACTACCTCTCATGTAGGCTAGACAAATCAGGAAATTTTTTTCTGTACGAGTAATTTAATCAGGCACCCTCACTGCTCATGAAATAAAGAGTTGAACATAAAGATATGGAAAAGAGGGTCTAATTGTGTCCTGGATAAAAAAAAAAACATCTCCTGAATATTCCAATGCCTCCTTTGGAATGATGGTCTTCTTTCTGGGATTCAAGTCTTACTAAATGATGATAAGGTTGCCCAAATAACTCTACCCCAGGAGGCCACTGCCAGAAATCCCCTTAGCCATGACTTAGGCCCTCAGTTGGCGTCGGCCCACCAGCCGACCCTCTAACAACTTAGGAGTTTCCAGAGATCATTTGCCCACTCTCCAGCTGGCCTAGTCCCCAGCCTCCAACACGGCCACTGCTCTGGCAGCTTAACCACCCCAAGTGTCAAGTCAGCCCCCTCTTCAAGCCATCAGTGAACCCCAGCAGATAGCAAGTCCCGAACTTCTGGGACAAGCTATGCTTCCAGTCCCTCACCGAAGGTATGCCAACAGATTTTCAGGCTGCAGTCCAACAGAAGATCTGACCCTCAATGATCTGACTCACAGCACAGCACAGAACATTGGTGCCTCAGAGAGGCAGATTCATCCCACAGGCTTCTCACACTGGATCACCAACAGGACCTCCTCCAACCCATCCCTCTACTGGGTGACCGACAATCTGGTGAGTAGGAACACCACAGAATTTACGGAAGATTATTACCAAACTCAAAAGCGAAAAAATGGTCCAAGAACACTCCAAGACTTTAGCTCAAATTAGTGGAGTCATTCAATTACTGATAACGTTACTATAACAATTTGGTGACTCCAAGGCACTCTAGGTTATACTCCTAACCTATCTCACACCTGAAAGGAGCACCTAGCCTTACTTCTTCGCTTCAATGGCTCCTATCTAACTGCACTAAAATCTCTCACTATCTAAATAACAAGTCCAAATAATGAACAAAAAAGCAAATAAATAATAAATTAAACTAAAAAGCTGCTCAACTCTAGAGCTCTCAGACAGCTAGCTCAGCATGGCTGCCATCTTAACTGCACCTTCACTGCAGCAGTATGCCACTGCAACTATCTTATCACTGCATTTCTGCTTGTACAGTTTACTGCTTATGCCATTTTGCACAGCCTCCCTTGCACGGCTGATATGCTTTTGTGCAGTTTTCAGTGATGGCTTGTTTTACACTATGGTATTCTTGATGCTATGACCCATCACCCTCTGTGTATAGTTGCTGTATTTTGATTATGTTTATTACTTTTATTTTTGCACCTTATTTTGTATCTTGCTTATTTGTATTACTTCCTCTTGCTTGCAGTTTAGTATTCTCTGCTAGGGAAAATCATTAATTAAAAAAACATATAAAATATTATAGGTAACCGGTGTCTGTCTTTAAGCTACCCAGAAAAGCATCAGCCAGTATTTACTGAGAATGAGTCAGCAGAAAAGAGATATCTGTTTTTCTGCTGAACTGTATACCTGGCAAAGACTGACAAATATAGAGTTGAAGTGACGTTCTGGAGGTTGAACAGTGTGTAAGTGATTGCAAGATTTGAACATGGGTCTCTAGCCTGTCTGAAGATGCTAGCAGACACATGGAAAGATTCAGGTCCAAATCTAGTCCCGACTCACTTGCTTCATTCTGGGCCAGCGAGGCTCTGTGAATGCAGTGGAAGCAGTGGCCACGGGCCATTGTGTTGGAGGAAGACTGCTGGCTCTGTTGTTACCAACTGGGTCATTGAACTTTGGCATTATGGGTGACCATGTGGCACCAGCTCCCCCTACAGGCCAGCATGAGCATAGCTACAATATTTATCATCCTAGGGAGGTCTGCAGGCTCATAACAGGAAGAAAAACATTGCTGCCTGACCGCAAAGGATAGTCAGCCCCTGCACCATGCCACTGGTCCTATTCCCTCAGGCATCATGCCTTCCTGCCACCAACACTCTTGCTTCCCAGGCCATGTCGCTATAATCTGGCCCCACTGGAGGGGGTAAACAACAAGAATTGCAGGCAGCAGGCAGACTGTAATGGATGGTATGCAGAAGGAGGAAGGCTCAGTGGGCACAAGTTAGAAAGTAGTGGCCTAAGCAAGCTAGCAGAACCAGCCAGCGCAGGTATATAAGAGGGAAAAATGTAGATTAAAAATACAGACTATGAGTCGCCTGGTGCTCAGACCTGTTCTCTGAACAGAACATTGCACTGCCTCTATTAACCAGAATTGAGGCAGTCCAGAGCAGGGCAACCAAAATGGTGCAGGGACTGCATCAAAAAACATATGAGGTCAGATTAACGGAGCTCAATATGTATACCCTAGAGCAAAGGAGGCAGAGAGGTGATATGATCGAAACATTCAAACACCTGAAGGGCATTAACAAGGTGAACAAGTCTAACATGTTTCAATATAAGAAAAATTGCAGGACAAGAGGACACAGCATGAGATTAGAAGGAGGCAGATTAAGGGGTAATGTGAGGAAGTTCTTTTTCACAGAAAAAGTGGTGGATGCATGAAACGGCCTACCTCAGGAAGTGGTGGATATGAATACAGTACAGGGCTTCAAACTGGCATGGGATAGGCACAAGAGAGCAATACAGATGAGTATGAATAGATAGGCCATTGACAGATCAAATGCCGATGGCACATTTATTTATAAGGTAGAAAAAGAAATGGGCAGACTGGATGGGCCTTGCGGTCCTTATCTGCCATCAACCTCTATGTTTCTATGTTTTTCTGTATGGTGTCACAGATAGCAAGGGCAGCATATCTGCCATGTACCATGGAATTATGCATTTATGGAATCTGAGAGAATGTCACAGAAAATAAGACAGGAAGCACAATGTTTTCTGTGCAAACATCCTGCTTAATTGAAGAAACATTGCAAAACTTAAATCTTTTTAGCAATGTATTAACCCATGATAGATTAGCTGTGATGTAACAAATTAACCCCCATATTGAAATGGTTAGTGCCATGCTAACTGTGAGTATCACCAAGTGATGGGGCAGGGCCAATACTCAAAGTCCCCCGGAGTGCCTCACTGATCCTACAGTGCAACCATGCAAAATATACCACTGCATTCATGCAAATGAGTGATCCCCTTTGCATACTGTACTACACGCAGTAGCATATTCAGCTGTTCTGATAGTGCTAAACAGCCTACGCTGCAGCATTGGTTAACTCTGCCAGAACCCTATCTTTACTCACATGCACAGTATCCCTCCACCCCAATCGCCCATCCTTACATGATATTTCCTATTCTTGGTAGCCTTCTGCTCCCCTCACCCCCTGAAAAGGCATCTAACCCCTATCCCAACCAGCTTACTTGGGACATGCTTCCCCTCAAACCTCTACCCCAGTCATCAGTGCCATACTACAGCATTTGAGATGATAACTGGCACAGTTCTCTGCTCACCACCACAGCTGGCCACCACCTGCCTGTCATTCTCCAACTGCGAGTTCTATAGAAACAGGAAATTGCATGAGTGAATGGGTAATTACGGGTTGGGAACTGCTAGACCATCAGGAATGTGTGCCTTGAATAGGAATAGCTACTCTGGGAGCATTACCCACATGCTAATGAAACCATAATGGGCATGCAAATTGCCCTTTAGCTCTTACATGTTCAGTGGACTCTTTAGCATGAAAGGGCTGCATGTGGCCCACAAGAGCCCTTGCATTATCATATTTGAGTCACAATATCTCCATTGGGCTCTCCTGTGGGAAATATTCAGCCAGAGGCTGTGTCAGTGCAGCACATAGTCATGATGTGCTACACTGAAATAGTCCCATATTCAAACAGTGCACTCCGGTCGGTACATGGTACTTGTCTGAATATTACCCCGGAATTGGACTTGCACTAATTAACACACAGCACTCCTATCTGAATGGTGCACATTGCTTTGAATACGCAGGTCAGCATTTTTAGAGGGGTTCTGCTTCTACTCATTTCCACAACTAGTTAGTCTGGAACACTGAGAAGTTAAGAGACTTGCCCAAGGTCACACAGTAAGTATTTGGCTCTAGCAGAGTTTGAATCTACAATCCCTACAGGATTCACAAGCTGGTGTTCTAACCATTAGGTCACACTACTGCTAAATAATGCCTTTGGTACTGCCATTGTCTTAATATTGAAATTTAGATATTTTTTTCCTTGGCAAATTATTGGACTGTGACTGCACCTGTTGACCTTAGCTCCAACTAGCTTAAAAATATTGCAGAATCTGTAAAGTATGTCAGTAAATGTGCAGCATAGTAAATTAAATTCTCAAACAGAATTGCTATAAAACCCTGCATTATAGTTTAAACAAGCGCAGAAATTAATTGGGCTGGAATTGAATTCATTTTCTCTACTTTTTTTTTAACTTCATTTATACAGGAGACATTTTTTGCTAGTGCAGAACCTCACATATGAATATGGTTCTCTAAGTTGAAGATGGCCAACACCCTCATCCTGCATACTGTAAATTTTAACTAGTTTCTTGTCACCAATGAACTCCATTTTTACAGCTGTGTGGGCAGAGCCGCACAGATGTTATGCCATCATCATCTCTTTAGAAGGGCACTGTGGAAGCACATGACCAGACCACTGAAACAAACTGCATATGTGTGGGTATTATGCATTTGTAGTTCTGTCATCACCCTCATCTTGAGCATGGCATATTCCCATGCTCGTAACAGCTCTGGGTAGCTGTATCAGCTCTGACCAGAGTTTGTTATAGATGCTGGGTATATAAATCTGTTTATTTTTATTGTTACTATTAGTCCCCTGTGGTCTAGGATGGTGGGAGAGTGGTAGTGTTGATTTGCATTCCAAATCCAGAATGTAGGAGAGCCATGGGGGGGGGGTGGAGTTTGCTTTTTAACCAAGCTTTTCTGTCTCCTGTTTCTGCTTTGATGGCACTGCCAACTCTGTCACTGGCCTTTTCATGGACTTACCACTTACCGACCTCCAATCCAGGACCACAGTGTGGTGGGTGGCCTGCAGTGCTGGTTATACAGTAGGTGAGCTTGTTGGGGAGGGGTGCTGACATAGGTCAGAATGGCCTTTTCCCTCCATTATTCTAGTTTTCTCCCCTGGGGTGACAGCATGCCATGACACAAACACATGTGTTTGCAATGGCATGCATGCATGCCAGGCATCTGGAAGCCACCCCCTCCCCTTTGTAGTTCTCCCAGTTCTGCTCCCAACTGGTCTCCACCAGGTGACTGGCAAGAAATGGAAGAAATGTCCCCACCAGAGGAAGGAGAACATTCCTTGGGATGCTCAATCCTTCCTCCCCAAGCAGCTCCCTACAGCCCATGCTCATTCCTGAACATGGGTTGTCAATGTTGTGACTGATAATACTTCCATTGCACTTATGGGATGTTCTTAGAGGATACTCCTCTCCTGTGGTGATAAACCTGAAGACTCCATTGCTATACCTTCAACTGAGTGACTACAGGTGAGCATGTAGCTGGAGGCCCTATGCATGGGGAGACCCTGACTGACACTGCATTGCCTTACCCTGTATGATCCACCCCCCCGGAAAACTCATCATCAGAATCTGGTTGGGAGAGTGAAGCAACAAAGAAAACATGTTCCAGCCTAGCAAGATGAAACATCTGGTACTCTAACATCAGCAGGATGTCCACTAATGAGTAATTGAAGGGGATGCTGCCCCTGTAGTCCTACCACAGGGGGAATGCCATTTAGAAGATTATGACTCTAGATGTATTGTGGCATGGAGAATGCCTGAAGGGGTAGATGGAAGATGGCAGATGAGGAGAACAAAAATAAATATAATTAAAACAGCAGTCCGCTGCGGCTGTCATGGGCGCCATGTTTTTCTAATTGAAATTTTGCTTGCTCCAAGGAAGCTGCATTAGCAGTGAGAACATGATGTCATGGTACCCCATGATGCCATTCCTTTCTGCAACAAGTCTGAATAACCAGAAAAACTTTCAGGAAACACAGAAAGTTAAATCAATTTAAAGGACAACATTCCTGCTTCACCACTCCTTTGATGTTTTAATGCCAGTTGAAAGTGAATGAAGCCTTTCACATTTCTGGACTCTAAATCACCCAGCATTACTCTTTTTTATTATGTAACCAGAAATTGTCTACAGTTTTTAATTTTATACCTCAGAGGTTCATCAAGCCCAGTGCAAGAATGCTGTATTTAAAATGAGTGGTTCATTCCAAAATTATAACTGACACTTAAAAATCCATTTTGTTTTATTTCAGTTTGGTGCTAAATTCCCCAGAACAGCTTTTATTCACTCTTTTGACTGACTCAAAATTGGACTTGACTGTTTAACTAATATTTGTTTTAAAACTTTGCTATGAACCAGCCTCCATACATAATATTTGATTTATAATTCTAAGTGAAAAAGGCTCTCTACCATTAACACCCTTTCCCCTCAGCATTGAAAATATGAATTGCAATTCATGAAAAGAAATAGATATGGATTTTCTGCCTGACAAACAGTATGCTGTTAACCCCATCTGCTGTCATTTCGCTTCTGATATTTTTGTGTAAGGAGACTGTTACAATTTAGACACATCCAAACAAAGAAAAAACTTATAGTCAATGGAGGATAAAGAAAAGTTTGATTGTAGTATTTAGAATTAATCACCAGGATTTACTGAAAGGGTCCAAAATGTGTCATCATTTTGTTTTGCTCAAGGAAGCTCAACAAACAGGGAGTGATAAAGGAACTGAATGCAGTCGTTATCGGTTGATGACCTCCTGCAAGGTATTCAAGTCATCCACAGGCACACTATAATTGCAAAGAACAGTCTGGAACTGCATTACAATACACTGGAGGGTAAAAACTCATTGACTTGCCTGTTTTGATTTCCAATGTGACTTTACTTCCTTATTTTTAAGCTTTTATCCTTTGAACAATCCTAATCTCACACAGACCCACATGTTTACCATTGTTTCAATATATAACAGTTTTACCTGTTAGAGATTTGCTTCCACAAATAAATTAGGTTTATGGTTGAATGGAAAGCCTCTCAGCACTAGTGTTTCATTATTTATTATGAAAACTGCAACAGTCCTTGGATAATCCATACATAGCACTCCATACAGTATATGCAATAGTACATACTGCCTGCGCAGTTTTTATTGTAACTGATAAATGTCACCACTGTGAGACTCATTTTATTTTTGAACATGGTGGGTGATGGGATGAATATAGATGTGGGTTTCTGTCACATTATATGGATTAAACAGCTCAGGTTTTTTCACCTGCTTCAGGAACAATGCATGGAAGTATTATTGTGGTATATGGTGGTATTTCATTATGTTTAGAGACAAAATGGTTTTATGGATTCCTTTTTACTGGTTACCTATACATTGATTTCACCCGGGGGGGTGGTGTTGGTGTGGTGTTGTTTCCCTCAGTTTTTTATTTAGATTTATAGAACTGTTATTTAATACTACAGAAGATTAGGTATATATGGACACATGTTGACACATGGACATATTAGTATAACAGTATCTCAATTACAAGGGGGTCTGTGTTAGGTTTGGGTTTTGAATGTACACATACACTAGTCACTTGTTTCAGAATTGTAGATATATCATGTTTAAATAGTATACATTTGAATATTCAGAAGTAATATTGATTTATTGTACACAGAGTTTAAGCCAAATATATCTGAACAGTACTTACATTGTATAAATGTGTGAAACAGCTGGTGAATGCTTAATTTACACTAGAGCAGGTTGTCTTCTAACCCATTTTTTACTATTTTCATATTTAGAAGACTTTTAACATTAGTTTTTATGTATTATTTAAGCTTATTTTTTCTTGTGGTTTTTAATCATAGTCATTTACTAATGCATGCACAGACACACACGCAGACAGAGTTTTAAAATGAAGCTTTAGTTGCTCTATGACTTTTCTCAGGGAGTGAGCTTTCAGTTCTGTGACATTTCACCTTAGAATATATTTCTTTTGATGGAACTTTGCTGTCTTTATATGGTCATGTTGTTTTTTTAATAGAGTTGCAGCCAATGGGGATGCTTAACAACTTTTCATCTGTTTTTGTGTCTGTGTGTGTGTGTGTGTGTGTGTGTGTGTGTGTGTGTGTGTATATGATCTGAGTTTTGAGAAAGTGTGTTCTTCCAGACCAACTGCCATTGATTTCTGATGAAGGATTCTGTGTACTCTGAAAGCTAAAAGCTCCTGTTTTCTTTTGTAAAAACTCCGTTGGTCTAATAAAAGGTATCAAATCCTCTGTTTGTGTGGATCTTGGGTTGTAAGGACCAATATGGCAACAGGATTTTCTGTGGTATATATTCCAGTATAACATACAGTACGAGTCACACTAAACTATCCCTCCAACTCACTAGTTTAGCATTTTTCAGTGAGCTGCTTAAAGTGTGCACTGTTCACTCCAATAATTTAATAAAAGTTTCCTAATGGTTTGTTTCTAGCTGCTATTCAGTTTCAGCTTACTGAACTTTGCAGCTCTCTGGAAACTTTTATTAATGCAGTGCATTTCCAGTGCACACATTAAAGGGACAATGTCAGCTTTCGGCAGCTATACTGAACTTGTGTGACCAGAGTGCCTATAATAACATCTATGGCAAAATAAACTATCCATGTGCCCCAGTATGAGTAACAGTAAGCTCTGTTACCTAAATTTTTAAAACATATACTTTAGCTCGGACCAAGCACATTACCTTAGTGCTTGGCTGATCTTCTGCCACTGGATGCCTCTTCTGAATGTGAACTCACTTTGCGTGTGAGCAATTTCCTGAACAAGAGTAAGTAATAGCTGGGGCTAAAAGTACATACTATTCTGAGCATGGGGATCTTTGTGAGAATAATGAAGAGCATTGCAAGTCTTACTTTTACCACTTTGAAAAACAGGAACGTGATCCTGAGCATGAGTGGCACATCCATGGTAACGTCAAGTGCATGCTCAGGATCATGGTCTTGTTTTACAAAGTGCTAAAAGTAAAACTTGAAATGCTCTTTTTTATTCTTACAAAGATCCCCATACTCAGGCGAGCATGTAATTTTAGCCCCAACTATCACTTACACTTGTTCAGGAAATTTGCACAAGCGTAAATGGTGTTCACATTAAGAAGTATCCAGCTGTTGAAGATTGGCTGAGCACTAAGGTAATGTGCTTGGTCTAAGCTAAATTACATATTTTTAAAATGTAGGTAACAAATCCTGCTGTTACTCATACTGGGAAACACAAATAGTTTATTTTACAGTAAGTGTTATTATAGTCACACTGGTCACACAAGTTCAATATAGTTGCGGAAAACTCCCTTTAAGCAACCATAAAACTAGGAAAAGAAATATACTGGATTTGCCTCAAAAGCACTCCATCTGTGTTATACAGGAATACTACTCTTCATCAGATTAGACCACTATAGCATTTACCTTGCAGCAGTATAAACATTCTAGTGCTGTGTTCATAATAGCACAATGATTACAGGAGACCCAATATAAACAAACTCTGGTCAGAGCCGATATGGCTGTGGAGAACTTTTAGGATGCTTTTAGCCATTATTTCTAATGAATTTGCACAATGCAGATCTGTGGAGAGGCAGTTTCAATGTGGTTTTCCTTTTCCACATTTTTACCATTTTTTTTTTCTAGAATATGCCTGCTGATTGTTATATATTTAGTCTGGATAGTTCACAGAAGAAATGGAATCTTATTTGCAGTTGGCTTTACATCTACACAATATTGCGCTGCATTGTATAAAATCAGAATGCACTAAAAACAATATTTTACATCTGGGGGATATATTAAGTGCCGGATTGTTGTACAAGCAAAAAGATGCATTGCACAAAGAGGGTGTGCCGGTTGGCACTGATACAACATTCAAAGAGAATGTGCCACCTGTACAGGGTGTGCATATAGTGAAGCCCACCATGATGAAGCGCAGCACTGCAGAATTCTGCAGTAGAGTTACTGCAGCAAGCAATGCAGTTTCAAAGAGTTAATCCCTTTTGTCATGCAGTAAACTTGTGACACTGCACTTCATCATGGGGGGTTTTATCATTCCTGTTGAAAATGTGACCCTGGACAGGAGTCACAGTGCAGACAGCTGCCAAGTCAGGTGCATCCAGGATGACCCTGACTGAAAACCTTCCAGGGGGAATGTATGGCACATACCGGCATGCACTACAGCCACCATGGGCAATATTCAGCCCAGGAATGTAAATGAACTAATTGAGCATACAGGGTGCAAAGGGGCCTTATGCATGCTCATTACCAGCCCATTTGAATGTTGGCATGGAGATGAATGCACCGGAGCAGCTCTCGCCCCCAAGCCCTGACCTCGATCATTCCCACATGAGACAGGCCCTGAAGTCTCTGGTGGTATAGTGGCACCCCCACCTCTTCCACCAGCCTCGATCATACTGGAGTCCAGGCTCTATTGGTTCCATATTGCAGGGGCACCAATGCCATCCATAATTACACCTGAATACAATCACAGTCCTTGTCCATAGTGTAGTGGCTCCCACCCCCTCAATGGTGCACAGACAGCCCCCTCCCTGCCCCCCAGCCCATCCCATTGTGATGACTGGCTCTGTAATGGGATCATACCAGTCTATCAGCAGGTTGCAGAGCATTCACAGTATGATGCTGGAATGTGTTATACATAGGCATGAGCTGTGTGTGGGTGATAACACCCAGTGGGCATACTCCTCAAGTACTCACATGAAGATCCATCATCCTGGTGCCATTGCACTGGTGATGGCTGATGCAGTACCCACTCACACAGGTCCCAAAACAGACATGTTACAACCGATCTCCCATTCATTTGTACAATTGTGGAACTGTAGATAAACTACCTATAGCCTGAAGCTTACACTGCAAATGGCATTACAGGATACTGCACCCCATGGCACCCAGGATACTTCAGAAGTCCAGAGGGTGGCATGTTACACACAGGAACATGGAAGAGTGTGGACTTGCAGCGGTGTATGACAGCAGTAAGATACAGCATTGACAAGGGATGCATTGGAGGTATGTAAATTCCCTCTTCAATTTGCCAGGGATGTACACACAGCTGCATAGACTGGTGGATCTGCAGCTGGCAAGGTGCCTTAATGCATGGTACAGACAGTTGGGTCATTCCAGAGTGCAGGTCCCCAGCCTGAGTTCAGTGGAGTCAATGGCTGGCTATGACAGGGTGTGGAGGGCAGTGCCAGTCTTTGCAACAGGTTGGGTATGGGGGAATGAGGGTGTCTGTGTACAGGGACAGTGGATGGGAGTCCTCTATACTATGGATATGGACCATGGTTTCCTCTGTTACAAGTGGGTCTGGGGAGGGGCCCTACACTATGTAGCTTTTCAGAGATGGAGTTGGCTAGATTGGGGATGGAAAGGGTGTACCTCTAGTATACTAGGGCTGCTAGGTTGCTGTGCACCTGGGTGCACATCTGCAGCATGCCTGTGGGTGGCTGGCCGGGTTAGGCCAGCTATTCATGGCCTAACTGTGGGCCGCAGTGCTCTGGACTGTGAGCAGCACATTCCCACTGAATATGCTGCAGCATGGCATATGCATGAGATTTCCCCCTCGACTTGAACGGCATACCATTTGTGTGTGTCTTGGTCCATTCCCTTGTGGCTGGTGCATCCCGCACGTTTGAATATCACGCTGTTGAGCATTGTTGGAGTTGTGCGGCACATCTCCCTTTTCCACCAGGATGCACTGCATATCTCCTATGAATATGGAGGCTCTGGACTATGTAGCCTGAATACATTATAAAAATGGTAAAATCATGACCCCACTGAAAACAAGATATTGCATCTAATCTGGGACAGCCCTAGTAAATACAACGCAAAAATGTGTAAATGAACATCCCTGTCACAATGAGATGTAGCATTTCTCTTGTCCTATCCAGGATACAAAATACAGGATAAGAAACATTCAGTGCTCCCAGTTCCAAATAACCATTACTCTGAAGAAGCCCTCATCTTCCGTGTGTTTTCCCCACAAAGGCAGAATCAAATCCCTGTATAAATCCCTGTACATTTTTTCCATAAGCCATTGGTTCTTTATTTATGACTTTGTTCTTCGTTATTATATCAGCAGCCTTTTACCAGGAAAAGAGCTCAGATTTGCTGCTCAGTATTAATATTATATGTCACGATGGCCTTGGAATGATTTGGTTTTATATGCTATGCATAAGGCAAAATGGGCACTGTATGAAACAACAAATATCAATCTCATTATTTCAAGAACTATACTCAAAATTAGGAATCCCAAGTCAGACAATCTTTCAAAAGATACTAGTAATGTCTGTAAACAAATTAATTGTAAATAGAGACATTACCATATATGTATGTGTATTTGTATATATATATATATATATATATATATATTATGGTAACGCGATAAGTGCTACCATAGTTAAATTAAGGAACCATTTCTATGTTAAACCCCAAAACTTTGCACCTTAATAACTTTGCAACTGTTTGACAGATTTGGCTGAAATTTGGAATACATGATCAAGAACGATAGGCCTTGGGATCTGTCAAGTTGCGTAGTGGTCAGATATATGGCTGTGGAGTTATTAAGCATGATCTGTGCATGCGTTTACGCTTTTTCTGGAATTCTACGGTCGCACCTACAGGTCGTACAGTTTGTGTGACCAGTCCAAAATCTTCAGGAAACATGCGTCGGGTCCCGATGTGCCTTCAAGATTTCATGAAAAATATTAAACGGTTCAAAAGTTATTCAAAAAACAGTTTCCCATTATAAGTCAATGGGAAAAGTTAACAAAAGTTCAACACTTTCATAAATGCATTTTATCGCAAATGGGCCTGTTACTTTTCGCAGAATCGGCCATTTTGTTTTCAGTTGGTGATCAGAAAATGGTTGGCATTTAAATTTGGGACCTCTAGCAAACTAACTTTTGTATTCACCTAGTCGGACCCTGAGGATGCTAGCCATGTCTTTATTTTGTGGTAAAACACCCCAGAAATATGTTTTCAAATTTCTGGAAAAAGTACTTCATAATTACTTTCGTGCTCAAGAAAGTGTTGAACTTTTAGAAAGCTTTGCAAATTGCGACAGTAGTTTTCCATCTGTGGACAGTGACAGCAATTCTTTGGCACTGCGCTGCAAAAGAACCGTTGGGAGTTTTGGGCTGAAATTTGGAGGGAACTGAGCCGACATCTCACAGATGTGCCTTTCAGTGTTGTGTTGAAAAAATATTACACGGTGGCAAAGTTACTGCACTCCAAAGTTGATGGTTTTTCCCATAGGATAACATTACGGCGCCCGACGCATTACAGAAATCCTTTGGCACCCTGCTGCAAAATAACAGTTTGGTCTTTTTTCCTGAAATTTGGAGGGAAGACAGCCAACAGCCCACAGATGTGCCTGTCAGTGGTTTGGTGAAAAACATTACAGGGAGGCAAAGTTATGGTGCTCTGAACTTTTTTCCCCATAGCATAACATTATGGCGTCACGCCTTTTCAGGGCCGTATCTAGGAAACGGTAAGTAGATACGGACTTTTCATCAGAAAACTTAGCCCCCAAACAGGGCTAAGATCCAAATTAGGGACAGTTGTAAATAATATGACTTTTAAATTTTCTTTCTACGTCGTACGGTTCCTGAGATATAATGTATTTAGTATTCCAAGATCTCATTTTTGCGCCGATACTCATTATTATGCATACATTATTTGTACTCACTGTCTTTCTCTATGCAGGTTTTGGGGAAAATCAGCCTGTGCGCTTACATTACTGTTACTGTTGCCCTTTCCGCTTGTGGTTCCATACCCGTTTCACTTACCGCTGACGCCTGCGCCACCATGTGCGTTATCCTTTATGCTTTCATTTGTGCGCTATGCTTTCTGTTATTTTTTGCCATTTATGTCTACAGTACTGTTTATCTTTCTGTTTCACTTTACGCCACCATGCCCATTGACATTTCTGTTTGCAGGCACCATGTTACTATGTGACAACACATCACGTGGAAGACCATTCCCGTCTATGCCACCATGTGCGTTACCCTTTCTGTTCTCATTTGCGCTTGTGTTACCATGTGCGCCACTGTTAGCATTTCTGTTTGCATTGCTGTCCCTGTTAGTATGCCACAAGACATCATGTGGCGGGATCGCGGGTCCTGCCACCGCATTATGCGGTGGGAGGGCCCCGCGCTCCTGCCGCTGCATTACATTCACTATTTCTTGTTATCATTCTCAAAAAGAAGGGAAATTAGAGGCAAAAAACTCCATTTAATGCATTAGTTAGGGTTGTTCCACAGCGACAAAAGTGAGGAAATTCACTGTTAGGGTTGAAAAACCCCCTTGCACCCCCCCAACCGGCATTGGGGTGTGCATTGGATCGTGGGTCCTAACTCTCACCCCATTCTCCTATACTTCTGCTGCTTTACACATGTCATGGGGTGAGAGATAGGGCTGATGATCCCAATGCACACCCCAATGCCACCACGGTGTCATCCTTTGCATTTTCATTTGCGCTATGCTTGTTACTTTTTGCCATTTGTGTGTGTGACTGTTTCTCTTTCTGTTTCACTTTAGGCCACCATGCCCATTGACATTTCCATTTACAGGCACCATGTTACTATGTGACAAGACATCACGTCAGGCACCATTCCGTCTACGCCACCATTATGCGTTACCCTTTCTGTTCTCATTGGCGCTTGTTACCATGTGTGCCACTGTTAGCATTTCTGTTTGCATTGCTGCTCCTGTTACTATGCCACAAGACATCATGTGGCGGGAGCGTAGGTCCTTGGCCCCTGCTGCTCGCCACCACATTACATTCACTATTTCTCAATATCATTCTCAAAAGAAGGGAAATTAGAGGCAAAAAACTCCATTTAATGCATTAGTTAGGGTTGTTCCACAGCAACAAAAGTGAGGAAATTCGCTGTTAGGGTTGAAAACCCTAACTCCGAATTCACCCCCCAGCACCACACACACACACAGACACACACACACATTCAAGTATGGGGGAGGACCAAGTCAACACAACCAATGACAGACATCCAGCAGCAGGTGACAGAAATAACAAACAATTGTCTAAATGTACTACAAGACATCCCCACCCACCTGACCAGGTACTGCATGCTCAGTGGAGATCAACAGCAAAACTGAGGCCATGTACACCAAATGTACACATCCCTGATTGCAGCTGCACACAACGTACCACACTTAGTAGTTGCTTTGCCTTACCTACCGATGTCCCACACCAGACCACACCACTTGTGGTGGGCCACCTGAGCAACAGAGTTCAGCAAAACCAAGGAGTTGTACAGGTATAATGTCTCTGATTATAACAAGGGTTTGAGAAATGCAGCTTTCTAATAGACTGTAAACATTGTAACAGCCTTATGTTTAGTTTTTATTAACATACATGTAGAGCCTAACCATATGATGAACATGGTTTAACGTTGTTTAAAAACAGTTTTATTATGATAGCAATAAGCCACTCCCAGGTATTATGTTAATGGTCAGTTTATCACTGTCTAGCGACATGTGGCACTCAGCTATGCCTCATTCAACATTAAACCTCTACAGGGTGATTAATAGACCATTTAACATAACTGTTGGTCATGCCTTATTGCTTAATTGTCTTTATGAGTAGATACTCTCCTCTGCTAGGCACTGCAGCAGCTTTGCAACACAGTGTCCCACCCAGTTACACCATACACTGTCTAGTTACTGGAGAATGGCTGTGAATATGAACTCATGAAGATGAACAGTGTAACTTGATCATTACAGTCATCGAAACCCTAGTGTGATTATAACTGACAGAGTCAGTGATAGAGGATAACCCTGCTGTCCTAGTACACCTACCCCATTGTGAGTTAAATCAATACTAAAAGACATTCTGTTTATATCTACACCATACCTACTTGATTGCTGTTGTACCACAATTGACATAGTTATCACTTTGATAGCATCAGTGACAGAAGTGTGGCAACCCAAACAGTAGGCATACAGCCTGAGTATGAAACAACTGTTAAAAAATCACACTGTGTCCATAAGTGGCATAGATCACTCATTGCAACAATAGTAAATGTATTACTATTTGAATAAGTTAGTCATCACAGATGCAGTGAGATTGTCTTTATCAGGTACAACATACTCAGTAAGTGCCTACAGGAAAATCTATCCTATATACATCTCCGATACAGGTACATCATTGTTGGCTCAGTAGTGCTATGATATTTAGAAGTTGCTTGGCCTGATCCATGCAATTGCAATGTTTCTTACAAATAATACTTACTGCATCTTTAGTATTGAAACACACTGAAGGTCTATGTATGTACATCAGCAGTATACCTTCATCAGTAAGAATGCATGTGATACTGGCAGTACGAATTTCACAGCTGAACAGGCAATGCTTTTCATACGCTTACATCAGCCTCTCTATGTTGAGTAAACCATTGCAGTAAATGTACTACTATGTAAATCACCTACTAAATGTATCACTACTTTTATCTTGAGCATGCTAGTGTCTTGTAGTTAATTTATGTGCTTCTTAATTAATGTATACTCACTAGTGTTAAAACCTTTCTACAACTGCCATCATGCACCTTCAGCATTTATATTGAATAACGGCACAGTACCAGTTGTGGTGTGGTGTGGGCATCGGTAGGTAAGGCCATGCAACTACTAAGTGTAGTGCGTTGTGCAGCTGCAATCAGGGATGTGTACATTTGGTGTACATGGCCTCAGTTTTGCTCTTGATCTCCACTGAGCATGCAGTACCTGGTCAGGTGGGTGGGGATGTCTCGTAGTACATTTAGACAATTGTTTGTTATTTCTGTCACCTGTTGCTGGATGTCTGTCATTGGTTGTGTTGATTGGTCCTCCCCATACTTGAACATGTGTGTGTGTCTGTGTGTGTGTGGTGCTGGGGGTGTAAATTTGGAGTTAGGGTTTTCAACCCTAACAGCGAATTCTCACTTTGTTGCTGTGGAACAACCCTAACTAATGCATTAAACAGAGTTTTTGCCTCTAATATATATATATATATATATATATATAAAAACAAGGTGCTGCATCAGCATGTGATCTGAAAGCAAAACAAAATGGTTGTATTAAATGCATGCTGAAAATAGAAAATAGAGTTAAAAATCTATGTTTCGGCCTTAGGTCTTCTTCAGGAAATATCTAAAAGAGAAAAAAACAAAGTTAGTGTAGAGGAGAGGTAAAATAAGGGATATTTCCATATGCGAGCCTATCTGTTGTAAAGGCTGTTTTGTTCAGTGCTGGTGTACATATCTTGGTTGTATGTATAAATGATACTATTCTGTACACATGTATATTACTTATCTGTATGATATTGTCCTATGTTTTACCTTGTTACTGTACTATGATTTTTGTTAGGACCAGGTCCATCTTGCAAATGAGCCTTGCTCAATGATGCCCATCTGGGTAAATAAAGATTTGATTGATTGATTGATTGATTGGTTGATTGATTAATTATATATGCACATACACACACATATGCTATTTTTGCATCTTATAGTTGTTAGTTTTCAGACAAATTCTCTTAGACTTTTTTCTGTCCACCTGATGGAACCCTGAATGAGTTTGGTAAATGTTATTATTTTATCAAGGCCCTGATCCAGCAACTCAGTAAATACACACTCAGAATATTATATTATAAAATGACAAAACACAGTCTTTGTTTGCAGTTGTTTGATCAGGAATTTTATAAATGGTATAAGTTCTTTATGTCACATCTATGTTGGTCCAATAAAGGTATCATATCATTTGCTTCTGTGTTACTCATGGTTTTATCAGCAGTTAATTCATTAGATGAGGTCTCCCTCGCCTAATGTTTTACTGTTTCTCTACCCCTCCCTCAAGCACACACACACACACACACACACACACACACACACACACTCTCACTACAAGAGATCTCAGTAGCTCTTAACTGTTATGTTTGGGATGCAGGCCGCAGCCCTTTTCTGTTAAAAAGAAATTTAGTGTGGGTAGTTCACCAAGACCTGGCATTTTATCAGATAGGTCCTGAGAGGTTAAAACAGTGTAACTCTTTACAAACTTTGCTGGAAAGGGTAACATTTATGAGGTAGGAATCTTTCTTGAAAGATATTCATCCACAACTGAATTAGTAGCAACAAATGTTTAAATGCTAATCATTTAAATGTGCAAACTGTTGCATTTTGAAGGGGTAAACAAATCTCAGTTTAATAGGCAACCAATATGTATTTATTTATTTGCTTTTGTTAACCAGGTAAGCACACTAGACAGCCAAGTGCCTATTTTCAGGTGTGACCGGGGAGGATTACAACATACATAAAAGAACATCAGGTGGAGTCGAGGTAACATACAAGAAATTCAGGCATAACAGATTGATAGGTAGATAACGGCATAATACAGGCATTGTCAATAAAGCAAACAATATAGGGTAAGTCATACCCTTGGGAGGGTAAGAATAGAGGGTTAACAGGAGGAGTACAATAGACTGAGTATCCCCACAGGGAAACAGGTGGGCAGGGAAAGGGCCAGTGCATGTTGATAACATTAGAAACAACTATCAGTTACAGGATCGAAGTACCTTAACAAGCTGTTTCAGTTTCCTAATGGCCCTCAGCTAAGCAGCTTGGAGTTATGTCTCCAACATTCTAAACAGAAAGAAGGGATTACTTTATTTTAGTTGTCATAGTGATTTGTAGATGTGGAAGAATACACTGAAATGTCCAAAAACTGAGTTCCAAGAAACTCTATTTTCAAGCTACAGATAGCAAACTGGCTGTAGGCTCCGCCCACAGCCATAACAAAAAAGAGATAATGGAAAAGAAGTTAATATGATGTGAGGAGGTCACGTGATGCAGCAAGCCTGAAAGGATGCCTTATTCAACCTCTCCTGCCTACCACGATATTTTCTGAATATTACCACTTCAAAATCAGTTTGTGAATCCAGCAAAAGCAACCCAGTGGTGTTGGAAGTTCTAAAGCATCTTATGGGACCAGTTTTGGAGGGATGGAGGTCAAAATGAAAAAAGCACAGCCTAAACATACCCCTCCAGCTACACCTGAAAAGGCCCCAAAAAACAACAAGCTAACATCTCATCTACTGTACAATCGACACTGCAGCAGAGTCCAGATCAAGAACCTCTAAGCTTGCTAGCTTTCTGGCTGAATTTTGCCCATTCAAGGGGAACTGAAGACCTTACAACAGAAATCAAAACAATCTCAGAGCTATTGAAGATATAGCCCTGAGGATGTCGATATTGAAGCACGACTTACCTCGTTGGAAAGAAGAGAAGAGCAGACAAACAGGACCCGAGTAGTGCTCATAAAACAAAAATTCACCAAGATGGAACAGAAACTGGAGGACTTAGAAGGACGTAGCGCAGAAATAATGCAGTAATTATTGGTCTCCCGAGTCAGAAGAAGGGCAGGATGCTGTCTTATTTGTGCAGAAATTCATGGAGAAAATAATTGGGTCTTCTCCCTATGGCTCCTGCTATGTTACTCGAACGGGCTCTATAGGCACTTGACCTACGCCGAGGGCACCCTGTCCCCTAATTTTCCAATTCCTAAATTTTTGGAAAAGCAGCACTTTTTGTTAAAACAAGGAATATACAAGATCTTCAATGGGAGGCGAGAATTCAAGTAGCCCAAGACCTACCACTTACGGTTCTACAGCGCAGATCTGCCTTTCATCCTTTAGTCACTAAGTTAATCGCTGCTGGAATTAAGTTCAAATGCTATATCCTGCTAAATTGCAGGTTCTGATATTGGTACGTGGCACTCTTCGAGGAACTGGAAGCAGCGACCGTGGGTCTCAAGACGGCCATGCCTGAGCTTTTTAAAAACACTTGAGCAAGTGGATGGCTTCATTTCAAGTATTTATCCTGGGAAGTCATTCTTGGAAGGGATATGAGAAGTATTTCTAGAGACAGTCAGAGCTGAGGTTTTGGGATGACTACCGTGGTTCAAGTCCTACTTTGACTGTCTTTTCTGGGACTTCCTCAGGGTAACAATTGGAACTAAGTATTGCACAAGCTTAGTTGTGTGCTGATATTGCCTTTATTTCCCATTTTCAGGCCAATTATGGGTATAAAGGTGGAGTGTAGCTTGAGGACACATTTATTTTATTTATTTTCTGTCTTGTCATAATGTTGGAAGCCGAATGACAGGCCTGTCTCGGTTAAAACTGTTGGTACGCGTATGCTGGAGATTTATTACAGATGCCCCTTTGCTGGATCTAAAGCACAACCCCAAATTTAGAGGGGGCTTTAATATTTGGTATATCCGGTACTGTAAAGATTCTAGTAGTAGAGATTTCTTCTTTTAAAAGGACTCTGCACTGGAAAGAATAGAAATTTCTTTTTGTTAGACTGGGATATAAGTGACTCCACATAGGGAAATTTTATTACAAAGTGCTTAATTTAGAAGGTAAACTTTGCCTGGAGGGAGTAATATTTCCACCAGAGGGAATCACAAGCATCATCCCCAGAATAAGCTCAGAATAAGTGAGCTTTCCTTTCCTTTTATTATTTTTCTTGCACAGTAAATTGAATGGGGACACGTGAAGATGCTATTAAGCAGGCAGCCACACGAGGAGTGCGGTCTCAGTTTTGCAGCACATTAATTTCAAGTCAAGAAGCATGGGACGGTAACTGTATCCCTTAATGATAACAAGGTAGCAATAGTTGGGCTACATATAGACTCTGATAAAGTGGTCTATTTGAGCAGAGCTGTCCTGAGGTTTAACCACTGGTCTAATTAAAGGCTTGGCCTTTTTAGGGACTCTGCATTTTTCAATAATTGGTAGGATAGATATAGATGGTAGGTTGTTAGATTAGCTTTACGCCCTTTCTTTATATTTGTATTTCTTCTATATTTTTTCGCTCCCTCTTCAGGAATATGGTAGGGGGGGCACTTCATAGGATAATAGGATAGGTAGAGCCTCAGCATGAGAAACTTCCAGCGTCCAAAGGCTCTGTTCTATGGAGATAGGATTATGTGTTGATAATATTAAGGGGTACTGTAATATGTTTTATAAGGTACCAGCACTAGATGCTGGTATGTACTTCCTCTGAAGCGTATCCTGTTATTCAGTCTGTCTTTATTACATATGGAGCCATTGGGGACAGTACAGGTGGTGGGGAGGTAGGAGGGGAGGGCGAATTTTGTGGAGAGCTGCAAAACGAATCATGGAAAAGAGGAGGGATGGGGAGGCGGGAGGGTTTTTCCAAATACTAAGGGAGTGTACATTAGGTTTTCTTGGTTTCTTTTGTGGTATTTTGGGGAGTATTGGGAATTGTTGGAGGGAAGGGGGTGGGGGGCTTGGGGGGCACAGTCCATAACAAATATGCACTTTGTTTGCTTTATAACATTTCATCTTGTTTGGTATCATATATGTTTAATGGGTAGGAATGATGGCTAATGATATCTGTTTTGCAATCTGGAACATTAAAGGGTCCGCAAAAAGTTAAAGCAGAATAAGATTCTGAAGCACCTGGATATCTTACACTCCAACATGTCTTTTATTCAAGAATCCCACTTACTAGACCCGAAGCCATTCAGATGAGACAGTTGCAAATAGGGCAGGTCTTTGCAGCCCAAGGTACTTCTAATAGCTGTGGGGTTTTAATTCTTGTTAACAAGAACGTTCCATTTAAGGTTATGCAAGTAGTTAAAGATCCATATGGCAGATTTATACTGGTATAGGTTCCCTTTATTCTACTGAACTCTTACTGGGTAGCATTTATGGACCTAATAAGGATGACCCACTCTTTTTTATGCAGCTACTTAACAGCATTCTCCCATTATTACCCGCTTCAATAATTTTAGGGGGAGATTTGAACTTTGTACTTGATCCAGGTAAGGATCGCTCTGGTTATGTTTCAGGAGCACTTTCCCCAGCACAGCGGGCATTACATGAGCTAATGGATCACTTGGGTTTGTGTGACATGTGGAGGGTTTTACATCTGGAGAATAAGGAATACATTTTCATATCCCCTGTCCATAGATCCTCATCTCGTATTGACTATTTGTTGATATCCCAGGCATTCTTACCTGGAGTAATAACCTCAGTTATTCAACCTGGCCCTCCTTCTGATCACTCTCTTGTGTTGCTCAAGATATCCCTTACATCGTTGCCCAAACGTCAAACTAGGTGGAAGCTGAATAATCAACTGCTTAAAGAATCTAAAAATAGGGATTGTATTAAAGATGCATTATACAATTTTTTGATTTGAACCATACTCAGGACACTAAGCCTGGCATTTTGTGGTGTGCTTTTAAAGCATACCTCCTGGGTATTTTAATTGGGATGGCTTCCGCTCAAAAAAAGGGACAGGAGGCGAAACAGAGGGCTGTATTATCCCAGATCAGAGCCTTGGAAATAAACCTACAATCACACTCATCCGATGAGGTTAAACAAAAACTTGCTAAATTGAAAGATTCTTATATAGGTTTGCTTAATGAAAGAGCGGAATTTGCGATTTTACGTACAAGGGCCTCTTACACAGATCAAGGAGAAAGCGGAAAGTTGTTGGCTCAGAGAAATAAACAACAGGAATCTGCCGATTTATCCCTCCTATTAACTCTACTATGGATGGGTCTTTGAGATCCTCTCCACAGGAAATTGTCTCAGAATTTACTAGGTATTACAAACAATTATATGAAGAAATGCCCAATCTGCCTTCTGACTCAGTTTGTCCTATTTAGCGGAGGCCCAATTGCCTCTTCTTTCCAAGCCCAGTGAAGGAATGTAGCTAATTTAAACTTGGAAATTATGGCAGGTGATACAGGCCTTCCTTGGATAAAACACCGGGAATTAATGGTTTTCATCCAATTTCTGTAAATGTTTTAGAAACAAATCACCCCATCTTCTTTCATTATATCAACACATTTTATTGGGTACACAAGTGGATTCCACTTTATTTGAGAAACTTATTGTGCTTATGCTGAAGATGGGTAAAAATTTAGAACTTGTGGAATGTTATAGACTCATTTCTTTATTGAACCAGGATATAAAGATGCTAACAAAATTTTAGCAGACAGCCTACCTTAATACCCCTGATGTAATAGGTATACAGCAGGTGGGTTTCATGAGGAAGATCTTCTGTGGATCACCTTCGCTCTTTCTCCATGTCTTCTTGGTGTCTAGAGACACCCCCTTTCCAGTGGTGTTGGTATCCCTGGATGCCGAGTAGGCTTTTGACAGAGTCAATTGGAATTTTTTACTTCAAACATTAAACTCTTTTGGCTTTCCTCAACAATTTCAGGTGTGGGTGAAAGCTCTTTATCAAAACCTGACTGCCAGAATATCAGGAAATGGAGTCATCTCCGAATCCTTCTCCTTATACTCCGGCACTAGGCAAGGTTGTCCTCTCTCTCCCCCCCCACACTTTTTAACCTTTATTTGGAACCATTAATCTGTAAACTGTCCCTATGTCCAAAAGTTCAGGGACTCACAATTTTGGGTACTGAAATTAAAGTCGCTGCTTATGCAGATGATTTGCTTTTACAGCTTTCTTACCTGGAGTCCTCTATCCCAGCTATGTTAGATATTATAGAGAAATACAGTAGATTATCAAATTATAAGTTAAATGTTGGCAAGTCTATTGTATTCCCTTTGAATCACAAAGTTTTCAAGAATAATATTACTGCTTTAGGTCTCTCGTGGGCTAAGGACTCTTTACGATATTTGGGCATTGAGCTAACTAGGACTACACAGCTTACCATCAAAAAGAACTTTGAAACGTTATTACTAACGGTGACTCAAGATTTAGAACAGTGGTCGGCTCTCCCCATTTCTTTATGGGGAAGAATAAACTTGATTAAGATGTATGTTTTTCCCCAATTATTATATCCCCTTCAATTACTTATTATTTATTTACCTGAGAGTTGGTTTAAAAAGTTCAGAGTTTAATGGTAAAATCCATCTGGTTTAAGAAACGACCGAGACTAGCATACTACAAATTAGCCACACCTAAACTTAAGGGTGGCCTACGTCTTCCATACCTTATTATGTATTATTGGGCCAGCCATACTGCTAAATATCTCAAGTGGTTAGATCCTAATCCCTCTACGGTTCTTTTTCCATGGCTTAAGATAGAGTTGGAAATGATTTGTTCATGTAACATAACCCCCTCCACATTCTTATTCTTAAATATATCTTCCTTGCTGAAAAAGTTAAAGATACCATGGTAGCGACATCCATTAGAAGTCATTCACAAATGTGTGGATTCTTAAAATATAAACATTATTTGGATACTTCACAATTGATCTGGAATTCCCCAGCTTTCAAAATAGATAGTAAGAATCTATCCCCTACATGGTTACCAAGATTAGGAAAGGAAAGACTAGCCTAATTCCTGAATGAGGATGAATCATGGTTATCTAGAAGATTTTATATTGAAATTTAGATTGCAAACAAAGGACTATTTTAAAGTCCTTCAACTTAGACATCTTCTTACCAAAAAATTTGAAAAAAGTGTGCCTACACCCCCTAAATTTTCTTTTCATTCGGATCTGTGTCCTTTAGTTAATTCCTCTAAAGTAATTTCTAAGTTGTATAATATATTATATGATTGGCACTTTCTGGATTCTTTTGGACCCACAGCGTTATGGTCTGAATTTTTTCCATATTGGAATAAAGACTGGTCAGCCCTGTGGAGTAGCTGTCACCATTTTGTTACACCAGATAGGTTACATCTCATGCATTTTAACATCTTGCATAACCTTTATTATTCTCCACAAAAATTGGCCAATTGGGGTGTAATAAGCTCTAATCAATGTACAAGGTGTCTGCAGAAGGAAGGTACTTTGTTTCATATTTTTTGGGAGTGCCCCAAGATAGCCTCCCTCTGGAATAGTATTAAGGATAATATAGACCCATTGCTCAGCTTATCCGATCTATTTACCCTGGAGGTTTGTCTTCTAGGGGATTATTCACAGATATCAGTGAATATTCGAAAATATATGTACTAAAATACTTGATTTCTATGTCAGTTAAAAAACTGGTCCTTAAATATTGAAAAAATACAGGAACAGTCTCTTATTCTGAATGGCTTAACGAGTTGTTAGCCAATCTTGGAATGGAAAAAACTATATCTAGTCTCAATAATAACAAATCAAAATATGAGAAGATCTGGGCCCCTTTACATACGCTATATGCCATTTTGGTTGTACATTGTTATGTAACTATTTATCTTGTATTGCCATGTTTGGGACTGTGTGGGGATGGGTGATTTGGGGGCATGGGGATGGGAGGGATGGGATCATGTATCTTGTTTTAGTATGTACATGTTTGAGTTTGATAAGCATGACCCGGTCTGGTGTATTTGTTAAAAAACTTTAATAAACATTATATTGAAAAAAAGTAAATATGATGTTAAAGTACACACAGAAAAACCAACAACCACAAAGAGTATATATAAATATTTTGTGGTGCAGCTGAGTGTTTCTATTTTTTTGCTGGTGTAGCTGATTGTCTCTGGAGGTTATTAGGGCCCAATCTCCACCCACACCCATCCCTTGCACATCACCTCCTTTATACCATTAGCCTGTGACATCATACAGTATTAGCTGACTGCATACACACACGGTTAGCCATCTTATTTCAGTACACAACACAGCCACACACCACACCATGACATAAACTGAGTAAAGACTTTACTGTGTGCTACTAAATATGTGAGGTCATGAAGTAAATTTCTGTACTGCTTGATTGCCAGGGGTGCAAGGAAGGTGTGCATAAAAGAAGGAAACAATCTTAAAGGCTCTGTGATCACCAAATTTTTCTGGACTCCCTCTGGGATCAAGATACTGTGTCTTTTGAACTGTGTAGGAACATACTGGATCTTTGGGGTGAAATTGAGGTACTGTGGCTCTGTGATTTTGGGGTTGGTCAGATGAAATCAAGATAATGTGATTCTAGAACTGTTACTGGGGTACAATGCCCATAATGCTGGGTATCTGAGGCAGATTAATGTGGGATCAAGGAGCTATGGCTCTGGGGACTTGGGGTTGAGTAACAGAGACTCTGGTACTGTGAGAAGGGACATCTGGGAATCTGAAGCTGATTGGGAAATAACTGTGACTCATACCATTGTAATAATAAAGAGGGCAACATTGCAGAAGGAAAATGGGGCAGGATAGGGAAGGATGTACTAGAGGGGGATATGGCAACTTGTGGTGTGGTTGAGGATAGTGGAAAGGTAGGTGGGCCAGGGGGCAGCAGGACACCTGAAGGGCCAATGTGGGTAGAATAGCTGTGGGCAGAGTGCAGGGGGAGGCACAGAGGAGAGAGGAGAGAGGAGAGAATGGATAGGGGAAAATGATTGGGAAAGTCAGTGGAAAGGACAGGGAAGGGTGATGCACCAGGGGGAGGGACAGTGGCAGCATAAGGGGAGGGGGATGGGTAGCAGGAGGGGATTAGTGGATACAGAGGAGGGAGGATTGTGGGGTGTAATAACTGTGGAGCAGCCATATTCATGGGCATCCTGTGAAGGCTGGGAGAGTACCCAGTTTGCCAAAGGCTGGGGAGGCTGGAAGATCAGTTTTTAAGATTAAAGATGGAAATGTCTTGGACAGAAAGAGAAGAGGAAATGGGAAGCATAGACTGTAACTCAGTAAACAGAGGAAGGGACAGGGGTAGGGACTGGATAGGGAGAGAACAATCCACACTGTGGACAGAGGGGAGAGATGTAAGTACAGGAGACAACAGGCCAAAAGTAACGTGGCCAGAGTTACTGCACATAGGCGTACAATAGGCTCAGACAGGTACTGGCCATTGATGGGAATGACAGATGGGGGAGAAGGTGCTGTTGAAGAACAGTCCAAGGTAATAGAGAGAAATAGGACAGGAGGTTTGAGAAGGGAAAAGAACCTAATGTGTGTTAAGATAGAGTGAGCACAGGAGGGAGTACTGACAAGGATAGTATAACATGGGTGACAGGAGTGAACAGTGTGCAGGAGGAAGAAGGAGTTAGGACAGGGAGGATGGGAGGGGTGACAAGGGAGAAAGGGGTGAGATTTTGGTGTTAGAGGATTCAATACTGAGAAGGGTCAGGTGTGGCAACAAGGGAGGGAAGCATAGTTGGGTCTAGGTGGAAGCCATGACAGGAATGAAGGTGGAAAGGGTGGGGCAATCAATACAAAAATATGCCAGAAATGGCAGGGGGAAAAAACACATCTAATTCTGCACCTAGGGATGAATGACCTGGCTGATGGGATGGCAGATTAAGTGAAGAGGAGGTCTGAGGATTTAGGTCCAGTTTGTCAGGGGGCAGGAAGATCAGTTACCTACTTGGAGGTACTTCCAGTCCAAGGGCAAGTACAGCAAAGGAAACTGAGTATTCTGAGTTTAATGAATGGCTGGTAACCTGGTGTCAGGGAAAAAGGGTATGGGCTGGTAGGAGGTGAGGGCCTGACCTGGGAGGATAGCAGTCTATACTCTAAAGATAGCCTGCACTTAAATGAAGAGGGGAAGAAAATGCAGAAGCAAAAGCTTGGGGAGTATATTGAGGAGAATTTAAACTAGGAGAGGGGGTGGCAGAATGGATCGAGGTGAGCAGAGGCCTCAAGATGGGAAACCATATGGGCTTACCCCCCATAAAAGTGAGATAAGGTGGGGGCAAACAAAATAGGAAGGGCCATAAAGGGAGAGGAGGAAGGAGGAGCGAGAAAGAAAGGGGATGGAGGGTGGTATCTTTAAATGCTAGAAATCTGGGGAATAAAAATGTGGAACTACAGGCTCTCATGGTGGAGGAGGGGTGGACATGGCCGCCATCAACAAGACATGAGCCACCCAAAACCATGAGTGGGACCTGGCAGTTCCAGGTTATAGGCTATTCTGCAAGGATAGAGTTAAGTGGAAAGGAGGAGGGGGTAGCACTCTACAAGAGGGAGGGGCTGAAGTGTGTTAGGGAAGAGGTGGTGGAGGAGGGAGGTACAGAGGCTCTATGGATGCAAATCCAAGATCCAAGAAATAGGACAATATGGTTGGGGGTGGTGTACAGGCCATCCTCCCAGTTGGAAGAGACAGGGTATTGGTGGAACAGATCTGGAGGAACTGTGGGAAGGGCGGGGTGGTGATAATAGGTGACTGTGGAGTGGGGGAAACCAGCTGCCAAGTGTAGAAGGGAACACATCATGCTAGATATCTTCCAGGATAAATTCCTGATGCAGTTGGTTAGAGAACCAACTAGGGAAGGGAATATCCTTGACCTCGTACTGTCTAATGGGAAGTGGGTGAGAGATCTGAGGGTGAAGGAACCACTGGCAGGGAGTGATCACCGGACAGTATGGCTCCAGTTGCAGCTGGGCAGGGAGAGGGGGGCATCTGGCACAAAGGTGCTACACTTTAGAAAGGCTGACTTCAAAAGATGAGAGTGAAATGGTGCAATGGTTCCTGGACAGAATTCAGCCTAATATGGACAAGAATCAGAGGTGGGAACTCATTAAGCTAGGGATAATGGAGGCAACAAATTCCTGCAGCAAGGTCCATAGTAAAAAGGCTAGGGCAAAGAAAGCTAGCTGGATGATCAAAGGTGTCATAGACAGGGTAAGGAGGAAAAGAGCAACCTATAGGAGTTACAGGAGACCTGGGAGGGGGGAGGACAGGGAGGAGTACCTAAAGGAAGCAAGGAGGTGACCATGGAAGTAAGGGCAGCAAAGGTGTCAAGGGAGCTCAGGCTGGTGAAGGGAATTAAGGAGGGGGAAAAGACTTCTACAGGTACATCAGGGAGAAAAGGAGTTGTAGCGAGTAGCGCTATACCAGCTGTAGTCATATCTGGAAGAAAAAGGATGCTATATTCTTTTGTAGTCCACCGCATGAGGTGGCATACAATTTTATTATTTTATTTTTAAACATAACTTTGACCACGTAGCATTCGCTGGACAGGAAGTGACTGATTGGAACTTCCTAGCATCCAGCGTATTTAACTAGTGAGTTTTTAGCAATAGGCTGTTTGAAACTCTTGCCTGTATACCTATAATTATATACTTTATTGTGCTGCTTGATCTTTAAATTGGAAACCCTGATACACTTTAACAGACAGTCTGTCTACTGAGCTACTCGTTAAGGGATAGGAATTTTTGTTAGGGCTGTTACCAAGGAGACAGCATTTAGGACCGTGGGAGCTTCCTTGCACCACTCTCCTCACGTTAGCGAGTAGCGCTATACCAGCTGTAGTCATATCTGGAGGAAAAAGGACGCTATATTCTTTTGTAGTCCACCGCATGAGGTGGCATACAATTTTATTATTTTATTTTTAAACATAACTTTGACCACGTAGCATTCGCTGGACAGGAAGTGACTGATTGGAGCTTCCTGTCTGTTAGTTGTTATAAATTGCTTGATTAGCGGCGGAGCGCGTCTGTGCAGATCGCGCGGATTCGCGCATGGAGACCACGTCGTCTTAGCGCGTGTCACACGGTCAAGAGTGGATGAGGGGTTGAGGAATAAATCTATGATATACACTGCTGTTTGCTTGTGTAAGTATCTTATTTAACATCGTGTTTATTATTAGTTAGTTGTTTTATTCTCCTTATTCATTATGAATGACCAAATTAGGTTAGAACCCCACCTGTGCAAATAATAACTCCTGTTAGTCCTTCACTATTAAATCTTAAACAGACTATTATGACATTAGACAGTGATATTGGACTTAAATGCACTTCATGTAATATGTATATATTGCTTGATGCATTGCCCACTAACCCTGTCTATGTTTGTACGAAATGTGTTGGAAATAGTGTTTTGAGGGAAGATATTGAAGTGTTTTACAAGCGATTAGCCGTGTTGGAATCACAACAAGAAGCTTTGGCTTCTAAAGTTCACACCCCAGCTGAGATTGACTCTGTATTCAGTACCAGTGACCCGATTATCACACTTGATTTAGTTAGGGATAACAAAAATTGTTCCAGTAGCAATACAGATAAACGCAAGCGTGGAAATGATAGTAATATCACTGACAAGCTTGAGAGTGATGATTGGACTGAGGTTCTAGTAGGTCCCAGAGCAAAAACCAGACGTAGGCCCCTGGGAAACAATTTAGTTTTAAACAACAGATTTGAACCTTTAATAAATCTTGAAAATAGTGAGAATTTCACTGATAAGCCCCCTCATTGTGTCCACGAGGATCTATCTGAGGTTTCTATTTCTGAAAACATATTGGACTCTCAAGTTAACCCTATATTATGTGGTTTGAATGAACAAAGTACACAAGCACATAATGATTCTGAAACACATTTTCCGTTTGATTCCTACTCTGAGTGTCCCATCTCAGCAGATTTACCCTTTCCAGATTCAGAGTAAAAATGGTAAGAATAAACCTAAATCAAAAACCCAAGTTTCATGGATGATGAAATAATCTTATCCATAGATAAAGAGTCCCCCGGACTGGATAAAAGGCAGTGTTTTGTACTTAGCGATTCTGTCATTAAATATACAGATAAAATTGTTTGCAGGAAAGATAAACATAACATTGCCTGTTCTTCATTTAGGGGGGCAGGTATAAAGGATATCCACAATATGTGCACTGATATTTTGTATAATTCAGGTACCAATCCACTAGTTATTTTACATGTTGGTACAAATGACATTAAAAAATTGTCAATTGAAGCTATAAAGGAGGAGTTTATTAATCTAGGAAAGACATTACAGAAATTAAATTGTGAAGTCCATTTCTCTGAAATTCTACCCGTACCAAGGGTTAATTATTATATAGAGAAGAAAATAAAATGTGTAAATGAGTGGTTGAGGAAATGGACACTTGAGGAAGGTTTCTTTTCTATACCACATTGGGAGACATTCAGTGTTAATAGATCATTATACTGTTGGGATGGGTTACACCTGAGTAAACAAGGCACATATAAATTGGGAAGGGTGTTTGAAAATATAATTTGCAAATCTTTAAACTAATTGATGGGGGGGACAAGGGAATTAAGAATAAGTGTTTTGAAGAAGAAAAAATACTCAATTTAAAATCTGGGGATTAATGCTCAGAGCTTAAATCAGGCCAAATTAGTAGAATTAAAATTTTAATTAAAGAACTTATTGTAGACATTGTATGTGTCACTGAAACATGGTGGGATGATTCATGTGAATGGTTTAATAATATACCTGGTTTTAGGTTATTCTATAAAAATAGAAATGGGAAAAAAGGTGGTGGTATCTGTTGTTATATTTCTGAGAGTATACAGTGTCAGGAATTGGAAATATTCAATATGCCTAATAAGTTAACTGAATCTTTATGGATAGATCTAACCTTTACTCATCAACCAAAACTAAGATTGGGAATTTGTTATCGACCTCCAAATAGCAATCAGTGTTACAATCATGAGATAATAAATGAAATCAATAAAGTTTGTAAATTGGGTGATACTATAATTATTGGTGACTTCAATGCCCCAGGTATATCCTAGGAGAGGTTATGTGGAACAACTTTATTTAAACGTGCCTTCTTAGAAGCCCTAATTTTACAAGGTTGTGATCAACTAGTTAGGAAACCAACTAGGGGAAATAATATCCTTGATCTTGTAATAACTAACTGCAAGGAACGCACTTGTAATATAAAAACATGTGCTCATCTAGGATCTAGTGATCATAAAACCATTGAATGTACACTAAAGCTTTGTAAACCTAAGATACATGGCATAACTGATATGCTGGATTTTAAGAGAACTGATTGGTCTAAATTAATTCTTGAACTTGGTAAATTTGATTGGATATCTCTTTTTAGAGATCTTAATGTTAATCAAATGTGGACTATGTTGAAAAGTAGAATAACTGACGCAATTACATTACATGTGCCAAAATGTAGAAAATTTAATAGTAAGGGTAACATTCCACTTTGGTTTACTAAGCCAATAAAAATATTAATAAGTAAGAAGCGGTGAACTTTTAGGAAATTTAAATTAAATCCTGCACCATTAAATAAATTAAAATATAGGACTCAACAAAGACTACTTAAAGCTTTAATTAAAAAAGAAAAAATTAAGCTAGAGCACAAATTGGCTAGTTCAAAGGATTGTAAAGCTTTTTATGCTTATATTAATAAACATAGACAGTCTCTACTAACCAAATTAATACAATAACTGTTGATGGTGAGGCTCTGACTAATAGTACAGACATAGCTAATGCTTTCAATTCCTATTTTCATCAATATTTCAACAGAAAAATTTAACAACTTCAAAATTTGATTTTGATTACACTGTGGAAATAAATATAGATCAAGTTACTGTATTAAATGAACTAAATAAACTTCGTACTTCTTCATCAGCAGGACCTGACAATATCAGCCCAATTGTTTGGAAAAAAATTACTGATATAATAGTACAGCCTCTTACACTTTTGTTTAATAAACCCATTATGACTGGTGACATTCCTATTGATTGGTTAACTGCTATAGTTGTTCCGATTCATAAAAAGGGTAATAGATCTTGTGTTTCCAATTATAGGCCCATCAGTTTAACATCAGTTTGTTGCAAATTATTTGAGAAAATAATTAAAAGTCAAATTGAACTTGAAATAACTTCATTGGGATTGGAGGATGTGATGCAGCATGGGTTCAAAAAGGGCCTTTCATGTAACACAAATTTGATCACTTTTTATGATTTTGTTAGTAGTAAATTGGATAAAGGTATACCAGTGGACGTGATTTTTTTTGATCTAGGAAAGGCTTTCGATTCCGTACCCCACGACAAATTAATTATCAAATTACAAATTTTGGGATTAAATGGTTATGTCTTGAGATGGATTAATAACTGGTCAAGTAATAGAAAACAAAAAGTAAGAATAAATTCAAGACTGTCTAGTGAGGGAATCGTTACCAGCGGAGTTCCCCAGGGATCCGTGTTGGGCCCTGTATTGTTTGGATTATATATGAGTGACATGGGGAGAGACTCAATTAGTAAAGTGACTAAATTTGCTGATGACACAAAAACTGATGGGGGTTTTTGTTCCCCTGTTGAATATCAACAATTATGTAAAGACCTTTATTCTATTGAATTATGGGGAATTGAAAATAATATGAAATTTAATGAGGACAAATGTTCGGTGTTGCATTTTGGAAATAGAAACCCTAAATATCAATATTTTTTAAATAATAAGGTACTTAAGGTTAATCCGTGTGAAAAAGATCTAGGAGTATGGATGGATTCAAATTTTCTTCCTCAACACATATTAAAAACTTTTTGTTAAATGTAATCGAATAATACATTCTATAAGAAGAACTTTCATATCGAAGATAGATTAAGTATTTTGAAATTGTACAAAACATATGTTTTGCCACATCTTGATTACAGAAGTCCACTCTGGAGCCCTTATCTTCGGAAGGATATTAAATTGGTGGAAAAAATCCAGAGAAGAATTACTAAATCAGCTTATGGGTTAAAGAACTATGAATATAGTAATAGATTAAAGATACTTAATTTGTATTCTTTGGAGACAAGAAGAAGTAGGGGTGACTTGTTGTTATTATATAAAATTATACATGACCCCTTGTTGAGAGAAAATTGTGGTTTTAAATTAATTGAGAAGGAAGTTAATCTTAGGTCACATAATATGCAAATTAAAGCTCTTAATGTATTAACAGTTAGACGACTGAATTTTTATAATGTGTGTACTGCTAGATTGTGGAATTCATTACCAAATTATATTGTAGAAACATCAACATTTGATCAATTTAAAATAAAATTGATGATTATTTGTTAAAGTTACAATAATCCCACTATGTAGTGGGAGACAATTAAATGGGCATTTTTTGCCTACTTTGTCTAACTAAACCAAGTTAAACCAAGTAAGGACCAAATAGTAAGGATTAAGAAGCAGGGGGAAAGGGTGCAAAAAGGGGTGAAAAGGCAGAAGTGCTTGATTACTTCTGCTTGGTTTCTACTAAACAGAAATGGGGAATACCTAAGGTTGGGGGCAGGACAGGCTCAAAGGGGGACAGGGTGATGGACGGGGAAATCACAGAAGGTAGATTTCTAGAGGAGTTAAGGGTACTGTGGATGGACAAGGCACTGGAACCAGATGGCATACACCCCAGGGTACTGAAAGAGTTGTCAGTGATTCTGGCAGGCCCATTGACAGGCCTATGTAATGCCTCTCTGTACTCAGGGTGTGTGCCTCAGGATTGAAGGATAGCTCACGTGGTTCCACTCCATAAAAGCAGTCCCAAAGACAAACCAGGGAACTACGGACCAGTGAGTCTCACATCCATAGTGAGGAAACTGATGGAAACAATCCTGAAGGAGAGGCTGGTGACCCTGCTGGAGGTCAGTGGGGGGCAGGGCAGTCAGCAGCATGGCTTTGTCAAGGGCAGATCCTGCCAGACCAACCTAGTGGACTACTATGACTAGGTGACTAGGGAAATGGACAAAGGGCATGCAGTGGATGTCCTGTACCTAGACTTCAGTAAGGCATTTGAATCAGTGCCACATGGAAGTCTAGTATGTAAGCTAAGGGGCACAGGGGTGGGGGCAAATTTGGTGGGATCAGTGGAGAACTGGCTGCAGGGATGGCAGCAGAGGGTGGTGGTGGAGGATAATTATCATCCCCAAGGGCAGTGACAAGCTGAGTCCCACAGGAGTCAGTGCTGGGGCTGGTGTTATTTGGAGTATTTACTGCAGACATCTTGGTAGGCATAAATAGCAAGATCAGTCTATTTGCCAATGACACCAAGATGGGAGTAGTGGTTGATAACCAAGGGGGGGGTGGCAGGGATTGCAGGAAGATCTAACAAGGCTGGAGACATGGTCTGATACCTGGCAACTCGGTTTCAATGCCAAAAAATGCAAGGTGCTCTATTTTGGGGTAATGAATCCAAAGAGGAACTACCATTTGGGGGATGCAGCTAACTGTGACTGAGGAGGAGAAAGATCTGGGGGTGCTCATAATGGGAGCAATGAACAACTCTGCACAGTGTAAGAAAGCAGCAGCAGTGGCCAACAAAATGCTGGGTTGTATTGTAAGGGGTATAACCTCTAGGAGGAGGGAGGTGATTCTGTCATTATACAGATCACTGGTCAGACCCCACCTGGAGTACTGCATTCAGTTTTGTTGCCCTTACCTAAAGACGGACATTAGATTACTGGAAGGGGTGAAACACAGAGCAACAAAGATGATCCAGGGTCTGGGTGAGTTACCATATGAGGTTGACTGGGGAGTTGAACACATACTCTCTGGAGGGCGGAGGGATGGGGATATGATTGAGACCTTTAAATACATAAGAGGAATAAACAGGACAGGCACAGAGAGACTGTTCAAGGAGAGGTGGGGAGAGACACTCAGGTCATGACATGAGAGTGGAGGGTGGAAGTTTAGGAGGAAATGAGGAAGCATTTCTTTAGAGAAGAAGTGGTAGCAGAGTGGAACACACTATTGGCAGAGGTGGTGGCTTGTAAAACAGTGGGATGCTTCAAGAGGGCTGGATAGAGCAAAAGGAGGGCCATGGGAGGGTAGGTAGGAGGGCAGCAGCATAGTAGGTGTGCTAGCTGCAAAATCGAGCAGACCAATAGACCAAATGGCCTTTTGCTGGCAGTTTGTATGTTCGTATGTAACAATATGTGAAGCAACAAAAGTGATGTGCATCTGTCATGTCCTTATGAAATTGCTTTTTTCACAGTTTTTTTTTTTACCACAGTTCCACCCTAATTCCATAAGCTTCAGTTGAGTCATACCCAGTGGAGGTTGGGAAATCATAACTACCCCAATAGTGGTGGGGAACATTGGAGAACACTAGCTGGCAGGTAGGTGCCATTGTATGTCAAAGTATCAGGACTGTGGAGTTCGACAGATGTGGGGCCATATGGAAAAGGAGGATAAAAAAATATTACCAGGAACAAAAACCAACAACCACACAACATCATTGTGCATGCCTAATGCACCCAGTCTACAACAGGTAACAATAAAAGGTCAACTTGCCATGCCGATCTCAGCACCATCACAAGGTGATGGCACAGAAATGAAGAGCCCAGTCAGCACGCTACATATGTATACTGTCTCTACAGCCTGTCATGATCCCCAGAGGGGGGCCAACCATACAAGTTATGGTTGTCTCCCATCAAGTGGTGGGGACCAAGGGGCAGATACCTGCTGGCTAAGGGAGAATAAATAGAATAAAAAAAGTTCCATCTCAGGTTGATCCATGCAGGGGTCAAATTAAGTTTTGCAGGCACTAGCCAGCAGGGTAGTGACTTTGAAAATCTACTAGCCCCGCAGACTTTTCTAGTGGCCCAGCTGATGTACTTATTGAAATATTACTTTTTCCAGTACAAGCCCTCAGGGCTGCATACAATATTTTGACTATTCCAAAACAATATCTAACAGCATTTGGCTAGTGGGGCTGGTGCCAGTTTTAACCCCTGTCCATGAACATCCATAAGTGGTCACACAGGTGGCAGTACAGGAACAGACAGTCATGACCACATTCGCAAAACACATACACACACACAGACACACACTAGGTAATATATACAATGAGAAAAAAATGCACAAACATAATGCACTTGTACTGCAACACAAGTGGAAACCATATCCAAACACAGCCCATAATAAACTAACATGAATCACCATCAAATTATGATAAAATGGGTGCACATGGGCACCTCTGCAGAACCCCAACACGGATGCACACACACACAAACACACACACACAGTATTACTTGATATAGTTTTTCAGGAAGAAGGCCATAACCAGCACAGACTAGCAAACTTCTTTTTCAGTACTTTAGCAACAGAATTTCAACAGTATGGTAAGTTGTAAGATGAAAACATGCATATGAACAGCCCATTTCAAATCTCCACAGTAAAAAAAAGACTAACTCAAATGAACTGTATTTTGGGGTCATTTAACTTATCTTCAGTGAGAGCTGTAACATTTATTTATTTATTTAAGAGATTTACCAGGAAGGCATGCTGAGCAGAGTACCGCTCGATTCCAGATGCGCCCTGGGGGTAGGGAGTTTACAATGGTACAGAAAAAACCAAAAAACAACAAACAACAATAACATGCAAGTTATACATAATAGTGTTTGGTACAAACAATGGATGAGGCAGTCATAATACAAGTAGAGTAGTACATTTTCAATAGCATTTCAACAACATTAGATGCAGACCGAAAATGGAAAACCAGGCTGGTGATATCAGCTGGGAGGTAGGAATTGAGATGGGAGTCAACGGGGGGAGAACATGAGCAGATGGAAGAGAAGTGCATTTTAAGAAGGGAATTCCATTGTGGAGTGCTTGTGGAGTTTCTAATATCAGCTGCCAGGGAGTTACATAATTTGGGCAGCCTGTAGCTGAAAGCAGCCTGGCCAGACGGGTGGATCTGTGTGGAATGTGCAGGAGCCTAGAGTCTATGTTTCTGAGAGTGTAGGCGGTGGAAAAGAGGGTGGTTGGGAGGATGACAGGTAGGACGGGGCGTCTGTGACAAGAACTAGGTGAGGTTCTAGCACAGTGAAGCAATCGTCGGTTATGTAGTGAGAGGAGGCCCAAGGACTGGTAGAGGTCACAGTGATGGTATTGGGAGGATGGTCCAAAGAGAATCGGCAGAAGGAGTTGTAAAGGGATCAAGCCTCACTAAGGAGGTTTGGGGGCGCACAGTAGACAACATCACCATAATCCATAATCGGGAGGATCATTTTTGGACTATTTGATTGCCTGGTTGGTAGAGGAATGCAATTCTTGTTCTGGTAGAGTGCTCCCAGCATGAGTGCAATTTTGGTGTAGACCATCTATATCGCTGAGAAGTTAAGGTACTGATCTAGCCAGACACCGAGATAACGAGATGATTTGCCACATAAACATCCCACTAGGTGACATTTGACTTACTCACTGCTACAGTCTCAGGGTTGTCTGCTTATCTTACTTCATAGCTGGGAAAGGCTGACTGAGCTGACAAGTTTATGAGCTATGAATCTTAGAATGTCTACTCTGAAGCTTAGCACACAAAATAGTGCTCTGAAACACTGTTAGCTGAATGAAAGCAGAGTAATAGCGCAAAACCTCTAACTTTATCTAATCCATTAGGAATCAGCAGAGCTCCTTTTTTCTACTGTAATAGCACAACTACTGCAGGGATCCACCCACTGCAGCTGTAAAAATAGCCTGCTGAACTGATGCTTTGACTCTGCAGAGCCTTCATTAGGGAGCATTTTTGGATGAAGACTCTGCTGAGTAGAAGTGCTGTGTCAGTGTGCTCTTTTTCATTAAAACCACTGCTTCTCTGCTTACAAGGTAAGAAACCTATGTTAAGTGGAAACTAATTTTTTGTTAGTGTGCCATTTTGTATTTTTGACTTCACAGCTATTGTAGTAGCACTGCCCACCACCTTATCTCCCAGTGAGTGCATTCTTTTGTGTTCTTTGTTTATTTGATAAGATTCCTGGAGGTCCTGGTGAGACAGTACAGATAGTAAAATGGATTGCTTTTTACAACCAGCAGATACAGTAAGTACATAAATTGGCACATAGCGTACATCCGAACAAAAAAATCACAGTGATAGTTAACAATATGCTGTAATGATATTATTATAGCAACTAATGGAAATGATTCCAAGCATTCTGGGAACACATATGGTTCCTTAAGTGAAAAGCAAAAGTTAGCTTTAATGCTTAAAAAGGGTTAACAAAGAAAGTAGCATTTCTGAGAAATCCAGGTAATTTAATCTATGAGTATAAAGCACAATACTGTAGGAAAAACATCCAAAATAAAAGAATTAGACCAGCTCAACAAGAGCAACAGAAAAAGTGTTGTGACTCCCAGGTAAGGCTTACAGAAGTGCACTTTGAATTAAGCTTGAAACTTTCTTTCATTTTCATAAATTTGTTTAAACCACTTTGGCTCCCAATGTAGTAATTGGCATAGACTAAAACAGATTTATTTATTTATTTATTTTATTTATTTAAAGGTTTTACCAGGAGGGCATACTGAGCAGACCACCGCTCGATTCCAGATGCCTCCTGGCGGTAGTTGAGGACGTGATGATACATACATATCAAATACAGAGATACAAAATACAGAATATCGAAATTTCACAGATTATATACAAAAGATATATACAGGAATATAAACAGTACGTACACAGCAAGCAACAGGCAGTAATTGGCAGAATGTGCAGTGACAACTAACTGGGTCAGAGTTAAACATTTTGAGTAAACCATAGTTAGAGCAAGCTGGAGAGCTGGCCATTTTTAGTGTGAGTCAAGCAGCATGAGCAGTTAGTGGAGACTTGCCCTTTAAGGAGAAATTTGCTGCTGAGGAGGGGTGTGCCAGATGTCCAGGCAGGAGTTCCATAGTTTTGGTAGTCAGGCTCTAAAAGCCGACTGGCCAGCAGAGGTCACCTTTGCAATGGGACTTGAAGGAGCTGGAGTTGAAATTCCGAGTGAGTATGTAGATGGTGTTTGAGCAGTTAGGGTAGAGGCGAGGTAGGAGGTAGGAGGCAATAACTGGGTCCAGAATTTGGCTGTGAGTCTATTACAGTGGGACTGGTGCCTGTCAAAAACTGAGGGGAGGTTAAGAGACCAGTAGAGGTCACAGTGGTGGGTGGAGGGTGGACAGTCCAGTGCAAAACAACAGAAGGAGTTGAAAAGAGAATCCAGTCTAGCCAGGGTGGACTTAGGGGTGGCACTGTAGACTACATCCCCGTAGTCAAAAATAGGGAGGATTACAAATGGGAAGCCTTGAGGTTGGCAAAGACTATAAATTACTATTGCTGACTTGTGGCAGGTGGGATGTCTATGCCACTGCTGGTGATTGGTTTGTTTGTCACTGTGTGATAAAGTGCACAATGAGAATGATAGCTGTCTCTTATTTCTGAGCTGTAGTACTGTAATTGTTAGAATTCATTGCTGAGCTCAAGGCTTACCACTGTAATCACTGTTCTACCTCCACACCAGTTGGTACCTTCTCACTGGCCCCATATATTTTTAAAATGATCATACCCCATAAAAAGTTATGCAACCACAAACAGAAATAACAATTAAAAGGCAAGGCAACACATTAAGGGTGTTACATTTACCTTCCCAATGTTTTACCACACATGAATGTACATGTTTATTTATTTATCTTTTGTTTTTGGTTTAAATATTTTAAAATTGTTTTAATTAACTGGATTTGTGCCAAGACAAAGTTTTGTGAAGCTGTCCCCTGGTATTTTAAATACTGTTGGTGTATGATGTCAGACTGGCAGAGAGTGATCTGGCTCAATACTGTATAATATATGATAATTCTCTGGCATTATTTTCCTTATACAAAACTAAATTCAGTAATTACTACAAGACTGCCAGAGAACATGCATGCTGATAGCAACAAGAACCATTTCACCATAAGATACCTGCATGAGTCGAGCATAAAACACATGTTTTCCCTAAAAGCTGTGTTTAAAACTTGCATGTTTCTATTTGCAAGTTCATGTTACATAAGATACACGTAAGTAATATCTATGTTGTACTATAGTAAGGCATGCAGTGTAATTGTATCACTTGGCTGCTAAGACATTTCCAAAGTGCTCAGTCTTTACTTTTGGATTTTATTAATATCTTTCTGACCCTCTGATGAAGAAATGTTGAAGTACTACATTCATTTTGTTATTCTGGAAGGAGAGATAATGGCCCTGAAGTACAAAGCACAAAAAAAATTGAAATATAATCAAATGAGTAAAGCAAAAACCAGAAACAGAAATGCAAACAAAAGAGAAAGCAACAAAATCAAATATAAATTGTGATGCCACAAAAAGTAACCAAACAAAAACAAATGTGAAATGTAACAAAAGCAAATGACAAAAAATCAAAAAGCAAATCAAAACAGAATAATGCATCTAAATATGAAGTATTAAAATACAATGTTAGCATGACTGAAAATGTATGCAAACAAATGTTTGGCACAACTATAAAGAAAGTGCAGCAAAAAAAAGCACAGCACAACTAATCAAATACCAATAGTACTGTTCGATTGCAGAGGTATAAATTTCATTTTTGTGTAGTAAAAGACACATATACATGCTAAACAATGTACACACATATACTGTAAAATACAAATGCATACATGCCCCAGCACACATCTATACCTCACAAAATAGATATACCCCACTGTGAGGTGTGGGTTTTAAGGAGGATGCTGTTCCACAGTTGTAGATACTCAGAAGCAAAATTTTATTGAAGCTGAACAATTACTCAGAACTTCAGCGACAAAATAAATTACATAAATCTTCTTCAAAATAAACATAAGTTTCCAAGCAGCATCTCAGACACTAGAAGGAGCTAGTAGACATTTACTGAGGTCAGAGTACTATACCCCACCAGGCTATCTACAGAACTGAATAAAGCCAAGGTTTATATACCAAAGGGAACATGTGACTTGTTTAACTCTTCCCTATACTTTTCAAAATTATCTTTAAACAACAGAATAAGTCTATTTTCATTTCTGAGCACAGAATAACATTTTCTTTTAAGTTGTTATGTTGTCAACATCACTATATAGAAACAACAACTGGTCAATAAAAATTTAGTTTCAGACAATGCAGGAGTAACTCCACCTCCTAGTACTGTGCCTTTAAATATTGGAGGTGACCAGCCGGCCAGCTCTATAGTACAGAATAGGAAGTGAGACTCCACACAGAGAAGCAGGTAACCTTCTATGAGGGAAACATTTGTTTGTTTCATAAATTATTCTAAAAGAATGAATTAAAGTCATTCAATCCACTTTTTAGAAGCATTTTAACTAAACACACAAAACAAAAAAAAAATACTTTTGTTTAACCTTTGTTTAACAGAGAATGGGGGGGAGTTAAGGCCAAACAAACCACAGTGTTGTACAACTCATTTTTACAGGCCTTATTTCGTTTTTGTAGCTTGTTTAGGTCATGAAATAGTCATTTTGTAGTCTCTACTGAATTAATTCCTTTTCGTATGTTGCAAATAGTGTAAAATGAAAGCCGTTTATTTATTTATTCAATATGAAGTGCTTTGCGTGATACTGCTGCCATTTAGAATGAGTTCCAAACCAGAAAGACCTCTTCTTAACTGCAAACAGGTTGAAAGACACTTTAAAGGGGTTTTATATGCACAAAACCAAGATATTCAGTGTTTGGGACACTCGGGAGGCAGGAACACTTCTAAAGCGGTGTTCAAAGTATTTGACCAGGTAAAGAGGGCAGTTTCAGCTGCACGGGCTGCTCGCACGGTTGAGAAGCCACCTCTCTAACTTATACAGGCTAGTTCTGCCTCGCAGTTGCTCTGAAAACATTTGGGGCTGAAATTACATTATTTCCACAGAACAACTAGCCTGGAAAGCAGCTCTGACTTACTCCATATATCTATAAGGAGGGGACCAGAAGGAAGGGTACCTAACGCTAAACGGACACAAACCAAGACCATATGAGGGTTTGTATACATAAAGGGATCATTACAGGACCCACACCATGGATATAAATAAGCGTTTACAATTCCCATATCCAAATGAAATGAACTACTCATTTTAAACAACTATTGTATTTCTGCATACCTCACATTAGAAAGGTTCTGAAATGGGGGCAACCAAAGAAAGGGCTGTGCAGATCTTCATATACCAGTGCAAGAATACTCAAGGGATAGAAAGAACGTTATACAGGTGGCCTGCCTATATAACGTGGAAAGATGAGGAATTACAGCAAGAAAGGAGGAGAGTAAAAAGGGCTGTTGCAACAGACTTAAAAAAAAAAATTATTGCCTGGTATATGGAGTTATCTGTCACATTCCTCCCCACTCAAGAAGAAACCAACGGAATCTTTCAATAACATCATCATTGGTTTCTTTTACAGTTTCTTTAATAGAACAGATCTCCGATTTTGTTTTTGAAAAGGGAGATGGAGCTTTAGCACTCCCTCTCCCAAAGGCCCGGAGTCTGTTATTGCCCGATTATCATCTGCACCATAACGTGATAGATAATCAGTGTTAAGGTGTTTCTTTCCTGCTCGGTGTTGTGTTTCAAAATTGTAGGGTTGCAGGGCCAAATACCAACGCATGATGCGAGGGTTTTTATCCTTCATTATGTGTAGCCAACATAACTGGTTGTGATCAGTAATTACCAAAAACTTTCTGCCCCATAAGTAAAATTTAAGAGCATTTATGGTCCAACGAATAGCCAAACATTCCTTTTCTATCATGGAATATTTAGTCTCTCTTAAATGTAATTTTCTACTAATAAATATGATGGGGTGTTCTTCTTCCCCATCAAGTTGGGACAAGACAGCCCCAATACCCTGATTGGACACGTCTGTTTGTACTATGAATGGTTTCTGGAAGTTTGGACTATGTAAAATGGGATGAGAACACAATTTTGCCTTCAAAGGATGAATGCTTGCTCACACTGTACATTCCACTGAATCTTTTCCGGTTTATTCTTTTTGTAAGTTCAATTAATGGACTGGCTATGTCTGCGAAATTAGCCACAAAACGTCGATAGTAACCAGCTAGTCCAAAATGCTCTCACTTTTTTTTTGTTTGAGGTTGGGGACTGTTAGCAATAGTGTCCACTTTACCTATTTCAGGCTTTACTTCACCATTCCCAATAATAAAGCCTAAGTATCTGGTCTCTTGCATGGCCCTCAAACACTTAGTTGGATTTATAGTCAGTCCGCCTTCTGTATAACTGATAATACAGTTTTTTTTTTCCTTTAAAGTTTATTAGAAATTTTTCCCATACATCAAAGAGACAGAACATAGGGATTAAGCATGTTATAGACATTATCTAGTACATTGAGTCTGTCCCCCATCCCTCCCCTTAGTCTCCTCTCCCATCCCCTGCAAACCACAGCATTTAAAACTTCAGTAATCCTTGGCAGGTTACACGGCCAATTGTTTACACAAATTAAATGGAGTACAAGGTGTGTGGGGATCCCAAATCATATTATATTTAGGTAATCTATCCTGAAGATTAGCACAGACTTTTTCCATCCTTAGATTCCCCAGTAGTTCAGTAAGCCACTCAGTGTAAGAGAAAAACTCTGAAGTCTTTCAATGTCTAAGTACAAGTTTCTTAACAGACATCGCTATCATGGAGACATAATATTTGCTTTTAGAAGCTCTTAACGAGGAATAATCCCCTAATATACAGATTTCAGGGGTAAAACACTCATAGATACCTAAGAGAGGATCAGCTTTAGCTGAAATTATCTCCCATAGAGGTGCCACCTTTGGACAAGTCCAAAGAATGTGTAGCAGTGTGCCTACTTCTAAGGAGCAACGAGTGCACAAATTGTATTTGATAAGCCCCCATTTAGCCAATTTCTGGGGGGAGTAATATAAGTTGTGCAATATATGAAATTGTGTGAGGCGGAGTCTATCCTGAGTAATAAAACGATGGCAATTACACCAAAGGAAGGCCCAATCCAAAGTTAGAGAAGGGAACAAACTAGTCCAGTATTCTGTGGGTCCAAAAGTCTGTGAGAAACGATTCTCAAAAAGTGCAGCATATATCTTTGAGATATTCTTAGGGGGGGCTACTTAATATCTGGAGGTCCTGATACAATGATTTACTACTTAACGCTGGTGGAAAGTGACCCAGGGTTTTAATGAGGAGATGTTTGAGTTGACACACCTTGAAATAACCAGAAGGTGGAATACTAAATTTAGACATGATGTCTGAAATAGAGAGCCAGGAATTCTTATCTTCTTGGAGCAAGGAGGGAGAACCCATCCCTAGCTGCAGTAACCATGTAGGGGGGATGGGCTTACCATTCAACACAAATAAGGGAGAGTTCCAGAGGGATAGAGAGAGATCATGAAGGGGATTATATTGCAGGAATACACAGAGCTGCCGATGAATCCGTAGAGATAATTCGATTACAGTGAACTTTAATTTAGGGGGGAGTTGAGAAGGTTTTAAGGTTAGAAGAGTAATGGGTTCAATCCCCGTAGAACGAATCATGGCGACCTCTATTCCAAGCCAGAGATGGCCGGGAGATGGAGGTGTTGAGTCCGACCATCTCATATACTTAGAGAGATGAGTGGCCCAGTAGTACATAGACAAGAAAGGAAGCCTCAACCCACCCTTGTGTTTTGGAGCCTCCAATTTGTTATATGCCAGTCTTGGTTGCTTTTGGGCCCACATAAATTTTGTAAAAAGCTGATGTAATTTCTTAAACCATACCCCAGGAAGCCAAACATTAAGGAGGTTTAGGGGATACAAGAGACGAGGAAGTATATTCACTTTGATCAGATTGATCTGACCCCAGAGGGAAATTGGAAGTTTGTTCCATCTGTCCAGATCATGCATAATAGTTGAAATAAGAGGGTCAAAATTCTTCTTAATAGTTGAGACGGAAGATCTAGTAAGAAAGATACAAGGTATTCGGAATCGAAACCCATCTAAGACCCGGTAATGACCGATTGCTTAAAACTTTGTGGTTCAAGGGAAAACAGCTGATTTGTTGAGATTAAGCTTGTAATTAGAGAGCAGCCATAATTTTCTATAATCTCAAGCACTGCTGGGATGCAAGTTTCTGGATGTGAAAGCTGGAGAAGAAGATCATCCGCGTATGCTAGGACCTTTACTTCCTGACCATGTATGTTGATACCTTATATTTTTGCACTGGTGTTTAGATTCCTCAGAAGTGGCTCTAAATAGATATTAAATAAAGGAGGGGAAAGAGGACATCCCTGTCTAGTACCTGAGTTCAAAGAAAAGGATTCCAAAATAGTTCCATTCCCCATGATCCTAGCCGAGGGAGCCTGGTATATAGCAGCAATCCAATCTTGAAATTGAGATGGGAAACCAAAAGCCTTTAATGTCCTAAGCATTAAACTCCAATCTACCTTATCAAAAGCCTTCTCGGCGTCCAGGGACACCAAGACTGCTGGGAATGCACGTCCCTGGAGACCGAAGACATGGGAAAGTGTAGAAGATGATCCGCCGAGGAACGCCCTTGCATAAAACCCACTTGATGCATTCCTATAAGGTCCGGCAACACGGCAGAGAGCCTATCTGCTAAAATTTTTGTCAAGATCTTTACATCTTGATTTATGAGGGAAATGGGTCTATAGCTCTGGACAAGTTACGGATCTTTACCAGATTTCGGGAGCAATACTATTAGGGCCTCAAAAAGGGTGGGATCAGTGCGGCTACCGGATAAAATATGTTGAAATAATGAGAGAAGAGGCAGGACGATGGAATCTTTGAATTTCTTAAAGAAGTAAGCTGAGAAGCCTTCTGTGCCCGGGGCCTTATCTAGGGGAAGTTTTTGAATTACCTGAATAATTTTCTGACTAGATATAGGTGCCAATAGTGAACTGCTGTGAATTTCAGATAGAGTCAGTAGGTGGGTACGGGAAACATACTCATCCAATGTGGAAGCCGACGGAGGGTTATCCATTTTATGATATAGGGATTTATAATATTGAGTGAATTCGTGTAGGATTTCCTTAGGGGAGGTTTTCAATGTTCCATCTGTTGCGGATCTAATGGGGGAATAAACCTCGTTGATTCTTGCTGTTTGATCCTTAGGGCGAGGAGTTTACCGGCTTTTTCCCCTTGATCCATATACTTGGCTTTGGCACAAGTCATGGCAAACACAGCTTTCTCTCCAAGAATCTCTAAATATTGATCCCTAATAAGTGTTAGTTTGTGTTTAGTTTCCTGCGATGTAGTGGGGGTGAGGGAACTTTCAATTACCCTTATCTGCGCGAGTAAAGTCTTCATTTTGACATCTTGTGACTTCTTCCGGGCAGTGGCCTGGCTAATTAGGATGCCTCTGATATAGGCTTTGAAGGCACACCATACCATATCTGGGGCAATATCCGGAGATGTGTTTGTAGCAAAGAAAAAGTCGATATGTTCCTGTATTTTCTGAGCAATCTTAGGTTCCTTTATAATTAGGTCATTAATTTTCCATCTTCTGTCTCTCTTTGGAAGTATGGCTAAAGCTATATGGGATTGAACTAGGGAATGGCCTGAGGGCAGACCGGGGAGAATGGTGGAAGACAGTACCCCAGGGATAAGGGTTTGTGAGATTAATAGATAATCTATACGTGAAGTCGTGTGTGAACCGGGAGACAAAGTGTAGCCCTTCTCTTTGGGGTTCAAGACCTCAAAGATCACATAGTCGAGTTGATCCATTAGGTCATGGAGGGCCCACTGCGCGGGAGAAGTCCCTCTGGTTTGGGATGGTGACTGATCCAATTCTGCATCCATTACTAGATTTAAGTCACCCCCTATGACTATCATTGTGGGAAGAAAGGGAAGTATCTGTAAGATCAGGTTCATAAAAAATCCGGGATTGTCTATATTAGGGCCATATACACTACAGAGGAGAAAAGGGACTGCTTGCATGTTCCCTTTAACTATAATGTATCTACCCTGTGGATCAGAGATGACCTGGTCTACATCAAAGCGATACCTTTATTGATCAAAATCATTACCCCCTGCTCTTGGTGGAACCTTGGCGTGAAGACTTTCCTACTTGAAGCATTCACATCTGCAGGGATTCTGAATCCAACAAATGTGACTCCTGAATTAAAGTAATTTGTGAGCATAGAAGGTTTAAGTGTTTTAGAACCTTGTACTGTTTGAGTTTATTTCTGATCCCCTTTACATTCCAAGTAGAAAAACACACTTCACACATCATATTTAAAAATATACAACAGAGCAAGTAAAATAATAATTAACCCACCTAACTGCATTTAAGATGGTATAGACTCTGTGGTCTAAATTGTGGTTTGCCCACCCCTACCCCCAAACCCTCAATTTACCCCATTAAACAACCATAAACCCCATTATATAGAAACTGGAAAGTCAAAAATATCAAAGACTCACGTACATAAAAACCCCACCCTCCCTTCCCATACCTGTTATGTGCTCCGCTATGCAACAGCCTGTCATTCCGTTCCTCCTCCGATCCCACCCGATGCAAAGAGATATATGAAAAGCATTCCCAACTTTTTATAACATGTCTCTAGCTTAACAATTTAACATCATCTACACTGAAAAACAAAGTGGATAACAATTAGTACAATATCCCCCTCTTGTGGCGGAAGGCATGATTCACATACCTGGGAACAAAAAAATCAGAAGGTGGATAGTAGCAAAATAAATGGTGATTAGAGCCCTTTTTTAGCTACTGCATAGTATTCTAGAAACATCAACCATAACCAATACTATTACTACATCAGTCCTGGGCTCAGATAAGAAGAAAAGAGGAAAAAAAACCTCCGCCTTAACTCATCTGGGAAACAATGAGCACTGCGAGAGGAAGAGCTTGGGTCCCCGGTTGTCAATATGGGAAAACGCTCATCCACTTGAAAGACTGTAACTCCGAGATGCCTTTTCATCCCTGAGCTCGAGGATTACACATCAGAGGCGCATTAGAAGATTGACGGGGTAGCTCTACGTATCATCTAGTCCAACCGTTAAGCAACCACACGATTAGCCTCGCACGCATCTCAGTAGGCAAATCTTCCAATGGCACCACTCCTGCTTATAACCATGCTTGAACTGCTCATTCTTGAACTAGAGTTGGACTGAAAAGAATAGGGCCATCAATTGGAATCCCGGAATAGGTCAGGCAGGGCTCGGGTGAGTTCTGTGCGCACCATTTCGTGCTCCTCGTAAGAATGCCATTCTCCCCCAATATACACTTGACGTTTCGCTGGATATATCATGCGGTATTTTATCCCCGTGGCAATGAGCCTGGTGACTAGTGGATGGAAGCTGGCCCGACGCTGTTGAACAGTGAACGGTAGATCTTGAGCAATGTGAATCTTCCGTCCCTCCCACGATATCTCCTGAAGGTCCTTCAATTTGGCCATCAGATGCTGGCTCTCCAAGTAGTTTAAGAACCGGAATATGAATGGACGTGGGGTCACCCCTGGTGGTGGAGTAGGTCGAAGTGCTCTATGGGCTCTCTCAATTGTGTATTGAGAGCCATAGGGAGAGGGACCCACTACTTTCTCAAGAAATCGCTGGACGAATAGAACCAGGTCTCTACCCTCTTCTGATTCCGGTAAGCCGATGATTACTGCATTATTTCTGCGGCTATGGCCCTCCAAGTCCTCAAGTTTCTGTTCAATCTTTTTAAATTTCTATTTTAGAAGCACTATTTCTGGGTCTTGTTTGTCGAGTCTTTTTTCTAGTGAAACAAGTCAGGCTTCATTATCGGAGGTCTTGATAAGTATGTCCTCCATTGTTTGGGAAAGAGACTTCATCTCTGAAGCCATCGACCGGAGCTCTTCTTTGAAGGGTCGAAATTCGGCCAAAAAGCCAGCCAAGGTAAGTGGCTCTTGATCGCCTGAGGTTAAAGAGTGGGAGTGGGAGGTGACAGCACCCGAGGCCCGTGCTTTCTTTGGGGCCTTTTGTGGAGTGACTGGTGGCGTGTGTTTTGGCGGCGGTACTTTCATCTCCATGTCCATACCTTCTATCGATGCTCAAGTGGATGCAGCTAGGTATGACCAATAGTTGCAGGGTGTCTTTATCGCTATTATCTCCTTTTAATAGTAAAATTAAGTGTTTTTGCTAGGCGGGTAGTCGGAGCGGTCAGAAGAGACATCTGCTAGGTGTGCTGCATCACGTGTCTCCCCCCCGATAATACAGTTTGAAGGTGTATCATATGTTCCTCCCAAGATGGACTAAAAATAATGACGGCATCCAAATAGGCTGCACTATAGTCCATGTGGGGATGTAACAGATGATCCATGCATCTCTGGAAAGTTGCCGGAGCACCATGCAAACCAAATGGCATTTTTGTGAACTGAAATAAGCCTAAGGGGGTACTAAAAGCTGTTTTATCTTGTGAGACTGCATCTAAGCGTATTTGCCAATATCCCTTTGATAAGTTCAGAGTGCTTATGTATTGAGCATTACCCAATCTATCAATAATATCATCGATTTGGGGCATAGGATACGCTTCAAATTGAGATATTGCATTTAGTTTATGAAAATCTAGGCAAACCCTTACACCTCCCACTTTTTTCTTAACCACCACCATAGGAAAACTCCATGGACTCATTGAAGGTGTAATTACTCCCAGATGTTGCATTTTTCTGATTTCTTTAATAACTTCCTCCCTTAGACTTTCAGGTAACTTATAGGGTTTATGTCTAATAGGCTTATCAGTATTTACTTCTATGTGATGTTCAACTCCTTCAATCCTCCCAGGTGTTGAAGTAAAAATAGTCTGGAACTTAGTAAGGATATTCTGTAGTTCCTTTCTTTGCTCAGGACTTAATTTGTTATTAATGGTCACATCCTTCATTTCTCCTAAACCATCTAGACGCTCATAAGCTAACTCCAATTCATTTTCATCCTTTCCCGGGTACACAGGTAAAGATGTTTGCTTTCTGTCATGCCAGAGTTTTAATAGATTAGCATGATAGATCTTATATTTTTGCCTTTTGTCTTGGCAGATAATTTCATAGTTCACTGGTCCAGTTTGTCTATGGACAGTATAGGGCCCTGCTACTTCATTAATAATTTATTCTCCATACATGCAACAAAAGGTACCTTATCACCAGGCTGGAAAGTTTTAAACCCAACTCCTTTGTCATAGTACTATTTTTGAGATATTTGATGGCTTATATTACTTTGTTGGGCCTTCCTAGTATACTTTGCTAGTTTTTGGCACAAGGAAGTAATGTAGTCTAGTGTAGACATGGGTACAGTATCAGACTTTGTTCCTTCCCAACTCTCTTTCATTATGTCCAACACCCCTCTGGGATTTTTACCAAATAGAAGCTCAAAAGGGGAATACCCTGTGGAGGCCTGGGGGACCTCACGGTAAGCAAACATTAAGAATGGTAAATACCTATCCCAGGATTTGTCTTCCTCCTCTGTGAATTTTCTTAACATTTGTTTTAATGTTTAATTAAAACGTTCCAACAGTCCATCAGATTGAGGATGGTAGGGGGACGTAAAAATAGAGTGTACTCCCAAGGTCTGGTAAAGACATTATAATACTTGGGAACAGAAGTTGCTGCCCCTGTCTGTCAGTATTTCTCTAGGTATACCCATTCTAGAAAATACTTTTACCAACTCCTCAGCAACCTTTTCAGCTGTAACTGTATGCATAGGTATAGCCTCCGGATATTTTGAAAAGTAGTCACAAATAACCAGAATAAAGCGGTTTTCTTTTGCGCTTTTAGGCAAGGGACCTACTATATCCATGGCTATACAGGTGAATGGGGAGTATACAGAAGGTAAAGGCTGAAGGGGCACTTTATCTTTTTTAAGGATGGGTCTTACTTTCTGACACTGTTCACATGATCTACAATACTCAGCTACATGATCGTGTATACCTGGCCAGTAACATGTGTATAATAATCTCTGTAATGCACGTTCCTTTCCTTGGTGACCAGCTATAGGAATGTCATGCACAAGCTCTAGCAGTTGATCCCTATAAACAGTAGGCACCATTAATTGTAAAACAATTTCCTCAGTTTTTGGATTAATATGCTTTCTATACAAGAGTCCCCTATGCAGCACCATACTGTGTTCTGTTTCTTGTTCTTTGCCCACCTGTAAAAAAAAGGTTTTAGTGTACTATCATTCAACTGGGCTAGTCCAAAATCTGTTTGTCTCTTTAAGTCCTTCAAATCAACAGTATCTTTAGAGTCTCTATGGGACTGCTTCCACATCTGTTTGTCTTGACATTTTCCCTTTTGTTTTCTTGTCTTGCCAGGAAGCTCAAATAAATCTTTTTCAAAGGGAAATGAGTGTTGTAAGATTGTGTCTCTTTTTTCTTGAGCTCAGGTAGTCATTGCTCCTATATTTGTAGTAGTGGCAAGTAATTGGGAAAAGTCCGGATGATCATGCCCAATGATAACTGGTACAGGGAGATGGGAAACCACACCAACCTCCATTTTATGGGTAACAGACTGGACTTGAATCTCTACCTGTAGTACTGGATACTTACGTGTGTCACCATGAATGCAGGTTACTTGTGTTTGTGTTTGAAAATCAGGAACTGCAGGTAACATATTAGCTCGGATCAGGGTTTGTCTGCTACCGAATCTAATATAACCATGTCCTTTTCATTGACTTTAACAGGTATAATATATTGTCCCCAATTGGCCAGCACCAAATGAGAAGGGCTGGTTTTCTTCTTCAGGCAGAACCTTGCAATGTGCCCTTTCCCTTGACAGGAATGACATGTTATCTTAGCAATAGGAGATTTGGCAACATTACACTTTTAGCGGTTCACTAGATATAGAAGTAGTAGCCGAGAAGGGCCTTACCGTAGAGATGGATTGTACTGGTTCCAGATGCCCCTTCTTCCTATTTGGCCTTACAGTTAAGTAGTCTTTTGCTAACTGAACCGCCTTCTTAGCTGTCTCTGGTCGATGCTCTCAAACCCACATCTGAACGTCTTGGGGTAGGATACGTAAAACGTGTTCCAAAACAACAGCCTCCAACATTTGTTCTTTAGTATTGGTGGAAGGTTGCAACCACTTGGTACATAAGTCCTTTCATCTGGTGAAGGCCTCCTGTGGGGTATCTGAGTACTGGAATCTTAGAGTCTGGAATCTTTGCCTATACATCTCTAAACATAAGTCATAACACTTTAAAATAGCTTCCTTTACAGCATCATAATCTTCACTCATTGCACTGTCCACATTGCCATATGCTAATTGAGCTTTTCCAGTAAGATAAGGTGCAAGATGTATCACCCACTGTCCTCTAGGCCATTGACAGGCTCGTGCTATGCGTTCAAATGTAGTCAGATATGTTTCTATATCATCTGTTACACTTAACTTAGTAAGTTGTATGTCCTTAGGATTATCACTTGGTGGGGGGGTGGTCTACCAACACCAATAGCTTGTATGGCTCTCAAAGTATCTGCCCACCTGGCCTCATTGTGCTGCATGTCCCTTTCCCTCTGTTTCTCCAAGGCAATTTGGTGGATGCATAGCCATTGCAGTAGATCTTGGGCATCTCCAGTAGGGGGTTCTCTCTCTAATTCCTCCATCTCACCATCTTCCATGGGTACCCCAACCACACCATTCTCTTCAGGCTTCACAGTTTTCCATCTAACATCTGGTATGCCGATATTCAAGGGCTGTCCCAACTTCTCTGCCATGGTTCGAGTCCGCACACCCCCTGGTATTTCCTCCAGGGACATCCACGTCCTCCTCCAATACTCTGAGCAGTATTACTGGAATAAATCCCACCACTGCCACCATGTGTGAGGTGTGGGTTTTTAAGGAGGACGCTGTTCCACAGTTGTAGATACTCAGAAGCAAAAATGTTGTTGAAGTTGAACAATTACTGCGAACTTCAGACAACAAAAATAAATAACATAAATCTTCTTCAAAATAAACATAAGTTTCCAAGCAGCATCTCAGACACTAGAAGGAGCTAGTGAACATCTTACTGGGGTCAGAGTACTTCTGTACCCCACCAGGCTATCTACAGAACTGAATAAAGCCAAGGTTTATATACCAAAAGGGGAACATGTGACTTGTTTAACTCTTCCCTATACTTTTCAAAATTATCTTTAAACAACAGAATAAGTCTATTTTCATTTCTGAGCACAGAATAACATTTCATTTTAAGCTGTCATGTTGTCAACATCACTATATAGAAACAACAACTGGTCAATAAAAATTTAGTTTCAGACAATGCAGGAGTAACTCCACCTCCTAGTACTGTGCCTTTAAATATGGGAGGTGGCCAGCTGGCCAGCTCTATAGTACAGAATAGGAAGTGAGACTCCACACAGAGAAGCAGGTAACCTTCTATGAGGGAAACATTTGTTTGTTTTATAAATTATTCCAAAAGAATGAATTAAAGGCATTCAATCCACTTTTTAGAAGCATTTTAACTAAACACACAAAACAAAAAAAAAATGCTTTTGTTTAACCTTTGTTTAACAGATAATGGGGGGGTTGAGGCCAAACAAACTATAGTGTTGTACAACTCATTTTTACAGGCCTTATTTCATTTTTGTAGCTTGTTTAGGTCATGAAATAGTAATTTTGTAGTCTCTACTGAATGAATTCCTTTTTGTATGCTGCAAATAGTGTAAAATGAAAGTCATTTATTTATTTACTCAATATGAAGCACTTTGCACGATACTGCTGCCATTTAGAATGAGTTCCAAACCAGAAAGACCTCTTCTTAACTGCAAACAGGTTGAAAGGCACTTTAAAGGGGTTTTATATGCACAAAACCGAGATATTCAGTGTTTGGGACACTCAGGAGGCAGGAACACTTCTAAAGCAGTGTTCAAAGTATTTGACCAGGTAAAGAGGGCGGTTTCAGCCTCACGGGCTGCTCGCACAATCAAGAAGCCACCACTCTAACTTATATAGGCTAGTTCTGCCTCGCAGTTGCTCTGAAAACATTTGGGGCTGAAATTACATTATTTCCACAGAACAACTAGCCTGGAAAGCAGCTCTGACTTACTGCATATATTTATAAGGAGGGGACCAGAAGGGGGGGTACCTAACGCTAAACAGATGCAAACCAAGACCATACGAGGGTTTGCATACATAAAGGGGTCATTACAGGACCCACACCATGGCTATAAATAAGCACTTACAATTCCCATATCCAAGTGAAATGAACTACTCATTTTAAACAACTATTGTATTTCTGCATACCTCACATTAGAAAGGTTCTGAAATGGGGAAACCAAAGAAAGGGCTGTGCAGATCTTCATATACCAGGGCAAGAATACTCAAGGGATAGAAAGAATGTTATACAGGTGGCCTGCCTATATAACATGGAAAGAAAGATGAGGAATTACAGCAAGAAAGGAGGAGAGTAAAAAGGGCTGTTGCAACAGACTTAAAAAAAAAATTATTATTGCCTGGTATATGGGTTATCTGTCACACCACACAATATAAAAACTCTAAATGTTTGGCCTGATTAGTTCTTGCACTATGGGCTTATGAGTCAGCATGATCTTTGTAAGAAAAATGCCTCATGAGCTATAATTGATAAGCCTCCACTATTCCTTTTTGTAATTAATTAATCTTGATTGAGTAGGGCACTTACATTTTCCATGTTGTTAATTCCTGGGTCACTGACAGTACCAAGGTCTGAAAACTTACTGCAAGCCTTAAAAGTCATATTATTGATATCAGAAATGACATCTAGCAATTTATTCTATATAATAAATGCATACTAAAAGCACAAATTGAGAAAGAAAAAATCCCCACTATGAATCAATCCCATGCCCCCACCCAGCTTCTGCAATAATTGTTCTGCCACTGTGCTATCATTCCACATGGTAAGACAGAAATGTTCTAGACAGAGATGCATGCTAACAACATAAATTGTAGTGATGAAGAAAAAATGTTCTCTGTTGGAAATCAAACTGAGGGCCCTGTCCCAACGTTGTACTGGTACTGTGCCACTGTAGTGAGGCAGATTTTAAGAAAGAGGTGCATGCTAACAACATAAATTGTAGTGAGAAAGAAAAAGTGTTCACAACTGGGACCCTAACCCAGCCCCACTCCCAACTACTGTTATAGTGCTGTGCCTCTGTGATATTATTCCACAAGATGAGACAGAAGGTTTCTAGCTAGAGATGCATGATAACAATGTGAACTGAAGTGAGAAAGAAAAAAAAATTCCAGACTATGAATCTAACCTAGGCCCCCTCCAAACCACTGTCCTTGTGCTCTGCCACTGTGCTATCATTCCACATGGTAAGGCAGAATTGCATGCTCATTGCAGTAAGAAAGGATAAAGTGTTCCAGCCTGAGAATTGAACTGATTTCCAAAAGGAGGAGTTTCAAGGCATTCTACAGCAGGCACAAAGAAAGCGTTTTGTACCTGCCTCTGAGGTAATTGTAATCCCCCTTTCTGGAAACTGTTGATTTTTTGTGATTTAGCTAACCCAGGTCAATGCACTGACACTTAAGTAAATAACTTCTTTATATGTTTTTGGGTAGTTCATTTTTCAGACTTGAGCCCAGTCCCCTTCAACTACTGTCTTGGTGCTCTGCTACTGTGCTATTGTTCCACATGTTGAGACTGAAGGTTTCTATAATATTCATCTTGCACTGAATGCAGAAATCCTCCCATACACAGCTACAGTGGTGTTTAGTAATGAACGCTCTGCCTACTTGCAACAATGCTTCCCACCCTGTTGCATTCAAAGCTAAACAATGCTCAACATCTCAGCCAGAACTAATTAAGTTGACTGCAACATAAAAGTAACAGTTCAGTGTTCTGAAATCGGCTCCAAGCCTTGCTAAAACTCTATCACTGACATCATCAATGACATCTAACAATTTCTCTCATTATAAAAATTGTAGTGAGAAAAAACAAATGTGTCACACTTGGAACAGAACCCAGGCTTATGTTTTTCTGTTCTGAAACACTATGCCAAGACCTAAAAGCCCTGTCACTTACATCATCAGTGACATCATGCAGTCGAATCATTCGGACTTAAATTAACCTTAAACTTGACTAAATGCAGAAAACAGCATGCATGACCACAAGAGGTTCTAGCAAGCTATGCTAGCTGGAGCCTAGAAAGCACATCACAACTAAAATGCATTGGTCAATGCCTTAATGTTTACTTGCATATTTTAGTAATTCAGTAGGTAGGGTTAGTTAGTGAAATAAAAACATACAACTGATAGTGCAGAGCATCAGGTGGGGCTGGATGCCAGTGTGATTGGCATGTGATTGGGTACTGCTGAATGGAAACAAAAAAGCAGAGCAAAACAAAAAAGTGATTGCAAATAATGAAAACATATCACAATTAACATGCGTTGGTCAATGCCTTAAAGAACATCAGTAATTAAAAGGACAGTGCCATTCATTATATATTGTTATAAAATCTGTGTCTGCCTGTTGTTTTATATGGAAATCTATCAATTTGAACTATTTTTAGGCCTTTGTTTTCTGCCCTGCTTACCCCACACTACTAGATGCTGGGACTTGAAGTTCCCTGTGGTAATCAATAAGTCTCCACTCTTGTAATGTAATATGTGATGCTATTCTCTTTTATGTATGAGGAAATCAGAATGATTGCCATATTGGTGAGATATGTAAACACCTGTTTTTTTCTGGTGTTGTGCCTATTGCAAAAAACTAGAAGCCAATCAGCTGATTTGGTTGTGGATTCATCATGATTAATGCAAGTAATGCACAAAAATGGTTTCAATTCATCACTTTAGATTGTGCAGAAGTTAGGAAGAGTGGTGCATTGCTGTAAGGTTTGCAGACTCTTGAATCTGTCTGTTGTGGTGAAAGGCATGAGTCCTAGTGTCATGTTAAATACTGTTGTGCTCATTCATATTCACATTCATCAGAGGTGATTGCTCAGAAAGGCACTAAATCAACTATCTAATCTGTATGTGAATGGAAGCAGAAGAGGTAATGCTGTTTTGAAACCATACCAACAGAGTTACTCTACACTAGCCATCCCATTGTTTTCTTCTAGACAGCATTTTACTTGATCTAGAATCAGGCTGGGTTATACTTTAGTCCACATTAAAATGATCACCTTACTGGTACTAACAAATCCATCCTTAATAGGAATTAACACAGATAAGGCCCCTATTAAAACTTACGCAAAAGCTGCCACTGACCAATGGCAATGTAGTTATAGGGCCAGCTTACCTTCATTTCCAGCTCACTGGGAACCCCCCCTACCTATAGGAATTGCAAGACGAATGGCAAGATGAAAACAATGGTGAAAAAGATAATTAGTCCTCATCTCCCCTAGTCTTGGGACTCCTCTGATAAAAGAAACCAGCGCAGCCTTAGGTCCTCGCCAAACATTGCTAGAGGTTCCAAGGCTAGAGACTAAGGCAGGCCAGAAACTCTTCCCTCATGCTGCCCCTTTCCTTATGGAACAACCTCCGTTGGAGGTAAGAACTCCATCGGTGCTGTGCTTCCACACCAGACTCGAGACCCATCTTTCATCATCAGCATATGCCAGTGCCACTGCACCTGACACTACCTAAGCGATCACAACTAACTAAAATATCCATCCCCAACAATGTAGCACTAACTTTCCTCCTCTCTCTGAACCATCCTAATGCTCTTGAACTATGTCACCCAAAAGAATCCACAGTACTGTCTCACTAATATGTAGGACTAATGTTGAATGTAATGAATTACAACTTGCCAACTAGATACATGTAACTCTTATAACTTCTGCTATGTGTAAACAGCCGAATACTGTATACACATGATTACCTGTATATGCAAATGTACAAATGTTCATAATGTCATGTACTGTTATTCCCGGGTCACCCTGAAAAGGGACCTTCAGGGCCCAGTGGGCCTACCTGGTCATCAAAATTCAATAAATAAATAAATAAAATAAGACATCAGCCTTTCAGATTTCATGTTTGTTTTAATTTACACATTGCATTCCCTGTGTACTGTTGAAGGCAGATTCTTCCAACTATGCATTATAATGCCATAAGAATACCAGTCATGGATGGTTTAAGAACCCCCATTATACAATGGTAAGTAAGAATGTTGGCCTCTGATTGGTCAGTCTGGGACTGGACCTGTGATGTTATCCCAGTACAATATCACGGGTCTAGTCTCAGCACTGTGAACCTTCTGACTGATTGCATTGGATCATTTGCATCATTTGTTACTCTATCATTTGCATCCTCTCTTAAGAAACAAAAATATTTTTCCACATTAACAAAAACATATTTTAAATGCTTTTTTTATTGTGTATAACAACAAGCCATTGTATAATAGCAATAATGCCGTTCCGGGTGTGTGTCATGCTGGGATAACATCACACCTCAGGTATTGGATGTACTCGGCCTGCGTCCTCGTACCCAACCACTGAGGCGTGACATTATCCCAGCATGGCATACACCCTATCAGGCATTATTGTTTAAATGACAGATCCTTCTGGGGGCCCCAAAAACATAAGGCTAACCCTGTGTAGCTACCAACATTACATTACTAGTAACAATAAATATTCTTAACAGGTACAATAGAATTGCACCACAAATAGGTTTCATAGGTTGTCTACAAGTGAGTAGGCCCTTTAGTTGCTCACCTTTTCCCAAAGGTTATATCTTGTTATAGTACTGCTTCTAAGGTTATCATCCAGCCTTGCCTTAAAGATTATCATGGTTGTACTAGCCACAATATCTAGTGGTAATCTGTTCCAAAGTGACACCATTCTCTGTAAATCCACATTGCCCTTTTTTGTGGGTGGTAGTTCTCCCTTTAGCTGGAGTATGTGGGATCTTGTATTGTAGTCTGAATTCCTAATTGGTCAAAATTCTGTGAAACTTCACACATTTTACAAAATATTTTTGAAATTCTGACTTTAGTGAAATCTAGTGAATTTTCATTTCATTCTGTGAAATTTTCTGGCTGAATTGCAGAATAATACACATAAGCTGAAGAATGACAGTTCTGAGGAATTTCATTTTACAATTTATTACATCAATCCACAATACGTGCAATCATCCTACAGTTCAGTGGTCAGTTCTGCTGAATTTCTTTCATTTTAAAAACAGCAAAGGAATATCTCCTCGACCCACTATTGCTCACAGAAGAGCCTGACTTACCACTAGACCTGCCTTGAATGTAATCTTTTTCAGTAAACATAAGCGTATATATAGTTTTGATATTAGTATTCAGCAATGGGACAAATTAGGAATTATCAAGTACTATATGGTTCTACAAAGAGTTTTAACAACAGTCCTTACTGCTGTCATTTTATGCCTCTTAGTTAGAGATGGGCAAAGTTGGCAAACTCCACCCTGTGAAATATTTCACGAATTTCATGCATTTCATGAAATATTTTGTGGCATCAAATTGTTAAATTCTGGCCACGAAATGTGGAATTTTGCCCCGAAATAGCAGAATTTCACCAGCATTCCTGGCAAAATTCTGCATTTCACAGTCTAGCCATTTATTCCCTGCCTACATTGGCACTGAAGCTGAAATGATGAGACAGCTGGGAGAAGTGTTGTGCTATAGAAGCTGGACTCTTACCAATCATTATGTTAAAAAAGAAAAAGATAATGTAGTAAATAAAGTGCTGTGGCTGACCCCCCCCCCCCACCACCCGGTCATTGTATTGTCTCAGGATTGATTCAGTGATTGAACACCAAGCAAGGTATGCAGATTTTCTTTTACCAGCAATTATTTGAACATCTACTTTTTTCTGAGACACAATGGATTTGCTCCAAAAATTGTGAGATTTGGAATGGTGTAAAGGACTGTGGTTGCAGAGTTCCAGAGTTCTGCTAAACAAAGACTAAAGATTTTACATACCAGTCAATGTTGTTGAGCTGATAGTCAGGAGTAGCTTGCACAGGTACAGGTATGTCTGACTCACTGTCCAGGATGTTAGCAGGGAGCTCTGGCAAAAACATTCTGGAGAGTTGGCCATACATTGCCAGAACACACAACATCTTGAGTATCCTCATCCTCAAACTCCAACTCCATGTCTGACACTGTGGAGTTATCTCATAACTCTTCATCATCATTCTGAGGTGTATGATCAGTGCCTGATGCCATTCTATACATTGTCACAATCCCTGCACTACCCAGGATATATGGGCCCAGATATTCAGACTGCGCCAGGCTGTGGCACAAGCATGGGCAGAGCGCAACTTGGCTGCACAGGAGCATTCACAGGGTGATATTCAATGGAGCTGTGCCATGGCACAGCATCATTGAATATCGCACCCTGGCCACCCACAGTGCGAATGGTGTAGTGGCACTGTGCCAGAGCAAGTGGCCAGAGTGGAGCAGGGGGATGTGCTAGTGCAAGTTCTGTTGCGCTAGGTGCAACCACCGTGATATTCAAAAGGGCACATGCAAATGGGGCCATAATGTATGCAAGGTGCAAATGGAGCCATTTGCATGTCATTATGGCTCCATTTACATGAATGTGTGCCGATTCCCGGTGACTTGTGCCTGGCGCCCTGCCAGGCTGCAGCTGTCAGGGACCGACGCCCCCTGCACATCGCAAAGTGCCTCAATGCCCGATCACGGGCATTAGTATAAAATAAACATGTCCAATATCCCTGGTGGTCCAGTAGACTGTTTGCAGCCCAATTGTGGGCATTAGTACAAAATAACGCCCCCTGCACATCGCAAAGTGCCTCAATGCCCGATCGCGGGCATTAGTATAAAATAAACATGTCCAATATCCCTGGACCACGTTCAGCCCAATCGCGGGCATAAGTGTACAAAAAAACATTTTAAATTATCCCTGGTGGTCCAATGGACCGCTTCTAGCCCAATCGCGGGCATAAGTCTCCAATAAAACATTTTAAATTATCCCTGGTGGTCCAGCGGTACCCCTCCCCACCCGCCCACTGAGCCCCACGCCCGCTCCCCAGTCAGCGGCAGGCAGCAACTCCCACCCACTTGCCACCCGCCCGCCGACTGACACCATACGGTGGGGCTGTATGCCATGGTCCACAGCGTGAGCCAATGGGTGTGTTCCAATACCATACTATACAGTCCAGATAAGTGAATGGATCCATTCACATCGACTGGTAGTACAGTCATAGTTGCCAACCCACTGGTTCACGCCAGGACCAATGAGCAACAGCCCTACTGACAGTGTCAGTTGGCAGGCAGCAAGCAGGTGGGAGCTGCCTCCCACCACTGACCGGGGAGTGGGGCAGTGGGGCCCAGTAGGAGGTGGAGGGGGCACCACTGACCACCAGGACAATTTAAAATGTTTTGCACACCCATGCCTGCGATTGGGTGGAAGCGGTCCACTGGACCACCAGGGATATTGGACATGTTTATGTTATACCAATGCCCGCGATCAGGCTGAAAGTGGTCCACTGGACCACCAGGGATATTGGACGTCTATGTTAACAACATATGCCCATGATCAGGCTGCAAGCAGTCCACTGGACCACCAGGGATATTGGACATGTTTATGTTATACCAATGCCCGCGATCGGGCTGAAAGAGGTCCACTGGACCACCAGGGATATTGGACGTCCTATTTTAACAACATATGCCAGCGATCAGGCTGTAGCGGTCCACTGGACCACCAGGGATATTGGACATCTATTTTGTTTATTTGTTTGTTTATTTCAGAATTCAGAAGTACCTTTGAGTCAAAGACTCATTTACAAAGGTTCCATGTCACATAGAATTGATTACAGACAAACATTACAATGATTGTTACAGGGTAAAGGTTCAGTTTGTTACAGGAGCAGTTAAGCTAACATACAGGAACTCGAGAAGTTTAAGACAGTTTAAAAAAAAATAGGGTTCATAGTAATCCCAGGTAGAGTAGAGCTAAGAGCTACAGTATGTGTAGGATGCGGGCCAGAGGCCATTGTCAGTGGTAAAGGAAGGGATGAGCCAGGTTCAGGTACAATCACAGTTGCTTGTGGACAGGAGGTGGGCCCTAAGGTGAGTTTTAAATTGTCCAATTCTTTGTTCATAAACCAAGGAGGAGGGTAGGTTGTTCATCCATAAGGGGGCCCTGTAGCAGAAGGATCTTTGGAATTGTGCAGTACAACATGAAGGAATAGAGAAGAGGTGGGTGTCTGAGCTACTGGTGTGTTTAACTTTGGAGTCCGGGATGATTAAAGGGGCAAGTGCCGAGGGGGATAGGCCTAAGGTGATTTTTTTGCCAGAATGCAGGTGTGGAATCTGATTCGGTTGTCAAGGTTAAGCCAACTGGTGTTTCTATAAAGCGAACAGGTATGAGTGAGTTTATCACAACCCAATACCAGCTGACAGGCCTTGTTTAGGACAAGTCGAAGTCTTCCAAGGGCTGAGGTGCTTGCCCTTCCAAAAATAAGTAAGCCATAGTCGAGGAGAGAGAGTACCGAGGAGGAGACAGCAAGCCTAAGGGCATCAGGGGTAAGGCAATGTTTGAAACAATGCAAAAGCCCTAGTCTAATATTTAAGGCCTTAGATAGTTGGTGAATATGCTCATGATAGGTAAGGCCAGTGTCAAGGTGATGCCCAGATACTTGTAGAATCCACTAGTTCCAAGGAGTCAGGGTTGCCATTTGTATTTGAGGAAAAGCCCTGTCCTGGCATTCTGGAGGTGTGCAAAATGCATAACCTTTAGTTTTTTATAGTTAATAATAAGGCGTTGTGAGAGAACCAGCTTTGACAGAGTTGAAGGAGGACTGGAGGGACTGGTGGAGTTGAAGGGGTCTGAGCTAGAGGAGAAGACGACAGCATCATCTGCATATAGTAACAGGTTGGAGGGGCAGGATGCGGGGAGGGAGTTAAGGAAGAGGCTGAATAAAAGAGGACCCAAGATGGACCCTTGTGGGACACCTGAGAGGACCAGAGTTTTGATGGAAAGGGTATTACCAATTTTGACATGAAGGGTCCGGTTCGTGAGATAGTCAGAGAACCATCCCACCATTTTAACAACATATGCCTGCGATCGGGCTGCAAGCTGTCCACTGAACCTCCAGGGATGTTGGACTGTTAAAGTCACTACGTATGCCCACAATCGGGCATGGGGGGTGGGGTGGTGCCACCACAAAGGTGCAGCCGAAGCTCAGGTGGCCACCCACAGGTGGCAGCTGCTGTGTTGCACCCTGCAACACGGCAGCTCACCTGTGGATGGCCAGCTTTTGCTCTTTTTTTGACTCACCTGTGTGCAGTGCAGGTAGGGGTTGCACATGCATGGGCTCAACACATTCCAGGCTGAATATCAGAATGTGTGGAGTATGCATGGGCACGCCCCCCTACCTGTGCCTCATAGATTACTGATGCACTCCGGCGCATCGGGATTTGTGCCAGGCACAATCCCCCTTTGAATATCGTGCTGGGGCACATCAGTGGGTTGTGCATGGCACAACTGTGTTGCAGCATGCGCAACCCTTCTGAATATCTGGGCCATGCAGTATATTGGGGAAAGCAGCGAGCACTACCAGCAGTTTTCCCAACATGATTTCCACCACACCATTATGTTAGCCTTCGCTGCACTCGAAACTCTGCAATGCATGGTCCCAATCCAATTGGATTTTATAATATTTAGAATATGGAAACAACATTTTGAAAAAATTACTGTGATTATGCTAGTCAGGGGCCAGGTGCATCTTGGAATATCACACAGTCTTTACAGGTTAGTGTTAGATGCGTATCCGTTCATGCAAGCTAGCCAATGTGTACCATAGAAAAGAATGTTGGAACACTCACTTAGCAGTATGTTTTTACACTTCATGCTTACTGATAATAGCAGTTTCGGCCACTAATACACACCAACATTTCATGGTTCAAATGACCACATTCTTAAGGTAGTGGTTCTAAATTTTGAACATTTTAAAAATAATACAATACAGAAAATTAAAGTATATAAATCTTAATTTTTTTTTCTTATTCACAAAAACACCTACATGCCTGGGATTTAGACCTACTTGATATTATAAAAAATCTGATTTTATTTGTAATAACGTTTTAAATTTATTCAATTATTTCATTATCATTACTTCTATCACGAAGATATTGGGTGAAATTCCACATTTTGCTGATGGAATTTCACAGTTTTGCACCTGCAAAATATTTCATGGAATGCTTGAAATCCACAAAATATTTCACATGGCAAAATTGCTGCTTTCGTGGGAACCTTGCCTGTGAAATTAAACTATGGCACATCTCTACTCTTAGTATCATTATCAGCTACCACAGCCTTTCAAAAATTTCAGTGGAACCCTAAAGAAGTTTGTAGTCCAGATCCATACTGTAAGGACATGAAACAAAGTTTCTTGAACCAAGCTGAAAATAATTTGGTGATCGGATCAGACACCAAAAAGCACGTTAAACTGGAGTTTTATTACTGTAAATCTGCTATTTGGCAACTTATGAATGTGCCTGGAAAGTGACTGCAAAAAAGGCATACAATATATATTGCAGCAAATAACAATGATCTAGCTAACGCTCCTCACATAGCTTTTTATACTTGTTGACCATTTCACTACTGTTTTATAGGGTGATACAATTAAGTAATGTAATTTATGGGTATGAAGTCTGTATAGAGTGACGAGACCTTGACACAGTGGGTTTTCTAACCTGTTTATTGAATCATGGTTTCCAAAGCTCTGGACTATAATCTCACCATGACCACTGACCACTGAACAGAATTATTTCAGTCACAAATTTACAATCTCAAAATTAGGAAACTATTAACAAGAAGGAGAATCCTTGGCCCAGTTCACACCACAGCTATAAATATGGCTTTATTGTTTTGCAAAATAGAGTTTCTTGACAATTTTATGGAGACTAAAGGGTCATAATCAAACTACAAGTAACATAGTATTAGCATTTATTATAATGCTAAAAAGTTAGTAGGATTTACTATTGAGCCCTGCAAAATTGCATATATTGCAATGGCAACTTGAGCTTATACTGGCATGTCAGGTGCCATGTGATTCTACAGATCTATCAATTTGATTTAATAAACAGTTTAAATTGTTTTTATGTTCTGAATCCCTTCACAGACATGGTCCATCCAGACCCAGTCCACTATTGCAGAAAACTGTTCACATAAAAGATGAAATATAAATTCCGAATTTAAAAGTGGATGTATGTGAGTATGAAAAAGCTTTGAAAATGGACTCTAACTCTTTACCAGTAATTCTACACTGAGGCCACTTAAAGAGTAAAATTTTCATAGAACCACATTGGGCATATTTAATCACTATGCTTTCTGGATCTCACCAGACCCTCTGATCATGTCACATCACAGACTATATCCTTATCCTAGGATGAGTGGCACAGTATACAGCTCATTGAGCGATATCTGTTGGAAGCATGCAAGATGTTCCATCACAACATGGATGTCCCTATGCCTGGCAGTTATGAGTGTGTGAAAACGATTTTATTTATATTAAATGCTTATGTTCCTCTTCATTGACTACTTTTTTTATATTTATTCATGGATTTTCATATTTCACAGAATACATTAGTACTGTGTACATTATCACCCATATCTTGAGGTGAATGAAGAATAAACATTGCATGTTGTAAAATGAACATTATATGAAGTCCACTGAATAGGAGATAAGATAAACAACAATTCATATATATATATATATATATATTTGCAAAACACTTCATTAATGCATCAGTTGGATTATTTTGCAGTGACAAGGTAGGAAATTCGACATTAGGGTTTCCACCCTTGCACCCACCCCTGTTCCCCACCATGACATTGGGGGTGTTGGAGTCATTAGCCCTAACTCTCACCCCATTCCATGTGCAAACAAGCTGAGGTGGTTCAGTGCGGTGAGAGTTAGGGCTGATGACCCCAACACACACCACAATGCCTGTTGGTGGGGGCATGGTGGGGGTGGTGTGCAAGGGGTAGGAACCCTAAAGTCAAATTTCCTCACTTTTGCCGCTGTAGAATAACCCTAACTGATGCATTAACAATGTTTTTTGCATTTAATTTCCTTACTTTTTAAGGAAGAATAGAAAAGTAGAAAGTTGTGCAAGTTGGTGGGCCACATTATAGGGCTAATGACTAAAAAGTACATTGACAACAGCACAACCAGCCACTAAACAAATGTTAATGTAGTAGAACAACAGAAACCTGTCCACAAAATGTAAACTGTGCCACACAATATGTCCAACAAATATATTGTCCAACACTTAAAACACCTCTGTTAAAATATACAGGACATGCCGTAAACACACTCCAAATTTCAACTAAAAAGACCAAACTGTTACCGAGATATTCAATGTTAAAGATTGGTAAAAATTCCCTATCTATTCCATTATAAAAAATCTGACCATCTTGTTCCTATCTTGTGATCAAAGATGATGATCAAAGTATCTCATGATCAAAGAATTTTCAGGCTCATGAACAAAGAATTAAAAATGTTATAAATCCAGAAATTGATAGAATTGTGGTATACCACCACCATGGTTCGACACAATGAAGCCCCCCCGAGTACAACTCACCCTCATTTGTCTTTCTAGGACACCCCTGGGCTGAGAAAATGATTTTTTAATCTGTCCATCTCGTCCCTCGCTCGCGATGCACAATCACGCTCAAAGAATCTCACAATCAAAGAATTTGCAGGGTCACGATCAAAGAATAAAAAGTCTTCAAATTTAAAAAATCAACAGAATTGCGGCAAACCACCACCATGGTTCATCAGAACGAAGCCCCCTGAGTAAAACCCACCCTCATTTGTCTTCCTAACACACCCCTAGACTGAGCAAATTGATTTTTTCATCTGGCCATCTCATCCCTCGCTTGCAATGCATAATCACGATCAAAGAATCTAGTGATCAAAAAAAATTGCTTGCTCATGAATAAAGAGTGAGGGACGAGATCGCCAGATTTTTAAATGCATTTCTGTAGCTCAGGGGTGTCCCAGACTGTTATATTATGGTGGGTTTAGATCAGGGGGCCTCAGTGTGCCCCATTTGAATACAAACACATAATTTTTCATCATACCTTGTAGTCTAGTGGCCCCCTTCCCCCCTGATCATGATAATATACATTAAGATCTGTCTTTCCCTGGTAGTCTAGTGGGCCCCCATGTGTATTTGATAAATATGTCATTATTTTATCCATGGCAGTCTAGTGGCCCTGTTCAGTCTATTCATTCATATTTGTTGTTTATATTCCTGGTAGTCTAGTGTTTCATCTGTATTTTGTTATTATTCATATCCTTGGTTGCCCCCATCATTTAAAGTAGGCATTTGTTACTTCCTGTAGCCTCATGGCTTTCACCCTGTTAGCCACCACCAGCACTTCACCATTCCCCAGCTGGCATTTAGCACAACCCACCTTCACCTCGAGTCAGCCACCGATTGTGTATATTATGAGCGTTAATTCCAACAGGTGTCTGAAATTATTTCTGAGCACCCGTTTGAATTAGCAGCTGTAATATACACGTCCTGTGGCTGGCCGTGGAGGTGATAGGTGGCTGTTGGGGCCATCAACTGGAAGAACGGGGTGTGGGTGGGCTGGCATGGCAGGGTGGTGGGCCACTAGACTACCAAAAAGTAGCAAATGCTTTTTATTTAAATGATGGGGGGCCATTTGACTACCAGGGATATTAATAATAAAAAAATACAGATCGGGGGGCACTAGACTACCAGGAATATGGACAACAAATATGAATAAATAGACATGGTGGGGGGTGACTAGACTACCAGGGAAACACATATCTTAATGTTTAGTATCATGATCAGGGAGAGGGGGCTGCTAGACTACCAGGTATGATGAAAAAGTATGTGTTTTTATTCAAATGGGGCACAACGAAGCCCCCTGATCTAAACCCACCCTAATATAATAGTTGGGGACACCCCTGGGCAACAGAAATGTATTTAAAAATCTGGCCATCTTGTCCCTCGCTCATGATGCACAATCGTGATCAAAGAATCTGGTGATCAAAGATTTTGCAGGCTCACGATCAAAGATCGTTAGCGAGCTGCGAACAAAGATTACAAAAGCTCAAAACTCTATTTTTGGACCAATTTGAAGAAAACCAAAGCCGTGGCTTAATAGATAGGGGTCCCCTGAGTAAAATCCATTCAAGTTTTACTTCAGAAGTGACCCTGAGGTAGATATTTCTGTTTTCTGATCGAAAAACAGAAAACAAATGTGCAGACCCGCTATCAAAGAATTTGTAAAATCCTCAGGGACAAATATTCTTGTACTGTGAGGCTGCAAATCTTTAACTGCCAGGCAAGACCAGATGGCCAGAACCCCATTCTTGTTCGCAAAACATACATATCAATTCTCCCATTGACTTATAATGGGAACTTAAAAGTGGCATAACTTTGAATGCCTTAATATTTTTTCACCAAATGAAAAGTGGCATGTTTGGACACCAAAGCTCTTTTAAATGAGCCATCTTGCGAGTGGCACACCACACAACAACTGTGCAAGACCACATACAGTATCCCAAAGGTGCCTCAAAATGGATAATTTTGCATTTTTAAGTGCTTTTGTATGCAAAGACCGTAAGTCCAACAAAACACAATTTGACAGATCAAGAGATCTACCTTGCCCCACCATGTGTACCAAATTTCAGGCAAATCCATTGAACGGGTCCAAAGTTATTAATGCCCAAACTTTTGCCTTTAGTATGTAACTGACCGTTGAACCCTAACTATAGTGGGCGATCATGACAACTATGTTTATATATATATATATATATATATATATATACTTGAAAACTCAGCATGCAGCAATTGTTACATCTTCAGCACATTTAGCAGCTACTAATTATTTGTTCTAGAGCAAGAGATCAATATTATCAGTTCACTAAGCCACAATACAGCAGACCTTAACCACCCTGAAATACCAAGGTTTATTGAAGCATAAACTGAACCTTGAGCCTGAAAACTGAAATAAAACAATATATTAATAGTACAATACTTCCATACCTTGAATTGCATTAAATCTCTTTTGAACATTTTTATTAAGACCAAAACAACAGCAATACATTCATATAATGAAAGTTGCATCACAGTCAACACAAAATTTGAAGGCCAAATTTTCAACAACATTACAGGAATATAAAATCTGAAATCAACCAGTATCACCCAATAAAGCAGTACTGCAAGAAATTATTCAGTGAACTTACAAGAATACTATAACGATGTAACATCTAAATGCAACAAATTGACTAAAACAGTATTATTTTTCTATAACAAACTCCCTGCTTCAATAAATACATAAAAAAATCATTTTCTTTTTATCCCCCTCATCCTTTTTATATATTTGTTTTGTTTTACAGTAAACTAATAAGTAAAATAAAAGGTGCTCTAATCCCCCAGGCTGTCATTTGTCCATAAAAAAAGTCTTCTATGGAACAAAAGAGGCATCCGACAGCACTCAGTAAAGCACCCATTTTTGCCAAATTAAATTAAAAACATTCAAGTGGTTCAAAAAACTATAGGATACCCTCTCATACCAATAAATGGAATTCACCAATTGCAGCCACCCTGAGAAACATGCAAGCCATGGAGACAGCCAAGACTTAGTTATCATCTTCTTAGCACAGACTAACAATATTAATAATAATTGCAATAGGCAGTTTCCAAGCTGAAAATCAGGTGGGGAATGTGCATCAAAATAAAAGTAGAGGGCACCTGAGTAAGAATAGAAAAGAGGTCCTCAAAAACAAGTAGGATTTCACTCCAATAAGACTGAATAAGTGGACAGAGCCAAAAAATATGAGAGTGATCCATATTTATGGCCCTACACCCATGCCAACATGATATAGAAGCAGTATCAAGACACTTGGACTGCATAACTGAGCTAAGAAAAAAATGAATGCGGCACTTCCAAGAGAATTCTTTAAGATAAAGAGACACAGTAAGTTTAGAGGATATTAGGCAATACGTCTCCCACATAGAGAAAGCCATAGCTGATTGCACATCCCTATCCCATGAAGAAAGGACCAAAGCAGTACTGTTGGAGGAGAGCTTCTGCAAAACTGAATAAACATAACTAATTAGATGAGGACAGACTTCACCAAGCTGATGCTGATGAATTAAGGAGAAACACATAGAAGGGGCATCTGACAAAATACACCAAAAATGTGGCAAAGTAGATAAAAAAGGTCTGAAGTTGCAAATATCGACAGTGGTCAGCAATAGGTATAGAGTAAGTGGCCTGTAGTTGGCCTGTAGTTCCAAAAATGAATGCATACCGTGTTTATCCAAGAGCTGGTGATAATACAGCATACCCCATTTAGCCCAAAATTGTAAAAATACTTCTGACTTCATCAGGGAGTTACATGAATCACCCACCATAACCGACAACCAAAAACATTCCTCCTGAGGAAGACAATTCCAAAAGGTATGCCAAACTCTGACTTTGAGTAAACCTATTGAACTTAATAATGGGCTTATAGGTTGAGGGGGTCAAAAAATTCAAGGCAGATATCATAGATCATTCAAAGTGAATTCAATGTAATTTCAATAACTAGTAGACATTAGAAAGCCACAAATAAATAATCAAGCGAAAGTCTGCCCATACTCATCGTAAATTTGGTAAGGCCAACCCCTTTAGCTATAGGTAAGACTTAAAATGGTAAGTGAACCTGAGGTTTATTACCAGACCAAATAAATCGGAAATCAATTACTGCCAACACCAAAAATAAAAAGGTGCAGGAAGAATGGGCAGAGATTGAAGCAAAAACAAAATATGCAGTAATACATTAGATCAAACTATCTCGATCTGCTGCAGAAAAGAGAAATAATAGTAAGACCATCACCACAAGTCCTCCTCAATCATCCCTGTTACAGACTCAAAATTAAACAAATCTAGAAGATCTAAATTCCGGGGCATGATCACCCCCAGATATTTCAGTGTATTCCTATTCCAACACACCGGAAGAACCTGATGAATATGGGAGGATGGAGAGTAATTACAGGTAGTATCATCTGTTTTATCTTTATTGAGATGGAAGCCAGCTACCGTTTCAAAGGAGGACGACATTTCTAGGGAAGCAGGCAGAGCGACTTCGAGGTCAAGAAGAGTCAACAAAATATCATCTGCGAATAACTAAATCTTAAACTCACCCTCCCACTGGAACCCCGGAAATAAGGGTAGATTGCCAAACAAGTGAAGCAAGGAGTTCAATATAAAGTGCAAAAAGCATTGGGGACATAGGGCACCCCTGCCTAATGCCCCTCTCCAACAGATAATTAGAGGATGTAGAACCATTAACTTTCACCATTGCCACAGGTGAAGAGTAAAGCCATTGCAACATAGCTACAAAGGAAGTGGGAAAAGAAAACCTTTGCAAAACAGATCAAAGAAAATCTCAGTTGACCCGGTCAAAGGCCTTCTCCATGTCTAAGCTAACCTGGACCATCAGGATCGCACACGACGCTATATGGTCCAACAGCAACAAAGTACAACTAACGTTGTCATGTGCCTGTCCCAACTGTATAAAGCCCAACTAGTCCCAGTCACAAGGATGGGAGGAGACCCCCAAACACCTTGCCCATATAGACATAAAGAATTTGCAGTCACAATTCAGAATCGATATAGGTTAAGAAAAGAGGAAAGTGAAGGGTCCTTTCCGGCTTAGGAATAGGAGAAATTAATGCATAGCTCCAAGAAGGGGAGGAGAGCCCTTATGTATATATTGAAATGTGCAGAGCAAGAGAGGGACAAGGTAGAGAACAAAACTTTAGATTTGTAAATTTCTGGTGGATATCAATTCCGTGCCTTACCAATTTTAGAATCCCGATTACTTCAGACAACTCCTCCATTGATATCGGAGAAGAAAGTATCTGGATTTTTCTCATCCAAAAGAGTAGAGAGGTTTGCCTGGCTAATGAAAGAATTAATAAGGAACCCACTGGAATGGGGTCATCCACCTTATATAAAGACTTACAGTATTCCATAAAGGCCTGAGCTATTTGAGATGTGTATCTGGTAAATTGACCAGTAGAAGAGAGCCAAAGGTGAGTAACTGTGGTAGCTGCTCTCGTAGCTCAAAGATGCCACACCAAATGCCTAGCCCCTCTTGGTCCCCCCTCAAAAGCCCATTGCCTAAGATAGAAAAGAGTGTGCTCAACTGTTTGATCTAAATATTTTTGAATCTGGACACAAAGTTCAAGGAGCACTGGCTTTACCGACCAATCTCCTTGTTGCCACCATAACTGGTGTGACTGAAGTTCAGCATAGTGTTGTGTGAGTTGTTGTTTCCAGTCCTTATGCAAGGCAGAAGCATAAGCAATAATAGTGTCACATAACACAGCTTTCAGAGATCCCAAAGAATACTGGGGAGACATCTGCACCCTCACTGTCAGCTAAAACTGAGGAATTTGATTCTTCAATTGATCTAAAAGTGCGAATCCCAAAGCATACCTGCGTGATGATGCCAGAACAGTCTCCTGGATAGCAGGGGTGAAAGTAACCATGACACGCACAGGAGCATGGTCAGAAGAAAAAGTGGCCCATGAGAAATCTGAGTGACCCTATCCACATGCTTCAACATAGAAAATAAATAATCCTGATGAGCAAAAGAGCCATGACATGGAGAATAATGAGTGAATTCTTTCTTTTTATGATGAAAGAAATGCCACAAATCAACCAGACCTAACATCTTCAGTGACTTCAAGAAATATTTAGAGGCTGGGGACCTGTGGAAGGCCATAGGCAGAGAAGAATCCAATTCCAAAGAAAGAGTTAAATTAATACCCCCCGAGAACATGACCATGGAGATGATCCAATAGCAAGGAAAACATTTTTACAAACACCTTACGGGTTGTAACTGGCAGAAAATAAGAATTAACCAAAGTAACCGGGATCCCTTCCAAAACCCCTGTAACTATTACATAACGACCCTCAGAATTCAGCGTGGTAGATCAATGTTGAAATGTGAGCCCTTTCTGACATAATAATAAACCTGTGATGTCCTGAAATATGAGAAGAATAAAACACCTGGTCAAAACCAAATTTACCATACTTCAAGTGTTTGAGAGATGAGTTTCCTGAAAATAAAGTAAATCAGCTCATTGTTGCCTGAAATACTGCAATAAATGAGACCACTTAATCGGGTTGTGGATGCCAGTAACATTAAAAGAAATGATGTTCACCGTTTCACTCATAGCAGCAGTTTACAGGAATAATAATGTAAGCGTAGCCAACATAAACCAGAGGGAGTCTGGGACCACCAATAGCACCTAAATATGAAACAAAGCAAAGGAGAAAAAAAAGAATAAGCAACAAAAAAAAAAAACATTGAGGTTGCACTGAAAAATATGCCCAGCGATACACCCTGGAAGCATTCCAAACCCCAAAGACCCAACCTATTCTATATAAAACTAACACAAATAAACATCAAAGCCCATTATGTAAACAGCTAAAAAGAATATAAATTAAGAACCTAAAAACAATACTATCCCTAACTAAGAATACAACTGGAATAATGTCCATGCTATGTATACAAAAACAAACCCACAAGCCAAAACACCCACCTGCTTACCTAACTGGCTTCTACCAACAGGGCTGAAGCCATATATAAAGTACAAACAAAGAAGCAGATAATATAAATCACATTTAAGACTTCCAACTAAGGGAGATGCCACAACTGACTCCTACATAAAGCTAACAAAAAAAGTAGCTCTGTTGGGGGTATAGTCTGTTAAAACCAGAAAACCCTGGGCTAACATGGGCCCACAACACAAAAAAGAAAAAGCAAAGAATAAATATCATATTGACCTACATAAAGCCACACAGGGGCCACCAAAACTGTATACAAAAAAGCAAAAATAAAAGGGAAACAGTAGAGGGATCTACCCACAGAAAAATAAAATAAATTGTTATGCAGGGGAGCCCTAGGGCTGCTGTGAATATTAAAGTGGAGGGAACAAACATAGTCCTTATGACACATCAGGTTCCTCTGGAACCAAAATATATCAGCCCTGGAGTAAGATAAACTCATAAAAAAAAAAGAAATGAAAATGCAAATAGGCCTCCTATGGCTACATTCAGCTCAACGATCCAACCTTAACAAAATCAATTACTTGCACCTTTACTATAATACAAACAAAAATATACAACATTATTAAAAAAAGAGGCCCTCTCAAAAGTATAAAGGGGTCAGGCTAATTTATCCCAAAACAAGACTCAGGCTCACCCGTTTGTTAAACCCCTCTCTGAACAAAGAAGGATTATTAAAATACATTTTGCCCCCGACAGTGTACAACCCAAACATCCCCATCCCTAAAGAAAAGAAATACACTAAACAGGTGGTTCCTATATCAACCTTTGTTTAACAACAGCTATTATGGGCCGCCAATTATGTATATATATTCTACAAAGATAAAGTACCTAAGCACATAGTCATGCTGTCATAACAAAAAAACATTAATAGAGAAAATAATACAGCAGCTCTTGTAGCAAATACAGTATGTCCACAGTTCAAGCTGGTGGCTAATAAATCCCTAAAGTCATCAGGAAGAGGGAACTGCCTTAACAGGAGTCCCAGCAATGGCATTTACAAACTCTAATTATCTGCTCTCCATAAGAAAGAGTCTTCTTTCTTAGTAGCGAAGTTGATATAAGAGCAGTTCCAAACATTTCAACAAAAGTTCTATAGCCACCATATGGAAGATCTAAACACTCAATCTACTCAGTACTCAGGGCAAAGTCCTCGATCTTCTCAGAGAGTAGGAGTCATGTAGGCCAGTCGTGGAGAACAGAGTACCACTCTGGGCTCATAGTTGCAACTCAATCTCGCACACATTGCAGCCAAGGAGTCTGAGGCAATAGCTGGGACATAGAAATCAGGCTGACCCAGAAGAACTTAAAAGGAGAGAAAGACCAATAACATCACTGTTCACAAAGGCCTGATTGTTGACATAAAACCATCAAAGTCCCTGCATTTGCACACATAGTTATAACACCTGGGAATGAGCCAGTAGTAATGATCCCAAACAGAAATGATAAGTTCATGAAGCAATCACAGGCTGAATCATCACTGGGAAGACCCCTACCTGTTCAGTCACCACAGGGGAAGCAACATAGTCAAGTGTCAAGTACTACTAATAATCAAATTATGACAACTGCCCTCGCTATACTGGGTCTTTCCTACAAAGTTTGAAGAAGGGAACGATCTCTTCTAGGGTTTGTTCTCTCCCTGCGCTTTGCCATCAGGAGTGATTTTGGTCCAAGACTCCTTCTGGAGGGACAGCTTCTCTCTGTGCTCCTGGCATTCCATCTGATTCTCCTGCAAAAGCTGCCCGTCACAGAGGGCTCAGGTGGCTGCCTCAACATCTTCATAAAGCTGAGAACCATCTGAGTGAAAAATCTTCAGGCATGCAGGATAAAACAAATGGAACCACATATTGGGTAGGGAAAAGTGGACCAAAAGCCTTATGCGAACGTTCTACCAAGGGCGAGTAATCATTTGCCAAAATCACACATTCATACATATACTCCAACTTGCCAGCCCACCATGCCCAAGTAAGAATTTGTTGCTTAATGTAGTAATTGCAGAAATGTACAATGATAGATCATGGCCGCTGCTTGGAATCCTTAGGGGGCTGAGACAGGGAGCGTCAAATCAGAAACATTGATTAGGGAGCCCAATAAGCCACCTCAAAACCCACAAAGTCATTTCCCCGCTCCGCTCCTTCGGATATTCCAAAAATCCTGATGTTATTGCGACAAGACCTATTCTCTAGGTCATCGCATTTATCTGTCAGGCTCTGGATTTTCTGAAGTAGCCGTGCAAATAACCTTTCCAGCCAATCAACTCTGCTATCCATATTAGAGGCTTGACACTCAAGGATCATTATTTTCCCCTCCTTGTTGACTACTGATGATTTTAACTCAGAATAAAGTGACCAGCTCAGCTTGATAAAAATCTCTGAGCTTCGGCATCAGGGCAGCAATAGTGAGCTGCCGTCATAGCTCCAGCTGCAACAATCAGTGGTTGCACAGCAGTAGAGTTCAGGATTAATTCAGCAGCTACTGAAGACTTAATTGAGTTATGATTTTTCCCCATGTACACTGAACCTCACAAAAAGAAAATGCTGGCAATTTAATGCAGGTTGAAGAAATAAATGAGGAAATAAATCAGCAGCCTATGCAGAGCTAATTCCCTAAGTTGCCATTAGATGTGCTGCATCACCAGAAGCTGAATTGCATTAAATTTTTTGATCGCTACATTAAGTCATCATTATTACACTGAAGTTATATGTCAATTTTTTTCTAGACATACAGTCATTTCCTGCACTTAAAGGTCAGGGAATTAGATTTGTTAACAATTTGAGAATATTTGTCTCTAAGGTATTCTTCAGTCTGATCCATCTTTAAACAAATATTGACTTTGCCATATTTAATAACTTTTACCTTGGCTGGTGTTAAAGAAAGACATGTGTGACAGTCTCCAGTACATCCTGCCTGTAGGCTAAAATGTCCTCCATCTTTGTTGCCTCTGAAAGCTAAAGTATGGAAACCAGCAAAACTGGGTATGTTTGTATTCCAAGATTCCTTTGATTTTAGTGAGTTTAAAAAAAATCAATCTGATTTGAAGGTTTGCTTGCTGTGATTGTGGATTTGTTAACATTTGCATTTTTAGAATCTTGCTGCCCTTTTTTTACTCTAAATTCTTTGCCAAGCAACTGGGGGCTCAAACTGTATTTAACCAAATCTCCTGCACTATCAAAATCAGCATCCATTGATTCAGGAATGCTAACTATGCAGCAGTTTAGATACCAGTTTTAGTTCTTCAGAAGCTCAGTTTGCATTTCAGATTGTAATTAACTTTAAGCAGTGCATTAACTGATGCCCCCTCACAGTAAATTTTAATTCATGTTGAGAATTTTTTGCAGAGTTCTCATTTATTACCTGCTACATTTCAGCAGATTTGTCACAGATTACCTTTAGATTATTCTACAGAACATCTACCTTTGCTTTCAGTGCACTAAATCAGCAATCACAATGATCAATTCAATTTATTATTTTGTCCACTGACCATCCCAGGGAATTCACAGTATATGATCTTTCAATTTCTTTAAACAGCTTTACTGGAAAGAAGGATTTAGATAGATGGAACATAAGGGTAGAAGTGGCCATTGTCATTGGCAGTATCGGTCTCACCCCAGAAATGGCTTCCAACATTTCCAGCAGGGTGGCAGGTGCACACAGGCCATCTTTGGCCCCACTTCATGTTCCAGGCCAGTTCTCTTGTGATGCATCCTCTGGTCTAGAGGACCAGCTTCCAGCAATACCAACTTGCCCCACTAGTAGCCATAGCTTTACTCCATAGTTTTGGTATCAGAACCCATGTATAATGTTGAGTCAGGTATAAACTTTTCCACTGTACAATGATGTAATTAGAAAGAAGGCTGAAATGCCAAAAGCTGTATTGCAGCTCAGGAGCTAAGTGTGCTGCCAAGCAACAATCTTGATTTCTCCTTCTGCCATGGTGGTGGCAGTGGCTGGCAGCATGGATGTCCCCACTTCTGGCAGTTATAAGTGTGTTACGAGTGTGTTAAAAATGTATTTTATTTTTCAGCACCAAGGTTCCTTTCTACTTTGACTATTTTTGTGCTTTGTTTGTAAATGCTATATATGATAGTTACTATAAAATAAGTATACACAATGTTCTTAAACAATAAAATGAATTTACAATATTGGGTATAAATCTTACAGTATTTTATACTGACCTGTTATGCTTTCAGATGTAATTATGATGAATCAAGGAGTTCTGTACTCATTTATTATGTTGATTGCATGCTTGCTGCAGAAGCAGTTTGTTGAGGCACAGCACTGTTGTGGCCAATGCCCCCACTGCCTTTTGAGGCTTGGCCCGCTGTCCCCAGTAGGGTGGCTCACTGCTGCTGACACTAGTTCAGCCAACATGCCACAACCTTGAAAAGATTTAGCCGCTGCAATCAGGGGCAGCCTGCACCACCAGGAGAAACAGAATGAGCGAGTGAGAGAGACAGAGGGGGAGTGAGTGAGCTTAACGGAGCTCTGTTGGGACTGCTGTGGATTTCTTTGTGGGCAGAAAAAGGTGCCAATGGAGGCAGAAGCCCACTACAAAGGGCAGCCCGCAGTGCCGGGAGAAACAGAATAAGTGAGTGAGAGAGGGGAGGGAGGAGGACTCAACGGAGCTCTGTCGGGACAGCTGTGAACTTTTGTGGGCAGAAAAAGCGCCACCACAGGCAGAAGCCCAGTACAAAAGGGCAGCCTGCAGTGTGGCGAGAGACCGAATGAGCAAGTGAGAGAGGGGGAGTGAGTGAGCTCAACGGAGCTGTGCCAGGACTGCAGCAGATTTCTTTGTGGGTAGAAAAAGGCACCAACACAAGCAGGAGCCCAGTACAAAAGGGCAGCCTGCAGCATCAGGAGAAATAGAATGAGTGAGTGAGAGAGGGGGAGTGAGCCAGCTCAGTGGAGCTGTACTGGAACTTTAGAGTTGCCGACCTTCCCGCCCAGGGTTCTCTGTGGTCCTATATTACATTAGGGTCTCTGGAGTGGAAACATAGCAATGACTGGATACTTTTAGGATTGCTCTAATAATATAGATTAAGTTGTTCTGTTTATTTCTCTAACTAAGCTGAGTAATAAATTTAATAGAAAAAATAAAAAATGACTGTTTTACAAGCGTGCGTTGCGCAGTTGCTACGGCGCCATGACTTTTGAATTTCTAATATTTTCACTCAGATTTTTAACATTGGCATTTTTCCACACCTCCTTATGAACAGTACAACTGTCATTTTTCACTTCCTGGCCAAAATGCTGCACTTCAGGCGAGAACAGTGCAGTCTCTGTGGGAAATCAGTGTTCAGGACACATTAAGAAAACTACAGTGACACTGTTCATGAGCAGAGGTCTTAATTCCAGTGTTGAAACATTTGTGATGAAAATCCATAAATGACTGTGTTATGAGCATGCATTGTGCAGTTTTCATGCACACTTGTAACTTCGCAAATTTGTAATATTTTCACACCACATTTTCAACATTGGCATTTTTGACACCTCCTTATGAACAGTACAGCTGTTATTTTTCACATCCTGGCCAAAATGTGTTTTCTTGCCTCCGGCGCAGAATACTGCAGTCGCCTTGGGAAATCAGTGTTTGGGACAGATTAGAATCAAGTGAGTGAGAGAGGGTATGACCAAGCTCAACTGAGCTCTGTAGGGACTGGCACATATTTCTTTGTGGGCAATAAAAGGCACTAAACACAGGCAGGAGCCCAGTACAAAAGGGCAGCTGCAGTGCTGGGAGAAACAGAATGAGAGAGTGAGGGAGGGAGTAGCAAAGTCAACAGAGCTCTGTTGGGAAGGCTGCAGATTTCTTTGTGGGCAGAGAAATGCATCAATGCAGGCAGGGGCCCAGTACAAAAAGGCAGCCTGCAGTGATGGGAGAAACAGAATGAGTGAGTGAGAGGGGGGAGTGAGCGAGTTCAGTACAGCTCTGTTGAGACTGCTGCAGATTGGTCTGTCAGCAGAAAAAGGCACCAATGCAGTAGGAGCCCAGTACAAAAGGGCAGCCTGCACCACCAGGAGAAACAGAATGAGCGAGTGAGAGAGGGGAGGAGCAAGCTCAACAGAGTGCTGTTGGGACTGCTGCAGATTCTTTGTGGGCAGAAAAGGCACAAACGGAGGCAGTAGCCCAGACAAAAGGGCAGTCAGCAGCACCAAGAGACACAGAATGAGCGAGTGAGAGAGGGGGAGGAGCAAGCTCAACTGGAGCTCTGTCGGGACAGCTGTGAACTTTGTGGGCAGAAAAGGTGCAACACAGGCAGGAGCCCAGTACAAAGGGCAGCCTGCAACGCCGAGAGAAACAGAACGAGCGAGTGAGGGGGGGGAGTGAGCGAGCTCAATGGAGCTGTGTTGGTACTGCTGCAGATTTCTTTGTGGGCAGGAAAAGGTACCAATGCAAGCAGGAGCCCAGTACAAAAGGGCAGCCTGCAGCCCCGGAGAAACAGAATGAGTGAGTGAGAGGGGCAGTGAGCGAGCTCAACAGAGCTCTGCTGTGACTGCTGCAGATTTCTTTGTGGGCAGAAAAAGGTGCCAATGCAGGCAGGAACCCAGTACAAAATGGTAGCCTGCAGCGTTGGGAGAAACAGAATGAGCGAGTGAGAGAGGGGGAGTGAGCAAGCTCAATGGAGCTGTGTCGGGACTGCTGTGGATTTCTTTGTGGGCAGAAAAAGGTGCCAAAGCAAGCAGGAGCCCAGTACAAAAGGGCAGCCTGCAGCATCGGAAGAAATAGAATGAGCGAGTGAAAGACATGACTTTACACTTGCCCACCCTACCACCCAGTGTCCTCTGTGGTCCTTTATTTCAGTGGGGTCTCTGGAGTGGAGGCAAAGCAATGATTGGATGGTTTAGGATTGCTGTAATAATACAGATTTACTTAGTCTGTTTCTTTCTCTAACTGAGCTAAGTACTGAGCTATACTGTTATGTTTGCTGTAATAATAGATATTTATTTGTTCTGTTTTATTCTCTAACTGAACTGAGTAATACTTGGAGTGCAATAGGATTTGAGGGCTAAGTGAAACTATATGAGAGCCGAGAACAAAAGTATGGTTGTTGAGGGATGAAAAATGGACAAGCAGCCTTTAGGATTGTTACAGTAATACAGTGTCTAACAGATGACATTTGAGCCTGAATTACTCTGTCGGCAAGGGTCAGTAGGGAAAATAGTGGGGGACAGGAATTTGAGTAAATAGGGTCCTAACAGTTGTAGTAGGGTACAGAACCTGGGAGTAAGAGCCCTAGCATAAGATGGGGGCCACAATGGGCAGGTGCTACATGTCACTAGGGCAGGCATCTTCAGAAGTGTGGAGGGTGTACAGGGTGTGGGTGGTAGATCCTGAGGCTAAAGGATGAGGATGTGTTCTAGTCTCTTTTAATCTGCATTACCAGGATGTAACCCCATGGGGTCCATCTATGCTTTGTTAATTCTGTTTGGATATGAATAAAAGCCACACTTTTAGAATCCCACTTCTGGTATTGGACATTACAGTTATTGCTGCCTGTGTTTGGAGTGACTTGGGTGTCTCTGTGCAGAGTTGCCAAATCTAGCCTTTGTGCCAAGTGACCTATTCTCCCTGAACACAACCCACCTGGTATTGCTGTCAGATACAAACGGCATACCAGCCTGGGGTTGCATAACCTCACATCCATCATGGGAAAACTGATGGATACAATGCTGCAGAAGAGGCTGGTATCCCTTCTGGAGACCAATGAGCCACAGTACATTAAGCATCATGGGTTTTAATGTAGATCCTGTCAGACCAACCTGGTAGCTTACTATGACTGGGTAACTACACAGTTGCACAAGGCCCGTGCAGTGGATGTCCTGTTTCTGGACCTCAGTAAGGCATTTGACTCACTGCCACATGGGAGGCTGGGTAGTAAGCTGGCAGGTACAGGCCCAGGGGAGAAAATGGTGAAATGGATAGCAAACTGATTACAATGAAAGCAGCAGAAGGTGGTGATGAGAGGGGAGCCTCTCATCTCCGAGGACAGTGACAAGTGGAGTACCGCAGGGCTCAGTGCTGGGACCAGTGTTATTTGGATTGTTCATATTAGACATCTCAAAGGACATCAAGAGCAAGGTAAGTCTGTTTGCAGATGACACCAAGATGAGAACAGTAGTGGATGACCTAGGAGGGAGGCATGAGTTGCAGGATGATCTGCAAAAATTGGAGACCTGGTCAGACACCTGGTAGTTGGGCCTGAATGCCAAAAACTGCAAGGTGCTACATTTAGGGCCAAAAAATAACAAGAAGAAGCTACCAGCTGGAGGGGTGGCAGTTCAGCTAGCTGTGACAAAAGAGGAGAAGGCTCTGGGGGAGATTATAACAGACTCAATGAACAAGCCAGCACAATGCAGGAAAGCAGCTGCAAGTCCAACAAAATGCTGAGATGTATTCCCAGGGTATACCTTCAAGGAGAGGAAAGATGATAGTCTTGTTGCATAGGTAACTGGTTATGCCACATCTGGACTACTGTGTGCAGTACTGATGACTATACCTGAAGAGAAACATTAAGTTACTGGAGGGAGTGCGGTGCAGGGCAACACATATGATTCAGGGATTAGGGAACATACACTCCGTGAGTAGGCAGTGGGACTTGAACATGTACTCACTAAAGGAGATGAGAGACGGGGGGATATGATTCAAACCTTCAAGTATATGAAGGGAATAAACAAGACAGGCATGGAGGGACTATTCAAGTTAAGGGGGGGGCAGGGACACTTGAGGTCATAATCTCACATTGTAGGGGGGAAGGTTCGGGAGGGAAATGAGAAGACACTTTTTTTTACAGAGACAGTGGTATCTGGGTGGAACTCATTGCCTGTGGAAGTGGTATCCTGTAGAATAGTGTACTGCTTCTAAAGGAGATGGGACAGGGTGAGACACAGAGTCAGGAGAGGGAGGGAGGGCAGCTGCACTATAAGGGTTGCTAGCTGCACATTTGAGCAGACTCGATAGACCATTACGCTTTTATCTGCTGGCAACCGATCTTCATATGTTCGTATGTCTATGAACTGTTATGTTTGGAAGGAGGGCAGTAACAGTGTGACAAGAATAATCTTAAGCAATTGGGTTGTATGACAAAATATATAGAAATACTATACCTAACAAGACACAAATCACATCTCTAATGGTTCTATTTCACAGACGTAGAAGTCAGCATGTGATTCTCTCTCCTATTGTTTTCTGACAGAACCACAATCAAGTCACACCAGAGCAATTTGTGAGTGCCTGGACAGTCTGATTCAGGCTCAACAAGAAGCCAATGAAAATATGAAAGCTATTATAGAATTACTTAAAACAAAAATCAAACACTCAATTTAAATTAGGCCTTATCGAGAACCAAATTAAATCAGACACCACCCAAATTCAGTATCTGAATCAGACTGTCTAGGTGCTCACAAACAGCATCAACAAGCTCACCAACAAAAAAGATGTTCTGGAAGATGGCGCATCAGAAGGAGTAAAAGGCCCTGGTCTCCAGTAGATGAATCTTTTGTCCCCTCCTCTGTCACTCTTTTGCACCGTCCCTAACCAAGAAGCAGCTTCCACTTCCTCCCACACTCTCCTACATGGCCATCCCCTTCCAGTTCCCTTCACAGCCTCCAACAGCAGAGGCAGCTACATAAATACCTGTGGTTAAACTGTTTTTTTTTTGTTGTTCCCCCCATCTCATTTAATATACCAGCAATGTCATTTTTTTTCTTTTCTTTGTCATAGGTGAATTTATATTCTTTCAGTTACGCTGTAGATATCTCTCATAAGTTATGGCACACAAAATCATTTCTAAAATAACTTTATTTTGTAAAAAGTCAATAAATATATTTTTTCACAGATTTTTAATCATTATGTTTTTGCAACCACTATATAAATATAGAATAAATAATAAAAACACAAGTTTTACTTTTATGTTGAATGAATGAAAACTTATATTTTAATATAATCATGTCCTTTCCTATTCTCAAATATATCACATAACATGTATGAAAATGCTTACTAACTATGTTAACATGGGTGGGGGTCAGGATAGGGGTCAGTGAGGAAGGATTGTGGAGGAGGGCAGGGACATTAGCTGAAGTTGTGCACACTGTAATATTAGCACACTTTATAGACCCAGCTGCCTTCTTCTCCTCACTTGTTTGCATCTTTGTTTAACCCCAAGATTGTTGTACATTTTTCTGTATGAGCTGTTAATGAAGGTAGGATGGGGTTGACGAGGGGGAGGAATTGGTACTGGTCTGTGTATGTCAGTGTCTTGGTGGGTGAGGATTTAGGGCGATAAACTGTAACATGAAACTTCCTAACTTTTGCCAATGTAACAACAACCGTAACAAAATTTCTTGCAAAAATGTTATTACTGTTTGTAACAGTGTAATAAAATCATGAGCTGTTATCAGATGGTGGGAGCATGGGGTTGTTTGGGCCCCACTCTTCCACCAAGCTGTCCAATTGTGAATAATGCTATACATCAGTAGGAGCATAGGCCCTATGTGCCCTGCCTTCCCACTTACATAAAACAACAGAGCCATACAGCACCTCCATAGTACAGGCATTGGGGTGTTCATTGGCATTGTTGTCCTAACTCTCACTCCATTCCATTTGTAAGTAAGCTGAGGTGTTGTAGTATAGGAGAATGGGGTGAGAGTTAGGCTCAGTGACCCCAATGAACACCCCAATGCCTGTTCTTGAGTGGAGGTTAGGCAGGTAAGGTCAGGGGGTGTTAGGGTTGGTAACCCTAATGATGAATGTCCACACTTTTGTTGCTGTGGAAAGAACCTTAACTGGTGCAGTAACATTTTTGTTTTCAAAGAATTCCCTTACTTTTTGAAAAAGTGTAATATAAATAGTAAATGGTATGTGTTGGTAGGAGTGTGGGGCCCAACCAAGCTGCATATTTGTGCATAATAACATGCATCTGTGGGAGCACAGGCCCTCTGATCCTCGCTCCACCCTAAATACAGAGCAATACAGCAGTCCTATAGGGCAAGGAACCCATATAACAGTAATTTGCCAACATCTCAGCAACCGTAACAGATGCAGTAACAAACTTTTTTCAAAGAATTTCCTTACTTTTTGAAAAAGTGTAATATAAATAGTAAATGGTATGAGTTGGTGGGACCGTGGGGCCCCAAGCTGCCCATTTGTGCATAATGACATGCGTCTGTGGAAGTGCAGGCCCTCTGGGCCCTGAGCTCCCACTTACACATGACTACAGAGCCATACAGCAGCCCTATAGGGCAAGGAACCCTTGTAACAGTAATTTGCCAATATGTTGGCAACTGTAGCACCTATGAAAAAAATTCTAGTGCTGTTGTAATCATGACAACTAGACATCTGCAAAAGATAAATGAACAAAACTCCTGTCCTGCATCATTTCCGACATACAGGCACCAAAAGGTGTTGTGTGTGCTAACTAAGGGCATAATACTGGCCTACGGACATGAAAATGAGCCACTTGAATACTAATTTCCAAATAACTCAGTAACCAATACAAGGTAGAAAAATGTCAAAATTAAATATTCATGGCTTTCCAACCTACTTCTACACTTAGTCCCTGGATAGGGATCTAAGAATTTTTGCGACAAAAAATTCGTACCTCAAACCGTTTTCAAGATACAAGAGCCGAAATGTGTCATGGGCACAGCAATGTTATCCTATGGAAAAATTTCTCAACTTCGGAACGCTGTACCTATGAACTCATTGAATGTTTTGGGACCAAACCACCAAAAGGCACATCTGTGGGATCAGGGCTTGCCACCCTGAAAATTTCATGCCAGAAGCACAATCCACCTTTTTTGCAATGAAGTGACAAAGAAAACAACACATTAGAAAATGTCTTCATGCAGTGTTATCCTGATTACTTTAATGTTTTTGTGACACTCCTATCTCTATAATGGAAATGCTGTCGTAGACAGAAAATGTTGTTGGGTTACTTTTTTTAATCATGATTATTTTTGCGGCAACAAAAATGCTGCCATGATTAGAAAATGGCAAAATGGTGCAACAAGTTTGAAAAACATCTGCAGACCAGCTGGTGAAAAATTAATACCAGGGTCATATTCCTCAGGGCCTGATTTGGTAAACACAACTGTTGGTGTTTATCAAAGGTCATTATTTTTTGAGTTACAACTTTTTTTTTCTCTTGCTAACTGAAAACAAGATGGCAGCAGCACAAAAACAAATTCAGGAAGCATGACTACAAAAATGTGATCGCGAAAGTTTTTGCAAGGCACATATACATTTTCCCATAGACTATAACGGGACTTGAAAAAAATGAATAACTTTTGAGCGGAGCAATATTTTTTCACCAAATCTCCAAAAGGCACCAGTTCAACACAGGCCACATGTAAACAAACATATCTGAAGCCATTCAAATGCATTCTTCAGTCAATTATGGCTTACCAAAAAATGCACAAAAGTTGGTGTTTTTTCACATTTTGAATGCCCTATGGTTCCGCAACCGTACAACCAACTGGACCTAAATGTTCCAGATCCAGGGATATATGGTTGGTAGTTGTGCATGCAAACTTTCAGGCAAATTGCACAAACAGTTGAAAAGTTATTAAAGTGCAGCCTTTGAGGTTTAACATAGAAGTGACCATGCAACCCTAACTATACTGGCCCTATTTATTTTATTTATTTAGTAATCAGAATCACAACCTTTGAGCTAAAAGCTCATTTACATAGGATCATTGTCACAAGGGTAGGGAAGGGTACATAAGTTTGAGTCAGTAGCAACTTAATAGGCATAGTCAAGAACATCGAATAGTAAGAAAAATGAACAGGAGAAATCAGTAAAAATTGGCAATAGCATAACAATGTGGGATAACATAAGCAAATAATAACACATAACCAAAACAAGGGTACATAGTCAATGGGGTTGGGTTCACACGTCATGCCATACAATTAAGTGCTTAAGTCAGAGTTAGGTGCTAGTTTGCAAAAAAATCAGAGGTGGAAGCTAGGCAGGATCTTGCATCCGTAGGAAACAGGAGACGGAGCTGTTCATCAGAACTGATACCTAAAGGTTACTAGGCTATAGCCAGAGGAGTCAGCCTAGGCACAGTAGTCAGAAAGGGTTGTGGAAACCAATTAGGATTAGGTAGGAGAAGAGGAATCAGAGTAGGGATGATGGTAGGCTTAAAGGTGAGTGGTGTAAGGAGGTCAGCAGGTGAAGGTTTGTCAGGAACAGTGTGATAGGAGAAAGGTGAGCAGGCAGATGGGCAGACATGAGCAGGTGGTGAGCAGGGAGTTTTGCATCAAATTGTAGAGTGAAAGAAGAACCTTGGCAAGCATAGGGTTCTAGTACCTCCTAGGCTAATAGTGGCAGTGGCAGCATACAGGAGGGGAGATAGTCTTTAGAGTATGGCTTTGGGGAACAGAGGTGTGCTGGCTCATGGGTTAAGAGGCAACAGCAACTTAAAGGAGGGTGGATAGAATTCTTAGCTCAGACTTAAAAGACCCAAGTTGAGTAAAGCTTGTGATGGTGGTTGGTAGCTCATTAATCCAAGCAGGGCCCTGACAGCAAAAGCTCATCTCCCCAAGGCAGTCAACAGCTAATGCATGTTTGGTAACACTTCTTGTGGCATGTTCAGCAGGAGCAGGATGAAATAAGGCTTGTATAAATTGAGGTACAAGTCTGAGTAGGGCCTTCTGTCCCAAGATGCAGACATGGAGCTTAATATGGTCCATAAGTGAGAGCCATTCGGTCTATATGTACAGTTCTCATGTATGCACAGGGCGGTCTGCCCTTAACGCAAACCCACAGGCTTTATTTAAGGAGGTGTGCACTTTCAGCAGGCTAGTTTCAGTGGAGACCCATAGACTACATTCCCATAGTCCAGGATTGGAAGGATTGTACCTCTGACTGCCTGTGTCCTGGCCTTGGGAGTAAGACAGAACCGGTGCCTGTACAGAGTCCCTAGTTTCCTATTGACTGCCATGGTAATGTTGCGTATATGTTCATCGGACGATAGTGACTCATCTATGGTGAGACCAAGATACCCGAAGGAAGTGACCTGCTCCAGAGTGGTGGGAGAGCTGCAGGTAATTGAAAGAGGTGCAGTGGACCTCTTCTTTTGTCATCCAGCAAAGAGCATTGCCTTGGTTTTTTTACTATTGTGCACCAGCATGCTGTCCTTGAACCATTCCTGTAGTAGGTTAAAATTGTTGTGCAACTCCTTAGTTAGTGCTTCCTGGCAGAATTTTTGTGAGAATAGTACTGTGTCATCTGCATATAGCATGATCTCAGATGTGGTGCCGGCATCAGGGAGGTGGTTCACGAAGATGCTGAAGAGGAGTGGGCCCAGTATAGACCCCTGGGATACACCTACTGACACCTCACAGGTGTTGGAGGTAGCACCGTTAATTCTGACTTTTTGAGATCGCCCGGATAAATAGTTGGAGAACCACTGGACTGAGCCTGGGGACAGCCCTAGGCCTCTTAACCTGTGAAGCAGCAGCTGGTGGTCCATGAGGTCAAAGGCTTTGGTTAGGTCTATAAAGATTGCCCCAACTAGCTGACCCCAGTCGAGTGCCTCATGTACGTATCCAGTGAAATTAATAAGGGCAGTTTTAGTACTGTGCAATCTGCGAAAGCTGTGCTGTTGGTGGGAGAGGAGGTTGTAGTTGTGCAGATGGTCCATTAGTTGGTTAGCTATGATTCTCTACAGAGCTTTTGAGAGTGGTGAAAGAATTGAGATGGGACTATAATTTGAGACTAGTGATCGGTCACCCCCTTCGTGCACAGGTGTGACCAGGGAGGTTTTCCATGTGGAGGGGAATGTAGCCAGTCAGAGTGATAGGTTGAATAGCTTGTTGATGGGTCCGATGACCTCAGGAAGGACTATAGAGATCAGTTTAATGTCTGTATCATCTACACCCATCCTAGTTTTGCCAAGGACTCTGGCAGGGTATTTTTTTGTTTCATTGATGGTAACTCTTCTGAAGTAAAAGGCTGGGGAGGTCCTGGTATTGGAGGAAGAGGGTGAGTGGTCAGAGGTTGCTGTTCCATCTGGGTAAGTAGCTGGTTTTAGGGGAAGGATGGCACTGTAATCCGTAAATGCCTTGTTGAAAATATTAGCCATAATATCTGCATTAAGTATTACTTCGTCATTGTGGTGAAGCATGGAAGGGGGGAATCTGTCATCGCTTCCAATGTTTTTTTTTATAGATGCCCAGAATTTCTTGCCATCATCCCAGCATTGAGATTGAAGGTTTTTGTGGTAAGTAGCCTTAGCCTGTCAAATTGCCTATATGCACCTGTTTGTGGCCGCTTTGTAGCTTTTGATATCCGTAGCAGTCCCAGTTGCTCTAGCCCGTGCCAAAGTAGATCACGCTGTCACATCAGGCTTAGGATTTGTGCAGTACCCCAGTCGATGCTGCAACTTTTAATCAGTTTCTTTCAAAACAGAAGAAATTTATCTGCTGCTGCATTGAAGTGGTTGAGGAAGAGCTCCAGGGCTATGTCAACAGAGGGGCATAAGTCAAGGAAGCTCCAATCTATCCCTTTGAGGTAATTCCTAAAGCCACTCATTGCAGAATTTTTTATGACTGAGTTCCTCACCATTCTAGGGGGAGACTTAGTCTGTTTAGTTGCCCATTCACATTGGACAGGTGAGTGGTCACTGAGGGTGTCAGGGAGCACCTTGACATTCTTTAGCCACTTTGGGTGCTTTGTCAGCACCAAGTCAATCAGTGTGCTAGAGTCTGAGTGGTAATTTGTGTGGGTGCAGCTCTTGACCATCTGTGTTAGATATAGCCCTGATACCAGATCTCTGTGTGCAGAGCTGGAGCTGGCAAGCCAGTTGGAGCTAAAGTCTCCAAGTATGATTGTTTCTTTATTCTGGCATGCCTGGGTGTAGAGGATAGCAAAGGCTTCTAGCCCCACTTGCTGAAGCTGTGGTGGGATGTATGCAGCCATAACAATCAGACCCTTACCCCCTTTGCCTATCAGGATTTTTATAGCTTGGTATTCACAGTCATTATTAGTGGCTGAAAATTGGACTCTATGGCATTGCAGATTGTTGTGGGTATAGATTAAACATTCACCCTTCTTTTTTCCCTGTGCGGTCCAACCTATGTAGGTTGTAGCCAGATATAGAGACTGCTGAGTTGGGTGTGCGTGTTGTGAGCCAAGTCTCTGTTAATGCAATGATGTCAGGCTGGGTAAGTGTCACCCAAGCTTCAAGCTGTGTCAGTTTGGCTAGAAGGATGCATATATTCATAGCCACAATCCTTAGTTCTCCATATTATTAGCTGGGGTCTGGGCTGATGAAGCCAGTGGGCCTGGGTTGGGGTGGATGTTTCCAGACATATCAACAGTAGTATTAAAATGAGTTTTCTGCTTATTTCTGGGAAGAGGAACTTTACTTTAGACTTCTGGTGATCTTGTGAGTTGAAATTAATAGCTGGGGTTCTAGTTGCAGCGCTTAGGCTGGGGAATAGCCATTACGTTAGGAATGAGATCCCTGCAATAGTGGTGAACCAAGACAGTTGTTGCAAGAGGTAAGCTCGTGGTGGAGCTCTGATGCTAGTTTCCCACTGTGATGGCTTTTTATTCTGTAGGACAGGATAGTCAGTGTGGCAAGTAGAGTTAGTAGAATAGTAGAATCATCGTTTTATATATATATATATATATATATACAGTGAAGCCTACCAGGATGAAACGCTGTGCTGCAGAATTCTGCAGTAGAGGTACTGCAGCAAACAATGCAGTTTCAATAAAGGAATAATGCAAGACAGTGTGTGTCATGCCAGGATAACGCCACGCCGGGGATTGGGCACGAGGCCACAGGTCGAATGTGTCCAATGCCCCAGGTGTGGCATTATCCAAGCAAGACACACACCCTGGAGTGCATTATTCCTATTATACAATGTCTTGTTGTTATATATAAATAAAAAATAATTTTAAAGAATGTTTTTATTAGTGTAGAAAAAATATTTTTGTTTCTTAAGAAGAGATGCAAAAAAAGAGGTCCATAGGCTCCTCATCCAAACAATCATCATGTGGTTCACAGTGCTGAGACTAGACCTGAGGTGTTATGCTGGGATAACGCCATGGGTCCTGCCCAAAACTGACCAATCACAGTCCAAGATTCTTTCTTGCCTTTGTATAATGGGAGTTAATCCCTTTTCTCATGCAGTCAGCCTGTGACATTGCACTTCATCCTGGTGGACTTCACTGTATATATCTATATATATATATATATATATATATATATATATGTATATGTATATATGTATCCCTGAGATTACGCATGCCAAATATATATATATATATTTATATATATACTGTATATATATATTATACTGGCACAGTTGCGCCAGTATGGTTAGGGTGAAAGTGCACTTCTATGTTAAAGTTCACACTTTGAGGGTTAACAACTTTGGATCATTTCAATGGATGTACATGAAATTTGGCATGCATAATGACGTGCCAAACTTGGTGGGAATCTGCTGAGTGGTTTCTGAGAAATAAAGTGTTGAACAAACAGAAAAATCTGGATTTTTGACTTTTTGTCATCCTGGATCTCAGAAATGGCTTTTATGGGTGGACAAAATTTTCAGGGTTGATGGAACTGGGTCACAGATGTGCCTTCTGAAGGTTTGGTGAAAAATATTAATCTGTTCAACAGTTATTAAACTTTTAATTTCCCATTATTTCCTATTGTAAAAGTTAAGTGTTCAGCACAAAAATGGAATTTTTGGAAAATTTTTTTTTTCAAAATTCAGTTATTTTGTTATGAAAATGGGACATTTTTGATCAAAGAGTTGGCATTTTTTCCAAACATTTGGCATTGTTTTCAAAAATTGGGCATTTTGTTGCAAAACTGGGGCATTTTTGTTTCACAATGGGGCATTTTTGCAAATATGGGGCATTTTTGTTCAAAAATGGGCATTTATTTTGAACGCAGGGTGTTTTTGTCCACAAATTGGGCATTTGTGAAAATAGGGCATTTATTTGAAAATGGTGCTTTTTTGTGAAAATGTGGCATTTTTTGCAAACATTGGGTATTTTTTTTGAAAATGGGGTATTTATTGTGAGAAATAGGTTATTTTTTCCAGAAATGTAACACTGTGTAAATGGAAGCACCCATTTCAGCAGTGAGGAGTGTTTTCAAACATTTTTGTGTTGCTTTTGGAAAAATAGTGCTTTTCAACCATTTCTCCAATTTTCACGTATTATGAGGTACTGTTTAGAAATGGAAGCATCCATTTTGTAAGCCAGGGAGTGTTTTCAAACATTTTCATATTGTTTTTGAAAAAAGGCACTTTTTCGACCATTTTCTCCAATTTTCACATGCTATCAAGTATTGTCTACAGAAATGGAAGTGTTCCATTTTCATAAGTGAGGAAGCATTTTCAAACTTTTTTTGTTCTTTTTGCAAACAAAAGGTGCTTTTTTGACCATTTTCTTCAATTTTCACATGTTTTCCAAATATGTGGTGTTGCTTACAAAAAATATCCGGACTGCTTTCGAAACCATTCTTTTTATTTTGAACATTTCTCCACTTCCACAGTGACAGATACCTCCGCTTCCACAGTGACAGATTCAAATACATAGAAAAGCAGAAATTAACAACAGTGCTGCAGTGGTGTGGTGGGTAGTGCACAAAGCTGCAGTTTGAAACATCTTGGGTTCAAATGTAATGAATTATACTTTTTTTCCTAATTTAAACTCCGGCAAAATTCCTGTTTCTTAGCTCATTTCTTTCAAATTTTTTTTTATTGATGTGACTGTTACTGATATTTCTTAATAACAAATTATGTTTATGTAACAGAAAGAAGGTACAAAATTGAACAATCTTGATGGACAGCTGGACCCTGCACTATTCACTGTGACATGTGGATACTGTTTTACTATCTGGATGTACAGACAGGAGTGTAGGTCCTGTTGTCCTATCTGGATAGAGGATGGAAGCAGGGTCCAAAGGAACCTGCACTCCCACAATGAAATGAGGATAGAATTATAAGATCTGAAAAAGAAGGGAAATTCATTGTAAAAACTTTGTTAATGCATCAGTTAGGGTGAATACCATAGCAACAAAAGCAGGGAAATGAGGCATTAGGGTTTCCAACCCTAACACCCCCACCCCCAGGGTTCCCACCCCTACCACCACACCCCATCATCCCACTCTCCACACACCAACAGGTGTTGGGGTGTGCCATTAGGGTCGTCAGGCCTAACTAGTTAGGGTTGAGTGCAAACTTCTATAGTAAAGCCAAATTATTGAACTTTAATAACTTGGGAACCATTCTAAAGAGTTGGCACACATAATCTCTAGGGGTAGATCTCTTGATGTGGCACATTTCATGTGAATCTGTTGTACGGTTTCTGAGATACAGAGTGTCAAAAATCCCATTTATCAGTTTTTTGCCATTTCTTTGTCCACCTGTATCTCAGAAATGGTTTCAGGTTGTGGTCTTACATTTTTATAGTAGCAAACCATTGCCGTATAGATGTGCCTTTTGAAAGTTTGGTGAAAAAATACTAATCTGTTCAAAAGTTATCAGATTTTCAATTTTCCCATTATTTGATATGGGAAAAGTTAGATGTTCTGCATTGAAATGCTTTTGTTTTTGCAGGAGGTACTGCATTTTTGCATGTAGGGTCACCTAGAGCCTAGTTTGTTTTTACAGAGCTCTGCTGTGTTTGCAGGAGCTACTGTAATTTCACATGTACTGTAGGGTCACATAGAGCCTTCTGTATTTTCAGAGCTTTGTTATGTCCACCATCTTGTTTTTCCATTAGCGACAGACACAAAATAAAGAAAATATGTAAAAATGAATCTAACAGAAAAAATTAACATCAGAACTTGGCTAAACAGGACCCATTTGTCAATGGGATATCCTAACCAGGAATGAAATTCAAACACACTATATTTTGGGTGCTTGACTGGCAATCTTATTTGCATAGTTACATCCAAAACTGGTTTTACCTTCTGTGACAGGGTGACCACTGTCATTGTGGAGACCCCTGGGATAAATTGAAAACCCTTTCTAAAGCAGATTACGTTTTGTATAATGTCCAACATGCTGGTTAGCTGGTTATAAATTAGGTGCTGAAGTGCTTATAACACTTTCTGTGCATATTAACCTAAAACAAAACTATTTTGATATAAGAATAACAGAAGCTTGTCTGTTTTTTTAAGACTTTAGTTGCCCTTTTAAGATATATTTTACAGCAGACAGTATGTTCCTGCAGGAGAGTTTAGGAGAGCACAAAATGTTCTGACCTCAGGTCTGACCTTTCCCAATGTGTAAACAAACCTGCAGGTGCTATCTGAACTGTTCTCTATGGAGCAACAGTGGCTCCTAGTGGCTAATTTTATGTTAGGCCTGATATCAATCAGAGGGGAGTGGAAAATTTCTCCATCTTCTAGTGAGCTTATAAAAACCCTGCCTGAGTGCTGAGAGAGGATAGATAGGGAGGTCCGTTGAATACAGACTGAGGAAGGTGAAAGACCTCTTGTGTGGGTGCTTTCACACTGTTAGGCTGAAGAAAAAGCTTTGAAACTGTTGAAGCTAAGCAGTTGTCTGACTTACCATTTTGCTTTCTGTATATTTTACTTGATGAAAATAAAATGATAAACTCAACTATTCTATTTTTACACACCTGACCTGTGGTCTGGCTGAAATTGTATATCCTAAACCCACGCCCGTGACACCATCCATACTGTATATCTTCATATTTACATTATAGCATTAGCAGACCATCTTTTCCTCCAGCTAAATATCCTTTTCCTCTGATCTTTGTCTTATCGGGCCCAGGTGTGTAACCTGATACTCTAACACCTTCCCAGATCTGTCAGCCTCTGCTCTTGTTGGGGGCTTCGATGTTGCAGCTGATGCCCACCTCTGTTCCTCTCCATCCTGCTGGAATATCTTCAGGAGGTGCCCAATCCGACTGGGTGTTGACCCAGTCCAGGCCTGCTGCTAATGGCACTCCTATCCCATGTGCCTCCTCCCCTTTTTACCTTACTTCCTCTGCCATTGCCCTCTGCTGGCAACTCAGGTACATGCTGAACCTGTTGTAGTCTGTCAGCAGCCCAGAGATCACACCCAGCCAGACCAGGACCATTGCCCTCATGTGGCAACCCAGACCTGTACCACCCACCATGTCTCTCCACCTCCTTCCCTCCCAGCCCCACCACTATCAGAGAGGGAGTGTGGGAATCTCTAGAATGTCAGCAGACAAGTGGCAGGGCACTGGCTGCAGCCCCACTTTTTTCCCCAGTGGCCACTCCCTATTTTCCTCTCTGCCAATCCCCGAGCACCCTCTGTCTTTGCAGACTCCCCAACTCCACCCCTTCCTTGCTGTACCACCCACCCTTACCTCCCTCCCTCTCTATCTCTCTTTCCTTGCCCCCCCAATTTCCAGGCTAGGATACCCCTGATAATTTAGGTCACCATGGATTGGAAACCCACTTTGTCAATGGGATATCCTAACCTGGAATGAGACTCAAACTCAATATATTTTGGGTGCTCGACTGGCAAATTTATTTGCATATGAAACATTTACATCCAAAACTGCTCTTACCTTCCATAACCATATATCAACACTATTTACATTATAACATTTGCAACCCAAATTTCCCCTCCTGCCAAATATCTTTTTCCTCTGAACTTTGTCTTCTTGGGCCTGGTTGTGTAACCCAATGCCCTAATGCCTTCCCAGATCCGTTGACCTCTGTTCTTGTTGGGGGCTCTGATGTAGCACCTGATGCCCACCTCTGTTCCTCTCCATCCTGCTGGAATATCTTCAGGAGGTGCCTAACCCATCTTGGTGTTGCCTAAGCCCAGGGCTACCGCTAGTGGCCCCACCTCATTCCTTGTGCCTTTCCCACTTTTCCCTTACTTCCACTACCACACCTCAAGCTCTGCACTGAAATGTGCACTTCCCCCCAAACTTCGACTCTCCAGTTCCCATTCCTCAATAACCTCATCAAACCTGTTCATAAACAATGCAGTACCCACCTTCAAGAGGTGTATCCCATCTTGTCTGTAATCACCTGGGCTATAATAAGAAATAGCATGCACTATATAAATTCCCACAGTGGCCTTGGTAAAAGCTGCCATCCTTCTGTTCAACCTCTTCCTTGCTTGTTCAATCCCATTGGCATCCCCTGCCTGCCTCCACACCATTCTGGGGATGATCTCTGACCAAGCCACCTTAATCCTTGGCCACCATGTTTTTACGATTACTATGTCCCTTTGTATTTCTAACAATAAATCAACCCATGGTCATTACCCTAAATCATTCTGCCCCCAAATATATAATTAAGAAATGTGGTTTTGGAACTCGGAACTTTTGGTCCCCCAAGAGTGGCAATAACTGTTCCCATTGCATGCCCCAAATTCCTTTCCAATGCAGCCAGACAAAATCCACTGCTCTCTGTAGCTGTCTCCCACCTGGCATACTTGCTGCTCTCTTTTTAGCCCAAAAATGAAAGAATGCCGCATGATCCAGACCATCCTCCAGTGCCCCGCACCTGGAACAAAAGAACAGATCACAATTAAATACCTATTCCCTTACATATGTCTTGTAACAGGCTGATTTCCATCTCCTCTTCCCTTTGATCCTCTCCTCACAGACACCCAGTGCAGCTGCCTCTGATGCAACCCCAATGCGGAACGAGTGTGATGATAATCTACTGACATCTCCCCCTATACATTCTGTGGCTTTTTTTATCACTGCCAAAACCTGGTATGCTGACATCACTACCCAATTCTTATGAACAAAGAAGGGCCTCCCCTTACACTGGTCTGACCTCCCAATATTCATCCAGAGCTCTTACCACACATGTGTCCCACTCAACACTGCTGGGTAACCTGATCCTAGCTCCCACCCCTGATTGGTCTGTTTTTGACCTTCTCAAGGTAATTGCTGCCCCCAGCTTATTCCAATGAATATCCTTACCCCACAAACTGCTCTGCTTATGCTTCTGGCTGCCCACTACTGCCTCACTAACCCTGAATGCCCCCTGCTACATGACCAAAAATAATACCCTGCATGACCTTTCTTTGAATGCCGAGCAGCAAATACATCTTAAACTATCTAACAACCTCCTCAATTGCCTGCCCTCAATTGGGCATCTGCTGGCTGGAGTCTTCCCTTTTACCCTCTGCCACCCTTGCATCATTCCAACTGCCATTGCCCTGGAGGGGTCCCCCATCCCTTTGCCTCACAGACCACCCCATGCCCACCAAATACATGCCCATTGTGGAATGAGCTAACCCCTCATCCCACTTCCATACCATGAACCTAATCACATGGTGTTCTGTGACCTGGTCACCTGCCTCAAACCCCTGCTGCCATCAAAACTCCTGGAACACTTTCCATGCTCCCTCATATGACCTTAATGTGTTCATGGACCAGGAGCTCCGGTACAACATGCTGGCTCTCTCCATCCAATCTCCCATAGCATGGGGGATTCCACCATCCTTCTGGCTGCAGCAGTGGGCCCACCTCCCTCAATCTGTGTAATTGAAGGTGGGAAAGGCTGTTAGCTACCTCATTACAGATGCCTTTGATGTGTTTGGCCTTGAATGACAGATTCAGTCACAATCCCTCTAAAACTAGTTGTCACACTACCCTGGTCACCCTATCAGGGGAACCCCACTGTTAGTTTAACATCTCCACCACTGCCATGTTGTCACACCAAAAGATAATTTTTCTGTTCTGAAACTGCTCCCCCTACACCATCACTGCCACCCAAATGGGAAATAACTCCACTCCAGGAATATAATATCCTTAAGTGCCCCTTCCCTTTCCCATCTATTTGGACATTCCTTGATACCCATTCCCCTTTAAAGTATACCCCGATCCCTAAGACTCCAGTTGCATCAGTGTACAGTTCCAAATCAGTGTTGTACATCCACTCCTTCTGCCAGAATGTGACCCCATTGTACTCATTCCAAGACTGCTCCCACACCTCCAGATCCTGTTTCTCCCCTTTTGTAACATCAACCCAATGGTTTTCCAGCCTAGCCTGGCCTGTAGCCCTGGCTAGCCTATGAGTAAAAACCCTCTCAGGATAGGATAGATGGTGTATAAGCCTGTATGCAAAATTCAGTTGCCCGAGCAGCGCTGTACCACTGATAGCTGCACTCTCCACATAGCTTTAACAAAAACAATAACTCCTTTAACCTGTCGATCTTGTCCCTGGGGAGTTGGAAAACACCTGCCTCTGTATCTACCTCTATACCCAAAAACCCAAGCTTGATCACTGGCCCTTTCATCTTGTCCCTCACCAGCAGTACCCCTAGGGTCTGGCACATAATCTGAAACTCCTCCAACATCTTGCCCGTCCCATCTTCCCCCTCGTCTACCAGTAAAACATCATCCAAATAATGCAATACTCTCTTGTACCCCCACCCATCACCGAATATCCATTGCAGACAAGTGCTGAGCGCCTCAAAGGCTGTGCATGCCAATGAGCAGCCCATGGGAATGGCTTTATCGAAATAATACTTCCCATCAAATTGAAACCCCAACAGATCCCAGTCCTCCTCTCTCACTGGTAGCAAACAAAAGGCAGACTCAATATCCGTCTTTGCTAACCAGGCCCCATCCACTGCCCTGATGAGCTCAATGACTTGATCTAGTGTGGCACATGTCAACACCCTGTCCCCCTCAGGAATGACATCATTCACCAGGCCCTCTTTGGGATAGGATAGATGGTGTATAAGCCTGTATTCCCCCAGTTTCTTCATAGGTACTAGTCCCAGAGGAGACACCCTAAGTTCCTGCCATGATGGTATCACAAAAGCCCTTCAGCTCTCCCTGTTGCTATCTACTTGTCTATCTTCTTTTTTACCAACCACTCCTTCCCCTTTGTGGACCCCGAATCCTTCACCTGCATGGCTGCTCTTGGTCCTATGTAATGCAAATTGAAACCCTTTGTGAAACCCTCCTTAAGCCTTCTCCTATCCCAGTAACCCTCCATCCATTCCCAAAGAATGTCATTCCTAATAGGAATGCACGCTTGCTGGTACCCCCTGTCCCCCTTCCCCTAACCCTCTCAATGTCTTTAACTACTTGTCTCCACCCCAAACACTTCTCTACCTCCATAACCTCTCCCTGTCCTGCCCTGTGCCCCTCCTCCACCCCTTGCCCCCATGAGTTCCCACAAACTGGCTGCCCTGCATATGGCTGAAACCCTATCCTATTCCCCATGCTTCTACATCTGGAAACTAGATGAGGTCCTGTACATTTTGAGCAAACATTCTTGAACTTGCAGTTTGCCTAACTACAAATTGCCTTATTGAAGCCCCAACATGTGAGGGCTGCAAGGTAAAACCAAGATATGTAAAACAGGAGGATGAAGATAGAGTAGCTGCATCATAAGTATTCAGAAAAGAAGAAACAGGATGCCAAAAAACAGAGGAAGACCCAAATAACATAGTTTTTTTTTCATTATTTGAAACTAAAAGACTTTCAGGAAACCAAGATTGTACAATTTCAGCAATGAACTTGTCAGTTCCAGATATATTGTGATATTTTTAAAGAGATTCTCTCTGGTGGCCCAACAACAGTACCTCAGGTAAATAAGGAATTTCTCTAGAGTTGTCACAGAATTTTCAGAAAATTTCTGTCTATGTCAATTGGTGCAACTGTACATTATCAAACTCCTTATGCAAAAAGAAGGTAAGAGACTGCACACAAGAGTGAGAACAGAAACTAAAGTATTGTTGGTGTAAATGCTTCATTAAGCAAGAAGAGAGAGAGAGAAGAAGAAAGGTAACACGTCAAGAAGTTGACTGAATAACGTCGACCCATCAGAAGGGTGATGGAATAATGGCACTGACAATTTGGGCAATATGGGCTTGCCCCCTTCCCCAAGTTATGTCCCCCCCAGAGTAGGAATCTATAGTAAGGGGGGCAAAGCAAAGGGAATAAAGATCATGAAAGGGTAGCAAGATAACAGGGCAGAGAGTGAAACCAGTGTCTGATAAGAAAATAAGTGCAATGAAAGAGGTCCCTGCTTTTGAGAGATGGGAGGAAGAAGATTTAATAAATAGAACAGTTGTGGCTGTGGTGGCAACAGTTTAGGGTGACATGCCAGAGTAAATGAAAAAGGGGGCAAGACTGGCTTGGGTCTTTTTTAAGCTTAACACTATATACTAAATTGGTGTAGCTAAACACTGAATAGGTTGTACTGGGGATTTTTTTCATGGTAGATTGGGAGGGATCAAGGTTTTGTTGTAATGGGCACCAAACTTGGAGAGGTGATTTTTACTGATGGCATTGATTTGGGAGAAATAATTGAGGGTTTAATCTAGTAACACACCATGGTACTTTAAGTGTGGAATTGTTAAAAAAGGAAACCATCCACAGTCCCGAAGACATGGGGTTTTGCAGATCCTAATAAGATGCTGTTTGTTGCTAATGGCAATGGAGACCATTTTACGAACCCAAAACAAAAAGAGCAGCTTTGAGCGTTTGGTGCCATTTGACAAAGAAATACACATCAGCAAACAATCAATCACGGCATTCACCCCTCTTTTCCATAATGGAGATAATAGGCAGAATGGCTTTAAGTTTCTCTTCTTTACCACAGGCATTGAAGAACAAAGTGTACATTTTATGCAAGTTGTTGGAAGTGCAATAAGTACTAAGGTTTCACCTCCTAGGAGGCTTTCTCAAAGGAAACATGCCATCTAGGGTTCACTTGTTTTTATAGCAAAAAAGTGATTGTTAAAATTTAAACATTTAAAATTACAGTGCTTTTTTATATCAATAACATGCAAACATACATCAACATATATTTCTATACATGTAAACATTGCAATTTCATAAGTCCCATTACCCTAAGTTAAAAAAGATTACTGTAAAAAGCAAGTATGTTTTATATACACTATGTTTTCTTCCAATCATTTTTTTCTTTTGCCAAGGCTTCATGGATTTCTAGTAAAGAGCAAAATACAAAGAGAATCCCAGTACAAAGAAAAAGAGGATTGCATTCAACATATAGCATGGCACATTTGATATTATTTATTTATTAAATTTTGGTGACCGGGTAGGCTCACTGAGCCCCGAAGGTCCCTTTTTCAGGGGTGACCTGGGATAACAATACAAGTTATAAGAATGAACAAGGACATAAGCAACATTTGAGGAATTGTGAGTTACATCATGAGGTGGTTACAGTAAAGAAAAGTAGTGGATACAGGCATGGTTATAGGCATGGTAAAAGAAAAGCAGTGGATACAGGCATGGCTTACAGGCACGGTAAAAGAAAGCAGTGGATGCAGGCATGGGTACAGGTGATATTAGATTAGAAAGAAGAGAATACTGAGGTGAGGAAGGAAAAAGGAAAATGGAAAAAGGGAGGGGATAACAATCAGAGAAAAGCATTTATGGAATGTGAAGCATACATGGGAAAAGACTCATCTACTAGCCAAAACATGGGGCCAGTTCCATCTCGTCATTTAAGCCCTTTCCATTCCAAGCTTCCATTTGTGAATCCTATGGGATTCAGGTTTCACAATAACCAGTTCCCTATTGCCTCCTCATGGTCCACTCTTCCCATGATCCAGACCCATAAAAATTTGTGTGCGTTCTGCCTTGTCTATAGAATATTTGATGTGCATTGCCAGTACATAATCCACAATCTCATTGTTTACTACCCTTATGTGGTCCTCTATCCATTCTTTGAATTTCCTTTTGCTGTACCCAACGTAATAAACATTGCAAGATTATGTTACCATATACTTTATATGACAAACATCATATTGCAATTTATAAGGATGAACTGTAAATTTCCAAATCCAGCCCCCATCGGTGGGTTAGAAAATAGGCACAACTATTTATGCATGGGCAATATTCACAATGCCCACAATGTTTACATCCATTTGGAAGGACAGGCAACCATTTTCTGGGCCTCTCAATGGACTGTACTGAGAGAATCAGGTAGCCATTTAATTTTGTCCCTCCTATACATCACTCAAGGTGTTGCCTCAACCACATCTTTAAGGTGATTATCAAAGTCCAATATATGTCAGTTTTTTTTGTCCATATTTCCCTGACTTTTTCAGCTGTTGTGCTGTAGGCAGTCACTAAATTATTTGCTTTTCCCTTTTGTTTTCCTTTTCCTGTACAGATTTATGTGCTATTATTAACTCCCTCTCATTTCTAACACAACACTCCTTTGCTACCACAGTTGTGTTCCTGGAGTAGCCCTTGTTCATGTATGAATCTTCTTTCAAGTATCTTGGATTTTTCTTGATAAACAGACTCTTCACTACAATTATGTTTAGTGCAGTAGTATCTGCTTCTTGGGACATGATTAATTGTGCGGTAGTGATGATAGCTGCTTACTTTGAGGATACTGTTATGGTCCATAGGTTTCCTATAGATAGCTGTAGCCCCACTACTTTCTGTTTTTTCTTATTTTTATGTCAAGAAATGAGATATCTGTTTCACTCATATTAGGCCCTATTCACGAATGTGTGTGAATTGTGTGGGAATGGGACATAGCGTCTGTGCACCTGTAGCGGCAAGCAGGACAGCTCTGTCACACTGCATTCACAACCAGAGTTGGAACTACATGGAAGGCCATGGGCAGTGACAGCCAAGGCACACAGAGATGCATGAGGAGGGCCAGACATTGTCTGTGAATATGGCCATGCTGCTTGACCCCACAATATATGGGCAACCACACTGCTGCTCACACATATGGAAGTGAATACTGCAATGGAGAGTGAGGGCACTGGTGCAGTCCCTGCAGGCATGACAGCTGCAGTAAGGCAATCACCATGTCCAGAACCCCAGTTGGTGGGCCATGGCGGCTGGGACAAATGTGCACCTGGCCCATCCACCACCACCACAGTGCAATCTCAGTCAACCAACTTCACCAGACCTCAGATGGCCACCCTGGTCACCAACATATGTGCCCATTATGAAGAACCTATGGGGTAGATGTGCTGAAGGTCCACACAAAAATGAAGACACCCCTATGGCTTGACATTACAGGTGGCAGCTAATGCCGTGGGACCAGAGGCATGCACACTAAGTGCCATAAAGCACAAATGGTGCAACCTACGATCAGCTGTCAAGCACAAGTTGGCCATTGTTGCCCACTCCCAGTTGACCCACCCCCTAGGGAGCCCATCCTGAGCCCCATAGAAAAGGTAGTGAAACAATCCATCCCCTACGTTGTTTGCCATGGCGATGATCTCGGCATTCACACACTGACAGGTGTATGGGACAACATGAACAGCATAGGATGCTTGTGTGATCATTGAGACATCTTTAACCACTCTGTGTTACACCCACAGACACAGCACAATAGGCAACAGGAGCTGCAGGGAACAGTGCTCAGGTGAAGACATCCCATGGAGCACACACCCATGGGAGTTATGTTGGAAAACTGGGCTGACACACCTATGATGGTATCCATACACGTTGCACATCCAGTACTAACCACACCATGTCTCCCACAGGTCACCAGCTGGACTAGGCCTGGATTATGGAGAAGGACAGTGTGCCAGCCCAGGGTGCCACACAGAGGGTACAGGAGACCTCAAAGGGTATAGTGGACACCCCACAACAGCCATTCTGTGCCAACACCCCCCTCAATCATGTACCACACCACCATCCAGTAGAATGCCTGTGTACACAGGCACAGAGGACTGAGCCACAACACTGCAACACCAAAGTGATGCCCCAGCAACACCATCTGCAGGCCCCACCACCCAGCAGCAAATGCTGGATGTGTGAGTGTCTCCCCACCATGCACATGACAGTGTGGCAGATGTGAAGGTAGAGTATGATGAGGAGGTCAAGGGTCTTCCTTGATAGGCATCATGGTGCAGCAGGCAGAATGCTGGGAAAGGCATGCTGCACACCTATTACCATGACCTGCAGCAGCTTGAATGTGATCACTTGGCAGCACAGCAGGACACCACCTGGGGACTGTATCAACTAGTGGGGGAAGTGCGTGGCATGCACTGGGGATCAACAGGATTGGTGACATCCTGTAGATGATGGTGGAATGCATGCATCTTGCCCCCATGGCCACACAAGCCAGTCTTACAGACAGCCAGTGGACACTCCTGAACAGGGAATGGTAGGTGCATGTGGTGGCCTCAGGGACCATAGACAGGAGGCTGCACTGATGTCTGACAAACTACTATGGATCACCGAGGTACAGGGGATGTGGCAATGGGATAGCCACCAGGTGGATGGGTGAGAAGGAGTCAATGGCAGACATAAAGAGCACACCCAAAGGTGTCTGCCCATACATGGTGCACCTTACACAATGGTCACTGTTCACGCTGTCAAGCAGTGTACACCATGCCACACCTTGCCAGACCCAGTAGACATCAGTGGGCATATACCAGAATGCATGCACATCACGGTAACCCACACAACCCCACATGGTCCACCATGTACTACACAGAGCCACACAGTCCCCACATGTACACCACCATAAAAAATAAATAAAAATAAAATAAAAACCATGACTGCACCACACTACAACCCCCATCACATAGGCACATTGGTCACACACTGGGTCACACACATGGACACGCATATGATGGGCCCCCCTTCATGTGTGAAGCCACACAGATGCATGGCACTGCTGGCATCACTGCTGGCCACCATTTGCACTAGGTCCATGCCCATGGCATTGCTGGCATGGGTGCCAAGCTACTGGCCAAATGTACCATGTGCCACTGCAAGATGGAGGGTACATCCCAATGGGGACTCATCCACACCACCATGTGCAGGGTCATCATTGTCATCACCAGGTGGCATGTCCACTGGGGCATCACATGGCATGGGCAGATGCCAACATTCATAGATGTTGCGTAGCATTGCACAGGCCGAGACCACATTGCATGCCTTCTTGGGGGCAAGTACCATTGTGCCACCTGTGAGATCCAGTCACTGGGATAACATCTTCAGCCTTCCACATGTGCACTCCACCACTGATCATGTCCTCCTGTGTGTCACATTGTATGCCTAATCAGTGGGCCCCTGTGGCATCAGGTATGGTGTCAGTATGTAGAGTCACAGTGGGTAGCAACTGTTGCCTATAATGGGAGGAAACAGTGTTAGTGTGTGTTGTGGCACAGGTATGCACCCCATGTCCACTCTGTGTACCTACCAATCAGAGGCTGGACTTCTTTGGAATAAACCAAATAACAAGAAAACTGAGAAGACTGAAGAAGGGCAAAGGGTTTAACTTCCTTTTTATATTAAAAAGATTTTTTGCAAAAAAGCTTTTAAACAGTTGTGGAAATTTAGTAGTGGTACTCACTGGTGCTTTCTCTCTTTCATTTTGTTTATGTTGTATATTTTAATAGTATTTATAGGTTATTCCATTAACATGGATCTATGATCAATGTTTTTAACGAAATAGGGGCAGAAGCTAACGCCAAATACCATTTTGCCACTTTTTCTGATGCAGAAAAAGAGAAACTGTTAGTCCAAATTAGAGAAGATAGAGATTTATCTACAAGCATAGTAGAAAATGCTAGACAGACTGCTCAGAAAGTTGAAAATCAGGAGTTCAGAGATTGTCACCTGGACTGGCTTGCTATAACTTTGGGACAATATTTAGCTCATAATCTTATACCAAGAGGTCTTAGAGTATATGTCGAACATAATATAGGTATTAAATCAACTAAATTAGATATGAAATGGGACAGAATAAGAACTAGATGCTCAGTTGATTTCATTTATGCATTAATTGAGGCTATAATATAGGAAAGGGGAAAGGTAGCCGAACAGGTGAATTTGGATAAAGAAACCTTAAAACTCAAATTACAACTAGAAGAATATAATAAGACAATGGAACAAATAAAACAAAAGATTGACATTTATGAGAAAAATCTGAGGCAACAAAAGTTGAAGAAATTTCACCAGGACACTAATGAGTATAAAGAAAATAAGGTGTACACACATACCAGCAATAATGTGAGGAATAATTGGACTAATAGAAAGAGACAGGAATAAAGTGGGTCTGATAGTGACAAGAGTTACAGTAGGGCCAGCCATAATATAAATTCGATCTTAAAGACACACGAAATTGAGAGGTTATCAAACAAGACAGCATATAGGACAGATATGGATAATAGACGGGTCTTAGAGACACCCATAAGAGAACATTTTTCCACACAGGAGATACAGAACAGAGATTCATCAGGACAATCGAGGGTGGAAGAGCAAAGAGAACCCAGATATATAATGAGAAACAGGATTGGCACAGAAGAGGATGTAGAGCAGGGAAGAACAGGCACAGGGGGAGGAACAGGATCATGCAGAGGGAGAGGAGACACTCACCTCAAACAGAGATATTACCACAAGTAATACCTATCTTTAATTTAAGTAAGAGAATTCTAAATAACACAGAGAAGAGAGTATTGGCTAGAGGCCTCTCATTTGCACCAACCACAGCTGTAAACCTGTTTGAGTTGGAATGTGACTTACAATTGTTTTTTAGATCTCTGCATCTTAAAGCACAATATAGCAATGTATTACAAGTTGAAAATTATAAGCAGAATGTAAAACTGCCTTGGGAATAAAGTCTAACTACAATCCACCAGTAGGATGTTGTCCTGCAGTAGAAACGTATGCAGAAACAGTAATACAGGAAATCCATCAATTATTCAAAAAGGAGGAAGATAGGCAGCCATTATTCGATAATCTAACACACATGGAAAGACATACCTTCAATAACTTAACGAGTGATGAAAGTATAATCATAAAACCTGCAGACAAGTGGGGAGGCATTGTGATCCTGGATTATGAACATTATAGGAGAATATGTGACAGTCTACTCGACAATAGAACAAATTACTTGAAATTAGACTGTGACCCTTTGCAGAATATACAAAGAGATTTAATAGGATTGATGGAAGAATTAACACTCCGTAATTTTTTGAAAGAATGGGAGGGAGAGTTGCTGACACAAAAATTTCCCAGAACCCCTGTTTTCTACACTCTACCCAAAGTGTATAAGGATCAAATAAACCCACCGGGACGTCCAATAGTGTTAGGAATTTTGAGCATATTTGAACCTATTTCTGATTATTTAAATTATCACTTACAACCTTTAGTGGAGAAAATTCCGACTTATGTTAAAGACACCTCCCATTTTATAAAGATTCTGAAAGAAATGAATTTAACAGAGGAGGAAAAGAGATCTGTTATACTAGTAACATTGGACGTCTCTGACTTGTATACCTCTATACCTCACCAGGAGGGGATTACAGCTTTGGGAAAGTTATTAGATAAAAGAGGAGTCAGGAAGCATCCAAAAACAGGGACCTTATTATTATTAGTGGAATTTATTCTCACAAATAGCTATTTCAGGTTTGAAAAACCTTTTTTCAAACAGACAAGAAGCACAGCAATGGGGACAACCATGGTGCCAGGCTATGCAAATGCCTATATGTCAGACTTTGAGAATACCTTTATATTAGATGAACATAATAATTGTTTTTTTCAATACATAAAACTATATAAAATATTTATAGATGATTTGTTTATATTATGGCTGGGATCTGAAGATGACCTACTGACCTTTGTTGGATATATAAATACATGTGATGCCAACTTGAAGTTTACCATGGAATACAGTGCAGTTTCAATACCATATTTAGATGTGAGAGTTGTCAAAGGGGAAAACGGTTTGACTACGACATTATACAGAAAAGGCACTGCACGTAATACGATACTACTTGCAAATAGTTTCCATGCAGAGCAACTGGTAGAAAGTATACCTTTCTCACAGTTTTTGCGCATTCACAGTAACTGTGGAGAGGAACAAGATTTCAATAGAGAAGTTAGAACAGCTTCTGATAGATTTAAAGAACATGGTTGCAGCAGGAAGAATTTATATCAAGTGGAAAAGAGGGTATTGAACATTACACAAACAGAAGCACTGAGTGGGGGCAGAGAATTGCATTCTGATAAACCAATAGTGTTTAGTATCAAACACAATCATAGAATGAGAGATATAAAAAGAGTGATACATAAGCACTGGTCCATACTGAAAGATTACCCGATGGAGAATAATGTTTTCCAATCCCCTCCAAGAATAGCAGAAAAGAAGGTTTCTATCCTAAAAGATAATCTGGTGCACACAAATCACATACAGGGGAGGGAATTGGAAAACAAACAATTATTATTGGGCCCCTTACAACCAGAGATGGTGCCTTGTGGGAGGTGTTCAGTCTGTGGACACACTAGTAAAAAGCAGAAATACAAACATCCTTATACAAACAAAGAATATGACATAAAACAATTTATAACTTGTGACTTTATAGGGGTAATATATGTTTTGCAATGTCCATGTGACAAGATTTACATTGGTAAAACTGTTAGACCTTTAAAACAGCGCATTCAAGAACATAAATCGAATATTAGGAATAAGAAATCCACACTAGTGGTGGATCATTTTTTGGAAGCTGGCCATACAGGGGCTCCCTAAGATTCTGGGGATTAGAGACAATCAAACCATCAGCTAGAGGGAGTGATTTCAATAAAACAGTAGAAAGATTGGAAACCAAATGGATATTTGAGATGAAAGTGCTTGAACCAAGGATTGGATTAAATAAAGAAATTAATTGGGGCTGCTGTCATAGGTGAATAAAACAGTAGAAAGACTGGAAATCAAATGGATATTTGAGGTGAGAGAGCTTGAACCAAGGATTGGATTAAATTGGGAAATTAATTGGGGCTGCTGACGTAGGTGAAATCTGACAAGTAAAATTTGCAACAGTTGTTTCTTTGTAGAGGATAGTAGTGAGATCATTTTCAGAGAGGAAAAATGATCTGTGATTAGATCTTGTATGAAAGTACTCTCTGGAGAAGGACATCAGAGTGATTGAGTTGCAGAACAACTGCAGTGGTATTTTTAGTTTGGAATTTAATAACTGTAATACTCTTAAACTTTTTTGTGAAGGACACCAGAGCGATAGATATGTAGAAATGTATAATAGCAATTCAGAAATTAAGTTGCTCAGTGAAAAGGACTCCAGTGAAAATATGGGAAGTATGTCTGATTCCATGGTAGCAATCTATAGTAAAAGGTTTTGATGATACCATTATACTTTAGCATGTTGAATGAAGGATGTGATAGTCGTTTTTTGTAAAAGATGCTGGCGACATTTATAAGGATATTCTAAAAGGGAGAAATAATCTTTATTCAGACTGTTTGTGATAGTAATCTTTAGCGAAGGACAACAGAGCTATTGATGTATATGGAAATTGAGGCTGTGCACTAGAGATGGACTCTCTGATTGAAAGAGAGTCGATAGGAACACAGTGTGGTTCGGCTGAGTTCAGGGCATAGCGAGGGATATCAAAAAGTGTAAAATTCATTTAATTTGCAGCTGTATGTGAGATACAAAAAATTAATTTAGAAAAAACCAATGAGCTTAGTGGAGGATATAGTCTGTTTAGTGAGAGTAGCAACAGCTGCTCTGTATAAAGATTAATGGTGAGATTACTCGGATAGACGTTTTAAGATACTGAAGGACACCAATGTGATTGAGATGCATAGATAGTAACAGTCATTTTTTATAAGAGCCTTTTAATGATCTTTATTAACTAATGGAATATAAATGAAGTAATGATTAAAATGAGCGACTGAATTAATGATTTTGAAAGATATGAGATTTTCATCAGTAAGGTACATTTAAGGCTGACGTGTGACATTATTATAAGAGTGTTTTTAAGGCCAACAAAAGCGACGGACAAAAAAACACAGAGGACAACATTTTCAGCATTCTGTGTGGTGAGAGGACCCACAAAATTCAGGTTAGGACCTTTACAGGCTTTTTTTGCAAAATGCCTTTCGATAACAAAAGAGAGTTAGTATGCCGATACTAAAGGATAATGGAGTTTGCCCTTTAAGGGGCAGACCAGGTTGTCCTGGTGCACCCTTTCCCTCCCTTAGGGAATGGTTGTGCTCAGAAGGGGAAGGGAAAAGGAAGGGGAGGAGCCAAGAGTCGGAACAATGGGCAGGTAGCAGGAAGGGGAGGGGAGAAGGGAGGTACATAAGGGTCAGCACAAGGGGGTCTCAGCCACTTTTTGCTGGAGTTTTTGATTACACCAGAAATGCAGCATGTCAGATTGGCATTAATTTTTTGAGATTTGGTCACAGGAAAAAGAAGGTAAGGTCATGGAACTGGCTTTAAAGCAAACAAATGGAGAAGGAGTTATGCTGTTTTAGTGGAAATGAGAGGATGGAAGACAGAGAGAGACAGTATGTTGGGTTTTTGATTGTGGGGAATGCATAGAAGGGAGTAAGCTGGTGGAAATTGGGATAAAAAAGGAAAGCAGGGCAGGCTTGAGAGATGTTTTAGCGATGCAGGGTAAAGGGGGGTTGGAAGACTGCAATAGGTTGGATACCGGCAGGCTCTGCTTGTGTGGGAGCATTGTTGCTTTAAAGGAGAAGGAAAGGAAGTGGAGTAGGGGGAAAAATGTTATGTGTGGGCTCTAGAGCATATAGGACAGGCCTGGAAGAGGCCTGGAAGGAGGCTCGCAAGTTTTGGTGAACTGAAGCCACGCAGCGTGATGTCACATGCCGCGTGGTGCGAGAGAGGACGGTGCCCCATTGCCTGGGCCATGGCGACTGCCTCAGGGCCGCACTAGGGTTGTTGGGGGCCTGGCTGGTGCTGGTGGAAGGAGGCACACAAGGTTTTTTGTGAACCGAAGCCACACGGCATGACGTCACACGCCGTGTGGTGAGGGAGAGGATGGCGCCCCATTGCCTGGGCTGTGGTGACTGCCTTACAGGTTTGTTGGGGCCTGGCTGGTGCTGGTGGAAGGAGGCATGCAAGGTTTTGGAACCGAAGCCACTCGGCATGACGTCACATGCCACGTGGTGTGGGTGAGGACGGCGCCCCATTGCCTGGGGCCATGGCGACTGCCTTGCAGGTTTGTTGGGGGCCTGGCTGGTGCAGTTGGGGTCAGCAGCCAGCGGGTTTTGAGGACTGCCTCTGGGGGGGAGCCTGCTCCAGTGGTTGGGATCGCATGGATGGGGGGGTTTGTGTGTGATATGGGTGAATGACTTATCTAATAGGACATCAGCCTCTGGTGGGAGTGGTACAGAGTTCTAAACCCATGTGTGGAATTATTTTATATCTGAGGGAGGCCCAGTCGGAAGGAGCATGAATGCGGGTGTGCAACCACATGGAGTGCAGGACAGGCTGCATGGGCGTGGAGTACTTCTACCTTGCCATTTCCTGGCCAGAGGCAGTCGATACAGTTTTTCTGGTTTCAGCTGCAGGCAGCAGGAGGCCCAGTTGGGGTGATTTTGAAAGGGAGTGTGGGATGGTGACCACGTGGCATGACATCAGCCGCTGGGGGGGAGAGGTACAAAAGAAATGAGACTGTTGTCTGACTGAGGGAAGTGGTGGGGTTCACATTGGGGGTGGTTTCATTCAAGCTGAAGATGAGGGTTTACTAAGAACCCTCAAAAAAAAAACAATGAGAGAGAATTAGGGTGGAAAGGGGGCAAAGTCTGATAATACCTAATAATAAATCAGGGAAGAGGGGAGGGAATCATGGCAAGCAGACAAGACCTGCCGGGCTGGCAGGGGATCTGTCACGGGCAGCTCTGGATGTGGGGGCAGGGTAGGGTGTTCAAGGGGCAAGAGGTTAAGGAGCTGGAAATACAGATATTTCAATAACTTTGTTTCATTCCCGTAGTTGTTTTCACAGACGAGCATGGCACCCAAGAAGAGCAGGCCATCGAAGGAAGACACCTACAAGGCGATAATCAACTTGGCTGAGAAAGCGAACAAAATGTGGGAATTGGTGGAGGGAGAGGAACCAGGGAGGCCCGGGGAGAAGAGGAAAGCGGGTGCTGGAAAAGGGGGCAAAGGGAAAAGGCCAGCTGGGGGGTTACATAGCCCCTCTAAGGGGCCCAGCAAGGTAGGCGACCCAGTACCCATGAGGCCTGAGGACCCGGTGATGCCAGCACCCACCCCAGCCGAAAGGGGAGCCTCCCCAGCGGAACCGAGACATGAAGCCCAGAACAAGAGGTCCGACCCGCAGGCCCCAGTAACTCACCCTCCACCTCCTCCTCAATCACAAGAAGAAGGAAGGGGACCTTTCAAGGATTCCAGGCAGCTCAGCCAAGAAAAGGTTACAGGTAACACATCCAATGCAGTGGGTGATAGCATAAAAGAATATAAAGGGCAAATTGTGGCAGCGATGGGGACAGGAGGGCTCGCAGATGGAATCTGCCCTGGCGGAAATTAGGACAAGAAAAGAGGCATCAGAGGACACAGAAAAAGGAACCGAAAGGGAAGGAAGGGGTACAAGAGAGGTAGGCATGCCTGGGATGAGAATAGGTGAGCATGTGCCTCTAGCTACAAAAGAAAAGATATGGAGAGGGGAATATGTGGATATCTTTGCATTGGGGAGCCAGGAGGCAGCGGCAAGATATGAGGAAACGGAGAGCATAGGTAAGAGTGAGATGGCAGCTGCCATAGTGCTCTTAGAAAAAAAAGAGGACTACAAGTTTACTAAAGGGAAGACTTGGGATGGGTGGTTTCTAGGTTTTGCCACATTTTCGTCCATCGTGCTGGAAAAGAAGCCAGAGCTAGGCATCCCGCTCATTACCTATTTATTGATAATAAGGAGAGCAAAAGCAAAAGGTGGGGTAGGTTGGATATATTATGATGAATGTTTTTGGCAAAGGATGGCAACATTCGGGGATGTAAGGTGGGACACCAAGCAAATAGACTTATGGACGGATTACGTAACAGATCAGTCCATGCCAGAGGGGGGTGGGGCAGAAAGGTTTTTACACCGCAGAGAAGCTGCTGGGCTTATAACAGGGCTATCTGCTCGTGGTCTCAGTGTCTTTTTCGACATACCTGTTCAAGATGTGGAGGGGGCACTCAGCTAGCAAGTGCAGAATGGCAGGGGTACAAGGGGCACAAGGGCAGGGGGGACAAGGATCAGGACAACAGTTTTTTTGAGAGGACCCGGGACTTAAAGGGCAAACATGGAGCAGGGGAGGGAGGGGCAGGGGGAATGGGAATAGAGGGGGTCAAAATCGATGAAAACAGGAAGGTCGGACAGAAAGGAAGGGAGGGGTCAATAAAGGGGGGTGGATGGCACAACAAGGAACAGTTTAGTATGGCCAGGAGCCCCAACAACCTGGCAGCATGGACAGTTTGCCTGGATAGATATCCAGACGCGAGCATACGGGAGATGATTTTAAGTGGTTTTCATGCAGGGTTTTCCTTGCAGTTTAGGGGACCCAGACAAGCAAGAGAGGCAAGCAACTTGGGGACGGTAAACGGAAAAGAAGAAATGTTGAGGAAGAAGATTGGGAAAGAAAAGGCAGCAGGCAGGGTGGAAGGCCCATTTGAGACCCCCCCACTGGAAAACCTGTGGATATCACCTTTGGGCCTGGTACCCAAGAAACAGGAAGGTGAATACAGGATGATCCACCACCTGTCTTATCCGGAAGGGGAGTCAGTGAATGACTTTATCAGTGAGGAGCATAGTAGGGTAACATACGCAACCCTAGAGGACGCAGTGTGGATAATCCGGGCCTCAAGGGATGTGTGGATGGCAAAAACGGACATTGAATCCGCCTTCAGACTGCTTCCGGTTAGGAGGGAAGACTGGGACCTATTGGGCTTTAAAAGTGAGGGACAGTATTATTTCGACAAAGCAATGCCAATGGGGTGTTCCGCAGCATGTGCTACATTTGAGGCATTCAGCACATGTTTGCAGTGGATATTCCAGGAAAAAATGGGTTATAGGTCAGTCATCCATTACCTGGATGATTTTCTCCTCATTGGGGAGGGGAAAAGGGAGACACAAAGGATGCTGGGTAAATTTCAGGAATTATGCCAGGAGTTGGGAGTCCCATTGGCACCAGAGAAAACAGAAGGGCCTAGCAAGGTTATGGAATTCCTGGGGATAGAGATAGATGCCACAAGGGAAGTTTTTAGATTGCCAGACAGGAAAGTAAGGAAGCTGAAGGAACTAATCTGGGTACATGCCAGTAGGAGATGGGTACAACTAAGACTGGTTCAGCAGGTACTAGGACACCTGAACTTTGCATGCAGGGCCATCGGACCAGGAAGGGCATTCACAAGGAGATTAGCCAGAGTGACAGCAGGGGTCACCAGGCCACATCACTGGGTTGATCTGTCTCAAGGTGTCAGGGAGGATTTTCGTATATGGGAGGAATTCTTAAGGGACTACAATGGGTGTTCGTTCTGGCAGGAGGAGTGGCTGTACAACACAGACCTTGACCTCTACACGGATGCAGCGGAAGGGTCAGGCATGGGAGGTTACCTAAGGGGCAGATGGTTTGCTGAACCATGGCCGGTCAGTTGGATAGAGGAAGGGAAAGTGAGATATATAACATTACTGGAGATCATGCCCATATGGGCATGTACCTTGGTGTGGGGGGAGGAATTGCGGGATCAGAAGGTGACATTTTGGTGTGACAATAGAGCGGTGGTGCATGCGCTAAACAACAAGGGAGCCAAGTCAGAGATGGTCACACAGGTAGTACAACAGCTAGTTTTAAGGGCCTTGCAGCTGAACATGTCTTTCAGAGCAAAACCCATAGAAGGGGTATGCAATACCCTGGCTGACAGCCTTTCCCGTCTGCAGCTGGACCATTGCTGAAAGCTGGCACCAGCAGCAGAAGAACACAAAATGCCCATTCCAACGAACATCTGAGACGTTGGCAGGAAGGAGCAGAAATGCTGTTTCGAAGCTCATGGGCCCCCCGGACTCTGAGGACCTACGGTGGGGCCTGGAGGGTTTTTCAAACATTCAGGGCAGCACACCAGATGGAGGTAAGTGGACCACTCTCTGAGGAGCAGTTGGGAATGCTCACAGTGGAACAATGGCAGAAAGGGACTGCCCTAACCACAGTGGGGTTTATCTGGCAGGGATCAGTGATCTGCAGCCTAAAAGGCTGGAATGACCCAACAAAATCAATGCTCATCAGGAGAAACATGCAGGGATGGGGTAGGTTAAAGCGAGGGCCAGGGGATAATAGAAGGCCAATAGGTGAACAGTGGCTAATAAAGTTAAAGGAGGTGCTGCCGGCGATATGCAGATCAAAGGGGAAGGCACAGCTATTTCACACAATTTATGTGATAATGTTGGCAGGGGCTATGAGAGAAAGTTAAGTGCTAGGACATGGAAAAGATGACAAGAAAGGAGGTGTGCAATGGGAAGATGTGAGTTGGGGGATGAATTAAATAAGAATCAGGCTAAAGAGGTCTAAGACAGACCAAAAAGGGCAAGGGTGCATCATAACACTGAAAGGGCGGTCAGAGATGGCCATATACCCAGTACAGGCCCTGTGGGCTTTCGCTGCAGAGCAGAGGACCAGGATGGGGAAGTTATTTCTACACGGGGATGGGAAACGGGTCACTGGCTATCAAATTACAGCAGTGCTGAAAAAGGGCATGGATTTTCTGGGGGAGAACCCAGTTAATTATTCTTCCCATTCCCTACGGATTGGGGCGGCCTCCCAGTGGGCGGCAACGGGTGAGCCTGTGAAGGACATTTTGGAAAAAGGGCACTGGCTGTCAGCCAGTTATAAAAGATACATCAGAGATCTAAAATAAAAAAAAAAAAAAGAGAGAAAAGGAAAAAGGGGGTGGGGATAATACAGTGAGGGCACTGAGATTGTATGTAAATCAATTATTTTTCTTTGCACCCCATAGGTAGAGGGAGGAGCACAGAAGTCTGGATCTGTGGCCATTCCTATATTTACTGGGCTGGTAAGAGAGCAGAGAAAAAAGCTGGGGGAAAACAATTATACCAGGATGTAAGGCAGTGTAGGCTGGTATGGCACGGCCTACAGGGGATGAGATGGGCACAGCTCCTGCCCACATTGAATGAACTCAAGAGACAATGACCCAGTCCAGAGCTAATTATTTTACACCTGGGGGGCAACGACCTGGCAGGTGGACCTTGGGTGCACACATATTTACAGATAAAGAGGGACCTAGTGGCAATAAGACAGTGGTGGCCTCAAGTATGCCTTGCCTGGTCAGATATGATACCACGAAGGGTATGGAGACAGGAACACAGCCACAGGGCAGTGGAGAGGGCCAGGAGGAAGATGAATAAGCGGGTGGGGACATTGATAAGGCAGATGGGGGACAGGTGATACGACGGGGAGTAGAAGAATGGGTGGATGACTTCTACAGGTCAGATGGGGTACACTTGTCAGATATAGCAATAGACATATTCAATGCGGAAACAATGAGTTTCATAGAGGAATGGAGGAAGCAGACGGAGGCTGGTATATATAAAAAAAAAAAGGAAAGGAGGAGGAAGGAATTTTTCACCCCGGAAGTAAGGGAGAGGGATGCCCTAAGTTAAGGGGAAGCCAGTCATCCAACGCAAGCTGGAGACTGGCTAGTGGGGAAAAAGAGGGGAGGATGGGAGGGGGGAAGAAAAAAGGAATAACACAAGAGGAGGAAGAAGATGAAGGAGGAAGCGGTCTCGGTTTTCACCGTTACCTAACAGAAAAGGAGAAGAAGAAGGCACCCAGGTTTTCGCCTGGGGGATGGATAATCGGAGAGAGAGATATATGGATGGAAATAAATGGAAATTATGGAAATATGATAATAAAGAAATGGAGAATGGAATATGGATTTATGAATATAAATAAATTAATTGCCCATCTGAGCACAACAACAAACAGTGGTCTCTGTGTTTTTGTGAGGGAAAAGGGGGGGAATCCGGGACAATATTTAGATGTAAAAAGATTGACATAAAAAGAACAATAAACATGTTTACAATGAGAGTTTTGTTTGAAACCTACAACGTGGTTACATTTACAAGTATATTTTCAGCATTTTACGTGGTGAGTGGAAGCATGAATGGTGAATGTGGTGAATGAAACCACGACATTTAGATTAGGGCCTTTATAGGTCATTTTGATAATGAAGGAAAGTCAGTATGCCGCTTTCAAAGAATAACATATAAAAGTAAGAACACTGACATAAAAAGATAATGAAGGAAAGCCAGTATGCCGCTTTCAAAGAATAACATATAAAAGTAAGACGACTGGCATAAAAAAAAAATGAACATGTCTATAGTGATAGCCCTGTTTGAAACCCAAAATGAGGTTATAAGTATAAATATAGGAGTCACACAGCTTTGACATCCATGAGAATAGAAATGAGTTGTTGCAATATTGTATGTATAATAATATATAAGATCTTTATTTTCATTATTGCGATTTGTTATGTGGAAACCGGTGTGAAATGCGGTCGAGGGTCTGGATTCACATTTAAAGTGGAATTTTCAGAATACGGGGAGTTGGCAATGATGGAGAATTAGATGTGTTCAGAAAAGTACGCGAAATGAGATTTGAAATAAGGTAAAAAGTTGTAAATGGCATTGAACACGGGGCCTCTCAGGTTATAGGTTTGGAATAATAGAGAATTTAATTTACTTAAAAAATCTACAAAATTCATACAGGCAAAAAATGGATTTGTTGCTTCTATGAACATTTGTGAAAGATTATGAGTTTAGAGTTTCTTAACTATTTGCTGGCACTGCCAGCACAGTCCAATAAGTGTCTCAATTGTTTTGACGTGCCTCAATTTACATGTTTAAATGTGATCTTTTGATATTTGTTTTTTGTGGCTAGATCTGTTTCCATGAACATTTTGGAGATGAAAAACTAATATTTTTAAATTTCCAAACTCTTTAGGGATTATAGGGAGGTTAAATGAGTGTTCCTATTGATGAGCTGTGCCTTCTGTTTAGTATAATGTTATAGGATGTTTGAAGTATAAAGTAAGATGTTTGAATTGAGTCCTCGTCTATGTACTCTGCAAGGAATGTCTGAAATCCTTAGTAAAAACACTTTAATTTGATAGATATATGGCTTGTAGATAATAAAAATACAATAAAGAATAGAAATACTTTTTTGTTTAAATTTCAGATATGAATATAATATGAAGAAATATGAACCGAAGTAGAAAATGAACAAGGTCATACATAAAATAACAGAAAATAAGATTCATAAAATACTCAGAAATGTAGGTATTGATAAGTATTTAATAGAAAAAATGGAATTTTGGTCTATTATTATGTGGTGTTTTGGTGTTTGGTTTTTTTTGGGCTCCTCTTTATAAAATATTCTATAAGTATTAGGATGGATGGTAATATTTATGTCACTCTTTTTGTAGGAATGTGAATGCATATAAATATTAAAGGAAGGAATTACATATTGTTAATATTTTGGATGAAGTAAGTGGCATCAGTGTTTATATGTCTATGTACTTTGAATATTTTTATATTTTTTGGTGGCTGTGGACAGGTTTCTAATTGTATTTATTTGTATTTATATAAAAGGGCATCTCCTGATAAAGCCAAGACACTTGATGAAATGTTGAGGCTTGCCATTATTTAAATAAAAAAGGAATTTGAAATCAAAAAAGACTGTCTACGGAATTGAATTTGTGAAGCGCCACCATACTATACACTCTATAATACATAGATACATAGACAGTGTCGGCAGATAAGGGCCTATGGCCCACCCAGTCTGCCCATTTAAGTCTGTAAGTTCAGTTTATGTTTTCCAAGAAGTCTGTTGCCCCTTACCCCTGACCTCCAGAATTCCTTTATGTCTATCCCATGCATTCTTAAATCCCATGATTGTTTCAGCCCCCACCACTTCCTCTGGCAGGGTGTTCCACTTGTCCACCACCCATTCTGTGAGGAAATTCTTCCTCACATTTCCTCTGAATCGTCCTCCCTCCAACTTCATCCCATGCCCTCTAGTCCTGGAACATCTTCTAATAGAGTACACTTTCATACTATTGACACATCAGGAGTGGCAGCATAAGGAATAATAAAAATTTCCATTTCCTGTGGAATTGTGCTTTCCCTTACAACATACCTACCAATCAATCAGTAGTCCTCTCCACCATGTCCATCAAGGAAGGCACCCAGATTCAACAGTTTGAACATATAGGAGTCATGGCATGAGCCATGGTATTTCACACACATGTTCATAAGGATGACAGCTGAATTGAAGACAACCTGGCAGTTCATGCTGTGGTACCCCTTTCTATTGCGGTATGACTCTTCCACAACCATGGGTGTCACAATGGTGACATGTGTGCAGTCTATGGCCACGATCATATTCAGCATGCCCTGCATGTCAAAGAAGGCCTGTGCGGTGACCCACTAGTTGGATGGGGTGTCTGGAAAGGTGATGTGCACATTCACATGGTGCAACAGGACATCCAAAACCTGGTACAGGGCACGGTACATGGATGGCTGGCTCACATCGGTGACATCTCTGCCACCATTTGGAAGGAGCCGGTGGCATAGTATGCCAATCCATACAGCACATTTGTCACCATGGACATCACCCTGGACCATTCAGTGTATGGTTTGATGTGTGTCCATACCATGTCAAACAGCTGTGCAGTGGTGGCATGATCCAGCCTGAGCCACTCTATGCACTGTGTGTCCCTGAGTATTTGCAGCAGTAGCCTGTCCCGGAACAGTGTAGGCCACCATTGTGCATAGTGCTGCCAGTGACATGCTAGTTCCTCATCTAGCGGGAGGGCATTCATCGGGGCCCCTGGACATATGGCGCACCTATGGGTGCTGTGCTGTGCTGTGTGTTGTGTTGAGAAGGTGTGCTGCACAATGTGGATGTATGCACTGCCTATACAGTCTGGCCATGCCACAGTGGTCCCTGGGCCTTTCTGTTGTGCTTCCAGTGCATGCTGGTGTGAGACATGGCATGTTAGGGCATCGTCCAATAGGTGACAGCCATTCTGTAGTCCAACATGGTAGAGGTTCCAGCAAGGACCGCACCCAGCATAGGGCATTTGGAGGACTACGCCCACAAACTATGGAGGTGGGCTGCACTCACCTACCAGGACAACAAAGAGGGTGGCAACATCTGGGATGTTACAGATCCAGTGGGGGTGAGTACATGGTCATATGGTGGAAGTGTTCTGTGTGCTGTGCATCACTGTGCATGTGACTCATGGTCTGTCTCTGCCTATGTCTCCACAGGAGTTCAGTGGGACGCCACTGGAGATTACACTGGAGTGGAGAGAGCTGAGACCAGGGGTGGTCAGGACTGTGGTGGTGAGGAGGAGAAGGAGGTGGCCCTAGGCCATTCCAGATATACTGTCCTTCAGGGTCAGATGCAGGGATGTCTATCACAAGGACAATGACGGGGAGATATGGGCACTGCAGGAGCCTTCCAAGTTTAGTGTTATGTGGCATGCATATGCCAAGTGAGTGGTAGAGTCACTGCACAGGTCTGTCGCTCACACGCACTTCCTGTCTCATGTTTTGTTGAAGGGGTACACCGGTCCACTGTGTTGGATCATCCTGGCCTCCACCCTCCAACCAGGAGCACCCCTCCGCTGTCCTCTGGGGATTCTTCAGAGAGGGTTGTTTAGTTTATGTGAATGTGCATTGTTGTAATGTATTACATACAGTGAAGGTATGTGGAATGTATTCCCTGTGTCCTTGACATCATTCTGGCTGGCTTGAAGGGGAGGACAGATAGGGGGTGATGGCATTCAGCCATGGCCATGTCCTGTGTCTGTGTTCCACTGCTACTGACAGTGGCATTGGGCCATGGGCAGGGCTGCGTCCTTGCATGAGAGTTGGGCCACTCGGGGGACTGAGTGTGCTGTGTGCTGAGGGGATACAGAATGGCCAGCACCATCTCACTGTCAGGCCCTGTGTGTAGCACTACATCTAGGTGTGGCTTCATGGAGCACCCTGTATGGGTGTGGCTGTTGGCCATGGTGACTGGTGGGTTGCAGTCCTGCTGTCTGGGTTTGTGACCTAGTGGACCAGGCATGGGCTGTGTCTGTGCTCATTGCTTCCAGGTCCCCTTCTTGAGCTGTACACTGCTCACTGGGTTTTACAGCTGCCTCTGACCTGGTGTAGTTCTGCACATGTGCCCCCACATGCATTATTGAAGTAGGTGCAGTCATGAATGTACATGACAGGGGGGTGCATTGCGCACTATGAGGCACTGCCCCTCTGCATGGCACATGCTGCGGGTCCCCACAGGTACATCCCAGATACTGGCACACTGTGCACATTTTGTGAATGCTGCAGCAACATAGTACTCCACACACTGCTTCTGCATGGCCTGCACAGTCTGTCCAATGCTTTGTGAATATAGCCCATTGCATGTGAATTTCATTTATTTATTTAGTTAACCAGGTGAGTACACTGAACCAAATACCCCTTTTCAGGAATGACCTGGGACACTATATTTGTGGCAGAAATGCTACAAATAAAACAAGTACAATACAGTACACGTAAGTAAAACATGCATGAAATATACATTAATTCACAGCCAAAGACATGGTCAGATACTTCCTGAAATTTATGTGCTATTTCTAGAGAAATCTCCTGCTTTCTCTATTTTCACAGTAGGGACAGCAGAGAGAAACTCTTTAAAATTTCTGTGAAATATCTGGAAATATATGACCATGTCGGTGGCTACTATTGTAGATTACAAAACAACATTAATAACAATTACAGCAAATTTGTTGTTGAAGATGGGATTCTAACATCAACTTAAAATGTGTATGGCTGCATGCATATAAGATTGAGGCACTAAGTTCCAAAATTTTGCAGACTGTAAAGAGAAAGCTCTTTCACTTATTTGAGTTGAAATCTTTGGTACACACAGCCTATTACTTGTGGAGGACCTCAGCGATCCATTCTCTTTTTTGATTTCATAACCTCATTACTCTCATGCAGGTACCATAAAAACAACTCCAAGTCCACTGCATCTCCACTCTGAACCATAATGTCATCAACATACCTTTTCCAGGCCATAGTCTTGTCAATCAATCAATCAAAATCTTTATTTATCCAGGTGGGCACCATTGAGCAAGGCTCATTTGTAAGGTGGACCTGGTCATGAATATATCAAAGTACAGTACAGAAGCAAATATACAAAAAGCAATAATATACAAGGAAGAAAAAGTATATATAGTGTATACAGTACAGTACAAGGTTAAAATAAATAAAAAAACAGCATTATTGTACAATTGAAGAAGTCAGCAGATGTACAATCAACCATAGGCATACAGGGGTTATAAGCAGAGATCTTTTGAGTGAGGCAGCCGGCAACTACACTTATAGGGGAAAGAGGCCGTGTATGGGGTGGCAGGTTAGAGAGGTAAAGAAAAGGAGGGATATATTACCGATGCCTGGAGGAAAAAATGTAGCTAAAACCACAGAAAGTGACAATGGCTGTCATGTACTTGTTTATTATGATAATGATGAAGGAGGGATAGATAATCGGGACACTGCTATGGATGGGGTGAGACTTTCGCCATGCTGGAGTGGACAGGGAAGGGTGGGTGCAGCAAGAAGTGTTAATAGGGAAAGAGTGAGAGCCAGGGGTAGAAACATGGGTTAGAAACATGGCGAGCATCAGGATGGAAAGGGGTTGGTATTCTGATTCCAAATTGCTGAATCCTCCCAGAAGCCAATGTACAAGGTTACATAACTTGGTTCAAAACCTAAACACATGGCAGTACCTTTTTCTTGTATATATACTTGCCCATAAAGATAAAGGAATACTTTCTATTACAATTCTAACCATCTCTACCAACAAGTCTGTGTCAGACTTTTCTACCTCCCCTTTCTGTTGTAAGAAGTACCTCAGTGCACTCTAGGGCTGGACAGAATCAGCAATCCCATTATTATACATTTTCATTTTTCTACTGTTGCAATTGACATGGTACTTCATGAGCCAGTGCTTTACAAATGCCAAATTAGCACTGCCAGAAGAAGTAATCAATGAGTTTTTTTTTATTAGACGTGAACTTTTTAAACTTCAACTTTTACTACTTATGTATTCAATTTCATTAAGAACAAGTATCAAAATAAGGGATCCACACAGTGAATTACAACCATCATGTCAAGTAGAACACGTGAAGGGAAAAGTCATATAAAATTACTTTGAGAGCAGAGAATAGAAAAAAAATAGAATGGCAACAAGCACAGTTTCAACTTAAAGAGCAACACAATTTTTATTATACCATTGGTTCTGAAATTATGGTAGTTCAACTCGAACGGACATCTTGATTTTGCACCCGCTGCCTGTCTAATAGAGTGTTGTAATGCAGTAGCCTTAAGTAAGGCAAATAATATTGCTTATCACAAGGCTTGCTGTACCATAATGTTGTTATAAAATTATAAAGCAGACATAGTAAAATTTAAATAAAACACAGATAACGTTTAAGCCAACAAAGGGACAGTAACCATACACTTTGGGATGGCACCACAACATTTTAACTGTCTGACTCCTCTATTTTGAGTCTGCACTACTGACATCAGAGCTACTGACAATATTCTGCTTTTATGTAGGAAGAGCAAAGAAGACTTCAGCCAATGCAAGCATTTGCAGAGCAGCAGTAAAAAAATACTGACACAGAAAAAAGGTTTAATTAATTTCTCAGCTCCTGCAGTGATTGAAGACTTCTTTATTAAGTAGTTTTTGCCTAGTGTTTGGATGCTTGTATCTAGTGGCAAATCTGTCTATGACAGGAGCTGTCTGGCTGAGTTTGAAGTCAGTTGTGTGTTGGACTCTGCAGTTCTTATGATAGTAATAACTCATTTCATCAGAGTGATGTCTAATACTGCAATGGCCACTGCTGAGTTTGAGCTCAGCAGTCTTGATGTAGCACTGTCTTTGTTGAAACAAAGATTCTGAACTTTATCGTTTTGCAAGTATGGAGAGAATCACACAGTCATATAAGTATGAACCTCTCCCTACATGAAATCATTGCATTGTTAGTAGCACTTCTATCAGTAGCACAGACTCTTTGGAAATAGAAGAATCAAACAGTTTGAATGTTGTGGAGCCATCTCTCACTATATGGTTACTATCCATTTGATGGTTTAAACTTAATATGTTTTTTTTTTTTTATTATTTTACTATGCTTGCTTTGGAGTTTTATATCGACATGATGGTCCAGTAAGCCTGATGATAAGCAATATTATTTGTTTTACTTACAGCTATTGCATTACAACACTTTTTTGGACAGGTGGGAGATGCTAAACTGAGATGTCTGTTTAAGTTTACCAACAAGCATCGGAACCAATGGTATAACAAGTCGTGTTACTCTTTATGATGAAACTGTGCTATTGTCATTAAATGTGTTATATTCTCTGTAATCAAAGTAATTGTATATAATGTTTCCCTTCTCATGTTCTTTCTGGAATGGGAGTTGTAATCTCTATATGTATTCCTTATTTTGATACTTGTTCTAACTGCTATTGAATTCATAAATTGTAACAGTTTATGCTAAATGAGAAAAACCCATGGTTTACATAATCTGACAGAGATCATTTTCCATGTGTGAACCATTGACTTGTTAAGTACTTGTCAACTGCAGCAGTAGAAATATGTGAATTCTTAATAATCAGAACAGTGTATTGAGGATCTAGATGGCGATATAAATGGAAAATAGTTTTAATGTTGTCCTACTTATTAATGAACAGATCCTTCATTTGGTGCTTTTTCTTTTGGGGGGGTGGCATGCAAGTTTAGAAATTGACTTATTGAATACCAATATTCTACTAATACCATCAGTCTTTATGGCTTTTTTTAGTTCGCATTACCAGCACACACAAATTATATAATCAAATGCAAAATGTGCTAGCTCCTTTACTACATTAATCCACAATTCATACATTCATTTTGCAATTCAATGAGTCACTGAACTGCAGAATGAATGTATAAATCGTGGACTAATATATTAAACTGTGGTAAGAAATTCCTCAGAACAGATCATTGTCAGTGACCTGGTCTGTGTAATATCTTTCTGCAGTTTGATACATGAAATCAAAATTCATATATTCATTTTGCCATGCTAAGTCAGAATTTCCATAAAAATTGTGAAAGTGTATTATAAAATTTCACAGAAGTGAAATTCTGACTTTTGCAGTAATTATGATTGCAGAATTTTATTTTCACGCAGCAATAGTTCTCTAAGACCATTGCCATGTGGTATGTTTGTATATAAGGCCTCAGTATCAATGGTTACCAAAAGGCAATCTCCCCCTGTATTGAGGCCATCTAATGTTCTAATAATGTCACCTTTATCAAGCCTGAAGGAGGGTAGCTGTTTTGATGTTGTGGCATTATACAGAAACATTATACAAAAACATATAAATTATACATTGAGGCCCATACACCAACATTATACACAAAACTATAAACAGAATCCAGTGTGTATGTTTTTAACTTGTGGCTACAGAAGTGTGTGCATGTCTTACGGTGTGCATGAGCATGTGTGGCTACAGAAGCACTGGTCCTACTGGAGCCTGCACTTCTGCAGACAGAATTGGTGCTCCAATGTGAGTATCATGGCTATGGCTGCAGAATTCAGTGTATACACCTTACACTTATGTCTGCAGACATGCAGGCCCCCCAGAGGACAGCACATCTGCAGCCATAAGTGTGTGTATGTGTTACAGTGTGGATAAGTACCTGTGGCTGCAGAAGCAGAGGCCCCACCGAGACTGGCACTTCTGCAGACAAAAGAAGTGTTGCAATTTGGGCATCATGGGTTTCTATCTATGGCAGCAGTAGTCGGTGTATGTCTTACAACTGTGGCTGCAAAAATGCAGGACCCTCAGGGGTTCTCCTAGTTGGCAGGCGAGATGCTTTGCAGATGCATGATGCCCTATTGGTTTTTGGAGCAGAGAGGACTGGAGACACCTCTGCTATGCCACCAACGCTAGAGACATAAACAACAAGGATAATACAAACAGAAAAAGAAATCAAGTGTCTTAAACTGGAGTGGGCATCAGTGCACATTGCCATGTAGGATATAACTATGGGCCCTGATGAAGATGAGCAAATTCTTGAAACATTGGCTGTGGTTTATTTAAGCAGTGCTGACACTGTGCAGATCCAAAACAAATACAGAATCAAAAACTACACTCTGGTGAGTGAGTCTGTTCTCCAGATGGCTGTGCCTGCACTTCAGCAGCCTGAGGTATGTGTATAACTTACTGTGTACATGAGTACCTGTGGCTACAGAAGTGCTGACCCCATAGCGGCCTGCACTTTTGCAGACAAAAGTGTTGTAATTTTGATATTGTGGATTTGGATCTATGGCTGCAGGGGCCCATGCTTCTACAGACAATAGTGTTGTGGTTTGAATATTGTGGATGCCTATCTGCAACCAGAAGTGAGTTTGTATATCTTGCTGTACAGCATACTGCTGCAGATACAAATCCACAAAGGTTTCCAATCAGTACTACTGCATTTGTGCCATCTGGAAACAGCTGTATGTGGTTTGTCTTACCCAATGATGGCTGTCTGTGGTTGCTTGTGTGTTTTTGTCCTTTTGCTGCTTGCGGTGGAGTTAGGGTCAGAAACCCTAGCACCCCATTTTCATACTTAGGGATGTTAACTTGAACCCTAACTGGTGCATTAACACAGTTTTTTGCAATGAATTTCCTTACTTTTTGAGACAGTGGAATCATATCCTCATTCACGCAAGTTCCTATGGGACCTGCATAAACTGCATAAATTGATGCAGAAGCATAGGACCCTCAGTGCCCTGCAACAAGGCAAGAGTCCATCTGCCTGTGGAAGTAGTTCCATATGGCTGCACAGATGCTTTCCTCCTCCAGAGAAGGACAGTTGCCACCCTCACTGCAATACTGCCACTTGGGTGACCACAGGTGGCAGTGCAGCTAGGAGTGCTGGAGATTGGAGAAGCAAGCAGGAGGCTGGATCATCATGCACACTCAGTGTGTGCATTCCCTTGGTGTTATCTGTGCACATGCATCTTGGGTTGGGAAAAAAACTAAGTAAAGTACCCTAGCCAGACAGGATGATTCCCATTCTCAGCTTGCAGACTCCACACCATTGACTGTGGCACTGCTTGAGGGGCCTAAACCTTCCTAAGGGCCATTATGAAAGAGTACAACTACGCAGGGTAAGCCACAGAGGTGAGAAGTGGAAAAGGGATAAGTCCAAGAGCTGATGGGTTAGGGAGCAGAGGTCAGAGGGGGAATTAAAGTGGTATGTTAGAGAACGGGGGCTTGATAAACATAGAATATAAAAAACAAATTTCTCTTGCATGATGTAAGGTGTATGGCTGGAAAATAATCATGGACATGGCTTCTACATAACTGTCATGAAATTACACAGTTTTACAAAGGCTCTTGGAATTTGATATCAGGTGCTGATGACGGTTTACATTTTTTGGGCAGTTTATAACCTGTGCATCTTTTTAAGTAAGAGATAAAATGTGCTCACAATTCTCCTTTTATGGTCTATGACCCTGTCAAATTTAATTGCCTTCTTTTCTCTAGTTTTAAAGTTGCAGGATTTAACATTTTGCAGGTATCATACTTGCAAACTTTAATTTAAATTCTCTGAAAGTTTAACTGCAAATTTTTCAATCCCCTTTAAAGTTAGAATTGTGAATTATGATACACATAACCACACAGCATAGCAGTTTAAATGCTTCAAATTTGGTGAAATATGGATTAATTGTTTCAAAATTAGGTGGAAATATCTGAAATCTAGATTTTGGCAAAATCTTTGGCTGCCTATAACTTGTCCTCCTTTAAAGCTAGGAATCTAAAACATGGTGCACGTTTACACATGGTATGGTCCTGTATAACTGCCAAATATTGTAATCAGTATTTTGATATTAAACCAAAATAAATGAAATTCATATTTGGCAAACTCCATTAAAATTCCATGAAGGCTTGCAGAACCAGAATGGTAATTGTAACAGAATTGTGCCAGCTGAGATTCCATTGTCACAGCTCTACTTATTATACATGTCACCACATTCCTTTCTATAAAAATGCATAAAATGTGAAGGAATAGAAGTCTTGTTAGTAATAGATTCTAGAACATATGTCTGAGATAATTAGTCACTGGGATGAAAACTCTTACTTGACCTAATGAAGAATTTTTTTTTTTAAATTAATTTACAAAAATAAAAGTATCATTAATTGGAGGTCCATCAATAATAAAATACTAGGTGAGATCAACCATCAATCCTCCTAATTGTTCAACTGTTCCTCAGAATTTACTTGGTTTTATTGAAAATCAAGTCTAGTTGATGACCAATGAAGTTAAACTTTGCAGGCTTGATTCTTACATTTGTTGGGCCACCACAAGCCACAGATGCACCAAACACATGGCACATGGGGCTTGAGGCAGTCCCTAACCAAAAGCTGAGATTCTCAATCCAGTGTGCCATATGTCATGAATTTAACTTTGGGGACCCTTTGATGGGTTTGTGCCATATATTTGGTGCAAGCCAGCGTAAAAAGGTATAAATTGTCACAAATGCAGGCGGCCTTTGTAAATCTGGTGCAAATGCAGGCAACCTTTGTGAATCTGGTGCAAGGTGCATCAAAATTGTCAGTGCAGTGCAGGTTTTAATGCAGGACTTGTGTAAGCCCTGCATCAAACTTTGAGAATTGAGTCTAGCCTGTCCAATTACTTTCTGATGTCTATTATGCAAATCCCTGTAGTTGTCATAACCACATACTGCATTTGTTCTTTCGGCTATTTTACAGATTTGATTGCATTTTTTTTTCATAATTTCAACAATTTTTTGGAATACCACAGGGAGTTTCTGTACTTAGATTCCTTAATTTAACAGGAGTATGGTCGTTGTATATAGCCATAAATTCACAAAAGTATTTCAAAGCCTCCTCTACACTAGGAATCTGTTTCAATCTGACCCAATTTGTGGCTTCTAAGTCCTTCATGAATAAACTATAATCTAAATTGTTAAAGATGCAATATTTAATTTGGACCAGTTAGTTTACACTTATATTTTTGTAAAATGTATTTATTGTGAGTGTGGATAGTTTACATCATATCCAGAGCAATGCATATATATATAAAATACATCAGCAGTAGGTACAGGTACATGATAAGAAGCAGCATAATATAGTAAAATATACTGATTTCATGCAGGGAGGGATAGATGTGCCCATATCAACATTAAAATAAAATAGCTAGATATGTGCTAGGTGAGGGGGCAGCTGGTTTAAAACTGAAAATCATGTTGCTACTTGATAATCAATATTCAGCTACTTTATAGTTATCAGATGATTAGTCAAAGTAGTGAAAGACTATGCTGGCCTCTACGGCATGTAGCCAGGGTTCCCATGTTGCCCAAAAATATGATGTTTATGCCCTGTGCTCCCAGCTGCTCCCTTTCCAGCACCATACAGTTTTTCATGTTTTGCACCCATCTTGTCACTGTTGGAGCTGCAGTGAACATCCAAGACTGTGCTATGGTTCTTCTAGCATTTATTAGAGCTAGTGACCATAAAGAATTTGATCCCTTTCAGTGGGTGAATGGGGTCAGCTCCCGGTAATAATTCTAGGGGTGATTTGAAGGGGGCACACCCCAGGACATGTGACATAATATTATGTGTCTCGTGCCAGAATGGTGTCACCTTGGGGCAAGTAAGTGATAAGTGTAAGAATTCAGCAACCTCAACTGCATATTTGGGATATACAGATGGCCGACTTTCATCTATGTTATGTAACCAACGGAGAGTCACATAGGCCCTGTGGAGGAAGTACAGCTGAATCTGTCTCAGTTTATTACTGCGTGAGCAGTGTAGGTAGTGGGAACACACCAGGCTCCAAGTTTTCGAGTATATAGGGGTGGAGAGATCCACACTCCACTTCTGTTGACTCTGACTGGGTGTCTGAGGAGACATTGGCCTATCTATCAGCTGTGGGCAAAACAACTCCTCTTCAAAGGGAGAGGGGGTTGACCATTTATTGGCATTGTGTATATTGGTACCACAGCATTGACTAATTGTTAAATAAAGAAAAAAGTCACCTGCTGGTATATCCCATTTGGCACAGTTTTGGGTGAAACTCATTAACAGACCCCCTTCACAGAGTTGGTTGATTGCCAGCAAACCCTTTTTTCCTCCATACCCACAGCCACTGTACCATTTTAGTGGTGCACCCCCCTTCCAACTTCATAAAACTCAAAATACTCAGGTTAAGAGACCTGCCCTCAGGAAATCTGATCTTTTTATGAGCTTTTAGCCATATTAATTGAGTAGTGGCTGTGAAAGGATTATAAAGATGTCTTGGTGTTAGACTGCCAAGGCCGCGTACTATGGTGTCATTCTGGAGGTTCCCCTCCATCAGTTCCTCCTCCAGACCAACCCACAGGCATCCCCGTATATCATCCCCAGTTGGTATAAAGGCTAATTATGCTGCCCAGTAGTAAAATTTAAGATTTGGCAGGCCTACGCCTCCCTCCTCAGGCTTTCTAAATAGCACCGCTCTAGATATTTTAGCTTGGCCCCCTTGCCAAAGAAATTTAGGTATTGTCACATCCACCTGTTTAAAATGCATCTGGGGTATCTTGATAGGGAGGGAGTGATACAAATATAACAATATAGGCAATATCGATACTTTTACCACCCCTACTCTACCCAGTAAGGAGATGGGCAATGCCACCCACCAGTCACAATCTTTTGCTATTTCAAGTAAGAGCGGCTTTAAGTTAAGTTTATACAGCTCCCTATTGGACACAGATATCTGCACCCCCAGGTACTTTATTCTCTGAACAAGTTGAAGTCCCCCCAGCCGTTCAATAAGCTGTGCCCAATTTTTAGTGCCAACTGGTAGCACCTCACTTTTAGACCAATTAACCTCATGTCCAGAGATATTACCAAAAGCACCCATTAATTTATGAAACAGAGGTAAATCCTCAGTGTGGTTCTCCAATTGCAGTAATTGGTCATCAGCGTACATTGCAATTTTGTGTTCTCTGCCTCTTCCCAAGAATCCTCTAATATCTTTGTGTGCCCAAAGTGCTGCTCCCAATGGTTCAAGTGATAATACATACAGCAATGGTGATGGGGGCACCCCTCTGATGTATACCCCTGCCCAAATGGAAGGAGTTTGTCAATTGGCCAGTTCCCATGACTTGTGCTAAGGGGGCTTGATATAATGTCCGAACCCATGCAGAAAAAGAAGGTCCCACTCCCAACCTATCCAGAGTGTAAAATAGGTACTCCCACTCCACACGGTCGAAGGTTTTTCTGCATCTAAAGCCACCACCGCAGCCCCATGGGATCTCTTAGTCCTAGCCCAGTGAAATATAATATTTAACGTATGTCTAATGTTATGCTTACCCATTTGCAACGTAACAAAGCCAGATTGATCCAGATGCACTCTACCGGGCAGCACATTTTCTAGTCTAGATGCTAGAGCTTTTGCCAAGATCTTATAATCCGCTGTCAATAGGGAAATGAGTCTATAGGAAGAGCATAAAGTTGAGTCTTTGCCTGGTTTGGGCACAACTGTAATGGTGGCAGACCATGTGGAGGGGGGGTAGCTTTCCCTCCTGTAATCCCTCTACTATAGCATCATATAGAGGTTCAAATAGGTGGCCCTCAAAGGCTTTATAAAAATCTATTGGCAATCCATCAGGACCCGGGGCCTTCCCACTTTTAAGAGCTTTCAATGCATTCCTAATTTCTTGTTCTGTTAAAGGTGCATCAAGCTCCACCACCTCCTCATTGCTAAGCTTATTAAGGGGGATCTCCTGAAAGAAACTGTCATACTCATCCTTTGAGGGATTACATTCAGAGGAATAGAGTGGAATAAATTATAGAAGGCTCCAAATGCATCACCTATTTCCCTCATACCCCTTACAATTTCCCCTTGTTCATTATAAACTTGGCTTATGGTTTTCGCAGACTCCTTTCTTTTAATTTTCCAGGCTAAATTCTTCCCTGCTCTGTCGCCATCAAAATACTGTCCTGCACTCGAGAATAGAATTGTTATCTCTAGCTGAGCACTTTACAGGGTATTGAGATTCCATTTTAACTTTTGCAATATCTCATATAGAGCAGCTGTGTAATGTAACATGTGTGCCCTCTCACACTATTCAATTTTGGTTCTAAGAAATTCCAGTTCCCCAGTGACATTGCACCTCTCCCATGAGGCAAAAGCAATGGATTGCCCTCTCACATATGCTTTCAAAGCTTCTCAGCATGTGCAGTGTGAAGTGTCCCCTCTGCAATTAAAATATAAAAACTCTTGTATACTCTCCCCCATATGTGTAAGGTAATCCTGATTTTTCAGCAGCTGTGAGTCCAATCTCCATGCTTTAGAGCCTACTGAAGAGCCTGTGCTTCGAATAGTAACATAGTGTGATGCATGATCGGAGATCATAATCGGCAAATAGCCTGCTTCCCCCAGGTAGGCAACCAAAAGACTAGACAACAATATCCTATTGATTCAGGCATGAGTTGTGGGCATGTGAGTAAAAACTATCTTGTCACCCAGAAGGATTTAGACAACGCTAGGCATCTACCAAATTGAAATCAGTTTATAATGCTTCCAGAGCCTTGGCATTGTGGGATTTAGTCATAGGGACTTTGTTTGATCGATCTAGAATTGCGTCAGTTACACAATTATAGTCCCCCCCAGTAGCCAGGGCCCTCCCAGCAGGACATGTCCAATGCTAACTTCTGAAAGAAGCCAGGGTTGTCAACATTGGGGGCATATACTGAGCCAATCAACACTATCCCTCTACCCAGAATCTCCACTCTGGCTAATGCATAGCAGCCAAATTGATCCACCAAGGAGTCTAAAAGCTGCACTGGGGAACCCATAGGGATCGATATAGAGGCCCCCCTTGCTTTAGAGGAGAATGTTGATGACACTCAAGTACCGCCCATAAATGCAGCAGTTTTTAGAGATTCAGGATGGGAGAAGTGTGTCTCTTTTATGAGAACTATTCTACCCTTGATTCTGCGTACCTCTGTCATGACCCTTTTGTGCTTAATAATGGATTTTAAACCATTGATATTCTATGACAGGCATTTAACATCATCTCCCATCATGAAACATCCTTTCAATATGTGATTTAAGTCTGGTATATAGCTTGCAAACATCCACACTCTTTTTCCCCAATGACCTAGCTCCTTCCCTCCCACTCTCCAATTGGATAGCTAACATCCCCAGCAATAAACCCCAATTCTGTGACCAGGTCAAATTATCAAGCATTTTAACCACAACAAAGAACTCCAGGCCATCATCCACCAAGGACAGCAATTTAAGGTGGAACCAGGGTGGGGCTCCTACTCCTCTCACAAGTGTAAGGGCCATGTAGTGCCTGACTTTATATGCCAAGTGAAACTCCCCCCATATCTTCTAATACCTCTCTCCCCCCTTACAAACAGTATTCCTTTGAATCGGTCCAATTAGAGCTAAGTAACTCCCCCTTGTGGGTATAGACCAGCCAGAAATCACACTACAAACATTAGGCAGCAGTATAACTCCATGCCGATATTTATAGCCTTATTGTTGTAGTAGGGGGTGATGGCCCTCAGGACAGGCATATAACAAACACATTGAACAGCTGAATAACAAAGAAGCAGTACCTCTCACAACAACAGTTGGTGAGACATAGAGATACTGTCACTTAGACATTGACCAGTTAGGAGAGCTGACCCAGATCCCATTCTCCAAAGGGTTAAAACAAACAGTATATTCTCCTCCTCCTCATTTCACCTAAGGCGTTGGGGGGGGTGAATGTTCCAAATGAAAAAAACAAGTGTCCCAGGGATGTCACACAAAGAGGTATGAAATCTCCTGCTGGTACCCAGGTCTCAAGACTCGGTCAGGGGTATATACTATGGCAAGAAAGTCCTGTTGTTAATGTTCCATTAAGCTGGTCTCACATCATCGCAGCCAATGGCATAGATCCAGTGAGGAGGAAATAAGAGACCCAGGGTATTATACAAGTGACCCAATAATAGAAGCAAAATAGAAATAAAAAAAAAATAGATTGTCATAGCAGCTTCCAAATTATATTCTAAGTGGTACACACTTCATTCTACATTAAGTTGCAGTCCAGTTCTCCTGTTCTCCTCCTCCTCAAGCCATCTTTCCACCATTTTGTGGCACATGAAGAATCGAGGACTCTGTCCTGGTCTGTCCACTTGCAACCTTGCTGGATATGCCAAAGAAGATTTCCACCCTAGCCGGTACAGTTTATTTTTAACTGGGTTAAACTTCTGCCTTTTCACCTGCAACTCCTGACTATAATTCCGATATATGTGTACAATAGCACTTTTGACTTTTATGGGGCCCAAATCTCTAGCTTTCTGCAGCACAATCTCCTTATCCTGAAACCGCAAGTATTTTATAAGACAGTGGAGGGGGCGATCTCTGGGTTTTGGTGTTGGGCCTACCTTATGGGCCCTCTCAATTTCAAAACTCTCAGCCTCCTCTCCCAGGCCCAGTTTCTTGATGACCCATCTATGAATCTCAATGTTTGGATTCCTCCTCTCCAACCCCTCAGGCAGTTCTATGATCTGGATATTGGATCTACGGGAATGATTCTCATGGTCATCTAAATGCTCTTTTAGGTCTGCAATCATTGATAAGAGGCCATTTCGCTCTACTAAAGCTCCGGTATATGCATCCTCTATGTCACTCATTCTGCATTCCAACTTGCAGATTTGGTAAGTATGAGTAGCGGTTGTCTTTGTTAAACTAGTAACCACATATTGCAGATGTGAGAACTGAGTGTTCAAATTTTGAAAGCCAGCTTTCATGTTGCTCCGCATTTGTGCTAGTGTTTCGGGGACCTCAGCTAGCATTTTAGTTAGTTCCATCACAGCACCTTCACTTTACACAGTGCCTGTACTTGTGGATGGTGAAAAAGGCCCCGAGCGACATAGTTCACTTTCACTTTTTTTGGCCAATGTTTTAGCCCCAAATTGCAACTTCACCTGCCAATTTTTAGATTTTCTAGAAGCCAACAGGGTAAAAAAGGTGAAGATCACCCATCAGATGCCACTTTAACAGTTATTCAGCTGAATTTTAGAGTTTTGAGCCGTCACCCCAGGGAGCCATGTTACTAAGCGTCCTCCATGCCTGCTGGCTAGCCACGCCCCTAGTTTACACTTATTAATGAAGCAAAAATAATTACTTGGTGGTCCTAAATGTAGTGAAGGAGTACTCCATAGGAGGCAATGAGTCAGACCTTTCTATAAATACTGAATCCAACAAGAAGGAAGCCTGAGAGTTTGTATTATTGACTCTAGTAACCTCCTGAATTAGCAGTATGAACCCCAGATCAGTTGTTACATTACATAGATGGTTAACCTCAGGCTAATATAACCAGTTTTAAAGTAAAATTACATGGCAAAACCATTTCACATGAAGACCTAATGGGATACATGTGCTTCTAAATAACTTTTTAGTAGTAATGTTAATAATTTTGGAGGCAACAGATAGATCAACAGCCAACAAGACAAGTATTTAACCTTAGTATGTTAAACCATTTGGGATTTATTGCATGCTAATATCTTCCACACTGTATAATCTGGCAGTGTACATTAAGATCCACCCATTCCTCTCTCTACACCAGTTTTTATATCAAAGAATAGTTACTATGCGACAAGTGGCTGCACTCAAGAACCAAGACTCAATGAATGTAGTAAAATTTTTATGATAAGTAATCAACCATTCCCTTATTGCCTCTTCCTTGGGAATTAGGCTGCATACATTAGATTGAATGAATGTTAAGCTGACAAACATTAAAATATCATCTTATAGGTTAGAAGAGTTTGGGCCCAGATTTGGTCAGATGTCTTCATAGATCAATATTCAGATGAATAGATAAAACCCTACAATAAAGAAAAAAATATATATTTTTAGAAACATTAAGATATCTTGCAACTTTAAGATATCTTCCAACCATGTGGTTTCAACAGGCTCTGGCTTCTCTGACTCAGCTTTGTTTGGGCTGAATTTCTGTTAGCTTGGATCAGTCTGTAAGTGGGTGTGACTGGATTTTCAGTTGCTGTGGGTATTTAAGGGCAGGTTTCAGTTAATTTCACTGACTTTGTGTTTGGTTTCAGCAGACTCTGGCTTCTCTGACTTAGTTTTGTTTGGGCTGAATTTCTGTTAGCTTGGAGCAATTTGTAAGTAGGTTTAGCTGGACTACCCACTACTTGGGAACTTCTTGGCGGATTGTTCTTGGACACAGCCTGCAGGGTTAATGGGGCTGGACTGGTACAATTAGCATAAATAATACTATATTATCTTTTCTTTCATAAATAGGTAGTGCTAGCCATGGGTAGGATTGTGGGATGCAATGGTTATGCGGTAGCGGTATGGATGAACATATTGTGGAGGCTGGGAGGGTGTCCAATCTGCCACAGGCTGAGGAGGCTTGAGGATGAGGTGCAGTGGCATGGTAGAGATTTGGAGAGGATAAGGGAAGGGGGGATTCTAGGACAGATGGGCATTCACTAGGGAGTAATATGAAGACACCACTTGGGAGGAACATTGGGTCAAGGGAAGGGCTGGGGGATGTGTAGGAGCAAACTGGACAGGAGGCCTAACAATTGAGGGTGGACTCGAGTTGGGCCAAGCAACGGGGGGAACTCAAGTCAGGAGGGGGAGAACAATGCATAGCAGGACAGAGGGGAGTAGGAAATAGGTTTGCTGTACTATTGACGCTGGTGGGGGAGGAAGAGAAGGAAGGCAGGCTCCAGGAGGGGGCAGGAGAGAAAACAGGAGGAGATTGCACAAGGGACAATACTCAGAAAGAGGAGGGGAAGAGGATCAGTACTGGTGGAGCGGGTGAGAGGGTCATTGCAGAGGTGAGGGAGGAGAACAGGGCAGATGGGGAGCAGGAGGATAGCGAGCAAGCAGTGAAGTGGAGGGCATAGATCAGGGGTAGAAAGGGGGGAACTGCTGGGGCAAACAACAAAGCTTCTAATATGGGGGACTGTAGAAATGGGAACCTGGGAAGACGGTGGGGATGAGAGTGAGGAATGAAGAAGGGGTTGTATTGGTATTGGGGGACTCCATACTTAAGGGGATCAGATGGGGCGGAAACGGGGAATGGCATAGTTGCATATGGGTGGAGTCCATACCGGGATTAAGGGCAGACCAGCTGGGGCAGTTAATTCTAAAGTGTGAAAGGAGGGGTAGGAAGAAACCGCATATTTTATTTTTTTTTTTAATTTAGTTTTTGTTGACCGGGTAAGTGCACTAGACAAATCTTGCCTATTTTCAGGCACGACCCGGGGAAGGGGATACAGATGAATGCCAACTGACCTTGAACCAGATTAAGCTCTTGGTGGTGGTATTTTTAGTGAATGAGGGAAATTTGGCCAGGACACCAGGGAAATTCTCCTACTCTTTTCAATAAGTGCCATGGGATCTTTAACATCCACCTGAACTACCACCAATCCAGGCAGATGGGACCTCAGTTTAACGTCTCATCTGAAAGACAGCACTTCAGAAGTGCAGCACCCCTCTCATGCTGCACTACAGTGTCAGTACTGGGATATTAATCCAAGTGACAGTTGTGGGAACTAAATCCACAGCTCTCTGATCTCCTGGCCTCAAAGGTGAGTGTGCTACCTACTGAGCCACTGACACTGATGTCAATATAGTGGTGCATGTGGGGATGAATGACCTGGTGGAGGAGATGGTGGAGGTAGTGTGGGAGAGGTTTGAGGGTTTGGGAAGGCTGTGTGAGGTGATGGAGAGTTGGTGGTTTTCTCAGAGGTGCTTCCAGTACCCTGTGTAAGTACAGTGAGGAAAGGGAGGATTTTGGAGTTCAACACATGGTTTGGGGAGTGGTGTCAATACAAGGAGTATGGGGTAGTAGGTGGATGGGGTAGAACCAAGGACAATAACAATCTATATGCAGAGGATAGCCTGAACTTGAGTGAGATGGGGAAGGGGATAATAAAGCAAAAGTTAGAGGGGTATATAGCAACAAAGGTGGATTTAAACTAGGTGGGAGAGTGGCAAGTGGACTGCTGGTAGGCTGGGATCCCAAAGAGAGGAGCCAAGCAAGCTTACCCCCCAAGCTAGCAGGGAAGGATTTGGGGGAGTTGCACAGTGGGGAATAGGAGGGAGGAAAAGCATGGAAAGGAAGGGAAGGGAAGGGAAGGGAAGGGAAGGGGACAGGATGGATTATGATCTCACTGAATGTGAGAAGCTTAGGTAACAAATCAGCTGAGTTACAGGTGCCCTTGGCATTGAGGAGGGTGGATATTTGAGCCATCACAGAAGCATGGGCCACCGAGTACCAGGACTGGGATCTGGGAATCCCAGGGTATAAATTGTAGAGGAAGGACCATAGGGTGGGGATGGGGGGTGGCAATCTATGTGAGGGGCAGTATCAAATGTACAAGGGAACAGGGGGAGGAAAGGAGAATGGAGGTAATTTGGATGCAGCTCCTGGACTTCAAGGGTATGAAGCTGAAGTTCGGGGTGGTGTAAAGGCCACTGTCCCAGGCAGACGAGAGGGACAGGGAGTTAGCAGAACAAATCAGGAGGATATGTAGGAAGGGGAATGTGGTCATTGTGTGGGACTTCATTCTGCCAGGGGTTGACTGGAGCACTCCAGTCACCTTCAGTGTTAGGGAGCAGGTGCTGCTGGATGCAATCCAGGAAGGACTCCTGACACAGCTGGTCACTGGACCTACTAGGCTAAGCAACACACTAGATGTGGTACTGTCGAATGGTGAGGCAGTGAGGGGAATAAGGGTGGAAGGCCCTCTAGCTGATAGCGATCACAAAAAGGTATAGTTTACTATCATGAAGGGACACACTAACAAAGGTGGTGGACTTCAGCAGGGTGGACTGCAGGAGGATGCTGGAGATGCTGAAAGGGAAACTTGAGGGCATAGGTCCAGGGATGGAAGCAGAGCAGAACTGGGACATTAATAAATGGGGTATTACAGAGGCAACGGAAGCTTGCACCAAGTTACAGAATTAGAGGAGCAGAGAAATAAAATCATGCTGGTTGAACAGTGAGGTGATGGAGGGGGTGAGGGCAAAGAGAGCTGTGTTCCAGAGATTCAGAAGGATGGGAAAGGAGAAGGACAGGGAGAAGTATGCAAGATGGTCCAAAGAAGTGACCAAGAGGGCACAGGGAATTAAGGGGTAAAGAAATGCTTTTTCTGATATGTCAGAGAGAAAAGGAAGTGCAGGGATAACATAGTGAGGATAAAAAGGGGTGGGCAGAAAAGGGAGAGGAACAAGAGGAAGCACTAAATGAATACTTTTTCTCAGTGTTCATGTAGGAGAAGGGGGAACCACTACCACCTTGGACTGGGAGGGTGCAGGGAAGAGGTTATGGATGGAATGATTGAAGGAAGTAGAGTATTGGAGGGACTGAGGGCACTAATAGTGGATAATGCACCAGGGCTGGAGGGTATCCACCCTAGAGTGCTGAGGGAGATGGTAGAGGTGCTGGCTGAACTGCTTGCAGATCTGTTCAACAACTCCTTGGATATGGGATGTGTGCCTCAGCACTGGAGGATGGCCCATGTGGTGCCGGTACACAAGAAGAGCCCAAATAACAAACTGGGCAATTATCAGCAGGTCAGTCTCACTTCCATAGTGGGCAAGCTTATGGAGATGATACTGAAGGAGAGGCTGGTGTCATTTCTAAAGGACAACTACCTCGAGGATGTGAGGCAGCATAGGTTAGTATCGAGGAAGTCCTGTCAAACTAACCTAATACAGTATTATAACTGGGTAACAAGAGAGCTGGATAGAGCCATGCAGTGGATGTCCTCTACTTGGATTTCAGCAAGGCCTTTGATTCAGTATCTCATGGGCAGCTTGGGGGGGCTATCTGACATGGGAGTGGGGGTGAAGTTGGCAAACTGGATTACAAATTGGCTGAGAGGGAGGCTACAACATGTGGTGGTGGAGGGGGATTCTCAATACCTAGACCAGTGATGAGTGGGATGCTCCGGGGCTCTTTGCTTGGCACAGTGCTATTTGGGCTCTTCATCTCACACATCACGCATGAAGTAGTGAGCAGGGCAAGTCTATTTGCAGACAATACCGAAATGGGTGCAATAGTGGACAAGAAGGAGGAGGGATGGAAGCAACTGCAGGGGACCTAACCAAACTGGAGGAGTGGTTGGAGAGGTGGCAGCTGGGGTTCAGTGCAAAGAAGTGCAAGGTTATGTACTTCGGGGCAGAGAACTCAAGGAGAGAATACTGGTTGGGGGGAGGGTGAAGCTGGGGATCACTGAGGAGGAGAAGGACCCAGGGGGTGATGGTAACAGGGAGTATGAACGGTTCTGCCCAATGCAGGAAAGAGGCAGTGAAGGCAAACAAGTTGCTGGGGTGTATAGGGAGTGGGTTCTCATCCAGGCAGAGGGAGGTGATCTTTGCCCTCTAAAGGTCACTGGTCAGGCTGCACTTGGAGTACTGTGTGCAGTTCTGTAGGCCATACCTGAGGTGGGATATCAAGCTAATGGAGGGAGTGGAGTGGAGTGCAATGAGGATGATACAGGGAATGGAGAGGAGAGACTATGAGAACATGCTGGGGGAATGGAATATGTACAGTCTGGAGGAGAGCAGGGATGGGGGGACATGATCGTAACTTTCAAGTATCTGAGTGGAATCAACAAGGATGGAGCTGATGGGGGTTTTAAACTGAGGAAAGGAATGGAAGGGCACTAGAGGGTAAGGGCTAAGAATAGAGGGGGAAGATTTAAGAGGGAGATGAGGAGGCTTTACTTCACAGAGCGAGTGATGTCAAAGTGGAACACCCTACCTGAGAGAGTGATATCATGCAAAACTGAGAGTAGCTTTAAAAGGGCATGGACGGAGAACAGGGGAGAGTATGGATGGGTGAGGCTGAGAACGCTGAGGGTGAACAAAAATGGTGGTGGGTAAGGTAGCCTGTAACTTAGGGGTGCTAGCTGCACACTCAAGCAGATGTTGATAGACCAGGAGGTCTGTTTCTGCTTGCACATTCGTATGTTGGTACGTATGTTCATTTTAGATATAAATTAGTTCTTGATTATACTGCTAGAGTCTGGAGTAGAATAAGATTTTTTAACATTTGAAATTAAGGTTCCAATCTACAGTGGCACCCCAGATATGCCTCAATCATGCACATCAGGGGTGCATGGACTGCATCCTCAGGAGCCAGCATGTTTGGCAGATCCCGTGATCCCCAGCCCACAGGGGCTGTGCACAGATTGCCATACAAAGTGGTCAGGTTTTATAAGAAGGAGGTGCTGTGTAGGAACAGGGGCATACAATTAGATGCCTGACTCTGCTTAGTAGAGTTTTCCTAACTCCACACAGTGCTAGAGCAGATGGAAAATGCATCCTGATCAGAAACAGTTCATTTAAACAAATCTCACTGCCTGGTGCTGGTACCCAATCCACTGTAGAGGCTCTGAGGTCTAGAGGCTGGTGAAAGGGGACAATTGGGCTCTGATGACCTTCTTATAGCTGTTTGGATGGGTTGCATAACCATTACTGCTGACCTTAAGCTTAAGATAGTGTAGTCTTTGTCCACTCAGCTAGCAGCCCTCTGGAACATGGAGTGTCTTTTGTCTGCCTCTGACCTGGTCATATATCAAGAAGTACTGACAGCAAGATATTAGGTGTAGAAGGTGCAGAGACACACACACACACACACACACACACACACACACACACACACACACACACACACACAATGTAGATGTGCGGTGGTCTCCACATGTGTGGAGTGTTGCCTCTATGCATCAAACAGTCATGCAAGCACCCCTCCATGGTGCAGTTCTCTGTGTGAATCAGGTGCTTAGGCTAGTTTTTCTATGAACTTGAAAACAAATTACATTTAGTATCACTCGGAAACTCAGCTCCTTTGCTACCAAACTCTCTGTACAGTGACCAGATCTTATTAGCAATTCCTAGATCTTACTGGCCATTTAGAGTATATTTCAGAACTTCCTTTAAGAGTGGAAGGAGGAATAAAAGGAATTCCAGCTCCACTACATACAGCAAGGCTCTTACACCATGAAGGAGTTTCAATACTGCAGTGCTTTAGAGTAAGAATGGAATAACCGTTCTGTTACTCATACAGTAATTCTGTCTAAGCAATAACTAAGAGAGATTAAAGTTTATACATTTTAAAACAAGAAAAGCAGAAATGTAATAACTTACCACTCTAGGATCCTATCAAACAACCCCCCACCAAGGCAACAGAGACTACTACACATGCACACTTACTGAAAGAGATAAATACATAAACAAAAAGTGAGCACCCACTAGCCTTTACAACAATGTTGGAATAAGTAAAATGTGCAAAACGTCCCTAAGATAATCAAGATGGAGTTTCCAGCCACAGCTGCCCTCTGTTTTTAAATTTGCTGCAAACTCCACTCGGCTCCTTGTAACTCTGAGGAGGGATGCTTGAAGCAGGTTGAGTTTTAAGTAAGGAGTTCTTACCCACTCCTGATCAGCTGATCTTCCTCAACAGCATGCTGGCTGCAGAAACAAATCCAACATGTACACATTCTTACCACAGCACAGGGCAGAGTCTCAGTTTACTGCAGGCACGTTGGTGAAGCACACTGAACTGTGTAGTAGCAGTAGCAGGTCTTGACTCAAGCCTCGCACCACAAGCTTCTCAAGCAAGGGGCTCCACCTCCTTCAAATCAGCAGATCCTACTTGAGAACAGCATTAGCAATGTAGCATGTTGGCTGGGGAAAAACAAAAAGGTGCAGACTTGCCTCAGCACAGCACAAAGTCCCAGTTTACTGCAGGTAAGTTAGCAAAACACAATGAATTCAGCAGCAGCAGCAGCAGATCTTGACTAGTGACTATAAGTCCCACCACCTCATGATCAGCTGGTGCTTCTCAGAATAAGCGTCAGCAAGCATGCTGGTTAGGGCAAAAGCAAAGATGTACACTGCTTTATCTCAGCACTGCACAAAGTCTCAGTTACTGAAGGCAATTTTGGGAAACACACTGAGTCAAGCAGCAGTAGCTGATAATGACTGGGGACTTAGGAGCACAGGCTTTTCTAGTAAGGAGCTCTGTTCCTCCTAATCAGCAAGTCATTCACAGGAACAGGATGGATAATGCTGTTGTATGCTGACTTGGGCAAAAACAAAGCTGTACCAGTGTTACTGCAGAGATGCACAATGTTCCAACGTACTGCAGGCTAGCTGGTGAAGCACATTCAAATCATCATCAGCAGCAGCAGCTTGTTTCAGGACTTGGATTCATAGGCTTTTCAAGAAGGGAGACCTGACCACACTCAGTCAACTGGTCTAGTTGGAGTTTTTTGAGTGCTGTAAATAGGATTAAAAATAGTGTTGAATGCATTGAAAAGGCTTTATAAAATGCCAGCGGTGAACTGGCTATGATTCAAACCCTTCAAGGCAGAATTGGTTAACCATAGTAGAGAGGAGATGATGGAATGGGATAAATGCATGGGGCAGAGAAAAGAGGAAGAGTCAAAAAAGGAGGACATGTAGGTGACCACAAGTTTTTCCTGCACTTTGGCAGAAGCAGAGATGATAAAGGGGGGTTCTCTTGGGGAAAAGGTGCTACCCCCTTTGAAGAGAGAGACAGAGAGCTTTGGAATGATTTCATGCCCCAAGTACTTTACTGAGGAGAAAGAAAAGTTTAGGAGGGAGAAGACAGGGATGCAAATAGCAGGAGAGAAGAGGCACACAATATTTGGGTCAAGATTACTAAGTCGTCTCACTTGGAAGAATTGAGGGCTTGCATAATGGACAGTGTACCTGCTTAGGAGACAAAAGATAAGGTGAATAGGGAGGAGGAGGAGGGAGGGAGGAGAGAAGGGGTATCAAGGGGATTACAAGAAGAGGAGGGGACAGGGGAAGTGGAGGGAGTAGTGACAGAGCACAAGAGGTAAAGTACTGACTGAAGTTGGAGTTGAAGGGTTAGAGATAGGGGAGCTCTCTGGCTTGAAGATCAGGGTGGTAGACTGGAGTTAATTAAAAATGGAGGAAAAGTGCTGGATCAGAGGGATGAAAGGCAACAAAAGTGAGTGGGACAGGAAGAAGGGGAGAATGAAGGTGGGGAGAAGTAGTGAGAGAGCACAGAAGGTAAAGTATTGATTGAAGCAGAGGTAACCTTTGAAAAGTCAATGATACGAGAACCCTTCTCCTTGAGGACAACAGGAGAATACTTTTTTTGTGGAGGTGGTGGTGAAAAAAATGATCTAAACAACTTTCCAGAGTTTAAAGTGGTACTTGTATTTTTTCTGGAGGGTTCAGGTGTACTAGATTTTACTCCAGGAATAGCCTTCATATTTGCATTACAGTATTGTTTGGACTACTGGTCACTGCAAAAAAAACTACTATATGTTAGGCATCAGTTAGGGTTGAAGCAAAAGAAGGGAAATGTGAAATCACATGATTCTTACTAAGCATTATGTGGTGTTTTTCTGGGCTTGAAGGATTTCTTAATGCAGTGTTGGCATTACCCTATCACCACCTATACCCAGAAAACAAGGAAGCTAATGGGAGAGTGAGGTCTGCGGCTCAGAAAAGCATCAGAGAGCGCAAATAAAAACACAACCAAGTATTATAGTTCATAAAACACGTCTTCCAGGGCTTTCAAAAAGATTTTTATTGACATGGAGAAACCAGAAACGGCATATTAAAGTGTTCTAAAGAAGTGGTCAGTATACTTTAAGATCGTCAAACACTGATTAATATTGACAGATATGCCATTGACTGGTGGTGCCACTTTCATGCAATAAAAGAAACTTCAAAAATATACCAGTGAGTGGGTCAGTTTCTCCACTGTGTTTGGGGTTACATGAGGGTTTATGTTGTGGATCCTTCCCATTTCTGTTTTGTATTCCAGGTTGGACACACTGCTACAGGTAAGTTATTACTCTAAATTCAGCACTGTCTTACAAATCATGTAAATTTTCATACCCCAATGCTTTGAGAGATGGTTGCCAAAGTTATGTACCTACTCCACCAGTCATGGCAATTTAATATACACTGTTTTTTTGGCATTGATTTTTGCTATACGCACTATATCTTCATTTAATTTAGTCACTTTGTCTAGTATGGACTCTACCCTGTTCTTCCGGTCATTGTAACAGTACCAACTACGAATTTTGTAATTCACCTTTTGCACAACTCTTGTTATTAGTATTATTACATTTATCAAACCTTATTGTACTATGCACCTTTCACCACCATCCCCCAGGATGCATCTGAAAACAAGGAACTTCCAGTTCAATAAATCTTCTCATTTAAAATCACTCAATCAATCAATAATTGACAATGCTATACTGAGAAGTTATTCAATACCTTAGGAACACCACAGCATATGTTTACCAAGAGTTGGAGACATTTAACCTAAGATATTTTTTCCATACCTTTGAAGTTTTATGGTTCAAACCTTACTAATGACTAGACTTGTTTTATTGTAATTAAAAGCCATTCTTCTTCAAAATGATACCTTTTTTAATCTATTTTATTTATTTTTATTTATTTATTTAAACATCAGTTTAACAACCTTTGAGCCAGAGGCTCATTTACAAAGGTACCTCGTCACATAGAGGACAAACATACATTAGAACAATAAACAACAGTTAATACAGATTAAGGCAAGTTCAAAAATACATAAGTATAAGGCGAGGTCTGGAGGGGACGGTTAGAATGGAGAGGGATGGGGAGGAAAGAAGAGAGGTAGGGAGGAAGTTCAGGGGAGAAGGGAAGCAGGAGCGAGGCGGGGGTGGGAGTGCTGCTCAACGAGCATTGTCAAGACTATTTTTTTTTTATGTCTTCACCCCCCCCACTTCAACTTCTCAGCAGCAACACCTGTGTGAATTGAGCAGGTGGTTTCTGAGGCTGAGTTTAAAGCTTGCTAGTGTGGGAGAGTCAGAGATACTGGTAGGGAGTGAATTATACCAGGTAGGGGCTCTGTAGAGGAATGCCCTTTGGCCTTGTGAGGTCCTAGCCCTTGGTATGAACAGGGATGTTTTGGACAAGCTGCGGGTGTTCACCGCTGGTGCAAGTACTGCTTAATAGAGCTAGTTAGCTTCAGGTGGAGATAGGCCATGCAGTGCTTTAAATGTGAGCAGGCAGGTTTGATACATGAGCAGCTCATCCAGGTTGAGTAGGGTAGACAAGGCATACAGCTGTCATGTATGCGTTTGTCTAGGTGCACCAGTGATAAGTCTGCAGGCTTTGTTAAGTGTAAGGTGGACCTTGCTGAGCGCTGTCTGATCAGCTGATCCATAGACCGGGAGGCCATAGTCGATGAGGGATAAGACAGAAGAGGTGACAGCCAGGTGGAGGGCATCCACAGGGAGACATTTTTTGTGCCGGAAGAGAATGCCCAGCCACCGGTTTGCGTCAGTGTTCAAGGCGGAGATATGGTCATGGAAGGAGAGGGCAGGGTCAAAGACAATTCCCAGGTATTTATAGGACTGCACAGGTTCAATGGGCATTTTGAGTGTGGAAAGAACAGTGAGGGGAAATCTGCTGTGCTTGTTTTGGGGGTGGGAGAAGAGCATCGTTTTTGTTTTCTTTATGTTGATTATGAGTCGATGCTCAGAGAACCAGGTTTCGTCGGAATCAAAAGCAAGTTGGAGAGAGCTTTGAAGTCGAGAGCTACTATCAGCGGCAAGGAGTACAGCATCATCAGCATAAAGCAGGATCTTGCCCTTGCAGGCACTGGGTAGCGAGTTGAGGAAAAGGGAGAAGAGTAAAGGTCCAAGAATAGACCCCTGAGGGACTCCAGAGCGAATAGGGCAGGCACTGGAGAGGTTTCCATTAATCTGACCAGCTAACCCTCTGATCAGCTGAACCCTCGCTCTCAATGCCCCCCATTCCTGTTCAGGGCTGTCTCCTCCAGATATACACTTAAACTACTTTGGAGCCTCCTCAACAAAGGTAGTGCTGGTAGTGATGGCCTCTCCCCTTGATTCCTCAAAATAGTGGCTCCAGAAATTGCCGAACTCCTCACAGAGATCTTCAATCTTTCCCTTGCCACAACCCAAATTCCCTGCATATAGAAACAAGCTAGGGTTGTCCCTGTTTTCAAATCTGGTGGCCCTACTGATATGGACAACTATTGCCCCATATCCATGCTCTCCCCCTCAGCAAACTACTTGAAAAGACTGTCCACCACCACCAGATAACTGAAATTGTTACAAAATATTACCTTCTCTGTCCCCAACAACATCATTTCAGGAAAGTCCACAGTACCACCCAGTTCTGGCCTGGTTTTCTGATTATGTCTTCCGCTAAATGGATGATGTGATGTTCACCGAAGCTGCCTTCATGGATGTCTTCAAGGCATTTGACTTGATTAACCACAACATTCTCCTTAGCAAACTCTGTTGCTTTTTATTGTCCCTGGCCACCACAGTCTGGTTTAAAAACTACCTATCTGAATGCACTCAACTTGTCACCATGGGTGGAGCTACCTCCACTGTCCTACCTGTTTCCAGTGGTCTACCTCAGGAATCCATCCTGGGGCCTATTCTTTTCTACCTGTTCATAAACTCTATCCCCCATGACAGTCTCTTCTGCCAAGCCCTTCTTTATGCATACAATCTAATCTTCTATATGAGTGATAAAACCCTGTCCAATCATTCAACATGTCTTACCTTCAACTACCTCCAAGCCCATGAATGGTTCACTACTAACCAACTGCTTCTTAATACAAAAAAAAGACACAAACCATGCTCTTTGGCTCAAAACCCAGGTTAGTCAAAATCACCCAAACCCATAGCACTTTTATTTTATTTATTTATTTATGACTTTGATAATCAGGTGAGTGCACTGATCCCAGGGACCGTTCTCAGGCACGACCCATACTATAACACATGGTGCAGGGTGACAGTGGAGTACAAGGTAACAGTAATACACATGAAACAGTTTTGATACAAGCAACAATAGTAAACACAATATACAGGTTTGATGCATAGGTCCATTTGAGAACAGTGAATACAAGGTTTCAATAGCGGACATGAGGAGACTTGGTACAAAACAAACAAATCGTAGGCACAGTGTACAGTGTGTGACTGCATCGTCCAGTGAGTAAGTAATACACAGAATACTCAGTAAAAAAAGAAAAAAAAATCCTTTCTCCCAACAGCATACCACTAGAGACAGTCCACTCCTTTAAATACCTGCCCTTACTTTCACCAATCATATAGATGTCCTCATATGCTGCATAGACCAGAAACTGGATGTCAGTTACCACCTCATCAGGCCTATCACTCCAGATGCCAGGCTTGCTATTGCCCAATGCAACCCTCCTCCTATTACTAGATTACTGTGCCCCTATTGTCACCCTTACCTCCTCCACAAACCTGGCTCGGCTAAAGACCACCTATAATAATATCTGTCGATTTGTCCTCTTGGCCCCATATGCCACTCTCCACTGCTCTCTATATTAGAACCTTGATTGACTCCCCCCACCAGCTAGACATAACTATCTCCTGGCCAGCACCATCAAACAGGCCATCCAAAATTGAGCTCATTTCCCAATCTGCTCCCTACTCTGGCCTAAAGTGTTTCACCAGGAGCTCTACTCCACTGCTGGCCACATGCTTGACTGTCCCCAAGTCTTCACTTGCATGGGCAAGCCGGCCTTCTCATCTGTGGCTCCCTCCCTGTGGAATAGCTTGCCTCCTTCACTTAGAACTGTTGACTCACCGGGGCTTTTCTTTTCTAAGATTGCACCTTCTGTCCTCAGCCACATGCTCCTGCTCCCTTGACTGAGTCTAATCTGCCTTACTTACCTCCCCTACCCATTTATAACTTGCCTGCCACGTCCAGTATCTCTTATTGTACTTATTTACTGTGCTGCAATTTTGAATGGATCTTTGTAAATGTCTTGTAATTTTGCAATGTTACTTTACATTGTCTACTGATGTCTTTGTACCTGTACCTATAGTATTCATATACCATTCTCAAAGACCCGGGTCATGCCTGAAAATGGTTCTTTGACCAGCACACCCACCCGGTAATCAAATAAATAAATACATAAATCATTTATATTCCTCACCTTCAGCATCAACCTGATGGCCCCCAGCCTTATCACTGACCTTCTCATGGACATAATGGTTATCCACAATGTGTGCTGAACCCCTATAGGTGGGTTGTCTGCCATGCTGGTTGTGTGAGAGCCTGTGGGTGTGCTGGCAAGGAGCAACCATGCATCCATTTTCCTCCAGATTTTCTCCCCTGAGCTGGAGTGTCTGGATGTGTGCACCAGCACATCATGCTCCAGCCCTCCCTCATGCTAGCGTGTCCTGCTGCTGCACTACTACCAGATCTTTGCCACGTGGCAGTCCCTGCACTGCAAACTACTGTCCTCCCTCCCCAAGGAGGGAGAGTTGCCACCGTGTTCAGTCCTTGTTCTCTCCACCAGCTAACTGAGCAACCCTGTCTGTTCCAAGTTTGGGTCACCAGTTTGGAGAGTGGAAATGTAACCACTTCTCCACAGGGCCTACCCACAATATGATACGCTGTCAAGTAAGCATACTGCTTTGTTGAAAATGAAGCATTTAGAGGGCATTGTCATTATTTTTAATGGTAAATAGTCCCTTTTGTACAGTTGCAGCCCATGCCTTACCCTGCCCTTATGCCAAGCTTTCCCTTGAATCCAGTTATACCACTTCTCTAAGCCAATCTCTAGGATAACCATCAGTCTAGTCAGACCATGATGCTCTGTGGCCCTTCTTTATTGCCCCTGCCCCTTTGTAATGTAGTCCTCCCTCACCCTATCCCCATGCCAACAAGTCTCTGGCATCTAGTTTCATCCCCCCCTCCACTAACTCTGACCTAGTAAATCAGTCCCTGGAATGCAATAGCACACCATCTCACAAACTCTGCCCAAATGCAATCAGTCCTTGGAATCTAGTGACAACTGGTCCCTCACCCAGCTTCTATAAAACGGCAGTCCTGGCATCCAGTAATACCACCTCCCAACCCTTCCTCAATCCAATCATTCCTTTGGTCCTGTGACAGCCCTCCTATACTCTGCCTCTATGCCAAGCACTCAGTGTCTTCTAGGGCCACCATCTTCCACCCTCTTTCTCATTTCAAGCATCCCTGGAGTTCATTAGATGCTCTTTCCACACCTTTCAGCAATCCAGGTATTCCTAGCATCCAGTGGCACCTCCGCACTCAGACACCAGTCAATTAAAACCCTTTCCCCACCTCCCTTGCTGGCCACTATCTAAAAATTGTAATAAAGTACAACTGTAATTCTTAAATCATTTGTTTACAATTACATTTTCCAGATGGCACTCAGCTACCAAGGTGAGAGGAGGTGGTTGCCTGCCATCATCTTGGGTTATCCAGAAGTACTAATGATGGGGGTTGCTTGCTGCCAGAAGGAGGGCGTTGAGTCTTTATTGTGTCACCAGGGATGGCCTCCTGGCACACTGAACATTTTTCAATAGTGTTCTGACTTGATGGTCTCAAGGTGGCCACAAGTTCCTTTTTATTTCAATTGTCTTCTGACACTGGTGTGGAATCTTGGTGTAAAAATAGGGTGTGGGCACAAATGCACCAGTTGTGATGGGCTCCCAGAGGAAACATTTTTCTTTTGTTAACTATTTGTCTGACACAGAGTTGGCCCCTTGTATCAGAACTGGGAAGAAGAAGTCCATCACTGTGATATGCTTCCAATGGCTGAATTTAACTTGGTGAAAAACAGAAATGGACGAAAAATGATAAGCCCCCTTTCATCGCATTTAATTTAACAGTGCCAGTGTCTGAAATACTGCTTGCCAGTTTTACATGAGGCGTACTCATGTGCCAACAAAAACTGTAGCTGTGAGGCATGTGAATTTTCTACCACAACCTGGTGTTGATATATGCAGCAAATTATGTCAGATAGCAAATGAAAAACACTTAGCACTCAATACCAGAGATTCAGATGTCATGTGAAAACACCTTACCTGAAACTCATGAAGAACTGTTCTGTGAATACACAGTCTGTGAATTTATTTTTTATAACTTTTTTATTTTATCAAAACACAAAGGGGACAATTCTCAAAGGCATGGCGCAAGTCTTGCCAAAGTGACTTGCATCAAATGCCGATGCTCAAGGGACCCTGAGCCCAGTTCTCTATTGGGCAGAGTCCCGGCAGCTAAGTCTGGTGGCTTGCAGCAACATAACCTGTGTGCCAAACAGAGGGCCCATCTGAACAGGTTGCCACAAGCCTGCAGCATTGCACAGTAAAAGGGCGCAAGTGCCCCCCCAGCCTCAATCCCCAACAGTAGTAATAATATCGCCCTGGTGGTCTAGTGCACCCCCAGCCCCTATCCCCAGTAATGATTGTGATATAGCCCTGAAGGGCTATTGGACCCCCCTAAGCCCTGATCCCCAATAGTAATATAAATTAATCCCTGGTGTGCTAATGCCCCCACCAGCCCGATCCCCGACAGTATTAATTTAATAGCCCTGTTGGGCTAGGAGCCTCAACCCCAAGCCCTGATCCCCCTGTTTTGATATATTAACATATCATTGGTGGTCCACTGGATGCCCCAGTCTGATCCTCCACGAAGCCAGTCCCAAACATACCTGGTGGTCTAGTGGGCCCCACCACCCCACCTGACAGTGCCAGACCACCCAACTCCCCCTCCGACCTGTACCCAGCCAGCGACTGACACAGCCCAACTTTTGCCACCATGACCAGCCACTAACTGAGCTCTGAATGAGTGCATGCTGTATATAACTCAGTGAAGGACAGCAGCTGTCATTTACTTAGCATGTCCTATTTACAGTACGCACACCTGCAGAACTCAGTCAGCGGCTGGCTGAGGTGGGCTGTGCCAGTTACCAGGTGGGTACAGGTTGGAGGGGAGCGGGATGGTCTGGCACCGTTGGGTGGGAGGGTGGGAGCCACCAGACCACCAAGTATGTTTGGGATGGGCATAATAGGGATCAGGCTGGGGATCCACTGACCACCAATAATATGTTACTATATCAAAATGGGTGGATCAGGGTTGGGGCAGTCCAATTGCTGAACAGGACTATTCAATTAATATAGCTGGGATCAGGGTGAGGGTGCTAGCCCACCACAAATTAATTTATATTACTATCAGGATCAGGGCTTGGGGTTTAATAGCCAGGGCTATATAATAATTATTACTGGTGATCGGGCTGCGAAGCGCTAGCCAACAGGGCTATGTTATTAACAATTTTGAGGACTTGGGCTGGGAGGGCTGTCTGACCTAAGGGGTATCAGATTGGGTTGCATTGGCGCAACCCTCAGAGGGCGGCAAAGTACACTTACTACATGTACTTTGATGGCTGTATTCTGGGGGTAGTTTGAGAATTACAAATTAGGGGATGTGGCAGCCACCTTTTGAGAATAGACCCCTGTGGCTGCCATAAACCCCCTTGAGTCATGTCATGACTACCCTGAACTGTGGACGTCTATGGCCTTTTAACTTCCAAATGAGCTACCGTAGCCTGGTCACCTTGTCCGGTGGCAAGTGCAAACATTGTTGGTCCAGGTCTAGTTCGATACCAAGGAACTCCAGCTGCCAAGCAAGTCCCACTGTTTTGTCCTTTACTAGGGGGACTCCCACCCTCCCAAATATGCTCTCAAAAGCCACCAGCATCCGGCTGGTGCTTGCCTTATCTTCCCCTATGAAAAGGAAGTCATCCAAATAATGGACCACTGCCCCCGCACCATGACTTGTGGTGAAGACCCACTGCAGCCACTTGTTGAAGGTTTCAAATGTGATGCAAGCCACCGAGCAACTCATGGGCATGGCCTTGTTGAAGTAGTACTGGCCCTGGAACTGGAAAGCCAGGAGCTCCCAATCTTCCTCCCTAACCGGCAACAGCCAGAACGAAGATAATGTCTGTTTTAGCTACTCACTCTCCCTCCCTGACCTTAATTAAATCTACTGCCTTGTCCAAAGTGTCATACGATACCGCACTATGTTCTGAGGGAATGGCATCTTTGACCGAATCATCCTCCAGATAAGAGAGATGGTGCATAAATGAAATTCCCCTGATACCTTCTTTGTCACAATCCCCAAAGGTGATACTCGCAGGTTCACAAAAGGGGGGTCTGAAATTGACCCCTCCACCCTCCCTGCCTCCTATTCTTTCCTTATGTTCTTCTCCAGTACCTCCTCTTTGCCCTTCACTGATGACATGTTTTTAGACCACATCATCTTCCTTTCCCCTGTGTAATATGAATTAAAGCCTCAAAGACAACCTTCTCTCAGCATCGCCCCAGCCTTCTGATCTGGATAAATCTGTGTCCACTCATTGACTACTTCAGTCTTGACTGGCGTCAATGCCAGGGGGTTGCCCCTGCCCCTTTCTGGCCCGGCTTTTCTCACTTTCCTCCATATCCTCCCTCCCATTCTGCCACCTAAAACACCCACCTTGTCACATGTGTCTGCCCCTCATGTCCTCCCTGACCACCCCGAAAGGGCTGACTACCTCACCCTGCAGTCTGTCTGTCACCTTGGCCCTTGCATCTGATGACTGGATGTGCCCCCCAGCACCCCGAACAAGCATGCTCGTATTTGTAAGTAGCCCAAGTACAGCTGGCCTTGTTGTAAGCCCATCAGGCTTTTGCCCAGCCCCCACACCCCTCCTCCCTCACTCCCAGAACTCCCAGGAGCTGATAGCATCCTAATCCATAGCTCGGACAAAGTGACATCCCATCTGACATCCCCATGAGATGCCACCTTCTGCCTGAATTTCTCATCATATTCCAGTCACCCGTATCCACTGCGTACCCTGTACGCATCATAGACTATGACTGAGTATGTGAGGAGCGGAATCGCCAGTTCTGGTTTCTTTTGGAGCATGGTTGTGCTGAAGTGCTTGAAGCCTTCCATCCATGTCCCAAAAGTCTTGCCCTTATAGGTGATATGCTCACTTATCTTACATACAATGGCCAAAGCTACCACCATTTCTGAATTCCCCACTGAATCCTTTTGCTCATACTTTTTTGCCATGTCTTTATTGACAAGGGCGAACATGTTCACATGCTCCCCCTTCCAGATCTTATCCTTCAAGTGCTTAGGAGATATGGTCCTCTAGCGTCATCCCTGGGGGCCACCCGTGAGACCCTTTGTCAGCCACTGTACCTGCCCCTGTGCTGATGGGCCCCTTGTCCGACTTTTCTTTCTGGAGCTCTTTCCAGGCCTTGTCAACCTCTTCCCACCCCTTATCCCCTTGCTCCTTCATACTACCTGCCAGGTAGCCCTTCAGGCTCCAATCCACCAACAGGTCCACCACTGGTACCTTACCCTCCTCTGACTGAGTCTCATCGCCCTCCTCTGGGTCCTTTCTGCTTGGTTGTTTTCCAACTCTCTCTTTTGCCGCTGGTGGCTCCTTCCTTTTGTCTGCCTTCTTTTCCTTTTCCTCCATTGCCCTGGACTCCTTCAAGATCGCCTGTACTTGGTCCAGGAGCCCTGCTGCTTTATTGGCAGAACCTCACTGATCTTTTGCTTGGGTACTTCTTAGGTGCCATTCTGTAACCATAAGAAGACAATTAGTATCCACCATTCTGCCCTACCCTTCCCCAGGTCCCAACTCCTCCAGAGGTCCATGCCCCTCCTTTTTTTTTTTTTATTTAGTTATTTAACCAGGTGAGACACACTAAGCTGAAAGCTTTTTTACAGGTGCAACCTGGGAGCACAGGGAAGTTAAGTGACTTGCTCAGGGTCACACAGCATGCTAGTGGAAGCTGTGGGATTCAAACCAAGGTCCTCCTACACAAGATGGGTACATAACCACACTCCTTTGGGCCTATTGCCCACTAAACCACCCTTTAAAGCACCAGACACCCCTGGGAGCATGCGCTTTGCCCCTATGCCAATCTTAGCTGGTGCCCCTTGCATGCTGGTCCCTGCCTAGGCGGACCACCTAGCTGATGGCGTGGCCCTCCACCAGGCTCGCTCCCATTGCATCAGAAAAACAACCCCCACCCTTGTGTATCCTGCTGCCTCCCTGGGGGAGCTAGCCTATGCTGTTGAGCTACTCTCCCCTGTTTCCTTTGTGCTCCCAGTTCCCAGTGCTCAAACTCCCATCGCCTGGGCAACCTCCACAGAATGTCCCCCTACTGTGCACAGTAACCAGCAATATGACAACCTCCCTGCCCCCATTCATGTGGCCAGGACACTGTATGGTCCTTTTCTCCTTCTTGCTATTTTCCACCATGGGCGAGGGAGAGGCTGATTTACTTCTATCCTGCTGTTATAGACCACGTGTGCCCCCCTCCCTCCCTCCTGTCTCCTCGCCTGGCTTGTAGCGAGATCTGGGCCTGGGTCAAACTTATGCATCCCCATTTTCCTCGGATAGAACCTGCCTACACAAAAACTCTTCTGTTGCTTAATTTGTGTGCCTTGGCCTGGGGAGGCTGGGGACACCTCCAGCCCGAACACTTCCCCACTGGCAGAAAACCCCACCGAGACCTCCCCAGTGGCCTACTAGGCCTCAATGCACCAAAAGTGAGCCTTCCGCTGCCAACATCGGGGTCTTGCACCTTCATTCTGAAATTGTATAGCGCCCACATGTGCTATGCATTTCTATCAATATTCCCAATGCCTCACTGCCCTGAGGCCCCTTGTTCCTTCGTAAATCTCCATTTGCCTGACCTAGCTGGCCACAGGCCCATGCCTTCTCTCCTACGGCTGCCACTCTGAGGCCTGAAATCCGAACCTCCCTGCTACCAAAGGCCCAAAATGAGACCAGTGGCGCCTCCTTCCCAACTCACAGCCTGGCTCCAAAATGACTCCCGGCACCACTCCCCTGTTTAGCTCCCAACTTTCTGGTGTGGCCAAAACAAAAGAAAAAACATGGGACTAAAAACAAGCTTAAATCCTGCTATCCAATGTAGGAAATCGCCTTCCCTGTGCCCGCCTGCCTGGAGGCCAACTCCTCCTTCCCATTGCATCAATGGAGCATCTCAGATCACCTCATGAGATCCCACAGTGGTGGAATGCTGCCCAACCCTTGGTACTTCTTCCCTCCTCTTTCTTGCTTCTCAATTTTTAAACCATGAGCCGACCACTCAAGAATCCCCCCCTCCCCTCTCTCCTAGCACCACACTTAGCCACGTGGCTCCTGCCTTGGCCTAACTTATTGCAGGCCACCAGACCTCTGTGCCCTCCCAGGAGTCACCAATAAAACCTGTGCCACTGCTGTAAGATCCCCGAGCACCAACCTCCTACAACTCTAATCTAAACTCTAAATCATGCATTCAATAACTGGTGAAATCGTGGATCTTCCCGCTCTTCAGTTTAAACAAGCAGCAGAAAAATCGCCTTCCCCATGCCTGCCCGTCTGGAGGCTGGCTCCTCCTTCCCATTACACCACTGAAGCATCTCAGATCACATCACAAAATCTCACAGTTTTGGACTGCCATCCCACTCTAGATACTTCTTCCCTCCTCTTTCTTCCTTTCTTCCCTTTTTTTTAAACCTGCGAGCCGACCGCTCAAGGATCCCCCCACTCCCCTCTCTCCTAGCACCATGCTTAGACATAGCTCCTGCTTTGGCCTACCTTGCTGCAGGCCACCAGATCCCTGTGCTCTCCCAGGAGTCGGCAATAAAATCCAGGCCGCTGCTGCGAGATTCCTGAGCACCAACCTCCTACAACTCTAAATCGTGTGACCAATAACTGGTGAAATCGTGGCTCTTCCTGCTCTCCAGATTAAACAAGCAGCAGAAAACCCGCCCCTCCGACCTAATCTGGCCCTGCTATCTTCTGGATCATACTTACAGTACTGCAATACTCCACATGAACTGCACCCTGCAATTGTACAAATGAATGGAAACACGCAACATTTTCCTCTGTCTCTTTTTTTTTTTTAAAGATGGACAGAATTAGAAACGAGTTAACATAGCGCTACCAATTTCAGTTGCCACATCATTCTTTTCTGGTACTCACTTTCTTCTTGTTTTTTTTTTTGAACAACCCAGACTTGGTGTGGGCTCCCAGCCCCAGCAGCCCCTGTTTGGCCTTTCCAGACCCTTGATCCCACACTTTACCTGAGTTCCTTCTGGTTTCTACCCAACTCCAGATCATCTGTGCAATTTAAATGAATTTCAGCTGCAGTAGAGAGAGAGAGAGAGAGAGAGGGATTCTCCCTCTCTGCAGCCCCTTATCAACCCCTCTTAGCCCATCCCCTTCCTGTGACTGTTGGCTACTCCTGTGCCTCTTCCTCCACACACCCCAGCTTTGCTCCACCCCCCTACTACCTTCATGATCTGTCTCCCCATGATGTCATACCTCTCCCTACCAAATTCCCCCTTTCCCTCCTTCTGTCCTGCCTGATCTCTTCCCCCCTTTAGCTTGTCTCTCTTCCCGTACTCTCTCTCCTTCCCAGGGGGCCTCCCGACAATGTGGGCTTCCCTTTAATTGGGCAACCTCCTTTATAGTGCTCTTATACTTGTTAGAGTAGAAATGAACTGCAGACATCTTTCTGGGATCACAGGAATACATTGTGAGTTCAAATCACAGTTCTGGAGTGTAGGACACATATGTAGAAGGTGTTTTTTATTTGCTTGGAGGTGATGCTGACAGCTATTTTACTGCTGTGCTCACAACTGATGGCTCAACTTCAGAGCAGTTGGCAAGTTCACCTACATTCAAATCATTATCATCAAACAGGTACTCCTGCTTCTCAGACTTCAACTGTATCCAACTGAGGAGGAATGTGACAGGTAGGCAGTTACAGCTGTGGCAGTAAAGTTTTGACAGCAAGCAGGCACAGTGAGTGATATGCCATAACAGCTGACAATCAGCTATCTGCGCAGTGTCAGTGGCTCAGTAGGTAGCACACTCACCTCTGAGGCCGGAAGATGAGAGGGCTATAGGTTCGGTTCCCACATCTGGCACTTGGATTAATATCCCAGTACTGACACTGTACTGCAGCATGAGAGGGGTGCTGCATGTCTGAGGTGCCGTCTTTCAGATGAGACATTAAACTGAGGTCCCATCTGCCTGGATTGGTGGTAGTTCAGGAGGATGTTAAAGATCCCATGGCACTTATCGAAAAGAGTAGGGGAATTTTTTATTAAAACTTGAAATCAAAATACACACAAAAAAGTGTTACTGCACACAGACATAATACAGAAATAAAGGCAAACTTAAATAAGTATTACATCATACAATCAATACGAAAATTCATTTTCACAGTCACCAAACTAATAAAAAGAAATACTAGAAACCTTCCCCCCCCCCCGGAGCAGAGGAAAAAAGATTGAAAATGCAAACAAAAAAAATCATACAAAATAATATGAAAGCATACAAAAATAAAATATAAAACATAAAAAATAAGCAGTAGAAGAAATCATAAATAATTGTCCTGACAATACTTCCTAAAGATATAATACATCTCACGTGCAGAGACATACCCTACATCCAAAAACCAGTCCATATGACGCCACCTCTCTTGAAAAAGGGAGCTTGAACAAGTGAAAATGTCCAAATCCCTTGAACCTTTACATGAATTATATACAGTCCAGAACAATTGTTCAGCAGTAACCCTTCTTTTATATAAAGTCAATTGACCTCTCGTATGCCATATATGGTACTTGAGTATAAATAAAATTAAATGAATGGTTCCTGAATCATACTTAATCCATTTCTTTGGTAACAAACCCAACAACAAAATATCTCTAGTTAGACAAGAAAAAGGAAAAGAAGGCCACTGTGAATAAAGAAATGACCAAAAGGACAAAATAAAAGGACATTCAAAAAATAAATGATCTACAGTTTCCAAAACCCCATGGCACATATGTCATCCCTAGGGACACTCTCTCAGCTAATCCCTTATGCTTCAAATTATTCCGTACATTTAGTTTGTCATGAACACTTAACCAAAGAACATCCCACATCTTTCCTGCAATCTAGGATTAAGCAACATTTTTCTTATAATTGCAGTTTCACTTGGAGTTTTAATCCAATATCTAGGAACGCCAATAAAAAACTAGAGACAATAGACACATACATCTCTTTCCTAGAAAGGGTCAATAATTATCTCTAGTAATACCCCATAGCTTCAATCTCCCAAAATATACTGCATATATGAAGGAGGTCCTGATGTGATTTTGTTTGGAATGGCAGACTCAATACTTCAGGAAAGAAACCATGGGTCACTGGTCAGAAACCAGAGGTTCCAAACATGGGCCCATTGCCCATCACTGGCATCAAATTCCATACAAAATAAAGAAAGAAAAAACAATAGGGTGAATCATCTTCAATCCACCATCTTTGATAGGGTGATACAAAACCCCTCTTTTAATTGGTTTAAGCCGGCTACCCCAAATACATTGAAAAAAATAAACCATAGAATACAGTCTCTAATCATACAGTTAGTGGAAAAACCACACATAAATGCAGAAACATTGGCAATAAAAAGGTTTTTACCAAATATACTCTTTTTAGCTTGGACATATGCCAAGAGTTCCACTTTCCAATTTTCCCCCTAGCGTCTGATATAATAAGAGACCAATTATAAGTACTCATGTCCCCCATACCAAAAAAAACCTCAGTAAATTCTATGGTTGATTCTGACAAGGTATGTCCAAAAAAAACAGAATTATAGGAACCAAGTCACCTATAGGAAGACATATACTTTTGGCAATATTAATAGTGGTATTAGTTAACAGAGAAAAATGCATAATTTCCTGAGCAGCTGTATTTGCTGATGCCTGGTCCCCCAGCACCAGGCACATATCTTCCACATAGGTTATACTTTTAACCTCCATATCCCCACTATGCACTGAAAGACCCCTAATATCTTCATGCAGCTGTAATTTCCTTAAAAGTGGATTTAATGCCAAACTATACAAAGCCGGACTCAGGGGCAACCTTGTTTAATCCCCCTCTGAACTAGACAACTAGCCCCCACCCAGCCATTCACATAAAGCTTAACCATAGCCTGTTGGTAGTATAACTTAAGCCAGTTCAAGAAGATAACTGGAAGACCATAACTTTGAAGTATAATCCATAAATAATCATGACAAACAGTATCAAAGGTCTTAGCTTGATCCAACCCTACTAAATAACCACTCACTTCCCCTCCAGATCCCTTTTCCATAATTTCCCTAAGCAAAATAAGTGCATCAGCTATTTTTCTCCCAGTAACAGCACAAAACTGTGTGGGGTGGACTATATCTTCCAAAACTAAAGTTAAACGATGTTACAACAATTTGGCCAGGATTTTACTATCTGTATTTAAAAGGGTAGTGGGCACCAATTATCAAAAGGGATCTATCATCAGTTTAAACCGAAAAAATAAGGCCAGTGTACATACTACCTGGTGAAACACAGAATCCAGAAAAATTGAAAGCTGCAACAAACTCAGAGGGAGTAATGGAAAAAGTAATTTATAAACTCTCATGTAGCCATCAGGCCCTGGAGCTACCCTGGTTTTAAACTATAAATAATGGAACCCAACTCATGTTCAGTAACAGGGCAATCAAAGAAGATTTCAGAGAGTCAGGATTTGTCCAAATCCCAAGAACCCACCCAATCAAACACCTCTGTTTCAAGGATAGCTACAGAAGAAAATGTAGACTGTACAAAACTTTCCACTTCCTTCATGATATCCAAGTTCCCAAATTTCTCAGACCCATCTTTAGATTTAAGGGAGTACATGACCTTATGGTGACGCTGAGCAGAGAAGGAATCAAAAGGATTAACCCTGCCCTGTTTCCCAGTGCATCCCCTTTTTTGTTCAGCTTCTAAGGATTTCATCCTATTATATTGCAAACTTGTCAAGTTATACTTAATCTATTCTATTTGATCAACATAAGAAGTCCCAGTAGAAACCTGTAATGACTGCAATAACACAAGTTGTTCTTGTAAAACCTTATAATCCTCCTTTCATTTTGTACCATTTAATTTACCCATCAACTGAAAATATCTTTGAAAATAGGCCTTACTATCCGACCACCAGTCTGCCAAAGAATCATATAGAAAAGCTACAGATTGTCTGGCTTGTACCAGGGCCTGAAAACCCTCCTGGATGTCATCAATTGCCACCAACCTTAAATTTAGTCTCCAATACCCCTTCCCTCTAACAGTAGCATCAAGATCTGAGAGAGAAACAACAAGGAGACCGTGGTCAGAAGTAGCAACAGGTGTCACAGATTTATGCCTAATAGTTAAATGAGGGGATAAAACCAAAAATCTATCCGGGTAGATATAAGGCCCTTAAAAAAGGTATGGGGGGGGCTTAAGGATATCCAGAAAGGCAAAGGCATCAACAAGCCCAGTCAACTGTAATGCATGATTAAGGTGCTGTGAATTGCAATAAAGTTTAGAGACCCTGGGACCCCTATCCGAAAACAATCTTCTTGTATTAAAGTCTCCACCAAAAAGTATATTTCTAGACGTAAAAGATATGGCAAAATAAGCTTAAACAACTCTATCCTGCCAGTTTTAGTTTGAGGGGCATATACATTTATGAGACAAAAATCCATCTCCTGAAGCTGCAATCCAACAAAGGGCTCTACCTGGGAAAATGTCTACAGAATGAAAACTTTAATATTATGAGTAGAAAAACAAATCTCTACACCACTACAAAGATCAGTCCCCCCTGACCAAAAACTAGCTCCCCAAACCCAGGCATCCCTCCCTATCTTAATATCAGTTTGGGACTGTAGCCTGGTATCCTGAAAAAAAAAACACATGAAAACATAAATCTGAAAATAAAGAAAAAGTCACCAGTCTCTTTCGCTCTGACAACACACTATTTGTGTTGAGAGAGACTATAGTTAAATCATAATGACTCAGACCCATAACAGAGATCAACGAGGGAGTCAATGTACTTTCCTAGAGGAGGCCTCACACCCATATGCCTCCTCCTAGTTCGACTGGCAACAGTACCTTCTGGATATTCAGCATCAGAGGGGGCTTCAGCCTGGGAAGAAGCCCAAGAGGCAGTGTCAGAGTCTAAGTCATCCTCAGATATACCTTCCCGGGCCGGCCCGGTGGCGCTGAGGGTTGAGGCACGGGACGCCACACCTTGCGCCAAGCCAGCGACCCGGGTTCGGGAACGGACTCGGGCCACCGGGGGCTGGCAGGGGGAAGAAAGAATTGAGCATCCTGCGACAGCTCTCCTTCCTTCGAGGTGGGTGAGGGGTGTATGTGGCACTGCAGTGACACCAAGCAGAGGCTGGATGTCTAACAGCGAGCGCATCTGACAGGGGGAGATGCTGGCAGATGTCTGCACGTAAAAAAAAGTGCACGGACGTCATTGCATGTCCGACTCTCCAGGGGCATACTATATATATATATACAAAAATAATAAAGGGCAGCCTCTACGAAGCCCTCCCCGGGGGTCTCTTCCGTGTCGCCAATCCTCCAACCAGTTACTAGGACCGCGGGCTGGAATATGGGGTGCCAGCTCCGTGGCCCCATCCTCTGGGGGGTAAGCCAGGGGTGACCGGAGGACTTGGCCGACATGGAGAGACCTCGGGGGGCCATGACCAGGGTGGATACTTGGCGAGAGGATCCAAAAAAAAAAAAAGATATACCTTCCCGAAGAGGATGAAAAGGATTGTCATGAATAATTGCCTTCACAGAACTCCCAGGCTGAGCCTTACCCTTTCATCCCTTCATCCCCTTTTTTCCTTTTACTTCCTGGAATCCATCACTCACAGGAGGAGGAGGTTTGGGGGGCCATAGAAACAGAAGACTGAGGGACATCCCCAGGGACCAGAGTAATATCTCTACTCCCAACCTCGGAGTCTACTATAGCAGCATTATCTGAATTGACCACATCTGGATCCACCACAACCAGGGCAGTATGGGGAGGAAGAGAAAAATCCCGAAAGCCAGAGGCCGATTTAGATTTTTGAAAATAAAAATCTTGGATAGTGAAGTCTGCATCAGCAGTATTATGAGATGCCATGGGGCAAGCTGGAAAGGAATGCCCCTCCTCTTCACACAAGGTGCACTTCAAAGAGTTTGAACAATGTAAACTCATGTGACCCAATTCACCACAGAGAATGCATTTAAGCATTTCACAGTTGGGGCTAATATGTCTGGCAGACCCACATTTAAAGCACCTACGGGGTTGTCCTGGGTAAAAGATGAAACCCTTATCCCACCCAATGTAAAGAGAGTTTGGCAAGTGTTTTAAGTCTGTATCATCATACCGTAATTTAATTTTATTTTCAACCCTGTTCCAAAACCTTCCCATCTAAAATGGGCTCAGGGATACCTTGCACCTCAGCGTTTATCCAACCAGTAAAGGATATCCTAAATATTGACCCCTCATTTTGAAATAAAACAGTGATAACCTGAAAAGATTGTTTAGTTAAAGGAATAATTTGAAAGGGGTCCACAGGGGTTAGTCTTTAAATGTATATCGAGTCCAAAATTTTTCCAACAGATCTGGGGTTCGAAAACTAATATCAAAAGTGGATTCCCCTGCTGCATGAATGAGAGCATAAACATCTGTGGGGGTAAAATGCAAAGATTGTTTTAGCAAGACCTTCCCCACAAAAAAACGATCAGGAGGTGTCTCCATACCCCCTAGATACCTAAATAGCACAGCGCTCCTCCATTTAGCAAGTTCCACAGGCTTCTTAAATAAACTGGCAAAGGTCAGGCGGAATCAGTCTTTTCACCCAAAGGGGAATCAGGGGCAGCATCCCATTCAGAAGACTCCACAACCAGCGGCAGAGCTGTGTCCACAGAGGGAGTGTGGAAGCTTTGTGGGGACACAGTCAAAAGAGGGGAAAAAGAAACAGTACCTGAAGGCTCCATTTTCTCCTGTTGCTCAAAATCAGTCCCAACCACAGGAAAAGGTGTAATCGATTCCTTGACAGTGTCCTGCACACTGTCTGCTAATATTGGAGTGACGTCAGTCTGCCACACGCCAGCGGGATCCTGCGACTAACCCACGCCCTCTAGGGCCCGTTCCGGGGACCAAGCTTCTTCCACATCACCGCAATATGATGTAGCCACCTGGGGAGGACCTGAAACACCTACTGAAGAAGCCAGCAAAGTAGAGGAAGAAATAAAAACTTTGGAAACACCTTCAGTAACTTTACCCGGGGAATCACCCCCCAAATGTTTACGTTTTTTATCTTCCTCGCAGAGCAGTTTCTTTGCATTCAGCTGTGCTTCAATAGCAAACAATTCAGCCTGCAAAATTTGCCATATTTCCTCAAGAGAAAGGTCTAAAACATTTTTCTGGTCTGAAGACTGTAGTGAAACTAAATCTTCAGGCTGCATACCAGTTTCCAAAACAACCAGCTGAGGTAGAACTTCGGAAACAATGTTGGTGTCTACAGCACCAGGTAGAAAATCCAAATCAGGTCCTGTCCCCTGCACCTCCACACATGAAATGGAGTACTCCATGCTCCCAGACTGCAACACTTCCACACCAGGATCCATGGGAGCCACCATCTTGGTCCCACAGGAAAATGGGTCCCCCCTGCTCACAGAAATTAGGGGAATTTCACAGTGTCCTGGCCAAATTTCCCTCATTTACTAAAAATATCATCAACAGCTTAATCTGGTTCAAGATCAGTTGACATTCATCTGTATCCCCCTCCCCGGGTCATGCCTGAAAATAGGCAGGACTTGTCTAGTGCACTTACCCAGTCAACAAAAACTAAATAAATAAAATAAAAGTGAAAAAGGTGCAAAAATGTCATGTTGTGATTAAGTGACCATCAGTAAATTGCGCAAAATATATGCCATGTGATTTTAAGCAGTTATACAGTATATGGTTCAGTGTTGTGTTTGGAAATCCTTACCATTTTCAGGTGCTGTTGTACCACAGTAATGATGTCATAAAGTTGTTGTATTACAGTAGCTTTGTCACTACTGTTGTACAACAGAATAGAATCCCATGTCTATTAAGATTCCTCATGCTTACGGACACTCCATATTCCTAAAGATGCAGATATCAGCGGTTTACCCATGCCGCAGTGACAGTTACCATGGAGACATCCCCGATAGCGACAGATGCAGTGCTGACTGTCAGCATTTCTTCCATGTACACATCAGGGAGCTCTGCCCCAATGCCCCCCAGTCTCTAGGATTCTAACTCCGAGTCACAGTTGGACCTGGGGGGGGCAAATACTCAGCGAGGTGGTTCTGATCGCCATACAGACCACCACAGCGACTAGCAGATTTTGCCTGATTTCTGTCGCTGTGGTGGTATTCTTGATCAGTGAGTCACTGTAGCGATGGTATACAGATATGAGCAAGACTCAAAACACCCCCACTGTTATACAACAGAACAGAATCCCATGTCTATTAAGATTCCTCATGCTAACAGACATTGCAGATTCTTAAAGATGCCGGTATCAGCAAGACTCAAAACACCCCAATGAACTGTTTTTTTTAAAAGACAAACTACTAGAAATGTTGTAAGCTCACGTAGCCATTATTGAAATCACATTAAACATTTTTGTGTTGACTCACGCATCCACAGCCAACATATTAGGGTAGTAGCACATTTTGAGGCACGGTCACTGTTCGGTGAATGCAGGGCACGCATCAGTAGGTGCGCCCCTCATTCACCAACCAGCCTGCATGCTGGTGCTACATTACGCGTGGTAAGCTACCACCGCAAGAAAAAGGTCCGCCTGCAATGCGAGCAGAGCTTGTCACAAGCAGTGGACCTCTCGATGTGCTTACCATGCTGAGACATAAAAAAAATAATGCCAACTTCTGGGGTGCCCAATCCCCCTGTCAGCATGCTCTGCCCCAATGAATGTGCCGATGGGGGAGCACACTCCCCGTCGGCATTATGCACTCCCCCCATTTGTTATATGCTGAGGGGGTGCCCAATTCCCCTCGGCTGTTGCCCCTCCACTTTCCTTGTTTGCTGATGGGGGTGCCCAATCCCCTGTCGGCTACAGCATCCCCCCAAAAAAACACTTAGGTGGCACACTGGGAGCCTACCCCAGTGTGTCAAATCCCCATAAAAATAAAAACAGTCCCGCCATTTTTTTAATCTGTGAAAAAAGAAAACAGTCCCTAGCTGTCTCCCTGCCCCCTCCCACAACCCGCGCCCACCCTCTGTGCACCCTGCCTCCCCACACCCCCAATTTCTCCGGAGTCTGGTGCGACATCTTCGTGGACCGGGAACACGTCTGCACTCTCCAAAGCTGACTGTGAAATGTAGAATTGCCGGTAAGCTGTATAATGGCATAAATAGGGTTTTTTCAACTTTGGTGAATATCTCAGGCATTTTTGGGAATTTCTGCACCAAATTTTCAACATGGTGTTACTGGGACCCATCCTCGTGAATTCAGCCACTGTCATGGCATTTTTCAGCCCCGAAAGATAATTTTGCAGTCACTGCATGGAATCACTTTTGGGACTGAGTAACAAAATGACAGTACCACTGTTCATCGGGGGGCTCTCAAAAAGCCTATGTTGCAAATTTGGTGGAAAAAATCCCCAAAATGGCTGTTTTACGAGCGTGCGTTGCGCTGTTTCCATGCACGCTCATAACTTCATGCATTTATAATACTTTCACTCCAAATTTTTGTAATTGTCATTTTTCCACACCTCCTGATGAACAGTACAGCTGTCATCTTACATATCCTGACCGAAATGTGTTTTTGCACGTCTGGCACAGAATAGCATGGTCGCTGTGCGAAATCAGTTTTCAGAACAGCTTGAGGAAATGATGGTGACACTGTTCATGAGCAGAGGTCCAAAAATCCCTAAGTTGAAAATTTGGTGCCAAAATTCCATAAAATAACTGTGTTACAAGCGTGCATTGCGCAGTTTCCACACACCCTTGTAACTTCGCAAATTTGCAATATTTCCATGCCAGATTTTCAACACTGGCATTTATTCACACCTCCTTATGAACAGTACAGCTGTCATGTTTGACATCCTGCCCAAAATGTATTTCTGCACCTGTAGCACACAATGCATGGTCACTGTGCGAAATTAACTTTTGGGACAGATTAACAAAATCACAGCACCACTGTTCATGAGGGGAGGTCCCAAAATGCCTATGTTAAAAATGTGCCTAACAAACTCCCCAAAACAATTGGGTTACGGACATTTGTGTTGCGCAGTTTCTATGCATGCTCATGACTTCACCAATTTTTCATATTTTCACTCCAGATTTTCAACGTTGCCATTTTTTTACGCCTCCTCATGAACAATACAGTTGTCATTTTCCACATCCTGCCCAAAATGTGTTTTTGTCCTTGTGTTGCCAAATGGCATAGCCACTGTGCAAAACCACCTTTCAGCTAACAAACTGATTGTGCCACTTTTCATGAGGTGGGCTCACAAAAAGCCCATGTTGGAAATCTGGAGTAAAAATATCAACACACACCTATGGTGTTAGGGTTCTCAACTGTAGCACCCCACCCTGTAGAGACTGACAGGTTTCAGGGGTGTGACTTGGGATCATTGGCTGTAATGCTCATGCCTTTCCAACCCCACCCCCACCCTGCAGCCAGTGACAGGCATCGTGGTGTGCCTTGCACTGTTTGGCCACACAGTTCACCCCATTGTCCTATACTGCACCCACCTCAGCATATTTTCTTATGAAATGGGGTAAGTATGATGCCCAAAGACCCCAAAGCACACCATGACATTTGCCATTGTCTACAGGGTAGGGTGAGGTACGATGGCATGAGCGTTATAGTTGACGACCCAAAGGCACACCCCAGTGCTGTCGGTCTCTACAGGGTAGGGGTGGGGTTGGCATCACTTCAATAATTCACTGCCATTCCTATTATGCATCTCTAACTTCGGGCACTACCAATGCCAGCGAGACAACATTTGGCATTGACAAATGGTTGTTAATCTTATCCTGTTGTTTGCTGTTTTCTGTTTATATGACCACAGTTCAAAGCAGAGTTAGAAAGGTAAATGAATTGCAAGAAACATGTACTATACTAAATAATTTATAGTCAATCTTTCGCAAGCCTGATTTTTCCCATCTCAGATGAGATGACATTATTTAGACCTCTCCAGCTTCTCTCTCGTGGACTGTGATGCCATCTCACCCCTCTGTTTAAACATAGCATTTTTGTTTATAATTGCCCACCCATTATAATCTACATTTTGACATTTCAAAACTTGGCTTCTTTTAAAATTTGTAATTGAAAGTTTACCAGGTTAAGGCTTCTATTTCACATAAGCTAATGCAGCTTCAATTGCAAATGTGGTAACAACCCTATGAGAAGAAGTTGCTAGTGTGGCTTGGTTAATAGCAAATCTGTCTCTGGTCAGGTAAGTTGTTAATTCTAGTCCTACACAATCAAGCTAAACTAAACTACACTGTGACCAGCTCATACCTGAAACACTTGCACTCCTGTGTGGTACTAGGGAGGTGCTGTGCTACTGAGGAATGCCATCCCTCTGATACTATGGTCCCTTCTGCCCTTCACTGGTAGTGTATTGTTGAGTGTACAGGTAGAACTCAAGGAACCCCAGCATGTTTGCAAGAGTAGAGTATTTTCCCAGTTCTCTTGGGCAACATTCCACTTCCCAAATAAACTAGTTCAAGCAGTTGTCCATGGCTGTGTGTAAATGTTGTTGAGAAAAATGGCAACCATTACATGTTTATTGTATAATCACTTCACTGACATTATCTCTTATACTTCTAAAGCATTACCAGACACCTTGCCAGAGCCACTGTGCAAAGAATGTTTTAGTCTTCATGATTTTATCCATACTAAATAAAAGTTAATTTTAAATTAAAACAACTGAACTGAATGTCTGGTATTGCAAAATATTCCGGTCTCTATCCTCTGGTATTACCAAATATTCTAGCCTTTAAGCACTTTTGGTGGCCTTAGAAAGTTTCCAATAGTCCCCTAAATGCAGTCCTGTGTCACTCAGCAACTTTCCATCACCCAGTGCATGCCTTAACCACTTATGTCTCATAAGAATATTTCAAATATTGCCCCAGGCCTGTACCCACCCACTTTCTCAATTTGTGTTTTATCCTGACCAGTGCTACATGGATTTAATGAGGAGTCTTAATCATCCACCTTTCAGGAACTGGTAAGTGAGTCAAAGTAGTATTATAACTCCAGCCTCCTGCCCAGAAGGTTACCTCCTCTGCTGTACATTTTTGATTAACAAAAGGAGAAGCAGTCCATAAACTTTCTGTGCAACACAGTCATATTTTAAAGTACATTAGTTGCATGTAAAATCAATAACTATTTTAAAAACAACACTTAATCACACACAAATTTTGGACTTCATAAAAACAGATTTGGGCTGCTTGGTTTGTTATACAGTGTAGTTCTGATAATCTGCAAGAGAAGCACAAATGCACTTAAAGCCTCTGTTGAAGTTCAAAGGATCCTATGTGGACTGCAACTGACAAAACATCCAGGGCTGGATTTTCAAAGCACTGAGATGCATGCCAAGTGCTTGCATTGAACATTTCTGATGCAGTCGGTACCTTGCATCAAAAGATGTGGCATTCCCAATTCAGAAACACGGTCTGCATCTGAATCAGGAGCCGCTGTGTCAAAGTGTACTGCACCCCCTTGTGACAAAACTGAGGATGTGCTATGTCACAAGGGGCTTGTGCTATGACAGGGCAGCAACATCCCTTTTTCTGGGATTCAGGAAGCCCTGCTATGGGGTTCAAAATTGATCAACAGTGAGATGATCTAAGCCCCTTGAAGCAGTGCAAGATGCTGTGGTGAGTTGTTTTCTGGGAGCCCTGACACTTGTGAATGGGGCGGCATTGGCACAGGGTTCCATAGTGGTGGCTGGGAGGGGGCAGGCATATTAGTGATGTTGCACTAAGCAGGGATGCCAATTATTGAGCAATACTATCACTGACAAGGAACAGCTAAGGGGGAGCAACAGAGACACACAGTGCCATGGCCACATGTGGGCACGGCCCTGGAGCCTGCTGCCAGTGCTGTACCAATGGGGGCCATGACACTGGTTGTCTCTGCATCCCATCACCATTCCTTGTCAGCGACAGTATTGCTCAAAAATCAGCACCCTGGCAGTGTGTAACATCACTAATATGCCTGCCCACCCCCTCCCCAACTGCTACTATGGCACCCAGTGCCCATGCTTCCACCATACCCTGCATGCCTCACATGTGTTTGCCCCCCACCCACAACCATCCCAGCATCTCTACTGTTGCACTGGGCAGGGGGGCAGCCGGATCCCTGGGGCATTTCCCGCAGATGCATCTATTGTTTTTGTGCACACCTGCGAGTGTGGCAACTCCTGGATTTGTAGAACAGGGACCCATTTCTTCCTGAATATGGCACAGTGTCCCTGATGCTGCTGGGGTGCACCACAGCTCTAAATTACTGCAAGCTGCGGCAATCTATGGGGCTCTTTGAAAATCTGGCCCTCAGATTTTCAACAGAAAAACTCAATTTTATGACCAAATTGAACACCATCTTGTTGGAGGCCTCTGCTAAACTTCTTCAATGTATCATGAAGGACACCACAGAGATTTGGGACCAGGCTAGCATAGAATTAAAGAATAAGATAGAATGCTGGAAAAAGGTAACCATACAGTTGATCAAACTGTAATGAACATTGCAAGAATTTCAAAGCCAGCATTATAGAATATGACTGAAAAATAAAGCAAACTAAGAAAAATGAATTCATTAGGGATATAAGCAATTTTGAATGCAGTCTGAGTTTTGATTAGAAGAAGTAATGGGAACATCATAATCGATTTTTGAAAAAGCACATGTGAAACTAATCTTTATTATAGTGATGCAACAGTGCTGATGCTGATACAACAGTTTTGCATTTTCTTACAGGTTTTTAGGAGTGGGTTCCACTTTATTTATTTATTTATTTATTTATGTCTTTATGTCTTTGGTAACTGGGTGAGTAAGCTGATCCAAAAGGCAATTTCAGTCATGACCCGGGCCACACAGGTGGCAGCAAGCATTCTACAGAAGTACTAAAATACAGAGAATACAGAGACTACAAAGATATGATCACATTACAGATACAATGTAGTTAAGCTAATAAAGATGCAAAGCAACTATCAAGCAGTACAAGATGAACACATGCACTAAACAGGAGGATTGAAGGTAATTACACAAATAGCCGCCACTAGATACATGCTAAATATGGCAAAAAATACAACTTACACAAGCTAACAAGTCTAACAGAGGTTGAGAGACAGAGTCAGAGACAGAGCGAATCAGGGACTGATAACAAAGCAGGACAGGACAAGGGAGCAGGACTACTAGGGAGCAAGGATACATAGAACAGCAGAGATAAACAAGGTAGAGACATATTTTGACCTTATGACTGTGCAGGGAAGCAGATGTAAGTAGATTTGGTACTTGTGCCAGGATCTAAGGTTAGATTTAAAGGAGAGGTGGGAGGGGGACAAGCAAATGGACAAAGGTAGCCTGTTCCATAGAGATGGAGTGGAGACAGAAAAAAACCTTACTTCCCATAGCAGTGGTAGTACATGAGACTATAAGTGGAGGGATGGAGGAGGACCTGAGGCCCCTAGGAACCACCCTATCTGTTAACAGTGAAGAGTAGGGTGAAAGGTGTTTGCTCCTGAGTGCATTGTCCACTAGACAGCCCAAGGCATAATCAAAATTACCTGGTTGTGGGAGCCACCCTAGGGATTGGTAGAGTACACAGTGGTGGATGGAGTGGAGGACTAGGAGAACAAAGCAACAGATAGAGTTGTATGTTGTATTTAGTCAAGAGCATAGGGTAGCAGGCATAGAGGAGCAGACAGGGGAGCAATAATTGGGGAGGGGTAGTAGGTTCCCTTGCACAATAGCAAAGCAAGCTTAAGGGGGCAAGAATTGTTTGATACAGAAGGCAGCACCTATCTTTTGGTGAATTTTCTGCACAGTGTTATTTATATGTTCAGCAAAAGTAAGGGCAGGGTCAAGAGTGACACCTAGATATTTGAAGGCAAGAACATTTTCCAGGGGTGGACCTGATGGGGTGAGTACCAGAAGGGAGGAGGTGGATTTGGTGACCTTGGCTAGGAAAGGTGTGGCATCAAAGAGCATGGCTTTCACCTTTTTTACATTAACAAGGAGTTTGTTGGCAAGGAACCATTGGTGTGCGGAGGCATAATTTAGTGTGAGGGTGCCTGAGATTGATTTAAGTGATTTGCCGCTGTGGTACAGGACAATGTCATCTGCATAAATGAGAGCATTACAGTTGAGGCTATCTGCTGGTAGAGCATTGACAAACAAGGGAAAGAGTAGTGGGCCAAGTACGGAACCCTGGGGTACCCCTTTATGAATAGGTAGAGTGGAAGAGGAGTTTTTGCCTATTAACAAAGATTAAGACCAGTCAGAGAGGTAGCTACGGAACCATGCAGCAGTTTCTTGGGAGCATCCAAAGTGAATTAATTTGGAGGGGAGAAGGTGGTGGTCAACTAGGTCAAAAGCCTTAGATAGGTCCATGAACACCACACCTGTGGCCTTGCCCATATCCATATTCCTAAGGATGTGGTCAGAAAAAAGGGCCAGAGCAGAGGAGGTGCTATGATGTTTATGGAAACCATGCTGTAGGAGACAAAGGAGGTTATAGTTATCAAGGTGTTCTGATAGCTGATGGTGTACAATTGTTTCCAGTAGTTTACTTAGATGAGGGAGGAGGGAAATGGATCTGTAATTTTGAGTGCAGCAGGCATCACCTGCTTTAAAGATTGGTACCACATGTGTGACTTTCCAGGAGTCAGGCACAGTGGAGAACAAGAGGGTAAGGTTGAAAATGAAGGTAAGTGGTTTAATGATGGCTGTGGCAATAATTCTGAGAAAGGTGGGGTAGAATCCATTTTTGGCAGGGCTTCCCCTGGCTGGTAGGGTCTTTAAGAGTTTGGCAGTGATGTTTTGCCCAATAACCCTAAAGTAGAAAGGGGGTGGTGGGACATCACTTGTGGTGGAAGGGGGGTGATTTGGCTTGGACTTCAGGCCTGTGGGAGGCTGATGGGGGAGTTGCCTGAGGTAGGAGAACAAGTCAGTGAACATAGTGTTGAAGGTGTTCACAATCCCAATGGGATCTGAGATAGTGACTGAAGGGGATGAGAGTTGGGTAATTTGTTTGTTGGACTTGGGATTGAGGAGGGACCCTATAAAGGCCCATAAATTGTGATGGTTGTTGAGAGTATTGTTTTGTTGGGTTAGGTAATATTTGAATTTGAGTGATTTGGCTTACCTGCTTACAGGAATTGCACAGCCTACCATACTAGGCATCCCAGAGTTGGGGGGAGGGTGATGCCTTGTAGGCCTTCCATTTGCTGTCCCTGTCCTTCACGTGTGCTAAGAGATCCCTAGATAGCCAGTGGGTGCAGCCCCCTCTAACCCTCCTGGTTGTAAGTGGAAAGTGCTTGTCCTGTAGCTTTTGCAGGGCAGTAGTAAGGAAAGCAACAGCAGATGAGATTTTGCTGTAGTGGTATAGGTTAGTCCAATTTATAGCTCTAGCCTCTCTGAAAACATCTTCATGATCCAGGCAGTTGAATTTTCTGAAGGACAGAAGGTTGGATGGGGGACGAGTAGATTTAGTAGTTAGAACTATGCACAGTACATAAGGGTCTGGTCGCTAATTAAGTTAGACATAGTGCCAGCCTGGAGGAACAAATCTGCCCAGCTTGTGGCAATCCAGTCAAGGCTGGTGTGGTTCTATGAGTGGAGTTTATGCCTGGTGGGGGAGATGACCTGTTCCAGGTGATGCATTTTTAGTAAGCTTGTGTATTTCAGCTAAATAGCACTTGACCAGTAGAGATTAAAGTCACTGAGTACGATGGTATCTCTTGGAAGTGCGAGATTGCTTAGCCCAGCTAGGACATTTGATAGGCCCAGGATGCCTCCTGTAGAGGGGTTATAACAAGACCCAAGATAAACAAGATAAAGTTTTTAGCTGCTACCAGGATTAGTTCCACAAGAGGCCACTCACACAGAGAGGAGGGGTTTGAACAGCTGCTGGAAGTAGCAGAGATGTGATCTTGGATGTACAGTGCTACACCTCACCCCTCTTTATGCCTGTCCTGGCACTGGAGGAAGTAACCATGTAGTTGATGTGAAGCATCAGTATCGTATGATTTCAACCAGGTCTCAGAGAAACACTTGCAGTTTGTAAAGGGATACTCATGCCTCAAGCTCAGGAATCTTAGAAGGGAGGCTACAGACATTCAGATGAGCAACACGAAGGCTGGAATGACTCACCCAGATATTATCAGTGCGATCGATAAGGGTATTTGTAGGGCCCGGGTTTGACTCAATATCTCAATATCAATGGCAGGTGATATTCAAAACAGACATCACATCCACTCTGATGAAGCAACTGGATAACATAATTGAATTTAAACACCATAAACATGCAATATGCAGGAGAAAGAGGCAAAGGCAGAGCAAGAGGTGGGCAGAACAAATGCTGTGACAGGAATTAAAAGAAAACACAGTCTGAAATGGGATAACTAATCCACATAATGACTGTCCCCTCTTGAACACAAAATTCTTAACCAGGGATTATCTTTGTTCTTACAACATAGCACTTGTAGTATTTTATACCAAGTGTGCATATTTACAATATGTGTAAATAATTTAAGCAATAAGACATAATAGGGTATTTGTTATTGGGGGATCTACTCTTGCGTCATGTGTTATGTCACAAGGCCGAAGGTCAAGTGACCTTAACCACATAGAACATTGTCAAATCGTACAATAATCCAAGCCCTGGAGTTAATAATTGTGATTCCACAATGGGATCTTTGGCAAAATAAAAGCCTTTATTTTATTTTTTTTATTTTGTACATTTAGGTCTTATAGAGGAGTAAAATGCTTTTTATGTTACTATCCTTCCTAAGTGTTACAAATAGCCCCCTTCTCAACCTGTTAATAAAAACTGAAGAAGTAGAACATTTCCCAATCTTTCCTTTCCCATGAGATTGTACTGCCTAGTTATTGTTGGCAAATATTAGCTTTTTTTGTTTGTTTTTTATAATGTTCAGAGTGCTGCAAGAAATCAGAAGGAATGTTAAGAGTGGGAGGTGTCGGAAAGCATCATAGGAGAGAGAGGTCATGGTTGTGAGCATTGCAAGAGAGAGAGAGAAAGAGCATTACTAAGGAAGAGAAAAAGCTCTGTTGGGGGACAGAGATTGTGTTAACTGCAAGTGTATCTGCACTACTTCATGAGAACGATTTGAGTGTAAGCAAGAAGCATGGTAGAGAAATGAAACCGGAGGAGAGGTAGGTTGTGCAGTCACGATCTTCAGTAACGGTAGCAGAAAACTACTGTGAGTGATGCAGTGGAAGCACTATCAATAGTCACACCACATGGCTCAAATGTTTTGTGTTAAAAAGACAAGCAGGGCGGTGGAGGAGAAGATTGTTGTCAGTGCCAGCTTAGGATTGTATGATATGAAGGTGGATGTAAATTACTTGGATTGATTGGGCCACAACTGAAACAGATATAGTGGACTGGAATGAGGAGGCAACATGGTGTCATATTTCTTTTTCAAAGTCAGGTGTACTTATTTATTTTTTAGAGGTGCTGCGGTTGGCTGGGACTTTACTCATGGATTATTGCAGGATTCACCTACAGGGAATGACCCCAGCCAATCATTCAGGGAGTAAGATTTTTAATGCCCATTGTATAATCAAGAAATAATACATGTGAAGTATAATGTGGGATTAAGGATAGATTACAAGGTTTTGTACAATAGGGATGAGATGATATTTCATGTGATAAAAACATGTATTCTCACCAGTGTTGAATAAGTCCTGCATGACGCATGCACTGTGATAATATTTTACACTTATACATATAGTGCCTATGTCAGCAGGTGATATTATCACAGTGCTTACGTAGCAAGACATACTTTCCAATGCACTTGTCTGACCAAACTACTTTCAGTGCTTCAAAATAGAAAATTAAAATCACCTGTAACACACAGAACACAGGCAGTGAAATCCATGAACACCTCATGCTGACATACAAATTGTAGAATGGAGACACTGAGACAGGCCGCTCAACAGACCTCCAAACAGAAGACAAAACAATAATATTGAAAGGATGCTTAAAGCAAATGCTGGCATCTCTACATATAAAATGGTGCTGCAAACCTGGTATAACAACCCACCTAGGAAGCAAATACCAGTGATCGAGTCAGAGAGTGAGTCTCATTAGTATAACATACTAAAGAAGCATTGAATCCAGCAATACCAGAAGCAGAAAAAGTCATACAACTGCCAAAAACATACCTGAGAGCAAAAATGACTATGGTGAAGTAAAAGCGGTGGTGACATGAAAACAAAAGTAACAAGTGGAAAGCTCCAGTGAAGTAAACCGGAACATTATGGAAAAATAAAAGAACACACTGTGAAAAGCACAACATATCCCTTAAAAAACATTAAAAAAACAACTTAAAAACCACCCAAATAAATCTAAACAGGCAATAAATCCCATTTACCGCAAAGCACTCCAACCTGGACACCACAATAAAATCCGTCCCACTCCCAAAAACCAACCAATCACAACACAACCAGAACAACCGAATGACCAACAACAACGAAGCCACAGAAGAAACATCCAATCTTAGTATGGAAACTCAGTCCATTCATACAATTAACCAATGGAAAACCACAACAACTACTCATTCACAAAAAAGAAACTGAATATATTAGCACAGACGAATACATCAAGCAGAGGAGAACCACTCAAAAAAAGCACTGCAGAGACACACATTAACAAGTAAACAGCACTAAACATATTACCAACAGGATGTGAAATACTGAGTACCTATTGTATAAGTTGAATACATGATGGTCAGGAGTGGAAATCAGCAGATATCTAAATTTGTGGAGAGCGACCTCAGGTTACACATCACTCCTGGCTCCAGAACGCTCTGCCACTCATGTAGTAACCTGAGGTCACTCTCCACTTATTCAGATATCTGCCATATTCCACCCCTGCCCATCATGTATCCCCTATTTAATTCACTAGTGTATTTAGTGTGAAGTTGTAGAACTTTGCACTTCACAAAGCTTTACTGGTCCCCTGACAATGTACCAACTTCGCTGGCAGTTTTATTTTATTTTTTTCTTTTATGTTTGGCTTAAGAAAAACAATGAAAACCACCCACACCTTCCAGGTCATACTCATCATCCTCCTCACACCATAACACATGCATTAAATAATATATGTTAACCCACCCCCCTCTAGGTCCCGACCTCCATCCTCCCACTGTGACCTGGCAAAGTTTTGAAAAGTATAACCATTATGACTCAGAATCCCTTCCCCTGCTCACAAAAGAAAGTTCCCCCAACCTCCCCACCCATCCCTCTAAACAATGATTGAACCCCACCCTTCATCTGTTGCCACTAAGCCCCTCTCCACCCCAAACCCCAATTTCAATAGCAGAACAAATTCCTGTAAAGAAGAAAAACATCTCCTGGTGAAGTGAGACAGCATCCTTAATCAACTGTTTGCAAGCCAGGAGAATGATGAGTAATGTCTATCGTAGTAGTAATGCTTGTGTGACTGATGATGGGGGGTGCGGTGGGTGAGTATCCTCCAGAGGGTGAGGTGTGGCTTTCTTTGTTTTTTAACTCCCCAAAAACTTTAAACAACTTTTGATGGCAAAGTACCACTACAAGTAGGCATCGCTAAGTGAAGTAGGCACTTTGCCTTGTAAAGAACTATGCAATGATGTACTTCACAAAGGTAGGACACTTTGCAATGTGTTTCTTAAAGTGAAGTTTACCAACTTTGCACATCTCTATATGGCATATTGCCATTAGAGGTGTACTAAAGTTGCCATTTCAGCCTTAGCAGAACTTTTGGGAAATTTGGCAACTTCTGCTGAAATTTCAAAGCTTCTGCCTGTGGCTGATCGAAGTTTTCATCCTGTTCTGCCCTGCCCAACCTGTTGACACCCTCCTGGTGGCTAGCAGTCCCTCTCCCACTTGATCACTCTCCTGATAAATCAGTAACCCAGCCCCACATATAGTAAAATATTTGATTCCCTGGTGGTCTAGTGAATCCCCCCTCCCTATCCCCACTCCCCAATACGTAGGGTTTTTTTGTAACTTATTCCCTGGTGGTCTAGTGGCCCCCCAGACCCCCATTACCCTGGCAGGTAGTGTCCAACCCCACTCCCCCATCATGAAATGGAGTAGGCAACAGGCACAACTCTCTGCTCTCCTCCATGGCTGGCCACCCACTGAGCTGTCAATGAATGAGTGCATGCTTGTACAGCATGTGCTCATTTACTGACAGTGGTGGATCAGAAAACTTCCAAATGTTTTCACCCTGTTTTGCCCAACCCTACCTGTTAATAACCCCCCTGGTGGCTAGCAGTCCTTCCCCCCACCCAATCAGCCACCCACCTGCCATGCATTTAAAAAGAACCTGGAGGCTAGTGGTCCCTGCCCCCCAGCTAAGCACACATGTCCAGTAGAAGTCACTAGTCATGTGATTTAACCCCCCTTTATTATCCCCAGATAGCAAAATAATTTTTTCTCTGGTGGTCTAGTGAACCCGCTTCCTCAGTATCCCTGATTCCCAGTATGTGGTATTGTTTTTACTTACTGTTTTTTTGGTAACTTATTCCCTGGTGGTCTAGTGGCCCCTGCTCCCCCAACCCTGGCAGGTAGTGTCACTCACCCCACCTGATCAGCACGCACTTGTTCATTGACATCTCAGTGAGTGGCTGGCTGTGGATGAGATTGGAGGGCTGTGACAGTCACCCACTCCATTTTAGAATGGGTGAATCAGGGTGGGACACTACCTGCTGGGGTGGGGGCCACTAGACCACCAGGGAGTAAGTTAAAAAAAACTACATACTGGGAATTGAGGATAGGGAAAAGGGGGACTCACTAGACCACCAGGGAAAAGAATTACTGTATGGGGGAAAGGTATGGGAGGGTTACATCACATGAATAGTGACTATTACTAGACACTGGCAGGTGACAGGGTAGGGGATGGACCGCTACCCACCAAGGTTTTTTTTTAAATACACATCAGGTAGGTGGGAGGTCAGGTGGGGGGAGGGATCGCTGGCCACCAGGGATTTATTTTATTGATTTTGGGCACTTAGGCAGTGACTAGTGGGGGCACTAGACACCAGAGGTAAAGTAGGGTACAGGGCAGGCGGAATTTCCATGAAAGTTTGGAAATGGATTTCCAAACTTTCACAGAGGCAAAAGTCAGACTTTTACTTAAATTCTGCCCGCAGAACTTTTTTTCATGCACCTCTAATTGCCATGCCTTGGGTGTGAAAAGAATCATGAGGTGACTGGCTAAAAGTCTCAGGCACCTGAGAAGTGTCAATATCTCATAATATACCACACCCTGGAGTGGAATACTGTGTGACTGTTATCCATGTTTTTTTGTATACTTAAGAAAGTTAAAAAAATAACTTTAAAAATATACTTCAATGATTTATTCCAGTGCAGGTGTACCCTTTTAAAAATAGTTCTCTTACTTTCTTATATGGACAGAACTTGATGATGTTGTAGTTAGTTTCACAGAAGAACAGAATATGAATTGGTGATATAATGGTAGGAAGCGGTACAATTCTGAGTTTGGATGGTAGTGGCTAGCCAGTTTTTGTTGTATGGTGGGATTCTACAGTCTTAGAGTTCATAAGCAGCAGGTAGGGTGTTCTGGAAAAAAAGGGACACGGGGTGCAGCAGTGGTTACACTGGTGAAATCTATGCATTTTCTAAAACTTTGTGGTGAGGAAAGGATGTCAGGATAGTCATTCATATATATCCATCTATCTATATATATATTCATGGCAAAAAACTCTGTTTAATGCATCAGTTAGGGTTGTTCCTCAGCGACAAAAGTGAGGAACTTCAGTGTTAGGGTTGAAAACCCTAACTCTGAATTCACCCCCCCAGCACCACACACACACAGACACACACACATGCAAGTATGGGGGAAGACCAAGTCAACACAAAGAATGACAGACATTCAGCAGCAGGTGACAGACATAACAAACAATTGTCTAAATGTACTATGAGACATCCCCACCCACCTGACCAGGTACTGCATGCTCAGTGGAGATCAACAGCAAAATTGAGGCCATGTACACCAAATGTACACATCCCTGATTGCAGCTGCACACAACGTCTAACATACTTTCAAGTCTTCGTGGCACCAAAGAATATTGGTATCGCAGACACTCTGAAGTGATGACAATGCTGCGAGAATATGGTGCAGTCACAAGGTTTGTCACACTTAGTTGTGCTGAATATGCCTGGGACAAGCTCATTGAACTGTTGAAGTGGGCAAATTCTGATGCTGACGGCATTTCATCAATGACTGTCAGAGAAATGTGTTCACTTGATCCTGTGTCTGTCACAAGACATTTTCAGAAGCGGTTCCATGACATTCTGACTTTCATCTTGTCAAAGGACAATCCTCGTCTAGGTATTGTGGAACATTACTTTTGGAGGACAAAGTATCAAGCACGGGGTGCCCCTCATATCCATATGTTATTGTGGATCAAGGATGCTCCACACATTGGTGAATATGAAGCAGCAGAAGTGCTAGCATTCATCAAGAAATATACCACTTGTCACATTCCAGACAAGTATGACAGTCCTACACTATGGAAGTTGGTACAAAAGTTCCAGCGACATATTTGTGCAAAATACTGCCGGCGAGTAGTAAAGAACAAATCTAATTGGTACACACAATGTCGCTTTGGATTTCCTAGACGAGTTTGTCAGGATGGTGCCATGAATGACCTATTCTCAGCAATGCGACACCACTTGAAGGCAAAATCAACCAAGAGGGTATATGAGTTACCTAGAGATGAGAAAGAGGTGTACATCAATGACTACAACCCAACTCTTCTCTTAATGTGGCAAGCAAACATAGATGTTCAGTTTGTGGCTGATAACTCACTGGCCCTGGTTCGGTACATCACTTCGTACATAACCAAACATGAGCAGACTAGCTTGCAAGATCTTTGGGAAGATATTGCCAGTTCAAGCAAAAGCCTGACATCTCAGCTCTGGTCATTGGGCTTGAAGACTCTTTCACACAGAGAATGTGGAGCTTACAAAGCCAGTGACCGTTTAATGGGTACACATCTGTACGGGGAAGTCTGATGCTGTACGGTTTCTCAGTGTAAACTACAAGGAGAAACGGAAACATGTACTGATTCCTCATGCCAAAATTGTGGAGCTCGCTGCCAATACACCTTCTTCAAAACATATCTTGAAGAATAACCTGATGGACACATACTACCCCCGTAGACACAACGACATGAAGGATATGTGTCTCTTTCAGGTGGCTAAGTGGTATGACTACAAGACAGATGTAGCACTTGACTCAACACACCAGATTTACAAGGTCAATGGAGTAGATGGCTGTCTCATAAAGAGACACAAGCCATGGCTCATAGACCACTGTAAATTGCATCTAGGCACATCGGAGAGCAGAGAACATTACTACTTTGCTCTCCTATTCCTATTTAGACCCTGGAGGACTGAGTCTGAATTAAAAAGGTGACTGTGACACATTCGAAGAACAGTTCAATCTCACTTATGAGACTTTTAAAACTGAATACTCACAGACATACATACATAGAAACACAGAAACATAGAAGTTGACGGCAGATAAGGACCACAAGGCCCATCCAGTCTGCCCATTTCTTTTTCTACCTTATAAATGTGCCATCGGCCTTTGCTCTGTCAGTGGCCTATCTATTCACAGTCATTTGTATTGCTCCCTTATGCCTATCCCATGCCTCTTTGAAGCCCTGCACTGTATTCATAGCCACCACTTCTTGTGGTAAGCCATTCCATGCATCCACCACCCTTTCTGTGAAAAAGAATTTCCTCACATTCCCCTTAATCGGCCTCCCTCTAATCACATGCTGTGTCCTCTTGTCCTGCTATTTTTCTTATATTTAAACATGTTAGACTCTTTCACCTTGTTTATGCCCTTAAGGTGTTTGAATGCCTCGATCATATCACCTCTCTCCCTCCTTTGCTCAAGGGTATACATATTGAGCTCCGTTAATCTGTCCACATATGTCTTCTGATGCAGTCCCTGCACCATTTTGGTTGCCCTTCTCTGGACTGCCTCAATTTGGTTAATGTCCTTGTGAAGGTGTGGCCTCCAATACTGCACGCAGTACTCCAGATGGGGCCTAACCAGTGTCTTGTACAGAGGGATTATTACCTCCCTCTTACGACTTGTGATACCCCTACTAATACACCCTAACACCCTAGCCTTACCTACTGCTTTAGAGGTCTGTTTGATGATTTTAGGTCATCAGTGATGATGATGCCCAAGTCTCTTTCTTCCTTTGTGACTGCTAGCAACTCCTCCCAGCCTATAGGTGGCTTCAGGGTTTCTCTTCCCTATGTGCATGATTTTGCACTTCTTTGCATTAAATCCAGTTGCCACTCTTCTGACCATTCTGCTAGTTTATCCAGATCTCTTCTCATTCTGCCCACCCCATCTGGATCATCTACTCTGTTGCAGATCTTGGTGTCATCTGCAAACAGACAAGCCTTACCCTCTAGTCCATCTGCAATGTCACTAATGAAGATGTTGAAGAGGACTGGCCCCAGGACTGATCCCTAGAAGTCCACTGCTGACTTGCATCTCTTCTGACTGTATACCATTTACCACCACTCTCTGTTTTCTGCCCGTCAACCAGTTTGTCATCCAGTTGACCAACTTCTGACCCACCCTGAGTCTACCCAGCTTATTTATCAATCTTCTATGTGGAACAGTGTCAAAGCTTTGCTGAAGTCAAGGTAGGCGACATCAACTGCTCCCCTTGGTCCACCACTCTGGTTACCCAGTCAAAGAAATCTATGAGATTAGTTTGACAGGACCTTCCTTTGTAAACCCATGCTGTAGCCCTATAGTTCCAGGTGTTGTACTATTCTTTTCCTTGAGGTGCCTCCATAATCTTGCCACTACTGAGGTAGACTGACGGTCTGTAGTTCCCCGCCTCCTCCTGCTACCACTCTTGTGGAGCGGGATCACATGAGCCCTTCTCCAGTCTTCTGGGACCTCTCCTGTGCTCAGAGACTCACTAAACAATTCTGCTAATGGCTCTGCTAGTTCCTCCTTTAGCTCCTTAAGTACCCTGGGATGTATGCCATCAGGTCCCATTGCCTTATCCACCTGACTTAGCAAGCTCTTGTAGGACCCTTTCTTTTGTGAAAGGTAGTGCTCACCTCCCTCCCCTGTGTCCATGATGCTGAGCTGTGGGCCCTGCCCTACCTTCTCTTCAGTAAATACTGAGCAAAGTATCTATTTAGGATAGATGCCTTTACAGGGTCCTCCTCCTCACATGCTCCCTTTTCTCCATTAAGCTTAAATACCCCCTCTGGACTTTCTCCTTTCACTAATGTATCTATAGAAAGTCTTGTCACCTTCTTTACTGTTCGTGCTAGTGTTTCCTCAGTTTGGGACTTTGCCTGCCTTGCCTTACCTGCTTCCCTTAGGGCAGTTTGGTATGCCTCCCTATCTTCATCCCGCTGTGTTCCCTTATATTTCCTGAAGGCCAGCCTTTTGGCTCTGACCTTTTCTTACTGTATTTGAGAACCAAAGTGGTTTCCTTCTTCTTTTGCACTTCCTTTCTGTCTAACACAATGGGATGTTGCTTCAAGTATTGCTTCCTTAATGCTTGCCCACTTTGCCTGTACCCCTCACCTGTGTTTCTTTTTGCCAGGGCTAGCTTAACTCTGTTGGCCATCTTATCAAAGTCAGCTCCTCTGAAGTCCCATATTTTTGCTTTGGAATGGGATGATTTAGATGTAGTAGCCAAATTGAACCATACCATGTGATGGTCACTGGCTCCCAGGTGACCTTCTACCTGAGATCTGTGATCCCTTCCTTGTTAGTCAGTACTAGATCTAGGATAGCCCTGTCTCTTGTGGGTTGCTGTACCAGTTGTTTGAGGCCTCCCTGCAGGGAATCCACTATGAGTCTAGTTCTGGCAGATGTTCCTGCTGGTATTGACCAATCTGTATCCGCATGTTGAAGTCTCCATTATCAGAACCTCCTTTAGCTGTCATGTTTTGTATATCTTCTAATAGTAATGTGTCTATGTCTTCCCTCTGGTCTGGGGGCCTGTAGACAACCCCAGTTCTTATAGCTGTCCCATTTCCTGTTTCCAGGGTGACCCACAGTTCTTCTGGCTCCTTATGTGTATTCCGATTTCTGTAGATTTGATATTTTCATTAACATACAGGGCCACCTCCCCCTTTTGCACCTCGGTCTCTTCTGAACAATACATAGCCAGGTACTGAAGTCTCCCAAATGTGACGGCTACTGGTCTCACTAATTGCTACTATGTCCAGTTTAGCCTCTGACATTATTGCCTGCAGGTCTGGGATCTTATTTCCCAGGCTGTGAGCATTAGTGTACATGATTTTCCATTTCCAGATTTTGGTGTGTTAGTTGTTGGGTGAAGTTTGGCCTTAACCCTGTGTGTCGTATGGGGAGACAAACCTTTTTCTTACCTGGTGATGCAACATACAGAGACTAGAGGCTAAGAAAGAACAGCTTGAGAAGGCAGAGAAGCAGCTTCAGGAAGACACTCCTGTTAGTTCACAAGACAACCTTGATCCAGAAGGACAAGGTGTTCTAGGTGAGCCTCTGCCCTTAAATGCCCCAGAAGTGTTAATGTCAGAAATTGAGACAGCCATGGAACATGGCACACACTCCATAGTCAACCCAGCTGACTTGAGAGAAAGACTAAATCAGCTGCAGCATACAGTTCACTCTTAAGTACTTGAAGCTGTCCAACATGGCCTACAACATGAAACAAAACAATGTGACTGTAGTGACTACAAGCCACTACTAATGTTTGTTAGTGGTTCAGCTGGCACAGGAAAGAGTTTCCTTATTGAAGCCATCACTGCTGAAGTACAGAGCCTGACAGGGTCTTCAATGTCTGTTGCTGTAACTGCTCCCACAGGACTAGCAGCATACAACATTGGTGGAGTTACATTACATCATCTCTTAGTGTTGCCAGTGGAACATGGGAGAACTGGAGAGTATCGTAAACTGTCATTCGAGGTTGCATCTCAGCTCCGTTCCATGTTCACAAAGATGAAGTTACTCATCATTGATGAAATCAGCATGGTCTCCAATGTCATGCTTGCCTGTATTCATCTATGTCTACAGCAGATCTTAGGTACTGATGATGGAGTGCCATTTAGTGGCAAAAGTATACTTGTGTTGGGAGACCTTTTACAGCTTGCACCAGTCAATGCAGAGCATGTATTTACAACTCTAACTGCCAAACAAGCTAAGAATATCCTCGGTTGCATTGCAGGTTTTAACATATGGGAATTATTTACCTATGTTGAGTTGTCTGAAAACATGCGCCAAAGTGGTGATCTATCTTACAAATCACTTTTAGATGAAGCTCGTACAGGTTCTCTATCACCAGAACATGTTTCCATGTTAAACGATCAGAGAATCACAGTAGATACTGCATGCATACAAACAGCATGTAATGTCTTCAGCAATATATACTCTACAGGGACACACATAGTGTGTCTTATGTCACGACTAAAGAAATGCACTGAATTCAACAATCTAATGCTGCAGAGAGAAAACCAAGAGATTGTAACTCTGCATGCTGTTGATACAGTTGATGGCGTTATTCTTAGTCGAAACCTAGTAGCAAAGATAACTGAATGACTAAGTGAACTCAAGTCAGATGTTTCACGCACAGCTGGCCTAGAAGCTGTTCTCACAGTTTGTAAGAATGCACGCATCATGCTGCGACGTAATCTAGATGTAGAACGAGGCATGGTAAATGGTGCCATGGGAAACATCACTGACTTTGTCTACAATGTCCAGAAGACATATGTCAAGACGCTTGTAGTTCACTTTGACAATATGGAACAGTCTGTACACATAGAATGCACCTGTGTAAAATTCCAGGTTTTTAAGGATATCTATGTTAACAGGAAACAGTTTCCATTATGTGTTGCATATGCTGTATCCATTCACAAATCTCAGGGCTTGAGTTTGGATTCAGCAATGGTAGACATAGGTACAGACATTTTCAAGGATGGCATGAGCTACATGGCACTTTCACGTGTCCACAGCCTTTCTGAGTTGCACATTATTACTATAGCACCTCCGAAAATATGAGCTGACAAGCGATGTATTCTTGAGTACAACAGGTCACGTACTCTACATCAGCCACAAATGTCTTTAATACCACTGCCTACATATCTGTCTGTCTCACACAATTCAGTCACAGCTACAGGTATCAACAAACAGCAACAAGCTTTCAGAAGTGATTCAAATAAAGAGTTCGACAAAGGTCACAAGTTCAAGTAAACATTCACAGCCAGCAATTCATCAGAAATCAGTTGGTGTAGCTGCTGTACCAGTATTTGACAACAGCACTAGAGTGAACTGCTATGCTAACTCAGCTATGCAAGTTTTTCTACACATGCCACACTTTGTGTGGCAATATCTGCTGCAAAAGACAGTACCCTATCAAATGCTTTGAAGCAGATTGTCAACATGACTTATGACCAGTCTAACAATGTACACTCACTAACACCACTACGACAGGTGTTAGGTACATATGATGGATGTAGTACATTTGCTGCAGACATACAGCAAGACACTACTGAGTTTATGATGGCTGTCATAAACAACCTGGACGAAGACGGCACCCCAATGCGGCACTACTTCACGGTAACATATGTAGCGAAATATGTATGTGTTTCATGTGGCCATTCACAGCGTGAAACCACAGAAGACATGCTGTGGATTACTCTTTGCCCCTCAAACCAAAAGTATCAAATTTTGACAGCTATTTACCAATGCTCAATGTGGGCATGCCTGTGGAAGGTGTGGAGGCAGATGCTCTCAGTCCATATGTCTCAGGAGTTCATCTCAATATATGTTACTTATCTTGCACAGATTTGACTCCAACGGGCTCAGAGTTGATACTCCTATCACAGATTACACAGCTGGTAGAATAGTCTTCAACCAATCAGTGTTCGACACTCACAGTATAATCTATCACCATGGCCAATCCATGCATTCTGGCCATTACATCTGTTTACTAAGATGCAGAAGTGGATGGGTAGAGTGTGACGACTCTACAAGCAGTTTTAAACAGAGACTGCCACGACACTTAAAAAATGCATATCTTCTAATATTGAAGAATTATGATGACATTCATATTTCAGAAGAATAGGACAGAACATGTTTCATTTTTTAAATGACTATTTTGTCCTAGAAACATTCATAGGTCAGTACAATTTTCTCTAATGTACGACTCGGAATAAACCATAGCATTTCAACAAAATGCTATTCTGACAGAGACATTCCATATACTATCACATGTAAAATCTTGTGTGGATCAGTGACTACATGAAAATTGTTGTAATGGCTTCAATCGGTGCCAACAATATTCACAGTCACTAGAGAAACCATGCTTACATGTCTATTGAAGATTGTACATCTCAAAACTGAGGCCTTACTGCTGTCCTCCTCTGTACATATCTTTAATTATTAATGTATCATACTCATACATAACAACAAATTGCTATGAGTTTTAAAGTGTTACACTTTGCAAATAAAGATAAGTTCTCAGTTATCATAAATAACTGAGCAACACTTCTACCATTCACCAAACATTGCACTCTGTCACAAGTTGTCTATCAACACTTGTATTTGTCTGTTGACTCTTGACATGTAAACAACAACATCATTCGCTCACCATGCAACAGTGTAGAACTATCCCACCTTCATTTGTAATACTAATACTGTACATATGTAAAAATAACTACCTTTATTGATAATGCAAGAAGCTGAATTATGCAACTGTAAATACCAAACAATTGCATCATATAATCAACTGACTTTGACATGTCTTTGTAATTACTTGTACATAATATAAACATTTGTATTCACCTTGGCATTGTTAATAACTACTTTAATAGTCATACTAAAAGTATTAGTCTAACACTAAAGTACAACTGAATGTTTAACATATTATACAGCACTATACTAACTACATCTAATTAACCATAAGTTTGTTAAAAAATGCATTCCATGCACAGTTTTTGTATATACAAGTTAAGAATTTACATAGAAACTAATGTAAGAATTGAAAAAATTTTATTTGTTCCTGTGAGAATATTCTATTTTTTTGTACTAGTCATATAAGTAATTCTAACCTATGGTAAAAATGTTGAGAATTGTAAATCAGACACTGTTACTGATCACAACACACTGCATACCTGTTCCTGACAATATTTATGATCACCTCAATTGAGGGGTCGGGTGGGAATTATCCGTTTGTGCCTAGTCAGTGACATATCATTAAATGACAGTAATCAAATGTCACTGAAGTAACATTTTTTAATATTGTATTACTTTAACAGTTAGCATATGGTTTTTCGCCCACCCCAGGAACATCCACATTAGCAGTCACACAATAACAACAAAACTCTTGTGTATCATGTGTGTAATCACAGTTTACAACCTACTGACATTGCCTTATTAACATACCACACAAGTAATGCACTACACATAATTACGACATACAACCATTTTAAAAAATACTTAACATTTTTTAACAAAGTCTCTTCACGCTCAATAGTAAATATATAATGAAGCGCCACAGCTTCAGCTTGAGTATCAAAATTCCAGGTTGAATGTCAGAAAGTACTTCCTCACATAAAGAGTAGTGAGTACTGAAACATCACTGGAAACACACAACACCTGATTAAAGACAGTCATCACCCAGTAAGGAATCAGATATATGCATACAAGGCAAATAACAAGCCCAACAGGAAAAGATGACACAACACTGCAATCATAGCAACCACCTAACCTCAATATGTATACCAAGCTACCTTTTCCTTTAGTTTCCTATAATATCACATACTTACTGCAATTCATATTATACAGTTCTTATTATTCTTACACATTTACATATATGGCAAGCAATGATTACACACATACAAAGATTGTATTGCGAGACTGCTTCTGTTAACAAAATTTCAGTCTTGATTGGGCCTTTTCTCCATTTAACAAATTGGCAATAAATTGTTTAAAACCATAACCACCTGTGTCAACTCTTTACTTAAAATAGCATTACGACATAAAAAATAAGTGTGTCTTACTTAAGTATACAAACCAATGTTAACTAATAGTGCAACAACTATAACTCCATCAATTTCTTTGGTACCTATGATGTCCAGTCAGTATCACAGCATATGCAACAATGTGGCACATTGCATGTCACACTTTACATAATTGCTAAGAGTGTAAAAAACTCAGCAATGTACTTACTTTTCCTGCGCCTATACATTCAGTATTACTGTACCAAGGTGCCGCACATCAGCATGCAACAGTACACAGCTGTGACTATACACTTAAGATGCAGTCACTACTATGTGTACTTCAATTCCCTGTCTCAGCTTCTGCAACTCCCAACTGTAGTAAGTTAACTATACCTAGAATTGCAGAGGTGTGCCATAGATCTCCAGTCCCATATCGTTCCTATAGAAAACCAGTCATAATGCAGTAAAAATATAATGAGGCAAAGCAGCTGTAGCTACCTAAATCCATGCAAATACAAACAAATGGCAATACAGTTTCCCTGTTTTCAGTCATGTGTGGCATAGATGTACGCATACTCAACTGTATTGTGTATCTTTATTTATTTATTATTTATTATAAAAAGAGTCTGAGAAATGGACCTTTCTGATTGGCTGCAAACATTCTAACAGCCTTATGTTAATCTTTTATTAACACACATGAAGAGGTCAACCATATGCTGAACAAGGTTTAACACTGTTTAAAAACATGTTTTATTATAATAGCAATAAGGCACTCCCAGGGATTATGTTAATGGTCAGTTAATCACCCTCTAGGGGCATGTGGCACTCAGCTACACCTCGTGCCACAGTACACCCCTAGAAGGTGATTAACAGACCATTAACATAACCCTTGGTCATGCCTTATTGTTTTTTTTTTAAACTTTCTTTATTTTATTGATTTTATAAATACAGATACATACACATTACATTCATCCTTCTGTCATACATAGTTACAGGAGAGAGTTCATAGGCAAGTTCAGTGTATACAACTGGTAAATCAGGAGCTCCTAGGCAAATAAAAATATTAAATTAATCATATGGATCAGCCAGTTTCCCATACATGGGGGGATACTAACTTCATCAATTATCTCCTCCATTTTAGGATTCTATTGTGGGAACTAGAAGTTGGACATAAGCTGGGGGGTTCATAGTCCCTATCTAATAGAATGCTTAAGAGCACCAAGAGTTTCAGAGTGGGCCCATATATTCTCTCTGGATGTTTCTCAACCTAAGAAGTAAAGTCAGGTCTCTCCCCTGCCATATATAGAACCCAGCGTCTCCATAAGATTTCAAATTGTGGGACTCTTTTATTCAGAGTGGCTGATAATGCTTCCATCCTATATATATTTATCATAGTATCCTGCCATTGATTTAAGGAGATAGGAGTATGAGATTTCCAATTCTTAGTTGTCACCTTCTGGCCGGTCAGGAAAGCTATTCTCAAAAACTTCACTGACAATGGGTCTCTAAATCTCTGCATGATCTCTAGAAATATGTAACACATGGGAGATAGTGTCAGGTCTGAAATAACTATTTTCCTTAAGGCCTGTTGCAGCTCCGATAAAAAAGTGGCAAGCACTGGGCAGGTCCATAACATGTGTAAGTATGATGCCTGCTTTTGGCCACAATTCCGCCAACACTCTACATGGTCTTTAGTTAGCATCTGACTCATCCTCTTTGGAGAATGGAAGTATCTGGTAAAAATTTTACAGGAGAATTCCTGCCAACCTACAGCAGATAGCCCCCAATGTGATTTGGTTTGGGCATAGAGCCATACTTCCTCTGAAATACAGCTGCCCAGGTCCTTTTCCCAAGCTCTCTTTATGGATTCTGTGGAGTCCCCTTTCCAGTCCAATAGGTCTCTATATACTTTGGAAATAATATGTGCTTTGATGGGTGTCCCTTCTAACGCAGTTTTAAAAGTGGAGGTGATTTGAGGAGGTGAAGTTATTCCCCCAGTTGAACTCCGAGATAAGCTCTTTTATAAAATTCCTAACTTGAAAGTATCTAAATCTATCTTGCCAAGAAGTATTGTATCTGTCTACAAGTGTCTCAAAGGAAACAATCCCTCCCCCATCTAGGAAGTGCCAGACTAGATGCAGACCTCTCACCTCCCAACCCTTGAACCCCCTATCCCACACCCCTGGGGAGAAGTTGGCCAGGTGCGGGATAGACCACTATGCCTTATTGCTTAATTGAATTTTGATGACTGGGTAGGCCCACAGGGCCCCGGAGGTCCCTTTTTCAGGGGCGACCCAGTAAGTAAACAGTACATGGAATTGAAGACAGTGGTACATATACAAGATGAGGGTATACAGTATGCTTCAGTTTACAAATCCATCTGAATTGTCATCTGCATCTACAATTACAATGTACTACCTACTGTTACATTTCCACACACATTGCCTCCCTGAATCCATTTAAAAGGCAACTGTAATAACTGGAGTATTCCTGTAATCAGAGACCTGTACACCTGATGTACATTCACTATCATTTACTGTGGCTTCTTACTTACAATACAGCAAGTGCTATAGAAAAGCAATCACCCATCACACTGTTTAACAGCATTTTTTTTCCTATTCCATACTATTAACTCAGTGTTCAATATGTGTACTAAGTGTTCATACATTGACTTACAAAAGTCCTCTAATTCCTCAAGAACTTAACAACCTGCCACAAACCTATGTTGTCTGCCATCCATGAGGTCCTGCTTCATCAGGGTCTCTATAAGTTTCTACATGACTAAATTGAGGAAAATTGGTCTGTAATTGCCAGCCTCATTTATGCTCCCCACCCTTGTGGAGTGGTTCCATACCTGCTCCCTGCAGTCACCCATCATTTCTCCTGTCTGTTGCAACCAGTTTAACAAATATGGCAAGAGGCCAGCCAGTTCCTCAGCCAGCTCCATCAGCACGGTAGCATACATCCTATGAGGCCCAGTTCTTTTGTCTGCCATTGGGTGCTCCACTGCCTGCCTGGCCCTGGTGGTGGCAATATTCAATAACACAATTTGGGGATAACCTTCTCAGCTGCCTTGATGCCACTTTCAGCCATCAGTTCAATATTCTCATTGGTGAAATCTCAGCAGAAGAAGATGTTCCAGTCCATGGCCTTCTCTCCATCTATCTGTCTATCTATCTGTCTATCTATCGATTAGTATGTAACAAAAATGAAGTTTGTTCAATCAAAACACTTATCAGATAGACCTACTAGAGCCTGGTTCTATCACTCTGGATTTTTAATTTCCTGAAAGGGTTCTAAATGTTGCTGTGATTAAAACTGTGATATCCTACGCACACCAAAAAGGAAATGTGTTCATTCTTCTGAATACTGTAAGACACAATAGTAGCTGATTTGCAGTTTTAAGGCTTAATTTTTGACCAAGAGCAACTGGATGTTAGATTACTGTTCTATCCCTTACACTGTACCTATTACAGTTTCAAAGTAATGTTTCAGCATTTAGCTGTAACAACTAATTAAAAGGGACTTTTTATTACCTTACTTGCCAAAATATCACACTTGAAACCAACTGTTATCAACGTATCTGTGAAGACAGGCACAAGACACACATCAACAGATGTACCCACTTTAGCCAATAGTAACGGGTGTGACGGAGAGCCCACAGCCCCTACAGACCTATACATGCTTTATCATCTTGATTACTATATTACTGTTTCTTATTATTTGTAGTAATGTTCGACAAAGCAAGTGTGACTAGGTGTCTATGTAGTGTAGGTGTGTTTTTTAGTGGTGCTGTACAATAGGTAGAGAGAAGTGGTGGGTAAAGCAAGTTGCAGGGAGCCCATGTATACAAGTAACATTGTGCCCACAAATGCAAATCGTGACACACATGGTGACACAAAGTGAAACAGAAAGAGAAACACTACAGTAGACAGAAATGTTAAAAACAATGCAAACACAACCGCAAACAAAAAAGCAAACAGTAATGCACATGCTGGCATAAACATGAACGGTAAGTGAAACGGGTACGGAACCACAAGCAGAAACAGTAATGGTAACAGTAATGTAACCGCACAGGCTGTTTTTACCCAAAAGCTATATTGAGAAAGACAGTGAGTAGAAAAAATGTAAGCAAAATAATCATTCTCAGAACACAAAAATGAGAACTTGGAATAGTAAATTGCTTATGTCTCACTAACCCTATGACACAGAGAAAACATTTTAAAATCATGTGTATTATCACTTTCCTGCTAGTTTTGTACTTAGCCCCTAAGAGGGCACTAAGAAATTGTTAGACAAAAAATCTGTGTCTTGCACCGTTTTCAAGATACGGGCCCTGAAAGGCACGGCAAACACCGTAATGTTATCCTATGGGAAAAAAAACAGAAGTTCAGAATGCCATAACTTTGCCTCCCTGTAATATTTATTCACCAAACCACTGAAAGCCACATCTCTGTGAGGTTGGCTGTGTTCCCTGAAAATTTCAGCCCAAAACACCAAACCGTTATTTTGCAGCAGGGCGTCAAACAATTCCTGCAATGCATTGTATGCCATAATGTAATCCTATCGGAAAAAGTGTCAATTTTGGAGTACTGTTACTTCGCCGTCATCTAATATATTTTCAACGAAACACTGAAAGGCACATCTACGAAATGTCAGCTGCGTTACCTCCAAATTTCAGCCCAAAACTCAAAAACGTTCTTTTGCAGTGGATAGCCAAAGAATTGCTCTCATTTTCCCACAGACTACAAAAGTACTGTTGCAATTAGTGAAAGCTGGAATAGTAAATTGCTTATATCTCACTAACCGTATGACACAGAAAATTTTTTTTTAGCTCCTTATCTATTATCACTTTCCTGCCTAGTTTGTACTTAGCCCAGGGTACAGAAATTTTGACAAAGTCCATATCTCACACCGTTTTCGAGATACGGGCCCTGAAAGACGCGGTGAATGCCGTAATGTTATCCTATGGGAAAAAAACAGAACGAGTGCCATAACTTTGCTTCCCTGTAATATTTTTTCACCAAACCACTGAAAGGCACATCTGTGGGATGTTGGCTGTGCTACCTCAAATTTCAGTCCAAAAGAGCAAACCATTATTTTGCAGCACGGTGCCAAAGGATTCCTGTAATGCGTCGGGCGCCGTAATGTTATCCTATGGGAAATAATGTCAACTTTGGAGTCCCGTAACTTTGCCGCCTTGTTATATTTTTTCACCAGAGCACTGACAAGCACATCTGTGATATGTCGACTGCATTCCCTCCAAATTTCAGCCCCAAACTCCAAATCATTCTTTTGCAGCACAGTGCCAAAGAATTGCTGTCATTTTCCCACAGACTAGAAAACTACTGTTGCAATTTGTGAAAGCTTTCTCAAAAAAGTTTGACACTTTGGTGAGCACGAAAGTAATTTGCAAAAGTACTTTTCCAGAAATTTGAAAAACATATTTCTGGGGTGTTTTACCCCAAAATAAAGACATGGCTAGCATCTTCAGGGTCCGACTAGGTGAATACAAAAAGAATTAGGTTGCTAGAGGGTCCCAAATTTAAATGCCAAGCATTTTTCTGATCACTAACTGAAAACAAAATGGTGGATTTGTGAAAGTAAGAGGGCCATTTGCGAAAGTAAAAATGCATTTGCGACACTGTCGAACTTTTTGTTAACTTTTCCCATTGACTTATAATAGGAAATTGTTTTTTGAATAACTTTTGAACCGTTTAATATTTTCTAATCAAATCTTTGAAAGACACATCGGGGACCCTAGCCACACATTCCCTGAAGATTTTGGGCCAGTCGCGCAAACCATGCGACCTGTAGGCATGACTGTAGAATTCCAGAAATACCATAAACACATGTGCAGATCATGCTTAATAACTCCACAGCCGTATTTCTGACTGGTACAAAACTTGGCAGATCCCAAGGCCTATGATTCTTTATTGTGTATTCCAAATTTCAGCCAAATCTGTCAAATGGTTGCAAAGTTATTAAGGTGCAAAATTTTGGGTTTAACATAGAAATGGTTCCTCAACCCTAACTATGGTAGCACTACCGTGCTACCATAATATAGATAGATAGATAGATAGATAGATAGATAGATAGATAGATAGATAGATAGATAGATATATTAGAGGCAAAAAACTCTGTTTAATGCATCAATTAGGGTTGTTCCACAGCGACAAAAGCGAGGAAATTCGATGTTAGGGCTGAAACCCCCTTTGCACCCCTCCAGCCCACCCCCCAAATGGAATCAGGGTGTGCATTGGGGTCATCGGCCCTAAGTGTCACCCCATCACATGTGGAAAGAAACTGAGGAATAGGAGAATGGGGTGACAGTTAGGACCAATGACCCCAGTGCACACCCCGATTCCATTTGGGGGGTGGGCTGAAGGGGTGCAAAGGGGGTTTCAGCCCTAACATCGAATTTCCTCACTTTTGTCGCTGTGGAACAACCCTAACTGATGCATTAAACAGAGTTTTTTGCCTCTAAATTCCCTTCTTTTTGAGAATGATAACGAGAAATAGTGAATGTAATGTGGCGGCAGGGCTCCCACCACGTGATGTCTTGTCACATAGTAACATTGTGCCCGCAAACGCAAATCGTAATGCGCATGGTGATGCAAAATGAAACAGAAAAGAAACAGTACTGTAGACAGAAATGTTAAAAACAACACAAACGCAACCTCAAATGAAAACGCAAAGGGTAACTCACATGGTGGTGTAAACGTGAATGGTAAGTGAAACGGGTATGGAACTGCAAGCAGAAATGGTAATAGTAACAGTAATGTAAACGCACAGGTTGGTTTTACCCAAAAGCTGTATAGAGAAAGACAGTGAGTACAAAGAATGTATGCAAAATAATGACTCTCGGAACACAAAAATGAGGACTTGGAATAGTAAATTGCTTATATCTCAGTAACCGTATGACACCGAAAACAAATTTAAAAGTAATATGAATTATCACTTTCTTGGCTAGTTTTTTACTTAGCCCCAAGTAGGTGGCTAAGGAATTTTTCGACAAAAGTCCCGTATCTCGCACCGCTGAGATACCGGGCCCTGAAAGGCGCCGGCAAATGCTGTAATGTTATCCTATGGGGAAAAAAACAGAAGTTCGGACTGCCATAACTTTGCCTCTCTGTAATATTTTTCACCAAACCACTGAAAGGCACATCTGTGGGATGTTGGCTGTGTTGCTTGCAAATTTCAGCACAAAAGACCAAACCGTTATTTTGCAGCAGGGCGCCAAACAATTGCTGCAATGCATCGTACGCCATAATGTTATCCTATGGGAAAAAGCATCAACTTTGGAGTACCATAACTTTTCCGCCATGTAATATTTGTTCAACAAAACACTGAAAGGCACATCTGTGAGATGTTGGCTGCGTTCCTTCCAAATTTCAGCCCAAAACTCCAAACCGTTCTTTTGCAGCGGAGTGCCAAAGAATTGCTGTCATTTTCCCACAGACTAAAAAAGTACTGTCGCAATTTGCGAAAGCTTTCACAAAATGTTGCGACACTTTTGTGAGCACGAAAGTACTTTGCGTAAGTACTTTTTCCAGAAATCTGAAAAACATATTTCTGGGGTGTTTTACCCCAAAATAAAGACATGGCTAGCATCTTCAGGGTCCGACTAGGTGAATACAAAAAGAATTAGGTTGCTAGAGGGTCCCAAATTTAAATGCCAAGCATTTTTCTGATCACTAACTGAAAACAAGATGGCAGATTTGCAAAAGTAAGAGGGCCATTTGCGAAAGTAAAAATGCATTTGCGACACTGTTGAACTTTTTGTTAACTTTTCCCATTGACTTATAATGGGAAATTGTTTTTGAATAACTTTTGAACTGTTTAATATTTTTTTTCATGAAATCTTTGAAAGGCACATCGGGGACCCTATCTGCACGTTCCCTGAAGATTTTGGGCCAGTCGCACAAACCGTGCGACCTGTAGGCGCGACCGTAGAATTCTAGAAAAAGTGTAAACGCACGCACAGATCATGCTTAATAACTCCACAGCTGTGTATCCGACTGGTACGAAACTTGGCAGATCCCAAGGCGTATGGGTCTTGATCGTGTATTCTACATTTCAGGCAAATCCGTCAAACGGTTGCAAAGTTATTAAGGTGCAAAATTTTGGGTTTAACATGTAAATGGCTCCTCAACCCTAACTATGGTAGCACTACTGTGCTACCATAAATTAAAATAGGGGCGCAGTCACACCCCTTTATTTAGGGTTATGAAGGCACGTCTATGTTAAACATGAAATTTTGCACGTTAATAATTTTTAACCCATTCAATGGATTTGTATGAAATTTGGTATGTGCAGTAGTGCATGGTAGATCTCTTGACTTGCCAAGCTGAGTTTCAGTTGGACTTATAGTTTGTGTGCATCAAAACACTGAAAAATGCACTCTTTGCCAGTTCTGTGGGCAGTTTTTCAGATTTTGTCCATGGCTCTGTGCTGCCTTCATGTGGTCTGCTGGTCTGAAACTTGACAAGTAGAAAAAGCTTAGGTCAAGGAACATGCCATTTTTTGTGTGGTGAAAAAATATTAATCCATTCAGAAGTTATTAAACTTTTCGGCTCCCATTATAAGTCAATAGGAAAATTTATATGGTTATTTTGCACATGACTGGGGTTTGGGCCATCTGGTCACTCCTGACGATCAAAGAATTTGCAGGCTCATGATCAAAAAATCTTTGATCGTGAAAAATTTATTGATCTCAATGGCCGCCATCTTGTTTTCAGTTTGGGGTTGGAAAAAAACAAAAATCTCAGCCTAGAGGTGACTTCTGAAGTAAAACTTGAATGGGTTTTACTCAGGGGGCTTCCCTCTGTTGAGCCATGCCTGTGGTTTAATGTACTTATGCCAAAAAACAGAGTTTTAAACTTTTAAATTCTTTGATCATGGCTCGTTAACAATCTTTGATCACGAGCCTGCAAATTCTTTGATTGCAAGATTCTTTGATCGCGATCTTCATTCGTGAGGGACAGATGAGATGGCCAGATTATCTCAGCCCAGCGGTGACTTGTGAAGTCAGACTAGGATGGGTTTTGCTCAGAAGGATTCCCCCTATCGAGCCATGCCTGTGGTTTAATGTAGTTGTGTCAAAAAATGGAGTTTTAACATTTGTTAATTCTTTAATTGTGAGCCTTCAAATTCTTTGGTCGTAATTCTGCAAGTTCTTTGATCGTGAGCTTCTTTTGTGAGGGCGGGTCGAGATGACAAGATTTTTGCTGGATCAGATGTCTCTGGGATAGACCAAATAGCCCAAATTTCATCACCAGATGTCCCCTCATGATCAAAGATGATCTTTGATTGGGAATTCGCGGTCAATTCTCGTGATCAAAGAATTTTTAAAGGTGCTAAAACTTTAAAATTAAATATCTTGGAAATAGTTTAGTGTTTAATCTTGAAATTGGGAGGGTGTGGAGGGGATGTCTTGTAGATGAGAGTTATGCTGTTTAGGTGTCATAAAATTAATTTGCTGTGGAGATATTGCATGACAGAGTTTATGTTTTGCAGATAACATTCTCCATTGTGGTAGTGACTTGACATTTATAGGGCAGCTATCCTTATTGCCACGGAGGTAATTTTCAGTGGCTAGGTATATAAAATGTTAACAGGTGCAGAATTATACCACTGTGATGAATGAAAATTTGTTTTCTTTCAAGCTGGTTGGGCTCCACGCTCCCTCCAATACATATGATATTCAGTACAATGGGGTGACATTTAGGCCCTCACAACCCCAATGACACCCCCCAGCATCTGTCAGTCTGTGGAGGATGGGAGGTACATGATGGGGGGTAGGGATGAACCCTAAAGGTCTCATTTCCTGACTTTTTGTGCTTTAACCCTAAATGATACATTACCACAGTTTTTGCAAATATATATATATATATATAGAGAGAGAGAGAGAGAGAGAGAGGAGAGAGAGATGAAATTGCTGAAACCTCATGTTAATCCCCTGGTTGCGCCATTATCAGTAGTATACTATGGGTTCCATTATAGAATCATTATCTAAATATGTGGTTTCCTTTTTTAGAACCATTTGCTCAAAATGTATCTTTCCACTTTAAAGAGACTGCTGATATTTTGGAAGTCCTTTAGGCCATAGAAGTTTTGCTTGATTCCTTTTTTGTTATCCTGAATACAAAATATGCATTCAAATATGCCTTATAAGCATGAACCAAAGGCACTGCAGATATATTTAGATAAGAAACAAGAGAAACAGTATACACCAACACAATTTGAGGCACTCTGAATTTTTTACTGAAATATGTTGTAATTGTTTTCCAGTCAAGAATCACAACTACAGCTGACAAGTTAAAGAACTTGGCTGGGAAGAATGGGAACTGTTGCTGGGATTTGTGGCACCATGACCCTGCTGGTGGAGTTTTTGAACTGTGATGATGTCATCCCAGTTTGTGAGCTTTGGGGAGAGTTTACTGTCAGAGAGTTGCACCGGGTGAGGGACCCGTTTGTGCCTTGGGGAGCTGCCGCCTGCTTTTCTGTCCATGACCAGGCAGGAGTTGCCTTGTTTGGCCTTCAGGGAGCCGGAGGGGAACTGGAGCTTCTCCTAAGCTGCCTTGATGATCAGCCTAGGGGTTGGTTCATCTGGGTATCTGTAGCCATGGGTTATGGGTGGATGAAGAGGTGGCTAGCTCCAAGTGGTGAAATTGAGGGGTGTCTATCTACCCCCCCGTTGTTGCACTCTCTGAGCATCTTGTTTGCCTTTGACCCCACTGGAGTGACTTGGATGGTTTTTCAGAACAGCTGCTGCTGAGGAAGATTTTCAAGGAGTTTGCTGACTTGGCTATAACTTTATTACCTTTTGCATTCTATGTCAAGTTGGATTCTGGTGGGTCTCTGAAAGCTCAATCTGCATTCCTTCCTGGCTTCTGTTACCTGAGTGCACGGGCGGTGAGAGTGCTGTGAACACTGTTTCTCTTCTAATACTTCAAGTCACTTTGCTCAAATTTGAGTACTGTGGATTATCTGTGGATACTTCCTCTACTATGTGAGGGGTGGTGTTAGAGCTACACTACAGACATCAACCTGAGTGTAAGAGTTGTCTGGGTCTTCAGAACTCAAACTGATCAAATCTAGTTTTTATTTATTTATCTGCTCATCTGTTTATAATCAGACTTCAAATTTGTTATCTGATTTATGTTTATTCAGCTGGCAGTCAGAGTGCCTGTATTTTTTCTCACTGGTCCCCAGGGCATGAGAGGTCCTGAGGACTGCAAACACTGATATTTCAACAATTTTCTTTAATCAGACAGTGAGAGTGCCTGTGTTCTGCTAACTGCCCGAGGCTGTGAGAGGGCCAGGAGAGTTATATTTTAGAATTTAATATTTTTGTCTGTGAAGGGTAAATTGAGGGTTTTTCTCACAGTGAGTTGAGGGTTTTTGATTTTTTGGTTGGGTATAAGTGTTGGGTTTATATTTTGTATTCTTGGTTATTTTGATTTGTATCTATTTAGTTATTTGTTTTTTGTGAGTTAGTTCAGCGAGAGCATCTGATAAGCTGTTTGCCACAATGTGTTGGAGGCCTGACCCCATGGTCGTGCGCTATTTGCCCTCTGCTCTCTGCACCCTCTGCCCTTTTATTCCTCCCCCACTGCAGTTTATGATGTACCACACTGTAGGGCATTGGGTATTGTTCATAAGGGGAAGAAGGGGTGGAGGGTAAATGAGCGGGGCCACCACATCGGGGTCATGAGATCCAGGAGATGAGCTGGGGCGAAATGGAACCAAGAACATGGTTTGCCATGTCTGCTTTCCATATCCAAGGGCACTACCAACATTGGTGGGCAGGTGGTTCGGATGGCCCTGGAGGATCAGCCAACTAGAGCAGTTTTATGCAATACCAGGTCCATTAAAAACAAGACTGCAATTATTGCAGATCTTGTAGAAATGGTGGATCTGGCTTGCATCACCGAGACCTGGCTGGATGAGAACCCTGGCCCCATTTGGAGGCCTTAACTCCTGCTGGGTACTCGGTGATTCACTGCCCAAGATTGGATCATGGGGAAGGGGGGAGGTTGCAGTCTGTTAAGACTGAGCTTAACTTCATGAGTGTATCAGTTGAGGAGAGGGAGCCATTCGAGTGTACCATGGTAGCAGGTGTAGGTTGTAGGAGCAATATCATCTACCGACCTATAATATAGCTATTTTGGTTGCCCTGGATCTCATTGCTCCTGTCCGTGTTCATCCTCTCTCCCTTCGCCCTCAGTCCCCATGGCTTGATGGGACCTTGAGGGAGATGCGGCGACAAGGACGAAGGTTAGAGCATTGCTAGCGGAGATCCTCCCTTGATGCCAATCACCTTAGATTGATGGAGCATTATCAAGCCTATCAATCTGCAGTCACCCATAAGAAGGTAGAGTTCCTGTCCAGGGAGATTGCAGCAGCTCAGAATCGACCAGCTCAGCTTTTTCACACAGTAGGCAGACTGTGCAACCTGACCTGCCTACAAGTCCAAAAAGTCTTTTCACAAGTAGAGTGTGATGAACTTGCTCAGTTCTTTGCAAATAAGGTGGCTGACATCAGGGTGGAGCTCCATCCAGCACACTCTAAGGGTGTTGCTCTGGATCAGTGCCTGGCTGCTGCACTTCAGCTTTCCTGGAGTACCTTCGACAGACCAGAGTTCATAGATGTCATGCGGATTGTCCAGAGTATGTGCCCTATGTGCTGTAGTTTGGACCCAGGACCAACTTCCCTGATTTTGGGTTGTACTGATTCCATCAGTCCAGTCCTTGCACTGATAGTCTGGTGCTCCTTGGAAACAGGTGAGTTTCCTAACTCCCTGAAGGAGGCGGTAGTAACACCCCTCTTGAAGAAAGCTTCTTTGGACCCTGACTGCCATGGGAACTACAGACCTATCTCAAACCTTCCCTTTTTAGGGAAGGTGATTGAAAAAGTAGTGGCCGTACAGCTGGAGAACCATTTGACCATCCATGATATCTACAAATCCCCCAGTCCAGTTTTCGAAGAGGCACAGTACTGAGATAGTACTAGTTTGGGTGCTCAATGATCTCCTGATGGCTAGGGATCAGAAGAACCATTCCATCTTGGTTCTTCTAGATCTCTTTTCAGCATTTGATACTGTGGACCATGGGGTTCTACTTGAGTACCTGAGGTTCATCTGTGGACTATCAATTGTAGTCCTCAGATGATTTAGATCTTATCTCACTGGCAGAACTCAGAGGGTGGTGTCTGGGGTTTACTCCTCTGACCCAGTTCCTCTGTCATGCGGGGTTCCTCAGGGTTCAGTGTTGTTCCCCATGTTATTCGCAGTGTACATGCTGCCTCTCGGAGACACTGTAAGAAGGTATGGGCTGAGGTTTCACTGCTATGTTGATGATACCCAGCTCTAACTTTCTTTTGCACCTGACCAGGATGGAGCTCTCTTGGTCTTTAATAACTGCCTCATAGAAATCCAGGAGTGAATTGGTTCCAGTTGGCTGAAGTTGAACTTGGAAAAGACTGAGGTATTGGTTATGGATCCAGTGCACCGGATGAATGGCCTGGGGCTGGTTTACCCTCTGGGCTTTGCCTTGGGGGTTTATCACTCCTGACCTCCGAATGGGTGCGTAACCTGGGGGTAATTTTTGATAAGGGCGACTTTGCTTTCGCAGGTGTCTGCCATCGACAAGGCCTCTTTTTATCATCTGTGGAACACCTCTAGGATTAGGCACCTTGTTTCATCTAGCGATCTTCTTACACTGGTCCATGCCTTTGTGTCCTCATGCTTAGACTATTGCAATTCCTTTCTACCTAGGGCTATCTGGGATGGAAATCTGCCACTTGCAGCTGGTGCAGAATGCAGCAGCCCAGCTTCTGATGCAAAATTCTCATTCCAGTCATATTTTGCTGGTACTGTGTGCTCTGCATTGGCTGCCAGTACAGTGGTGGATTACATTTAAAGTCAGTCTTATAACTTTTAAAGCTCCACATGGACTCGGCCTGGACTACCTGAAAGAGATACTGGTCTCTTACTGCCCTGGGCAATCACTCCACTCAGCTGATGAGGGGTTGCTAGAGATCCTGAGGGTGTTTTTGAAATCTTCGGGGGCCTGTGCATTTATGCATGTGGCCCCTACCCCTCTGGAATTCTCTACCCTGTCAGTTATGGGAGTGTGCGACCATGGAGAGATTTAAACAGGCCTTGAAGACATATTTGTGGTTTCAGGCATTTGGTGTCTAACCTTCCTGTTTTAGTTATATTAGTTGTTTTATACATTTTTAAGATTTTGAAATGTTTGATGCTTTTATAATCTGTATGGCACCTTGACTTTTGAAAGGCACCATAAAAATAAGGAGTATTATTATCATTATTATTATTATCATTATTACCTCCAGATTAAAGGGGCAGCAATGGGGTCAACCTTTGCTTCTAAATTTGCTAATCTTTTGTTGGGATTGTGGGAGCAAAGTGTCATCATTGATTCACAAAGAAATTATTTTTATCCCTTTTTATAAATGTGATGTTGCTTTATTTACAACATCTTGACTATATGGCGAAGGAAGTAAATACAGCAATTAGAAGACTTTATTATTTTTCTATGGAGCAGCAATTCACATCTTTATGTTACAGACACCATAATCAAGAAAAAAAACTTCCTGGATTTGTTTATCAGTAAGAGATAACAGTGTTTCAATTAGTCTCTTTAGAAACCCCACAGAGAACAACAGTTTTAATTTCCTATAGATTCCTCCCCATCACATTGTCAGCATTGTCCTCAGTGGTTGCAGCCTACAAAACACATCAATATTTCAGATGCTAATTTTCTGGACCAGTCTATGGACTTATGTTAAAGGTTTACTGAGAGGGAAGTATAGCAATCTAGTAGTAGAGCAATCTTAAGATAATTCTAAGCAAGACACAAAGTAAGATTTATTGAACATGACTCCAGTGAATAATGGAATAATTCAAAAATGAATTCCATCACAACCTTTTCCAGAATTTTGAATAAGGTCCAAAATATTGTGCAAGATAACTGGAGATACTGGAAATCAACCATAGTTCATCAGTGGTGACATAGGAAAAACCAGGAAAGGTTTATAGAAGGAACCAAATTTTAAAAGACACCTTAATACATAATGTTGAACCAACAAGACCACAACAGTCTGTGTTGGCTGAGCGTCAATCCTTGTTGAAGATGTAAGTCTTGTACAGTAGCACCCAGGACCAAAAATTGCCTGAATCATAACATTGGAAAATTGGTGCATCTGAATTCCATGATTACCTGTGACACATGAGAAGCAGTATACTGTATGTGGCCTGTTTATACATAAAATTTTACATGGGAAACTCTTAAGAGGATCCACATCACACAAGGAAGCATCATGAAGCAGTTGATTTGGGTTTGGGAATGAGCTAAGTCATCAGGAGTCATCGGGGGGGATGATTGAGTGTCCCAGAGGATGCTTTCCTTCTCTGGTAAGAGAGTGCAGTCAGCTCCACTGCTTTACTGTCATATGGGTGACCACAGGTGGCAGTGGAACTGGAGAAGCTCAGGGAATGAGGGATGCTCTCTGGTCCCATGCAATATTATACTGGCATGGTAGCACCACTATATTTAGAGTTGAGTAGGCACTTTAATGTTAAACCCCAATGTTTGCACTTTAATAACTTTGCAACCATTCAACAGATTTATATGACATTTTGCATGCACGGTCTCATGCGGGTAGTTCTCCAGTTGTGCCAAGTTATGTTCTGGTCAGATGTGTGGATTCTGAGATCTGGATAGTGCAAAAAGAAATTGTTTGGGGATTTTTTTTTTTTTGCATTGTTTGTCAAAAGGTGTAGTGCCCAGATGTTTTGTAATTTTAATCTGAAATGTTCAGGGTAGAAAGGGACTGGCCTACAGATGTGGCTTTTGCTGTTTTAGTGAAAAAACATTAATCTGTTCCAAAGTTATTACATTTTAAAATTTCAGGTTCAGTGCATGCTCAGTAAGCATGTCAAAATAGCTTTATGAAATGAAAAAGAGAATCCTTTTCCATATGGGGTCAATCATTTTTGTGAGGGGGAAATCCTTTTTCACTTGCCACCATTTTGTTGTCCATTTTTTTCCTTAAACAAAAATTCAAAACCTACAAAAATGACATCCTGCAGACACACCAACACATTTGTCCTTCTGATTGTAAGTCTTTTAGGTGGATTCTGCATTTAACTGTTGGACAAACAAGCCAGAAATGTGTTTTTTTTAATTTCCACTACTTTTTCACAACTCACTTCCACTTCGTATGAACTACAATATCATACAAAATTTCCTGTGATTGGCCATTCCCATATTTATCTTATCTTTCCCTGGTGTTTAGTGGTGCCCCCCCCACCCTTCAATTGTCATTTCTGTAGTGATTACATATTTTTCCTGATGTCTAGTAGCACCACCCCCCAGTCTCTGATCACCATCCCCTTTATTGCTTTATCTTCCCCTGGTGTCTAGTGGCACCCCCTTCCAAGTGCAGTCCTTGTAATAGAATTGACTTTCCCTGGTGTCTAGTGGCACCCCCTCCACCCTGCAAGCACCATCCCCATAATATATTTTTTCCTTTTTCTAGTATCTAGTGGCCTTCCCCTCTGATCACACTCCCATAATATTTAATTTGTTCCCTGATATCTAGTGGCGCCCCCCCTTCTGATTGCCATCCCTATCTGAAAGAAAGAAAACATCCCTTTAATGTCTTTTTTTAACCTTTAAAAAATAAAACATTCCCTTGTTGATTCACCCCACCCCAACCCCATCCTCCCACTCAGCACCCACCATCACACATCCCCTACACCCCCCACACACCCTCACTCACCTGAAAAAGTTCCAGGGTGAAGATCCACTGTCCCATGAAAGACATGTCTTGCTGCTGGAACTGCCGACTGCAATATGAGAAACTAAGGTAAGTGCACTTCAATGTATTTCAATGGGATTTTCAACTTAGACACATAATTTTGCCATTTTAGCATATTTTTACAACAAATTTTCAACATTGCCTCTTTGAGACCCTATCTTATGAACATTAGCTGTGAAATTACATAAATTCCACCCTAAAGGTGATTTTGTGGTCACGTGGCAAAATCACCTTTCGGGTGGGATTTGAAAATGTTCACCACCCTTGGTAATGAGATGAGGTTATAAGACAGGTATGGTGAAAATATGGGTTCAAAATATGGGAAAAATGGCAGTTATGCACATCCCACTGAAATTTTCAACACTCACTTCTAACTTTGCTAAATTTTTATATTTTGATCCCAAATTTTCAACATAGCCATTTTTTTACTCAATCTCATGAATGTGAGAGCTGTCATTTTTCAAATCCTGCTGAAACTGTCTTATTACATCTCTGGCAAGGAATGACATTGTGGTGGTGCAGTATCATATTTTGGCTGGGATCTGAACATTTTCTGTAACTGGTATATGAGAAGGAGTAATAAGAAGGCTATGCTGAAAATTTGGTTTGTGTAGTCCTAGAAAAGGAAGTTCAGGGCCCCAAGGGTCCTGTTTTTCCACAGCAACATACATATACACATCTATGGAGGGATGGGAGCACAGGACCCAGAGGGTCCTGCATTCCCACAGGCAAATAAGGATATGATGACACTATCTTAAAAAGTATGGAGGGGTGAAAACACAGGGTCCAGAAGGCCCTGCACTTCCACTGGCAAATAAGGATATGATTATACTATCTCAAAAAGTAAGGAAATTCTTCACAAAAACTGTGTCAATACAACATTAAGGGTTGAGACTACAGTGAAAAAAGTAGAGATTGTGGATTTAGGGTTTTCAACCCTAAAACCCTACCTCCACCACTAAAACAAATCAGGGGTGCAGTCTTGCTTGGGTTTGTCAACCCAAAAGCTCACCCCATTAAGTGTGCATGTTTCTGGAGTGTAAAGAGTGGGGTGAGCTTTAGGGTTAACAACCCCAATAAAGACTGCACCCATGATTTGTTTTAGGGGTCAGGGTGGGGTTTTAGGGTTGGAATCCCAAAAATCACATTTCTCTTCTTTTTTTGCTGTAGCCTCAATCCTAAATGTTGCATTAAGGCAGTTTTTTTTTTGCAAAGAATATGCTTATGTGTGCATGCATACCCTCATTGCCTATGTCCCAAGTGACAGGACAAAAACAGAGAACAGCCCCAGCAACAGGCAGGATGATATCCCAGCCTTCTGGAGGCCACATACAGTTGATGTGACTCACCTCCTATCTGGATGCTGTACTACAGTAGGATGGGGGTTTCCTGCTGCCCTTGCCACGGGGTGAGGGTAAGCCATGGAGTATGGAGTGACATGTAAGCCCATAAAAAGCTGGTTTATGGGACTGGAGAAGCCCGCATGGTGGGGGCCTAACCAGAGAAACAGGTTAATAAGGGAATAATAAAAAAGATGACTACAATAGCAGCCATAGACACTGCCAGAGAGTTCCCAAAATTTCTGTGATATTTCTAGAAATATCTCCTGCTTTCTGCATTTCCACAGTAGGAGCAGCAGAGTGATACTCTTCAGAAATTGCATGAAAATTTTGGAAATAGCTGGCAACGTCTCTGGCTACTACTGTAGCAGAACACACAACAGTAATCAGAGATATGAATGAGCAATATACCATGGATATTGACTGTGTAACTGCACATCCTAACATAAGTCAGTCCTCTAAGTTTGTGGTATTAGTGAAAGTGGAACCAAATATTTAGCCAGGTAAGTAAGGATGAGCCAATGTTAAATTTTCTTTTGGAGAATGTGCAGCAATTTGATGGTTTGGGCACTTTAAAGCCAGCATGAAGGAACTCAGTTTCTTTTTTGGCACTTTCATGTCATACTGCAGCACTATTTACAGGGAGCACACACTGAGCATGTTCAAGTTTTTGATAAGTTACATGACCTGCTGCAGCTAATTATCAATGCTGAATATTGTGAACTCCTCAGGCTGAACACATCTCAGTGCAGTTTCCAAAGTTCTCTTAAGAGGAGGATTTGGTTACTGAAATAGCTCCTTTCATGTCAAAAAGAGTGACATTTAATTAGAAAGCATTAGACATCATCAGAGAATCATTTGTTATCATTCCAGTTAGCTAATTCATTACATATAAATGTAGTTGCAAACAGAATAGCTAGTGAAATAGTGTTACAGGGGAGATGATATGGAGTGATGGTGTGAGCTTGCTGCCAGAAGCAAGCCCTGCAGCAGGAGAAGGTCCAAGTGAATTTAACATCTTGAGGAAGGTTTGTTTGTGTTTTTTATTGGATTTTGGTACCAGGTGAGCTTGGTTCAGGGGGATTTTGCAGCATTTATTTGACAAACATGTTCACTTACTGGTAGTGGTGCAACAGATCACATAATTCCAAATTTTGATTATTTGCCTATGTGTGTTTTCCTGATAGCCAGTGAGTGACTGAAAAGTGAAGCAGGGTGCTATGTGTGACACAAGGCGTCTCATTGGGGTGGGTGTGGTCAGTCAGTGGGGGGGATGTGTTCTGGTGCCATTGATCTTGCCTTTCATCTCACAATTCACAGGATACTATGTCACATGCGACTGCATGTGTGTCTTGTGGGCATCTAAGAATCATCAATGAATTTTGAGTCATTATTATTAGAATATGCTAATGTGTTTGTCATGTCATCATCTGTCATTTGTGTTGTCGATGAGTGTAGAGAACATTTAGATAGGGACATAAGGAGAAAGGGATGCATAGGAAAGAAAGGAGCAGAAAATGTTTTACCCTGCCAGTTATACCAAGTACAAGTTCTTCAAATGTTTTTGATGGAGAAGGAGCTGGTTATGGTGGGACAAGGACTTGGAGTCATGTTCATGGAATTTCGAGAATAAGGGCTAGGCATCTGATAGTACAGCCAAAGAAACCATGGAACATTGGTCCCCAGAAATCCAATGGTTCTACTCCCACTGCAGTACAAGAAGCCTTCCCTACTAGTCATCCAGTGAATCTGGTGATGAAACCATACTGAGCAATCCAGAAGCACAGTATTTCCTCCTCTTCCTCCTTTAAGTGTTTCCATTTCCCTGCTTAGGTGACAAGTGATCCATCTAGAAATGTAAAGTCCAGTTCCTAAAAAAAATATGTTGCATTTGCTGCCCTATTCCCGAAATGTCACCCACCTTGTCACTAGTGGCTTCTGCAAACAGGATGAGAGAAGGAAGTCAAGTGGCAAGCCCAAATTACAACTTCAGTTTCATGATTTATGTTTTCATGGCACATAAATAAGAACAACAAATAAAAATAATAACAATGGTATTACATTAAATTATATCATATCACATTATATTACATCCAATTATATTTCCTTCTCATATATCATATCATATAGGATTATATTATTTTGTTATAGATCTTGTATTTTTGAAAACAGGAGTGAGTGGTAAAAATGACAAGATAAATATAATATTCTGGCAGATGACAACAGTAACAGGAATATATCAAAAATATTTTTCCTTTCCTGTTGTCACAATTTGTATCTTGAAGGTTAATAGCATTACAATGGAATACTGAATCAATCAGAGATCAACTTTCACAAGGCTGATGACATCAAATTGCCTAGTGCAGTACTAAAGCCAACAGTTGAAATCAAAAAGAAATAAATAAATCTTCAAACAACAGATTTAAAAGTTAAACAAGTAAACTGATGTTGCATAAATCAAATATGCAATGTTATGATTCAAAATATGCAGTTTATCATCACTTGTGCCAGCCTAACAGGTTTACTACAAACTCTCAAAGAGGGGGGAGGTGCACCAAAACAGTGGTGCAACCCCTAACTTTAACTTAACTGCAAGAATTCAGTGCAATCCTTTGGGAACCACTTAATTGCCTTGTTAGTATAGCCCATTGCCAGGTGGTGGCATTGGGTCAGAATAGCACTGACCACAATGCTGTCGGTGACAATAGGGTGGCAATAATGTCATCAGTTTTATTTTTGCATGGGGCTTCACCCCCCCCCCGCTTCACCTGACATGGGTGGCTCTGATCCCTGCACCCGCAGACTGAAGGATTCTCATTACGGGGGGGGGGGGTCACGAGGAAAGTTAAAATATGTGGGGCCATGGATTACTGTTTCCACAGCCCCATGTCAAAGAAACAAAGTCCCAAGTGCACAAAAATGTTGGAGACCAAGATTAGAACCCTGGTCTCCACTGTCACTGGCCGAGCTGCTCTATGCTGAAGCCCTCCACGCCACGGGAACAGCTCAGCCAGGCTCCTGGATCCTGGTGCTCTTCTTTGTGATGGGCACCACAGAAAGCAACCTGGGGACCACTTACTGAAAGTGCTGTAGATCCCCCCTCACTGTCCATGCTAGCACTACATGAACTAGCACTCTGTAGATTGGCACTATTCATGTAGCGCTATTCTAACTGGGTACCAAAGGTTTAAACAACCGCCCACATTGTGGTAGGCCTTAGATAAGACTGAGACACACACACAGAAGCTGTTCAGCAGTTTAAAATGTTTCTTTTATTGAGGATGCCAAGAAGAAATACATTCACATGAGAAACAGACAGTTCAGTGGCCACACTTGCCCAGGCGCTTCATGTTCAAACGACCTTTCCTCAGGGTCATAGTCCAGAAGAATTCATATCACCATTTAAATACCAACCTCTATTAAAATTAAATTAAAATCTCCAAATCAGCAGTCCATACAAATAAAAAAAGGTCTGTGATGTGCTCAAACAAAACAGTGATGTCCCACATATACCAAACAGTTCTATCTAAACCTGTTTTTAAAGCAGTAACCTCATTACTTCATTTGCATGTATTTTTTCTTGGCATCCACAATAAAATAAACTTTTTATAATGCTGAACAGCTTGCGTGTGTGGATTTCAGTCTTTACTAAGACCTGCTACAATGTGGGCAGTTGTTTAAACCAGGTAGCCATCTGGCAATGGACTATACTCACAAGGTACAGTAAATGAAAGGTTCCCACAGGATTCCACTGAATTCTTGCAGTTATATCATTACTAGTGGGGGGGGGATTATTTTTACTCACTCGTGGCCTGTTATTTGTGAGTTATGGTCTTGCCTCCTAACACATGAAGACAGATTGCATGTTTCAACACAGGCCATTACATATTCCCTACATTTCATATTATATTATGTGCTCATATATCATATTACATTATTAGCTGCTTGTATATCATATTGTAGTATACACATCAAGAGTGGGGGTAAAATGACAAGATACTCAAGACATCTTGGCTAATGACATAAGTTACAGCAGCATATTAAAATATGTTGTTATTGTTGTCACAACTGATATTTTGAAAGTTACTGTCATTACAGTGGAGTACTGAACGGGGCTGTTTGGAATGCAGAATTCTGCTGTCAGAAATGGTGTGAAATGGCAATTCTGCTACTGAAATGCTTTTTTGTAACTTCATTTTAAATTCTGTGGATTTCTGAAAAGCATTTCTGTGTAAACTGTGAATAACTTTCCGCAGATCATGTAAACTGTGAAATTATTTTCTGCGGATTGTGGAAAAAGAATCTGTGGTTCATGTAAACTGTGGATTATTAATCTACGAAAAACATTCCACATACAGAATGTTAGTATTCAGTTGTCAGCAGAATTCTATGGAATTCCATTTCTTCTGAATTTCACCTTCCTCACAGCACTTATACTGAACCAGTCAGAGAGCTGCATTCACAAGGCTGATGGTATAACAACTCTCTAGTGCCACTGAAGTCAGAAAAACAGTTAAATCTTTGAACAAACAGCAGATTTGTAATCCTAAAGTATTCATGAATGTTACTAGACTTTGTTGATTGTTGTGTGTTATATAGTCTGTCTTTTGTGTTTTTCTTATTTTGCATTGTAACAAATTGTATGAACAAGACAACTTTGTAAATAGGGTCCATGGATCCTACGAATTTTATCCTATATAAAAACTAAAGACATTTACTACTACTCCAAAACTACTGCTATATACAGTGGCGTGAAAAAGTATTTGCCCCCTTCCTGATTTTCTCTATTATTGCATATTTGTCACATTGGATGTTTGCAGGTCTTTAGAGAAACGTAATATTAGATAAAGAGAACCTGAGTGAACAAATAACACTTGTTTTTTTTTTTAATTTCACTTATTTAATGAAAAAAAGTTAACCAACACCAACTGGCACTGTGTGAAAAAGTAATTGCCCCCTTACACTTAATAACTGGTTATGCCACATTTAGCTGCAATGACTGCAACCAAACACTTCCTATAATTCAATATCAGTCTTTCACATCGCTGTGGAGAATTTTAACCCACTCTTCCTTGCAGAACTGCTTTAATTCAGTAACATTTGGTAGGTTTTCGAGCATGAACTGCTCGTTTCAGGTCCTGCCACAGCATCTCTATTGGGTTTAAGTCTGGACTTTGACTAGGCCACTCAAAACTTTAATTTTACTTCTTTTTAGCCATTCTGATGTGGACTTGCTTTTGTGTTTTGGATCATTGTCTTGCTGCATGAACTCACGCTTCAGCTTCAGATGACGGAAGGATGACTGGACATTCTCCTTCAGAATTTTCTGGTACAGAGCAGAATTCATGGTTCCTTTAATTATGGCAAGTCATCCAGGTCCTTAGGCAGCAAAGCATCCCACACCATCACACTACCACCACCATGTTTGACTGTTGGTATGGTGTTCTTACTGTGGAATGCTGTGTTTGCTTTCACGAGACATTATGGGATCCATGTTGTCCTAAAAGTTCCACTTTGGACTCATCTGTCCATAGAACATTTTCCCAAAAGGCTTGTGGATCATCCAGGTGCTCCTTGGCAAATGAGAGACGAGCATTTATGTTCTTCTAGTTAGAGTGGTTTCCGCCTTGCTACTCTCACATGAAGCCCATTTTGCCCAGTCTCTTTCTGATTGTGGAGTCATGAACACTGACCTTAGCTGAGGCAAGAGAAGCCTGCAGTTCTTTGGATGTTGTTTTAGGATCCTTTGAGACTTCTTGGATGATTTTACACTGCGCCTTGGAGTAATTTTGGCAGGCCACCCACTCCTGGGAAGGTTCACTACTGTTCCAAGTGTTCTCCATTTGGAGATTATGGCTCTCACTGTGGTTCGATGGAGTCCCAGAGCCTTAGAAATAGCTTTGTAACCCTTTCCAGACTGATAGAGGGCAACAAATTTTTTTCTGATCTTTTCAGGAACTTCCTTTGATCATGGCATAATGTGCTTGTTGAATCTTTGTGCTGGCAACGTGACTCTGATGGTAAGGGCCAAAATAAGTGAGGTTTATATTGAGCAGGGCTGGCTGTAATCAAGCCTGGCTATGTTCAATCAGCTGACTCTAATTATCCCTTTAATTGGGTTGATTTAACTAGGGGGCAATTACTTTTTCACACAGTGCCAGTTGGTGTTGGTTAACTTTTTTCATTAAATAAATGAAATAAGTAAAAAAAAAGTGTTATTTGTTCACTCAGGTTCCCTTTATCTAATATTATATTTTGTCTAAAGACCTGAAAACATCCAGTGTGACAAATATGCAATAATAGAGAAAATCAGGAAGGGGGCAAATACTTTTTCACGCCACTGTACATGTGCCTCATTGCTTGTGTGCTAGGTTCTATGAATTTTTAGCTTGCTTTCTTTTTTTGTACCCACCATAACCCAAAGTCCTAAGACTACATACAGGCTGGTTTGATTTTCCCTTGGGGTGAGATACAAATGAGGCACACTGATGAGTCTTGTGTAGGATGAAACACATGCCTGTGTTTTCTGTTCTCAGCCTTTGCAGACTGTGTGAGAGGTCATATGTCACCATGCTTTCCTGCTTAAAGCAGAGCCAGTCTAAATTTTCAAGGTTATTTGCACATGCAATCCATAATGCATTGCACTGTGGATGTGTGTGTGATTCATTTCTTTAAGACTTGGCTTTGCTGCCAATATCCTTTTAGGGTAACCCTTGCCTCTGTGTTTTTGTGCTGATTACTTTGTCTTTTTAGCTTGCTTTCTTATTTTGGACCTACCATGACCCAAACCCATATAGCCACATAAGGGCTAGCTGATTTTCCCCGGGGTGAGATAAAGATGAGGTACACTGGTGAGTCCTATGTAGGATTAAACATGTGTTTTTGCCTTCTGTTCTCACTCTTTGCAAATTGTGCGAGAGGTCTTTTGCACCATGTACTCCGTTCTGAGGCTGAATCAGCCTAAATGTACATGCTGATTTGCATATACATCCGATGATGCTTTGCATTATGGAAGTATGTATGATTTGCTATTTCTATAAAACTTGGCTTTGTTTTCAATGCCCTTTTTGGGTATCCCTTGCCTCAGTGTTTTGTGCTGAGGTTCTTTGTGTTCTTATCTAGCTTTCCCGTTTATGTACCTACCATGACCCAAACCCATAAGACCACATAAGGGTGGATTAAATTTTCCCCTGTAACGAGATACAGATGAGGTGCACGGATGAGTCCTGTGTAGAATGAAACATGTGTCTATATTATCTATTCCCAGCTTTTGCAGATTATGTTAGAAGCCCTTTGGCACCAAACATTACCTATTTAAAGCAGAAGCAGCCTGGATTTTTGTTGTGAGTTGCATGCATATTCCATGATGCTGTGTATCATGGATGTATGTGTGATTTGTTATTTCTTTGAATTGTGGCATTATTGCCAATGCCCTTGGGTAACACTTGCCTCAGTATTTTTGGGCTGAGTTTCTTTGTCTTTTTTACTGCTATATGTAGCAAATATTCATTGGCCTGACTTAAACTAGTTTATCATCACTTGTGAGCAGGCAAGACTGTCATAACTCATTTGTTGCTCTGCCACTCATGAATTATGGTCCTGCCCCCTCACACATGAAGATAAAATGCATAATTTGAATCAGACCATTCCTCATCTCCTTTATGTTGTACTGAATCAGATTACATTGACTGGTACAATGCATCTGTGCTTGATGATTTTTCCACACTTAAACTGATGATCCTTTCTTTGTTACTGTATACCAAGCTACTTCCAAGGAAGTGGCTGTGATTTGATAAGCAACAATTATGACTTCTAATGGGGATAAAGCAGCCACAGCAGAGGAAATCTAGGGGTCAAAACTCCTGTGTTCATGCAATTATCTTTAATAAGAAAGAATGCAAGTCAGAGAACTACAGAAAACAGAATACATATAAACTGGATTATGTTTCAATATTATGTTTTCATAAGCTTTCCAACTCAATAATTGTGTCTGATTGGTTTGTGCATATAGCATTTATATCAGAACTGCTTGCTACTGTGAAATCCTTTGGGCCTGTAAAGAACTGATTTCTAAAATCTCAGTATAAGTGTTAAATAGCACAAAAGGTTTGTAAGCATGTGGGTTCAATAACAGACACCAGTCAATAGATATAGTACATCAAAAATGCAAGAGCTGCATTTATCATTTTACTTTAAATGAAAATAAATAAATATAGATATTTACAGAAAAGAAAATAACTGAGGTGTTAAAACTCTCACATCAGAATAAATATGAAATCAATTATTCAGGAAAGTCTTTCTTCAGGCTCCCTGCTCTTTTCTGTCTACAAAATATCTGTTGTGTTCAAGGATCTCACACAACCTTCCTCCTCACTTGATCAGAAGATACTGACCACTCTATCTGACAATAGCCCCCTAGTGGTGAGGTTATATAGTATTCCCTCATGACCTCATAGACTTGTGACCAATCAATTTTGACTTTTACCCCTTTTCTTTAGATTTGGAAAGGTTCATAATGCTATAGATCCCTTAGGAAGATGTCACCTCAATTCCACAAACACCCATAGTTTTACTAGATACAAAAGGTATCTAAATCTACTGGAAAGAACCTTAATAAAGTGTTTGGGCATCATCAGGGGTTTGTAACTCCTCCCCCTTTGGGTGATATCACTATCTCATTTCATATAATAGCAGCCATTTTCTGGGCTGCCAGTGCTATAGGAAGACCTCCCAAAATAACAGTTTCAGTGGCTCAGTAGGTAGCACACTCGACTCTGAGGCCAGGAGATCAGAGGACTGTGGGTTCAGTTCCAACATCTGGCACCTGGGTTAATATCCCAGTACTGACACTGTAGTGCAGCATGAGAGGGGTGCAGCACTTCTGAGGTGTCATCTTTTGGATGAGATGTTAAACCCATCTGTCTGGTGGTAGTTCAAGTGGATGTTAAAGATCCAATGGCACTTATCAAAAAGTGTAGGGGAATTTTCCTGGTGTCCTGGCCAAATTTCCCTAATTCACTAAAAATACCACCAACAGCTTAATCTGGTTCGAGGTCAGTTGGTATTCATCTGTATCCCCCTCCACTGGGTCATGCCTGAAAATAGGCAGGATTTGTCTAGTGCACTTACCCAGTCAACAAAAACTAAATAAATAAATCGAAAAATAATAACCAACACTGTATTTCACGTAAGAGGAAAATAAATCAAAAATCATAATTTCCCTTTTTTTTTCAGTTGGTTGGAGATCTCCAGTCTTTACAGATAAAAACAGAATAGGGGCATGCTCCCTATCGATTTATTCTGCAAAGCCAGAGGATCTCCTATGTGAATCTGCTAAAATTCATTATTCCATTATTATAACCTTTGCACTGGAATTTTATGCTTTCCCTTTTTTGTTTCATTCATTCACTTCAACATATAGCCTAGTATTTTCAGTACCCTGCTAGGTCTGTAATTAGCAATAGAAAAAAAAACACAATCTAATTACCATAGTCCCGACGGACTGACTTTTCAGCTGACACAAACTCTTCAGACATCCTAGCCCAGTGAGGCATCCCCCTCTCTCTCTACTAGTTCTGGGTATACAGTGCTTTTATTCTTTATTACAGCAGGGCTCTCTTCTGGAGCCTGCCCCAATGCTTGCAGCATTTTTTGTTTCCATTTTAACTCCTTTTAAGGAGTTAACCTGTTTGTGTAGTGAGCGACTGCAGGGAGTGTTTACTGCTCCCATAGCAACGGTCCACTCACCCTTTTCTTCAGATTGCAGTTTTCTGCTTCACTTTGTTAAATCATTCTGCAAGTAATTAATTTCCTGGGAGCTCAGTAGCTCCAAACCAAGATATTCTGCATGACTGTGTGCACAGTAGCTACACAAATGTTTGCACATTAGCTACACGATCGTGCGAGCGTGCGATCATGCGAGCGTGCAATCACGCACCCATTTCTCTGCATAGCAAGCAGAGATACTCAGCAGCCATACAACTAAATGAACTCTTTTTCAGGAAGCTTTTTTGTTCAATCCTTTACAGGAAGGACTTGGCCATCTCTATGGGGATACTAATCTATTAATTTCTGAAACTGGCAGTTTTGAAAATGAAGACTATTGTTTTAAAGGGATAGTACAGGGAAGAAAAGAAATGTCAGGTTGGCCACCCTGACAGAAAGTTTAAGGATAGTAAGAAAAAGATAGAAGATAGAACAGGTGAAAATAAATATTTGTTTTTAACATTTCACAAGTAATTTTCTCATCCTGTCACATTCCTCCCCATTCAGGAATACAATAAGTTATTGTTGCCTATTCATACCCCTAGGAAGGGTTGGAACTTCTTCCCACCTACTCCAGAAGTTCCTCTCAGGGACCTGTAACACTGATTGGAACCATTACCTTAATGGTAATTAGTTATTAATATAAAAAAAAAAAATTCTTGTTCCAATCCAATCAATTCCCTGAGGTGTGTTCACATCAAAACTGGTACATACAGTACATATCACAGTTTGTCAAAATCAATCAAGTATTGTATCCATTTATTTATTCATTTATTCATTATAAATCGGCTTTACAACCTTTGAGTCAGAGACTCATTTACAAAGGCACCTTGTCGCGGGGGGGGCAGACATCAAGACAGTTATTACAGTGCAGATTAAAACAGAGGATAACATTACAGATGCAGTAAAAGGAACATTTAACATAGATATACTTAGGTTAAAAATGTAGTAGTTTGTATGTTACTTAGGTTACATAATATTACAAAATTGTGAGTTACACTCTTGGATATAGTAGGTCCTCACAGAAGACAGTGGGTTACATCCCTGTTTGGACCTAATAGGGAAGGAGTGGGTCTGGGGAAGGGAGAGGCTTTCCAGTGGATGTTGTCAAGCCAGGAGGCAAGGTGGGCGGGTACCACAGGTTACAACAGGGGGTTAGTTGCATTTACAACAGCGGGAATTAAAGATATGGTTTCAAAGGGCTGTTTTGAGAGAGCCAATTTTTGGCAAGTTGGAGATGCAGCTAGGGAGGGAGTTGAACCAGGTAGGGGCTTGGTAGAGGAAGGATCTCTGGGCAAGAGAGGTCTTGCTTCTGGGCACCTTGAAAGTGGCCTTAACAGAGCTACAGTTGGTGAAGGACGATGATGACTGCTGTAGGGAGATGGAGACCCCCCTATGTAAACATAGATTCAATCATTTTCTTCTGTTGAAAGAGTTTTGTCTGCACCAAACCTGGACAAAAAGTCCACATTTTTATGCTGGATTCCTGCCCTATGTTTAACTGTAAATTTATAGGGCTGTGGAAACAGGTGCCACCTCGTGATCCTCATATTTTTATCTTTCATGAGGTTCAGCCAACACAGGGGATTGTGGTCTGTCACTATGGTGAACTCATTCCCCTAAAGTTAAGAGCTTCATTGGCCCATTTCATGGCCAGACACTACTTCTTCACCATAGAATACCTTCTTCCCTTTCATGTAGCTTCCTACTTACAAAAAGGATGGGGTGTTCCCCCTTTTTATTATGTTGGGTGAGGACTGCTCCAATGCCTGTGTCAGAGGCATCTGTTTGGACTTTGAACAGTTTGGTAAAATTTGGACTATGTAAAACGGGAGCAGAACATAGAATGACTTTTATCTTCCTAAAAACAGTTTCACAGTCTGGTGTCCATTTAACCTTTCGGGAAAACAATTCTTTGTAAAGTTTGTCAGGGGCGTGGCAATGGTAGAAAAGTCTGGAATAAACCGGCGATAATAACTGGCAAGACCTAGAAAAGAGCATACATGGTTCTTTGTACTAGGTACTGGACTATTGGCCACTGCCTCAACCTTGTTAACCTCCAGTTTTACAGATCCGTTACTAATAATAAAACCTAGGTAACAGGTTTCAGTTTTTGCAAGGGCACATTTAGCTGGATTAATAGTCAGGACAGCATCTTTAAGGCTCTGGATGACTGCACTTAAATGAACCGAATGGGTATCCCAATCTGGACTATAGATCACCACGTCATCCAGATAGGCTGCACTGTAGGGTTTATGGGGTCTTAACACATGATCCATGTACCTTTGAAAGGCAGTGGGATCCCTATGCAATCCAAATGGCATCATTGTGAAATGGTACAATCCAAGTGGTGTACAAAAAGCTATTAATTCCTGGGCCTGGGGTGCCAATGGGATCTGCTAGTGCCCTTTTGTTAAATGTAGGGTATTGATGTACTGAGCAGATCCTATTTGGTCCAACAGATCATCGATCTGGGGTGTAGGGTATCCATCAAACTCAGAGATTGCATTTATGCATCTAAAGTCCAGGCATAACCTCACTCCATATTTCTTTTTATTAACCACTACCAAAGGTGAAGACCATGGACTGCATGATGGTATGATGACTTTGGCTTGTTCTATTCTCTATACTTCCTCTACTACCTCCTGCCTAACCTTTTCAGGAAGCCGATATGGTTTCTGATGTATGGGCCTGGTCTGGGAAATCTTAATCTCATGCACCACCCCCTTCGCTCAACCTGGTGCTTTTGTAAAAGTGTCTTGGTAGTATGTTAGGAGATGGTCAATCTCTTGGCACTGGGCTGGTGTAAAGTCTGGGTTAATTTGTATTGGTGTCTCTTCACTAAGTGGATCCAGACACTCATAGGCTATGTCAAGTTCTGTCCTTCCCTGTTCTGGTTGAATGTGACAAACCACCTCTGGCTTAGGTTTTTCTACCAATTTTCTTAATAAATTGGCATGGTTAATACACTTCAAGGGTCTATGCCCTGGCATTACCAATTCATAATTTACCACACCAGTCTGATGAGAAATATCATAGGGCCCTTGCCACCTCATCAATAGTTTGTTCTCAGTAGTGGGCAACAACAACAGCACTTTTTCCCCAGGTTCAAACTGTTTGCTTTTAAGCCCCACATCATACCTTTCTTTTTGGGTCTGCTGTTTGTTTGCCACATTCACATGGGCTAATGTTACATATTTCACCATCCTTTCCCTTAGTGACAACATGCAATCCACAATATTTGTGCATCCAACCTTTTTCCCAACTTCCCAGTGCTCCCTGACCACATCTAATGGTCCTCTTGAATTATGCCCATATAACAAAGTGAACGATGAAAACCCAGTGGTGGCTTGGGGTACCTCCCTATAAGCGAACAAGAGATAAGGGAGAAATGTGTCCCAGTCTCTACCCTCCTCATGGACATACTTCTGGAGCATCTTCTTCAGAGTTTTATTAAATCGCTCCACTAATCCATCCATTTGTGGATGGTACAGTGAGGTTCTGAGTGCTGTTACCCCCAACAATCTTTATAATTCCTGTAACATGACTGAGGTAAAATTACTGCCGCGATCCATCAAAATCTCCCTAGGAATCCCCATCCTACTAAAAACCTTGGCCAGTTCTTCGGCCACTCAAGGAGCTGTTACTGTCCTCATAGGGATAGCCTCGGGGTACCGGGTGGTGTAATCACATATTGCAAGTATGTACTGATTACCTTTTGAACTTTTAAGCAGAGGCCCCACCACATCCATTGCTACCCGATCAAAAGAAGTTGTGACATAGGGTTTAGGTTGCAAGGGTACCTGATCTCTTTCCCCCTTGTGCTACTAGTTGTCATTTGGCACAAGCTTTGCAATATGCAGCAACATCCTGGTGCACCCCTGTCCAACAGAACCTGGACATGATTCGTTGGACCATTTTATCCCTTCCCTCATGGCCAACCATCAGGATATCATGAGCTAGGTACATCACTTTCTCTCTATACTTTTGGAGTACCATCAGTTGTTCAGCCTCACAATCACTTTTATCATCAACAGACACCCTATACAATATGTTATTCTTTTGTATTAAATAAGACTGTCCCGGTTGTTTTCCTTGATGAACCTGCAAAAGTAAAGGTTGTAAAGAATCATCAGACAGTTGTTCCTTATATATATTTTTACAGGACAGTCCTGGAACTAGATTTAAAGTCCCTTCTGGGCACTGCTCTTTCCAAGCCTGTTTCTCTCTTTGTCTTGTTTTCTGAGACTTCCTGTCTTTCCCCCAAGTCTCAAAATATCCCTCTTCAAAACAAAAACCAGATTCTTACTGTGCCTTAGCTTGAGATCTTGTCACCACATTCACTGGCTCCACAAAAGTCTGGTGATTATTCATTAAGGTTGTAAATGTGGGAAAATCCTGCCCAGTGATGACAGGGATTGGCAACCAGGGTACTAGGCCCACTAGTACTTTACAACAGGCATTGTTCAATCTTAATTTCATATGGGCTGTGTGATACTAGTGGATATCACCATGGACACATTTAACAGTTGTATCTTGCTGGGTCACTATACAATCTGGAGCCAGGTCAGCTCTCACCAGTGTCTGTCTGCTCCCAGAGTCTAGTAATCCTAAGGTCTGCTGATCTCCTATACCCACTGACTCCACATAGCTGATGTTAGCTAGAGCCAGATGTGTTGGCTCTTGTCTTTTATTGGGACAGTTCCTTACAATGTGTCCCTTCCCAAGGTAGCCATGGCAAATTAGTTCAGAGTACGGGATTCTACCCCCTCTATCCTTTCTAGCATATTGTGATTGTCTCTGACTCTGAGTATTTTGGGAATAAAATGTTTTACTGGAGCTGCAGGGGTCCCTTGGTTGCCTGGCTGTCCTCTGGGTCCGGAAGTCCTGGCTGCTAGATAAATCTCAGCCAGCTTGATGGTTTCCTCCGTAGTTTCAGGCTTGTGCTATTTCACTCATAGTTGCACATGAAGAGCCAAAACCTGACTACACTGTTCAATTGCAATGAGTTCCACAATCTGATCAACAGTTTTGGTCATCGGTTGCAGCTACTTTACACAGAAATCCTTCAGTCTTGCATAGGTTTCCCTAGGAGTGTCATAATTTAGCATTTTCTTTGAATGGAATCGCTGATGGTAGGTTTCCGTACCGATATTGTACCTATGTAATACCTCTTATTTAACTTTGCTATATTTGGTAGCATTAGTCACACTTAGTTGACTATATACCAACTGAGCCCTCCCAGACAAGTAGGGTACCAATCTTATTACCTACTGATCTTGGGGCTAGTTGCAAGTCTGGGCCACCCTCTCTAAGGTGGTGAGGTATGCTTCGATATCATCACCTTCTGTAAGTTTGTTCAGCTTATTGTTGCTAGGCACTGCTCTCTCCACCTGTCCTTGTGTCATCTCCTGTATAGCCTTCAGAGTGTCTGCCCACTTCTGGTCCTGCTGTCTCCTCTCCTCCACCTGGTTTCTTCGGTCCTCATCCCTCTGTCTTCGGTCTTCCTCCCGCTGGTTCTCCATCTTGATCTGGCTCACACACAACCACTTCAAGAGTTCACTAGGATCATCAGGTGTGGGAGTCATCTGGCTCTCTTGTGGTTTAGGTGCAGCAGCTACCAATTCCTCTTCCTCTTCCTTGGTTGTCTTCATTTTTGGTCTTTTGTCAAGGTCCAGTCCTGGCAACAAGGACACTCCAGTCTTCTTCCTCACCGACCATGTCAGGTGCAATGCATTCAGGTCAGACTGTTCTCGCTCTTGCATCTGTTAGGTGCTGCTGATGCAACACCCTCTGGTACAACTCTGAAGCAGCCTCGATGCAACAGGTTGATCCCACTACTAACACCAATGTAAGTGTGTGGGTTCAATAACAGACAGCAGTCAATAGATACAGTGCATAACAAATGCAAACGCTGCATTTATCATTTTATTTTAAATGAAAATAAATAAATATAGATATTTACAGAAAAGAAAATAACCGAGGTGTTAAAACTCTCACACCAAAATAAATACAAAATCAATTATTCAGGCAAGTCTTTCTTCAGGCTCACTGCTCTTTTCTGTATATACAATATCTGTTGTGTGCAAGGCTCTCACACAACTTTCCTCCTCACTTGATCAGAAGATACTGACCATTCTATCTGACAATAGCCACTTAGGGGAGAGGTTATGTAGTATACCCTCATGACCTCATAGACATGTGACCAATCAGTTTTGACTTTTACCCATTTTTCTTTAGATTTGGAAAGGTTAATAATGCTATAGGTCTCTTAAGAAGATGTCACCTCAATTCCACATACACCCATAGTTTTACCAGATACAAAAGGTATCTAAATCTACTGGAAAGAACCTTAATAAGATGTTTGGGCATCATCAGGGGTGTGTAACTTCTCCCCCTTTGGGTAACATCACTATCTCATTTCCTATAATAGCAGCCATTTTCTAGACCTCCCAAAAAATGCCAGCACTGTAATTCAAGTAAGAGGAAAATAAATAAAAAATCATAATTTCCCTTTTTTTCAGTTGGCTGGAGATCTCCAGTCTTTACAGAGAAAAACAGGATAGGGGCATGCTCCCTATCCATTTATTCTGCAAAGTCAGAGGATCTCCTATGTGAATCTGCAAAAATTCCATAATCCTTTATTATAACCTTTGCACTGGAATTTTATACTTTCCTTTTTTTATTTCATTCATTCACTTCTACATATAGCCTTGTATTTTCAATACCCTGCTAGGTCTATAATTAGTTATAGAAAAAAAAAGTAATATAATTACCATAGTCCCGACAGCTTGACTTTTCAGCCGACAGCAAATTTTTCAGACATCGTAGTCCAGCGAGGCATCCCCCTCTCTCTACTATTTCTGGATATACAGTGCTTTTATTCTTTATTACAGTAGTGCTCTTTTCTGGAGCCTGCCCCAATGCTTGCAGAATTTTTTATTTCCTTTTTAACTCCTTTTAAGGAGTTAACTTGTTTGTGTAGTGAGCGACTGCAGGGAGTGTTTATTGCTCTCATAGCAACAGCCCACTCACTCTTTTCTTCAGATCACAGCTTTCTGCTGCATTTCACTAAATCCTTCTGCAAGTAATTCATTTCTTGGGAGCTCAGAGGCTCCAAACCAAGATATCCTGCTTGACTGTGTGCACACTAGCTACATAAACATGCGCACACTAGCTACATGATCGTGCGAGTGTGCAATCGTGTAAGTGTGCGATCATGTGTAAGTTTCTCCACATAGCAAGCAGAGACACTCAGCAGCCATACAACTAAATGAACTGTTTTTCAGGAACATTTTTGTTCAATCCTTTACAGGAAGGACTTAGCCTTCACTAAGGGGATACTATTCTATTAATTTCTGAAACTGGCAGTTTTGAAAATGAAGACTATTGTTTTAAAAGGATAGTACAGGGAAGAAAAGAAATGTCAGATTGGCCACCCTGACAGAAAGTTTTAGGACAGTAAGAAAAAGATAGAAGATAGAACAGGGTGAAAAGAAATATTTGTTTTTAATATTTCACATGTAATTTTATCATCCTGCCACAAGGTTCAAGGAAATAAACCATTTCATTGCTGCACATTCTAGAAGTCTGATCTCCCTTGAGAGAATGTAATAGTTCTCTTCACTGTATTTGCATTCCAATCTGTAAATGTTGAAGCCACTGTAATGTACTTAGTCACAAAACAACTTTGAAAATTGACCCATGGTGGTCCTTAAAGTTATTCTCTTGTCTAAAAAATAAAGATTTCTATTTCTAATAATGGGTAAAGTATCACAGCAAACATGCAAGCTGTCTAAGAAGTCACATATTGGTAAGCCAGTGGTCAGTGTTAGACCGTGGGGAAATAAAGGTCTGGGATCTGCTTTCCAATTGTAATAAGTAACTTCAGCTCTTTTCTTTTGCCTGACAGGATGGCCTTTTGGGAGCATGGTGTGCAAGATGAGTGGAATGGTTCAGGGAATATCTGTCTCTGCTTCAGTTTTCACTTTGGTTGCTATTGCAGTAGACAGGTAAGGGTGATTAAAAAAGCATTCAAAATACAATAGAGATAGCAGTTAAAGGAAAAATTGTAACTCCCAACAGGCCAATTATGGGCCTTTTTTAACAAAACAGAACCACAAATCCCCTATCGAATGCAATGTTGTTGTTTTTTTGCACCTTTTCTGCTCTCCTCAGCACCCTATGTTTCCAGGCCCTGTCAGCTGTCCCTCATTGCCTGATGCCCATCACTGCCTGCCAAAGTCACCTTGTGCTGCCAATCAATTTTATTCAGGCTCTCCATGACTTAAAACTTCCTCCAGAGGGTCCAGCTGACCCTTCCTAGGGGTGGAAGGTGCCCCCTTCCTGTGAGGAGGCACACTGGGGGAAGGATGGAAGCATCTTGATTCATCTGTGGCCACTGGTTGTGAGGCATTGTCAGTGCATTAGTGAGCCAGGTGACATGGGGGACTAGTTGGCCATCTTCTGGAATGACAAGGCAACGGCACTTCTTCCTCTTCTCTGTCCATTTCCCACCTTCCATTCACAGCAGTGCAGATCTCATCCACAAACAGAGGCAGAGCCAGCCAGTATGTGGTCACCCATACCAGCAAGGTTCTATTCCTACACCTGTTGTTACTCTGTAAGCAGTGGGCCACTGCTCTCCCACATGTCAATATGGATACCCCATTTTCCATCCCTGCCAGCCTCCTCCCCTAACATCACAGACTTAAAGTACAGACCCAGGTTGTTGACATTACCATATCCTAAGATTTTAATTTTTAAATGCTTTTTGCTCAGTAGCATTGTCTCATTAAATTTCTTCAGAGCCCTGACCTGCAAAGTCTTTCTAGTAGTCTGTCACTGCCATAGATCCTAACATATCATGCCAGTCTTCTGCCACTGCTATCAAGTGAGTACCCTCTGACTTCTTGAATCCCTTTCCCTAGTCTCCCTATCCACCATGGCCCCTGTCCTCCCTAGTCCATCCCCATCCTTAGCTTACAGCAGTTGTATAAGTTCTTACTGACACTATTTTTGTTCTCCCTCTTAATATGAATTGGTTCCAGTATGCTTGATTATTGCTGTTCTTTTCTTTAACCCTGTATGTATTTCCCACCAAGTATTATTACCTTATGATATGTCACTGCTGCCTGACCAGAAACTGCATTCCGATCTGTTTTATTATTGTTTTTACTGACCATATATGCACTTTTTTCCCTACCAATTATTGTACCTGTATGTTATGTCATCACTTTCATTGTACACTGTTTTTTAATGTTGTCCTTACAGGACCTCCTTGAAAATGAGCTTGCTCAATGGAGTCTTCCTGCCAATAAACTTAACTTTTCAATCACCATTTCTTTGTATTCCAGCAATATGCATGCACTCAATACAGCTAGTTGGGTCAGTTCAACTTTTGTGCCAACTTCCAAAAAAGTTGATATACCATATCAAATATAAATTCTTATTTATTTAAGTTGTACATACTTCAGTTTCAGTTATTCTGAACAAAATCAACCAGCCAGGTTCTGCACCATGCTACATGTTCTATTGGTGATAACATAATATTATCATAAAGGAACATCAACTGTAAACTACAGATGAAAAAACAACATCCCCCACAGAGCCTCTTTGAATTTCAGTGTACCACAAAACTGGGAGGTGTCAGAAATAGTAAAGTATATCCCCAAACATAAAATGTGCATCTTGGTCAAAAGGAAATAAAACTATTAGCGTGTTCAAATGAGTTACAAAAATATATTTGGAAATGAAATATCCATGTGGAACAGTGGGAAACTGTTGCAACACAAGACTTAATCTGAAAGAAAGAAATGGAAGCTGTCTGTGTCACATTTTTCATACTCCTAGAGTTGTACAAATACATTAATTCAAATATTTGCCCACGCATTAATTTTTGAGAGCCAAATATTCATGTATTTACTGTAGAACACAGAGTGTTGTTATTAGTGCAAGAAAAGTAAAAATTAAGGCAGCAGCATTTCTCCTCCCCTAGATGCACAGGTCCAGGTGTTTGGTCTCCTCTCTTGCCATCCTAGTCTTTCCTGCCTCCCTTACCCATTGCTCCACTATAGATATTTTTTTTATTAAAAGCAAATTATATTCTGGTTCCTGATACACTGGCAGGACCTGAAACTGTATTTCATATTTTACATTGTGTTCCTCCCCTTCTGACTCCAATCCATGATTTTGGTGGGTATTAGTAGATAAAACCTGGCTAGTCAGCTGGACACTCCCATAACCTTCCAGCTCCATTAGCAGTATCTGTTAGTTAAATGGAGTGAATTGGTATGCAATTGGATGGGAGGGTATGGTACAGCCAAGTCACTGCTGATGGTAGGCTGACTCATGTTCTCGAATGACTGAGGAGTGAAGACAGCAATGAGAAAGTGTTAATCACTTGCGACAGATGCATAAACAGCACGTAATATCACTTTCTGGTTAAAACCCTGGCTGTTGTGGCATTTCCTGATGCATGACAAATTTAGTAAACCTTAACAGGGAGCCACAGTACTTAGCAACAATGTCTTTCTTCAGTAGGGGATTATGCAGGCCACAGATCTACAAGTATCTTAGCAGATAAGCCAGGTTTGCAAATGATCCATGGTAAGTGTGGAATATAATACAGCATGGCACAGGGAGTTAAACAAGGTATATGGGTGCATGTTAATGAAAAATGTCCCCATATTAAAGAAAAGTTACAATAGGGGGCATTGGCTCAGTAATGTGTATCCTTGCTATTTCTCTGGTTGCAGTCTATTCAGCCAATTAGCTCCAAAGATTCTCCAGACACGCCTAAAGAAAATAATCTCCAGGGCTGCCTGTGATGCAGGAAATCTTACAAAAATCATAGAGCTCTCTAGCAATTTTGGTAAATAACTTGCCAGTAGTGACACACAACCTTTAACTTGATAGAATGGGCCCATCTTGAGGAAAAGTGTCAATGTGATGAAGAAATCAAGGTGTTTATTGATGGAGGGTCAGAATGTGGTACTGGGCTTTCTGAACAATTGAACCTTCAATGTTTGACAGTTTAGAATCTCTTCATAACTACTGTAGTCATATCTGCTTAAGTAATTACATGTGTAAATACTTGCACTTCTAAGAAATCTCAGTTGACAGTAAAATGCCTATGTTAGTATTAAAGTATTTCACATGAAGATAATTTCTGATATACTTTGTGGCTGTTCATTAACAATGGAGGTGTACAATAGCAATGTGTTTTACAATATGGTGAGCTATACTGTAGATATCTTATGCTCAGTTCAGAAAAAGCATTGGTTTGTTCAGTTGCCCTATACAAATGTATATGTATTATTGACTCCCGTTCTGAAATGCAGTACTATACATGTCTTTGTATTTTTTTCACAGGTTCCGATGCATTGTGTACCCCTTTAAACAAAAGCTGACCATCTCCACTGCTATGGTGATTATTGCAGTCATCTGGGTCCTAGCCATTGCAATTATGTGCCCTTCAGCAGTCATGTTGCAAGTCACTGAAGACCAGAATTTCAGGGTGTTGCTTGGTTATGACAATGAAACCAGTCCTGTCTATTGGTGCCGAGAGGATTGGCCCAATAAAGAAATGAGAAAAATCTACACAACTGTATTGTTTGCCAACATTTACCTAGCTCCTCTATCACTCATTGTTATCATGTATGCAAGGATAGGAATTACTCTCTTCAAGACCACTGCACCCTTTGGGGAAAAAACAGGCCATGACAACCGCCATTCTGTTTCTAAAAAAAAAGCAAAAAGTAATTAAGATGCTCATAATTGTTGCTCTGCTCTTCATTTTATCCTGGCTGCCTCTGTGGACCTTGATGATGCTAAGTGATTATGCCAATCTCTCTGATATGCAGGTTCGGATCATCAATATTTATATCTACCCTTTTGCTCATTGGCTGGCCTTTTTTAACAGCAGTGTCAACCCCATTATCTATGGCTATTTCAATGAAAATTTCCGCCGGGGATTTCAGGCTGCTTTTAAATTTCAGCTGTGCTCAGCAGAAATGGAGCGTAGGGAGGCCTACTCACATCGGATCCAGGGCAATGCTGTTTCACCAGCAGGCAACTTGACTCTCAGAGATCCAGTCACACAGGTCAGTGGGAATGAAGGACCTCATCGTTTTTCACGACGCAGGGAAAACAATGAACAAGATTTGGTGATGGAAGACCTAGAGAAGGTGTCCAATAATAATGGAATTAATAAGGATTTGCTATAAAAAAGTACAAGACTATGGTTTACAACCAGGGAATGCAAAATAGCTTTGTCTCCACCCGAGCATTCAGTTTATGGATTCAGGTTTAAATGGTCAGAATTCAATCATTTTCAGCCCCAGAGCTTCAGCGAGCATTTATTGATTGGGAAACGGCATACGAGTGTCATACCCAATCGTGTATTTATTTTCTTATGAACTTACTTTTTAAATGCTTTAATGAGCCATTCTGGTTAACAAAGGCCAGTAGTTTTCCCTTATCCATAGTTTACATGAATAGATACAGTAACAAAATAACATGGTAACAGAAGGGATTTAGGGTCCATCTAGCCCATCCCTCTTGCTGAAACAGCAGTGAATATACCCAGTTTAAGTAAGGACCCACTGCATAGACTAGTTTGTCAGCCAAAGTGCTACCACACCTCATAATGTGTTACACTCAATGTCATTCCACCTCTGGAATCTGATTAGTCCTGCTTTCAAAGCCGAAATAATGATAGATTCCATAATCTCATTGGGTAGGTCATTTGACATGTTAACTGCCATCTGTGTTAAATATTGCTTTCAATTATTTCTCCTTGTTCAGACCCTCTTAGTTTACATGAAAGCCCCTAGTCTGGTTGTACTCATCAAAAAGGGGACATACAGGAATAACAAAATGGAAATGAAATTAGGGGTGCATGTAGCCAGGTAAGAACAGTACTCATGGGGAATTTCAGCATCTAAGACACTGACTGGAACATTGACGACTATAAACCAAAAATGTGAAAGTTCCTAGAAATTACTCAGGACTACTTCCTTACATAGTCGGTGCAATAATTAACTACAGGGATGCAATTGTAGATGTTGTAGTTTCCAACCAGGACATTATCAGAAATATCATGTCAGATGATTGAGTTTCACAGAGTAACCACTATACCATTAAATTTGAGATTGTGCTGGGTTCTGAGCAGCTGAAAAACACTACTGTGGTCCCTGACTTTAGGAAAGTTTACTATGGCAAATATAAGTCAGTAGTAAAAGAACAGTTGGAGGAACTGCACAAGATATAGTGGATGGAGAAAAGGGGGGCAATGACAAAAGGGGCAATATCTGGGGCCACTCAGGCTTGTGTAAAATTTGTTAGTAAGAACAAGAAACAAAGGAAGCAACTTTATCTAAACAGGCAAGGGAGGCAATACAGGTAAAAAAAACTTTCAGGTATACAAGCAAGAACAGAATGAGCCAACTGAGCTGTTTAAAAGATAAATCAGAAAAAAGCAAGTACATCATAAGGAGGGTGAAAACAAACTCAAAACTATGGACTGCAGATAGTCAATAATGACAAAACATTCCATAGTTACATAAAGGAAAGCTATAAGGGTTAGAATGGAAAGAATAAAGAACGATGTAAGGCAAACATTTTAAATGAGAACTTTAGTTCTGTGTTCACAGTGTAAGGTACAGGTTCAAATCCTGACAACACGAATAGATTCAGGAGTACCTATAACAATATATTAGAGATAGGGGGGCCGGATTTTCAAAGCCCTTGAAAATCACACAGCTGTGGGAAAAGCTTGGTGCAAGTGGGTTGCCACTTGCAGAGCTGCAGTTTTTCCCACAGCTACGGTATTCTCAAAAGTGGAACCAGTTCATGACCATCTCCATGATTTACAGCAGCTTGCGGTGTTTTTTTCCCCAGCTGTGGAAAAATATTATGGCCAGTGGGACCAGGCGTTAAATCTCCTGCAGCTGCAGGGGACTGCAGAGATTTTGGTCCACAACTAGAGTTGCAAAGTGGGACATTTTGAAAATATGGTCCTGGGTTTGTAACCAGGGAGAGAGTCCTGAAGGGCGTGCAGGGCCTTAACATGAATAAGTCACCAGGGCAAGATGAGTTACTGGCTACAGATGAGGTACTGGTGGCCTGGAGGGTAGCTAATGTCTCAATACACAAGAATGGTGATGAGGATACCCTACTGAATGACAGACTGGTGAGTCTGATCTCAAAGCTGGGCAAACTGATGGAATCAATAATAAATGCATAGATACTCTTATTGACTTCCTAGAGAATAACAGCCTGACAGGTACGAATCAGCATGGGTTCTCAAGGGGCAGGTTATGTCAAATGAACTTGACTGATTTTTACAAGGCAGTGATCCAAAGGGTGGACAAGGGTCAGGCAGTTGACAGTCATTGTCTGGACATCAGTAAGGCTACATTACTGACTTATCCAGAAGGTGAGGGACTAGGACTATGGGAACACTAACCCAAGTAGATTGGTGAACGGTAAAAAGAACATAAAGGGTGGCCCTGAATAGTAAATTCTGCAATGTCAAGAAAGCCACAAGTGGAGTACAACAGGGGTCAGTACTTGGGCAGTTACTCTTTCATATATTTATCAATGACATCGGGGGCGGAGAAACAGTGTAAACTGGCTCTGTTTGCAGAAGACATTGAACTCTATGGGTGGGTAAATAATGACAAGGGGATCAGCAGCATGAAAATGGGCCTAGAGAAGGTAAAGCAGTGCTCTAACATATGGGAATTTAAATTCAATGCCAAAACATGTAAAGTGATGCACATTGGAAACAAAAATCTGCTGATGAAATATTGCATCAGTTTTGTCAAATTATATCACTGATGTGAAGAAAAGGACCTGGAGTATAATAAACAGTGAATAAAAAGTCTCTTCCCAATGCAATGCACCATATAGGAAAACTAATGGAATGCTGGTTTGTATCAAACATGGTTTGGCTGCTTGCAAGAAGAAGGTGATACTAATACTGTACATGACATTCGTTAAACTAAAGCTGGAGTACTGTATGCAGTTTTGGAATCTGCATCTGAAGAAGGACAAGGATATATTATTTACTGTAAGTGGAGGGCAACAAAAATGATTTATCAAGAAAGATTTGGCAGTAAGTAGATGGCTACAAAAATTATCTATTGGGAATGATTGGGTAGTAAGTGGAGCGCTATAAAAATGATCTATCAGAAAAAATTGGGCAGTAAGTGAAGGGCTACAAAAAATGATCTATCAGGAAAGAACAGTTGTAACGTACTTGTTAGAAGACATTAGGGAAAGGTGAACATGATAGAAACCTACAAGTATTGGAACAAAACAGGGTGGGCTCCTTAGCAGTATTCAAGTTAACGAACAACACAACTTCCAGCTGGCATAATCTTAGACAAGCAGGTGGAAAATGCAAGAAGGATATCATAAAATACTTCTTGGCTAAGAGAGTGGTGGATTAGTGGAACAATATACCTAATAATGTGATTAGTATCAGGACTTTCTCAGGGTTCAAAACCCAACTGATAGGACTGCATGAATACCTTTTTCCAAATATTCAGCCTAATATTTGGCATTTAGCAGCCATGAATTTGGGTATTCAGTATTGGGCTAGCCCATTTTAAAACAAAATAAAAAAAAAGACACCCCCTGCCCCAGCCCAAAACCCAGTAGAATTATGTAACCCTGTCCCCGACTATCTCTCAGCATCCCAATGACACCCATCTCCCACAAGCACCTTCAATTTGTTCCATTTTATTTATGTTTGAACACTGCAAGTAAATCCTACATGGATGACTGGCACAACCTGCCTACTTTTACACAGCCAGCTGCCATCTTTCTTAGCACTCATTTGTGCATAAAACTATCAGAGTTATGTCCCACCCCCACAAGAACAGCACCCGGGCACCAGCTCCCAATTCTTAATATAGAGAAGTCTTCTGGCACAGACCTGCCCTCCTCTACAGCTAGCTGCCTTCTTATGAATGAAAGCACTTGTTCAATTGCACTCTCTGTACAGTAAAGCCAGCTGATTACATGATTAGTTGGTTTTACTATACAGAGACAGCAAGCACATGAGTGCTCTCATTCATGACAAGCCAGACAGACATGGAGGAGTGTGGATCTGTGCCGGTTGTCTTCTCTGTATTAAGAATTGGGTGCTTGTGGTGAGGTACTGCCAAGGTGGTGGAGTGGGGGGACAAATGTCTGATAGTTTAGTACACTAAGAATGATGACAGACAGCCATGGAGACAGGTGAGTTGTGCCAGTCATCCATTGAGGGATTTATCGTGGGTGCTTGGGGAGAAGGAGGGTAGCACTGGGCTGCTAAGAGAGAGTTGAGGGACAGGGGTTACATTTATTTTGATGAGTTTTCAGTTAGAAGGAATGGCTTTATATTTTAATTTATTTATTTATTTTTGTTTTGTAGTTAGCTGGATATTCTTTTCCAAATACCAATAGTCCCAATTCGGGAAGGGCTTCTGGAATAATCAGGAGCCCTACTATTCATAATATTCAGGAAGTAATGTTTGGGCCCCTGCACAGCCCTACCAAATGGGCAGTTAGAAGGAGGTAATTAGAAACAGAAGAGAAGTATTTAGCAGGAAGAGCTCTGTAGGGGCTTGGTAAAATAACATAGGAACAATATGACAAACTTGAGGGACTAAAAATCTTTTTCTGCATGAATCTTTGTATCCATGCACTCCCCAACTCAAACATCTGTGTGTACTCCACCCTGTCTATTAATAATTATCAGAACACTGTGATCATGTCCCCTCTCAGCTTTCCTTTCTCTTTGGTAAAATAATGTGATTATATCCAATCTGTTTTTGTACCATAGCTCTTTCCCCCAAGCTACTTGTATCAGTTTGTGGCACTGTGCTGTTTTGTTTGAGCTCTTCAATGTCATTTCAACACGGTGTTGATCAGAACAGGGTTTGGTCTAGCCATATCTTCACCTGCTCATTACTCCCATGCATATCAACAATGTGTTTGCTTAATTGACTGTAGTTGTGTATTATCTGCATGGATTCAGCTTACTGTCCAAAATGACTCCTTGGGCTCAAATTTCAAAGACTGATGTGGGGCTTGTGTCAAGACTTGTGTTATAGCCATTTTTTGGTGCAGCTGTGCCAAACTCCTTTGCCACAACTGCACCTGATTTTCTATTGTCAGTGTGGAAGTTTTCTCAGCTTACAGCAGCTTGTGCCAAAGACTTGGTGCAAGCCCTGAAAAAGGGTCCCCCAAATGGTGCAACTTAGACCAATGAAAATATGGGCTAACTTGTGGCATTTGGCACTCATGATTAAAAATCCAGAATGTTGGCCAGTAGAATGCAGCAATGCCCATGTGCCAAATGATGGGCACACCAAGGACTTCCAGCATTCTCAGGGCTTAGAAAATTGAGCCCCATGATTCATTTCTTCAGTTGAATTGTCCACTGATGCCACACACGTGGTGTATGGTCAAATTCATCACTCCTAGTTGTAGAACCTTGCAGTTCCCACATTAAATCTAAGCCTCTATGTTTGGGACTATGCCCCTGAGGAATGTATACACCATTGTAGAGATTTCCCAATATACACATATTAGGAGTTTATTAAAGAAGCTCTGACCACCTGATTGCCTACTCCCTCAAAAGGTGAAATATGATAAGCTATGGATTGTATATGTGTATACTGTATATATGTAACATTTTATCTTTTTGTTTTTAATGTAATATAAAGATCTTTGTTTATTTGGAAACAATGAATTTAATAATGAAAAAATATTTAGACTATGGGAAATTGAAACAAAATTTAGACATATCCCATAGCTTGTACAGTAAAACAAAATGTTTTAAACTGATGATTATAGTGTTGAAAAGGAGAACATTCATTGCTGCTAACCCCTACCTATGTTGCAAATGGGCAAAAAGCAAACCGTCCTACATTAGAGTGGTCATATTTTTTCACCAAATATAAAGAGTTCTAGTATAAAAGAAATGCATGTTTTTTGCCCTAAAATAAAAGTGTTTGTGCACATGCAACTTACCTGAAAATCAGTATATAAAGTTCACATGCCAAACAAATGCAAGCAATTATTTTAAATTCCTTGGATAATTCATTATATGGACACCTTTGCCAGCCCTTAGCAAATGTTAACATCGCTATGCATATTTCTGGCAAATGTTTTCCAAAATCTCATATATAAAATATATATATATATATATATTTATTTGCTTGCTGGGGACCTAGAGTGAGGATATCAAAAATATCCTCACTCTAAGTCTGATATCCTCAATCTAGGTCCAATATATATATATGTATATATATATATATATATATATGTATGTGTGTGTGTATATATATATATATATATATATATATATATATATATATATATATATATATATATATATATATATATATATATATATATATAGTAGGTCCTGATTGGCTCATTCAGAACTAATTTGAATGTCCAGCCTCAGTAGAAGTACTAACCTTATTCAAATGTGAATAATTTTAAATTTAAAAATGGTAGCATGGTACTGTGAACACGGAAGTTGTTCATTACAAAAATATCTACAACATGAGTGATGTTTCTTTTATAGCTACCTTTTATTTTTTACAATTAACAAAAAAAACAGCAAGAAATGCATTTTTTTCACTTTTTCAACAAACAAATGCGAATAACTTTAAAATGAAAAATGATAGCATGGTACTGGGAGCATGAAATTTGTTCAGCACAAAAATATCTAGAAAATGATTGGTGTTTCATTTACAGATCCCTTTTATTTTTCTTTATAATTAGCAAGAAAACAGCAGAAAATTCATTTTTTTCTCTTTTTGCAACAAACAAATGCAAATAACTTTAAAAATGAAAAATGATACCATAGTACTTTGAGCACAATACTTGATCAGCAGAAAAATATTTGTAAACTGAGTAGTATTTGATTCATAGGTATCTTTTAGATTTTTCACAATCAGCAAATAAATGGCAAGTAATGCTGGGCTGGATTTTCAAAGGCCTGAGACTGACGCAAGGTGCTAGCATCAAACAGGTCTGACGCAAGGGCACCTTGCACCAAGGGCTGCGCCAAGTGGGAATTTGAAAGGCAGCCTGCATCACCCAGAAGGCTGCCTGCCCCAAAGTGTGCTAGTGCCATCCTTGTGCCATGAAGGTGGCTGTGGCATGGTGCTGGGGGTTTGTGGCAGACCCAGACTGCAGCAGCCCTCAGATCCAGAATTTGAAAGAACCCCCCAGGAACCAAATGCCAAATACCCTTAAACCAGCAAGGGGCAGGTCTAAGGGGACTTAGATGTCTCCTGGGGGGTTGTCCTGTATGTGCCACCATGTGGCCCACCCCATCCATCCCCAGTGGGTGATCCCTAATGGTCTGGTGGTCCCCTCTCACCCCATCATGGACCGGACACCCACATCCATGCATCTTCCAACCCCCCCACCCATCTCAGCACCCCCTCCTGTATCCCAATCCAGCAACTGGCACAGCCGTCCACACGCCACCATGGCCGGCTCCAAATGAGCCATCGATGTGTGTACTGTATACAATATACAGTATGTGCACAGACTGCCCATTCAGTGGCTGGCTGGGGTGGCATGTGGAGGGCTGTGCCGGTCACTGGATTGGGATATGGGAGTGGGAGAGGGTGCTGAGATAGGTAGGGGGCACTAGCCCACCAGGGTACTGGGGAGTGTTGCTGCACTGGTGCTGTTGGTGCAGTGGTGTTGGGGGGCAGTGCCCAGTTGCCAGACCCTGTCCATGGGTGCTGCAGACTCCCCACAGCTGTTGCAGCATTCCAGGTCGGGTGTGCCATACATCAGATGCAGCACCCCCTTTGCACAAGCCACTGGACTTAAGCTGCTGGGACCCTGAGAAATAGAAATTCGGGCACAGGGTCCTGGGCACACTGCACTTAGGCAAGCTGCCATTGTTGCAGCTTGCACTGGGGCTTTGAAAATCCGGCCTGCCATGTCTTTTTTTTTTACTTTTTTGAAGGTATGGCATAAATGGAATATGCAACCCCGCGACTGAAAATATTGTCAACATTTTTTGTTCATGCCAATTGACCCGATGACATCATTCATGGCTTCACCATTCATGGTGTTATCAGGTCAATTGGCACTCCAACAAAAAATATTGACAATACTTCTAGTAGAGGGGTTGCTTATCCCTTCTATAAATATTGTTTTATTTGATCAGTGTTTTTAAAAATACATAATGCATTGCATATATAAAGAATATATGTAAGCTATAACACATTATATTTGAGAAATCTCTAAATAAAGGGCAAATCTCTGCAGATTGGAAAATAGCCAGACTCACATCCATATTCAAAAAAGGCAATAAACAACAAGTTCAAGACAATACACCAATAAGCATCATTTCTGTCCCTGGAAAACTCATAGAGTCCATAATAAAAGACAGACTACAGGATTATATTTCTAAGAATAAAAAACAAGACCATAGCCACCTTGGATTCAGCAAGGGAAGATCTTATATTACAAATCTGATGTGTTTCTATGAACATGCTAGTAGATTGCTTGATGAGGGGGATGCTGTGGATGTAATTCTGATTGATTTTAACAAGGTGATTCACACAGTGCCTCACTAGACAATTACTGAAAAATTGTTAAAATACAAAATCAATAACGATATTTTAAGGTGGATAACCAACTGGCTTGCTAACAGAAGGCAGACAGTAGAAACAAAAGGTTATTTGTCAAATGAAGGATTAGTGACATGAGGGACCCCCCCCCCCAAGGTTCAGTCTGGGGCCCAATAATGTTTCAGTTATTTATCACAGACCTAGGTGAGGGCATACAGAATACCATAGTAAAATATGCAAATGATATTAAGGTAGGCGGTCCATGCACCACTACTGAATAAATTTAAACAATGCAATCAAACTTAAATAAAATCACTGAATGGGCATACACATGGGGCATGTCATTCAATCTGAAAAAAGCTGTGTATTACATATAGGAAAAAACATTCCTGAACATAACTACCTCCCAAATAACATAATCTTGAAAGCAGTAGGTAAAGAAAAAGATCTCAGCGTACTTGTAGACACCAGTATGAACTTCAGAAAGCAATGCACAGCCACTGTAGCCAAAGCAAATCAAATTATAGGATACATTAGAAGAAACATAAAAAGCCATAAAGCAGAAGTTTTGATGCCCCTGCACACTTCATACTTTAGACATCATTTGGATTATAGGGGCAGTTGTGGTGTCCATACAAAAAAAAAAAGAAATAACAAGAGTAGAAAAGTCCAACACAAAATGACAAAACTTATTAAAGATTTGGAACATCTGCATTATAATGAGAGACTTGAAAAACTAAAATTCCACTCACTTGAGGTCAGATGAAAATTAGAACTTATGCTGCTTTATGATGTTTTACATGATAACACACAAAGAAACAACCTGAATTTGAAATGTAAAAACAGTAACTCAATCACAAGAGCACATCACTTAAAACTAAAACCAATGAAGTTTAAGTCAACTAAAAGGAAACACTTTTTTACTCAAAGGTTGATCAATCAATGGAACAGAGTATCTTATGAAATTGCAGGAAGCATAACAAAAGTTATGTTTAAAAACAGGTTGGATAAATATATTGAACAAGGTGGTAACATAAAATATTATATAGAGATATGAGGAGCTACTTGTGGGCAACTTGCCCTTTCAGCCCCTCCACAACATTTAGTAACATGACAGGGCATAGGTGTATTGGGCATTAATGCTTGCCCTGGGTGCATTTTTGAGGCACTGGCTGAAGGCTGAGTGGCTTCTAACCACCTGGGAAGTGCATTAATGCTGAATGCACCCATGCCCTGGAGTGGATTATTGCACTTATAAAATTTATAAACAGTAATTAACCAAAAATATATGTAAAACACATTTAAATGCTTAAAAACTGCAGAAATCTTGTGGATATTCATCCACTTGATAAATTAAACTTTTTAGAATGAGATTTTTTTTTGTAATATGCTGTGTTTGGATTTCATAAAGTCCCCTCTGACCTCCCACCAGTCCTTTGTTTGCATTGATTTTGTTTGCGCAGAGACGTGGTGCCCCCCCCTCCCAATTTGCACATGTTCCAGTGGCCCGCCTTTCCCCATAGTGTTTCAGCTTGGACTCCTACTACCAGTGTCCCCCCCACAATGGTGCTCGCATACCAAGCCCCCGCACACAAATGCACCACAGAACTGTGCTTTATTTCATTACCCAGCTGCTACATGCTGCCTCCCATCTCTCTCTCTCTCTCTCTCTCTCTCTCTCACTCACCCTCACTGTCTCTGTCACACACACACACACACACACACACACACACACACCACACATCACTGAAACTTTGCCCTGTGATGTGTTCTTGGCTCAGTAATGTGTTAAGGAGCTGCTTGTCATCTCATCCTATCATGTTAGCACAGTGACAGTCAGAAGGAGCTGACTGTTTTGTATGCACTGAGCTGAGGAAAGGGTCATTTGTGGAGATGAGGGATAGAGAAAATGCAGGACAAGAGGTAGGGTTGCCACCTGTCAGGGTTTTTACCTGGTGTTCAGGTTTTCAGGGTCCATATCAGGTAATCCTGTTTTGCTCAGTGATAGTCAGGTTTTTGAGCCATTTTCAGTGCTCACATACTTTAGAAACAGATTTTATCATATCATTCATGGTGTCAGCTGCATTTCCAAGTTACAAACATGTTTTGTTGTCGATATAGCCCTTTCTTTGTAAAATCAATCAACCTGTGAGGTGTAAAGTATGGCTATTAAGATCATTAGCAGATAATTAAACTAATCTTTTCTACTCTGCATCTCAAAAGCAGAACACCAACAAAGCTGGGCAAAAAAAGTCTGACCCCACTTTTTGTAACAGTAAAAGATTCAGTTATCTTCCACTTTTACACAGTATAGCGCAGTGGTTTAAGGCTTTGAGCTGTAAATCTGGTGACATCCCACAGACAAGACGAGGGTTTGAATCCCACAGCCCCCCACTTGCATACTGTGTGACCATAAGCAGGTCACTTAATTTACTTGTGCTCCCAGGTGGCACCTGGAAACAAGCTTCAGCTTAGTGTGCCATTCCTGGTTAAACAATTTCCCCTTTCCCTTATACACTGGTAAACTTTTTAATCTCTAAAAGAATTTAAGTATTTTGAAATGTTTTAAATTATTTTTTATAAAATAGTTTCCTCCAGTAAAAAGTATGCTGACTTCTTTTGTCTTCAAAATAGTATTATGGATATGAAAAGGAATTGGGTCAAGGAAAAATATAAACTAAACATAGGAAACAAGCAATTTGTCATTCATAATGGTATGCTATTTACAGTATTTCCCTACTCTCCCCCTCCATATCTGTAAATTGAGATTTCCTTTATCCCTACATGTTTACCTAGTAAAATAATTTCAGTTCACCAATAAATAAATACATAACTAGGAAGAGCCAAGAAAAGCTAATTTAACAGGCACAGCATGTTAACATTTTTGTTGAACTGTTGCTTTAAGTGTTGTCTTTTATTATTCCCTTAAAGTATTCACTGATCTAACAATGGGCTTTAGAGGGGGAACAATGCATGATCAGTCATGAAAAGGAGGTGGGGCTTGGGGATAAGTTTAGAGTGTGGTTTAATTTCCAATTTTTGTCATTTCCAAAGGTGGCATCCCTAACAAGGAGGGACATGTGTGTGAAAAATGGCATGGCTGCTAATAATTATTTTAAGGTCTAAACTCACAGATTGATTTTTTTTACATGTAGTAAGGCTGTGACTGGGTAGATTACCTGTCTTTGGTAATGGAGTGTACCTGTACTAGGCATTAATGAATGGCCAGGTGATAAGTTTTAACCAATAAGATGTTGAGAATTTTCCTATGCAATTTATAGTTTGCCATCAAAAACATCCAATCCCACAATGAGGGAGTTTACATGTAGTTGAAATACCTCTATGATATATAATGCTACACTACAGAGTTTACAACTTCTGTAACTGATATACTGTTGGACTAGATATATTCACTGTCAAGATATTTTCACTATATTCCCACTAGTGCTCCAACTGTGAAAATAGTTTGACAGCAAAATGCGTTGCCATGGTCACCATCCATCTGGCTGAATGTGTAGTTGTTTTTAAGTGTTTCTTTTGGCTCTATAAAAGCACATCATACTCTGACAAATTGTTTAATAATCAATGTCTTTATTTGTTTAAACTGATTTGATTTGGAACAAACAAAATGTTAAAGTAAAAAAAAAAAAAAAATGCTGAGATGCAGTTTCTGTGTGCTGTATCCTGATTAGGACCCGGTCTCTTCCCTGTACAACTCTTCATAAGCACACCTAGAAAAATGGAAAACAAAATATATTAACAGATTTTGTGAGCTAGGGGTGGGATCAGTAGTTTTAAGAAACTGAAGGGCATACCAGTGCAGTTCTATACTTTAGACTGATTTTCTTCAGCCTCCCTATTCTTTATCCAACTCCTCCCCTCCAGTTACCCACCACATTCCACTCCTCCTACTCCCTGCCCCCCTTCTCTCTCCTCCTTTTCTGCCTGGTCCTGTCCCCCTTGTAGGATTCTCTGTCATCCTGAAGGGGTATAGCTCCTGGCTTCCTATCTTCTAACTCTGTTCCTGTCCCCCCACTTTCTAATCCTGACCCCTTGTAGAGTTCTCTGCATCCTGAAGGGGTATAGATTGGCTCTCTTTATTTCCCCCACTCCCTTTTCCCCCATTTTCAAATCCATCACCTGCCCACCTTCCTACTTCTGTATCCCTCTCCTCCCCTCCCCTCCTGTTCCTCTGCCCTCTCTTATCTATCTCCCCGCTCCCTTTCTCCCCCCTCCCTTTCTGCCTGGTCCTGTCCCCCTTGCAGGGTTCTCAGCATCCAGAAGGTGTTAGATCTTGGCTGTACCTCTCTCTCCCACTTCCATCCCCCAGCTTCTACCCCTCACCTGTCCACTTCCCCACTTGTCTTATAAGTGCCCTCTCTTGGGTATAAAATAGCACTTCAAATCGAATCCATCCTCTAATCTTTACCCTACTGGATCACCTGCTCTTGGGTTGTTGCAATGTACGTTATAGCCAAACATGGTTTTGTTTACCCTGGCCAGTTGGTCTGGGTTACTTCTGCTCTGTAATTGTGCTACACTGTTTAGTTTTAGTAATTGTACTTCTATTGCTCTGTTATTGCTATGTGTTTGCCTGTTCTCCCAGTTCTTGTATCCCCCACCCCACCCAGGACTCTTCTGAAATGAGCTGTTTAACACTCATGTTGTCTTTCCTGGTGAAACATTTTCCAAATAAAATAATAAATAAAAAATTGACATCAGACAGTCCGAGTGTGCTTTGAGAATTCCAGTGCTTTCAAGGCCTCTGTGGCAACCCTGTGATCTAGTGCTCAGCCTCTGGAAGATTAACATTTCCTTTGATAGAAGTACTACATTGAACAAGCTGGCTTGAAATTTGATTTGCCTCTCAGTCCAAAAAAATTGCTTCTTCAGTTCATCTTTAAACATTTTATTAACCAAAACATTTAAAGGTTACAGCATGTTTGTTCATGAGGGAGGGATACAAATCAGGATGATACAATATTGTACTTCACCCCTGTAAGTAGTACCTCCTCAGTGGTATGGCAACAGCATAAGTTCAATATCAACTCTGTGTGCTGTTCTTTTGTCAGGTAGCATTTTGCTAGCACTGAGCTGATGAAAGGCATGCTGTCATTCCCTAGGTACATCTTGGCTGTGTAAGAGTTTGCCCTTGGTTATCTGTTTAGCTAATCTCCCAATATAGGAGAAACTTAAAAAAATGGCTGACGTGCCAGAGTTTTAACTCTGTACATCACTTAAGGAGGGAAGGTAATGGCCTGAAAGTGTGCTGCTTAAAACAACTGTGACCTTCCATTTCTGGCCCAGACCTGCAACCTCTACCTGATGGGACCTGGCACTGCTGATTAACTTTAAAAATAGTTTTTTTGAGAGCCTCAAAATCTTTAGGGGGGTCTTGTGCCACTTTTGTCACCTTCCTGTTACTAAAGCCTGTGTAGTTTAAAAACAGCCATAACCACTGGCGTCAGAAGGATAAATTTCCCCCATGCTCCACAAGCATCTGAGGGATTAATGGATTTTACTATGCCAGGCATTAGGCTGTTAGCACTTGGCCATTCACTACTGCTCTCTCAGATTTGAGTAACTTCACAATTTTCTTTAGTTCCTCCTCCACCTCCTCTAGCAGGAAGGGAAGGTGACCATGAGCTTTTCTGGGTAGTTCAGGTTGCAGCAGGGCTTGATAAGTAATGTCCTTCAGTGTTGACAGGTAGTCCTTTTTAAACTTCCTGACTGTACTTGGGGCTGGCCGTATAGTCCAGAGGTTAGCTTAGTGAGCTACGAATGAGCTCTGTACATCCAGCAGACCCAAGTTTGAGTCCCTCAACATCCACTTGCATATGATGTGATCCTGAGCAAGTCACTTAACCTCCACAGTGCTCCTGAGTCACCCTGAAAACAACCTTTGGGACTAGTGGGCCTTACCTGGTTACTAAAGAATTATAGCTTTCATTGATGAACTGTTTGAATTTGAACTTGTAGTGCCATACTGCATACATAATATCATGAATGCTTGCATGCCAACTGATCTTGGATTGGATCTCTGGGATATAAACTGTGTGCTATTTTCGGCATTTCTTGGCAGGGGGTGAAGTAGCCAATGCTGGCAGCTCACTGACAACAGAACTGGTCATTAGATTCAAGATACTGGCAGTTAAACTTAAAATCTCTGAATCAATTTCATGAGTTTGAAGGCAGGAGAAGTCTCTTTGGGCAGATTTAGCTTGAGAAAAGTTAAACCATTTTGAAAGTGATGTGGCAGTATCTCTCTTCATCAGAGCAACAAAGGCAAATAAAATTAAATGGATGTCAACAGCTTCAGAGCCTGAGCACCAGCCTTTTCAAAGCCAGCATTTTAATGATAGATGACAGCTGTCAGCTGATCAACTAAGAGATAGAAACATGTGAAAAAAAATAGTGCAAATTTGGCAGCTGTCATAGCTCAAAAATTTGTTTGCATGAAAATACATAGTTCTACAGTATGTCAAAAAAGTGCCAATGGGCATTTACAAAAAGCTTTAGAAACTTACATAATTTCTCAGTTGTGTTTGCTCTTACTGATACGTTTGCAAGCTGAATCACAATTAATTTGTTTTCTTAAATGTATCTCATTTAGCAGTGTTAGTGGCTCAGTAGGTAGCACACTCACCTCTGGGATTGGAAAGTGGTGGGTTCTAGCCCTGCACCAGGAACATGGAATAAATTCCAATACTGACACTGTAGTGCATCAAGATGGGGGTGTTGCACTCCAGAGGTACCGTCTTTTGGATGAGACATTAAACTGGGTTGCCCCTGAAAAAGGGACTGTCTTGTGTCAGTGGGCTCACTCGGTTACCAAAATTCAATAAATAAATAAAAATAAATCGAGGTCCTGTCTGCCTGTTCAGGTGGTTGTTCAGGTGGACGTTAAAGATCCCATGGCACTTCTTGATAAGAGTATGGGAATTTTTTATTATAACTTTAACAAACATAAAATAACAAACAGTGTTAACTTCTCACAAAATAATGTATAAATCATAAAACAAGAAAAAAATCAAATAAGTATTACAATAATACCTCATTCCATTTGCGTACAAGAAATCTTCAGAACCCCCCAAATAACTCATAAAACTAAAAAGAAAATTCCCCACACTCCCACTAAAAGAGTAGGGGAATTTTTATTATAACGAAGAAGACGATACACCAAATAATATTACTTCCCACAAAATCATAATGTAAAATAAAGGTAGACCAAAAGAAGTATTTCATCATACATACAATACCGACTTTAATTGTTATGGTCCCCTAAATATATTTAAATCATGCTGAAAAAAACAGCCCCCCACTAAAAAGTAGGGGAAAAATGTCAAAACTTAAAATACACACTAAATAGTATTACTTTATACAAAACCTAAAAGAAGAATAAAAAAAATGGGGACATATATATTAGTAAATGCTACAAACAAACCTCCTCAAAGTAATATCTGAAGCACATTACTGAACTATGCAAATACCTATATATAACCCAAACATATGAAAAGGATAAGTATTACATCATACCTTCAATTTAAAATAAGTCATAAGTCAATCTAGAGCCAAATAAGAAACTTAAACTTGGAAGGAAATCAGTATTAAAGCATACTACCCTACCTATCAAAAATTTAAATTATGCCATACAAAACACAAATGCATAATTTATTAAACTTAAAGCAGCTAATAAAAACCCTGCAGCAACCCCCTCCTGAAAGAGTAGGTGTATGCATTTCTCAATCAGTGTCTCACCAATTTATTTTGTCCCACCATAATTTGAACGTATCGGGTGGGACCTTAGATTTCTCCATTTGCCAAAGAGGTAAGATAACTTTATGTACTGTCTGAAAAAGTTGTTCCAGAGCCATATATTGTTTCTGTAAAGGCCATTTGAAATGTACAATCCACAAATAGTATTTCAAACAAATTAAAATTAAGCGCATTGTAACATGATTATAAAGAGACCATGCCGTAGGCAAAATACCTAAGAATAAAATGTCAGGCATCAAACTTCAAAAAGGAGAACAAATCCAATACTTATGCAAAATTATCCAAAATTGTGAAATATAGGGGCATTCAAAATATAGATGTTTCATCGTTTCAATTTGTGCTACACAAAAATCAAGCCTAGGACAAATTCTTTCTGCCAAATCTTTATGTTTGAGGTTACACTTAACATTTAGTCTGTCATGAGCACTAAGCCAGAGCACATCCACATATATATATATATATATATATATGGGTCCAATGTGACTGCAACATGGGCTCAATCTGCCATATCTCATTTATATTCTTATTCCCTAAATATGGGATGTCCAGAAAAAAGTTATCCAGTATATGAGTATATAACTCCTTTCTAGAAAGAGACAAACACTTATCCCTAGTCAAACGCTAAAGTTTCACCTTCCCTAAACAATGATGGAAATACTCCGGTAGGCTTTGCAAAGATTTCTGTTTGGGTATTGTCTTTTCCACCTCCCAACCATCCACCCAGTGACCAATATGATCCCAAACCAAAGAAATCCAGATTTTGTTTTGATATTGTAAAATTGGTCTTACGTTATTCTGAAAAAATACACTAAAAAAGAAAACCACAGAATTTATCATACCCAAACCACCTTTATTAACAGGAAGGTATGTAACCCTCCCTTTAATGGGGTTCACTAGACTCCCCCTTATAACAAGAAAAAAAATACTATATAGTTTTGTTTCTAGTCATCTGGAAACATATAAGCAGAACTGAGGTATAAAAACATACCAAGAAGGAAGGTTTTGAACATATACTCTCTCTTTTTCTTTGAGAGAAACCAATTATTCCACTGCTGTACTTTTTGCTGTCAGTCACCCAATAGGACAACCCAATTAAGAAAACTCAAATCCCCACATTCAAAGAAAATATCCAATATTTTGCAAGGCACATTCAATACTGGAATACCCAGAAATTAAATTTGGGGTCTAGTATGTGTCCCAATGGGCAAACACTTACTTTTAGTCTGGTTAATTCTGGAGCCTGTACACTGGGTGACGTTTTCTAACACTGCTTCCAACACTCCACCCGATGGAAAGTCTGCCAACACAAAACACAAATCATCCACATAAGCCACTGCTTTAATCTCTGTAGCTTCACTAGATAAAGATAATCCTCTGATATCAGCATTATGGTGTATCTTGTATAATAAAGGTTCTAATGTCAAAATGTATAACAATGGACTCAATGGGCAGCCTTGTTAGACACCCCTAGCAACATTTCAGTACTCACCTACCCAGCCATTTACATAAGGTGCAGTGAGTGCCGAAGTACAACACAACTGTATCCACTGTATCAATACCATTGGAAACCAAAACTTATGTAAACATCTGCACAGGTATGCATGTGCCACCCAACAAAAAGCTTTAACCTGGTCCAAACTAACCAAAAAAAAACATCAATTCTTCAGTCCTACCTTTCTCAAAAATTTCCCTAAGCAAAATCAGTCCATCCATAATGTGTCTTTGAGGAACGGAACAGAGTTGCGTGGGAAGGATTATGTCATGTAAAACCATATTAATACTATTGCTAAGGATTTTATTGAGAATTTTCATGTCAGTGTTTAAAAAAGTAATCAGCCTCCAATTAGTCAATAATTTTCTATCACCCGATTTATATAATAAAATCAATGAACCTTTGTTCATATGTGGTGGTAAAAGTAGTTGGGCTAAACAAGCATTATACATTCCAGTTATTTCTGAAAGAAGGGGTTTTGGCAAGATGAAATAAAGTTCATTTGGAAGGCCATAGAAACATTGAACCATAGAAGCTGATGGCAGATAAGGACCGCAAGGCCCATCCAGTCTGCCCATTTATTTTTCTACCTTATAAATGTGCCATTGGCCTTGTCAATGGCCTATCTTATTCATACTCATCTGTATTGCTCCCTCATGCCTATCCCATGCCTGTTTGAAGTCCTGCACTGTATTCATATCCACCACTTCCTGAGGTAGGCCATTCCATGCATCCACCACCCTTTATGTGAAAAAGAACTTCCTCACATTACCCCTTAATCGGCCTCCCTCTAATCTCATGCTGTGTCCTCTTGTCCTGCTATTTTTCTTATATTGAAACATGTTAGACTCTTTCACCTTGTTAATGCCCTTAAGGTGTTTGAATGTTTCATATCACCTCTCTCCCTCCTTTGCTCTAGGGTATACATATTGAGCTCCATTAATCTGTCCTCTTATGTTTTCTGATGCAGTCCCTGTACCATTTTGGTTGCCTTTCTCTGGACTGCCTCAATTTTGTTAATGTCCTTGTGAAGGTGTGGCCTCCAGTACTGCATGCAGTATTCCAGATGGGCCTAACCAGTGTCTTGTAAAGAGGGATTATTACCTCCCTCTTCAGACTTGTGATACCCCTACTAATACACCCTAACATCCCCCTAGCCTTACCTACTGCTTTAGTGGTCTGCTTGGATGATTTCAGGTCATTGGTGATGATAATGCCCAAGTCTTTTTCTTCCCTTGTGACTGCCAGCAACTCCGCTCCCAGCCTATAGGTGGCTTCAGGGGTTTCTCTTCCCTATGTGCATAACCTTGCACTTCTTTGCATTAAACCCCAGTTGCCACTCTTCTGACCATTTTGCTAGTTTATCCAGATCTCTTCTCATTCTGCCCACCCCATCTGGATCATCTACTCTGTTGCAGATCTTGGTGTCATCTGCAAACAGACAAACCTTACCCTCCAGTCCATCTGCAATGTCACTGATGAAGATATTGAAGAGGACTGGCCCCAGGACTGATCCTTGAGGTACCCCACTTGTGACTTGCATCTCTTCTGACTGTATATCATTTACCACCACTCTCTGTTTTCTGCCCGTCAACCAGTTTGCCACCCAGTTGACCAACTTCTGACCCACCCGGAGCCTACCCAGCTTATTAATCAAACTTCTATGTGGAAAAGTATCAAAAGCTTTGCTGAAGTCAAGATAGGTGACATCAACTGCTCCCCCCTTGGTCCACCACTCTGGTTACCCAGTCGAAGAAATCTATGAGATTAGTTTGACAGGACATTCCTTTTGTAAACACATGCTGTCTTGGATCCTGTGCTCCTATGGATTCCAGGTGTTGCACTATCCTTTCCTTAAAGACTGCCTCCATAATCTTGCCCACTACTGAGGTAAGAGTGACTGGTCTGTAGTTCCTTGCCATCAGGGCCTGGAGCTTTTCCTGTGTGTAAATTAGAAATAACAGACACAAGTTCCAATTCTGCAATGGGCGCTGTCACAGAAATTAAATATTGTTACAGAACTTTTGGAAGATCTATACATTTTAACCAATCTGAGATACTTTGATCCAAAACTGTAGGATTTACCTTAAACAAATCCCCAAGAAATGTTTCTGCTTCTTTTAGAATATCCCTCCATTATGTGTTTTCTTATCCTTCTGGCAAGGTTACCAACATATATTAATATCATGACAGTCAGTATATTTTCTACATGATTCAAAACAACTGTGGTATGAAGATAGTAAGCAGGATTTTAGGGATTTTTTTCAGAAAATTGGACAAATTAAAGGTCAGTGTTGGGTAAGTTACTTTTTCTATTACTTTCTATTACTTTTGGAAACTTTTTCCAGGAAGTTCTGTGTAGTCACTAGCAAGAATGGAGAAGTACTAGAAAAAATAATAGTTTACAGTTACAGTTATAGTTGTGTATTTCTTTTTATGCAAAACAATGCAGAAATAATAAATAACTATAACAGATTACATTTATTTAAGAGTAATAGGTTAGTTACTAATTACTTTCAAATAAATGTAATCAGTTAGAGTTACGTATTACGTTTGTGTAAAAAGACATATGTTTTTGTAACTGTAAGGTGGATTACTTATTCCAGTACTTTCCACCCTTGCTAGTGACTGCACAGAGCTTACTGGAACGAGTTTCCAAAAGTAATAGAAAGTAATAGAAAAGGTAACTTACCCAACACTGTTAAAGGTAGATATCAGAAAGATAGATATTGGGATCTTAAACATGAGCTGCTCTCCTTACATTCATTACAAAGGTCAGGGGTGTGTGTTCCTACTGAAGATCTAGAAGCCATTCCTGGCAGAATATCTACCATGTGTGCCACCAAAAAATCAGAGAAAGTAAAACATATGCCCAAACCACAACATAGATCCTCCCCTCCTGACCAGTAACAATGGTTCCACACCCATGCAGCTGAGGCCGTATCAGATTCTGAGAGGTCATACAATCTGGTATCTTGGGGAAAAACAATATCATAAATAAAAATAGGAAACATTGCTAAAGTAGACAAACGTTTGTGCTCAGATCTAACACTGTTCACATTAAGACTAGAAATGTTAAGATCACATCCCGAGGAGGTGGAAGAAAAAGTGTTAAGTCACAGCAGAAGATTTTTTACTAGAACTTTTCCTTAGTTCCAAATGGGGACCCAGTTTGTGTTTCTTCTTAGGGGCATTTGTAGAACCTTTAACCAGATCATGTTCTGAAAGTACTTCCATCTGAGAAGATGTTTGAGAAGCAGAATCTGAATCCAAATCATTTTCAGAACAATTGGACTGTTAAACTGTAAATGTTTTAGAGGAAGGAATGTCCATGGCAACCAAGTCAGGCTGATGGACAGAAGACATCTTCACTCCCTTTGGTATAGTAAATGGAACATCCAGTGGGGGTGCTGGAGGTGGTGGCATAGAAGTGGAGGGTTGAGGAGAAATAGCACTACCAACTCCTTGATCAGGCAGAGTTTCCTCTGTTGGTACTGAGTTAGCCTGTTACAATACTGGAATGGTCTCCAAGGAAGTCTCCAGAGAAAGGGCTGATTGTCTAGTCACATCCATATACGTGCAGGTAGTCAGGTATTGTCTTTGAGGCTGATGTCCAGGGCGAGGCCTACCCGAAAACTGACCTGCTGCCTCTCTAGCTACTTTTGACAAAAAAAAATCTAGAATACCAAAATCTACATCATCTGTATTGTGAGCAGCTTTGGGGCAATCTGTGAAAGAGTGACCCATATCCCCACACACAGAGCATATGGGTGGTTTAACAGTGATATCAGTGATAACAGTGACTCATAGTGGATTCCCTGCAGGGGGAGGGCCTCAAACAACTGGTACAGCAACCCACAAGAGACAGGGCTATCCTAGATCTAGTACTGACTAACAAAGAAGGGATCACAGATCTCCAGGTAGAAGGTCACCTGGGGGCCAGTGACCATCACATGGTATGGTTCAATTTGGCTACTACATCTAAATCATCCCATTCCAAGGCAAAAATATGGGACTTCAGAGGAGCTGACTTTGATAAGATGGCCAACAGAGTTAAGCTAGCCCTGGCAAAAAGAAACACAGGTGAGGAGGTACAGGCAAAGTGGGCAAGCATTAAGGATACAATACTTGAAGCAACATCCCATTGTGTTAGACAGAAAAGGAAGTGCAAAAAAGAAGGAAACCACTTTGGTTCTCAAATACAGTAGCAGAAAGGTCAGAGCCAAAGGCTGGCCTTCAGAAAATATAAAGGAACACAGCGGGATGAAGATAGGGGCATACCAAACTGCCCTAAGGGAAGCAGGTAAGGCAGTAAGGCAGGCAAAGTCCCAAACTGAGGAAACACTAGCACAAACAGTAAAGAAGGTGACAAGACTTTCTATAGATACATTAGTGAAAGGAGAAAGTCCAGAGGGTATTGCTAAGCTTAATGGAGAAAAGGAGCATGAGAGGAGGACCCTGTAAAGGCATCTATCCTAAATAGATACTTTTGCTCAGTATTCACTGAAGAGAAGGTAGGGCAGGGCCCACAGCTCAGCATCATGGACACAGGGGAGGAGGTGAGCACTACTCCCTTCACAAAAGAAAGGGTCCTACAAGAGCTTGCTATGCTCAGGGTGGATAAGGCAATGGGACCTGATGACATACATCCCAGGGTACTTATGAGCTAAAGGAGGAACTAGCAGAGCCATTAGCAGAATTGTTTAGTGAGTCTCTGAGCACAGGAGAGGTCCCAGAAGACTGGAGAAGGGCTCATGTGATCCCACTCCACAAGAGTGGTAGCAGGGAGGAGGCGGGAACTACAGACCCGCTCAGTCTTACCTCAGTAGTGGGCAAGATTATGGAAGCACTCCTTAAGGAAAGGATAGTGCAACACCTGGAATCCATAGGGGCACAGGATCCAAGACAGCATGGGTTTACAAAAGGAAGGTCCTGTCAAACTAATCTCATAGATTTCTTTGACTGGCAACCAGAGTGGTGGACCAAGGGGAGCAGTTGATGTCGCCTACCTTGACTTCAGCAAAGCTTTTGACACTGTTCACATAGAAGATTGATAAATAAGCTAGGTAGGCTCGGGGTGGGTCAGAAGTTGGTCAACTGGGTGGCAAACTGGTTGACTGGCAGAAAACAGAGAGTGGTGGTAAATGGTATACAGTCAGAAGAGATGCAAGTCACAAGTAGGGTACCTCAGGGATCAGTCCTGGGGCCAGTCCTATTCAACATCTTCATTAGTGACCTAGCAGATGGACTAGAGGTAAGGCTTGTCTGTTTGCAGATGACACCAAGATCTGCAACAGAGTAGATGATCCAGATGGGGTGGGCAGAATGAGAAGAGATCTGGATAAACTAGCAGAATGGTCAGAAGAGTGGCAACTGGGATTTAATGCAAAGAAGTGCAAAATCATGCACATAGGGAAGAGAAACCCTGAAGCCACTTATAGGCTGGGAGGAGTTGCTAGCAGTCACAAAGGAAGAAAGAGACTTGGGCATCATCATCACTGATGACCTGAAATCATCAAGCAGACCTCTAAAGCAGTAGGTAAGGCTAGGGGTGTTAGGGTGTATTAGTAGGGGTATCACAAGTCGTAAGAGGGAGGTAATAATCCCTCTGTACAAGACATTGGTTAGGCCCCATCTGAGTACCTGCAGTATTGGAGGCCACACCTTCACAAGGACATTAACTAAAATTGAGGCAGTCCAGAGAAGGCAACAAAATGGTGCAGGGACTGCATCAGAAGACATATGAGGACAGATTAACGGAGCTCAATATGTATACCCTTGAGCAAAGGAGGGAGAGAGGTGATATGATCGAGACATTTAAACACCTTAAGGGCATAAACAAGGTGAAAGAGTCTAACATGTTTAAATATAAGAAAAATAGCAGGACAAGAGGACACAGCATGAGATTAGAGGGAGGCCGATTAAGGGATGTGAGGAAATTCTTTTTCACAGAAAAGGTGGTAGATGCATGGAATGGCTTACCACAAGAAGTAGTGGCTATGAATACAGTGCAGGGCTTCAAACAGGCATGGGATAGGCATAAGGGAGCAATACAAATGACTATGAATAGATAGGTCACTGACATAGCAAAGGCCGATGGCACATTTATAAGGTAGAAAAAGAAATGGGCAGACTGGATGGGCCTTACGGTCCTTATCTGCCGTCAACTTCTATGTTTCTATGTTTCTATGTTTCTATATCCAGAATGTCCTTATTCACCACAATTCATACACTGTACTGCATCACAAGACGTACTAAAATGCCAAGCAGACCTACACTTGTAGCAGCTGCAGGGTTGCCCAGGGCAAAAAATAAAACCCTTGTCCTGGCCAATAAAAAAACAGTTGGGTAAATGTGTAAAATCCATGCCATCCTGAAAAGCATAACTTTCATTTTCCAGCCACCAGTCCAAAAGCCCTCACTATCAAAAAGTGGTTCTGGTGTGCCCTGTAAGTCACAGCATTGTTCAAGCTAGTAGAGAATATCCACAATGTTGACCTCTTCAACTACAGAACAGAATAGTGATGAAGCAGAAAGCCTGTTTTTTTAGGGGTATGACCTGGAAGGTGGTCCCTAAGGGGTTGGTTTTTAGCAACATATGTTTTGCCCAGAAACGTTCCAACAAATCCGGCTTTCTAAAACTAATCTCAAAGGAATGCTCACCAGAAATATGTATTAACACATAAATATATTTAGGAGTGAAGTCCACAGATTGTTTAATCAAAACTTGTTCTATGTAATACCTATTCGGAGGGTCATCCAGTCCACTAGATAGTGTAGATGAATAGCATATTGCCTTTCTGCCAATTCAAGGGGTTTGCTAAATTTACTGTTAAAGCTGTGCAAATTCTGATGCCTTCTATTACTGTCTCTTTGTGGTGGAATCCTGCCTTCATCCAAAGGTTCCCCATCCTGATCAATCACCCATTGCTGTGCATCAAAAAATACTTCTTCTTGTGAGACTAATGGGGAAAAAGAAATACTACCTGAAGCAGGCAGAGCTGTCTTAAATGGAGTTTCCTGCAAAGTTGAAGACTAAAGTGAAGATTGTGCTCCCATTACTGGTGATGTGTTAGGCAGAGCCTGAGGCATGTTTTGCTCATCTCATTTGTCAGAATGTAAGTCCTTATCCATAGAAACTGGCAGTATAGCATCCACTGGTTGAGAAATCCAGTCCCTTGTCACTGTCTGAGTCCAACCTGCATACTCCAACACCCATTTCGGGAACCATGGCGTGACATCATCACCCCGACGTCGAGAAGTAGGAATTCATGTAGAAACAGGGGTAGAATTATGTCAGTCCTTACTTTTGTGCCCAAATACAAATTGTTTTGTAGCAGAAGCCTGTTGTGGTTCAGGAAAAGCTCAGTAAGTCTCTTGCGCTTACCTTGTTCTTCTGATGTGGACTGCTCTGAATTTATGAGGATCTCAATTTTCCTTTGTTTGTCCTGTAGAATGCCTTGCCTTTCAAACAACGAAAGAGTTATGTTATTATCCAACAATAACCCTGAAACTGATATCTCCAAAATATTCAGATCACTGGGGGGTTCCGCCACTGTGGAAGAAACTGCTCGAATTGCAGTGTCAACAGCACCGGTCATTGGAGCTCCAACCATCTCCGTGTACACTCCCATACTATGATCCTCCATGCCGTCGTAGAGTCACAGCACCCTCTGCTGACCCAGTAGGGGAATTTCCCCTGTGTCCTGGCCAAATTCCTTCCATTCACTAAAAATACCACCAACAGCTTATGCTGGTTCTATAAGTCAGTCTACATCTGTACACATATTCCCCTTCCATTGCCCCCGGGTCACACCTGGAAACAAGGCTCGGCTTAGTGTGATTCTCCCAGTCACAAACTTTCAAATAAAAATGTTATTTAGAAAATATTTGTCCCACTTATTGCTGAATTTCAACAACATCTAAACAGTTGGCAAACACTGGCTTATGTTGTGGACGTTCTCTGGCAACAGCAATTAGTATTTTTATTTCCTAAAAAGTTAAAACAAGGTGAAAAAACATTAAGAATTATTCTACTTGAACTTGAATAGCTCTATCTATAGTATATGAACATAAATAATGAGAAGTGAAGCTAGTCTTTTATAGATTTTCTAAAGTCTCAGTATGTTTTGTGATACATAGCAGATATCAACTCTGCAGTATAGCATGGTGTAGTATAGCACTGAACCACCTACAGTACATGTAATGGTCACCATTATTGACTGCAGTAGTCTCAGGAGGAAAACTGATCTGCAAGAATTACAGCTTCAGCAACTAAATGTATGGACTGTTTCTTTTTTGTTTTGTTTTTTCATGGCATTTGAGAGTCTGGCACCCCTATTGTGAAACAGTGCTTAATGTTCTGGAGTCAGATTTCTGAAGCCCCAGTGACAGAGGAGTGTCTAATTCATATTAGTCTTTTCCTCTTCTTTATCTTATATTTATTTTTATAATTTTACTCCACATATCCCTTAATTATGGAAACATTAGCAATCCTGTTTTTTTGAAGCCCACAAAATACATATCGTTGTGGATATTCAGTGTTAGTAACATGAACAATGCTATGGATATCAACTGGACAGTCATCTACAATGCTTCAAGCCATGTGGGATTATGGTCCTTGTGGCACTAAATTAGTTACTGTTTGTATAAGCCCCCCTTCCCACTGTCTAGGGGTCCCAATGGTAAATATGGGAAGGGGGTAAAAATCAGAAACCTCCCAGGTATTTATTTATTTCAGATTAATACTTTTGAGCCATAGAGCTCTTTTACAAAGGTTCAAAGTCAGAATTGGGAACATAGCCCAGAACAAACAATGCAAAGCGTACAGTCAATATACATGAGACAAAACAGTATAGAATAAAAAAAACTTTACATAGTCAGTTGCAAAAGTGCTAGCTGGTTACAATAACAACTTTCAGTCCAGCAAAAACCTTTTTTTTTTCTTTTTTAAATAATGAACATCACTTGAGTTACATAACTGCAAGCCGAGGGGAAAAAATAGCAGCCTAAGTGGGCTTTGTCATGATGAGAGATTGGAATATAGGGAGCGAGGGGGTGGTAGGGTAAGAGGAATAGTAGAGGAGAGAGTCAGCCCACAGTTGAGCACAGGTCTGCCAACAAATTTGTTGAGCAGTCACAGTGAATTGTTTGGGTTAGGTGAAGGCGGAGATCTCTTTTGAAAGGGCCTAACTTTTCACATTCAAATAAGGAGGCAGGGAGGTCATTTACCTACTGTGGCCCACAGTTTAATAGGGCCCTTTGTCCAAAGGTGGTGCGCTTGATGGGGACTTGTAATACACCCTTTACTGTGCTTCTGGTTGGTTTTGAAGATTGTATGTGCTGGAAGATGCCCACCGTGTAATCAAGGAGGTGTCCTAGAAGTGCCTTTTTTCCAGGTAGTTAGGCCTGATATCTTACCTGTTGCTGTAGAAGGAGCATCCTGTCTCTGAGCTCAGATTACAGTTGTGTATCAGATAATTCTCCCCAAGGACCAGCCTACATGCCTTATTTAGTATCATTCTGATCCCCTTCAGGGCTGTATCAGTGGTAGCACCGCGGATCACTAGCCCATAATCAGTAGTGGACAACACTGAGCTCCTTGTAACTAGATTCAGGGGTTCTGGGAGCATTGCCTGCCTGTGGCAATAGAGAATTCCGAGCTTTATGTTTGCAATTTTAATTATGTGATCTACGTGTAAGGTGAAGAACAGGATGTCATCAAGGTATATACCAAGCTATTTAAAAGAGCTAACTTGCTCGATGATGTACCCCTTTTAGCTTTGGATGATTAAAGGGCCAATTTTATTCGTGTTATGTGGCATTGTGAATAATATATTCTTTGTCTTTTTATCGTTAAGGAGGAGTCTGTGTTGTGAGAACCAGGCCTCCAGTTTATTGCAGCTATCCTGAAGTGCCTCTGTAATTTCTGAGAGCTGTTTACCTCGGACGAAGATTAAGGCATCATCTGCATACAGCAACATGTTAGCTGGGCATACTGTGGGCAGTGAGTTAAAGAATAAACTAAAAAGCAGTGGGCCAAGAATAGACCCCTAGGGACCCCAAGAGTTACTTCCCTAGGGGTGGAGACTGTTCCACTAAATCTCATGCACTACAATCTGTGGGCCAGGTAACTATCCAACCAAGCAACAGTTTCCTGAGACATGCCCATGGACAATAGAGTGGTAAATAGTACTGGGTGGTTCACTGTATCAAATGCTTTAGTGAGGTCTATGAAGATGGACCCCACTGTCATCCCTTTGTCCAGTGGATCATACAGTAGTGTGGTGTAGTCTGTAAGTGTGGTTATGGTGCTCTGATTTCTTCTAAAACTGTGTTGCTGTGCACACAGAAGGTTGTATTTATTCAGGAACTCAGGTAACTGGTTGGATACAACCCGCTCTAGGGCCTTGGAGGGGGGTAGTATGGAGATTGGCCTGTAGTTTGCCAGGTTGGTTCTATCCCAGCTTTTAAACTTGGGGTGACAATCGCTGTCTTCCAATTATCTGGGAAGACTCATGTTCTGAGTGATATATTGAATACTTCCGTAGGGGGTAGAGTTATTTCCTCAAGAGTGAGAGCAACTAGCTTCATGTCAATCATGTCACTTCCGACCCTAGTTTTACCTATGACCCTCACTATCATTTTATGGTTTTGGCCCTGGTGATTTGCTTGAAGTAGAATGGGGAAATACCGGTGTCTGGTTTGGGGGGGTTCACCTTGGTGGGCTTACACAAAACCTGGATAGTTGGGTACTCAGGAGGTAATACTGAGCTTAAGTCCATAAAGATGGTGTTGAAGGTATTTGCCAGTTCCTTAGGCTCTTGTATAGTGCTGTACCCAGTGACAATCCAATCAGGTGGGTTTTGGAGTCCCTACCAGTTACAGTTTTGATTGAGTTCCAAACATCCCTTCCGCTTCCTCAATTACTATCATTTATCTCTTTCTAGTAAATGGCTTTTGCTTTCCTTATCAACTTAGTGCATTTATTTCTGACTGATTTGTACACATCAAAGTCAGCCTGTTTACCCGTTGCCCTTGCCTTGTGCCAAAAGATTGTCACAGGAGTTCATTAACTCGATAAAGGAGCCTGATAGTCAATAGTTGTTAGTCCCTCTGACTTGAGGATTTTATAGGGGCAAATATGTTACATGCATTGTTGAAGGCTGTTATGAAGTAGTCAAGGGCCTTATTTACTTCATCTAAGTTGTCTAGTGGAGTCCAGTCAGTCCTTACTAGATTTTGCTTAAAATGCTGTACAGTAACTGCCCTTTCCTAATTGACTGTATTTTTGTGAATGGAGGAGTGCGTTTCATACCCTTATTTGTCCAAGAGCACATCACAGGGGAGTGGTCACTGAGGGAGTCCAGAAGAACTGTAACATCTGTTATACATTCAGGACAAGTGGAGAGTAGCCAATCAATAAGGGTACTTGTGCCAATATGGTAGTTCCACCTAGTTGCTTGGGTGACCATTTGCATGAGATACAGGCTAGAGATTTGATCTCTGTAAGTAGTGATATCCTGCGCTAGCCAGTTAGCATTGAAATTGCCAAGCACATCCTGTTACCAGTTCTGCTTGACCTGTTTAATGTGGTCAGTGAATTGTTTCTTCCCTGCTGCTTGCTTTCCGGGGGGGGGTATATAGACAGTGGTGGGCACCATTCTCTTGCTTGATAGAGAGTATTTGTGCCTCTTTTCTTCTGAGACTTTTTGGCAGAACCTGACTTTTAATTTCATTGCACAAGTTCACCAGGCAACCACCCCCATTCTTGGACAATCTGTCCTGATGGAAGATGGTGTAACCATCAAGGGAGACCGTGTCATCTAGGGTCTTATGGAAGAGTCAGGTTTCTGTGAGTGGGATAATGTCCGGTTTGTGCTGAGCTACCCAGGCTTAGAACTGGGGGAGTTTGGGTAATAGACTACCTATGTTTATTGATGCAATTTTGAGGTGGTATTGAATTTTGGCATTCCCAGTGCCTGATGGGCCTGGGTTAGGATGTACATTCCCCAGACAGGAGGAGCAGGGTGATTAGTTGCTTTTTTAGGCAGTGTTTCAGGTAGGCTCATTGTCTATGGTTGTGCCTGTGATTGGAAAGCTTGTGTTTCTTGGGGCTATCACTTCAGCTGTAAGTGCAAAGCAGTATAGCATTTGATGAGGACAGGAGGGTGACTATCCCGTGGGGTATTAGTGGAGGTTTGTTCAAGGTTGGTCTAGAGGGGTTATCTTCTGGAACCTTAGTTGCACCTAATAGCTGCATTAAGGGGCTAAATGTAGTTGGCCATTCTGCAATGGGTGTCATCATTAGTTTCCCACCGTTCACCCCATTCAGTGTGGTTAGGATTATTATTAAATATAATGCAATACACTTGTGTATTCCATGAGTAGCCAGCCTTGGCTGTGCAGGCTGGCTTGAGTAGCAGAGGGTGTATGCCTTGTGACTCTTGTTGCTGTTGGTCCTCATATTGTATGTTATCCACCAGCAGGGTATTGCTCTAGTGGTGGAGGGCTGGGGGGTGAAGCATAACAAAAGGCAGGATGTTGATATGCCTTCCCAGATGGCCTTGTGGTTAGTGTTGCTGCCTTTAAACTACAGGGTCAAAGGTTCAAAGCCCAGTGGAGGAGCATTCAATTTCAAGCAGGGGAGCTGGATTTGTGGCTTGTTGACTGGTGAAAAGACCAGTCAAAATGAGTTAAGAAGTGCCAGAAGACACCTCAGAAGAGGAGATCCAAGTGAGCTCCCTAGTGATCACCCAGTACAAAGGACTATCAGGAAACTGGCACTTATTTCCTGAATGGTCATGTGATCTTATCATGAGGCCTACTCAGCCTATAAGAATAGAGACGGCCCAGGGTGGGTGGGACTAACACAGTCAGCAGACTGTGTCGAGGATCCTTTACTTGTAGTTTTCAGACTGCTGCAGCTCTGGTGGTTCTCCCAGGCTGGCTGAGGGAGAATGGCTGAAGAAGGAGTTTGCAGCCTGTGGAAGAGAAAATGGGGGATTCAGATTACATAGGCCATTTACATTCAGACAAAGACCAGGAACTCAGAGCGGAAACAACTGGCTGAGTATGGGGTATGGGAGCAAGCACTGCGCATGCACAGGCCAGGGTGCCATGCAACAGCTCCCTCTAAATCACAGGGGCAATGGAGGACTGGCAATGCCAGGCAGGACCATGCACTGTAACCCCTATCCGAGTCAGTAAACATGCACAGCAGTATAATGGCTACACTAGTTACAAACACCTCAGATATCTGACACACAACAGCACCGTTAGTCAAATTGATCTGTAGCACAGTAAATATCCGATAACAAAAAACTGAATTAAAGCACAACAGTTTCTGAACACAATCTACTGGTAGCAGCACTCTAGCTTTTAAAGTAACTTCAGCAGCAGTGTTACACGCCTGATTAAGTGTGCCTGAAAATGTTGAGAAAAAACAATCAGTCAAAGTAGGCAGACAGTGTTAAGGATTCTCTACCTGTAGTTTTCAGACTGCTGCAGCTCTGGTGGATCTCACAGGTTTGCTGTGGGAAAATGGCTGAAGTTGGAGTTTGCATGCCGTAGTTTTCAGACTGCTGCAGCTCTGGTGGATCTCTCAGGTCAGCTAAGGGAGAATGGAGATATCCTAGTCTTCAGCTTAAATAAGGAAGGCCTTACTTTGCCTGCAGGTCTCGAACAGCATGGATCAAAAATATCTTGCTTGCCAGCTGAGCGACCAACACCATCAGCTGTACTTCTTCGGCCTGGCCTGGGTGGACAGACCCTAACTTTCTTAAGAGAAGTAACATGGCTAGCTCATATAATAATCCCAGCACACTCAGAGTGAAAATGAATAAAGAGAAATTTAATTATTTTTTTTCAAAAATGAATAAATAAATAAAGTGCACAGCTCCATGGAGCGGAGGGACAACAAGTTAGAGGGCACTTAGGAGAGATACAGTATATACAGCACTGGCTGAAAGGCAGCAACATGTCGATACAAATTCCAGGCTCAGGCTTCATGCAGATATTTTGAGCCAGAAACAAGCTCAAAAACTTACTGAATGTACGCACACAACCTACCTGCTGGGGGAGTGCCTTACTCCCCCCCCCAGCATAAACAAAGCCGAGGATGCAGCCTTTTGAACACCTCGGCCACCCTGAAACCTTGCCAGAGAACACCCATTTCTGAAACTCCCTTAGACCAGGATAGTTTGTAAGGGAAATAAAGAACTTAGCAACATGACTCCATCCTTACAGTTACCCAACTCCTGTACTTTGATGGGTCTAAATCGTGATCTGCCCCAGACACAGGCATGGCAGGTCAGATAACTTGTGATCCCATGCAGGACACCAGACTTACCCTGGTGGTGTGCCACACCAGGAAAGGCCTCCTTGGAACTGCCACCATGGAGGGGCCCTGTCACAGGCCAGCCACTTCAGCAACAGCTCCACTGCCATACTTTTCCAATGGGTACCACAATTCCCTAACTGCCCCGGCAAACGAGGGCTTACCTCCATTCTTCATTCCCCACTGCCATTCACTTCTTCAGGATCCCGATCCCCAAGGTCACAATGCTCCTATCATTTTCCCCCCAAAAAAGGCCTGTACCCATAGCCATCACTGCCACCAAGTTGCCCGAATCTCCTAGGCTGGGGATTTGAAACCCTGGCCTACTGGCCCTAACTTCAGCCAGCTGACTCCCTGATTCTCTCCCAGAGGCCTCATTTTAAATGGGTTGGGGTAAAAGCCCTAGGGGGGGCAGACAAAGTTGCCCATACTGGAAAACTGGAGAAAGAGTGGGGAGCATACTATAGTAAGCCTGCCCCAAGAGGGGGTGGCTTACATGTACTTGTTAAAACCCCTCAATTGTGAAAACATCTGAACTTAATTGTAAAAGTGAGAAAACTGCAAAGCAGTCTCAGAGGCCTGAAGACCAAGGGTGTGCAATAATATTCTACAGTACCTAAGGAAGAGTGGGAAATCTTGTCCTTTTACTGTAACTAGGGATAATTGCTTCATTCAGAAATGATGTATTTGCAACAAGGGAACAAATTCTTCAAGCTGTCTACTCCTTTCATGGCAATGTGATGGACAAAGATGAAGAACCTGCGGTGACTCAAACAGTGACTCATTAAAGGGAACTCCTGCTGTATATTTCCTTCCTACTGGATGAAGCTGGACTAAAGGAGGGATACCACTTGTACACAAAGATTTATGTTTGGATGTTTTGAATCTCCCAAATCAATTGTGTATAGTTTTCAATTTCAGAAATAAAAATGTTAAGAAGTGATAATAATAATAGTAATAATAATCCTAACAGTCACAATGATAAAATAATAACAATATTAATCCCACTCATAATAACAGAATGCTCAGTTCTAGTTTAAGTAACCCCTTTTTCTACTAATTTGTTCCTGTACGTAGATTTGCAGTAAGTAGTTCAACAGAGGTACAAAGTCCCCCACTCTAGTAGACTATCTGACTTACTTTATCCAAGTAATAGTAGTGCACTTGAGTGGCTATACTGTGTTGGCTCAATTACTGTTACAATGATGCTGTTATTTGACCTAGTGTTAAAGGCTGTGAAAGTGTGACTCAAATAAAAAAGATTTAGTCAAATCCATCATCACATAGCTTATAATTAATATATATCATTCCAATGTATGATTCAATTTAAAATGTAAATTAGTCATAGGTAACCTCTAGGCACATTAGAAATAGTGTTTTAGCCTGTCTTAACTTTTGATAGGTCATTATTTAAATACACATCAGATTCTGTAGTCAACAAAGGATATCAACAAGCCGTGCAGCAAAAAACAGTTTCAACAATTGTTAGCACTTAGTAGTGTCTATGTCCAAGCTTGATCATCCAGGAGAGGGCTGTGTGGTCAACACACAAGAGTGACAAAGACATTTTGGCATGAGCCATGCCTTATTCAGAGCTAGAAGGCACACACGTAGTTTGTTAAAATGCATAGAACTATGCATATTCAGGAATCAGGTGTTTAGATCAGAGCCACAAACTCATTCCACAGGCTGGGATTTAATTTGGCCTGAAAACCGGACTGCAATAACTGAGACAAAACGTGTGCATAAAACAGAAGATGAACCAACATTTAGAAGTAACAAAAAAAGAAATGTAGTTAATAAATAACAGGGGAGGGATGGGTGAGTGTGTGTGTGTGTGTGTGTGTGTGTGTGGAGCTAATTTCCAAAATTTACAGGCCAACTGAATAAAGGCCAGTATTTAGAAAGATTACATATCAGAGTGTAAGCCACCTTTGCAGGAGGGGCTTATGCTCCCATTTAGGAACTCCTTCCCCCTCCTACCCCCCCAAGAGCTAGGGAATTTATTAATGCTCTGGGGATCAATACCTGTTGGACATCTCAAGGTGACAGCAGAGGCGAGCTTAAGGAAGGTCTTTAAGGCTGGAGATAGGAAGTTTCGGGGCCTTTTCCAGCCCAGGCGTTAGGCTTGGGGCTGGATGGAGTGGCTGGAGGAGCAGAATAGGCAGTGAGGAAGGGAACACAGTGATTTGGGTGAGTCTATTGGGGGCAACACCCCCCCAGGGTGGCAGATAGGGATGGCCTCTTCAGCAATATGGCATCGAGGAGCCAGGAAGGAAGCTCCATGGGGAGGATGGTCAGCCAGGAGCCTGCGTCATTGGGGTAAGGGAGGTGCAGGTGGTAGTAAGAGGCCAGGATAGGCAGCAGCCATTAGAGATCCTGTGGAGAAGTTGCTCAGGATGCTAGGGCTGTGAGAACAGTGGTAGGGTCCCCACAGTGGGGAGGCCGGTGGCAGTGGCTCTCTCCCATACCTGGTGTGGAAGGGTGACCTGACGGTAGTGGGAGCCAGTGGGCCCTTCACCCATTTCAGAGGACCTGCTTGGAGTGGCAGGCCTTGGGTGCCAGCATTAAAGGGCTGGGCAGGTAGCAGGTCTTAGGACAGGCCTTGGAGGGTGGCCTCTGGCAGGAGCTTACCGCAAGCCCAGGATGAGTTGGCAGGGATGTGGGCCAGGAGCTGTGTCCCACCCCCAGAAAATGGTCATCTGGGAGCCCAGAGAGGATTTGGGGCACTATCTGTAGAGATGGGCTGCTTGGAGGGGCCTGGTCAGGGCAGGGCCTGGGGGCTCTCCCGTGGCAGGGCAGTCCAATCAAGGTAACACAGGTACTGGAGCAGGGCCGGGTTTGAGGGCAGCTGCACCAGTAGAGAGCAGCACAGAGAGAGAGAGATAGAGCTGAACCGTAAGTGTGGGAATGGGTGCCATCAGGTTGTAAGCACCAGAAGATTTAGGTTCCCTGCAAAGTGAGAGAGAGAGAGAGTGGATTACAGGGCCTGGATTGGAGGAAAAAATCCTAGTACCTCTCGGGATTTGGGCCAAGGTCCAGGAGCCAGGTGGAGGAAGCAGCATTCTTTCAAACACTTGAGATAAGGCATCTGACCAGAGCCAGACCAGATAGAGATGGACGAGAATGTGTAACTCAGAATAGGAAAACAGGAAGAGAGATTTGGCATACCAGCACCAGTGAGCCAGGAGCCTGTGGGTTTTCCCGAGTAGGGATGTTCCTTGGGTAAATCATCCAAGAGGTTAGTGAAGAAGCTCTGCTTGTACTCCCTGTAAACCATATATGTTGCTTTGAATGTCCAGCCTGGATATGTTGTAAAAAGTTCAGATCACCCCATGAAGCTGCTTTATTTATTCAATGAAGGATGTGACCATTGCATTCCTGGAAACATTTGGTGTGCAAAAGCTAAAATAAAGAAGCTAACTGGGAAGAGACTTGAAATGATTCTTTCTTTATTTAAGTTTGGAAGCAGGATAAATTAAATGGAAATCCCCCTCCCTTGTGTCTAATTTATTTCATAAGTTGTAATTCCAGAAGGTATCCATCAGGATGCATTGGAGTCGAGGGGCTCTGGGGCTCAGAAGAGACAGGAGGTTAAACTTTGGAAATCCTGGTTCAGTGGTCAGTAGTTCTGGGGGGGGGGGACAAATCCAGATTTGGAGGTGAGATCGAGAGTGCACTTGGAAATGAAGTTATCGAGAGGTAGGACAGATATTTTTCCTATCTTATTTTGGGATCCATTGACTCGGGTGTTGCACTTGTTGTAGTCCTCTCCAATGCCCCCTGGAACAACAGCAATGACATTTTATGCCCCCTAGACGAGGGGGCTGAGGGGAGGTTACTAGAGTATATAGAGCAGTATCACATTTACAAATCATGATACTAAAGGAACAGGGTAAATAAAGAAAAGGCAGTGTGTTAAACATTTAGAAGGATACAAGCAGGTGAATTACAGTGACAAAAACAGTCTAGAGGGAGAACTTCATGAAGTCCTTTTGGTGTTATGGTTTACAGTTCATAGATCCAGAAAGCTTCATGTTTTACCAGTTTCATGGCAAAGTTTCCTCCTCTGGTATTTACATGCTCTTTTTCTCTGCAACCATGAACCAGAGTTTGACTGTGGCTCCATGTCTGGAATGACAGACATGTCTGGCCACTGCAGAAATTAAATTGCCATTTATTTTAGCAATTGTTTGTTCCCTAATTCTCTGTTTGAGGCTGTACATTTTCTGACCCATGTACCCATCCCTCAAGGGTATGTCAGAAGATAACTGACACCCATCCTGGTGTAATTGATAAGGGATCATATTTTTATCTCTTTTCCTGATTGCAGTGCTGGAAGTTGCCAGAATCAGGGGCATTAAAAACATCCCATGACACTGCAAACCAGAGAAGGGTCAGAACAAACAAAAGGAAACCAAAATTATCTATCCAGAATCCAAGGATTTTATTTCCAGACATTCAGTAAAATGTGCAATGTTGCAGTCATGTATACAGGCTCACCACATAAATGTACAAGCTTCAGCTGAGGAGGTAGGGCAAAGTAGCTCCAGACACAGGGTTTTCCAGAGGTGTGTCCTGGATTGCAGCCACAGCACTACCACAATAATAGCTATCTTCAGTGCATTAGTTATGCACAAACCAATAACCCAAAACCAAAATAAGAAAATCAAAGCTGCCTCCACAACTGGATTAATGCCAGCCCGTGCCATAGCAGTCATTGTCAAAAACTCATCCAAAGGGGTACTGCTTAAAACAAAGAGGCTTAGAAAAACCTCCCTCCACTGTGTCAAACAGTTCCCACCCCCGAACACCCTGATCATTTTAAATTGTGCCCCCCACTCACACACCCCCTAGCACCCACCTTCTTCCTCCCTTATAGTCCCAGCAAAGTTGGTCTAGTTAGTCAATTTCACAAAAGCTAGAGTCAGCAGAGTTCAAAGCTTAGCCCCACTTCCAACTGCACATGCACGTCACCCCCCCCCCCATTCCTGGCAGTGAACAACTTCACCCTATGGTGATACAGTTTACAGTTCATAGATCCAGAAAGTTTCATGTTGTGCCAATTTCATGGCAAAATTTACTCCTCTAGTATTTATAGATATATAGATACATAGAAATTGTTGGCAGATAAGGACCGCTAGGCCCATCTAGTCTGCCCGTAAGCCCTAAACTTGTATACAGTCACTGACCCTAAGTGATCAATGGCTTTTCATCACTCCCTCCCCACCCAATGTTCCCTTATGCCTGTCCCAGGCATGTTTAAACCCCTCTAGTGTGCTTGCCCCCACCACCTCTTGTGGCAGACTATTCCAAGCATTCATCACCCACTCTGTGTAGAAAAGCTTCCTCGTGTAACCTCTTAATCTACCCCCCTCCAATTTCATATTGTGTCCCTCATTCTGATATCTTTTCTACATTGGAAAAGATCCCCCACCTGCGCGTTGTTTATGCCCTTGAGGTACTTGAACATTTCTATCATGTCCCCCCTTTCTCTCCTCCTCCACTGAGTACATATTGAGGACTCTTAGTCTCTCCTCATACATTTTGTGATGTAAGCCATGCACCATCTTTGTCACCCTTCTCTTGATAGCCGCCATCTTGTCTATGTCCTTACACATGTGTGGTCTCCAGTACTGCATGCAATACTTCAGGTGAGGCCTTACCAGTGTTTTATACAATGGCATCAACACCTCCTGTCTCCTGTTAGTAATGCCTCTGCCTATGCACCCCAGCATGCCACTAGCCCTCCCTGCAGCCTTTGTGCACTGCTTTAATACCTTAAGGTCATCAGATATGATAACTCCTAGGTCCCTTTACTCTTTGGTGACAGTCAACACATCTCCCCCCCATTCTGTTGCTCTCCCCACGTTTTCCCCTACCAGGTGCATTATCTTGCACTTTTTTGAATTGAACCTCAGTTGCCGCACCTCTGACCATCTTTCAAGCTTCTCCAAGTCTCTCTTCATTTTCTGCACCCCTTCTGGAGTATCCACCCCTCTCTGATTCACTTCCCTAGTCACCCAATCAAAAAATTGATCAGATTTGTTTGACAAGACCTTCCTGCTATGAATCTGTGTTGCCTCAGATCCTGGGCAGCACAGGATTCCAGGTGTGCCACTGTCCTTTCTTTCAGCACTGTCTCTATGATCTCCCCCATCACTGAGGTGAGGCTGACTGGCCTGTAGTTCTCTGCTTCCTCCCTATTGCCACTTTTGTGCAGTGCGACTACATGCACCCCTCCTCCAGTCCTCTGGACCCATGCCTGTGTTGAGTGACACTGTGAACAGGGTGGCCAGAGGCGCTGCTAGTTCCCTTCTCAGCTCCCTTAATATCCTCAGGTGTATGTGGTCTGGCCACATGGCTTTATCCACCTTCAGCTTTGTGAGTTCCTCCAGAACTCTCTCTACTGTGAATGGACTTGTATCAACTTTTCTCTTCCCACTGCCTCTTCTCCCCAACTGTGGTCCTTGAACCTCTTCCTCTTTAGTGAATACTGAACAGAAATATTTATTCAGGATTTCTGCTTTGTCTAGATCCCCTTCCTTACACTCTCCCTCCTCCCCTTTGAGCCTCACGAGTCCCCTTTTTTCACAATCGGTGCTAAACCCTCCTATGTCTGTGCCTTGACTCTCCTAACTGCTTTACCTGCTTCCCTTAGACATTCAATGTACACCTCCCTGTCCTCCTCCCTTTGGATTCCCTTATACTTCCTGAAACTTGCCCTTTTAGCCCTTACTTTGCTACCTCTTTAGAGAACCATATTGGTTTCCTTCTTCTTTTCCCATTGGCCACAATCTTAATGCATTGGTTAGTTACCTTCACTATGGCTCCTTCTAGTTTCTCCCACTGTTCCTCCACTCCCTCCATTACCTCTCCCTTCTCCAGGGCTGCTCTTAAACATCTACCTATTTCACTGAAATCCACCTTCCTGAAATGTAATACTTTTGCCCTTGTGCGGCTTAAATGAGTCCCTGTTTCCATGCCAAACCACACCATGTGGTGTCGTTGGATCCCAGTTGCCCTTCCACCTGGACTCCTTTGACTCTGTTTCCATTGGTCCATACAAGGTTTACAATTGATTTGTCTCTGGTTGGCTCATTTACCAGCTGTCTGAGTCCAACCCCCTGCAGGGATTCCAGGATGGCCGTGCTCTTGGCTGAAGCAGCTGCCTGGGTGGTCCAGTCTACATCCAACATATTGAAATCCCGCATAAGCAGGATTTCACCTTTAGCTGCCATGTCTTCAATTTCCTCCATTATTACCCTGTCCATTTCTTCCCTCCCTCTGTGCCAGAGGTCTGTAGATCACCTCAGTATGTATTGCTGTGCCATTCCCTGGTTCAAGGGTGACCCACATTGCCTCAGCCTCCCCCTGTCTTCCCTGTACTTCTGTAGCCTTTATGCCTTCTCTGATGTACAGGGTTACTGGCCTCCCTTTTTACCTTCCCTGTCCCTTCTGATCAGTGTATAGCCTGGTACATTGATGTCCCAGCTGTGATTAGCAGAGTACCATCTCTCTCTGTTATTGCTGCTATGTCAAGGTCTGCATCCGTCATCAAGGCTTCCAGATATGGAACCTTATTTCCCAGACTGTGGGCATTTGTGAGCATCACCTTCCATGTTTTATACCCTTCCCTCCCTCTGTTCTTGTTCTCTCCTTCTTGCCTGTTTCCCCCCACTCCGGGATTCTTGTCCATGTGCTCCTGCTCCCCTTTTTCCCCCCTTTTAAATGCTTCACCTTCCTACTCCTCACTTCCTGCTTCAGTTGTTCCTGTTGTTAACTTGTGTTTTTGCATGCTACCATGGGGGAGTGTTCCTAAGCCACCTGTCCTCTCTGACTCTACCCCCTTAGCCAGTTTAAATGCTCTCTGCTGAAGAATTTCAGTTTCTCACCAGGAGTGAGGTCCCCTTTTTTTGATGTATTTATTTAATTAATAACAGTCGGAATTACAACCCTTGAGTCATAGACTCCTTTACAAAGGCTCCATGTCAAACAATATGCAGGGATACTGGTTTACCAGGATTGAGAAAGGGCAAATTCCATTTTGCACATTGTAAAAAATGGTATTGTCACTGGTGTCTGCTAAGCCAAAATCCAGTTTTCCCTGAGTTTGATTTTGTGTACTTTAACAATTTTCAACTCTGCTAACATGATTTTAGCAATTTTGACCTCCACTATTGCACTTCCTTCCATCCTTGTACAAATTTAAAGTTATTTTAGGTACAAGATGTGATTTCAGCAGCCGTACTATGGCCCCCATCCCTCAGGTGTGGTGGCAGCACCAACAGCACTATGGCCCCATCCCTCAAGTAAAGTGGCAGCACCAATAGCACTACAGCCTCTATACTTCTGGTGTGATGGCAGCAGCAACAGCACTATGGCCCCCCTCCCTCAGGTGTGACAGAAGCAGCAGCACTATGGACCCCATCCCTTAGGTGTGATGGCAGCAGTACTACATTCCCCATTCCTCAGGTGTGATGGCATTATCAGCACTATGGTCCCCATCCCACAGGTGTGATGGCAGTAGTACTGCATTCCGTAACCCTGAGGTGTGATGGCAGTATCAGGATTATGGGCACCATCCCTCAGGTAGGGCAGCAGCAGTACTACATTCTCCATCCATCAGTGGTGATGGCTGAAGCACTATGGCCCCCGCCCCTCAGGTATTATGGCAGTAGCAACAATGCAGTCCACATCCCTTAGGGGTGATGACAGTAGTGACAGCACTATGATCCCCTTTCATCAACACTCACACCCTGCCTTCTCCTGGGAGGCAGGGTGGGTTCATGGCTCAGTGTTTACTGGCTTCTGGTGGAGGCCAGAGGCATGGCAACATGTCATCCTTCACTGCGGAGGGAGGGAGGAGGAGTGTGATGAACATCGACTTGTGCCTTGGCATCATGTGGCCTGTCACGCTCCCAAGAAAATGGGAAAACACCCACTGGTCAACCAGAGGATGGCAGCTGATTCCTCCATAAGCTCGAAGACCCAAGCACATGTGTCTGTTCTGACCTCTGCCTTGTCTGGGATACACAGGAAGCTCTTTGGGGTGATTCTCCTTCCCTGGTAGCCTCCCACAGGGGTAGGAGCTCACCTGATGAAGGGTTACTTTGGGTTTCCTGGCAGGATGGCAATAAAGGGCAGTGGTTGGTGATTGGGACTCAGCAGCTGTGGTAGGGGGCCTTAGCAGGCCTGAAGGAGTGGATGACCAGGGGGTAGGAGGAGCAACAAAAAAATTGCCTTAAGTTGCTTCTTTGAAATAAATTATCTTTATTAAAAAATCCACAAGAGATTAGTGGAGGATCTTGAAAGGGAAAATTATGCATCTCCCAAACATGTGGATGCCTTTTTTTACTTGGTCTCCATGAAAAGGGTGTCCCTCAGTTTTCTTGTCTGAGCTCAGATGTGAATTGAACACCACTCTGCCCACCAGCATCATACAGCTTTGGGGTCTTACCTTCCGTGTGCCATTGAATGTGCTTTCAAAACGCACTGGCCAAGCATAAGTACACTTAAACACTTAACATTTGCTATTTGTTGAAGCAGCCTATCAGAAAACCTTTTGTTGTCACAGAGACTGGAACAGTGGATGGGAGAAAATGTGCAAATGATCCCATTAACCTAAAAGGGGTGCTAACTGTGAAGTATTTTTGTAAGTGCAGTAGTAAGGCAGCATCTTCCTTGTGAACATGCACTCATTCAGACTAGTTTTCATTCAAACAACTGTGGATTTTGGATGGCACTGCTGATTATAAACTTGAATGAGCTAGTTGGCAACAGTGATCCTGTGCTTAGCAATCTACAACCTAGATGGTCACATGCAAAAAATATAATAAAAACCTGACTAAAGTCTAAAAACAAGCGTATAAAACACACATTTAACTTTGCCTATACAAAATCATTGCAGCCAGAGTAAAACTCGCATTAATTACTGGGTACCCTGACTACTGTATGATGTAGTAAACATATACTATTGGTATTTTTTTTACATTCTTTGTAAACCAGGTAAGGCCCACTAGGCAGAACTGTCTATTTTCAGGAGTGACCCTGGAGCACTGGGGAGGTTACATGACTTGCTCTGAGTCACACAGTATGCAAGTGGAGGTTGTGGGACTCAAACCCAGGTCTGTTGAATATACCTAATTCAATCACTGTTTGTTACTATAAACACTAGTCTATATTGCCAGCCAGAACAGCACCCCTACATAATGTTTTAACATATGATTTCAATAATAGTGCACACTATCTACAGTGCAAATTATGAACATTAACACTTTAAATTTTACTAAAGCTGAATTATTTGCCACTCCATCTGCTTATTTTGTCTTACACCAAAGTGGGTAAATTGTTGACAGAACACTGTAAGTAGCCTGGGGTAGCACTACTGCTGGCAATGCCAGTGACCAGGGGTCATAAGCGAACTCAGGTTGCTCAAGGTCTAGCCAGGAGAGTAGGATCGAGCACCTGGGGGGCTGCTCTCCTCCTCTGAGAAGGATGGACTGCAGGTCCCGCTGCTTTACTGTTACCTGGGTGACCTCGAGTGGTGGCGCAATGGGGCTACAGAGCAATCAGAAGGAGATGATGCTAGCCAGGATCTGAAGCAGTGGCATGTCTCTATGTGCCCTACCTCCTGGATCCCCACAAGTGCCGGTGCCCTCAGGGACGAGACCAGAAAACCAGTAACAATCACCCCACATCGGCCACTGCTAAAAGGGACCCAGCTGCCCCAGACTTCATAACCAGGCTCCATGAGGGACCCACTGGGCTGCCTGACACACACTAAGGGACTGTGGGGGGGTGACCTGAGGTCCCCTCCCTTCCCACCTCGGGGGTACAATCCAGGCAGGATGGAGTAGGTCCACAGGAGCTCCTGAGCATTATCTGAAGTGAAGCTAGGGGATACCCAGCCAAGGGATCTCTGAAAAGTGGAGACTGATGCTGTGAGAAGGGGGCATAGAAAGAGAAAATAAAGACATTTAAAAAACTGCTGAAATCTTAGGGATTCTGTGCAGTAAAATGCAATTTCCATGAGGCACCAGTACAAGAATTCAAAATCCGCAAACCAAGCAGGATTCCGTGATTTTTACCAGTGCTCCAGCAAAAACAGAAAATCAGGGTCCTTAACAACAGGGACTTACATATAGTATTAAGCAGTATAGTATTCATGTAAAGAGAAACAAGAGAGAAAATAAGCAATGGAAGTTATGCATACAAAAAAAAATATGCAATATTACAAATACAGTGATCATGGAAGAAAGACAATACACAAAACCACACAGATGGGGGATACAGAACAATAGTCTTTGAGAGAGGAGGACCCAGCGTTATCCATAATATGCATAATATTTAGGAAGTGCATGAATACACATTTTGTTTTCCATATATAGCATAACATTTATGAGGTAGATTTTTACTAGACAGCCCTGCCAAGAGGGGTTAGCAGGAGGAAGAGAGGGTTAGGGACAGTCACAGGCTGAAGAGTCTAGCAGATGAGTTTTGAGACTGGTCTTGAAGGGACTGATCCTGGGCTCCAGGGAGATGGTGAGGGGAAGCTGTTGAGCCAGTGGGGGGCTCTGTAAAAAAAGGCTCTTTGACCAGGGGAAGTTCGGCAGAGGGGGACTAGTAGGGAGGTCTCAGTAGAGCTATGGGAGGTTCTGACCAATGGGATGGGTTGGATGGCAGGACTTGACCAAGGTGGATTTTCTTGGCCAGGAGGCAAGTATGGTACCTAAGACGGGCGTCAAATGGCAACCATCCAGCAGACTTGCACACTTTGTTTATGGTGACTTTGATGCTCTGCAATGCAGTGGGGTCAGCAGTGCTGTAGATTACTATGCCATAATCTACCAGGGAGAGGACTGAAGAGGTAACGGCCACTTGGATAGCCATTGGGGGAAGGCAGTGTTTGTGACAGTACAGAAGCCCAAGTCTGGAGTTGATAGCGGAGGAGAGTTGTTGGATATGTGCATGGTAGGTGAGGGATGTGTCAAGAGTGACACCTAGACATTTGAATGAATCAACCAGCTCAAGTGGGGACCCTAGTGAGTTGATGATGGTCAGCGGGAAGTCGTGATGAGGACTTTGACAGTGGGCAAAGATCTTTGATTTCGTTTTCTTATAGTTTAGAACTAAGCAGGGCTGAGGTGGCTCCAGAAGATTACAGTGTTGTCTGTATAGCGCAGGATTTTTCAGGGCATGAGCTGGGGAGGGAGTTTAAGGAGAGGCTGAAGATGAGGGATCCCAAGATAGAGCCTTGGGGTACTCCTGAATGGACTTGGAGGCTGGATGATAGAGTGGAGTTGATTTTCACCTGCTGGGATCTGTCAGAGGGGCAACCTTTGAACCAAGTTATTGTTTTGTCTGAGAGTCCCAGGGTGGCAAGAAGCATAGCATGATTAACAGTATCGAACACCTTTATGAGGTCAATGTACACCAGCCCCACAAAGTGACCACTTTTGAGGGCACCACGGATGTAGGAGGAGTATTCTAGGAGGGCAGTGGTGGTGCTGTGGCCCTGGCAGAAACCATGCTGTTTGGGGCACATATGCAGGCTGTCCTCCTGATATAAGCTCACATCTGCCCAGGTGGGGCCCCACTCCCCTATGAAGCCAAATCCTTCCCTTCCACACCAATCCTTCAACCAGGTGTTGAAGGCTTGGCTGTGGAGTGCTCTAGTCTTCCCATGCCTTGGACAGGTAACACCTCCAAGAAGGAGACGGAACATGTTACCTGTTCAAGGTCCCCCCCAGCATCCTGAAAATCCTCCTGGACTCTGGCTAACTCCACCCTTCTCCCTGCCAGGTCATTGGTCCCCAGGTGGACAATGACATCCAGCTCCTACCTCCTGGCTATTGTCCTAATGAACCTATGGATTCGCTTCCCATCCCTCCATGCATCACTTCCTGGGATGCACTTGACCTCCCTCTCCCCCCTGCTAGGAGTCCCTAACTTCACACCCCAGATAATAGATTCCCCCACTAGGAGAAGCTTCCCCCTCCCCTGGTGTCCCCTGTCCCCCTTCCCTGGGGATCCAGCTTGGAGGTCCTGACCATCCTCCCTGGTCCCTGCTGATGGCACCTGTGTGGGGCATTCCTGTTCTTCCAAAACAGTGCAGGAGTTATTCAACTGGACCAGTTGGGGAATGTACTTCTGACTCCTCTCCCTCACCCTCCCTGAGCCCACCATGGAACAGTCAAACTTCTTTCTATGCATCATATGAGGTTCATGTTGTGGACCAAGTGGTCTCCGGGTGGATGTGGATACTGCCTAGAGTCTGGCTAACTCTGCGCAGGGACAGGCAACCTCCTCCCCCAGCCCAGGGAGATGCTTGCAGAAAGGGCACTTTAAGCATGTCTGGGACAGTCATAAGGGAATCTTTGAGGTAGGCAGAGGGAGGGGAAACCACTGACCATCCCTACCGTGTCAATCTGTCTTATGCTTAATAGTGTATGACATTAGTGCTAACCCGAAATAGAGCTGTAGAGAAGAGTGAGAGGTGCAAAACCCCGAATATAGCTGTACTTGGTATTGTACTCTCTCACTATCCCAGGCTTGATTCCTGGTCCAAGACACAAGAGAATTGTTTTATTTTTGCTCTTTGTGCACTTCACTGTTAATCCCCCGCCGGGAGTTAAGAATCCTTACTGGGAGGAGGTTCTGGGGGCAACCTCTTCAAAAAGGATTTATGCTGCATGCAAGAAATTGCACTATGAAGTAGGCACGGGCTGTCAAGGGAGGGGAAGGCCAGCGAATGGTAAATCTCACAGTGATGGGTACGAGGGGGGCATTGAGGGCAAAGTGACAGAAAACAATGAAGAGAGGATCCAGTCTGGATAGGGTAGACTTGGGAGCAGCACTGTAAAACACATCACAGTAGTTGAAAGTAGGTAAGATCATTTTCTGTACAATTTTGCATCTCACAGGGAGTGGGAGGCTACTGTGGTTCCTGTAAAGAGCACTGAGCTTGGAGTGCAGTTTTTTCAGGATAGCATCCACATGGGCAGAGAAGGATAGGTGTTGGTCAAGCCAGACCCCTAGGTACCTAAAAGTAGTTGCATCCTCAAGGACTGTCCCATCAAGGGTGTGGAAGTTTGGGAGGGTGATGAGCCTGGATAGTCTATGCCTGGTGCCAAAGGTCATGGAGACTGTCATTTTAGCATTGAGGGAAAGTTGGTGGGAGCTAAACCAGAGCTAAACTTTATTGAAAACAGCCTGAAGGCTGGTAGCAACCTCCTCAGGGGTACAGCCAGAGGTAACTAGGACTGTGTCATCTGCATACATGTGAATGGAGGAAGATGAACAGATTTGTGGCAGGTCATTGAGAAGGATGGAAAAAAGGATAGGGCAGAGCACTAATCCCTGAGGTGCACCATATCTATAGGGAGCAGAGGGGATGTAGAATCAGCAGTTCTTACAGATTGAGTTCTGCCTAACAGGTGGGCTCTGAACCAGTTAGTGGCAGACTCTGATAGACCAGCTGCAGAGAGGCAAGTTAACAATGGGAGGATGGGAGACAGTGTCAACTGCTTTGGCTAAGATGACAAAGATGGCTGAGGTGATTAGATCTTTGTCCATCCCAGAGAGGATGGTGTCAGAGAGTCTTAATAGGGAAGTGGTGGTTGAGTGGTTCTTCCTAAATCCAGACTGGTAGGGAGTGAAGAAGTTGGATTCAGAGAGGAAGCTGGAAAGTTGAGAGACCACGAGGTGCTCCTGGAATTTTGCAAGGGCAGAGAGGGGAGAGAGATAGTATGATAGTTAGCCATGGTGGTGGGGTCATCCCCTTTTGGCAAGGGTAGGACAGTGGCATGTTTCCAAACTGTAGGAACACTTGCAAAGGCAAACAATAGGTTTAGAAGGTCATCTAGTGGAGATGCAATGGCAGGGGCAGATAGGTAGAGGAGTTTGGTGTCCAGTCCATCAGGGATTTACCCTTGGATGGGTTGAGGGTAAGTAAAGCATCTAGAGCCTCAGTAGGAGAGATGTTTCTGAATTAGAAGGTGGTGGGTCCGAGGGGTTTAGTAGATTCAACATGGGGGCTGGTTGGAGCAACAGTTGTTAGGGAGGCAAAAAGAGAGGTAGCGCATGTGGTGAAGTAGGAATTGAACTCTGAGGCAACCGTAAGTGGGTCAGAGAGAAGGGTACCAATTGAGACCAGTAGGGGGGTCAGATTTGATGATGGGGGGAAGGGAATGAATAACTTTCCAGAATTTGGATAGCCTGGGCTATGGCTGTTTGGTAAGTAATTCAAGAGAACTGTTTTTGTACTGGTTAGATTAGGAACACTTTTTTACAGGTCTGCATTTTTGTAGGGGTGGTAGTTGAAGAGGCTGTTAAAACTGCATATTGGAGGTTTAAATAAATAAATAAAACTGTATAGTGGAGGTTTTGTGTGTTTTTAGGATGTCAGTATATGTGTTACTAATGTTGTTGCTACATGATTTTAAGGTTATTGGTACATGTGGACCCTATCACCAGGGAATAGGACTGTAATGGAAAGAGATGCACACAAACAGATGATTTGATACCTTTTATTGGACCAACAGAGTTGTTACAAAAGAAAACAGGTGCTCTTAGCTTTCGGATTACACAGAATCCTTCAACAAAAATCAGTTGCAGCTGGTTTGGGAGAACATATTTTCTCAAAACTCAGATCATACACAAAAAAACAAACAGATGAAAAGTTGTTAAGGATCCCCATTGGCTAAAATTGCATAAAAAAAACAACAACCATATAAAGACAGCAAAGCTCCATCATTAGAAAGGCATTGCAAGGTCAAATGTTACAGAATTGAAAGCTCACTCCCTGAGAAAAGTCATGAAACCCTGTCTGTGTGTATCTGTGCTTGCATTTGTAAATGACAATGATTAAAAACCACAAGAAAAAATAAGCTTAAACCAGTACATAGTAAATAATGTTAAAAGTCTTCTAAATATAAAAATATCTTTGTGTTAAGTAAGAAATGGGTTAGACGACAACCTGCCCTAGTACAATTAAACATTCACCAGCTATTTCATACATTTATACAGTGTAAGTACTGTTCAGTACATTTGTCCTAAACTCTGTGTACAATAAGTCAATATTACAAATGAATATTCAAACTTATATTGTTTAAACATGATATATCTGTAAACTGCAATTATAAAATATATATGACTGTATGGGCTCATTGTTAGAAAATATCCTGCTGGGGTGATTCATACAGATCAAGCTGGTTTCCTTAAGATGAGGCAGACTTCAGATAACACTCAGAGGACTGTACATCTTATGGATTATGCCTTTAGACACTCCCTCCCAGCCACCTTTGTAAGTCTGGATGCTTTCAAGGCTTTTGATATGGTGAGATGGAACTTTCTGTGGAAGATCTTGGCCTTCTTTGGTTTCCCGGCAGAATTTATTACTTGGTTAGGTAACATATACCCTTCCCCTAAGGCATATGTTAGAATAAACGGTAATGTCTCAGCCCATTTAATTATGGAAAGAGGCACAAACAAGGGCTGTCCACCCTCCCCACCTTCTTTTTGCTATTTATATTGAACCTCTGGCAATCACCATCAGGAATTCAAGGGAGGTGCAGGGAATTCGGTTGGGGGGTTGAAAGTTATAAATTAGCACTATATGCGGATGATATACTGCTTTCACTTCTGGAACCTGAGAGGTCGGTCCCAGCAGTCTGGAAGGTACTAGGGGAATATGCTTGGGTCTCAGGTTACGAGATAAACTCTGCCAAGATGGAGGTCCTGACGCTGAATTGTCTCCCACCCCAGCCTTATGGACACTTCTCCCTTTTAAATGGTGAGGAACAAAAATTAAATATTTAGATATCTACATGCCGCAAAATCTTCAAAACCTATGCCTCATAAACTACAAATCCCATACACAAACATTAGAAGCAGATCTCCATTACTGGACACAGCCACGTCTCCCTTTTTACTCTAGAAGAGACCTTATCAGGATGAATGTATTAGCTAGATTGTTCTATGTATTCCAAAAAATTCCAGTTATCCCCTCACCCTCACCCTCACCCTTATATTTCTCATCTTGGAATAAAACCTTAGCAAGATTTGTATGGGCAGGAAGCAAACCACGTGTTAGATGGTCCATACTTCAACTCCCAAATGGCGGGGAGAGGGGGGGTGATTGAACCTCCCTAATCTACTAGATTATACATATGCAGCGGTACTGAGTAAAATTTTCATTTGGCTTAATCCCTCATTGAGGCACCTTGGAAGCTTATAGAGATTTCACTTAATAAACTACAAGATGCTGCTTGAGTAGTATTCACACCTATGTCATCTCTTCCACATTTAAAGGAATATTATACAGGGGCCCATCACAATTTACAAATTTGGTATAAAATAAGAGCCTCCCCAGAACTAATTCTTCTGCTATATTTTCTAAGATTGCTTCAGTCTGAGGCCAGATTTTTAACTGCCCAGATTGACCTTACTTTTCAGAGGTGGCACCAGAGAGGACTATCTTTTATTTTCCAATTTTTAGATGCTTGGGGGGGTGTGACCACCTTTACACAATTACAGGAAGTTTATGAATTAACTAACAGGGAATACTTCAGATATATGCCAGTACATACTTTCCTAATACATAAAGGCCCATAGAGAAGTTGCCTTCCTAATCACCTCCCTCTACTGTTAAATATGTTCATGCCCACCCTACGGGGACATACGTTACAACATATGATTGGACTGCTTTATAGTGGACTAAGGGAATTCTTGATGGACATGACTAGGGGAATCCTTGAGGCCTGGAATAAGGAATTACCTAATCTGGTCTCAGAAGAATAAATCAATCAATTCACTTTATTTACTGGGTAAGATCACTGGGCCAAGGCTCTTTTTCAGGATCGACCCGGAGCTTCAATCAAAAATGGAAGCTATGATGGTAAACAAGAAATGTAAACAAATATACAAAATGTACAGTATAACAATACGTATGTAGAACCATACAAATTGATTAACAAATACAAGTATCTAAAAACAGTTACACACTGCAAGAGATAAAAAATGGCAATACAATGTTTTTTTGAATAATTCTTTCCTAATAATATTAGTGCAATTGGTGGGCAAAGTATTCAATATATTTGCAATTTGTATGGAAAAAATCCTCTCTCCTATACAGGTCCTAAACCTTGGAACAGATAACTGTAGCACATTGGATGAACATAGCAATCTAATTTCCTCCCTCAACTTTAATAAACTAAACAAAGGAGATATAACGCCTTGAACTAGCGTATTGTTTGTCAAACATCCCAGGTTGTAAAGATAAGCCAATCTAGGAGGCAACCAACCAAGATTATTACATAAAATGCAATGATGAGTATTAAATGGTTTAGCCAGGACAAATCTACAAATAGAATTACATGTTCTGCTCACCAGCTCCAAATCCCTTTTTGCCTACTTTGTAAGCAAGAAAGAATTATAATATAAAGTGGACAATAATACACTATTTGATATAATCTCTTTTGCTTCCTTTGTTAAGCAATCCTTAATATGATATAAGGCACCAATTTATTGATTTACACACTTTACTGTCTTTCTAATATGTAATGAATAAGTAAGACAAGGATCAAGTATTATTCCTAAATATGTGGTTTCTGTGACCTGTTGTATAGAATTCCCTACCAAATCATAAATTATCAAAGGTTCAGCACAACATAATTTAGGTGAAGAACCAAATGAAACATATTGCGTTTTTTTGGAATTTAGTACAAGATGATGTTTTATCAACCATTTGTTCAAGGCTGCAAAATAGTACTTTACAGAAACATTTAATTCACTCACTTTTGAGGGACTAGTAAATAAAATTATATTGTCCGCATAAAGTAACATCCTGGAAACATCAGGGGCCCTAGTAATAGGATCTATGAACAAGGAGAACAACAGGGGCCCTAAAATGGACCCCTGTGGTACCCCATGCAGAAGCTCTCCCATCACTGGATCCATGCTCCCAAAATTCACTTTTATTGGGCAGTTAATTAGATAACTCTGAAACCATTCACAAGATATATCTATCAGGCTGAGGTCCCTCAGTCTCCAGAGCTGCATGGTATGATTAACTAAATCAAAAGCTGTCAATAGATTGATAAACACTTCATCTGCCAAATTTCCAGTACCCATAGATCTCAAAGTATGATCTGTAAAATGTGCCAGTGCTGTGAAGCCTTCGAAAGCCATGCTGCTCTGGAGAACGAGGCCCCTCAGCCTCCAGATATTCCACCAGTTCACTGTTTACAAATTTTTTGAAAATCTTACTTAAAGGAGATAGAATAGAAATTGGATGATAATTATCCAAATTGTGTGATTGGCCAAATTTAAGTATAGGCTTGACAGTAGTCTGCTTCCAAACCTCAGGAAATACCATGGTAATCAAGTATAAATTGTAAATTTGTGCAAGAGGCTCATATATAAAATTTGAGATAAGCCTTAAGAACCGAGGTTCCAGACCATCAGACCCCACACTTTTATTAATGGACATCTGTCTTAACAATTTATGTACTTGTGATCTATTTGTTCCAAAGCAAAATATACTGTTAGAATTAGAACAATCGGGTAAGTTACTGGAAGTACAGGAAGAATCAATGCCAGTTAAATAGCTAGAAAGGTCAGTAAACTTTTTTAAAAAGAGGTCACAAATTTGTTTTGTATTAGTAATAACAACCCCATTTGAATTAATAGACCCAGTACATATATTTGTTTTTGGTTCTGTAAGCTTTTAAATGATCCCCAGTATTTGTTTGAGTCCCCTAGGGAATTTATTTGTTGTCTTTGAAAATAATCAGATTTATATACAAGCAAGTTACATTTATTTCTAAGCTTACGGTAACTATGTAGTACCTAATTTTTTCTGAGTGTTCTTGTAGAATTTCCATTGCTTATCTCTCTCTCTCTCCCTCATTAATGCGAACAACTTTGGTGGATTCCATTTACTATTTTTACCCTTAACTCTTATTTTAATCAAAGGAAAATATCTATCCTGTATTTCTAGAAGTGTATTAAGAAAAAAGTCGATAGCTGTGTTGGGGTCAAGTATAACTTCCAGATATGACCAGTCTATTGTATATAACTCTAAACCCAAAGTATCATAATCGGTATTGTAATTCCTATAAGTAATTATCTTAGATGGAATTTTTGGTTTAATACACTTCCAAACACAATAGATAGGCACGTGGTTGTTAATACTGTCAGAAAAAGTTCCACTATCTATTATCCTTTCCAATGTCTTAGATATTATCCAATCTATTTATGAATGCTGATCACTACAGTATTTCCTCCGAGTAAATCCTGAGATCAGTTGGGTTAATCCTGCACTAGAAACCATTGACTCAAGCTCATCATGGGCATCTCCCACCAAGTTCAAATTACAATCACCCATTACCACAATGTATTCAGAAGAAGCAAATTGCTGAAAATATTCTAAAAACTCAGTTAAATCCTTCATGCCAGTCTTAGGAGGATGATATACTATACAAAGCCCTAAATTAAAGCAAGTGGCTAATTGCAGTTTTAAGTGCAACCATTCACAGAGTGAAGATTGGTAAAAAAAAAAATCAATGGTCTCTACTTCAGACTTTTCTAAGACAAAAATCATTATCCCCCATCTTATTGCCCTTCTTATCACACCTAAACACATTATAACCCTCCTTTGAACATATTCCATCTGAAATATTGGGTTTTAACCAAGTCTCAGTTATACTGAGCACATCTGGCCTATGGAGCCTGACCCAGGCCTCTACTTCAGCTTTTTTTATTAATGAAACTCCTGAAATTAATATGTGCAAGTCGCAAACCATTTGAGCTCCACTTATAAGCATTTTCCACAGCAGCAGGTCCAGGATTGGGCTTCACATCCCCTGATATGGAAAGTAAAATGTTAACAATCATAGGAACAAGTATTACCTAAGGAGGAGTTACCAGCTGGGGGGAGTGCAGCTAGCCCAGACAGAGAAGAAGAAGGATCTGGCAGTGCTCATTACAGGGTCAATGTACAACTCGGCACAAAGTAGGAAGGCAGCTGCAAAGGCCAACAAAATGCTGGGTTGTATTGCAAGGGGTATATCCTAGAGGAGGGAGGAGGTGATTCTGCCACTGTATAGGTCATTAGTTAGACTGCACCTGGAGTACTGCGTGAAGAGGGACATTAAGTTACTGGAGGGGGTGCAGTGCAGGGTGACAAAGATGATCAAGGGGCTGGAGGACTTAATCATATGAGAGGAGGCTGAGGGAGTTGAACATGTACTCACTGAAGGACAGGAGGGACTGGGAGGACATGATTGAAACCTTGCAGTACATGAAAGGAATAAACAAGACAGGTACAGAGGGGGCTGTTCAAAGTAAGGAAGGGGAGGGACACCAGGGGCCATGATATGAGACTGGAGGGAGGAAGGTTCAGGAGGGAGATGAGGAGGCACTTTTTTACAGAGAGGGTGGTGGCTGGGTGGAATATGTTACCTGCAGAAGTGGTATCCAGTAGAACAGTGGACTGATTCAAAAGGGGATGGGACAGAACAAGGGGGAGGGTCAATGAAGGGGAAGGGTGGAAGGGAGGGGTAGCTGCAGAATAAGGGGTGCTAGTTGCACATTCAAGCAGACTTGATAGACCTTTAGGCCTTTATCTGCTGGCAAATTTCGTATGGTCGTACCTGTTCCATAAGACCCTGTATCAGTATGTATAATTTTTTTTCCATAAAATATATACTACCCATGTCAATTACAGCATTTTTAGATAAACAACCTAAGGCAGTAATACAATTATAAGTGAAAAACTGGGACTCAACTAAAACATCAGAAAATCTAAATGACTTAGGCAGTTCTTCTTGTGTATGTACCACAGTGGGCACTAGAAAAACTCCTGCATCAAGAGAAATTAGCCCAAGGATTATTAATAAACGTACATACATTTTAGTCATGATAATATCAGCAGCTGTACAGATTAAGAACAACGCACAACTCTAAACAAACCTCTACAAATTATAGAGTTTGTATAGCATAAGAGCAGAATATACTTTACTAATATAGTTCAGACCTAATATCTATTCAAGGTAAGGATATCTAGTTCACAAAAATACCAAACAGGCAAGACTTTTTAACCCCAACTATAAGTTTCAGCTAGGAGTGGTGCTCGTGCTTTGTGAGCAGCATGAGCTTTTAGGAAGCACTACCCCTCATCTAACGTGATGTCAGCACAGCTCCCAACTCCCTTTTACTTGTAGAATGGTTCCCTTGTAAAAAGTACACTGTGAATAAATGAAACAGCCAGTAAAAGCTACATAAAAGTCCAGGAAACAGATCTTCTTGTCTGAAAGCGTTTCACAGATCCCAGGTGTTGGATATATGACAGAGATGCTGGCATTCAGATGTAATGAGTGGCACGAATTTTTAACAAGCACTGCCCCACCTCTAACATGATGTCAGCACAGCTCCCCACTCCCTTTTACTTGTAGAATGGCTACCTTGTAAAATGTACACTGTGGATAAATGAAACAGCCAGTAAAAAGTACATAAAAGTCCAGGAAACAGATCTTCTTGCCTGAAAGCGTGGCACAGATCCCAGGTGTTGTGTATATGACAGAAATGCCTGGATCAGGTATGCTAGATCTTCCCTGGTAGTATCACTGGCTCCATACTGGAGTGAATTCACCCGGAAGGTACGTAGTAGATATTTTAATATGCCAGCTAAACTAGCAAAATGCCTCATTGGTCCAGTAGGCCACTGCTGGAGTCAGTGTGGAGAAACTAGGGTGGGACATGCACATGTGTTTTGGTCATGCCCGGTCTTATGACATTTTTGGTGGGAGTTGGCTATTCTTTGGTGGAATTGGTGGGAGAGGAGACAGTTCTCACCCCAGAGTTGGTGCTTCCTTCGGTTCCCATGGAAGACCTTCGGGTACAAAAGGGCTCGCTCCTCCTTACTTATTTGCTGGCAGCTAAGAAAGCGATTACCCACCTGTATAGGTAGAGTAGATCACCTGCTATACAAGACTGATATAAAATAATGGAGGAACTTTACTTTCTGAAATGCCTCATTGCTAGATATAACAAAAGGTATGAACAATTTGAAACCCAATGGTGCAAATGGGTTTTCTTTATTTCAAATTGGGATCCTTTGTTTGTCCCGTAAAGGGAGGTGGACAGGCGGGGAGGGAAGAGACGTGGGAATTGGTGGAGCCTAATCCTGATCCTAGACCTAGAATGGTAAAGAAGGCTCTTATCTGTCCTGAGATATAGCACACCAGATTTGACTGCTTACATAGATGCACACAAATGCAACCCAGATTTTGTAAGACAATATATGGTAGTAACATACCAAGCACAGGAGCCCTCACAGCAGGGGAAAGAGCTCTCTCAGATCGCCAATAGGCCTCTGGACATCCCCCCTCCCCAGTTACAACATACCCAGCATAGAAGCCTTCACAGCAGGGGATAGAGCTGTCTCTGTGTGCCAATAGGTAATGCGTCCATTCCAGCCTGCATCTTGGTGAGGGGTGTTAGCCCGTTGACACTGCGCATCAACTGCCTCACCCACCCCAGCCACCCTCCCACCCAAGCTCAGATCTTAATTTAAGGGCCTCCCCTGTCATATGACTTCCTGCTTGTATTATGTAATCCCCAGTCTGCCATTAGCAGGTAATAGGAATCTGCCACTAGGGGGACCTCCTGATCCTTCAAAGCCACATACTCCCTCTATCCACTTCACTTTGTGCTCTTCCCGAGACTCTCTACCCCACCTCTCTTCTCTATCGCCTCAAGATTCCCCATCCTACTTTTTCTTCTCAACCCCTGCTCTGTTAGACCCCTGCGCTCATAGATTATGCCCCACCCCCTTCTTAACTTATCGCTACCACCACCACCACCACCCATGTCCTGCAATGACATTCCTACCACCACCCCAGGAGTCACTGTTGTGCCCTCTGTTCCTAGCCTTTTTGGCCTCCCCTGGCACCTCTATGTCCCAGGCTGATGGTATCTCTAGCTCTCTCCCAGAGCTGCCTGCCTCGGGATTTGAATTTGGTACCTCTTGCACCAAAGCCTAGCATGCTACTGCTGCACCACTGAGCTCTCCACAACTATGGCTGCATCACTGCACCCCATATACCGACTCGTGTTCTCTTCCCCCCTCCCTTCTGCCGGCTAGCCACCCTTACTCACATGGCCCCTCTGGACTCCTGCTGATTGCAATTGTCATCCTTATCAAGGGACTGCCCAGCCCTTCACCCATGACCCACCTCCATGGAACACCCCCTACACAACATTGACTCCCACCCACTCTCCCTATCCACCCCCCACCCATCTTCTGACTGTCATCTTCCATCAGTACCCCCACCAAAGGATGTTCCTCACCTTCCCTACCCTTATCACCCTGACCATCCTTTGAACAGTTGGCACCTCCATTAAGAAGCATCATGCTAATGCCAACAAGCAGCGAGTTCTGGTCCTCCTCAGGATCTTTGCTTTACTGCTCCTAATGTCAGGCAATGTGCATCCAAATCCAGGTCCCATCACATACAACCCAAGCTCCTCACACTGGGGGCTCAGAATGGCTGCAATGAATATCTGCAGCCTGCCCAAAAAATTGGCAACCCTACAATGCTGGATGCTTCAACATCAGCCGGATGTTTTAGCCCTCACAGAAATCTGTCTGTCAAAAAAGACCCCAGATTCCTTTGTCACGCTCCCTGGCCACATCTTATACAGATCCAACAGAATTGGCAAACGAGGAGTGGGTTGTGCTTCCTACATCCAAGATTCCCTGCTATGCCAAGCCCTACCGGCACTCTCTCTGGAGCACAGAGGACAAGCCCTGACTATAAAGCTCACCCCAGACCATTCAAGAGCCCCTGTAACTATAACCATGGCTTACATCCCCCCAAGAAATCAAACCCAAGCTATTCAATCCCTGGCAAGCTAGATCACCAGTTTCCCTACCAAAACTGAGCACATCATTCTAGAGGACTTAAATGTGAACCAGCTATCCAGTTCAGCTTCCCCCATTAAAGGACACCCTTGCCTCGCTAGACCTGGCCCAGTTAGTTACTCAGCCAACCTGGTTCAATCCAAGTAATGGATCCAGCACCCTGCTCGACCTATTGCTCACCAATCGACCAAACTGAATCTCAAACCTCGTGGTACTCCCAGACTCCCTTAACAATCGCTCCACCATCCTCTTCACCTGGTCATGTCAGCAGCAAACACCTCAATCAAAAAGTTTTACCATATGCCGATTTCAACCTGGTGGCATCACTAAGCTAAGGTGGCATCTAACCCAGTGTGACTGGTCCCCAATCAGCATCACCCCTACTATAGATGAAGCCCTAGACTACTTCACTCGCACATTCAACAATGCATGTGATAGCTTTTCCCCTCTCTCGCTAAGGTTTAAGCCAAAAAGTGTAATGCCCCTTGGGTCACACCAGCATTGCTCCAGCAACTAAAGACTCGAGATGATCTATGGCACAAAGCTATTGCCTCTGGCAGATAGGCAAGCCTACAGGGCGTCATGTAACAGGTGTACCCTGGGCCATTAGGATGGCCATATCTGACTACTATAAAACTACTCTCGCTTCCTTGTGGGGGAATGCAAGGTTGTTCTGGGACAACTTAAAGGAGCTCAATGGAAAAACCCGATTGCCACTCCCCTCCCAGATAACTGTCAACAATGACACTACTTTGGACCCACTGACCATCGCCAACTGCCTTAATTCAGCTTTCTCTGACCTAAGTGCACTTCTCCCAAACAACTTCTTTGATCCCACCACTGAGACCCCTGAGCCAAACAATGCACACACTCCCTTCCACCTCAGGGTCATTTCAATGAGTGAAGCGAGACCATACCTTGCAAATGCCCTCGGGGATCAAGCTACTGCAAAGACTCATTTGACATGAAAATCCTTAACTTGGTACTTACTAGATTCTGTGCTCTCCCCTCTAACTGAACTAATTAACCACTTTCTATGCCTAGGGCAGTTTCCAACCACCTGGAAGATGGCCACTATTACCCCAGTACTGAAGAGTGGGGACCCCACCTCCCCCAACAATTACTGGCCCATTTCCATTCTCCCTCCCCTCTCAAAAGCACTGGAAAAAAACATTGCCACCCAACTCACCGACTACCTACCTAGCACATAATATACTATATAGGGAACAACATGGCTTTAGAGCCAGACACAGTACAACCACCACCCTCAGAGAGCTCTAACTTCCTGCACAGTGCCCTAGATAAAAAACTCATAGCAGGAGCTGTTGTCATAGACCTGTCAAAAGCTTTCGACACAGTCTCCCACCCCCTGCTCCTACGTGCACTCCACATCACTGGTCTGTCTCATGGACTCCTCACTTGGTTTACAGGTTTCCTCTCTGATAGGTCCCAATGTGTCAAGATAAACAGCAGTCTCTCCTCTACCCTGCAAGTCTGTTCTGGGGTCCCCTAGGGCTATATCCTTGGCCCCTTATTGTTCAGCATCTACTTGAACACCCTACCTAAATCCTGCCCAAGTAATCTGCTGCTCTATGCAGATGACGTGGTACTTTTTGCCTCCCACACTGTTCCTCATAGTCCTACAGTCCTCCCTACAACTTGCCTTCAACCAGATTGAAAACTGGTTCACTGACCGTAGACTGGTGGTCAATGTAAAAAAGACTAAATCAATGCTCTTTGCCCACCGACAGAGCAAGGACAGTGCTGCCCAGCTAACAATCTTCTCCAAAGCTCGTCTCCCACTGGAACAGGTCCATACCTATAAATACCTGATCCTAATATTTGATCCCTGCCTCTCATTCCACACCCATATCAATAACCTCTCCTCAGCCATATGTATTTGAATAGGACTGCTGTATCAGCATAGAGACTGCCTACCACCAGAGGCCCTTAACCTCACTGTTACCTCCTCCGTCCTCTCACTAGTAGATTATGGACTCACCATTTACTTGGTCACTGACCACACAGCTCTCAACAAAATCCATCTGGCTATCAACAAGGCATGTAGACTCCTCACTGGGGTAGATAGACACACCCACAGCTGCACATTGCATGCCCTATCAAATATCCTTACACTAGATGAAAGTGTACGCTATCAAACATGTCTTCTCCCCAAAAAGATCCAACTAGAACTTACCCCACTCAGAGTATCTGCCTCCCTCTGCTCTTCTCATGCCTCTGCAAACACCCACTCTGCAAATAAGCTGTAGTGGCCTATTCCCAGAGTTAGGACATCCCTAGCCCAAAGATCATTTTCTTACAGAGCACCACTATGGTACAATGAACTCCCCCCTGCCATTACCTCTGTCTTCAGATTAGGCCCCTTCAAAAGGCCTAAAAGACCACCTACTCTCCACCCGTTGCTGCCAATGCAAGGGCTAGTTACATCCTACGGTTAGCCCCACCATTTCATGACCACCAGGACCAGGTTGGGCCTGCCTGGTCTTGCTCCTATGGTGGTGCACAGTTGGGGATCCCAGTTGTGTAATAAATGTTCAGTACAACCAGAACTACGTTGAGAGATAGTGTGCTAAAGTGCTATTACCTACTGTACATGTATACTTCTCTATGCACAATACTGACTGTATAACTGTTAATATTCCACTATATGTGAACTTCTGACATGTATAAACTTCACTTCTGCACATTATTGATTGTGTCAATGACAATGTCGGTTTTCCGACTGCTTGCACCTGAAACAATTATAAGCTAGTCAGTTGTACTTGAATAGTTACCTTATAGTATAGGCCTCATTCTCCTTAATGATTGTACTAGTCATACCCTATGTTGTTGTCTACTGTATACTGCCTACTGCTTTTGTTTGTACTGTTTTCTGACATGGAACCTTTGTAAATGAGTCTATGACTTAAAGGTTGTATATCAGATATCTTAAATAAATAAATATGCATTACTAAGATGTTTATATTGCACCCCAAATACATTATAATGGTTTAAACTTTTAATAAAAAGAAAGTTTAAAAAAAAATAAAAACACGATATGTCTGCAATTCTGTAACAAACTCAAACCCCAAACCTAACACAGACCCCTTGTAACTGAGGTACTGTTATCCTAATATGTCCATGTAACAACATGTGTCTATATATATCTAATCTTCTGAAGTATTAAGTAACAGTTCTATAAATCTAAATCCAAAACTGAAGGAAACAACACCCGGCCACCACACCACCCCCCAGGAGTGAAATCAATGAAATAGGTAACCAGTGAAAAGGAATCCATAAAACCATTTTGTATCTACACATAATGAAATACCGTCTTGTACCACAATAATATGTCCATGTGTTGTCCCTGAAGCAAGTGAAAAAACAGGAGCTGTTTAAGCAGTGTATGCAAGCAATAATACCAGACAGGGTGAGTGGTATTGAGCAATAATAGACTGCCCAAGGGCGTAATGCAGCCAGACACTGCAGGTGGTGGGCCTTATAGCATCTTGAAGGTTCAGTATTACCCATACTGCCCACCCTGAAGGGTATTATTGCACTTAGAAAATGGGCCACTATTTTATATGTTTGTAAAAAAAGTTCTGTATTTTAAGTGTTCAAACACTTACTTTTTTGATTTTCTTTTAAATAAAATAGTTCCTCCATCTTTATTTAAATGAGGTGCTTTTTTTAAAGTGAAGTACTTTTGTCCTAACCGAACTTCCGTGCTTGCTAGTTTTTGAGCAGGTTGTCATGGTTTCCTGCCCCCCAACACTCACAGGAGTTAATTTGAAATTGTGCTAGGTAACTGTCATGCTGCACACTGGGTCTACAAGAGAACAGAAGAAAAAGCAAATAACTAAAAAAGTTGTTTTTATTTTTTGTTTTATATGTACAGTGCCATGATTGTTTTAAAATTACTGGGTTGTGAATGGTCTAAGCACTGTGTGTGTGGGGAAGCTATGGTTGGCTCTCTAGCTCGGTAACAAGTTAAAAAAATGGTGGCAGTTTGAAATTGTGTGGCCAGTGTTTCAGCTAATAATGAAGCAGGCTGGGCACAACGATATTTGGCTGGGCATGAGGCAGGTTTAGGGTGGAACTTTTTATTTGGTGGGTATCTGTTGAAAATTAATGTACCCCTGTGGAATGGGTAACAGCTAATTAGATGCTTTCAAGTAAAAAGCTCATTTTTTTTTAATGTGATATGAAACCCAAATCTATATTCATCCCATCACCCACCATGTTCAAAAGTAAAATGAGTCTGACCTCAAAATCTCACCTTTGTTGTGTATTTTTGAAATGTTCTTTCAAAACCAGTACCAACATATCAGAGATGGAGTGATCAGACTGAGAGAAGTGTTGCCACACGAGTTTATCAGTCATCTTAATTTTAATAATATGTCTGTGTGAGGTCTTTCATGTGTGGAGAGGTTGTTCAGTCTCTCCAACATAACCTGTCTGTGGACCAGTGGGGCAGCACTTCTCAGTCTGATCACTCCAGATCTGATATTTCAGTACTGGTTTTGAAAGGACATTTCAAAAATACATAACAAAGGTGGTCTTTAGAAGTGAGACTCATTTTACTTTTGAACATGGTGGGTGATGGGATGAATATAGATTTGCGTTTTATGACACATTACACTGCTTAAACAGCTCCTGTTTTTTTACGTGCTTCAGGGACAACACATGGACATAATATTGTGGTACAGGGTGGTATTTCATTATGTTTAGCTACAAAATGGTTTTATGGATTCCTTTTTACTGGTTACCAATACATTGATGTCACCCTGGGGTGGGGGTAGGAGGCATGGTGGCCAGGTGTTATTACCCTCAGTTTTGGATTTAGATTTAAAGAACTGTTATTTAATACTACAGAAGATTATGTATATCTGGATACATGAACATATTAGGATAACAGTATCTCAATTACAAAAGGGTGTGTGAGGTTTGGGTTTTGAATGTACATATACACTAATCACTTGTTGCAGAATTGCAGATATATCATGTTTAAACAGTATAAGTTTGAATATTCATGAGTAATATTGACTTATTGTACACATAAAGACAAACGTATCTGAGCAGTACTTACACCGCATAAATATGTGAAACAGCTGGTGAATGCTTAATTTATACTAGGAAAGGTTGTCTTCTAACCCATTTCTTACTTAACACAAAAATATTTTGGTATTTAGAAGACTTTTAGCATTATTTACTATGTATTGTTTAAGATTATTTTTCTTGTGGTTTTTAATCATAGTAATTTACTACTACAAGCACAGACGCACACAGACAGGGTTTTATAACTTTTCTCAGGGAGTGGACTTTCAATTCTGTGACATTTGACCTTGGAATACCTTTCTTTTGATGTAACTTCGTTGTCTTTATATGGTTATGTTGTTTTTTGAATGCAGTTTTAGCCAATGGGGATCCTTAACAACTTTTCATCTGTTTTTATGTTGATTGCGCGCATGCGCAAGAAACATGTTGCATCAGCTTTCTCCACAAGCAAGTTGTGGAGGTATGACACTGTTGTGCCCAATGCCAAACAGACTGCAAAGGCTTGTCTCCCATCCCCCAATGCCATGGCATGCTGCTGCTGACACTAGTTCAGCCAGCATGCCACAACCTTCTAAAAAAGTAGCCGCTGCAATCAGGGACGCCTCGTCATTGCAGCGTCAGCCATCCGCTGCAATGAGGGAGTGACCTGTCATTGCAGGGCAGGATGTGACACCCCTGATATTGTTTGTGAACATGGCGGTGGCTTGCCGCCATGTTTACAAACAATATAACCCTCCCCACCGTGTTTACTTGCCGACGGGGTCCTAACCTCATTGCTGTGGTGCCCCCGTGTTTCTGTTGTTGCCCACGGGGGAGCCCACTCCCTGTCTGCATTCTGTAACCCCCCAGTTTTGTTACTGCCGATGGGGTGCCCAATCCTGTCAGCATAATGACCCACCCCCGTTTTGATCCTGCTGATGGGGTGCCCAATCCCCCATTGGCTACTGCTGGCCCCCCAACGAAAGCCTCTGCGATGCCCCTACGAAGGGAAAAATGGTCCTGTTGTTTTTTTTCACCTGAAAAAAAGGAAACTGTCCCTCAGCCGCCTCCTGCCCCCACCCGCAACTCCGCACTCCACCCACTGTGCACTCTGCCTCCCACACACCCACCTCACCCCATTCTTACCTCCGGAGCTTGGCACGATGATCTTTGTTGGACCGGGAACATGTCTGCACTCTTCAAAGCCGACCGCATACTGAGGAAATGCCGGTAAGCTGTATAATGTAATAAATAGGGTTTTTTTAACTTTAGTGCATATCTCGGGCATTTTTTGGAATTTTTTCACCAAATTTTCAACATGGGGTTTTTGGGACCCCTCCTCATGAATTCTTGAACTATCATGGCATTAATCAGCCTTGAAAGGTGGTTTCACAGTCACTGTGCAGAATCAACCTTAGGGGCTGATTAATGAAACAACAGTGCCAGTGTTCATGAGGTGGGCTCGCTCTCAAAAAGCCTATGTTACAAATTTGGTGGGAAAAATCCAAAAAATGGCTGTTTTACGAGCGTGCATTTCACAGTTGCTACTTATGCTCATAACTTCACCAATTTACAATATTTTCATGCCAGATTTTCAACATTGACATTTTGTCACACCTCCTTGTGAGCAGAACAGCTGTCATTGTTTACATCCTGGCTGAAATGTGTTTTCGCACTTCTGGCACAGAATAGCGTGATCGCTGTGGGAAATCAGTGTTCAGGACAGATTAAGAAAATGACAGTGACACTGTTCATGAGTAGAGGTCCTAAAATGCCTATGTTGAAAATTTGGTAATGATACTCCATAAAATGACTGTTTACGAGCGTGCGTTGCACAGTTGGCACACACGCTTGTAACTTCGTGAATTTATAATATTTTCATTCCAGATTTTCAACATTGCCATTTTATCAGACCTACTTATGAACAGTACAGCTGTCATTTTTCCCATCCTGGCCGAAATGTGTTTTCGCACTTCTGGCACAGAATAGAGCGGTCACTGTGAGAAATCACTGTTCTGGACAGATTAAGAAAATGACAATGATACTGTTCATGAGCAGAGGTCCTAAAATGCCTATGTTAAAAATTTGGTGATGATAGCCCATCAATTGACTGTGTTACAAGTGTGCATTTTGCACTTTCCACGCACCCTTTTAACTTCACAGATTTGTAATATTGTCACACCAGATTTTCAATAGTGCCATTTTTTCACACCTCCTTATAAGCAGTACATCTAAATCGAAGGGCCCCACCTTGACGTTGGTGATTTAGCTTACTCAAATTGGAATTCCAGTGTGAAACTAATAGGACCCTCTCCTCACATGGAGCTTGAAAGTAAATATAGCCATTTTTGGCATTTGAAAGTTTAAATGTTATGCTATGTGGGGGGGGGAGGGTGTGCGCTAGTCTTTTTGCTTTGTTTGTTATTTGTCACCATCTAGCAGCACCTCTTATAAGAAATGTGAATTCCAGTGTGTAGTAATTTAAAGGTTTGAGCAGCTATTTTTGGTTTTATGGTTTTACTTGAATTTGGGGAGTTTATGGTGCTCCTGTATAGCATGCTCCCTTTAAAATGTCTGTGTTATATCCCTTCTGGGAGCACAGTATAAAGTGAGTCAATTGGTAGCCATTTAGGCACTTGAAAGTTAAATCACCTGTGCAAAATCCCTGCTGGGAGCGCAGTATAAAAGCAGTTAGCTAGTAGCCATTGAGGCATTGGAAAGTTAGGAATGCATGGGACAGACATAAGGCAGTCCTAGTGGGGGGTAGGAGGAAATAAGCTGTTGGTTAATTAGGACCTGCAGCTTATCTGTTAGGTAGGAAAATGGGCAGACTAGGTGGGCCAAGTGGTCCTTATCTGCCATCAAATTCTATGTTTCTATGTTTCTACAGCTGTCATTTTTCACATCCTGACCGAAATGTAATTTCACAGTTCTGGTGCAGAATAACATGGTCCCTGTGGGAAATCAGTGTTCGGGACAGATTAAGAAAATGACAGTGGCACTGTTAGTAAGCAGAGGTCCTAAAATCCTATGTTGAAAATTTGGTGATGAAACTCCGTAATACGACTGTCTTTCAAGTGTGCGTTGAACTGTTTCCACGCACCCTCGTAACAGCAAATTTGTAATACTGTCACACATTTTCAACAGTGGCATTTTCACAACTCCCTTATGAACACTACAGCTGTCATTTTTACATCCTGGCTAAAATATGTTTTGCACTCCTGCGGATAATATGCGGTCACTCTGGGAAACAGTGTTTGGGACAGATTAAGATCGACCGAGTGAGAGAGGGGAGTGACCGAGCTCAACTGAGCTCTGTCGGGACTGCTGCAGATTTGTTTGTGTTCATACAAAGGCCCCAACACAAGAGCCCAGTACAAAAGGGCAGCCTGCAGTACTGGGAGAAACAGAACAAGAGAGCGAGTGAGGGAGGGGGAGTGAGCGAACTCACCGAAACGCTGTCAGGACTGCTGCGGATTTCTTTGTGGGCAGAAAAAGGTGTCAATACAGGTAGGGGCCCATTACAAAAGGCCAGCCTGCAGTGGTGGGAGAAACAGTATGAATGAGTGAGTCAAGGGGACTTAGTGAGCTGAACGGAGCTCTATCAGGACTGCTGGGATTTCTTTGTGGGCAGACAAAGGCGCCAATGCAGGCAGGAGCCCCGTACAAAAGGGCAGCTTGCAGCACCAGGACAAACAGAATGAGCGATGAAAGAGGAAGACTGAGTGACCTCAACGGAGCTCTGTCGGGACAGCTGTGGATTTCTTTGTGGACAGACAAAGGTGCCAATGCAGCCAGGATCTCCATACAAAAGCGCATTCTGCAGCACCAAGAGAAACAGAGTGACAGAGCAGTAGTGAGCAAGCCTAACAGAGCTCTAGTCTGATTGCTGCAGATTTCTTTGTGGGCAGAAAATGCAGCAACACAGGCAGGAGCCCAGTACAAAAGGTCAGCTTGCAGCGCCGGCAGAAAGGGAATGCGAGAGTGAGAGAGGCAGAGTGAACGAGTTCAGTGGAGCTGTGTTGGGACTGCTTCAGATATCTTTCTGGCCAGAAAAAGCTGCCAATGCAGGCAGGATCCCAGAAAAGTACAAAAGGGCAGCCTGCAGCACCAGGAGACACAGAACAAGCGAGTGAGGGAGGGGGAGTCAATAAGCTCAACGGGGCTCTATTGGGACTGTTGCATATTTGTTTGTGGGCAGAAAAAGGCAGCAATGCATGCAGGGGTCCAGTACAAAAGGGCAGCCTGCAGTGGCAGGAAAACCAGAATGAGTGAGTGAGTGAGTGAGCTCAACAGAGCTGTATTGTAACTGCTGCAAATTTCTTTGTGGGCATAAGAAGGCAGCAACGCAGGCAGGAGCCCAGTAGAAAAGGGCAGCCTGCAGCGCTGGCAGAACAGAATGAGCAAGTGAGAGAAGGGGAGTGAGTGAGCTCAACGGAGCTTTGTCGGGACTGCTGCAGATTTCTTTGTGGGCAGAAAAAGGCACCAACAGAGGCAGGACCCCAGTAAAAAAGGGCAGCCTGCAGCGCCAGCAGAACCAGAAGGAGTGAGTGAGACAGGAGGAGTGAGCGACCTCAACAGAGCTCTGTTGGGACAGCTGTGGATTTCTTTGTGGGTAGAAAAAGCCATCAACACAGGCAGGAGCCCAGTACAAAAGGGCAGCCCGCAGCACCAGGAGAAACAGAATGAGATAGTGAGAGTGGGGGAGTGACCAACTTCAATGGAGCTCTGTCTGGACAGCTGCAGATTTCTTCCTCAGCAGAACAAGGTGCCAATGCAGGCAGCAGCCCTGTACAAAAGAGCAGCCTGCAGCACTGAGAAAAACAGACTGAGCCAGTGACAGAGGGCCACTCAGCGAGTTCAACAGGCCAATGCAATCAACATTTGGCATTGACAAATGCTTGTTTTGTATGCTCAGAGTTTTGAGAAAATATCTTCTTCCAGACCAATTGCCATTGATTTCTGATGAAGGATTCTGTGTAATCCAAAAGCTAAAAGCACCTGTTTTCTATTCTAACAACTCAGTTGGTCCAATAAAAGGTATCAAATCATTGGTTTGTATGGATCTTGTGTTTCAAGGACCAATACAGTAACAAGATTTTCTATGGAAAAAGATAATCACTGAACCAACCAAGGATGCAAAGATGTCTGTGGTTGGGGTGTTGCATACTGCACTTCTATGGCTGCATTCCCAGCAGCACTACCAAAGTCCAGCAATGTAACACAGTGCAGATTAATTTGCATCAGTCGTGACGTGCACTACACCTTATGTGTTTATGGCAGTCAGAAGAGCACTAGTAGCACAGAATGATGGACTTCATTTTCTAGGAAGATTAATTACCACATGGCTTAAAAAATAGTCTATAAAAGCTCCCAGTAGCATCCATGATCAGCAGACACAGGAAATTTAATAGATAATAGTCAGGTGACAAACTGCACTAGGGCAAGCCAGAATCTTTTTGTTTGCCAAATAAAAACAGGTGTCACACTGAGAAACCACTACAAAAGAAAGTGAAAAAACTACCGGGGCACAGCGATATTAATTTTGACTGCGTCATTGGTGGTCAGTAGGTCGGACTGGAAAAGAGCATGTAACTATCCTCATATGGCTTACCTATCTTGAGGAGACCTGTCACACATTGGCACTGCAGTATGGTCTCAAACTCAGTCATTAAGTAACTTATCCCTGTGTCAACCAATCAGTGAGTGTGGCATGATCACAGGCAGGCAGAATGTAAACTTCAATCCTCCAGCCCATGATCAGAGTGGTGGCATGCGTGAAGCACTTGTGTTTCTTGACTCCAGTGTACAGCTGATGCTCCCCCTGGTCTGTCCCTGTAATTGCCCCAGAGGGCTGCAGTGACTTTCGGTTTTCATTTATTTAAGAAAAAAATCTCTGGCCAAGTGGGGCTTGATCTATCTTGTGTGGGGGGTTGTCTGAACCCCTGACTCTACTAGTACATACAGGCCTGTTCTACACATTTAAACACATACATACAACCAAATAGCTACTCCCCATCTACAAAAGAGGTTATTATCTAATCATCATAACCAGATCCACAATTGGGCTAGTCAAATACATTTGTTTCAATAAGTGGCTGCAACCCACAGACATAGCAAAATAGGAGTTAGTCCACCTTCCTCAAGCTCTGTGCATCTTAAATCTTGTTGGACAAAATGTGGAGCAAAGTAATGATTATGCAAATAATAAAGAAGCACATGCATGTCCTAATTTCATCAAGACAGGAGAACTATTAACTAGCTGCATTCTTATGGCAGCTCCTTGATACTCCATAACCTGAGTGGCCTAACCACCCTTTCTGTCAAAGCTCTAGCCATTCACTTCAGATGGTCTAATCACGGCAACTTACTATTTTTACAATATATAGGCTGGATGAACTCCACTCTGACCACTGCTGCTTTTGCACAAATCCATTTTTACTTTTTCAGACAAACACTCATCATGGGGAACGTTTCGTGGGTGTCCATCTTCCTCAATCCCTCATGTTTTTTCTAAATAAAAACACAATCACTTTCACATCTTATATATCTTTTCTGCAGTTATTTCAGACAAACCACCGCAATATCTTGTCTCTGCTATCCCATCAGTTCACAAAAGAATTGTTCATGTATTATTCATTCATCTCATTATTTCATTCTATTAAGCACTCAATTTTTATTCTACCCACATAATATAAAGAGAATAATGGATAGATAGTCATCTATTACCAGTGTGTAATAGCATCGAGAGGTTCTGGACACTTCACTCTCAAGAGGTTTTGGAGTGTCCAGAAACTTGAGATGCTATTTTCTCACTGGTAATAGATGACTATCTATCCATTGTTTTTTTAATACATGGATTTTGAAATTCATTTTTCTTACCTTCGTTGGTGTCTTCAGTTAGTGGAAAGCAGTGTTTTTTAGCTGGTGGTGCTGGTAGATGGGCAGTAAGGTAGAGCAGGTCCAACGATGGTCTAAACAGAATACTTTTACTTTTATAACAGTTATAAATGTGCCAATGATTTGTGGCAAATGTTTGGGTGTCAATGATTGTAGCAAGACAGAAAATAAACTTTTTTTTTAAATTCGGCAATGCTGTCTCATTGGTTATGTTTGATTTTTTTTAATCGGATTCACTGTCTGAGTAAATGACGTACGTTCTCTTTCTGGTTGGCTGCAAGGATTTGTTTATATTGATGGAGACGTTTCCAAAAAAGGTGCAGTGGCTCACAAAAATGTTTTCGGAGGTCGTGGAGATGTTGGAATTACTGTTACTCAGCTTGCTTTTCGTGGTGATTTCCTGTCGTGCTGTACAGGGAGTCAACGGCAGTTCCTGTGTTTCTGTTGTGAAGTGCTGTACTGGCGCTGCAGTGTTGGACTGCTTGGGAGATATTGAGGCTCTTCAGGGTAATTTTTTGAGCTTGATTGCTGCTGGGGGTAACATGAGAGGATGGTACACATTATTCTCTTCTTCTGTTCAGACAAGGTACTGTATGAATTGATACTCTGAATGTTCTAGTGTCCTGAGAGTTGAGCTACATCAGCTGGAGCAATATAGGAATCTATCAGCATTTGGATGGCTGTCTTCCATGTTGAATGATTTGTAATTCTTTTCTTGGGGGGGTGCCAGCAGATTTTTGTAGGAGCTTCAATATGAAGTGGATTTTATTTTTGCCTATTGTCATACACATGTACCAGTAACTTCTTGCCTTTGGTGTGGTATTGGGTGCTGAATAAAACAGAGCATCTGGTTGCAGCAAGTCTATAGGTCTGTGATTTGCTTACTTTTTATATGCTGTGATTGAGTCTCTTTCCAGATTGTGGCCATTTTGATACATTTGTGGTGCCACAGGTCTAATATCTTTTACATTGATGCCTGTTCTTATTTTTGTTTGTCTCTCATGATATTCTAAATATTCTTTTCCTTCAGAGTCTATGCTGAGAATGATGTCCCCCATCTTAATTGATATTGCTCATTTGTCTAGAGAGCAAAATGTAGGCCGATATTGAAAAACATCATGTGCAGTAAGGCAGTTGGTGAGTGGTACCCCAGTGTGCCCGTGGTATACAGCAAGTTAATGTCTGTTTCGGACAGGGGTTGTGCTTGATTGGGTCGGTTTCAAGAGACCATTTTTTTTATATTTCTGCTTTGCTAGGAGAATGTCTAGTGTCTGTTTGAATGTTCCTGAACTTTGGAAGATGGATGCCCCATAGTATTTTTTTTTTGTAGGTACCTGTTGATACTTGCTAGTACTCTACTTATTGTTGTGGGCTCATATTCTGAGTCATCTTGATTTTTTAATTGATAGATGAAGTCAGCTAAAATTGAGACTAGTTCACTTATTGGTACTGTTTCTATTTGTCTCGACTCACAAATGTTAGTCAGGTAGGTTGTGAGGAGATGGAGGTCGAAATCAATTTTTTTTCATGTGTTATTGTTTTCTTGCTGCTGCACGAATTTTAGCCTGTCTGCTGAGAGCAACATGTTAGTGTACTGAGTCGGGAGAAAAAAAAGATGTGTCACTGTTTAGCATGAATGCCCATTTGAGGAGAAAGTGAAACTGCAGTTTGAATCAAGTCTGTCTCACGGTCTTCAGCTGAGAGACGTGTCGGCGCTTGCGCTGTCTGGTGATTGTGATAATACTATTGTTCAGATGTGAACGATAGTATTATCACTTGTTAATGATAGTATTACCACTTTGTCAGAGGTGCTATTATGGGGAATTTTTTGTGTGCTTTACTATTGTATTAATTTCAAAATCCATATATTAAATTTAAATAAATAGAGTTTCTTATGGTTCACAACATACAACTGCTTCATATATACATTCTTCCACTTCCACCGATCATAGGCTTCATGCTATGTATATCATTATTTCAGTTAATCCACTACTAACAACTCCCTTATCAATAATTGTCAATTAGCTCACCTCCTTCGGTAGGTGTCTACACTTCTTCTGTTTGTTTTCCAAATATTCTTGTTATTCAAGCTACTGTTTATATCTGTGTAATAAATACCACAATAAAATATAAAGTATATTGACTTTGCTAAAAAAAAAAAAATCTTCAGTCCCAGTGTTTGATGCCAATAACTCTCAACTGTGCAGTAGTGGTGTTAATTTCTTCCACAGTGTCTGTCACCTCATGTACATTTCTTCTTCCCTTTCTGCCTAGAAGAATTATTTAAACAATAATCCCCTACTCTCTAAACTCCCATATTTATGCTAAATATTGCATCGTACATATTGCATTGCCCTGAACAAGTGCTATGTCTCACCTAGTTATGCATCTTAGACTCTGTTTCTATTTACATTCTCCTCGTTGGTCACTTTATCAGTGTTTTATCTAGAATTTACAAGAAACAAAGTATTCCATATGAATCTGCTCTCAAGAGGAAGTTGATAATCTACGGAGAGAACAGCTGCTTGTGCATGGCAACAAACCAAACATAAAGGAGAGAATAGTTTTCTCAATAAAATATAGACATCTGAAAGGTAAATTAAAAATGTTTATCATGAATAATTGGCATATAGTGAAAGCAGGCAATTATGTTAACAAAAGATTTAAAGAGACCCTTTGGTCACATCAAAAAAGAATAGGACCATTAGAGACAGGTTAGTATTCAAGATACATAGAACAGAAGTGAGGCAACAAAAACAACTATTATTAGGGCCCCTAAAGAATGGGAACATACAGTGTGGCTGCTGTTTTCAATGTGGAAATGCAAAAAATAAAACAGTTTTTGAGCATCCATTTAAAAATGTGAAGTATGACATTAAGCTACATATAATGTGTGTTGCAGACCATGTGGTGTATATCATCCTCTGCCCCATGACAAGATCTATGTTGGGATGACAACCAGAAATTTGAAAACAAGGATAAGGGAACATAAAAGTAAAATAATGACAAAAGATGAAAGTTCATCAGTTGCAAGACATTTTAGCTCAGTTGGACATTCGGTCCCAAGCCCAAAATTTTGGGACTTGGAACATGTAAGTGAACCACAACATCAGAATGTAAAATGTGAGGATGCCCTATGCAAGAGGGAAATCTACTGGATCTTCACTTTGGACTCTATGAATGTTAGATGAATGTGACACTTTGTCAGTGTCAGTGGCTCAGTAGGTAGCACACTCGCCTCTGAGGCCGGGAGATCAGAGGGCTGTAGGTTCAGTTCCCACATCTGGCACTTGGGTTAATATCCCAGTACTGACACTGTAATGCAGCATGAGAGGGGTGCTGTATTTCTGAGGTGCTGTCTTTCGGATGAGATGTTAAACCGAGGTCCCATCTGCCTGGATTGGTGGTAGTTCAGGTGGATGTTAAAGATCCCATGGCACTTATCGAAAAGAGTAGGGGAATTTCCCCGGTGTCCTGGCCAAATTTCCCTCATTCACTAAAAATACCACCAACAGCTTAATCTGGTTCAAGGCCAGTTGGCATTCATCTGTATCCCCTTCCCCCGGGTCGTGCCTGAAAATAGGCAGGATTTGTCTAGTGCACTTACCCGGTCAACAAAAGCTAAATAAATAAATAGATTTGATTTAAACGAGGAATGCGATTGGTATATTTATTATTAGAAATGTAGAGATTCTGTGGAAGGAAGACATACCTTGGATATCAGTCTGTGAATATATAACCAGTGAATGATACCATGTGTACATATGATGAATAGCACACCTATTAGAATATATACTACAACTTAGGGTTATTATAATTTTAGGGAAATAAGTCAGTAAGAATGTACAGTATAAATAACAAGTGTCACATGAATAATAAGTTCCACTGCAAACTCCCTTCAGATGTACAATAGGGCAATCTTTATAATTATTAAATTGTATAATAACCAGGTTTAAATTAGAAGAAAAACATTATTCAGCCTTTGGGTCCACTGTGTGGCCTCTGACCCCCACACACACACTTCCTTTAGCTGTCCACAATCAGGACTCCAAAGTGATACTATGGATTTAAGAGGTAGAGGAGAGATCATTTTCTACATTTTATAAAAAAATAGAAAATAATAAGAAATGATGCAGGGCATGTTGCCTGGGTGGGGAAGGGGGTGAACTGTTGTCTTGCAGACCACTGTAGTGCTGTTTCTACTCCACCATTACACCAACCAATAGCACTATTTGGTTAGCCTGCAGGTAGTGAGTTATTTGCTGAAGACAGCCCACACTATAGGTGGAGAGAGGGTGGTGATGTTATGAGTGACATTGCATTCCCCACTGACGGGCAGTATTTAAACTGCATAGAAGTGAGCTATGGTGGCAACTGATTCTGAGAAGCTGCTACATAGCCACGATCTACAGAAATCTCCCCAAGTAAGTAACAAAATCGTGACCTAATGAAAGATGATATGGATAATTAATAAGAGGTATTGAAATGCAGGTTTACATGCAGATTCATGTGGAATACTTTGCTTCTTGCAAATTCTAGATAAAGCACTGCTTAAGTGACCAAAGAGGAGAATGTAAATAGAAACGGAGTGGAAGATGCATAACTAGGTGAGACATAATAACACTTGTTCAGGGCAATGCAATACATACGATGCAATATTAGCATAAATATGGGATCTTAGAGAGTAGGAAATTATTGTTTAAATAATTATTCTAGGCAGAAAGGGAAGAAGAAATGTACATGAAGCTACAGACACAGTGGAAGAAATTAACACCAGCACTGCACAGGTGAGAGCTCTTGGCATTAAACTCTGGGACTGAAGAGGCTTTTTTTTTTTAGCAAAGTTGATATACTTTTTCTTTTATTGTGGTATTTACTACATAGATATAAACAGTGGTTTGAATAACAAGAATATTTGGAAAACAAACAGAAGAAGTGTAGAGACTTACTGAAGGAGGCGAGCTAATTGGCAATTATTTAGTAAAGGAGTTGTTAGTAGTGGATTAACTGAATCAATGATATACATAGGATGAAGCCCATGATTAGTGGAAGTGGAAGAATGTATATATGAAGCACTTGTATGCTGTGAACCATAAGAAACTCTATTTATTTAAATATATTATGTGGGTAGAATAAAAATTGAGTGCCTAATAGAATGAAGTAATGAGATGAATGAATAATATATGAACTATTTTTCTGCGAACTGATGGGACAGCAGAGGCAGGATATTGGGGTGGTTTGTCTGAAATAATTACAGAAAAGATATATAAGATGTGAGAGTAATTGTATATACATGTTTTTTATTTAAGAAAAGTATGAGGGGTTGAGGAAGTGGAACACCCACAAAACGTTCCCCATGAAGAGTGTTTGTCTGGAAAAATGAAAATGGATTTTTGCACAAGCAGCAGTGGTCACAGTAGAGTTCAACTAGCTTAAAGAATATAGTAATTCGTTGTCTTTTTCTGGATGACCCAATATCAAAAAAAATCAAGTATACTGTACCTCAGGTAAGAGGAAGGGCAACCTGAACATTTCACATAAATTAGGTTATTATTTTTACTCAGGAACCACTACAAAAACTCAGCCTGCTCCATGCAATGCACTCATGTATGCTCATGCTGTAGATTGGTGGAAGATAAAATCAGTGGTGGAAATGGGGGGTGGGGGTGGGAACTCAGTTCCTGGGAATAAAATTAAGAGCCTGACTCAGTTACAGAAGTAAAATGGAGAAAGACTGCTCCTGTGTAACACAAAAAAATGTAAAACTGAAAAAATAATGTGTCAAAATGCAACCTTGAATGAGGAAATGTTTTGCCAGACCCTTGTGAGGTGTGTTCAATCCTAAATGAAAGGTAATTGGTTCCTGTAGTGATTATTATCTGTTTCCAGAACTGGATATAAAAGTGAAGCGTGATCCTAATGCCACATATGAAAACAGGAGGAAAAGATAACTGCAGCAAAACTGAATTGTTACCTTCTTCTCTTTATGAAAAATATATGTCTTCTTACAATAATCTGAATTAAGAGAGTCTTCACAATCATCCATATGGGAACCAGTACAACCAAACAGAAATCTTCACTAGAGAACAGGTAGAAATAATATGTTAGCATATTAACATACTGTAAGTACAGCACATCATACAAGTACCCTTACTAAAGGCATCTTGGTGTTATAACATCAGTGGCTCTGTGGGCAACTCTCTCATATTTTAGCCAGAAAACTCAGATGGACCTGGGCTAATATTCAGCACAGACACTCAGTACTGCACTGGGGAATGTTGAACTGTTTATTTATTTAAAAGATTTACCAGGAAGACATGCTGAGCAGAGTACTGCTCGATTCCAGATGTCTCCTAGGGGGAGGGGAAGGTGGGTGCATATATAATAATACAACAAAGTGCAAGTGCATACAGGTAAATGTACAGACAGGTCAGTGCAGTATAGAACAGTACATTTAGCCCATGAAACAGGGCAAATTCAATTCAATCAGGTCCCAGAAACACATTTCAACTAGTGACCAGTGGGAAAAAGGAGCATCACCTAACAGTGAGGGCTGGTTTAGATACATGTGCAGTTAGGAGATAAATGGACTTTGAGCAGAGTGTTTATGTGCTGTGAGGAGGGTGCATGTCAAATTGCCACAGGATGGGAGTTTCATAGTTTTGGCATCCAATATTTAAAGGCTGCTTGGCCAGCAGCAGAAGACATGCATGGAATGGTCAGTTGGCGGGAGTCATGACACCTAAGTGTATAGGCTGTGGGGATGGGAGTAGACAGTTCTACTGCAATATATGGGGGCAGGGACTGGTTCCAGAGCTTGGATGCCATCTTAGCACAGTGTGAGTGTCTCCAGTCTTGGAGGGATGGAAGGTCAAATGACTGGTAGAGGTCACAGTGGTGAGTGGTGGGTGGACATTCAATGGTAAAATGACAGAAAAAGTGTAACATAGGGTCCGGTGTGGCAAGGGTGGACTTGGGAGCAGCACTGTAGATCACAATGCTGTAGTCAAAGATAGAAGGAATCATTTTTTGCACAATTGCCCAGCAAGCCGGCAGTGTGATGCAGTCACAGTTATGATATAGAACCGCTAGTGTGGGGTGTAGCTTTTTGTGAATGGCATCAATATGTGCAGAAAAGTCAAGGTGCTGATCAAGCCAGACCCCAAGATATCTAAAGGAGATGCACACCTCCATGGGGTTCCTGTCCAGGGTGTGGAAAGTGGGTGTGAAGGGGAGCCTAGAGAGTGTCTTCCTGGTGCCAAAGGTCAAGGAGACAGTCTTCTTGGCATTGAGAAATAGTTGGTTTGAGCTGAACCAGAGCTGGACATTCATGAAGTCCTGCTGGAGTCTGGACTCCACCTCAGTGGTGGAAGGGCTTGATGTATACAGGACTGTGTTGTCCACATACATGTGAATAAATGTGTCTGGGCAGGCAGAGGGTAGGTCATTTAAGAAGATGGAGAACAAGAGTGGGCCTAGGACTGAGCCTTGGGGTACACCTGTGGAGACTTGGAAGGGAGCAGAGGTTGTATTACCAATTTTAACAGATTGGGACCTACCTACAAGGTAGGAGCGGAACCAACTGGTGGCCTTGCTGGAGAGCCTAGCCTGAGCAAGCTTGAACAGGAGAAGTGGGTGAGATATGGTGTCAAATGCCTTAGCCAAATCTATAAAAATGGCAGAGGTGATGAGACCTGAGTCCTTGCCAGTAAGGATAGAATTTGTAAGCCTCAGGAGGGAAGTTGTGGTGGAGTGTGACTTCCTAAAACCACACTGGAAAGGTGAGAAAAATAAGTAGGAGTCAAGGAAGGAGGAGGAGACCTGGGAAAGAATGAGATGTTCCTGGAGTTTGGCAAGTATGGGGAGGAGAGAAATCAGCTGATAGTTGCCTGGGGAGGAAGGTTCACTGCCTTTTGGGTGGGGGATGTTGGTGGTGTGCTACCAATCTGATGGGACTGCAGCAAGCATGAAGGAGAGGCTTAGGAGAGAGAGAGAGAGAGGCTAAAGGAGTGGCAATGACAGGTGCCGAGAGGTAGAGCATCTTCGCATCAATTCCAGAGGGGCACTTTCCCTTGGAGGGATTTAGAGCAAGCAGGGCTTTGAGTACTTCTGGCGGAGAAGCCTGTCTGAAACAAAAAGTGGTGTTAGCAGTGGGGGCTTGGATATGGGGAGGGGAGGGCATAGCAGCTGATGGAGAGGATGGAAAGGTGGCCAGGAGAGCTGTGATGCATTTAGTAAAGAAGGAGTTGAATTCTGAGGCTACTGTGAGAGGTTCGGAGACAGTGGTGCCACCAGAGCTAATGGTAGGGGTTGGAAGGTTGGGAAGGGAGGGAGAAAAGTGACCTCACCACTTTCCAGAATTTTGCCAGGTCATTTATATTAGTGTGGAAAGAGGTTTTGAAATACCTTGCTTTGGCTGGATGTATTTGTTTTGTACATGCATTATGGAGTGAGTGGTACTTTAGGTGGTCCATGAGTGAGCCTGTGATTTTAAAAGATTTCCATGTCCGGTCCCTGGCCCTGAGATGAGCCAATATGTCAGCAGAGATCCAAGGCAGTTGTGCTCCCCTCACCCAAGTCCTTCTGATTGGGGAATGTCTAACCCACATGGCGATGAACTTGTCAGTGAAGTATTCTAAGGCGATGTCGACAGAGATAGCACTTGGGATAAAGGACCAGTCGGTAGTTTCTAAGTCACTGTGCAAGGATGCAATATCCAGAGATTTGTAGGATCTGGACAGGAGGGTTTTGGGGGGGGGATGAGGCCTTTGGTCTAAATATTTTTCTCACCAAGAAGATCATGTGGTGATCACTCAAGGAATCAGGTAATAAGCCTTCAGTGAGTATCTGGTGTGGGTGAGAGGTAAGGGTCCAGTCCAGGAGAGTATGGTTTTGAGTTTTAGTGTTCAAACGCATGGGATTGGTTATCAGCTGAGAGAGGTTTAGCTCTGCCACTTGATTCCGAACATTTCTGCCAATACTGGGGAGCCAGTTCATGTTAAAGCCGCCAAGGATGTGGAGTTTGCCCCCCTCAGCATGTGATGTGAGGGCAAACAGGTGGTCCATGATAGCAGGTGTGGTGAAGTTGGGGGAGCAGTAGGAGCCATCAATATAGATGAGCCTTGAGTGGGGGGAAAGAAAGTTTGAACATCACGGCATCGATGGAGTGCAGGTAGTGACAGCATGATAGTGGTAAACTGGAAGGAAGAATTAATGTACAAGGCTATTCCACCTCCCCTTTTGTTACTGGGGCAATCCCGATGAATAGCAGTATAGTCAGGTATAGAGGTTTCTTCGTCAAGGTTGTGGGGTTTTAGCCAGGTCTCTGAGATAACCATGATGTCAGGGTGCAGTGATATGATTGTTGGTTGCAGTAGGGTAATTTTGGACAGAAGGCTACAGATATTTAGATGGGCTAGTTGTAGCCCCCAGTGAGATTTGGGGGAGAGGTGGAGGGTTGAGCCTGGTGGAGGACTCTGATTGGGCCGCGGGTTGGGTTAGGACCGCAGTTAGATACTATATCCCCAGCTAGTAGGAGCAGCAGTGTGAACCATATATTAGCTTTTGCTAGTTATGACAGGAGCTTTCTGTGGTCAACAGGTGACGTGAATGTTGTATGATATCCTTTGGGTGTCATTTTAGATAGACGTCCCTCCTGCTCATCTCTGTTGATTATCAAGGTAGAAGTTAAGATCCTGTGGTGCCATGCAAAACAGTATGGGAGATGGCCCCAGCAAAATGGCCAACATTCCATCTTTCAGTATCCCTGGTTTTAATGCAATATGGCTGTGCATATGTGTGTGTGTGTGTGTGTGTGTGTGTGTGTGTATTTACATACTTAATGGCTATTCAAAGTATGTTGCATACAGTCCCTGAAAGTTCATATCTATTCCATTGCTTTTTAAAATGTTCGGAAATAGTGTATGGGAAAATAAAGTGCTATATTAAATGAATTTATGTAATGTGCTATATGACAATCAGCTACAGCAAGACTGGGTTTGATCAAAACAGCAAAGTCAACTTAAAGTTTAATGTTTCCTTCTATCATGGTATTAACAGTAGAACATATTCGAAAACAAATGAAAGGAAAGTTACACTTGAAGAGACCCTGACAGCATTAGGAAAACTTTGAAAACTTTGAAAAAATCATTTATATTGAACTCCATCCCCATTTCTTTATTACTTCATATATTTTCAGTCATTAATTCCCGATTTTCTTTATTACTGAAATCAGTTGCATGAAAACAAAATCTCTGTCCTCTAGACTATATCTACTCTAGCTGCTTCTCTACACATGACATCTCAATCCCCTCTTTAGCACATCATAATTATCTCCACAGCAACATAATTTGATGTCATAAACAGTATTATGATGTCGGGTGTAGGCAGGCACCCAAATCTAAAAGGGCAGAGATATTGCATTCATGCAAATACACTTAGTAAAATGGAAATAAGGGCTAGGATTACAGAATAAAATATGAAATACAATCTACATTTATGCCTGAATATTACATTTTCTCAAAGTTGTCTCAACTACTATATGTCAGGAGCTGTTTAATGTATCATGAGTAACTGATCTCTTCAGCCATATAAATCAAAGTCATTATGAACATTTATTTATACAAGAAATTTCAGATTCCGTACTCATAGCCACTACCTTCACATCTCTTCATGCAGGTCCAAGTACTACATGCAGATAGCAGCTGCTGACTATGAAATCTCTTTAAATATACCTGAAACTACCCACTCTAAATGCCAGCAACCCAGGTTTGGATCCTGAGTCCAGGGCTCTGGAAGACTGGCACAAGGAGGATGGAACATCCCATAGGATGCTCTTCTTCTATGGACTTAATGTCAACTGTGAGACTACAGGTGGTGTTGCATAGAGGATCCAGATGCTCATTCAGAAGACTAGAGCAGATAAATACAGGTGCAGCATCATGCCTGCTGCCACAGAACAGGATTAAGAAAGGTCAACACAGGTTGTGAAGATGAATCTAAATTGTACCCTGGCAAACATGTATCTTGATTCCCCATCTTTGGAACAGCAATGGGCTCTTTTGCCATTATGCATTTTTTTTTCAGGTTGAGGGACTGGTTCAGCTGAGGCACTGATAGGTAAGATCCAGACCAAGGAAGAAAGCTCTAGCTAGCAACAACCCCAGCTGTGATTCCCTGGACTCCAGGATCCTCCAATTAGTCTTGGACACTGTGCTTGCCAGCTCACTGACCTCTTAAACCAGTCACTATGTCTGGCCAGTTCCCAAGTGCTTGGAAAATTGCAGAAATCACAACAATTCATAAGAGTGTGGATATAATCTCTCCTAAAAATTTCAGACCCATCTCCATTCTCCCTCCACTCTCCAAAGCACTTAAAAAAATAGTGGTCTTACAGCTTTCCAAGTACCTAACCAAATATGACCTTTTGTGTCCAGAACAGCATGGATTCTGACCTGGACACAGCACTGCTACAGCCCTCCTGGAGTTCTCCCATCACCTCCATTCTGCTCTCGACTCTGGTTACATTGTGGGAGCAGTGTTCATTGACCTGCCCAAGGCCTTTGACACTGTCTGTCACCCCCTCCTATTTGACTCCCTCCTCAAACTTGGCTTCTCCCCAGGCCCCCTCGCTTGGTTTACCAGTTACCTCTCTAACAGATCCCAGTGTGTGAAGGTAAATGGTACCTTATCCAACTCCCTGCCTGTTCGCTCTGGGGTCCCCCGGGGTTCCATCCTGGACCCTGCTCTGTTCAGCCTCTTTCTCAACACTCTCCCCAACTCCTGCTCAGGCAATATACTCCTCTATGCCAATGACACCGTCCTCTTTGCCTCTCACCCTGACCTTGCATCACTACAGGAATCCCTACAGCATACATTTAGCCAAGTCAAAAAGTGGTTCCTTGACCACCGACTGTTTATTAACCTCAAGAAAACCAAATCCATGCTCTTTACTCACCACCAGAATAAGGCCAAAAATACCCCTCTCTGCATTCTCCTTAGAAATCCACACCCTCTCGAGCAGGTGTCATCCTACAAATACCTGGGCATCACCTTTGACTCAGCTCTTACCTTCCACACCCACATCAATACCTTGTCCTCAGATAAACTATCAGATTGGCCTTCTCTATCAACATAGAGATTGCCTCCCCCAAACTGCCCTCTGTTTGGCCAAAAACTTCTCTGTCCTGTCCTTAGTAGACTATGGCCTACTCATTTATGCCACAGCTGACAAGTCTGCCCTCACAAAAATTCAGAACTCAATAAACAAGGCCTGCAGACTCCTAACCAGTGCATCCCACAGCACTCATACTTGCCTGCTGTATTCCACTGCCAACCTGCTCACCTCTGACGAGTGCCTGCGCTACCAAACCTGCCTACTTGCCAAAAAATCCCCTGCTAGGTCTATCACCCCCAGGGGTCATCACATCCCTGCAGTGTGCATCACCATCTTTTACCACCTGGAGTACAGACAAGTTCACCTTCCAGGTGCCCCATACCAAGACCTCGTTAGCCCAAAGGTCCTTCCACTACTGCGCCCTCACATGGTTCAACTCCCTCCCACCCTCTGTCACTAATCTTACTAAAAAACTGACTCCTTCAAAGTCACTCTCTGTGATCTCTTCTTTGACACCCAAAGCTGCAACTGCCCCTAATTATTGTGATGGCATGGTCCCGCCCGCCACACTCTTAGCCTGACAATGTCCATTGGACTGCTGTTGTATGCAATTGTAACTTACTGTATGCAACATTATCTGTAAACCACTATGGTAAATGTGTTCTTATTGTTATATGTATTGCACCTGTATGTTACCACTGTTGTACTTCATACTGTTTTCTTGTCTGCCCTCCCTACAATGAGGTGCCTTTGTAAATGAGTCCTTGACTCAAAGGTTGTAAACCCGACTTTCAAATAAATAAATAAATAAGAAAGCAAGGTGCAGGGATACCTGAGCCCTGGCATTGTGGGGAACTGGGGAGGAGAAGTGATCAAAACAGGCTCATAGAATAGGAGCAAGGCATCTGGTGACAGTGGAAGGAGGTCTCAATCAGATGGAAAGTAGAGGCAAAAAGTGTGTTTAAAAAAAACTGATAAAAACATCCTTGTAGTATTGGGTATTTTCAGCATTGCACACCAGACCATGTGAGGAGGACAGAATTTGATATCAACTGTTAGGCTGAACAAACTCTAGTCATAGCCAATATGGCTGCAAAATGGTTTTAGTGAAGGTTTATCATATCAGGAATTAGTACAGTGTTTTGCTGTTAAATGTTCTATTTAAAATTTTTCATATTACATGTAATATGCCATGTAGTGTCATATATGAAAGAGAAATTAGCAGTCTGTTCCTAATGTGACACATCGTCAGGATACGAAGATGCTCATAAAGTTACAACTGGCAATAAAGGTAATGAAAAGTATAATATCAAACCTAGTAATAACTATCCACAAGGCATATTTTCAGCAGTTGGTTAGAAGATATAATTATTAAAAAAAGCTTTACATATAAACCACAATATTAGTAAATATACATTTATATAGAAGTCCATTTTGCACATGTTTGGGGTGAAGCATTGAGGATATAAAATGGTCAGGTGTTCATCATTATATATATTCCTTTTCTTGGGTGACATTTTCTCTAGCACTGTGGATCCAATGAACTCTGTGATACAAGTTACAAATGTCAGGCATGAATTCTAAAAAACAATAAAAAACAGGACATTATTATATCAGATGCTAATTTAGTCATAATACAATATAAAACACTTCTATTGCAAAGTATGCCATCTTTATATACTTTAAATAAAGATAATCCATAGACGTCTTACAGAAAGTGCACAAGTTCAAAGCCATCATTCACACTTGGGCTATAGCAACCCCCCCCCCCCAACAAGGTATAGATCCAATATGACTGAGCATCTGATACAATAATGCCCTGCTTGTAATCTGTTTTTTTTAGAATAGATTCCTGACATTTGGAATCATTGTACTGCAAAGTACATTGGTCTCACAGTCCTAAAAAAATGTCTTTCAACAGAAGGAGCAGATAAATGAATACCTGTACATTTTACATCCTCCAACATCCACAAAATGGATTTCTATATACATTTATATTTCCTGATATTGAAATTTATTTGTAAAGCTTTGTTCTAATTACATACACTAACCAACTACGAAAATATGCCTTGTGGGTAGTTTATACCAGGTATGATATTATACTTTTCATTACCTCAATTGCTGGTTGTAATTTTATAAGTGCCCCCAAGTATGCTGAGGATGCATCACATTTGTTGCTTTAAATTTTTAATTTGTACAAGCCACTAGTGGTGGATAACATAAGGGCATTTCTGCATTAAGTTATTAACTGTGATGAAGCTTCACTTCTGGAGTGAAACGTTAGTGGTTTTAACCCCCAATCTGACACAGCATTGCTCCCTGATATTCATTGCACTACTGCACTTTTGTTCTTTTTAGTATTCATCCTATGAATTCTCATATGCTTTTTTTATGAAGCTGGTTAAAGTTTTACTGCTGAACATGGAATAAAGCTGCTGTTTATTTGATGTACGAGTGGCAAGTACACGAAAGTGCAATATTACAATGAATAACAGGGAGCAATGCTACACTAGATTAGTGCTAAAAACTAACGTTTCTTTCTAAAACATCACTGGAGTTGGGTTCCCATTGCCTGCTTGTTTTTTTAAATTCACTCTTGCACCTGGGGCTGGACACCTAGTGTCAGAATAGATGGTTGGCAGCACCGGGGTTTGGCTGTCATTGTCAACTTACTTTTTTTATTTACTGACTCCAGGGTTCGGCACTTGGTGTCAGAATGGAGGAAGGTTGGTGGCACCAGGATTGAGCAGCAAGTGGCTACTTAGTTTTCATTTTAGTTTACCATCCAGCCCCAGAATTGGGCACCCAGTGTCGGGGGGAGCTGCACTGAGGTTTGGCTACTGGTAATTGCCTAGCTATATTGATAGTGGCAGCTTTAGGTTTTCAAACACAAGCAAGATACATATGCCTCTGATTGCTCTGTGTTTGTGTCACAAATCCCTCACCTGTGCCTTAACCAGCATGCTTCTTACACCTGGCTGCTGCAGACCCTTATCTGTGTTTGCTCCTCACCATTTCCTGTGCACACACCCAGTCCTCTCAGTGAAAGTGGCATGCCCTGGACTCCTGGAAAGTTGAAGCCCCATCATTAGTCCCCTGCAACAAGCCAAGGCTGACTGCTCAGACCCCAGGTGAAATGTGGGTCTGGTTTTATAAAATGTTAATCCATTCACCTCCCTGTATCAGGAGGGATTCACTTTTCTTCAGTTAATTAAAATAAAGTAACACATCTCTTTTGGAATGCAGATACCTCCTGAGACTTATAATACCTCTTGTTAAACAATGAGAGACTGGACATGATGAGCCTAGAGTCCTTTACAACATTTAATTACTATATTACAGTGTGGGGTTGGACATGATAGACCTAGCATCCCTGAGAACCTTAAATTACTATGTTACAGTGAAGGGGTGGACATGATGGACCCAGAGTCCCTTACAACATTAAATGACTATGTTACAGTGATGGGTTGGATATGATGGACCTGGTGTCCCTTACAACATTTAATTACAATATTACAGTGAGGGGTTGGACATGATAGACCTAGAGTCCCTGAAAACCTTAAATTACTATGTTACAGTGAGGGGTCAGGCATGGTGGACCCAAAGTGCCTTATAAGCTTTTCAAGGACCTCTGCATGCAGAGAGGGGCAGTGAACTGTTTGAGGATTGTTGGGCCTAGGGTTGCCACCTTTGGAAGAGGCAAAAACTGGACACTAAACCACACCCTAAACTCTGCCTCTAGCCCTACCCCTTTTCATGACTGATTGTGAATTGCTCCCCCTCAAAAGCCATTTATTAGATCAGTGAAGACTTTAATGGAACATTAAAAGACAACACTTAAAGCAGCAGTTCAACAGAAATTTTAACATGATGTACCGGTTAAATTTTCTTTTCTGGGTTCTTCCTATTTATTTATTTATTTATTGAAATAAATTACCATATAATATATATAAAATAATGTTACCAGGTAAGCATGCAGGAATAAAGGAAATCTCATTTACAGATATCATAGTGGAGACCAAGATGGATGCTGGGAACCTCCACAAAGGAGACCCACAGGAGGGTGGCACAAGACCCCAAAGGGGAAGGAAACAACTCCTGGTAGGGTACTCAATCATTAGGGGTGTAGAAGTGGGGGAGGAAGAGGATAGGGAGGTAAGGTGCCTGTCAGGTGCCATGGCTTGGAGGGACAGGAAGCGAATCCTTAGGATCGCAGGAGCAGCTGTACGAGGGTGGGAGCTGGATGTCATTGTCCACCTAGGGACAAATGACCTGGCTGTGAATGGGATCAGAGCAGTGCAAGAGGAGTTTGTAGAGTTGGGAGGGCCTTAGACAAGTAGCATGTACGGTAACCTTCTTGGATGTGCTGCCTGTCTATGGCAAGGATGATGCTAGCGTATTCAGCACCATGGGATTCAATGAATTGTTGAAAAAACTGGTGTGGAGCTCAGGGTTTTGGCTTCACTGGGGACTGGGGAGCCACCTGGCAGGATGCAGGCCTATACTGGCATGATGGCCTGCATCTGTCCAGGGGGAGAACCAGGATCCTAGGTGACAGGTTTAAATGCTTCATTGGTAAGCATTTAAACTAACCAAGGGGGAAGGCACTGAAAAGGAGCAGGGAAATCCCAGCATCCCCCCACAAAACACAGTAGATAGAGAGGTAAACACCAAGGGAAAGAACTCAGTAGGGAGCAGGACAGGGGTAAATGCAGAAAAAGGCTGTAAGGACAAAGATGGGGCTAAAAGGGGTAAGGCCATCAAAAAATGGAAGGCAATGAGTACCAATATCCGCAGTCTGTGTAACAAGCTCCCTGAACTAGTGGCCTTGATGGAAGAGGGATGCCTGGATATTGTGGCAGTCACTGAAACACGGTACACAGAGAACCATGACTGGGATGTCAACACACCAGGATACAGAATCTACAGGAGGGACAGGGTGGGTAAAAGAGGAGGAGGAGGAGCTCTCTATATAAAGAAAGGGATTAAAGCAACAGAATTAAAGAGTAAACAGGAAGTTGATGAGTCACCATGGCTCACCCTGGAGACAGAAAATGGTACCACAATCCACTTGGGGGGTTGTGTACAGAACCCCATCTCAGGAGGAGGAAAAGGACAAAGAAATGATAGAAGGCATCCTTAAAATGGCAGAAAAAGGGGAGATATTGTTGATGGGAGACCTGAATATGCCAGATGTTAACTGGAGTACCTTTGCTGCAGGCACATCCAAGAGCAGGATCATTCTTGATGCCATAAAGGGGGCATGCCTCAGACAGCTACAGTCCAAGTTGCATTAAACTGTTCCACAAATAAGTTGGTTTAGCATTGTTCTTCACAGTGGGCAATGCTTTGGCAACTCATATTTTATTGTTTTTCAGTGCTTAACCAGCTCAGCAGCAATATTTGTAAAGTGTTTTTTCAACTGATTTGGAGTGTATCAGCAGTCCAGTGACAATGCAATGTAAAATTGAGTTTTAACTCTTTAAGAAACAGTTTTGCAGGGCTTTGCACTGGATCCAGCAACATTTATGCAACTCAGTCAGAAATGATAAAGCAACTTGTTGGAGGAATAGTGTACTGTGACTTGTACTGTAGTGTTGGAACCCACTCAGGAGGGAGCAATCTTAGACATGGGGAAGGACAAAGGATCTCAGACTTAGAAGTGGGTAGCCATCTGGGAACAAGTGATCATCAATCAGTGTGGTTCACAATAAACACAGTCAAGCCATACAAAAACAAGAGTATTGGATTTTAGGAGGGATGACTTTGGGAAAAAGAGAGAGTGCCTCAGAAAAGCCCTAGCAAATGGGCAAGAAGGATGGTTGGAGAAACAATGGGGAATAATCAAAACAGCCATCACAGAGGCAACAAGCCTTTGTGTGAAGCAAATCAACAAAACAAAACAAAGGAAAAAAACACTATGGTTCTCAAAAGAGATGGAAGGGAAGATTAAGGAGAAAAGGATAGCATTCAGGAAATATAAGGAAACACAGAAGAAGCAGGACAGAGAACTTTATCAGTTAAAGCAGAAGGAGGCTGGGAAGGCAGTCAGAATAGCAAAGGCACAAACTGAGGAAAAGATAGCCAACTCTATTAAGAAGGGGGATAAAACCTTTTATAGGTACATTAGGGAGCAAAGAAAGACCAAGGGAAGGATACAGAGACTTAATAAAGGGGAGGCAATGTGGGCAGAAGGTGACAGTGAAAAAGCAGGGATACTGAATAAATATTTCTGCTCAGTATTCATGATGGAAGAGGAGGGAGAGGTACCTAAACCAAACAAGAGAAACACTCTGAATAGCGGGGTCAATACCAGTCCATTCACAGAAGAAAGGGTTTTGAAAGAACTTTTTAAACTGAGGGTGGACAAAGCAATGGGGCCTGATGGGATTCACCCCAGAATTCTAAAAGAACTAAGGGTAGAACTAGTAATGTCACTGACTACTCTCTTTAACAAATCATGGGAGGATAGGGTGCCACCTGAGCACTGGAGGAGGGCAGATGTGATTCCACTTCACAAAAGTGGGAGTAGGGCAGAGGCAGGAAACTACAGACCAGTTAGTTTAACCTCCGTGGTAGGGAAAATTATGGAATCACTTCAGAAGGAAAGAATTGTTGAGTACCTGGAGATCAGTGGAGCACAGGACACAAGGCAGCATGGTTTCACAGCAGGAAGGTTATGTCAAATGACTGTAATAGATTTTTTTGACTGGGTGACCAAAGTAGTAGACCAGGGAGGGACTGTGGATGTGGCATACAGTACCTAGATTTTAGCAAGGCATTTGACACAGTCTCACACAAAAGATTAATATACAAGTTAGCAAGCTTTGGAGTGGGTACCAAGGTGGTAGCCTGGATAAAAAACTGGCTGGACAACAGGACGCAAAGGGTAATAGTAAACAGAGTCCACAGTGAAGAAAGGAGGGTAACTAGTGGGGTATGGCAGGGTTCAGTACTGGGACTGGTCCTCATTAATGTCTTTATAGGTGACATTGGAGAGCACCTGGAAGGAAAAGTATGTCTCTTTGCAGATGACACAAAGATCTACAACAGGGCTGATACACAAGTGGGGTGGAAAGGATTAAAAGGGACTTGGCAAGGTTGGAGGAATGGTCAAATATATGGCAGCTCAGATTCAATGCAAAGAAGTGCAAGGTAAAGCATCTGGGAAACAAAAACTGAAGGTAAGAGTACTCAAAAAAAAATCCTAGGAGTAATTATATCAGATGACCTAAAGGTGTGCAAGCAACGTGAGAAGGTAGTAAGGAGGGCTGGGGGGATACTGGGCTGCATAGGGAGAGGCATCAACAGTAGAAAGCAGAAAGTTGTTATCCCTCTGTACAGACAGTTGGCGAGCTCCCATCTAGAGTACTGAGTGCAATTCTGGAGACACCATCTCCGCAAAGACATAAACAGAGTGGAGGCTGTTCAGAGGAGGGCAACTGAAATGGCACAGGGTCTGCACCAGAAGACATATGAGGAGAGACTAAAGCAGCTTAATATGTATACCTTTGAGGAAAGGAGGGAGGTGGGGACATGATAGAAACTTTCAAGTATCTCAAGGGAATTAACAAAGTACAAGAGGGTAGTATCTTTCAGAAAAAGAGATGTGCAAGAACAAGGGGGCACAATTTGAAGAGAGAGGTGGGAGAGCTCAAAGGTAATGTTAAAAAGTATTTTTTTCACAGAGAGGGTTGTGGATGTATGGAACAGCTGTCCTGAGAAGGTTGTGGAGTCAAGAACAGTGGGAGAATTCAGGAATGCATGGGACAGACACAAGGCAATTCCAGTGGGGAGTAGGAGGAAGTAAGCTGTTGATTAACTAGAATCTACAGCTTATACATCAGGTAGGGAAATGGGTAGACTTGGTGGGCCCAGCGGTCCTTATCTGCCATCAAATTCTATGTTTCTATAGTGGGGGAGGGGCAGGGAAATACTGTAAATAGTATACACTTATTACATTATAAACAAAGTGCTTGTTTCCTATAATGTGTACTTTATATTTTTCCTGGATCCAGTTCCTTTTCATGTCCACAATACTATTTTGAAGCCAAAAGAAGTGAACATACTTTTTACTGGCTGAAACAACTATTTTATAAAAAATAATTTAAAACATTTCAAAATACTTACATTCTTTTAGAGATGAAAACATTTACCAACAAATAAAAGTGGATAACAACTGAATCTTTTATTGTTACAAAAAGTAGGGTCAGACTTTTTGCCCAGCTTTGCTGCTGTTCTGCTTTTGAGATGGAGAGTAAAAAGATTAGATTGATTTATTTTTATTTATTTTGATTTTGGTAACCGGGTAAGCCCACTGAGACCAGAGGTCCCTTTTTCAGGGGCGACCCAGAATTAGTTACATAAAGAGACATTTAAAGGCATTATTTACAGTAATTACATAAGTTACACAAATATACATTGCAGCAGCATACAGGGATAGAACAATCAGGCTCACAATTAGACTCAGTCATGATTTACAGCTATTGCATTAGTTTCATAGATAAACATTAGCAACAGCATCCAGTAGTAGAAATCGGTTTCTCATTCAGACACCTGGTTACCCACCAGTTAGAAGGATAGTTAGACAACAAAGAGTATTGACGTCGTAGGCTAGGCAGAATAAAGACAGGATGGAGGGAGGTTCAGAGCAGTTCAGCTGGCATGAGACCAAGACTTGGGAGCTAACGGTTGCAGCCACAGAGACTGAGATTGAGAAGATAAAGTTTGAGTCCAGACTTGAACTGGTTAAGAGTAGGAGAGTCAGTCAAACTAGCTGGAAGGGAGTTCCATAGGTGGGAGGCAGCAAATTTGAAAGCGTTTGCCTTGGTTGGAGCATATCCGAGGGATGTCCAGGAGGTGTTTTGCAGATGATCGCAAGGTTCGGGTTTGTTCTTTAAGGGAGAGTAGTCCTCTAAGATGGGGAGGGGACCTAGGGTAGAGAACTTGAAGGCAAGACAAGCAATGGGGTACGCGAGTTTGTGTCAGAGAGTGGGCCATTTAAGTTCCCTAAGCACCTCACAATGATGCCTCCTAGGAGAGGAGCTTGTGGCAAACTGTGTCACTCGATTATAGAGTACGGAAAGTTTGTTGAATTCCGACTCACAAAGGAACCGCAGTAGTGGAGCACCATACAGAATGGTGGGGAGAAGATTGCACAGGCAATTGCCGGTCATGCAGCCAGGGATAGAGAGTCCCCCAGCCGGTAGAGGAGACCAAGCTTTTGGTGGATGGACTGGGTTATGGAGTCAGTATGGGGCCTGTAGGTCATCTCCTTATCAAGATGGATCCCAAGGTATTTAAAGCTGGTCACGATCTCAACTCTTTTTCCTTGGTTGGTGCTGATCTGGAGCAGCTGACTTCTGTCAAGGCCCAAGTGTCTAGACCCAGACAGAACAGCTTGGGTTTTATCTTCGTTGAGTATAAGGGAATTCGCAGAGAACCAGGCCTCAAGCATTGAGAGACTGTCCTGTAGTTTTGTGGAGATGACACTAGGTTGGGAGTCACTGCAGTATATAACAGTGTCATCCACATACAAAATGAGCTTACTGAGGGAGCAGTTTCCCACAATATCATTGAGGAGGAGTGAGAAAAACAGGGGGCCCAGGATTGAGCCCTGAGGCACCCCAGCAGTGACGGGTCTGAGTCCCAGATGAGTGCTCTTCCACCGGACTTTTAGGGAACGGTCACTCAGATAGCTCTTGAACCAGGAGAGTGAGTGGTGATCCAGTCCTAGGAGCCGGAGTTTGGTGAGTAGGAGATTATGGTTGACCAAGTCAAAGGCCTTGGATAGGTCAATGAAGAGGGTGCCCATTGGGGAGCCCTGGTCCATGGAGGCAAGGATTTCCGCCGTGAGCCATATAAGAGCAGTGTCGGTGCCATGTCCCTTTCTAAAGCCATGTTGCACATCAGCCATGAGAAAGAGTTGCTCAAGGTAGACATGTAGCTGGGTAGAGACTAGTCTTTCCTGAATTTTCCCAAGGGGACTGAGAAGGGAGATTGGCCTATAGTTTCCCAATTTGTCTCGAGGATCACTTTTGTGGACAGGGACAATGGTCACCACCTTCCACATTTTGGGGACTTTACCTTTCTGGATTGATCTGTTTATGAGTAGGGTGACAGGGCGGGCAATAGCCAGAGCGGCAGCTTTCAGCAGGCATGGTTCTAGTTGGTCGTGTCCCAGTGTGGAAGAAGGGTTAATTTTTCACAGAAGAGGTGGTACCTCTGACTGTTTGACCAGCTTTATGTGGAATTGAGGTTGTGGGTGCACCCATGCAGTATCAGAGTGCAATGTAGGCCTGGGGAGGACAGGGAGGGGAGACACGCTTGGGGTAGAGAAAGAGGCACAAAAGGCCTCAGCAATAACAGTCGGGGAATTGGACAGTGAGTCCCCCCACCAGGATGGAGTCCATTTGACTACTTGTGGAACCCTTTATGAGTAGATTTATGTGGCCCCAAAATTTTTTGGGGTCACATAGGTGTCTAGTTTGGAGGTTGTTCAGGTATTGAGATTTAGCCTGTTTCAGGGATTTTTTGCACTAATTTCTCAACTCTCTGTACTTCTCCCAGTCTGTAGAGTTGCCAGTGGCTTTGTAGGTGCCCCTTTCTTTGTCCCGGAGGAGCATGGGAGATTAAAGAGCTGGTGACACTTTCAGGAGAACTTTAGCAAAACCTAATATTTAGACGCAGTTCAGCTTATATTTTCCATTAGTGCTGTATTCCTCCTCCTCCCCATTATTTATTACCAAGGTCATTCATATGAAAACAGTACTTTGCTCCTGAAGAGTTTCTCTATTACTGCTGCCTTCTCCCTACCTGAAGTCACAGAGTACTGCTTGTGATATCACAGTTACTCCCATGGCAACAGAATATGATATCGCAACAGAGGATTATGACTTGAAGTAGGGAGTAAGCCATAGAGGCAAATGGACTCTGAAGGAACACTAAGGGATAAAGACATATATTCATTCAAATTTCCATAGTAATACATAATGGGGAGAAGAAGTATATAAATATAAATGGAATGCAGGCAGAATTGTACTAATTATTAACCTTTTTAAAATTTTATTTGAGGCATCAGAAGCTCTTTATGTATCTACTAATGATCTTAATTGCCATACTTTACACCTCACAGGCTGATTGCTTTTTTTTTTTTTTTTACAAAGAAAGGGCTGTATTGACAACAAAACTTGTCTGTAACCTGGAAATGCAGCTGATACAATGAATGATATGACAAATCTGTTTCTAAGGTATATGAGCACTCAAAATGGCTCAAACACCTGACTATCACCGAGCAAAAACAGATGATCTATTAGGGACATGGGAAACCTGAACACCAGGTAAAAAACCTGACAGGTGGCAACCCTAGTTGGGCCCTCAGTATACATACTGCTACAGCTGCAGCTGTGAACCTTCCTCCTAGCTAGTCTCACATGCTGTGAAGCTTGATCAAATTGAAATTTTAAAGGGGTCAGTAATTGATTACTTATGTGCAGCTGTTTAAAATGTCTCTATTTTCAAAAACTATATTCATACCACTAAAGGATCTCTATTTAACCTTGTCTGAATAAAAGCTGAAGCTGTCAGGTTGCGTTTTGTTTTGTTTTCATTGTATGGACAACATTCTGTGTAGTTCCTTTCATGAAACCAAGAATTTGGAGTTTTGACTATGTCACTTCATGGTTTCAGAATCGTGGGCACTGTACTGATAAGTTCATGCTCACATTTCTGACATGAAATGTTTTTAATCAAACTCAATCATGAAAGGAATTGCACAGAACGTTGTCCATTTGAAGAAAACAATACAAAATACAAACAGGCAAAATTAAATAGGGCTCATTTAGCAGTATGAATATAATTTATGAAAATAGAGACATTACAAGCAGCTGCACATAAGTAATAAGTTCCTGCCATCTTTAAAATACACAAAAAGGCTGAAGATTACTGACCAGGATAATCAAAGGTTAAGACTCAAATGTGTTTCAAGCAATCCGAGAGCAGAGGAGGTAGACGCAATAATATTAAAAACAAACAAGGCCAACTAGAAAAGGCACACAGCTTCATTAACAATGTAACTATCACAAATACCTTTGTTTTAAAGACACATTTTGCTGAAGCAGAGATTGGAATACTATCACAGTGGAATGCTGTTAACTGTTGCAAAGCTATTTCATTTTATGTGTCTTTAAAATGATAAGTGTGCCTCAACAGCAATTAATGCCTTAAGCTCTTTTAACAGGCACAATTATCAAAGGGGCTCTAGAAATAGTGCTATCTACTGCATGCAGGGTTGCAGACACACACACACACACACACACACACACACACACACACACACACACACCACTGTAGTAAATGGAGAGAACAGCAGAGTAATGTGAGTGATGGAGCCTTACCAAACTACTAAGTGGAAGACCACACTCTCACAATCCTGTCAGTCCTTTCCCCCTACTCACAGCAATACATCAGCATGGTGATATCATAATGTAGCTGTAAAAATGAGATGGAACACTGATTCTCTTTTGAAATCTATTTTTATTTTATCTGGGATAGGCCAGCTGAGATGTTACATCTGCTTTTTAATGAGATCCTGTTTCTATCAATTTCGTCATCCTGGGGGAATGGAGCACTGGGCAATGTAATGAATTGCACAGAATGTTGTCCATTAAAAAAAGAAAACAATACAGGCCTTTAGACCAGGGGAGGACATAGACACATTACTGTTAGAAGATATACAAAACATGAGAGCTAAAGGGGAGGTTCTGATAGTGGGAAACGTCAACATGCCAGATACAGATTGGTCAATACCAGCTGGAATATCCATTAGAACTAGACACATAGTGGAGTCCCTGCAGGGGGAGGGCCCCAAACAACTGGTACAACAACCCACAAGAGAGAGGGCTATCCTAGATCTAGTACTGACTAACAGGGAAAGCATCACAGATCTCCAGGTAGGAGGTCACCTGGGAGCCAGTGACCATCACATGGTATGGTTCAATTTGGCCACTAGAACTAAATCATCCCATTCCAAGGCAAAAATATGGGACTTCAGAGGAGCTGACTTTGATAAGATGGCCAACAGAGTTAAGCTAGTCCTGGCAAGAAGACATACAGGTGAGAGGGTACAGGCATAATGGGACAGCATTAAGGATGCAATACTTGAAGCAACATCCTATTGCGTTAGAGAGAAAAGGAAGTGCAAAAGAAGAAAGAAACCACTTTGGTTCTCAAAAACAGTAGCAGACAAGGTCAGAGCCAAAAGGCTGGTCTTCAGGAAATATAAGGGAACGCAGCGGGATGAAGAAAGTGAGGCATACCAAAATTCCCTAAGGGAAGCAGGGAAGTCAGTAAGACAGGCAAAGGCCCAAACCCAGGAAACACTAGCACAAACAGTAAAAGAAGGTGACAAGACTTTGTATAGATACATTAGTGAAAGGAGAAAGTCCAGAGGGGGTATTGCTAATATCAAAGGAGATAAGGGGGCGTGTGAGGAGGTGGAGGACTATGTAAAAGCATCTATCATGGGTAGGCTCGGGGTGGGTCAGAAGTTGGTCAATTGGGTGGCAAACTGGTCGACGGACAGAAAACAGAGAGTGGTGGTAAATGATATACAGTCAGAAGAGATGCAAATCACAAGTGGGGTACCTCAAGAATCAGTCCTGGGGCCAGTCCTCTTCAATATCTTCATCAGTGACATTGCAGATGGACTGGAGGGTAAAGTTTGTCTATTTGAAGATGACACCAAGATCTGCAACAGAGTAGATGATCCAGATGGGGTGGGGAGAATGAGAAGAGATCTGGATAAACTGGCAAAATGGTCAGAAGACTGGCAACTGGGGTTTAATGCAAAGAAGTGCAAGATCATGCACATAGGGAAGAGAAATCCTGAAGCCACCTATAGCCTGGGAGGGGAGTTGCTGGCAGTCACAAGGAAGAAAGAGACATGAGCATCATCATCACAGAGGACCTGAAATCATCCAAGCAGACCACTAAAGCAGTAGGTAAGGTTAGGGGGATGTTGGGGTATATTAGTAGGGGTATCACAAGTCTTAAGAGGGAGGTAACAATCCCTCTTTACAAGACACTGGTTAGGCCCCATCTGGAGTACTTCGTGCAGTACTGAAGGCCACACTTTCACAAGAACACTAACCAAATTGAGGCAGTCCAGAGAAGGGCAACCAAAATGGTGCAGGGACTGCATCAGAAAACATATGAGGACAGATTAACAAAGCTCAATATGTATTCCCTAGATCAAAGGAGGGAGAGAGGTGATATGATCAAAACATTCAAACACCTTTAAGGGCATTAACAAGGTGAAAGAGTCTAACATGTTTCAATATAAGAAAAATAACAAGACAAGAGGACACAGCATGAGATTAGAGGAAGGCCGATTAATGGGTAATGTGAGGAAGTTATTTTTCACAGAAAGTGTGGTGGATGCATGAAATGGCCTACCTCAGGAAGTGGTGGATATGAATACAGTACAGGGCTTCAAACAGGCATGGGATTGTATAAGGGAGCAATACATGTGAGTATGGATAGATAGGTCATTGACAGAGCAAAGGTCGATGGCACATTCCTAAGGTAGAAAAAGAAATGGGCAGACTAGATGGGTCTTGCGGTCTTTATCTGCCATCAACTTCTATGTTTCTGTGTTTCTATGTTGCTCCTGGGAACACAGTAAGTAATTGGCTCTGGCAGTGTTTAACCTAGTGATCTTCTGGTTCCCAAGCTGCTGTTTAAACTAATATACTTCTTGTACTGCCTCTTTGTAATACAGTAAACCAAACTGACTCTAAAAAAGAAAATAATGGGCAAGATAAACTAAGAAATGTGACTGGAAAAATCTAATCACATAGCTATGCAGTTTTCCAGCTCGAAATCACAGATCATTACAAACTTAACATTCTAAACCTCATCACTCTGTTTGAAAGTAAAAAAAAAGAAATCGATAGATCAGATTTATAAGTGCAAAAAGGCCTTCCAATTATGTGCTTTCAGTGATTGTGTGATAATGGCATATGTCTGTATTGCTACACATCTGACTTTGTTATTTTGCCTCACTGTCTTGCAGACTTGCAAAGGGCCATTAGTACATGATACATACAACCTGGTATGTTGTACTGCTTAATTTTAAAGTGTTTTTTTTTCTTCCAGTATTCAAGAAAATATTTTACAATACGTCATTCAGATACAATTCAGCATATATTTTGTTAATTTTCTATATGTAGCTACTATTATTCTTCATTACCAAGGATTTTTGCACAAGGGAGGGGGAATTCCAAGTCTATGTCAAGATATAATTATTTATTGTACATCTTTGGATATAACCAAATTGCCTGTATTGTCCAATTTTCATAGCTAGGGCAAAACTAAGTCAAACTTTCAACCCTCTGACTTAGTTCTTTCTGATTTGAAATGATCAACTATGAATGTGCCTGTATAGAATTTTAAGACTGAATGTAACCTGGTCTATCATTTAAATCTACAGCTAGTATGTTATTTATCCAAAACGGGATGTAAAGTACCATAAACAGTTAAAAATTCTGCAAATAAGCCCAGCCTCTGAAAATGGCTCCAGCAAGACAGAACATGGCCAGACATATTAGAGCAGTCTCTGATATTAAAGTAGCTAAGTGTTGCATTAATGTTAGGACTTTTGGAACTCCTACCTTGGAGTTACATACATTTTTTGACTTTTGAAAATACCGTTCAGTATCTTTGGCCTCTGGTGCTCCTGCTTTAACCTCTTATAAAGTCACCCATCTTGTCTGATTATCTCCTCAAGAACACATTGTGATATCATATAAACAGAGGATTGTAACTTCACTAGGTGCTACAATGAGAGGAAAATATGATGTATGTGGACCAGTGATTCTGTTTTCATGCAGATGGTCATGATAGTAAAGACTGAGGGGAGAGAAATACTGAAAATTATTAAAAATATAAGCTGAATTATGGTTAATTATGATTTTTTACTATTAATAAACATCTTAATTGAAAATGTTGCTATGCCAGTGAGAGCTCAGCTTGGCTTTCTCCTACCTGGAAGAAGGCTCTCTAGCACCCTTCATTCATTTTCTGAGGGTTTAACTTGTTGCAGCTTGACATCTAGAGTAGAACAATCCATGTTATACCATGGGTCATCTGAAAAGGCAACAACCTGTGCCATCTAAAGATCTGCAGCCAACTACCAGCAAGGCCACCGGCAGAACCTCCAGGCAAGCAATGTTAGAGTCCATGTGGGCAATGGATTCCAAAATAGAAAGAAATGCTGCAAAACCTGGAAACACATGATTTGGTCACTGCAGCCTTGGTCGGTTCTGTGGCTGACTCTGAAAAATGGATTGCAACTACCTCAACAGCAGTTTCCTCCCTCACCAAATAAAATGGGCAGTTATACTCCCACATGGAGTCATTAGACAATGAAATCCATGCGAGGAACATTCATCTAGTTGGAGTCTGGGAGGGCACTGAGGGCACCAATTTAATACAGTATCTTATAACTTTGATTCAAGGAGCCCATCTTACCTTAGAGGGTATGGATTGGTCTGCTTTCAATAGGGCCTACAAGATGAATCCTTATGTCCATCTTGAGTCACGAACTCAACCACACACCATTCTTCTAAAAACATCGGGACCAGAGATCAGGGATCTGGCCAGTGCTGTGGCAAGGGCAGCATATCCTTTGCACATTCATGGTGCTGATGTCAAGGTTTTTTCTGGACCTCTCATTTCAAACCAGCACCCATTAGAAGAGATTTAACACTGTCCAGCAATGACTTCATTTACTGGGGATTGTGCACTCCTTTCTACTGTCATCTCAGCTACATATAGGTTATGGAGGGAAGACAAGGCAGTTCACTGACCCCTAGGATGTGGGTTGGTGAACCAAAAAGACAGAGACTATATTTGTGGCACGATAGGAGATATTGGAGACTCTTGAGTCAGCAGATGCTGATGAATGAGGGCTGTGAGACTGTCCTGTTCATCTTTTCCAAGTTACTTTAAAGTTAGGTGCTCTGTCTCTTAGTACCCTTCTCCAGAGTTTACTGGGAAGTGGTTATTTTGGCTATTAAACTTATTATAGAAGAACTTCTATGTGACGGTGCCACACATTCATTATGACTATATCTAATTTGGACATTTGTGACTCATAGTAGTCGGGGGAAACTCTGTTGCTCTTGGGCTCCCACTTGCTGTTTCTCTGCATTACAGTTCACTCTGATGGGCAGTAATGTCTGCAGAAAACTTTTGGTTATGTGTTAATACAATCGCTCATACTACTTTTCCTGCTGTATTGATATACATTGTGCATTATATCAGTTCTTCTACATTTTCACTGTTTTACCTTTAATGTGACAAGTGATTCTGCAATGTTGTATATGCCTTAGGGGACTCCCAGTCAGGGCCAGTTTTGGTTATTGTACTACCTATTTTTTGTACCAGGTTTAAATAGCAATCAGTGAGGCTGGTTTTTATTTCTCCCTATGGGTAACAAACGCTTACAGCCATTGAAGAGGCCGACAACTATTTGAACTTTTTTGGAGTTGATGATATCACAGACCTTTGCTAGGATTCCCCCTACTCCTGCTGTACCAGATTATATAGCAACCTTGTGTGATAGTCAGCATTCTGTGGATGTTTCCTTTTTCTGTTATGTATACAGAGATTTTTCTGTTGATATATATGAGCGTAATGGAAATTGATTGTTCTTGCAGAAATTAATAAAAATAAAATTAAAAGAATTATACAATGCTTTAAAGTTTGCTGGGATAGTTAAAAATAACTTTAACCTACACTAGGCTGTCACTTCCATAGCTCTCTATTTCAACTGTCTGAATCATCTCCTTTCTTCCTTAGTGTAACTCTTTGAATCATCTCCTTTCTGCCTTGCTAATTTATTCTGGATATTCAATCCTGCTTGTTTCCTGTGCTACACTCATCATAATAAACTGCACTGTCCACCCTCAAGTGTGCCAAACAAGAAGCAGTAACACAATAGTTTGAATATTATCGCAGTTTAATAGAGTGCATACAAAGCCAAGAACAAACCTCAATCAAGGGACCCAGATGCAGCTCATGGTATGGTGCAGTTCCAGGGATTCCAAGAAGAAGAAAAACAATGAAACCTGGTGATATATACAGTATATTCCAGTGTTCGCCTTGTCCGCAGCTATCACAACAATTGCCAGTGGAAATGAGGAGGCCAGAATATGGCAACAGTGGGCCAGGGGAGAACAAGCAACAGGAGGAATTACTAACAGTAATGAATGTTGTAAATCTATCCAACTTTCAACTGACCACTGCACAGGAAGCTGTACTTCACAAAGGACTGGGGTTTGTCCCCACTCATAGGATAAAGGACTTTATTTTGTTCATAGACATCAAAAAGTTTACCAGAAAATTAAACCTAAAGGTGCACTTTGCAAGGCATAATGCTCACACTTCAGAACTGTGGTCTGTTTCTACTTTATTTACTGATATCAATACTACTATTGTTTCTGGACATAAGAATCCATCCACTTTCATGCCACAAAATGGACCAGCAGTAATAGTTTTTGAAAGGGTGCTGCTTAGTGAACTTGAGAAATGTAATATTGAATTTCAGCAGGTTAACTATACCAATATTAACAATGTAGAAAGGGCAGCATTGTTTGAAGTTAATATGAACACAGATATAATGATTAAACCAGCTGACAAAGGGGGTCCATTGTTATCATGGATACAGTTGATTATAAAAATGAGGTTTTCAGACAATTTGCAAATAGAAACTTTTATGTGAGTCTAAAGTTGGACCAAACCATGGTTTTCAAGAAGGAAATCGATACATATCTAGTGCAGATTCATGAAGAGGACATTATTTCAAAAAGTGATTATGAATTTTTAAATGTTGACCACCCCATTAGGCAAACTATATATGTGCTGCCAAAATTAAATAAGGCCCATGTGAACACCCCAGGATGCCCTATTGTGTCAGGCATAGGTTCACTAACTGAGCCTTTGTCAAAGTTTGTTGATGCATATGTGAATCATTTAGTGTCAGTGGCTCAGTAGGTATCACACTCACCTCTGAGGCCGGGAGATCAGAGGGCTGTGGGTTCAGTTCCCACATCTGGCACTTGGGTTAATATCCCAGTACTGACACTGTAATGCAGCATGAGAGGGGTGCTGCATTTCTGAGGTGCCGTCTTTTGGATGAGATGTTAAACTGAGGTCCCATCTGCCTGGATTGGTGGTAGTTCAGGTGGATGTTAAAGATCCCATGGCACTTATCGAAAAGAGTAGGGGAATTTCCCCGGTGTCCTGGCCAAATTTCCCTCATTCACTAAAAATACCACCAACAGCTTAATCTGGTTCAAGGTCAGTTGGCATTCATCTGTATCCCCCTCCCCCGGGTCGTGCCTGAAAATAGGCAGGATTTGTCTAGTGCACTTACCCGGTCAACAAAAGCTAAATAAATAAATAAAATAAATAAATCATTTAGTCCACCTTTAAGATCACATACAGTATAAAGGACACAACACAAATTGGGGCATTTACAGTTGGAGTGGGGTTGGGTTTTGGTTACTTTACACATCCAATCACTCTATACCAACATACCCCATGAGGGGGGATTGGAGGTTTTATTTTATTGGATGGATATGAAAACTGATTATTCACTGGAACTTATTGAATGTCTATGCACACTTTCCAAATTTGTACTTACAATGAACACCTTTACCTTTCAGGGATAGTTCTTCCTACAGATACGGGGGACTGCTATGGTGGCAACCTTTGCTCCCACATACAGTGTGCAAATTTGTACCTCGGCCTGTGGGAAGGGAGTGCAATCTATGATTCAGAAGTTAAAACTTTTTTGATCATATAGACCTTTGGAAGTGCTTTATTGATGTGTGGCAGGGAAGTGAGACCGAACTGCTGGAATTTATTAGGTATCTGGAAAAAAACAATTACAACTTAAATTTTTTGCCCAATATAGTCAGACTAATGTCCATTTTTTAGATTTGGACATTCTTGTTATGGATGATGGAACCATACAAACAGATGTATATAGAAAGGAAACAGACCAAAATAGCTTACTATTAGCCAGCAGTTGTCACCCCCACTGCACCACCAGCAACATGCCTAGATTTCAGTTTATGAGGGTGAAAATGAATTGTACAGAATCCTCTGTGTATGTTGAAAGAAGTAAGGAACTACAGGTGTGCTTCATAGAAAGAGATACAGTAGAAAACTGATTGTGCATGCTGAGGAAGTGGTTAGCAGAACTGACAGGGCGGAATTATTAAGATACAAGAAGAAACAGGACAACTTGCAGGATCAGGTGAAGTTTATTACACAGTACTGTGCTCATAGTAATGTAGTAAAGGAAAGTATTAATACATGTTGGCACATTTTAGAGACAGAACCAACACTGCTGGATATTGTTAGGGAACCCCCCCAAAAATCACTTATAGGAAATGGAAAAACATAGGTGATTGGTCAGTGCATAGCTATCTTCCAAAAGAAGTCTCTCCTCCTCAAGGTTGGTTGCCCACCAAACCTTTTGGATGTTACACATGTGGCAGATGTGTTTTTTTTTTCCTCAACACATAAAGAAAACAAAAACATCCAGTACTGCAAATATTAAAAAAACATTTGAGGTGAAGCAATTTATTAATTGTAGTACACCAAATGCAGTTTATTTGGCCACATGTAATTGTATTGCTTTTTTATGTGGGTAAAACCAAAAAGGATGTTCAAGAACAGAATATGTGAACACTTGAGTTTGATTAGAATGGGTGATGAATACAATGCCTTAGAACTTCATAGCTTAAAAAACAGACATCAGGGAAAACATGTTTTTCAGTTCCAGGGGCTTGAGAAGATTTCCATGTGACCGGGGGGGGGGGTGATCTAGACTTTATTCTCAAAAGACAGGAAGCTTACTGGATATATACCCTTGGGATTTTGAAGCCCCCCTGGGCTTAATGGTAATATTGGCCTATCATTATTTTTGGTCAAGTAAAGCTATAGTAGTTACTCTATTGTATCCTATTATACTAAGCAGAATATAATGTTCCCTAAACTTTGTATGACACTATGGTTTCTCTATTTTGTATGTCCATGATTTTGATTCATTATTTAATTCTTAAACTCTCCTCCTCCTCCATTTCCCCTTTCCCCTCCTTTCCTCCCCCCACCTCCCTGTTCCTCTGTGATATGCTACTATAACTGAGTGGCTGTATTTATTGTGTCATACTTATAAATTGACTGGGTATTAATTGCACTGTATGAGTAACAACTTTAGGGTATATAATGCCTCTTATCTAATTGATTTTCAATATTGCTCCTCTACTATTTAATACGTAGTAAATATTAAAATATATTTGGAATATGTATGAGGTTGTAATTAATTAAAAGGAATTGGTAGTTATGTGTGTGTGTGTATATATATATATATATATATATATATATATATATATATATATTAATGTGATACAATTCTTGGGGGCATTATTCATAAGAATATATTTTTTTTTAATTAAAAATTATTTAAAGTAGATTTAAAAACTATATTAAAGACACTTTCTGCAGGTGACCTACACATCTTAGGTAGTCACACTTATCACTGTTTTTAAAGTATACATTTGATAGATGGTAAATCTGGGTGTGTTTTTATTATTTTTTTCACTTAATATGTATTGTTGCATTTGTATAATATGTAATGAAATGGGACCACTATCACTTTAAGAACACCACATAAAGATGCTTAATCACTTATTTGAGGCACACCCTGATGATGCCTTAGTGGTGAAACTGGTCGGAGCTTATTCTATGGGGTCTGTTTGGCATCCACATTTGGAAAGGTCTGTGTGTTTTTTGTCCTGGCTTTCTTGGCTTTTTATGCACTCTATTAAACTGTAATAATATTCAAACTATTGTTTTACTGCTTCTTATTTGGCACACTCGAGGGTGGACAGTGCAGTTTATTACTGTGGCTACTGTTTTTGATTTAAACTAGCACATTCAAACTGGGGAAGCAGATCTTCTTTTTTACCTACACTCATCATAGTCAGACTGATGTCAGCAGTAAAACGTATCAAGATGCTTTGCATGCCAAACTGTCAGAAAATCTGCATATTGACGGCTAGTGGGAAGGAACAAAATAATCTAAAATGAAAGTATGCTATTAAGGAATGATAATGATTCAGACTAAAAAGTGTTCTTATTTTATCCCATTTCTGAATAATGAAAAAAACAATTAGAAGTATTGTAAGACATGCAGTTTTAACTACTTAACAGCTACTGTGACACTCTTCCTTATCCCTTTAGGAACTTCCTCTAAATGCTATGAAAGATATTTTTAATACTTTCTTTTTAATAATAACTTTTCTGCATACCATACATCAAAAACAACTTTATTTCTGTTACACAGAATAAAGGAAGAAAATAATCCAAATAACAGTAGGAACAAAATGTTTCCATCTAGAGGGATTGTGAAAGGAGCCAGCTCAGCATGTCCAGTCCCCAGGGTCATGAGGGGTGAGTGAGTCTTCAACTCCACCCCCGATTGCCTCTTCTTTCCAGACAAGCAGCAATGATTAGCAACCAGAGCCATTTGCCCCTGCAAGCAGGCAATGAGATTGCTTGTGAAGACTCCAGCTGTGGAGTCAGCTATTGACAGCCTACTCTGCCCTAACTGTGTGTGCCTGGCCCTGTCCTAGTATGTATCTATCCTCCCTTACAGACTGTGCCTATTGACTGCTTATGTACTAGTACCTAATATTAATCTGCATGGTTCTGTATCATCTGCTGGTGTGAGTATCTTGCTACTGTATATCTGTTATTGTAAGTTACCCTGGTATTGCAAATACTTTTAGTTTACATAACAGTAATTTTTTTGCTAATATATTGTACATATTGCACCTTAATTTATTGTCTACGCTGTCACACCTTCCTCACCCAGGATAAGCTCAGTGTTATTTTTGAGGTAAAACTTTTGAAATTAAAAGATACAAAAATAAATAAACAAACAAATTAATGATAAAAATTATTGGAATTTTAGCAGAACATATGCCAGCTCTTTGGCAGATTATCACATTTATATACTGAGAAAAGTTCAGCACTGTCTTGAATTAATAAGTAAACATGTTTTATGTAACTTCAGTGACCTTTCTTTTACAGTTAAAGTAAATAGCATTGTCATCAAACCAGAAAAAAAATGTAGTATGCTAGCAACAAGAAAGCCAGTGGATATTTACGCTTGTAGAATTGGTTACTTTTATTTTAAAATTAAAACCCTTCCAGCAGAATTTCTAATAAAGTAATACAGGAGCAACTGTCCATACAGTCAGAGAATGTCCATTAGGAATGATTGGATTGAGTTGGATTCTTATTCTGGGAGATGGCTTTCAGTTATGTCCTTAGGCACTTGTATGGAGTGTAAGAGATACTTCAGTGCTCAAACTCTTGATCTCTGGAAGAATTACTTCAGTGTTCAAAACATGATAAAAAAAATAGTTTATCAGATGTACCTTCCATCTGGAATGGATGTGATGACATTCATTTATTGAACTCATTGGGACTTTTAAATGCAGTGTAAAGAATCTCTGGCACAGAGGGCTACAGCATAAGCATTCAAAGGGCTGAGGTTGAAACATGTGGGGCTAGATTTATGAAGTCTTGTGTCACTTGCACACCTTGGTATATTTATTAATGGACTGTGATACCCTCAGTAAGCATGGAGGCAATTTTTAGAAGGCTTGTGTGCCATGCACTAGTCTGCCCATTTATGGACAGATGCATGGTATGAGCTGCTAAGAATTTTGCAGTAGGAAAAAGGCACTGCACAACATTGTTGCTCCTACTATATTATTAACGTTACTGTGCAGGGCATCCAGTTTCCATTGTGACTGCATTGTAAGTGTTTGTGAGATCTGTGATACAGTTTACATTGGTGACAACTTTATCTATCTATCTATCTATCTATCTATCTATCTATCTATCTATCTATCACTCTAACTAATTGAAACTGTGATAAATTCTTCTCATTCTTCTAGTATAATATGCTGTTTTTGCTACTACATTATCCAAACTGCCTGGCAGCTAACCAAGCCACTTGCTCTTATGCCTGCTTACTCACCCACTTCCATCCCAACTGTGTAACAGAGATTACTTCTTTTTGACAATTCAGTCACACACTGCATTTTCTTGTCTCTTGCTGTGCTCTATTTGTACCAGCATCAAAGCCGTTTATACCCCCATCAAAGCTTCTACATCTGGGACTCTTTCCTGTTGTCTGGTCTCTGACTCACATGGTAACCCCCAATTAGTATGCCCTTCATGAATATTTCCTTCCAGCACCTTCCCCCACTCCATTTAGTGAATCTCGGTATACAAAGAAAAAGAAAGAAAGAAAAAAGAAAGAAAGAAAGAAAGAAAGAAAGAAAGAAAGAAAGAAAGAAAGAAAGACTAAGTCTCGTTTGCATGTTGTTCAGCGGTTTCTAACATCACACACTCTCCCTGCAGGCCCCATGTAACCTGTTACTGCAGAGCCAGTACTTTTGGATGTGGATAAAACAACAAAAGCAATTTAAAATTAGCAGTTTAGTTGAAATCCACTATTAAAATGATATATGTAGTTGGCCCAGAGGTGCTGAGGGTTGAAACACTGGACGCCACACCTAGCGCCATGCCGGTGACCCGGGTTGGGGAACAAGCCTGGGCCATCAGGGGTCATCAGGGGAGAGAAAGGATTGAGCATCTGGAGGATAGATCTCCTATCTGTGGGGAGGGATCTGGGGCATGCCTGGCACAGCAGCAGCTCCTGGTGGAAGCCGAAGGCACTGAGTACACTTAGGGTAGTAGTAGAGGGACAGAGCTGCGGCAGATGTTGGAAGACATCATTGCACATCTGAGTTCTGGGGGAGGGAGGAGAGGGCAACACCAAGCACAAGGAAAAGCCCCTGTCTTGGGGATAGGCGATGGCTCCCCCCCCGGGCTGGAAGACCACACTCCCACAGTTAGGCTCCTCGACCTGGATGCTGACACTGACCCCAACTGGTGGATTAGATTATAGATAGAGTGCCAGGGCATTGGTGGTCCCATCTCAGGGGGGCTCAGATCTGGGAGATGTGCTGGTCAGGGTGGGTCTGGCAAGAGGTTTCAGACAGGGAGGCAGAGTCTCTCTGGTGAGTGGGGGCAGCTGAAGAGAGTTCTCTGAGCACAGGTGCAGAAAAATAATTGGGGAAAAAATTATGTGTGTGTGCGTGTGTGTGTGCATGTACATGTCCATGCGTATGTACTTATGGGTGTATATGAACTCAAGGACACAGTGTGCAACTACAACTATGGAGCCTAGTTTCAACAGAAGTCATAAAAAATATGCATCAAACCCATTACAGGCAGAAACTATTTTATTTAAAAATGCATGACAAAATTAACTCTTTTTCTGTTTAAACCTCTTAATTTTAATTGTCACTCTAACTTAAAATACAGATTCCCATTTTATAAGTGCAATAAGGTGCTCTAGGGTGTGCATTAGATAGTTCTAAAGCATGACAAAGGACTGAAGGCACTTAACCTGCAGACTTATTTATTTATTTATTTTATTTCGTTTTTGTTGACCGGGTAAGTACACTAGACCAGGGGTTCTCAAATGGTGAGGCCAGCCTCCCTGGGGAGGCCCCAACCTGTTCCAGGGGAGGCTCAAGCAAGTCTGAAAAAGTACTGCATTTAAATTTTGAGTTGTATATATTTTGTGTGAAGAGATGAAGCAAACTGAAAGTGGATAATAGTAGGTGAATTGAATGTATTTATTTACTAATAGGTGACATGGAAGGTGAATGAGCCAAGGCTCATCTCAGGTGTACCCAGGGAAGGGTAGGGAGTGAATACATTTCAAAGGGTAACTGCAAAACAATCAAGAAATACACAGTGAACAATAGTGCAAACAAATACGAACAATAAACTAATAATGAGTGGTAGCAATTGATCAATTTGTAGCCTAATGGCAGAACAGCCCAAATACAAGGGTTGAGCATAGAAGTGCTAAGAGGAATAGCAGTAAGGAGCAAAGTAATAAGCTGAATAACAATATTTGTTTATTTTATTTGTTATTCAAATAACACCTTTGAGTACAGGAGCTCTTTTTCAAAGGTTTCACATCAGTATAAGACAAAGAACTGAATGTGAGCCCACGTACTCAAGGGGTTTCAATATATTTATTGTGCACTGCTAAAGAACAGTATGTTATTTTTCTTTGGGAGGCCCAAGATTATTTCAGTTTTTAGGGGAGGCTCAAAATCTTTTCCAAGGATTTGGGGAGGCTCACTGTGACAAAGTCTAAGAACTATTGCACTAGACAAATCCTGCCTATTTTCAGGCACGACCTGGGGAAGGGGGATAAAGATGAATCACAACTGACCTTGAACCAGATTTAACTGTTTGTGGTGTTTTAGTGAATGAGGAAAATTTGGCCAGGACACCGGGGAAAATTCCCCTACTCTTTTCAATAAGTGCCATGGGATCTTTAACATCCTCCTGAACTACCACCAGAACAGGCAGATGGGACCTTGGTTTAACACCTCATCTGAAAGTCGGCACCTCAGAAGTGCAGCACCCCTCTCATGCTGCACTACAGTGTCAGTACTGGGATATTAACCCAAGTGCCAGATGTGGGAACTGAATCCACAGCCCTCTGATCTCCCGGCCTCAGAGGCAAGTGTGCTACTTACTGAGCCACTGACACTGACTTATGTCTTACTATGTCCCTGATCATGGGATTGAACTGTTTAATGCACACCCCATCATAATTTATTGTTTACTTAGCACAGTTCAATGTAGATTTTGAAAAAACATCACCTGAAAGGTGGTAGTAATTTAGATTTCAAGGAACTTTCAATACCTATTACCAAAAGCCACTCCACAAGATATTCAGACGACATCACCAGGGTGGTGATTTGGGTGTGTATTTTCTATTACAATATGGTCATTTCAGCAGAGGAAAATATTTCTATAAAGTGAATAAAGAATTTCCCACAACTAGGGTGAAATGGTGAGGTAAGGTGAAAGGTTTATCAGACGGAGAGGCATATGTATTATGATACTGCCGAACAATGCTTTTCAAAATAAACAGATCATATGGGTGTTATTTATTACCCAAAGAAAACTTAATTTTGTACTTTAAGAAAAAAGAAAACTTGAATCATATGAGATCTACTGACTGCAAGTAACAGAACTATTTATAAAAAACTGTTAAAATAACAACAAATGATCTTGTTGGTTAGAAAGGATTTTTCATTTCATATATGCTAGGATAGTAGGAACTAAAGACTGAGTTTGAATCATAGCATATTGGCAGATGTTTTATCTGATGGTACAGGCAATAAAAGAAACATCCCGTGAAAAAGGATGGAGCTGCTTAAAATGGTCTTCAGTAATGAATAGCACAAACAGAAGATCATGCACTGTGGAAACCTTCATCACAAGGAAAGGAATGGTAACAGGCACCTACAAACTGCTGATGGCTTTTACTGCATATCTGAGAAAGAAGATATCAGGTATACCTTTTTCTTTCAAAAGTGCTTACTTTATTCAAATTACAGTTGCCAAAACACTTTTGCTGCAATGTAGCTCATTTTACTTCCTCATTACCCCTCCATTCACACAACGACATCACCATGTCACCACATCACCTCATGTTTCATGCTTATGTGTTTTCTCAAAGACCAATGTTTATTACAAGCACCCTTATTATATACTGTCTAGATTTAAAGAGACAATGTATAACAAATGATCCATATGTACAATCATTTAAAAAGTGTAAATGTGCTGTCATATAAAAAGTAAATACTATCACAATAAATAGAAAAATAATAATAATTTACAAACAAAATACATACTAGAATTAAAAACAACTAGTAGTGTACAAATCCACTGCTGGGAAAAAAATAATTTAAATCAATAGACAGGTCATCCAGCCCTTAGTCTGTGTACTACTAATATATTAAGTCATAGAGCAAAAAACTGTAGGCTGCATGTCAAAATTGAATTGTTTAAATATTAATTTGGAATATGGTATTCCATGTGATGTTTCTCAATAGGCACTAAACTGATCCAAAAATACAACAGGGTCAGTCATTTTTGGGAGTACGTGGTAGGATAATATACATCAGAGAAGGAGACAGATTTATACATTGTGGATTGCATACCCAATAGTTCATTTTGAAATCCTATACCATTAACTCAGTGTTGTATTTTTAAATTAATTAATTTAAATTCAATTTTCCCAGGAGTGGAATTTTCCACTTCTATTTGTTTGTCACTCTAGTATGTACTTTGTTTGTACATTATTATTGTTGTTCTATTTATGGTGCTGGTATTTACTTTTTATATGACAGCACATTTATGCTGTTTAAATGACTGTACATATGGATTGTTTGTTATACACTGTCTTTTTAAATTGGGACAGTATATAAGCAGGGTGCTTATAATACACATCAGCCTCTGATAAAGCATGTAAGCTTGAAATGTCAGGTGATGTGGTGATGAGGTGATGTCATCATGTGAGTGGAGGAGGAATGAAGAAGTAAAACAAGCTACATTAGAGCAAGCATGTTTTGTCCACTGTAATTTGAATAAAGGAAGCACTTTTGGAAGAAAACGGTATGATCATTATCTTCTTTCTTAAATATGTAGTAAAAACCATTGAGGTGTTTGCTGTCACTCCTTTCCTTGCATTTTGTACATAGCTTGGCACTGCTATTCCCTCGTATGGCTCCAAGTGCTACTTTCAAAACTTTCATCGCTAATAATTATATTCAAATGTATAGTACTTTCTGTCTGAGCTTTATGCTGTGTATCTTGAGCTGTACATTTCTGCATTGTGAAATTGTTATGAGTCTTCAGCAATGCATGACTTGTTTGCTTAAAAGCAGATAATATAAAGCAGTCGTAAAATGGCTTGTGAGACAAGAAACATACTGTACCGACATAATTTTATGTGACATGAGTTGGTGGTTATCAATAAGAGCATTTGCATACTGCATGGCATGCTGTATATTCTAATTGACATTGTTCATAAAACTATTTGTGAAGTGTTGGAAATAACTGTGCCTTAACAGATTACAATTGTGAGTCTGGAAGGTGCTGCTGGTATTTGGTTTCTAACCTGAATTCTTATGAATTGTAGACACAGTTGTGTGAATTTATTATTTCTGTTCTGACTATATGCTAAAAGCACAATGGAGATTTTTGATAAAGGTCAATGAAATAAAAACAACTTCAACTAAATGAAAATCTACATTTCTTCATGACTGTGTAAATTATTATCAGTGCCTTTATTACCTGTGAGTGATCACATACTTTCCTTATTTTTCCTGGATCTTTTAGATTGTATTTGTTTTTATTCAACAGCCTCATCTTTATCATAACAATTTCCATAACATAAATGCAATTATGTCACAGTGTGTGGCTGCATTCTAATTCTGAGAACAATTTAGATGTGACAAATACTGCCAAATTTCAGCAACTGTTGTATCTGTTTTTTAAAGGTTGATCTGCCTTTTAAGTACACTCCATCCTTCTGGGAACTAGTGTTGTGTGGAGTTGTTAACTTCTGGTAGAATGGACTTCTCTAAATTTCTGAAAATGCAGGTGAATTCAATGACATTCTATTAAAAGCAGAGTGGCAGAATTCTGCAGCAGAATAACATTTTAAATTGAATTGTGCTGTCCACAAATTCCACAGTTTCACTTTGCTTTCTGTGGAACACATTTCTATGACCATTATAAGTAAGTTCCATTGAAGCTAGTAGGTGAATTTTATCAGAGAATCATAATTTTTTTTATCCTGATTGTATTTATGTACTGTACCGGTATTTCATCTGTTTTATCTAGTATTTTGATTGTCCCCTGAATCCCCCCAGGAATGATGAATGCTACAACAGTTTAACTTGTTGGTTGTTCGTTGGCAAATTTATTTATGGCACAGAGGATATATTTACAACCACAGATTTTGAATTCACAATTCAATTCCACACCAAAATTTCTTTCCAAAAATGTCCTGATTCCGCCATCTGTCATTCTTCTGGTGGTTCTTCCATCTTGGCTTTCAGGGCCTGGACACTGTAAATCCAGCCCCCTCCTGCACATCAAAACCAGGCCGGTTCCACCTACCTGGGCTTTCGCCCTCCAGGCTTGGACACTTCTGAAGCCAGCACCTGGACCTATCCCTCTTCCCGCTTTACCACCACATCTGGGTTCTTTGCCCCCAGCCTGTGTATCCTATCCCTTCCCCTTCCTTCCCCCCACTCCCCCCTTTTCTTTCTTCCCACTCCCATGGGTATCCTTGCCCCTCCCTACCAGGGGACTGTGATCTAGCCCCCTGGCCTGATGCTGCCTCCCCACACCAGAAATAATGGCCCTATGCCCAGGGCCCCAGGGCACTCAACCTTCCCTCCAACTCTTTCCTCTGTGCCAACCCTGCCCCCAGCACCTTCCTTAATAAGGGTGGGAAAAAGCCCCAGCAAAAGAGGTTGTCCTGCCTGAGACCTGGTCTATTATACCTCCTAAAGGCCCCTGGTCAGGACCCCCTTTGAGCTCTGCCCACCAGCCAATCCCTGGGGCTCTGGCTTGCCCTTGTCATTTTACACCATACCTACCTGGTGATGTTGCCAGACCCCACCCCCTCTATTCCATCTGTCCCCCCTCCCCCTTCTGTGCCTCTTCCTGGCAGGAATCATTGGACAACCTGGCCTGCCTTTTAGTGGCAAGTCCCATTGTCCCCTAGATCCCCCCAGGAATGATGGATGCTACAACAGTTTAACTTGTAGGTTGCTCATTGGCAAATTTATTTATGGCACAAAGGATATATTTATAACCACAGATTTTGAATTCACAATTAAATTCCACACCAAAATGTCTTTCCAAAAATGTCCTGGTTCTGGCCTCTGTCATTTTTCTGGTCAGTCTTCCATCTTGGCTTTCAGGGCCCAGACACTGTAAATCCAGCTGCCTCCTCCACACCAGAACCAGGCCAGTTCCACCTACCTGGGCTTTCACCCTGCAGGCCCAGACACTTCTGAATCCAGTGCCTGGACCTATCCCCCACCCCACTTTACCACCATGTCCGGGTTCTTTGCCCCAGCCCATGTATCCTACCCCTTCCCCCTTTCTTCCCCCCTGCTCCCCTTTTCTTTTTCCACTGCCTCTCCTCCAGCTTGCGATGGATGGAGGGGCTCCCCCCTTTGTGTGCTAATATAAAAAACCTTTGCTGGCTATCTGGTTCACTAGCTCCCTGATAGGCTGTAGGAATAGGCACATGTCAAACTCCGACAGGTGGACCCTGTCCAATCTGTACACCGCAGGCTGGTAGAAGGAAATGTCCTTGTGCTGCAGGTGCACTTCCCACATCTCTATTACCACTCTGGTCACCCTTCTATTTAAACACTTCCTGACCTTCTCAATCAAGTGGACATCCTTCACCCCCCCTCCAAACCCTCTGGGAGGTGATGTTGGACCAGACAATTTTCACCCTCGGCCACCACCCTCTCAGTTTCTCCAAATCTCCTATGATGCTGTGCCCCAATGACCCCCATGGCAGACTCCCCAAATTGTTGCCCCCCAGGTGTATAATAATGCAATCTGGCATGCCCCATTGCAATTTTAATTCTTCCACCAAAGACATGAGCTGTGCCTACCTCATCCCCCTAATGCCTTTCCACAGCACCCTGGTATGCTCGGTGTTATATCTCAATTCTGCTCCTTTGGAGGTGGTGACCTCAAACCTTTCAGCCCAATATATGAAGGAATGCCCCACTATCCAAATTTTCCTCTCTGAACCTGCCATGGAAAACAAAATAAACAGTGTGAGTTGCTGTTATCAATACCTTACATACCTCTTATAGCAGCTTGACTTCCAGCACCCCACCTTCTGTACCTCCACCACTGCAGCCCCTTTTTCTGCTGCCTCTGTGGCTGCCCCAATCTGAAATGAATGTGGGGCAAACTTACTTGGATCTTCTCAGAGGAATGTTAGTACTGCCCCTACCTGAAACCCCGTGACCAGGGAGCCATCCCCATGTCTGAACAAAACTCCCCTGACCCTCCCTTGAGAACTCCCATACATCTCCAGTGCACTCACGGTGCAGCTGGTGGACTGAGGTTGCCTCACCAGTGCCACCTGGATCACTCTCCCCCCAGCCCATCTTAGACCTGGTCAGGGTAATGACCACCCCATCATGTCCCCGTAGGATGTCCTCATGCTGCAAAGCCTGCCCAGCAGCTGCCTTTCATGGGGCCACCACTTTCCCTACCTGAAATGCCCCTGCTGCCATAACCGCAAACATGGCCTGGAATAGTACCCACTCTTGGGAAGATGTGCATATCCTCTGGGCTGCCCCTAAGACCTATTCCAGCAATTCCCCTTTTATGGGTTGTCTCCTGTCCACCCTGGCCACTTGACCCCTCTGCCACCCCGACACCATGTGTTTTATTGTCCTGCTGGCCCCTACATTGAGCCAGCCCCTGTCCTGACATATCCAACTGATGCCAATTAAGTGCATGACCATTGTGGCATGGGCCAGCCCTTCTTCCTACATCTCCATCATGAACCTCCTTACCTGCTTGTCCCTGACTGGTTCTGCCCCATTCCACCTGTACTTCCTTCTGAAGTCCTGAAACTTTGCCCATCCTGCCTTGTATGCCCTCAAAGTGTTAGCTGCCCAAGATCTCCAGTACAGTGCCCTGGCTGTGTCCCTCCAGCCTCCCACATCTGGTCTGGGATCCTGGTCCTGTGTGGTACTGCCTGAGGCCTCAGCTCCTGAAACCTGTTGAGCTGTAAATGGGAAAGACTGTCAGCCACTTTGTTCTTCAGCCCCTCAATGTGCTGCACTTTGAAATATATGTTCAACTGCAGCCCCAACAAACCCAGTCACCTGAGCAGCCTTCCCACCAACTCTGTCCTCCCCCTTGCCTATTAATGACTTCCACCACCCCTTTGTTATCGCACCAAAACAAGATGCACTTCCCCTGCATCCTATCACCTCACACCTCCAGAGCCACCCATATTGGGAAGATCTCCAAAATGTGATATCCTTCAGTACCACCCCTTTCTTCCATGATGCCAGCCAAAATTAAGGTGCCCCCACAGCTGTTGCATTTGTACCAGCAGCACCCTCCACCTCCCCATAACTTGGGCTAGCAGGCCCCTAAGGTGTGCCACCTTGTCCCCAGGAAGCCAAAAACAGCCCTCCTCGGTGTCCATCTCCATACCCAGGAATTCCAACTTATGGGCAGGGCCCTCTGTCTTGCCCTGTGCCAATGGTATACCCACCTGTCGATACATTGCCTTAAAATCCCGCAACATCCCCTGCACTTCTGACCTGGATTCTCCGATGAGGAGGAAATGGTCCAGGTAGTGCACTACCCTCTTGTGCCCTTACCAGGCCCTGAATAGCCACTGTACCCAGGTGCTGAATGATTCAAAGGTGGAACATACCACCAAGAACCCCATGGACATGGCCTTGTCAAAATATATCCCCCCTTGAAACTGAAAACCAAACAGGTCCCAGTCTTCGGGCAGGACAGGTAAAAGCTGAAACACTGATTCTATGTCTATCTTCACAAGCCATGCCCCCTCAATAGCCCTGATTAGCACTATTGCTTGTTCCAAAGAGGCATACAACACAACCCTAAGGTGATCGGGTATGCCCCCATTTACCAATGTGCCCTCGGGGTAGGATAAGTGATTGATGAAGCAGAATTCCATTGCCACTTTCTTGGGGACAATACCCAAAGAGAAAACCCAGAAATGCTTATGGGGGCCCCAATGGGCCCTCAACTCTACCCACCCTGATTTCCTTTTCTGTCTTGGCCCCCACCATTTCTTCTTTCCCCTTGACTGACCCTAGATTCCTGGCCCACATCCCTGCCCTCTCTCCTTGAAACCCCAGTGGGAAACCCTCCCACAAAACCTGCCCTGAGCAGCTCTGCTGCCTCCCTGTTTAAGTAGATGGTGGTCCATTCCTCTACCACTGCTAAGGAGATGGGGATGCGTGCCAGCACATAACCCCATTGCTTCTCCCTGGGTGACTTGTTAATGCCATCCCCTGGGAGCATAGTGTTATCTTGTCTAGCCACCCCCGGCCCCTGCCCTACCCCCTCGGGCACCCTGAAAGGACTGTTCATGGTACTGCCCCCGTGCCGCCCCCCTCTGTCTGCCCCTTGTTAGCAACTGGAGACCAGGTGCAAACCCCCGCACTTGGAGCAAACGTGACGGAACTTACAATTGCCCCATGTACATGTGGCCTTGTTGTACCCCCAACATGCCCTGACCACTGCGGAAGTTGCGCCTTCCTTACTTGCTCATGTCTGGCCCAGTCCATCTCCCCAGATAGAGTCCTTACCCCTAATTCTGAGTGGGTACAGTCTCACCTCCGATCCCCTTTGGTTTAAATCTTCTTCCGGAATGCCTCATCATACTTAAGACAACCATACCAGACTTTGGCCTTGTACGCATCCCTGATAATGGACATGTACATCAGTAGGGGGTGGTCGAGCTCCAGCTGCTTCTCCAGCACCAACGTGCTGTATATGATGAAGCCCCTTTGCCAATTTTCAATGGTCTTCCCTTTGTACTTAGCGTCTTCTGTTTTGTGGCCCGCCACCACCAAAGCCACTGCCATTTCTGACTTCCCCACTGACTCCTTCTGTTCATACTTCATGGCCATGTCCTCATCCACCAACCCGAAGATGTTCACATACTCCCCCTTCTAGATTGTTTCTTTGACTGAGACTGGGACATGGTCCCTGTCCGAGCAGCCCAGAGGCCTGTCGTACAATTTTTTGGCTACTGTCTTGGCCCCCACCTTTTTCCGCCCCAGCACCTTTGCTTTTTAAGGCCTGAATGGTCCATTCCATCTTGTCAGTCCCCACATCACCTATGTCCTCCAGTAGCCCCTCTAAGTACTCTTTTAGGCGTTCTCATCCAAGAGATCCACGTCCTTCTTACCCCTTCAGGATCCCTTCTCCATCTCCAGCTCTGGTGTGGGCAGGGTGCTGGGACAGTGTGGGGTGCAGGGCTTCCTGCCTGGGCCTCTTGCCCCTTTTCCCCTGCCTGGGCACTCCTCGCCCTTCTGCTTTCTCTGTGCTCTCCTCTTCCACCTCCCTCCTGCTTCACCACTGCCACCAGTTCTGACATCTGGCCCATCAGTTTGGATGCTTCCTGCATCAACTTTTCGCTGGACAGCTGGGCTCGCTTGGGTGCCATGGTGTTCCTATGTCACTATAATCAGAGGAATGAAGCACAAACATTCAACCACACACATCCACAACCAGGCCACCCTCTTTTTTTTGCTTGCTTCCAGGACTGCCCTACTCCTAGCGCCCCCTGTGGTCCAACCCCCCCGGGCCCTCTGGATCCAGGCCTATGAACTGGGCTGAAGCCCCCCGCCATGGCCCACTCACTGATGCCAGTTTGTGGTCCTTGCAGGGCCTCTGCCACTGCTAGTTAATGCATTCTTCCTGGCCCTGCTGCGCCCTTTGCCATGGCTCCCTCCCTCTACTCCCCTTTCTCCAGGGAGACCAGCTGTCGAAACTGCCAGCTCTTGCCCCATCACTGGACTGTCAGGAGGGGGCCTTACTGTATCACCTTCATCAAACCAGCTCTGACCACCTGCCCTGGTTAGTACTGGGGGCCCTGAAACTGTGCTCCACATGCAGCACCCATGGGCCAAGGCTTTTTATGCCTCCCCCTTGTACAGGTTGTGGACCCTTACCTGGTTTATGCCTGCACCCCATAGTCAACTCAGCCCCCAATACCTGTGTTGAACAGCCCCCAGCCTCCTTGATGAGGTCCCCCAATATTTTCTGAAAACTCAGAGAAAAAAACAGCCCACGTGAGGGCCAGTCTCGCCTCCTTCATAGGCCTCCTTCATGCTCTGGGCTTGCCCACATGCTTCTCTCTACTCCCCCAGAGCCTTTGGACTCACAGCACCACAAAGGACTTGCCCCCACCCCTATCCCTGTGATAGCGGTAGTCGCCATCATTGCTGTGCCCCCTTTTATTTCGTTTCATATATTATTTCTTTTTTTTTCTTTTGATTTTGTGGCCCAACCCGACTTCACCTGGTCCAAAGCATGCCTGCTGTGCCTCGACCCCAGCAGCCTCACTCCTGGCATGCCAATATGCTCCTGTAGGTCAGAGCACTACCCCACCTGGCAGGCCTTGTCCACCTCTCTGTGGCACCCATCACCGCATTTTTTTTATATAGTCACCTATAAAATCCTTCCTTTCCTTCTCAGCATGGTTGCCAGGGCCCAACAAACCACTACTATATGAGGTGCACCTCTTGAGCCACATCCTGGTCTCCCTGATGTAGGCCCAAAATCCAAGAACACAGAGCAGGCTGAAGAAAAGGAAAAAAACTCCCCTTGCTCCAAAATCCCATTGCACCAGATTTAATGCACAAAAGCCCAAGCGACTTCATCTCAAATACCTTCTGCTGCCCCTAAACCACCCGCGGTGAGCAGGGAAGCAGCCATCCCGGACCAGGCCACCTCGGACCGTGTGACCCCAAAGGCCTAGCTGCACAAGTCAGACCAGGAAGAGGGCCTCCCACCACGTGGTCTCTGCCTTCACCACCGAAAAGCTACCATCTACCTACTGAGCCATCAGACCAATTGCAGCATGCCTGTGCTTACAATTCCTCATTTTAATCCAAATCTCCACTGCAATGGGAAACACACAAACCCAGGTGTTCTGCAACCACATACTACCCTGAGCGAAAAGCAGGTGACTATTCCACTTGATCCTGGGCTCACCAGAAAAATGCTTCTGTGCCTCACCCCCCCCCAAGCCCTGTGCATTTTACAAAACTGCCTGAAACAAACAAAACCCCCTCAAAGAGCTCTGCCTACCCAATGTGGTTTCAAATGGCTCAAGGAGCATTTTTCAATGCAAGAACATCATTTTTGCCCAAGCTCCTTCCTCCAAACTACACCAACACTCAACTTCTGGATTTCCACAATAACTGAGGCACACAAGAAAAGAAACCACCCTGCGATGTGCTCTGTCTGTCCACACTGTTTTCGATGCCTCAGTGAGCCTCCCACCAGTGAGTAAGCAGCATTTCTACCCAATCCCTGAAAATTCAGGGGCACATGTTTTAGCCATTACTAACCAACTTCCCTCTGTAAAAATGCCCAATGCTAACAAAACAAAAATGGCCCACTGAGCTCTGCATTTTTCCCATACTTGAAAACAAACCAAATGGGCATACACAGTAAAACATGTTATTCCTGCCCAGGCTTTCTCTCACATTTCCCTTATTTATTTGAAAACACCATGAGAGACCACACAAAAATACATGCTAGCCCCTGGGTCACATGACCTACAAGGCCGAGCTGCTCCCAAGTGCCTCACCTTGTGTTCGCCAATGATGTGCTGAGCTCTTCAGACACAAATTCACCTTACCTGCCTGATGATGTCACCAGCCCCCCATTCCATCTGTCCCCTCCACCTCCTCGCCTCTTCCTGGCAGGGATCATTGGACAACCTGGCCTGCCTTTTAGTGGCAAGCCCCATTGTTAGTTGTCTGTTTAAAAGCTGTCCCCAAATTTCACAGTTTACATTTACTCAGTGCAAACTGCTGAAAACTATACCTCTGTTAAGAAACAGTCATGTGAAAAAGAAATCCAACATTTAAATAAAGCGCTTGCTCTGTGCTTTCAGTACTCTGCAGCATTACACACAAACTCTGAAAAGCATTTCAGAACTGGAATTGCCATCCTGCTGGAACTCCATCAGTATACATCTAGATTCCATACATTTCTAGTGAAGGCCATTGTGTGGGTAACAATAGTTGTGTTACTGGTGGAGCTGTATGATGAAGGAAAAAAACTTGCTGATGTCTTTTAGATTCTTGTTTAGTGTATTTTAAGACAAACATTTCAATGTAATGTTCAGTCATGAGTCAGAAACACACACTGTATGCAATTAACTCTGTTTGGTTTTTAGTAAATAATTTGACTTTCAATTGAAATATCATCAGGTCAGAAACATGTTAACATTTAATAATGGCAAGAGACCCTGCTTTATCTGGTAACATGAGAGGAGGGGACAGGTAAACAGAAATGGAAAATAAGTTAATTTTAATTATGAAACTGTCTAGGTAATGTAGATACATTTTCAACAACTATTGTAAAACCAGCATGACATAATTTAAATACAGATCATCAATAAACCCTGTGCATTAAGATGCATATTCTGTAGTTCTCAATGATTATTATTACATGATCTGGGGTTGTGGTAGTAGGAGGAAATCAAACCCTGTTGGGATCATGAGACACAAGCTGAGGTCAATTGCCTTGCATCTCCTAGAATTAGATTAACAAATAAATGTTTATACTGTTTGAATTCTTGTTCTGTTGTGCATGAGGGTTTCCAGCCATTACTATTAACCTTTAGGCTGCACCTCGGTCAGTTTGAATGCTCCTCATCCAGGCATTGTTTTATAAATAATGTATATCTTACAGCAGCAATTTTGAAAGCCAACACTGTTACTGTTCACTGATTTAAAGAGTACAGTTTACTTTCATGTCCATTTAAATAGCATGTTTTTAAATGGCACCAGCATTAAATGATACTGATATTTAAAAAATATATATTTTGCAATTACAATCCAGATGAGCATTATTAATTAGCTAAAGAGGTATGAAATATATGGGGACAAATACAAAAGCATGAAAAATTTAAGCATGAAACATAAATGTACTTATCTTTTAACCATTTAAGATATCATCATTACTACATTCAAGTACTTTTGCTTTTGCAGATTTCCTATTTATTTAAATTTTAACAGTTTGAAATAAAGATTACAGTAACTCTATTTATCAATTTGAAGACACAAACAACAACAGCAACAAACTTAGAGAGACACATTTGGCACAAATAAATGTTTCAGCTAAGAGATAAAAAAAAGACCAAAGATGGATGATTTTCTCTCCATTCCAGTAATAAAGGACATTACAGACTGAACAAATAATGTTTTATAGCTTCAAACCACCTTTCAGTACTGATCTGAGCCCCTTTTTAGGTCATTCAGTTATTGTACATCTTGTTAGTTTGACAGGAGCATGGACATCATGGTCCTATAACATACAGAGTACAGGTAACATTGAACTGTTCCTCATATGAGTTGCTTTAACATTTCTGACAGAGTTGCATAAGTGTTGCTGGATCCAACACAAAACATTACACAGACTGTTTCTGAAGAGTCAAAATGCAGTTTTGCATTGCATTGTGACTGGACTGCAGAAGCATTCCAAATAAGTTGCAAAAACGATTTACAAACATTGCTTCTGGGCTGGTTAAGCATTGAAAAAACAATGCATTATGAGTTGCTAATGCATTGCCAACTGTAAAAAACAGGGATTAAGGGAAACAATTTCCAATGTATCCTGCCATATCATTTCACTTCCTTTTGTTTTCGTCACTTTTTGCTATTCAAATCTCCATCTATCATTACTTCCTTCAATCCATTCAGGATCTGTCCTGTATATCACTGATGTAGTTCTGCTCTGTACACGTTGACCCAATAAGCAATCCTGTCTTGAAAAGTTTTTAAATTGCTATGATGGGTACTGTACCACTTAAATGGCCTGATTGTTTATGCTCACTGTAACTAGGGTAATGTGAATACCTTTTCCTGAATATTCAGCTGCATATTTTGCATTCAGTGGCCACACATTTGAGTGTTGGGTAGTCGTGAGCAGTCTCTTCCTTAAAATAAAAATAAAAACTACATGAACACCATTCCTCCACCCTTGCTTATCTTACTTTCCCACTCTGGACATTAAACATTGCCCCCATTCACCCACCCATTATCTGCACCCCTACCCATGCTCCTCCCCTATGTGCCCACACGATATAGTTAAATATATTTTTTCCTCCCACAGTGGATGACCTGCGCAACCCACCTACCTCAATGGCTGGCTGCTGTGTTGCAGAACAAAAAGCACTTGTTTGTGCTAGGAAAAAATATTTTGGAAGTTGACCCCTGTCACCTCACCCTGCCAGCACTGTTTTATTCCACCCTACCCCCAGCACACAAGTAGTAAGGTGCTCCAAGTTAATTGGCATGACAAGATCTCCTCCACAGCTGCTCACCCTGTAAGGAATGAACATGCTTGCTCTGTTTCAATAGAATCCCAGCTGATCTCAGTTGAGATTCTATAGAGACAGAGTGAGTGCATACATTCATTACAAGGCAGCTGGTGATGGAGGAGTATTGGTTGTGCCGGTCACCTTGCAGTGCCTCACAACTTGAGTGCTGGGTGTAGGAGGGTGGGATATAAGTTTACTGCTAGGGTGGGGGGATGGAGTGACTTGATGGAATATTGTATCACAGCGTAAACAAGTGTTTTTTGTTCTACAACATGGCAGCCAGTCATGGAGATGGGCGGGTTGAGCTGGTCATCCACCAGGGGAGGAAAAATTAGATTTAACAGTACTGTGTGGATATGGGTGGGGGGAGTAGGCATGCAGACAACAGGTGGGGGGATGGGTGGTAAATGTTTAATGTCCAGCGTGGGAGAGTAAGATATGTGAGGGCAGGGAAGAGGTTTTGTAGTTTTCTTGTTTATTATTCAACTAGTAACAAATAGTACTTTCTGAATGTGAATAGTCCCTATTCAGGAAGGGCTTCTGAATATTCAGAAATCTCACTATTCATTGTATTTAGTAAAATACTATTCAGTGTCTGCACACTCTAACCTGTCCAGCACTGGCAGATCTGGTGGTACTGAGGGTTGAGGTGCTGGATGCCACACATTGCACCACACCAGTGACCCAGGTTTGGGAATGAGCCCGGGCTGGTGGGGTGCACAGGAGAGAAAGAGAGACAGAGAGAGAGAGAGAGAGAGAGAGGGGATTGAGGATTTAGAGGACTGCTCTTCTCTCTCTCTCTCTCTCTCGGGAAGGGAGGGATTGCAGTCCTACTCATTGACCTCTGTCTGGTGGTGGCTGAAGGAGACGCGAATTAGGAGGCAGCTTGCTGACAAACGTCGTCAGCAGGGAGGGGGCAGGGAAAAATTGAGTAAAAAGAAGCTGGCAGGCTCCACGGTGACTCTTCTGCACCTGTCACAGCTTCCCAGACTTCTGGATTTCACTCCAGGGTGGTGGAATGTGGGTGCCCCTTTGCCTCAGCCCGGTCATGGGGGGGATCTATGGGGGATTGCAGGGGAAGTCAGGTAGAGAATGGAAAGCTGGAGACTAAGTCCCTCCAAGGGAGGTACCGGAGCCACCTGCCAGGCTCCCGAGGAGCATAAAGAAATAATTAAAAAAAAAACTGTCCAGCAATTTATAGAAACTTTATGTACAGATTTCCCTATTGAAACTGATATGTTAAGTATAAATAAAGTACTGATGAAAGGGGTTGTTTGTAATGTTCTGCATATCAGAACTACAGTATTCTCTAAAAATCTATGTTAATGTTGAGTTGTGCTTCCAAGATGTCAAAAAAGATAGGACGTTCTAAGCTAGGATTGCAAGACTTGTGATCTGTATTCACACCACAACTTATAAACTTAGCTACAAGCATTGAACTTTGTCTAAGTAAAAATGTTGTAATGCAAATTATACTGTGTGTTAGGGTATGATACACCTTATTCATTTGTTAGGGTCCTAAGCAATGATGTGAAAATGAATCTCAAGGCCTTAAACCTTAGCTTTGAGAAATCTCAATGGTGTAAAATGGTTTGGCACCTTCTTGGCACACTAGCCACATTTCTTTGTGACATGATCCTAGGTTGACTGAATCCAAGGCAGGAAAGAGGGTGAAAGTGCAGCTGTATGAATCTTTACCTCCTGGGAGAGGACTTGGTATAAACTGCTCTTGAAGTGGTTCTTAGTAGCAAAATGGTAGAGATTTACACCTGCTCTGGCACACCAAATGATGGCCACGTGACCCACCAATGCCATCCAACCCCTTAGTATGTCAACCCCACCTGTAACATTAACCCAACATAACAGGCATTTCCCCTCTGTTGGTAGCAGGGGGTGTCTAGTGGTGAAGGCTAAGAAGATAAAAGATAAGCCCAACATACAATGGAGATGCTGAGGGGTTTGGGGGGAAGGGTGCCACAGAGGACACAAACTCCTGAATCTTGAATTTTCTTGCTTTTTTGACATTGTCAAGTGATCTAACATTACTTTGAAAAGGGATGGAATTCTGCTGAGAGCTGTTCTCCACAGCCTCCATGCACACAAAGTCTGTATTTTACTATTTTTTCCTATATCAATCATTTTATCCTCTGCCACCATTCACTCAGTCCTTGGTACTGGGGTATACCCCATGTTTCTTGCTCCAGCTCAAATTTCCAGCACAGTCCACATTATCAAATTCAATGGCCAGTAAGACAGCGTTCTGTTCCATGTGTCTCTCCATTATGTAAATGATGGAATTCAACCATATGTAAGTAGAACGCCAACTGTAAAGAGCATGCTGGTTCACACAGTTAGTGGGTGCTTTGACATCACTAGGTATGAGAGCAAAGCTCAGATGCTTCCTTGAAACAAAAAAAACCCTACTCGGGCTCTCCCCCCCTGGGGTAACGGCATCCATCCACCAGAGCCCTCCCACTATTGCAACATGGTCTTCCAACAAGACCACTCTAATGTTCCCCAGATCAAGAACCAGCTGTGGCCAGAGGTCCTTCTGCTATAGAGCCCCAACCTGGTTTAACTCTCTCCCTGCCCCCATCACCAATGCCACCACCATCTCCAAGTTCAAAACCACCCTTCGAAACCACATCATCAACACTCGTAACTGTTCCTGTCTCTGAAAGTAGCCTCCACCTCTACTTCTCTTGACAGCGCCATCCGGGCGGCTCTCCACCTAGCCATCCCCACCACCACTTCCCTGTACACTGTGCCTATGTTTAACCTGGCCAGTGCCAGCTGTTTCAGTGTTTACCTATTAGATTGCTCACTATTGATACCAACTTGTGTAACACCTGTTCTCAATTACATGTACCCTGTAACCCAAATGTATTTGTCTGACCACAGTGTGACGTGGCGCCTCTGTTGAACGCCTATTGTTTTGCAAATCTACGCTATGTAACCAAAAACACAATGTATGTCTTTATGTGACGAAGTACCTTTGGAAACGAGCCTCTGGCTCAAAGGTTGTAAACTGATTTTACAAATAAATAAAATAAATAAATTAAGTGTCATGGCACCTACAAGGGTGTGAACTTGTCAGTTTTTTTTATAAGATGCTATATAGCATGTTTTAGGCACTTTACTTAACCTCTGTAGATCATCATTGTGATATCCAATCCAACAAGAACTAAAAGTTGACATAAAACTCTGCTACAGGGTTTGAATCATTGTTTCTGATCATGTGCTGCAGTGACAACAACTGAACTTGCAGCTGAGCTTGTGATGAAGATTTAAAGTTGTCATTAACATTCTCTAAAAGTTGTTCTTCAATGTATGTTAAGAACAACTTTCAGGGTGATCTAAAACATGCTAGCCATGTATTACATGTTTTCAACCAAGCAGTGTTAATGAACATGTTGCTTTTGTTGATAATAATGAAGAAACTCAATGCATTTGTGGAAATGATTGAAATATTTAGTTACTGTATGTCCAATAGAGTACCAAGTGTTCTTCTAATGTACATATTTGGCAAGACAAGCAATTTCTTTTTCTAGTGTACATACCTGGTTAACAATCAATCAATCAATCAATAAATAATTAATGTGCATGACTCCGTGTCACATTTAGTGCATGTAGAAAACAAGGTACAATACATCACTGATACAAATATCAGTCACTTTCAGCATGTTACTGAGGCTATCCATCACAAAAAATGACCCCATTCAGATCATGTCAGTACAATATATCAAGATGTGGAAGAGAGACTGGATGAACCTCATAATGTTTTCACCACTCTGCTTCTTCTCAGGTACTTCCAAATTATGTAAGAGATTTCCTCTGTAGCTACACCTCTGTGAAGCTGCCTACCTTAATAAAACTAGGCAGATGGTTGTGTTGGAGCAGGGAGAGTGGTTGTACCTGATTTGGAGACAACACAATGCACAGCAAGACTCAGAAAGCTTTGGTTTCCAATGCTTCTTCAAGTATCACTAGGAAAATAAACATTGCAGCCCCAGCCTTGTTTAGAAGTGTCACCATCTGTATGAATACTGCCACACAAAAGATTAATATACAAGTTAGCCAGCCTGGGAGTGGGTCCCAAGATGACAGCCTGGGTAAAGAATTGGCTGGAGAATAGGACACAGAGAGTAATAGTAAATGGAGTCCATCTGAAAAAAGGGGGTTAGCAGTGGGGTACCACTAGGTTCAATATTAAGACCGGTCCTCTTCAATGTCTTTATAAGCGACATTGCAGAGGACTGAAGAAAAAGTATGTCTCTTTGCAGATGACACTAAGATCTGCAACAGAGTTGATGCACAGGGTGAGGTGGAAAGGATGAGAAGGGACTTGGCAAGGTTAGAGGAACGGTCAAATGTATGGCAGCTTAGATTCAATGCTAAGAAGTGCAAGGTAATGCACCTGGGAAACAAAAACCCAGGGGAAGAGTACACAATGGGGGGTGAGATACTAACAACAACAAACATGGAAAGGGACCTGGGTGTAGTCATATCAGATGACCTAAAGATGGGCAAGCAATGTGAGAGGGCAGCAAGGAGGGCTAGGGGGATACTGGGATGCATAGGGAGAGGCATCACCAGTAGAAAACAGGAAGTTATTATCCTCTGTACAGACAGCTGGTGAGACCACATCTGAGTACTGTGTGCAGTTCTGAGACCCAATCTCATGAAGACATAGACAGGATGGAAGCTGTCCAGAGGAGGGCAACTAAAATGGTGCAGGGTCTGCACGGAAGACATATGAAGAGAGACTTAAGGAGCTTAATATGTATAGCCTCGAGGAAAGGAGGGAGAGGGGGGACATGATAGAAACTTTCAAGTACCTCAAGGGAATCAACAAAGTCCAAGAGGGTAGCATCTTTCAAAAAAAGAGGTGTGCAAGAACAAGAGGGCACAATTTGAAGATGGGAGGGGCGGCTCAGAGGTAATTTAAGGAAGTATTTTTTCACAGAGAGGGTTGTGGATGCATGGAACGGACTTCTGGAGGAGGTTGTGGAGTCAAAATCAGTGGTGGAATTCAAGCATGCATGAGATAGTCATAAGGCAGTTCTGGGGAGTGGGGGTAGGAAGAAGTAGGCTGCTGGTTAACTAGGATCTGCAGCTTATCCAGTAGGTAGGGAAATGGGCAGACTGGGTGGGCCAAGCGGTCCTTATCTGCCGTCAAATTCTATGTTTCTATGTTTCATATACAGTGGGGATAACATGTCAGGAACATCTGAATGATGATGAAACGTTGTATATGGGCTGGACTTCCTCCAAGAAAAATTTAATTCCAGTGTACAGTATTTCACCATGGAAAATGACTGAAGACCAAGGGCTCTGACACACCAACGAGTTGTGTTATTTTTATAGAACCTAAGAGATAATGTGGCATTTTAATGCAGGTATGGAATGATACTAGCAATGTCTGGCAGTTTGTTTTGTTTTGCAGTGGTGGGTGATCACTAACCTTACTCTGACTGGTGGTGTTTGGACTTCATTTGTAGCAATGCCAGTAGCTGGGGATGTTTCAATGGGGTGCTGCATTGGTGGTTTGATTATTTGAATAAACCGCAGTCTCATACATGACTGTTAGTGGCCCTCGGTCTGATACTGACCTGAATAGAGAATGGACCTGGGTTCTAGAAGGATGCCATGATCATTGTTCTACCACAAAACATTCACCTAGAGTTTATGTAGAGTGATCTTGAATGATCTTTTCACCACACTAATTTAAAAAAATATGCTTTTGTCGGATTTGTGGTGTATCTGTAAAATATTCCTCACACTGCAGAAGATCTCTTTGGCATTTTAGTGACAAATGGTCTGGGAGTACTTCTACAGGAATTGGGCAGGGACTGAAAGATGATTGTTTTTGGTGCAGAGTAGAAATACATTTCAAGGGATGGGCAGCAACAGAAACATGTAGTATAGTGCTATGGGACTGATGTGAGTGTGGGGCTGGACTGTACATTTCACTAGTAAAGAATGTTCTTCTCTTACTGTTTTCTTTTTCATTACCTTTTTAGTTTTGCCTTGCCTTCTTGTGATATCCTCCACTCTTCCATATCACACTCATCACCACTTGTCGGGGTGTTACTGACACTGCACTTTCAAGCTCTACTTATTCATCATCCTCCAGTAAAGTATGTGCTTTCCAATTCATCTTATCTCATCCATCTAATCTCTCCTCCTCCTCCTTCTTCTTCTCCTCCTCTGGTGCTTCTTTTTCTGCTCCTTTACCTAATGATGTGCTGCTTTCCTGCCCTTTTATTTCCTCCTGTCATGTTGCCCCACTTTTAAATTGTCTGCAATGACATGTGACTGAATTACAGTAATGAGCACAAAAGCAATCACTCAAATGTTTACTCTTGACACAAGCTTCATAGGGTGTGCATACTGAGGCAAATATCTAATTGTACAACACACAACCACTGCAATGGTAAAAGGTCAGCAATCCAAAGTATCTCACTGCACTCAAGAGTAATTTGCGTCATGGTTCCTTCATTGCCAAAAAGCAGCAGCAGCAAAAATCCAAACTTGAGAAAACCATATAGGTGCACTATGATACTATGAAGTACAGAATTACAGTAATGTCTGTGCCAGAGCCATACTCAGTGTTACCTTATTCATGCATAGAAGATGAGTAAGCAACATTGGGCTGTGCGAGGATGCTGGGAGGAGGCAAGCAACTACAGACCTGTAAGGCTGACCTTGGTGGTGGGGCAGTTGGAGTCCCTGCTTAAGGAGAGGGTAGTGAAGCTCCAGGAGTCAAGTGGTGCAAAAGACCCAAGGCAGCATGAATTCACTGAGGGATGGTCCTGTGAGACTAAACTTATCGATTTCATTGACTGGGTGACCAGGGTGGTGGATCGGGAGGGGCAGTGGATGTGGCCTACCTGGATTTCAGCAAGGCCTTTGACACCATTCCAAATAGATGATTCCTTAACAAATTGGGGAATCTATGTGTGAGCTTTAAAGTGGTAAAATGGGTTGGAAACTGGCTAAAAGGCAGGACCCAGAGGGTGGTAGTAAATGGCATAAAATGCAAACAGGGGGGAAGTGACCAGCAGGGTGCAACAGGGATCGGTGCTGGGCCCAGTCCTATTCAATGTCTTTGCAAGTGACATTGCAGAGGGACTGGAGGGGAAAGTATGCCTGTTCACAGATAACACCAAGATCTGCAACAGAGACAACACACAGGAGGGGCTAGATAAAATAAGAAACAACCTAAGACTACTTGAGGAATGGTCAAGGGTTTGGCAGTTGGGTTTCAATGCCAAGAAGTGCAAGATACTGCACCTGGGACACAGAAACCCAAGACAGGAATACAGGATGGGTGGGGGGGGGCAGGTTGTAACCACCACAAGTCAGGAGAGAGAGACAGACCTCTGGATTATCATATTTGATGACCTGAAGTCATCCAAACAATGTGAAAAAGCAGTGAGGAAAGCAAATAGAATTCTGGGGTGCATAGGAAGGGGCATAACCAGTAGGAGGAGGAGCAAAGTAGTGATGCCACTGTATAGATCACTGGAGAGGCCTCATCTGGAATGCTGTGTCCAGTTCTGGAGCCTGCATCTCAGGAAGGACATAGACAGAATAAAAGCAGTCCAGAGAAGAGCAACAAAAATGATACATGCACTGCACCACAAGCCTAATGAGGAAAGACTCAAAGAACTTAACATCTTTTCAATGGAAGAGAGAAGGGAGAGAGGGGATATGATAGAGACTTTTAAATACCTTAGAGGAATAAACAGGGTACAAGAGGGGAGCATATTTCAGAGAAGAAAGTGCACAAGGACAAGGGGGCATAACATGAGACTGGAGGGAGGGAGGCTTGGGAGAATGCTAGGAAGTATTTTTTCACAGAGAGGATGGTGGATCCATGGAAAAGCCTACCAGCAGTGGTGGTGGAAGTGAAAACAGTACAGGGATACAAAAGTGCATGGGATAAGCATAAAGGCACCCTGCTGTGCAGCAGAGTGTGGGAGCGGCAGTCCAGATAAGAGTATGAATTGCCAAACCAAATTGGGAAATGGGTAGACTAGGTGGACTGGTTGGTCCTTATCTTTTGTCATATTGTATCTTTCCATATTTCTATGTAGTGGTTTAAGACATATGGGCAGTTGTCAGAGCCCACACACTAGCACTGGTGGCTGTTAATCCTCTTCGTCTTATTTGGGTACTTGTGATCTGGGCCTGGAGGACCATGGCCCTAGGTTGAGCCACAGCTACAGAAGTCTTGGGCAGTATGAGGTATCATTTTATCAAATCCTGACCACTTACAAAAATAGATTGTTTTATTGCCTTCCCTCAAGGTCTCTTCTCTCCTCTTCTAAGGGGGTTCTTCACCTCCTGGTAATACAAGAGGCTCTCTGGTGGGGCGAGTTACTATGGTCACTTAGCAGCTAGTTAATTCTCTGTCATTTGTATGGCGACTTTCAGTCTGGTATTTCTAGCAACAAGTTTATATTTGTAATGTCATACAATTTGTATCAAAACAGCCATGAGTCTTACTCAGATACAGGACTTCAGAATCTTAAAATTTAAACTCTGCAGTGTGGCCATGGTCCAATTGACTCCCAAATGACAGATTTAATGACTGATTAAGTTCTCCCCTCAAGATATCAAGTGCCCAAGGATCGGATTCAAGACACAGGGGCTAAGTCTTCTTAGATTTAAGTACTGTTGAATTATTGTGTAACGTTTCTATGTTTATTGGATACTGTGATTTAGTTTATCTTCAGTTTATCTTAATTTTATTAAGTTATTTGTTTTTTTTGCCAGTTCCCTAGTTGTTCCCAGAAATGAGATTAGAATGTTTTTTTCACTGTTTTCCAGTTTAGGTTTCCTGGTTACAAGTAATATCAAAATAAATAAATACATTTTATTTAACTGGGGATTTTTTTCAGTATGCCTGTACTTTTTTCTTCAGTACAGCTCCTAAAATGAATGTTTCTTGTTCATCCTAGCACGTTGGCATGACAAGAAAGCCTACAAAGAAAACAGGGCATACCTGATTTAAACTTGTATATCATGTAAGTAATGGTTGGCAAAAGCTGATGGCAATAACCTTTGCTTTTGATTATTTGGGTCCATGTCACAGTTTTTAAAACTGTGAACTCTGCAAAGTGTTTTGCCCCTAACCAAAGAAAAGATGATAGTGAAACATCAGTATCTGTCTTTAACAGCTTCTAAAAGAGATTCTTGAGAGTGCTTACTGTACCTGTAAAACAAGCTATGTCTATAAACATGGAGGAAAATACCACCAAAAGTAGAAAGTATACTTCAGGTGATTCTTCTTCACAATGGACTCTGGCAAAAAAGGTGACTAAAAAGCTGCAGTGCACTCTTCTGGTAAAGAACACAGGATTTCCAGACAGGATGGCAGTGATAGCTCTGATGGCAGCCATAGAAAAAAACCCTTTTTGAACACCAGTCAAGTTCTGTACAACAGCTGGAAAGATGCATTAAGAAAAGCACTGTAAGGTCCCTTTAATTGGACTGCAAAAAACAAAACCAGTTGTAAACAAAAGTATGCGTGCTTCAAGGACATTTAAAAATGTGGCAGTGCTTCAGAACAATGTGGAGCTTTGAAAATCCTGCTTTAGGTGTGCCTCCTAATTTCCCTCCTGAAGATGTTGGAAGTACTTAATTTTGTTTATGGGGTGATCCCACCAAGACATGCACATTCCTTTTTCAGGGGCAATATGGAGTTAATTACTGTACATTCAGTGATGGCATTTATTAAAATTGAGAAATAGAATATTGCACATACTGTTTATAGTCAAACATACATGTCTAATAGTTACATACTGAGACACTAAGGCATACATAGAAATACATTCAGTTTTGTCGACATTAAGAGACATTGACACATGCCCATAGAGCAGAGTTTAAACCCTGTATGGGAGGACATTATTAACAGGTAGTGATCCTAACACCTTGGATAATCCAATTCTGCAATGCAATGCAAGTCAGTGAACACATCACAATGATGATCCATTGGGAATGCAGCTGCCACAAATCACCCAACTTTGTTGTACAATGTTTTAAATCTACTTAGCTCTGAGTCATGGAGGAACTAAAGGATTGGGGCACCACCCTTATCCAAATGGAAGGCAGTCTTCTAACCTTCCAATAGCAGTAGGACTATTTTCAACTTAGCAGTATATATGCATGAAATTAGCCTTCAAACTGCTTTGCTATGTTAACAAGAATGTATTAGCAATCTCGATAGCCTTCACAGTCCAAAGCCTTAGGTTAGCCTGCCTATAGCATGGAATATTTAAATCAGAAGCCTAAGATAGCTGTTTTCATAGCAGTCTTAGCAGTCTGGATGATGGTCATGGACTGCTTTTTAGCAGTATACTTTATGGCTTATGAATGCTTCGTAGCAGTCTGGATGATGGTCAAGGACTGATTTTTGGCAGTATACTTTACTACTTACACATGATTCATATATATTTAAAGTTAAAATTACTGCTACTGAATGGATATGTAAGGTTAAAAATATTGATTAGGACTGGGCTTTTACTGTTAAGTGATATTTAACATTACAACTCACTTTACAGTCCCATCCCAGTCAGAAGCAGTATTTTTAACGTTAAATTATCACATCCCAGACTGATGCAGAATTTTTAACCTTAAAAATGTATTAATTTATAGGCTTGAAAAGTATGGAGCACATTTTACATTCAACTTGTACACAAATAGTGTCCGAAAACCTTTATCATGACACAGTCTTATCTTGTGAAATGTTGTTCAATATCCATATAAATAATGCATCAATGATAAATAAAAGTATTCTGTCTGATCTCAGCACCATGATGGCAGGTCTTATGATCTATTATATGTGGCTAGAGTGATACCTTTTGTAACTGGAATTTTTCATTGAGGAAGAAGTGCTGTTATCAGGCAGTAACCCATACCTCAAAGTAGCTTTGCATCTCCCAAGAAATTATTCAGTATTAGGAAAATAAAATGGTGCTCACCTACTGTGTCCAAAATCATGGCAAGTCCATGCATAAATCCTACGTACCTTTTTCAGTGTTTCTTAAGGATGTTAAAAGTTGTCTTCTTCAAGGGTGTTATCGCAGACCTCGATCTGCCAAAATGCAAAAGTGTGAATAAGGGAATGACCAAAATATAACACTTTAGAATTAAACTGAAAATTACATTGTTTGGTCAGTCTCAAACTTCTGTATCTGCATAGAAATTTCCTTCATGTTACTCAAAATCCCAACAAGTGTACATAGACCCCGTAGCATCCTGCTTATCTGTACATTCTTATTACTGTAAGTAAATGATTACAAAAAGGTACATATCTTTTTTCCAAGAGCAATGATTTTGATGTTCCAGATCTCCTATTGTGTTTGTCACTGCATGTGCACATTGGGCTTCTGCAGCAAAAATAAATAATTTAAAAAAGCATTCAAACAGATTGGTAGTAGAGCGTGGTCATCTAGTTTGGCAGAATTCCCAATCAACTCTGGCACATACCGTCTCTCCTGGTTCCTAGCACTCATCATCTTCCACACTGGTTTTGGTGCCCTTCCATGTGTCTCTGCTTGGAACAATTAATTGTTATCACTGCATCACCTGGCATATTTTTCAATGGATCCAGCATCCAATGCCTGGTTTTCGTGCCCTTGCATGTGTCATTCTGCTTAGAACTAGTGGTGGGCGAAGTAACAAAACTTAGCTACATGGAGCAATCCACAAATTTCACCCATTTTGTGGGGTAAAATATGAAATTTCACCCATGGAACAGTGACATTTCACCCATGGAATGGCAAAATTTTACCTACGGAAAGGTGACATTTTGCCTTGGTAAGCAAAATGTCACTTTTTGCAGGCAAAATTTTGCCTTGGAAGGCAAAATTTCACCAAATGCAGGAAATTTTGTGGATTACTCCACGTGGTGAAATTGCCCAATTTGCCATGACTTCAATGGCAAAATTTAAATTTGCTGCATTTCTATTTGGAACAATTATTTGTTATCACTGTATCATCTGGCTGATTTTTTCAACAGATCCACCATCTGATGCCAATAAGATTTTTCAATGGATTCACCACCCTCTGTTTAATACACTTCCTGATGTATCTCTTAAACCTCCTACTTGTGAGTGACAGATTTTAATGGATCCACCCCCCCTTTGTTAAATATACCTCCCAATCTACATCCAAGTTCCCCCCTCATGTCCACATTACCTTGATATACCAATCTGAATAGTTCCCACATTCACCTAGTTGCCAGTTAATCTCTGTTACAAAATGGCAGGTACTATCATAGCCCCCTTTTCTGTTCTAGTCACCAGGGATCATATTTCCTTTCTGTACCAATCTGAATCATTCCCACACTCACCTAGTTACTGGTTAATCAACTTTATGAACTGGCAGGTATTATCAAAGCCCCCCCTTTTTGTCCTAGTCTACAGGGATCATATGGATTGCTTTGAGACAGTCTTTGTATTACCTGTTTTGCAAAATGTTCTTCAAGCACAAATCATGATCAAGGTGAATGTTTACATTTTGTCACCTGTGCAGATGGTTTGCTTCTGAAATCAATAACTGAGTAAATGTGAAATTCCTTCATACCATTTGACGGCACACTACTCTTTAAATTCAGATTTTTTGCCATGCAACCATGAACAGTACCCAATACACAATCCCCCTTAATCAGTACATAAATAATGGCACCAGTACATTTTGATCACCCTTCTTGATGGCCAGTTTTCTTTTAATGGTATTTTTTGTATTTTAATGACCCATTAATCATGCACAATGCCCGCTGACACTGGAATTCATCAGGCTGTGAGTATAATTTGTATCCCGACACACACACCAGTCATATGCCAGGATTCATAAGATTCATAAGATTTAACAGGTCTAGAAGCATTGACATTATTGACCTGGGACAAACTAGATGCTTGCTTGGAAGCACTTGCTGCCATTATAGTTCAATCAATCAATCAATCAATCAAAATCTTTATTTATGCAGGTGGGCACCATTGAGCAAGACTCATTTGCAAGGTGGACCTGGTCATGAATACATCAAAGTACAGTACAGAAGTAGGTATACAAAAGCAATAATATACAAGGAAGAAAAAATATATACAGTGTATACAGTACAGTACAAGGTTGAAATAAATAAAAAAAACATTATTTTACAATTGAAGAAGTCAGCAGATGTACTAACAACCATAGGCATACAGGGGTTATAAACAGAGATCTTTAGAGTGAGGCAGCTGGCAACTACACCTATAGGGGAAAGAGGCCGTGTATGGGGTGGCAGGTTAGAGAGGTAAAGAAGAGGAGGGATATATTACAAATGACAGGGGGAAATATTAAGCTAAAACCACAGAAAGTGATGATGGCTGTCATGTACTTGTTTATTATGATAATGATGGAGGAAGGGTAGATAATTGGGACACTATTATGGATGGGGTGGGACTTTAGCCAGACTGGAGTGGACAGGAAAGGGTGGGTGCAGCAAAAAGAGTTAATAGGGAAAGAGTGACAGCCAGGGGTAGAAACATGGCGAGCATCAGGATGGAAAGGGGGAGTTGCAGAATTAGTGGGCTAGCGGTGAGGAAAACATTTGCAAGGTGCTTTCATGTAGCGATCATAGAGCACCTTGAAGATATTCAGGCTAACAGGGCAGCTCAGCTTAAAGTTCCTTTGTAAACTGTTCCACAATGTGGGTAAAGAGAAGCTTAGAGCAGCTTTGCCGAAATGAGTTTTGACCCTTGGAACTTGGAGGGCAATTAGAGAATAGCTCCTTAGAGTGTAGGTACCTAACACAATTCCAGGGAATACAATATGAGACATATGAGGGGAGCTTGTTGGTCACCGCTCTGAAGGCCCATAGGGCGGCATTTCTATTCCTTCTATAGTGAAGGGAAGTCCAGACTAACAATGAGTACAGGGAGCAGTGGTGTGCAGAAAGTGGAAGGCCAGTAATGAACCTGATAGCTCTGTGGTAGAGTGTGTCCATCTTAACCAGTGCAGAGGCAGTGCAGTGACTGTTGAGCAGGTCTGCGTAATCTATTAAAGATAGGAAGGTAGCTTGAACCAGTTGAATCTTGGCCTCCTTTGTGAGCAGGTGGTTAATTCTGTAGAATAGTCCTAATCTTTGCCTTAGTTTCTTCTGTAGTCCTTTGAGATACATAGACAGTGTCGGCAGATAAGGGCCTATGGCCCACCCAGTCTGCCCATTTAAGTTTGTAAGTTCAGTTTATGTTTTCCAGGAAGTCTGTTGCCCCTTACCCTTGACCTCCAGAATTCCTTTATGTCTATCCCATGCATTCTTAAATCCCGTGATTGTTTCAGCCCCCACCACTTCCTCTGTTCCTCTGGCAGGGTGTTCCACTTGTCCACCACCCGTTCTGTGAAGAAATTCTTCCTCACGTTTCCTCTGAATTGTCCTCCCTCCAACTTCATCCCATGCCCTCTAGTCCTGGAACATCTTTTTCGCTTAAAAATAGTGCATTCCTGCACCCTGTTCCTCCCTGTGAATACTTGTATGTCTCTATCATATCCCCTCTCCCTCCTCTCCAGGAGTACATGTTCAGTGCCTTCAACCTGTCCTCATAGGACTTGTGATGCAATCCATGCACCATCTTTGTTGCCCTCCTCTGAACCTTCTCTACCCTGTCTATGTCCTCACATGGTAAGGTCTCCAGAACTGCACAGTGTACTCCAGGTGCGGCCTCACTAGTGTCTTGTATAGTGGAATTATGACCTCCCTTTTCCTGCTGGTGATGCCCCTGCCTGCATCCCAGCATCCTATTTGCTTTACCTGCTGCCTTGTCACACTGTTTCCCTGCCTTGAGATCATCAGAGATGATAACTCCAAGATCCCTTTCCTGCTTGGTGCATGCTATATCCTCACCCCACAACTGATATATTGTGCCAGGGTTTTGTGCCCAATATGCATTATCTTGCACTCCTTGCATTGAATTTCAACTGCCAAACCCCTGACCATTCTTCAAGTTTCTGCAGGTCCCTTCTCATTCTGTCTACACCCTCTGGTGTGTCTACTCTGTTACAGAGCTTTGTGTCATCAGCGAACAGTGAAATTCTGCCTTCTAGGTCCTGTGCAATGTCACTGATGAAGATATTGAATAGTACCGGTCCCAGCACTGATCCCTGTGGTACCCCACTGGTCACTCTTCCCTCTGTGGAGTGACAGCCATTTACCACCACCCTCTGTGTCCTGCTGCCCAGCCAGTTACCTACCCACCGCACTACTGTCCTGCCGACACCCATATGGAGATGGTTGGCAAAGGAAAGTTTATGATCAAGCCAAACTCCTAGATATTTGAATTTAGCTACATACTCTAGTGTTTCTCCAAGAACAGTGGTAATTTGTGGGATAGCTCCCCCCAGCAGGAATTGCCGCATGCAAGGAGGGGGAGAAGAGCATGGCTTTTGTCTTTTTCACATTGAGCAAAAGCTTTTTGTGTATGAGCTGGTATTGTAGAAGGTTAAGTTCAGCTTGGAGGTCTTCACAGGCTGCTTCCGGCGAGGGACGACTCAAGTACAGTACAGTGTCATCCACGAATAAGTGGATGTTGACTCTTTTGATGGGGTCATTGATGTTGTTAATGTAGACTGCAAAGAGGAGGGGACCAAGGATAGAGCCCTGGGGCACACCCCTCAGCATAGGTTTTAATGGAGAAAGATCACCTTCAGCTTTAACCTTCTGTTTCTGTTCTCCGAGGTAGTCTGCAAACCAGCACATAGATTTATGTTCCAGGCCTAAGGTGCTTAGGGAGGAAAGAAGCAGACTGTTATCGACTGTGTCGAATGCCTTACTAAGATCCAAGAAAACAGCACAGACATGCTTCTTCTTGTCAAGGTCTAGGAGCCAATCATTGATCACCTTAGCTAGGGCTGTTGTGCTGGGCTTTGCTCTGAATCCGGACTGAACCGGGTTTAATAGGCTTCTGGATTCTAAGTACACCCCTAGCTGGCCACACACTATTTTTTCTAGTAATTTAGACAGGATGGGGAGGAGGGAGATCAGTCTTTAATTATTTGGATCGTAGGGGTCACCTGCTTTTAATAGAGGGATGACATGAGCTATTTTCCAATGAGGGGGGAGGCAATCCTGGGAGAGTGACATGTTGAATAGGTGGGTGATTGGCACTGCAAGCACATGGTAGGCACATTTCAGATAGTATGGCTCTATGAAGTCAGAGCCTGCTCCCTTCCTGGTGTCCAGTTGCAGCAGTAGGTCTTCCACCTCTTTTAGAGAGACAGGCAGGAGGGAGAAGGCCTCCTCGGTAGAGGGGGACTCGTGGGTTAGTGGGACCTGAGCTGTGTGGAGGTCATTGTCAGGAGAAGTATCAAATGCTAGCCCTGCCATTGCAAAATGGTTATTGAGGGCTTCCAATATCTCCGATCGGTTTGCAATAACGCTGCCACCGGACTTAATTTTTTCTGGAATGGAATTACCCGGTGTGTATCCAGACATGTCTTTTAATGTTTTCCAGAGCTTTGAAGGATTTCTTGAGGCAGAGGCTAGCTCTGAACGATAGTAGGCGGCCTTGGCTGCTCTGACCAAGTTGGTGCACTTGTTACGTGCTCTCTTAAAAAGACACCAATCAGAGTCATTCTTGCTTCTTTGGGCTTTTCTCCATAAAGTATCCCTTTCTAACAGGGAAGCTTTGAGCTCAGGTGAGAACCAACGACAGGTGCTGCTCCTGACACGCACCTTAGCCAAGGGTGCATGCTTATTTAAAGCCTCACTTAAAATATCATAAAAAATAGTATATGCCCTGTTAACCATTTTGGCTAGGAAGAATTCCTGCCACCGTGGTGAATGTTTCAAGTCGTGGACTTAAGCAAACAAATCAAAGTTGCGTTTGCACCTCTTGATAGAGAACTTTGCCACAAACTGTGGGTTGTGCACAGATCTAACGGTGGTGATTATGTAATGATCGCTAATGTCTGAGAAAAATGTTCCAACATGAGAGAACAGGTGTGGCTTGCTAACCAAAATGACATCTAAGAGGGAGCTGTTGTTAAGGTTCTTTTTATTTGGTCGAGTAGGCTCGCCAGTAAGTTGCACCAGCCCTAGAGTGTCACAAAAGGATTTCAAGGGAGCTGATGCACTTGATAGCCAATCGTAGTTCAGGTCGCCAAGAATAATGGTTTCCAAGGAACTGAGCCCAAGTACGGAACTGAGGTGAGACAAGAGATGAGGCCTGGCAGAAGGGCGCCTGTAGCAGCCTATTACACAGAGTGCACTGGAAGGAGAAATTTCAATCTTTAGGGTCAAGCACTCGAATTCTTTGGGGGAGGATGATGCGTCTATGCATACAGCTGAGCATTTCTCCCTTACATAAGTTGCCACCCCACCCCCTTTTGATTGCCTATCCACTCGGAAGAGTAAATAATTTGGGATATTGATTTCATTGTCTGGGGTGGCTGGCCTAAGCCAGATCTCAGTGATCACTAGGACATCAGGTAGGGTGTGGCTCACCCAATCCTGGATAAGGGTGAACTTTTTCAGCAAACTACAGGCATTAAGATGCATAAAAGACATTCCTTTGATACCTGCCAGGTCTGATGGAGAAGCAAGGGTGTCGAATGGTCCTGGGTTGAGTTCGATGTTGCCTGAGCACAATAGTAAAAGAAGCAGGATTCTTTTTGAGACAGCGAACTGTAATTTATAAACACCATTTTTTGGGTGATAGGGGAGGCGGTGTTGATGGGTAGGCCTGTACCCACTCCTCATGTTATACTGGCCTAGTGTTGCAGCCACTAGTGTCCTGGCAGAAATTTGCCATGAGTAGGAAGTCTCAAGTCTGGATGGGGGAGTAATCTGCAGAGGCAGCTCGGGAGATGTCCCACTCCCTGGCAGAGACAGCTGAGAAGCCCAATAGTCTAGAATGGCTACTTGAAAGGAGCTGTTGGATGCAGGACAGGGAGAAGCGCAAGGGTCATTCCACTTTAGGGAGGGATGAGGGTTCCGAAGAATTAAGCTGAGCGCTAGTATAGCTAGTAACACAGAGGAACCAGCTGTAATTTCCCATAGTAGATCTAAACACCACAACAGCTGGCAATAAACGCCACTAGAAGTCTAGACCAATCGGTGATCAGGTGTCATAAGTTCAAAATCCTTTTGTTTGCTGAGAGGCGTTTTTGGCGCTGAACGTACCTGTGGAGCAACTCTTTGCAGCTGAGCCGGTGAGGTGGTTCAAGGCTGCAATCCAGTGTGGCAAGATTGGTCTGTAGCTTTCATTTCTGTTTCTGGCCCTGCTCCACCAGTACAGAATGGGAGTGGGGGAAGGTGTTCAAGTCTTGCAGCCTTAGTGGATGAGCATGGTTTGGCTTGAGAAACAGGCAGGAAAAACCCAGGGAATGGTCCTCAGAAAGAGAGGTATCCCGGGTCCACTAGAGCAGAAGAGGAAGTAGAAAATACAATGCATTTCCTCTTTAACAGAAAAGACAGCTGTTGTAGCCCTCTAGTGGCTATGTAGTATAGTTTGCAAATGAGAAAGTAGACACACAAAAAAAAAGTTATCTAGTTTAGTATCTAGTTTAGTTTTGAATTCATTCATTATACCACTTGAGACTATGGCTGTAGGCAATGAGTTCCACGGGGACACAACCCTCTGTGAAAACCAATTTCCCCTAATGTTTTTTTTATAGTGTTCATCCCTTAGCTGGAGATGATGGCCCTTGGTATTTGTTAAGTTAACTCTTAGGATCAAACCTAGGCATTCCTAAAGATTTTTATTGCAGAATGCCCTAAATACCATACACATATCACCCCTATATCTCCTGTAATGGAGCAAGTAGATCCCCAGTGCCTGAAGTCTCTCTTCATATTTCATACCAAGACACTCACCTACCATTCTGGTAGCCCTTCTCTGCAGACCCTACCCTCTCCTATGTTCCCTCTTCGAATATGCAGACCAGAACTGCCCACAATACTCCAGATGGGGGTGCACCAGAGAACAATACAAAGCGACAACTACTTTCTTGGTCCTACTATTAATATTTCTATTTATTGCTGTGAGAAACCCATATATTTTTTTTTGAGGCTCCAGAACAATGTTCTGAGAATTCCAAGATACTTGATTCTTGGACTCCCAAATCCCTTTCAGAAATAGTGCTAGACAGCTTTAGTCCATTTATATAGTAGACAAAATTGCAGTTCTTTCTTCCTAAGTGCATAACTTTGCACTTATTCATATTAAACCTTAATTTCTTTGTTCTTGCACCAGCAGCTCGAGTATCAGTATTTTCCTAGAACAACCTAGCATCTCCTGCATTCACTACTATTGCTCCTAGCTTGATGTTGCCTGCAAATTTAGATACCCATGCATTGTTATTACATCCAATAGATGCAACAAGAATATTAAAAAGTATAGGCCCAAGTACCAATCCCTTGTTGGACATGACTGGGCACTTGTGCCCAATCTGATGGATATCCTCTGATGCACACCTACTGTTTCCTGTTCATAAAACAAGATATACTGTAATCCAGCATATTAATCCCCTATCGAGACTGATCTCAAACAAGGTGTTTATCAACTCCATATGGGAAACCCTATCAAATGCCTTCTCAAAATCAACATAAAGAACATCCACCAGAATGTCATTATCCAGGGCTGCAGTCACGGGTTCAAAAAAGTTTACCAAATTAGTGAGACAAGAGCACCCTGGTCTGGTCCCATGCTGATTTAGATCCACTATACCCGTAATATAAATATACATATCAATTTGTTCTTTTATTATTGACTCTAATGTTTTACCTATTATACTGGTAAGACTAATAAGCCTATAATTGGATTGATATAATCTGAGTCCCTTTTTATGTTGCTTGCACGCATGTGCAAGAAACATAGTGCCATTATCCGAGTTTTTGGAGGTGTGGCACCCATCTTCCAATTCAGTCATTGTGTTTGCAGGTGCGGCCCCAGTTCCCCAATCACTGCTGCAGCTGTCTACGACAGCAGTTGAAAATGCAGTGGTCATACAGTTGAAAGGGAGAGCTCCACTTCAGTGAGCAGAGCTCCCCCCTCCACACACACACATGCACGCACACTGCATGCTCATGCACCTTCCCCCTCCCCCATGCACACACTGTATGGCTGATGGGGGTGCCCAATCCCCCATCAGCTCCATGCCTCCCCCAAAGCTTCCAGGTGCCATGCTGGGAACCCACCCCAGTGTGGCAAAATTTGTTATGGCCGATGGGGGTGCCCCATCCTCCGTCGGCTCCAGCCCCCCCAAACAGCCTTCCAGCTGCCACACTGGGAGCCCACCCCAGCGTGGCAAACATCCCTCGTTGTCTTATTAAAAAAAACAACCTGTAAATACAAAAACTGTCCCCCGGCGCTTCTCCCTGTCCCCCTCCCACAACCTGCACCCACCCACTGTGCACCCTGCCTCCCCACACCCCACCACCCCATACTTACCTCCGGATCTCGGCGAGATGATCTTCGGTGGACCGGGAACACATCTGCACTCTTCAAAGTCAAATGCAAACTGAGGAAATGCTGGTAAGCTGTATAATGGGATAGATAGGGTTTTTTCAACTTTGCTGCATATCTCTGGCATTTTTTGGAATTTTGGCACCACATTTTCAACATGGGTTTTTGGGACCCCTCCTCATGAATTCTGTCACTGTCATGGCATTAATCGGGCCTGTAGGGTGATTTCGTGGTCACTGCGTGAAATCACCTTTCAGGACCGATTAACAAAATGACAGTGCCAGTGTTCATAAGGTGGGCTCTCAAAAAGCCTATGTTGCAAATTTGGTGAAAAAATTCCTAAAAATGATTGTTTTACGCGCGTGCATTGTGCAGTTCCTACGCACGCTCGTAAGTTCATGAATTTTTGATATTTGCACTCCGGATTTTCAACATTGCCATTTTAGCACACCTCCTGGGAACTGTTCTGCCATAAGGAGCACCAAAAGGGACCAACAGAACACAGGATTGTGCCCTGCAGGTGCATACACACTCCCAAAAAGTTGTTTTTTCCCCATAAAGTTCTCTTACTGCAAATACATAGAGACCATTCTCAGGATTGACCACCACTCTATCTAACTTGAATGGCAGATGTTTGTGTAGGTGAATTGCCACCTCTCTGTTATAGGAGGTGTATGACGCCACATAGCATTCCCCAACCCATCCCTTTTTTAATTTGACATGTTCCTTATCAGCTGTCATTTTTCACATCTCGCCCAAAATGTGTTTCCACGCATGTAGTGCACAATGGCGCAGTTGGTGTGTGAAATCAATGTTTGGGACAGATTAAGAAAATCACAGTCACACTGTTGATGAGCAGAAGTGTTAAAATGGCTATGTTAAATATTTGGTTAAAAAATTCCCAAAAATGACTGTTTTACGAGCATTTGTTGCGCTGACCCTATGCACGCTCGTAAATTCATGAATTTTCAATATTTTCAATCCAGATTTTCAACATTGCCATTTTACCACACCTCCTTATGAGCAGTACAGCTGTCATTTTTCACATCTCGCCTAAAACATGTTTCCGCCAATGTAGTGTACAATGGCACAGTCGGTGTGCGAAATCAATGTATGGGACACATTAAGAAAATCACAGTGACACTGTTCATGAGCAGAGGTCTTAAAATGAATAATTTGAAGATTTGGTGAAACATTTCCTAAAAATGACCGTTTTACGAGTATGTGTTGCACAGTTCCTATGCACGCTCGTAAGTTTGCAAATTTTTTATATTTGCACTCCAGATTTTCAACATTGCCATTTTACCACACCTCCTTATGAGCAGTACAGCTGTCATTTTTCACATCTCACCCAAAATGTGTTTCCTTGCATGTAGTGCACAATGGCACATTCGGTGTGCACAATCAATGTTTGGGACAGATTAAGAAAATCACAGTGACACTGTTCACGAGCAGAGGTCTTAAAATGGCTATGTTGAAAATGTGGTGAAAAAAATTCCTTCAGATGTTCTGCAATGTTACTAATGGAGACATTGAACAGGACTGGCCCCAGGACCGATCCCTGCAGCACCCCAGTGGTCACCCCCTCTCCCTAGACTGCACACTATTTACCACCACTCTCTGCCTCCTGTCTGTTAGCCAGTTTCTAACCCAGTTTACCACCCTTTCCCTCATGCTCAGCCTACCCAGCTAGTTTATCAACCTCCTATATGGGATGGTGTGAAAGGCTTTGCTGAAATCAAGGTAAGCGTTGTCCACTGCCCCACCCTGATTCACTTCCTTTGTCACCCAGTCAAATAAATCAACCAGATTTGTCTGACATGATGTCCCCACTGTGAATCCATGTTGTCTGTGGTCCTGGGCTCCAATGGCTTCTAGATGCCCCACTATCCTTTCTTTAAGCAATGTCTCCATGATCTTCCCGACTACTGAGGTGAGGCTGAATGGCCTATTGTTCCCTGCCTCATCCCTGCTGCCGGACTTGTGTAGAGGGACCTCATGTGCCCTCCTGCAATTCACTCATGTTGAATGACTCAGTGAACATGGCTGCCAGAGGTACTGCTATCTCCCTTCGCAGTTCTCTTAATAACCTTGGGCATATGCCATCTGGTTCCATCACTTTGTCCACCTTCAATTTAGTGAGCTCCTGCAGGACTTTTTTGACTTTGAATGGACTATTGTCCACCTCTTCACCCCCTTGGCAACTGCTGTACTGCCGTGGCCCTTGCCCCTCCCACTCTTCACTGAATACTGAATGGAAAGAAACAGTGACTGTCTTGGGAGGAAGGCATGGAACTATCACTTCCAAATACCTAAACAGCACATACAAGCAAGCAATATTCGGCATTGACAAATGCTTGTTATAAATAGGTACGACATGGGCAATTGTCCAGTCATGGGGGACTACACCCTCATGTAATGATTTCTGAAAAAGTGCCCCAATTGGTTCGCACAATACTCCTGCCAGTTCCTTCAACAATCTTGTGTGGATTCCATCGGGGCCTGCCAACTTTATAGGATCGAGCTTGATAATTTTGTCCCTTACTTTTCCTGAAGCAATTAACATGTTGCTACCCCTGAAAACCATAGGATTATAGCTAATGGAATTACTGTGCTGATAGATGCTTTTGAAATGCTCATTAAAAACTGCCACCTTCTCTTGATAATCTTTTACTAAGGTATTCTCCTTTACCAATGGGCCAATATCAGTTTTGTTTTCCCCTAAGGCTTTCCACATAGTTGTAGAAGGCCTTTTTATTATCCCCTACCTTCTCAACCAGTTGGAGTTCCATTCTGTTCTTTGATTTCTTGATAGTTTTTTTTAATTTGTCTAAGACATATCTTATACCTTAGTTTAGATGTCTGGGTACCATCTTTTTTCATTTGTCTATATACTTTGTAATATATGGATAATGAAAATAATACCCCCAAAATACATACAAAAAATCCCCTGTAATACATCATCCCTAACTCAATAATACCATCGATGGAGTTCAATAATACTATCATTGAGATCTCATAATACTATAGATGGAAGATCTCAACCATAGTATTATTGCAAACTCTCAACAGCACAAGCGCCACCGGACAGTTCGAGCAGCTCTCACTGACCACGAGCCGGCTTTTACTGTAACTGTCACATACAGTAAAAGCCGACTAAACATTCACATCGCGGTAACACTGTGAGAAAAAATTTCACTTTCAAAGGAAGAAAACCTATCGGAAGAAAGAAAACGCTTTATAAAAGAGCAAGAAAACATAAATACTGTAAAAAAACAGTTTTTGACCTATGGCTACTTCAAAACCACCTAACCAAATTAGGTGAGTGCAGAGAAATACAGTCAATACCCATGGAAGAACTAGACAGTATACTAGCAGATTTCCTATTTAAATTAAAAAAACAAGATGGAACAGAATATGAGCCCAGCACCATACAGGGAATCCTAGGCATCATTGAACGTTACCTGTGTAAAAAAAATTACCCTGAATCAATATTTCAAAGCCCTACATCAGTTTTCAAAGAAACACTTAAAACCCTAACTGCTAAACAAAAATATTTAAAAAAACTAGGAATGGGCAACAGACCGAGGCAAGCACAAAGCCTTAACAGACAGAGACATAACTTTGCTTTACAGCAGTGGAATTTTAAACGACTTCCCCAACTAACTACTACATATGTTATTTTTAACATAGGCCTCCACTTTGCTTTAAGAACCAATGAGCAGTAACAACTAAGATAGGGTAACATAGTCCCAGGAACAAACAGTGAAGGAAAAGAGTACCTAGACTATCATGAACGGCAAACGAAAACTCACACAGGCACAAACCTGTGAGATATTCCACCTGTCCCACCAAGACTGTATATAAATGAAGGATGTCCAGAACGAGATACACTCACTGCCTATCATCTATATGCATCTAAAAGACCCCAGACATGAACACACCTGATGCACCATTTTATCTAACTCCTCATATACGACTAAAGCCAACAAGCTTCTGGTACAGATGCATGACCATTGGTGAAAATAAAATACGTTCCATCATGAAACTCCTCCAGCAGTCGGCTAGACTACCACCAGACAAAAGAATCACAAATCATTCAACTCACAAAACTGCAATCCAAATGCTAATTGATTCAAATGTCCCTCCAACTGATGTAGCACAAGTATCTGGCCACAGAAACATCCAAAGTATAAACAATTACAGTACCTTATCTGAGGCAAAACAAATGAAAATATGGTCCATCCTCTCTGGTGATCAAGACTCTGCTACCACACTGAAAGAAACCAAAATACCCACACCGACCACTTCCTCTGCTGCACAACCAACTTCCTCCATAATGCAACTTCCGCAACAAGAAGCAACACTCGCACAGCAGCCAATCAGCAAAAGTGCTCAATTTTCTACCACAACTGGAAATATCTTCGGATTGCATTGCAACTTCTTTGGCAATATAGCAATAAGTATTCAAAAATCCCCTCAGGCACCAAAAAACAGATGCTACGTGATGTACTCAGACTCCGACTCTGACTAGCTCTCCACACCAACTGTCGCTCGTTCCAGAAAAAAAAAATACGACTGTTTCTGTTTGCAGTTTCTTTAACACTGCTTGGTTTTGCTTGTTCAATTTTTAAAAACTTGTCCATGTTGCCGCAATCATTGGCTTCTTCCATAACAAAATTTGCCTCACCACCAACTCAACCAAACATTCCTGATTCTATGGCAAAGGTAAGAAACTACAATTTTCTTGCATCCATATATTACAAAAAATAACAAATACATTCTGGTGTTACAAGGCAGTAATTCATCTCAAGGATCTGGGGGCACTTAAAACCTCTCAAGCTTCGCTCTAAAGGTTTACTGTGCTCCCAGATCCTCTAGATGAATTACTGCCTCGTAATATACCAGAATATATCTATTATTCTATTTATTTTTGAAGTTGATTGACTTTTTAATTTTATTATTCAACCATAAAGGTACCCTACCCTTCATGTTATACGTTCTTTTTATAGGAATGTTATTTTCTACTAATTCCTGAAGGAATGTTTTTAATTCATCCCACGTCTGCTGTACTCCCAAATCCTGAAAAATATTTACCCAGTTCCATTGTGTAGCTATTGTTCTTAATTTATTGTAGTCTGCCAAATCATATCTTTTTACCTCAGTTACTCCCTGTGGAGTAGCCACCTGTGTTCTCAGGGCAAACTGAACCATATTATGGTCACTCTTTGTTAATGGTTCCCTAAATTTGCAGTTTTCTATTGAGCTTCCCAAGTTACTAATTACCAGGCTCAATATGCCGTTATCTCTGGTTTTCTCCTGCACATGATTTCCGGCAGTTATGCTGTCTACTGCTTTCAAAAACTCCGCTTCAGTTGGTGTTGAGGGGATGCATGTATCCCAACATATTCCAGGGAAATTAAAGTCTCCAATCATTAATAATTTTTCCCAGGTCCCTGATCTCTTATTTCCTTTATAAAGTCCAGTGTATTAGCTTTAGAAAGAGCTATAATCACCTTTTCCTCATTTGTGGCAAAAAATTAATCCAAAGTTGTTCTATATCTAGTTCTGAGTATGTTGACACTTCATAAGCTTTACTGTCCTGTCTATCATACAGGGCTATTCCACCCGCGTTTCTGTCTTCTCTATCTCTTCCAAACAGTTGGTATCCCTTCAGTTTGGTTCCCCAGGTGTCATTACACCACCATGTCTCAGTAACTACGCATAGGGTAATATCCACTGTGTTAGTATAAACTCCAGCTCTTCCATTTTGTTTTTTAGACTCATAGCATTGATAACCAGATATTTCCACAGATACGCTTGATTTAGAGTTATAATGTTTCTGTTCATCAAATTCCCTCCCTCCCTCCTGACCCAACTGAGTTAGTTTAAATGACATGATAGACAGCTGACTAGCCATTCTGCCAGTACTCTGGTACCCCATCTATTTAAATTAAGGCCATCTGTTGCATAAAGCATTTGGGCATTTGAAAAATGCTGACAGTGCTTCAAAAAACAAAAGTTCTCTGGCTTACACCATTCTTTAAGCTAACCATTTAATCTTCGTATCTCTGAGGTTCTTTGTCTGCCTGCCCTTGGTTCAGGGAGGATTTCTAGGATTATTAAAGAGCATTTCCTTTTATGGTACTCTGACCCCGCTATCCCAAAATCTGTTTGTATTTCAGCGAGTCCCCTTTTCCCCACATCATTTGTTCCAATGTATAAAAGTACTATTGGCTCTTTGGTATTTTCCAAAAATCCAGGCAGCAATTTTTTTACATCTCCTATCCCAACTCCTGGCAGGCATGATAAAGTTACTCGATCCTTTTTATTTTTACAGACAATTCTATCTGTTGCCCTTACCATTGAGTCACCTATTACTACCACATCTCTTTGTGGATTTTGTGACATCCATTGAGGAGGATTGTTGCTAGTCATCTCATTTTTTCCAGTGTCAGTAGTTGTAATGCCCCCACCGCCTCTATTTATTGTAGCTGTAGATGCATTTCTTGTACTATCACCTATTAAATTGGTGTTATCTTGACTCCCACTATCCAGTGCTACTTGATCCTCCCTTATAGTGCTTTTATTTCTGTGTATACTTGTAACATCTGATTGGGGTATTCCTTGTTTATCCCTAGTTACAGTATTACTTTGCCCTTTATTACAGCTGCTAATCTACCTATTGCCAAGTGTGTACCACCAGTGAATGCCTGTAACAATGGTTGCTTTTTTTAATCTAAGAGTTATGCACTACACTGTTTGCTGTGATGTATTGCTCTCTAGACGAGGTGCCTTTGTAAATGAGTCTATGACTCAAAGGTCTGTAAACCAATGATCTAATAATAAAATAAATAATAAATAATCTTTGATGCAGTAGGAACTGCATCATCTTGTTCACGGAGTACTTGTAATGTTTCCTCAGTTGTGGTTTCCACTCCTAAGCCGGTATGTCTATTAGTTAATATTAACTCCCCAGTAATATCCCTCCTCCTTTTTCCAGGTCCCTTTGTAATAAGACATCACTTGTCATCGGGGTAATATATGTATCACTTTCATCTGGTCTTTCCATCCTTTTGTCCACTGTACCTTTATTTATTTTATATTGGGGCATTCCCTTTCTTTTTCCTGCAGAAGTTTTCTTGTTTTATGCACACATGATTCTATGTCCTTGATTTCTGCCTGAATGTCTAGCTTCTCCTGCAACTGGCCCACTTTAATTTCCAACTCCCTTATATAAATACAACACGTGCATCCCTGCAGCTCCACCTTGTCCAATGGTCCCCACATGTTACAATATTTACAGACAGTCCACCCTGCATCTGTACCATCACCTACTCTCTTCTCTACACTTTCATTTTGTTCCTTACTTGCCTCTGAAGATATATCGTCATCACCCTTCCACACTTCCATGGCTGACACAGCTACAACCTTAGTTGTGTTGCCTATGCTGGGCTCGCTTTCAATGGGCTAACTATCACTAACCATTCTGCTTATATATAGGGAATAGGAAAGTCATGAGGGATCCCAGTACTTCCTGTGTTGCAGCTGATGGCCCCCCCTGTTACAGCACTGGGAGATGTTTTTGCAGCACTTGGACCCAAGACTCAAACCCAGGATAGACAGAGTGTTAGCTTCTCTCACCTGCTTAATAGAGATTCCTATATGGTACACTCCCCCATTCTAGTCATTGACCATATTCCCCTGACCCTCACCCTGCGTGGAGACAGAAGTAGCTCACAGCCTAAACAGTGGTGCTATGTCCCACATTGTTTAAGGACAGTGCCTATAGAGAATTCATTTTAAAGGCTATTAAAGAGTTTTTGACCCACAACATCAAGGGAGCCATAACCGATGCAGCAAGATGAGATGGTACCTGGTCAAAACAGCACAGCAAGAAGAATGCTGGAAGAACCTCGCTGTGAAAAGTGTGAAAGGATTTACAGCAACAGGGGTATAATAGTGGTAAACGATTACCCCTACCCTAGTCACTCTCCATATCACCTGAAAAGGGCTGAAGTTGCCATGTGCTGGGGAGGCTGGCTGAGCTGCTCCTGTGGTGGAGTGACTAGGGCACCAGAACATGGTGTGGTAGAAGGCCAGGGACTGCAGTTCGATTCCTGCTAAGTCCCCCTTCCTGCTGCAATTTTTTTTATTGCAGAACATAATAATTTCCTGCTCCTGAATTTTTTCCCATCCCAAAGTCCACGACCCCCCGCCCGGAGTTTGGAGATTGGAGTGGGGTAGATTCAGGAGGGAGGTGAGGAGGCATTTCTTTATGGAGAGGAGGGTGGCAAAGTGGAACTCACTACTGACTGAGGTGGTGGCATGAAACACAGTAGAATGCTTCAAGAAGGGCTGGGACAGGGCTGGGGGGGGGGAAGCTGCTGAATAAGGAGCTAGCTGCAATCTCAAGCAGCCTAAATAGACCAGGAGGGTCTTTTGCTGCTGGCAACTTTCGTATGACCTATATGTGTTTTAATGGCTCTTTAATTGTGCTGAATTCCAGCATGACTCATAGGCACCAGAAGAGTGCAGATCTCAAAATAACATCCAGTAAAAATAATTTTTTTAAAAGCACAAGGAGCAGCACTAATGAAGGGATTTGCCTGTCACCTGTATGTTTTAGAAACAATCTGCCATATCATTATATGTAACAAACCCGTAATCTTGCTGAATGCACTGGTAACCTCACATCTTGTGTTGTCAGTGTGAGGTTAACAGCTTGTTCTGCATGGAGTGGTGCTCAATAGTCTCTACCCGTGCTTTCAGCCTTACCACCTTGGAGTCTTCTACTCATAAGTAAGCAAGGTCTGATTTGATAAGTGGATACCTCTAAGAAACACCAGGTGGGAACAAGGCTGAAATATTTCTCCTTTACAGGCCACAAAATACCCAAATCAAGTTGCTACACATTATTTTTTTACAGCTACTCTTATTTATCCACCCTGGCACTGGAAGGCTGGTCTCTCTCATGATCCCCCAGCCCCGTCCTCTGCTCGCAGCTTACCTCTCGGCGTATCCCACGGCTGTACCCCCGTGGCAGGGCAGCAGGGACCCCCTCAACCCGCCATCACACATGAATCTGGTGCTGAGGGTTACTGCCCATCACGGAGGCAGCACCTGTGGGGATTTGATCATTCTGCCAGCCAATGCCAGCCTTTACTCCTCCAAGTTTACTACCCCTAGAGACTAGGTGTGCAGTGACACCACAAGGAGCGAGCATGCTCATCTGAGCATCTACCTCGTCTCCCCCCTTTCAAAGCCCCAGTGCACCAGTCCCCAGCTTCCACTAGGGGCCAGTCAAGCACTGAGTGCTTATGTCCCCCCCCTCCCCGAAGAAGGAGAGCAGTCATGTGGATGCTCAATCCCTCTCCTCCTCTGCCCTGCCGACCCCCGGCGGTCATTGCTGGTTTCCGAACAAGGGTCACCGGCATGTCATGAGGTAAGGCATCCAACGCCTCAGCCCTCAGCACCACTGGGCCATAAGTTGCTACACATTATAATGGAGTGGGTTCCTTGTTTTATGCCACACAACTGACAAGGCAGTTAGGTAATTAAATTGGACTTACCTGCCTCATCAGTAAGGGAATCCAGAGTTGGAGTGTCCTGGGTTTATAGAATTCTGGCATGACCTGAAAGGGAAGAACAGAGAAGGTTGAGGAAACACAACGGGTCAGATGTCCTAAAAGAGAGATGGGGGGGGGGGTTAAACAAAGGTACTTATCTGACTGGTATACAGTCTGGCTAGACCTGTAGAAATAAAGTGAAAAAAAGAGATTATTATGGGAAACATATAGCAGCAACAGTGTGATGAGGAGCAGTGGGTCTGGGTGTCCATGACCAAAATGTATACTAAATAACAAAAAAAAGGGGTACAGTACAGCACAGGAGTAAAGGATGGGGAGTTTTAGAGGACAATACACTTAAAGTCATAGTAAAGAAAACATAGATAGGAAATAAAAACACAGACAGCTAAGAAAATAATAAAGAGATATTGAGGGTTCAGCAAAACCCCCTTAGTGCCACAACTTGGCCTGCTGGTGACCAGTATATTTAAGTAGTAGCCCTAATGGGCTAGTGGGGGTGCTCTTGGGCTAGTGGTCCCTGCATCATTTAAAAAGACACTGGTGGTTCATGGGTCTTGAGTTGTCCCAGGAGAGCAGTGTTTTAAAGGTATAGTCCTGGTGGTGTAGTGGGCCAACTCCCTCGTGGCTAGTGGCAAATAGTGTTTTTTGTTGGGTTATTCTGTTTAACCTTTCCCTGGCATCTGGGAGGGGGAGAAGCGTCCCTGGGCCCTGACTGTATGTAGCAGACAGGTAGGCTGGGTAGAAAACTGCCAGTCAGAAACGCTGCAGCTGTTTCTATTTTCAATTCCCAGTCCTAACCTGTATGGAGTTCAGGCTTTAACCTACTCCATGTGGGTGGGAAAGAAGATGGAGATATGCCTTCCTCTACCAATCAGCCACAAAGCAGCTATGTGAAGAGCCGCCCACCGAAGGGCTGGTTAAGAGGGTCTGGAGAAGGGGATAGTTAAGAGGGTCCAGAGGGTTGGGCAGTCAGCAGTAGGTGGCAGTAACTGCCAGCTAAGCCACATGGTAGCAGAGTGTAAATGCCCTTAGGGGCCTGTTATGAAGGGACTTGGAGAGCAGATTCACAGAATAGGGACCACAAAGGAAAAGCCGCACTACAGCCAAAGGCCAAAGCCTGAAATAGACTTAAAAGTAATGGTGGGAAGCAGACAGGAAGGAATATTTGGGTTCCCTTAGAAGTCATAAAAACAGTAAGAACTGCATATAATAGAGCTGCACAGCAGCTAATGTCAGAGCACCAAGGGCTACTAAAGGACTGGGGGAGAAAAAGAACAGTAGCAACATAGCCAGCACAGGAGCTCCCACAACAGGGGCAGGAGCCATCACAGATTGCCGATAGGCCTCTGGACATCCCCCCCCTCGCCAGTTGCAACATAGCCAGCACAGGAGCTCCCACAACAGGAGAGGGGGCAGGAGCGATCACGGAGCACCAATAGGTAATTGCAAACTCCAGCCTGCATCTTTGTGAGGGGTGTTGTCCCATCGACAGTGCTCATCGACTGCCCTGCCCACCCAAGCTGGGCCCTTAATTTAAGGGCCTCCCCTATCATGTGACTTCCTGTCTCTATTTTTTCTAAGTCCCCAGTCTGCCATTAGCAGATTATTAGAATCAGCCACTAGAGGGACCTCCTTACCCCTCAAGCCCCATACCCCTTCTATCATCCCCCCACTTCATGCTCTACCTGAGACTCTCTATCTCTGTCTTGCATCTCTATCTCCCCCAAGACTCCCAATCCTATTTTCTTCTCTCAACCCCTGCTCTCCTAAACTATGCACCCCACCCCCGCACTGAGCTTATCACTGCCACCCCCCACTCACACAGCCTGCTGTGCTATTCATACTACCACCTCTAGGAGTCACTGTTGTGCCCTCTGTTCTCAGCCTTTTAGCCCTCCCACGGGCAACTCTTTGCCCCTGGCCGAGGGTATCTCTAGCTCTCACCCAGAGCTGCCTGCCATGAGATTAGAACCTGGTACTTCTTGCACCGCTCATCAACACATTACCACTGCACCACAGAGCTCTCCACAATTATGGCTGCATCACCGCACATCCTATATTGACTCAGGTTCTCTGCTTCCTCCCTTCTGCTGACAGGCCACCCTTACTCACATAGCCCTGCTGGTCTCCTGCTGATTGCTATTGTCATTCTCCTCCAGGGGCTGCCCAACCCTTTGCCCATGGCCCATCTTTGTGGAACCCCCCCCACACAACATTGGCTCCCACCCACTCCTCCTTTTGCTGTAGCTCACCTGTCCTCCCCCTACTCATTTCCCAGTTGTCATGTTCAACCACCACCCTCCATGCCAAATTACGTTCCTCCTCTTCTTCCCTACCCTTATCACCCTGACCATCTCTCACACAGGCGGCACCTCCATTAAGAAGCATCATGCCAATACCAACAAGCAACGAGTTCTGGCCCTCCTCAGAATCTTTGCTCTACTGCTTCTAATTCAGGCAATGTGTTTCCCAATCTAGGTCCCATCTCACACAACCCTAGCTCCTCACACCAGGGGCTAAGAATGGCTGCAATGAATATATGAAGCTTGCCCAAAAAGATGGTGACCCTACAATGCTGGATACTGCAACATCAGCTGGATGTTCTAGCCCTCATAGAAACCTGGCTGTCAGAAAAGACCCTTGACTCCTTTGTCACACTCCCAGGCCTCACCCTTTATTGAACTGACAAAATAGGCAAACAAGGAGGGGGGTGTGCATTTTACATTTGAGACTCCCTGTTATGCCAAGCCCTACTGGCACCCTCTCTGGAGCACAGAGCACAGGCCCTGCCAATAAAACTCATACCAGACCCCTCCAGAGCCCCTGTAACTATTACTGTAGCTTACATCCCCCCAAGAAATCAAGTCCCAGCTATTCAATCCCTGGCCAGCTATAGCACCAGCTTCCCCCCAAAACCGAACACATCATATTAGGGGACTTTAATGTGAACTGGCTATCCAGCTCAGCCTCCCCATAAAAGACACCCTATCTGCTCTAGACCTGGCCCAGTTAGTTAATCAGCCAACCAAAGTAAATCCAAGTAATGGATCCAGCACCCTGCTCGACCTGCTATTCACCAGTCATCCAAACAGAATCTCGAACCTAGCTGTACTCCCAGACTCATTAAGCGATCACTCCCCGATTCTCTTCACCTGGTCATGTCAGTGGCAAATACCCCAATCAAACAGTTTTACCTGACACCGATTTCAAGGAGGCATCACTAAGCTAAGGTGGCTTCTAACCCAGTGTGATTGGTCCCCAATCAGCTATGCCCCTACTATAGATGAAGCCCTTGACTACTTCACCTGCACATTCAACAAAGCATGTGATAGCTGTGCCCCTCTTTCTAAGGTTCAAGCCAAAAAATGTAATGCCCCCTTGGTATCACCAGCATTGCTTCAGCAACTAAAGAATCAAGGAGATCTCTAGCACAAAGCTGTTGCCTCTGGCATGCAGGCGGACAGGCAAGCCTACAGGGTGACATGCAACAGGTGTACCTGGGCCATTAGGATGGCCAAATCTGACTACTAAGAGACTACCCTCACTTCCTCATGGGGGAATGCAAGGTTGTTCTGGGACAATTTAAAGGAGCTGAATGGAAAAACCCAGTTGCTACCCCCTTTCAGTTAACTGTCAACAATGACACTACCTCGGACCCACTTGCCATTGCCAACTGCCTTAATGCTACTTTCTCTGACCTAAGAGCAACTCTTCCAAACAACTTCTTTGATCCCGCCCCTAAGACCCCTGAGCCAAACAATGCATACCCCCCCTTCCACCTCAGGGTCATTACAATGAATGAAGTGAGGCCATACCTTGCAAATGCCCTCGGGGGCTCAAGCTACTGCAAAGACTCATTTTGACATGATAATCCTAAATTTGGTACTAAACTCTGTGCTCTCCCCTCTGACTGATCTCCTTAACCTCTCTTTATGTCTAGGGCAGTTTCCAACCACCTGGAAGATGGCCACTAGCACCCCAGTACTGAAGAGTGGGGACACCACCTCCCACAGTAATTACCAGCCCATGTCCATTCTCCCTCCCCTCTCAAAAACCTTGGAAAAAATTGTTGCCACCCAACTCACTGACTACCTACTAGCACATAACATACCATGTAGGGAACAACATGTCTTTAGAGCTGGACACAGTACAACAACCACCCTCATGGAGTTCTCTAGCTTCTTGCACAATGCCCTAGATAAGAAACACCTAGCAGGAGCTGTATTCATAGACTTGTCAAAAGCTTTTAACACAGTCTCTCACCCCCTGTTCCTAAGTACTCTCCACCTCACCAGTCTATCCCCTGGACCCATCACTTGGTTTACAAGTTACTTCTTAGATAGGTCCCAATGTGTCAAGATAAACAGCACTCTCTCATCTACCCTGCCAGTCTGCTCTGGGGTCCCCCAGGGCTCCATCTTCGGTCCCTTATTATTCAGCATCTACCTGAACACCCTGCCTCAATCATGCCCAAGTAATCTGCTGCTCTATGCAGGTGACGCAGTACTGTTTGCCTCCCACCCTGATCCCACAGTCCTACAGTCCTCCCTACAACTTGCCTTCAACCAGATCAAAAACTGGTTAACTGACCGCAGACTAGTGGTTAATGTAAAAAAGACTAAGTTAATGCTCTTTTCCCACCGACAGAGCAAGGACAGCGATGCCCGGCTAACAATCTTTTCCAAAGCTCTCCTTCTGCTGGAACAGGTCCATACCTATAAATACCTGGGCCTAACATTCGATCCCTGCCTCTCATTCCACCCCCATATCAGTAACCTTTCCTCAGCCATAAATATCTGCATAGGACTATTGTACTGGCATAGAGACTGCCTACTGCCAGAGGCTTGTAACCTCGCTGTCACCTCCTACGTCTTCTCTCTCTAGCAGATTATGGGCTCACCACCATCTACTCAGCTGCTGACCACATAGCTCTCAGCAAAATCCACTTGGCTATCAAAAAGGCATGTAGACTCCTCACTGGGGTAGACAGGCATACCCACAGCTGCACCCTGTATGCCCTAACAAATATCCTCACTCTCGTTGAAAAAGTACGTTATAAAAATTCAACTAGGGCTTACCCCACTCAGAATTTCTGCCTCCCTCCATACTTCTCATGCCTCAGCAAACACCCGCTCAGCAAATAAACTGGTGTGGTCTGTTCCCAGGGTCAGAACCTCCCTAGCCCAAAGGTCTTTTACCTACAGAGTGCCGTTATGGTACAATGAACTCCCCCCTGCTGTTACCTCTGTCTCCAGACTAGGCCCCTTCAAAAGAGCCCTAAAAGACCATATACTCTCCACCCGTTGCTGCCAGTGCAATGGCTAGTTATGGCTTGCGGTTTAACACCACCAGTACACAGCTATCAGGCCCTGACCAGGCCTGCTCGGTCCTTGTCCCAGTGGTGGAGCATTGGTGGAGATGCCAGCTGGTGCATATAAACAGTTAGTACAACCAGTACTACATTGAGAGGGTGTGTGTTAAAGTTTTATTCCCTGCTGTTAATGTATACTTCTCTTTGCGCATTATTGACTGTGTTAATGACAATATGTCACAATATGTATACTTCTCTTTTGCACATTCTTGACTGTGTTAATGACAATGTTGGGTTCTCAACTGCTTGCACTTTGACAATTACAAGCTTCTTAGCTGGACCTGTATATAGCTACCTAATTGTTTAGGCCTCATCCTCCTTAATGATTGCACTGTTCATACCCTGTGTTTTGTCTCATTGTATACTGTTTTCTGCTTATTGTTCTGTATTGTTCTCAGACATGGGGCCTTTGTAAATGAGTCTATGACTCAAAGGTTGTAAATCCGATATATTCAATAAATAAATAAATAATAAGGGCCAGGAGAGCCTATAATTAAAAACACAGAGCAGTGAAATAGAAAGAGCCATGGTAAGCTATAAATATAAATACATTTATTCAATGGGGTGGACATAAATGGAGTGTGATAAATACCAATACCTTTATCTGAGTAACAATGTATATAAATGTAGAATCTTACAGCATGGCCACTCTCTCCACCCCATCCCACCAGCATGCCCACTTTCCCCACCCCAATCCCACAAGCATGGCCAGTTCCCTCCATCCCACCAGCACGGCCACTCTCCCCAGCTCATCCCACCAGCACACCCACTATCCCCACCCCAGCAGCATGACCAATGTCCACATCCCACTAGTATGGGCACTCTCCCTACTCTGACCCACCAGCACTGCCACTCTCCCCACCGCACTAGCATGGTCACTCCCTACTGTGACCCACCAAACATGGACAGTCTCACAACCCAACCAGACACAGACAGTTCTCCTGACCCACCAGCAAGACAGTCTCCTTGCCCCACCAAACCCCACCAAACCCACAGCAACTGTGTGCCCATACCACCAGTACAGACAGTCCCCCCTACTGCACAAAACACAGACAGCCACCCATGGACCTGTAGGGTTGGACAAATCAGATGATCCCTGAACAACACCTGCAAACTTGTGTTCGAGATAAACAGAAATAACTGCATCCCTAGATCAAGTCTGCATTGTGGGCAGACTCATATCCTTTACTTCTCTGAACAAGCCTAAGGGTTTCTGTTGCTTGCCCCAGCACAGGTTTGGGGGAGTGGCATGGCTATGTTCCTGAGCAAGTCTGAGGGTCTCTGCTTGCTTTCACAGAGCAAGTTTACAGTGCTCATACATTTTGCAGTGTAGGCAATATAGTATGTGACACCACACACCCACAACTTGGTCTGAGGTCCTCAGACTTGCTCAAGGACCCCCCAATTTGGTTAGTTCAGCATGGAACCCCCAATGCTCAACTTCCCATTCTATATGCAAAAATCAAGAAACCTTCTGACTTGTTCAAGGACACATAGTGTCCAAAGCTCCCCATCCTGCAAAATCTGAGGGCCTGTGTTGCTTTCTGTTTCCCCACACAGAAAATGTTGGGGACGGTGAGAAGTTTGTTTTACATACTGACCAGGGGCACATTGGGAAAAAAGTTTGTATCTATGCGTCTTTGAACCAAGTTTGAGGGGCTGTCTATCTGTGTGTCCCAGTGCAAGAAGGTTGGTAACATTAACTTCCCCCAACTAGCTCTGGGGAACACAGAACCACAGACCCTTGGACATTCTCAGTGACACACCAACTCCTTTCTTCTGCAACTTGCCTCTGGCTACCCCTTCTACTCAAACTCTAGGCACACAGAACGCAACAAGAGAGCCTCAGATGTGTTTAGGGTGTAAGCCCTCCCCAGCTGCTCAAAAGTAGGAAAGTCTGCATTACACCTCTAACTTTTTCAAATGAAGGCATTTTCCAGACAACGTTCACTATTAATTCATACAGACACAGCCAGGTTACATTTTTTTGTCAGGGATAGCACTGAAGCTAATCTGCTGATGACAGCTGTGTTTTCTATACTGGTGAGTGGTTTCCTTACTACCTTTTAAAACAACTGTTTTACGTAATTCAGCCACTAGACCTGTTAAATGGCACATCAGGGGCAACAATGGCTGGGAAGAAACTTCCAAAACAGTATCAGGATGCCTGCAGGTTACTTGCCAACCCAAGCATACCATAAGTGAGTGTTAAATGGACATGGGGCTCTCAAACCATAAGACTGATGCCACTGAAGGGATCTACTAGGGGAATTGTAAAACCAGCTTCCATTACCCTGACTAGTGGCAAATACCCTTACACTCAACCACTCACCACACTGAAGAGGTGTGGTACACATTCGACTTTGGCTTAATAATAGAGACAGCACAAGATCCAAAAGTAAAAAAATCCAGGCACTCAAAAAAATTGATCCGATACAGATTACATGCTGCTTAAACAAATTAAATCCAAAGACTGACTGTGAATACCACCTCAGATTTCATTCCTATACCTTAACTGGAGGCAAAATAGAATCAGACTCTAAACTGGAAATTCTGAAAATCTGAGGTACTGACAAAATGGATTCCCAAAAATTCAAGCACACCTACTGGGTAGTAGTGTGGGCAGATGTCTGAGCTCCTGATGCCTGTGACCTATGCCCACTGTGACCTCTTCCCGCAATCTCCACTCCTCCTCGGGGGGCCTCCTGGATGTCCCCAGGGTTTGGCTCAAGACCTCTGGTGACTGAGCATTTAGTGTCTCTGGGATGACCCTGTGGAATGCTCTTCCATCTGCAGTCCAGGAGGCCCCCTCGACTGGTGTCTGTAATTAGAGGCTTAAGGCTCACCTCTTCTGCCAGGCTTTCACTGAATAAGCTGTTTTATCTTTTATTATATGATAGCTAACTTTATACGTAATTCAATTTGTAGAGCATTGATTTTAACTTCCCAGTTGCTGTTATAATTGTGTTTTGTATTTTATACATTTTTTCTTATTATGTATGGTGCCCAGTACCTCTGGGATTGGGTGCCTTAGAAATAAAATTGCCTTGCCAGGAAAGGCCTTAAAATACACATTTTCACATTATTTTTATTCATCCCAGAAGCGATGGTTACAGGGACATGATGAACCTAGAATTCCTTAGGACCTTAAAAATAAATTACACACACATAACTCCAGTACACGCAAATTAGACTCTACTTATCTAACAGGTACGGCATGTCTGTAAGACCTGTAAAGTGTTACCCTTTGTATGAGAATAGCATGAGGATCAACAAAGGCAATATAAGTAGGGCTTGAGGAATAAATCCCCACAATACAGTTCACCCCAGTTTAGAAAAGGCAGTAATTAAAGGTGGTGCTTACCTGCTTCTGGGTGAACATAGGGGAGGGATCCAGAAAACATACTGTAGACAGGGCACCTGTAAAATAAGAATAGAGAGTGATCAAAAAGGATCCATAGTTCTTGAGAAAGATAAGACTGCAGATAGGACAGGTGAAAAAAACTAAATACTACTTATCTGATGGGTTGTAGGGAGCTCTGTAGACCTGTTATAAAAAGAGAGAGAAATTTGTTAGTACAAGTAAAATGTTCCAGAAAGAAAGGAAACTGAATATGAACTGATATCCTAGCACCTCGATTGTTGGGGGGAGGTAAAGACTATCATCATTGCGGGGTACAAAATCTATATTTGAGCCACAGATGGCAACATACCCCACCACTTGCAAATGCTCCCAAACTACTTCAGCCGTACAGCTAAGCCTAAAAAGTTGCAAAGTGACTAGGCCAATAAGGTGTTGGGCTTGGGGGGGGGGGAGGGTGTTACAAAGAACAGATTAAAAAAAATCTACATTTCCTCCTACTGAATATTATGCCATTTTAAATGTTTTTAGTTTAGACTATAATTCATTTTACCCAGGACAGATCTCATTTCTAGTGTGATCTTGCTTCTAAACACTAATTCCTTCAGCTGAGTGGACTACAGGTTAAGTGACTGACTACTGTATAAGAAAAATAATTTAAAAAAACACTTAAAAGCATAAAATCCATGTCAGACATTGGTGGCATAGACTGCTCTCTTTCACAAAATGTTATTTACACAGAGCCACAATTCCTTCAGCTAGCAATCAAGCTTGCAACATGATACCCACAACAGCTAGAAACACTGCCATTGAATGCAAACCAGCCCCTCACCCCTACACAAACACACTGTAGTAACTGCAGTTGTACATTTCTTAGTCTGAAAGGCCATTTTCTGTCAGACAAAACTTTAAAAATGAAGTAAAAACAAAGAATGCACACATTTTGTAGTCTCAAAGGCCATTTTCAGTCGGACAAAGCATTAAAAATGCAGTAAAAACAAAGAATGCAATCTTATTTACAGTGAAGAAGCATAAATAAAGTCTGACCCAGAACAGCAGGAAGTTAGCTCCAAAAGCACAATGGCCTGGATATTCAGACTGCTCTAGGCAATGGCACAAGCCTGGGTGCAGCGCAACAGTGATACGCTGGGGCCACAGCCAGGTAATATTCAATGGGGATGCACCATGGTGCAGCACTGTTGAATATGGCAGGGTCAGTGCATATACTGTGCATGGCGCAATGCACTGCACCGGTGCAAGCCACAGATAGGGAGCATGGGGATGTGCCAGCACAAGTGCAGTTGCACTAGGTGCATCACCCACGATATTCAGCAGGGGCATGCAAATGAGACCATAATATATGCAAGGAGAAAATAGGGCCATTTGCATGTCATTATGGTCCCATTTGCATGCCTTGCACAGGGCAGCCCGGCGACTTGCACCTTATACCCTGCACAGCATGACGTGTGCTGTAGGGATCCTGGGGCATCCCCCACCCCATAGCTGCAATCATGCAGCATATGTGTAAAAAGAAATCCCTGGTAGTCTAGTGGCTCCCCCAGTCCCCGATGCCCTGAGACATATAATACATGACCATCCCTGGTGGTCTAGGGTTCCCCCTCCGCCCGAGTCCCCGATTCCCCAATACATGTAAATATGCCCATCCCTGGTGGTCTAGTGGACCCTTCCCACCCGTTGCCACGATCGTGGTAAATGTAAATTAAAACATTCCCTGGTAGTCCAGTGGACCTCCCTCCTTGCCAAGTCCACGATTGTGGTGGAAGTATTATAAATCATTCCCTGGTAGTCCAGTGGTACCCCCCCTCCCAATGCCCCAATGGATGTGTAAATATACAGTCCCTGGTGGTCTAGTGGACCCCCTCCCTCCTGGGTCCCCAATCATGGTAAATCACCCACACGTAAATCCCTGGTAATCAGTACATCCACCCCTCCCACCCACACAGGACCCCTTGCCCCCCCACTTCCCCCCGTCATGGGTGGGTGGCTGCATCCCACCCACATACCGCCCCGCTTGCCAAATGACAGGTACAGAATGGGCTTACAGGGTATACTGTACTAGACGGTTCCAAATATGTGCATGAATCATTCACATATTTGGGACTGTCTAGTACAGTATGCCCTGCAAGCCATTGGTCCACACAGGGAACCAATGGGCTTACAGCCCATACTGTACCTGTTATTCAGCGGGCAGCCGGGCGTTATGCAAGTGGGATGCAGCCACCCGCCAATGATGGCGGGAAGCGGGGTGGACAATGGGTACTGTGTGGGTGGGAGAGGTGGAGGGTGACACCGGATCACCGTGGATTTATGTGTGGGTGATGTACCATGTTTGGGGACCTGGGAGGGAGGGGGTCCACTAGACCACCAGGAACTGTATATTTACACATCCATCAGGGCATCAGGAGGGAGGGGGTACCACTGGACTATCAGGGAATGGTTTATTATACTTCCACCACAATTGGGGAATCGGGAGGGATGGGGGTACACTAGACTACAGGAAATGGTTTAATTTACATTTACCACAATTGCAGCAGTGGGACAGGGAGGTTCCACTAGACCACCAGGGATGGTCATATGTATGTATATGGGGGAACTGGGTACTCAGGCAGGGGGGCCACTAGACCACCAGGGATGGTCATGTATTGTATGTATCAGGGAATCAGGGACTGGGGGGCCACTAGACTATCAGGGATTTATTTTTAAACATTTACCACATGATCGCTGCCATGGGCGGGGGGGGTCTGGGTTGAGTGTGTGCTTGTGGACAGTGTTCTGGGTAGGCAGGTGGCCACCCATGGTTGGGCTGCTGTGTTGCACCCTACAAGACTGCAGCCCATGTTTGGGTGGCTGGGAGTTGTTCCTACTCTGCAAGGGCTCAACTTTGATCCCTCTATGTGGTGCAATGCAGGGTTGCGACAGCATATGGGCCGCACATCCCGGGGTGAATATCGGGATGTGCCGCAAATGCATGGGAATCCCCCCCTGCATCTGCGCTACATACCATTACATTGTGCCCCAGTTCATCGGGAGTTGCACAGCACCAGGAAGCCTTTTCAATATCCCATCAGGGCTCAATGTGGGGTTGTGCCAGAGCAACTCTGTTGCACCAGGTGCAACCCCTTTGACTATCCAGGCCCATGTATTCAAGCTAATAGACTTTCTCTGCAACTCATCCTAGAATAATAAGCTCTTTTCTGAGTTAAAGTTTTAAAAACGGTAGAAAAATACCTGAAAATGTTTATGTTTTTCTAGGCAGGCTCTCTAAGAAGCATCCAGCTGAGATCACAAATCAGTTCTAAATGGTCTAACCTGCTTTATGAACAGCAACAAACTAGAACGTGAATCACTCTGGCAGCATCATACCCTGCCAAGAAGCCAAGGGGTTATGGGAAATGAAGGTTTTTTTTTTTAGATTTTAAAGCAACAGATGAGTGCAATCTGTCAGTTTCTCAAGATGTTCCAAATTATTTATGCAAATAATTTGGGTCATACAGATGAATACACAAGGGTTCATCTTAGAAGACTGACTTTATTTAATCATTTACCCACTTTTTGGCAAATGAAGATAAGGATCTCGTTTTCTGTGATGTCCTGCTTTTTCTGCTCAATTCTTCAGAAGATGAATAGAGCCTAGGGAGATCAAATGATAGCAAATGGCCTAGATGTCAATCCTGAGCTGTAAATCAGTGAATGAGGAAACATGCCGTCACTGAGGTGACATTTGTGTTAAGAGCATAAGACAGGAATAACATAGAGGATAATGTATGGTCATCGATGGTTAACCGGTTTGTTAACCATCGAGAGGTTGCCAGAGCGACCATGTAAACCTCGAGAGCGAAGCTCGAGAGGTTTAAGTAGCCATGGAAACCTCAAGATTGGTTAAAAAAATGGTTAATCATCGATGTACCATACATTATATTTTATAGTGTATGGTACCATTTAGGTTTTTAAGAAAAGAAAGCAGTTCCTTACTGCAATTTTGTTTCAGTCACTGCCGCTCTGCCCTCACTGCCGCGGCCATTTCAAGGCCATCTGACCCAGTTGCGCACATGCCTATACTGTTCCCGGTTGTTAACTCATCGATGTGACATACCTTCGATGGGTTAACAAGATCGTGACGTCACATCGATGGTAAAACGTTATAAAAAGGTAGATTTCTACCTATAACAACGTTCTGCCATTCATTATAACATTATTTCTATGGTGATTGTCATGGCAACAAACCATGAGTTCTATTGAGTTCTTTTTCACTCAACATGCTCTACTCCCTCCCACAACACCACCCTCCCCTTCATAGGCAGCTACCATCCGTGCAGCTGGGCTAGCCTCCTTACCACCCTCCCTGTAGCTGAACCATCACTCTACAGCTCAACCACCCTTTACTCCCCAAAACTCCCTGCAACTGGACCAGCCCTAAGTCCAGCATCCCTCTAGCCGATCACTCTCTCAGTAACCAGAATTGCCCTGTCTGTCTTCCCTCCTGCTACTACATTCACCTTCCAGGCCCCTGACCAGGTGTCTCGCACAAACCTCTCTTGATTGGTATGACTGGTAGTACAGTGTGTGCGGGTGGTATACATGGTGGAAGACTCTGGAGACATTGAGGGAGTTGAAGGGGACTACAGAAGAATTGACGATGCTGCGAAAACTGTGGGGTGATGGGGCAGGAGAAAGAAGGTGGTGAGGGGAGTTAGCATTGGGTTGTTGATGGAGGGGTTATTTTGGAGGGAGCTGGGGAGAGAATGTGGAGGGAGGGTGGGTACAAGACAAAAAAAAATCAGTAATGTTAAGATCTGAACCCAGATCAGGGTGCAGCAACCCTTCACAAAGCTGGTGACTCTAATCTCTAGGCTACAGAGCCAGCACGGCTTTCCCCAGACACTGATGACTAAATTACTCTCTACCTGTACTGCCTACAGCACTAAATGACACTTTCATAGCTCAAACAAGCAGGTGGTATTAACACAAGGTCATCAAAATAAAATGTGTTATTTTTGAAGTGCTTTTGTTTCCTCACTGTTTTGCACTTGCTCTTTTCACAAGATACCTGTACCTTTCACTTTTGAAATGCCCCAAAAGTGCAAATGCTTACTTTGCAGAGCCAAGTTGATAATGCATGCTACCTTTTTTACTCTCTACAGCCCCCCCAAGGACTTCTCTATCATGGGAGAAAAGAGGAACGCTGCTGCCAGATATATGAACCTCCTACAACAAAGGAAATTATAAACATGGTCTCAGGACCAGCCCATTGGCACAGCAATAGTACTACCACTCACAATGCCAGTGACTCAGGTTTGGAAGTGAGCCCTGATCATTAGGAATCAGATTGGAGAAGGAGGACTGAGCATACCAGAGGGTGGGTCACTGCTTCTGCTTCACTATTGCCACCTAGGTGACCACAGCTGGCAGTGCAATGGAGATGACATCCAGCTTCAACTTTGTTGCCTGGACCAGCTTTTGTTTTGGCCAAGGCCCCAAATCCCAGCCATGGGAGCATAGCCCCTGCTCTACAGCATCCCATCATACCCTGGCTTATCCCCTGGCCAGAGTGCCAGGCAGGTACCTCCTTCCAGTGGACAAGAAAGGGCACCCCCCAGGATAGGACTATGGGAGCGGGACTCCCCAAAGGGCAAAAAAGGGCAGTGGAAACAGCAGCAAAGCATGGCCGTCATGCCTGGGGACCAGATGTTTGCTGTTGAAGTATTCCCCTGGAAGTGGGATGTGAATGACATCCATGGGACAAGTCCAAATTCTATTCCACCTCTAAGACATCTAGGCACCAGTTGCAGTAGATCCCTTGGCCTTATTATAATGTTGTGTGTTTGCCTCCATCAGGGGTCTCTATCATGCCAGACACTAGCCCCCCTTCCCCTAGAGGAGAGCAGTCCCTTGGATGCTCAATCCTTCTTCACCCAGCTAGCCCTCTAATAGTTGAATCTGTTCCCATAGCCAGGATTTTGGCATTGCACGCAGATGCCTTTCCTCTGCATCAGTGGCCCAGTGCGCTGGACCAGCTTTTTCAGACCCTGACACTGACCTAAGAAGGTCCCCGACCCATCCTCCATCTGCAGCTGAACTGTCTCCAGTGACATCACCCTGCTTCAAAGCTTCACTACAGTGTTCCCATAACAGTTCTGCAATGGTAAGTTGTAGAGAGCTGCAAGTCTGGTATCCAGTACAAGGGGTCAATGTCTACCGGGTGCCAGTGCCTGCTGTACTCCAGAGAAGGACAGCAGTCTTTGGAATGCTCATCCTTATCCACACACCCTCACCCAGTCCTCCAATGGCCTGATTTCTCTACTGAACCCATATCGTCAGTGTTACAAGTGGTCGCTACCACTGCACTGTTGTGCTGGCCTACATTGCTAAACTTTGTAAAGTAGTTCCATCTTTTTATAATGTTGTAGGTTTGCCTCTGCAAGGGCTCTTTGTCATGCTGGACACTAGCCTTCCCTCTCCCTGAAGGAGAGCCATCCCTTGGATGCTCAATCCTTTTCCACCCAGCCAGCCCTCTGATACCTGTGTCCATTCCCGAACCCGGGACACCTTGCCACTGTGCCGGCAGGATGCCCCCCCAGATCAGCTTCTTCAGAGCCTGACTGTGACCTAGGAAGGTCCCCAGCCCTTCCTCTATCTGCAGCAGAACTGTCTCCAGTGATGTCATCCTACCTTGAAGCTTGGCCACAGTGTTCCAGTATCAGTTCCATGACAGCAAGTTGTAGAGAGCTGCTAGTCAGGTATCCATTACCAGGGATCAGTGTCTGCCAGGTGCCAGTGCCTGCAGCACCCCAGAGAAAGAAAGCAGTCTTTGGGATGCTTATCATTCTCCACAGCCCCTTGCCCAGTCTTCCAATGGCCTGAGTTCACTACCAAACTCATATCGTCAGTGTTGCATGCCATCACTACCACTGCATTGGCATGTTGGTCCACATTGTTAAACTTTGTAAAGTAGTCCAATCTTATAATTAGATTTGGAAGGGTCCTACCTGACCCACATAGGTTGCCCCACCACCCTATCACTACCCCACCAAGCATCCCACCATCTCCCCTTTCCACCCGAGCACTGCGGCTCACCCCCCCCCCGGGGTGGTGCTCCCTGGCAGAACTGCTACTATGATATCGGGAAGAGGGGGAGGTTTCCAATACCTCAGCTTACCCCCCTGGGTGGGGCTGCAGGCTTCCTGGCAAGCCTTAAGCAGTATTGAAGGTGAGGGCCAGGAGCATACGGCAAGGTCTGGGTGACATCGTTTAGTTGGCGAACCATTTTTACTGCTCTGCTTCCAGAGGGGCCAAGACATGCAATGATGTCATAAGCTGACACAGACATCTGTCCCAGCCCTCTGAACTATGTCTGTGCCCACTGCAGCCACCCTCCTGGCCTCTGCCAAAGGACAGCAAGTGCCAGTCACACTACCCAACCTCATCCCAGAGAAGAAGAGCTGTCCTGAGGACGCTCAATCCTTCTCCCCACCGGCCAGCCCACTGACATCTCAGGTCCATTCTCGAACCCAAGTCATCAGCGACACAGATGTTGCCATGCCTCTGCACCAGTGGGTCAGAGGGTTCAATCTTATTATAATGAGTGCCTATTTCAAAAATGCCCTTGAATCCACCTGGGGGTGATGGGAGAGCTTTCTGGGACAACATCCGAAATATAATGGGTAAGCAATCAAAATCCTCTCCTACCATTATGAAAGTTGATGGATCCACCACACTTGACCCAAAGGCTATTGCAGATGCTCTAAATAAGACTTTCACAGATCTCAGCAGGCTCCTCCCCCCAGATTTCTTCTTGGACTTGCCTGTGTCTAATCTAGTATCACAAAGCACCTCTAGTGGCCAACCACAATTTTATTTCAAGAAAATCAAAGTGCACAAAGCTTACAAATACATAAAAAAGGCCTGCTCTAAATCCAGAACAAGCAGTGACACCATAGATCTAATAATCTTGTCTCTCACCTTGGACGAAGTGATCCACCCTCTTACCAAAATTCTTAATCTGTCCCTTTGCCAAAGTCAATTTCCCAACAAATTGAAGTCTGCTATAGTTACACCAGTGCACAAAGAGGGTGACAAATCCACAACAGGGAACTATCGACCTATATCAATACTCCCACCACTCTCCAAAGCACTTGAACGCATTGTGGCAGACCAACTCTCAGACTACCTGGATAAGTACAATCTACTCTGTAAACAACAGCATGGTTTTAAGAAAGGACATAGTACGACAACAGCCTTACTAGACTTCTCTGGAGAAGTCCACTCAGCTCTGGATAAAGGCTACCAAACCGGTGCGGTCTTCCTTGACCTCACAAAAGCTTTTGATACAGTCCACCATGGCCTGCTTATCTCTTTATTGCCCAGGCTTGGACTAGGTGAAGGACCTAGTACTTGGGTTAAAAGTTACCTGTCAAATCACTCACAGGCTGTAAAAATCTCTGATGTACTCTCTGACTCTAAACCTGTCCTCTCAGGTGTACCGAAGGGATCAATCCTAGGCCCTCTCCTCTTTAGCCTGTTCCTCAACTCTCTCCCAGAATTCTGCCCTGAAAAATTAACCTTATATGCTGATGACGCTGTAATTCTCTCTTCTCACAAAGAGCCAAACCCCCTACGCCAGAGCTTACAACTTGCTTTCTCTAGTGTCGAAAAGTAGTTCTGGGATAGTAAGCTTGTTCTAAACCACAATAAAACAAAAGCCATGCTTTTTACCAATCACCAAAACAAAAATAGAAACACTCCACTCACCATTAAAACTTCCGCTGGAAATACACTTGAACAAGTAAATACTTTCAAATACCTTGGTATCACTTTTGATCAAGGTCTTACCTTTGCAACCCACATAGACAACATGGCGAAAACAGTGAACCAACGTCTAGGAATACTATTTCGAAACCGCCAATTCCTAAACCAAGCTGCACTGAGGATTGCTATACAAAGTTCCATAATCTCAATTATAGACTATGGCCTAATTATCTATGGCTCAGCTACTACCACGGCACCAAGGCGCATCTCAACCACCCTAAATAAGGCATGCCGGCTCCTCACGGGGGCACAGAGACTGACACACACGTGTGAGCTTTACTATGAAACAGGCTGGTTGCAACTATCAAATCGCCTTGTGTATCTCACCTGCATAATGGCAAAAAAATCAATCCTGGGGCTGACTCCACTGTGTATCCAAAACCTACTCTGCCCGGAATAATGGCACGCGTCCCACCACAAGATCTGAACACCAACCTTTTCTGGTTCCCAGATGCCAGACCGCACAGGGACAAAGAACGTTCGCGTACAGGGCCCCGACCTGGTACAATGCTCTAAGCCCACCTACTGTATCCTCCACTTCTCTTGGAGCTTTCAAATCCATGCTTTATGTCCACCTCTCTACCACTAGCACCTGTGATTGCTCTGATTAAAGACTCATTCCTCCACTGACCATCCCTAAATCATGGCCTATCCTCTTTGGCTAAAGAACCCACTAATACCACTAACTACTCCCGTCTGCCTCCTAATTCATCTCTTCTACTTTCCCTCCTTTCCTCCCTCTCTCGCTCTACTGCCCACTACTTTCCCTACTCTTCTCCTCCCTGAATGCCTCCAATTATCTCCCTCTCCTTGAAAGGTAGTTTGTTTCTTGAATTGTTACTGCCTTGAAACTGTTTAAACAAATTTATTATGTAACTTTTCTTTCTGAAAATACATGTAATGTTTTTTGTTTGTTTGATGTTCTATGTGACGTGGAACCTTTGTAAAAGAGCCCTGGCTCATAGGTATTCATTCCTAGACCAATAAACTAAACTAAACTAAAATGTTTTCATTTAATCATTTAAAGATAAAAAATGCTGTTAATCTGCTTTAAACTGTTCTGAATTATTGTTAAGTATAGCAAAAAAAAAAGTAATTTGAAAAAATGTTTATAAACTTCTTCACTGAGAGAGTGATGGAATCCTGGAAAAGGCTGCCATAGGAAGTGGTGGGGGCCGATACTGTGGCAGGCTTCAAAAAAGCATGAGACAGGCACATGGAGTTACTGGGAGGATCCCTAAGTGGGAGATGGGTGGATTAAGAGGGAGTGGGAGGGGCAGACTTGATGTTCCAAAAGGTCCTTTTCTGCTGCCAATTTCTATGATTCTTTGATTTCAGCAACTTTTACTGATTCAGCTGTGTTCTGCACAGGTGCTCATGCAGTATGCTAGATATTTTCCAGCTGTATGAAAGTCTGTCAACATGGGTATCAATAAATTGTCTGCTTAATGAAAACAAGGTTCTTGCAAAATTATGTGTGTTTTATGGTACAGATGAAGATTTTGTGGAGTCATATGTCACAATCTTCAGTAACTCTTTGTATTTATTTTATGTTGCTGTCCATGCACTGCTACTATTGTTCTGTGAAATCTTTATACTGTTCCTGATTGCTAATGACTGTTATTAAACATGTTAGCAGCATTTAACATTAGCATCGGGTCAGAATGACTGCTAAACTGAAGGCTAAATACTAATAACAGTAAACATGTTAATAGTATTTAACATTACCATCGGCTCAAAATGACTGCTAAACTGAAGGCTAAACTAACTGACTGGTAAAATAATACTAAGGAATTCTATGTTTGCAGTCAGAAGGCCATCTGAATGCTGATCTACTGTGAATACAGCAGCAGTCTTCTTTGGTAAGGGCATGTAGAAGTTCAGGCAGCAATATGCTCTTAGCAATAGCAAGGTAGGCTTCCTTGGTGAGATAAGAGCAAAGCCTCTATAGAAGATGAAGCTTCTGGTGTAGTGACTTTGTAACAGCATCAACATGGGGACTAAATAATAGTTCAAGATCAAATGGCATCCCAAGATATTTCACTGATCCCACCACTTCCAGTTTGAGCCACAGAGGGTGGACAGTTTAAGCAGATGCAAACATTCTTTACATACCAATCTGGGATCAAATTGCATAGCTTTCATCTTTTTGACATTCAGTACAAGCTTGTTTCTAGAAGCCATACTTCAAGTTGATTGAAGTCTCTCTCTATCCACTTTCATGCTAATCCACTTAATGACTGCTGATGATCTGTACAGGAGAGCATAATCAGCATTAAGTTGTAGTGCAGTACCCCACCACTAACAACTGTCAGACATGTCATTGAGGAATAGTGAGAAAAACAGAGTGACTCAGTATTTTGCCTGGAGAAACATGATAAGTCATGTCACTTTGCTAGAATAAATTTCCTTACTACTTGACTTCGTGTTTCTGATTGGACAGGTAATTCACAAACCAGCTACATGCTTTATGTGCATTCTGTATAATTGGTAATCAAAGTGTTATACTGTATAATGTACATTGTATGCATATTAACTTCTAGACCTCCTTGTGAATGAGCTTGCTCAATGGATCTTCCTGCAATAAATTTGAACTTGAACTTGAACATGCTAGGTTGTCCAACATCTACCAGCCAAAGCTTTGCTAAGAAGCAGTCACAGTTTATCAAGTCAAACACCTTGGTATGGTCAGTAAAAATGGCACCAATAGCCTCCCCTCCCACCACTGCATCCAAAATATCAGGTCAATGGAACAAGGGCAGTGTATGTTCCATGATTTTTTTTTCTAAACCCACATTAGATGTTTGTCAAAGAATGGTGACATTCAAAGTACTGCAGCTGGCTGTATAACAACCTGTTTCAGATCTTAGTCAAAGTGCTGAGTAGAGAGATGGGCTGATAATTCTTGATAGGTTGTTTTAGCCCCCTTTAGTGTATGGGAAACATAATGGCAATTTTCCATCTTTCTGGGCTGGTTCCCCTGTACTAGAGATTTGTTATAGAGGTTTTAAATGGTAGTGGCAATGACAGGGGCAGTGATTTTTAAGAAATTTGGTTTCAGGTTATCATAGTAGGGCGAGCCACTGCTTTTGAATTGTCTCACTGGGGCAATGAATAAAACAAAGAAATTTGGGCAGTAACCCTTGGGGTGATGATTGGATATAGATTGAGGGGTCAGGTGAACCACCACTTAAGGAAGTCTTAAACTTACCTAGGTCCATGAAGAATGTATTAAACACATTGGCTGAGGCTGTTGGTTCAGACAGGACCTGACCACCAAAAAGATATATAATGGACAGGAGCTGTAGAGTGCCCCTTCAGGAGACAGTTTACTTGTAACCAGACATTCTTTGTGTCTGACACATTTTTTGACTAGGTCATTTTTTAAATTACTTTTTTTCCCACTTTAAGATTCATTTTACAAGTGTTCCTTAACTTCCTGTGTATGTTCCAATCAGATAAGAGCCCCATTTTTTTTCAAATTGACCCCAAGCCTTCTCTCTCTGCCTGATTTCCTAATTGAGCATACTATCCATCCATTTTGCATAGTGACCATTTGCTCTTCTTTACTTCATAGTGGCATATTTATTTAGAGTGCTCAGAAAGCTGCTCATTTTTTGCAGTTAGTGCTGTTTCTATCCTGCTCCCAAGCACCCCACCAGATGAGAGCCACCCCGATCTCATCACCCCAATGTTCTTCTAGGGCTTCACTTTGCATGAAATTGTGTGGCCTTGGTATTCTTTGGGTGCAGGGTGGCCAGGTAGCTGAACATCAACGGCCATCCTGGAGTCCATGTTTCCCTTTTCTGTGCCCAAGGAGTGTGTGTACAGTGTCACCCAGACATCCCCACACACACTACAGTATGTGGAATGTCAGCAGCTGCCATGCCACCCCTATATGAACAGTCCACAGATGCCTTACCTCCACCCATCCCAAGGGTCCAAGCAAATTCTGGTGAGCTGTAACCTTCCATCCTTGGGAGAGGAAAGCAACCCTTAGGATGCTTCATCCTATCCTGCCCCGGCCACCCGCCCAGCAACCTGAGTCTGTGTCTGAACCTGGGTCGCCAGTGTGGTGTGAGGTGTGGTATAATCATGGGTAAGATCAGCATTGGGGAGCTCTATTATGGGGCCCCATTTGATTCCAGCAAGGCTGTTTAAGAAGGAAGCATTGCCAAATACAAGGAAACACGGTGGGGGGGGGGGGAGTGACAGAGAACTGTATCTGGAAAACCAAAAGGGAGGCAGAGAAGCAATCAGGAGCAAAAAGGCACACACACAGGAAAAAATAGCCCAGGCAATTAAGAAAGAAGACAAGACCTTTTTCAGATACATTAATGAATGAAAGAAAACCAAGGGTGGGATTGTGAGGTTAAAAAGGGAGGGAGGAGGGTGTTCGGAGGGGGACCTAGAAAAAGCAACAATCCTGAACAAATATTTTTGTTCAGTATTCACAGAAGAAAGGGAAGGAGAAGGACCTCTGTTGAGTGATAAGAAGCACCAGTGGGATAGCAGTGAACACTAGCCCGTTTATGGAGGAAAGAGTCCTAAATGAACTCAAGAATCTGAAAGGGGACAAGGCTATGGGGCCAGATGGTATACATCCCAGAATATTATGAGAACATAAAAAGGTGCTGGCAGCACCACTAACAGCCCTATTCAACAGATCAATAAAGACAAGGGTGGTTCCAGGAGAGTGGAAGAGGGTGAATGTAGTTCCTCTCTAGAAAAGTGGGAACAGGGAGGAGGCTGGTAACTACAGGCCAGTCAGCCTGACTTAGATTGTGGGGAAATTAATGGAGTCAATGCTAAAGGAAAAGATTATGATATTTCTTCAATACAGTGGAGCACAGGATCCAAGGCAGCATGGATTCACAGTGGGAATGTCTTGTCAAACAAATCTGATAGATTTCTTGACTGGGGAGCCAGGGAGGTAGATCAGGGAGGGGTGGTGGATGCTGCCAATTTAGATTTCTGCACAGCCTTCAACACTGTCCCACATAAGAGGACAGTAAATAAGTTAGGCAGCCTGGAAGTGGTCCCCAAGGTAGTAAACTGCATCAGAAACTGGTTGAGTGGCAGGACAAAGAGGGTTGCTGTAAATGGCATTCAATCTGAGGAGAGGGGGTGACCAGCGGGGTGCCACAGTGATCTGTGCTGGGGCCAGTTTTCTTTAATGTCTTTATAAATGACATTGCAGAGGGCTAGAAGGGAAGGTATGCCTCTTTGCATACAACTCTAAGATCTACAACAGGGTCAACACTCCAGGGGGGTGGAAAAAATGAGAAAGAATCTAAACATGCTTGAGGAGTGGTTGAGAGTGTGGCAACAACGTTTCAATGCAAAGAAGTGCAAGATCATGCATTTGGGGCACAGAAATTCAAGGGAGGAGTAAAAGATGGGGAGAGAGGTATTGACAGCCACCAGTCAAGAAAGGGACCTAGGGGTGGTAATGTCTGATGGCCTAAAGGTAACCAAACAATATATGAAGGCTGTGGAAAAAGCCAGTGGGATGCTATTATTGCAACTTGACACAGTATGCACAATTCCTGCAGGGATATCATTGTAAATGAAGTTGCCTCAATGGATGATTCCCACAAACAAAACTGAAATTTGAATTTGAAATTGATTTCTCAAGAGGATGCTGCTGAGGAGAAATGCACCCCCGAGGTAAGAATGTTCAAATTTAAAAAATGCTTGCAAATTGTGGCAAATTCCACCACTACACACTATATGCAGTATTCGTGTAGTGCACATTATGGAATTAACTGAACTTGCAATTAATTTTACTCCATGAATCGATGCAATTTGTGCTTTTTATTGAACTTTTGATGTGAAGTGGATCGATTTGCACAGTACAATTTATTAGAAGGTGTGTAGTGCAGCAATTCGGGTAGTAAGATTGGTGCAATTACATAGATTTTTCTGCATGATTTGCCTAACTATGGTATGTGAATTCCTGTTTTGTTTCATTTGCCCACACCTACCCCAGGGTGAATCAGGACTATTCATTCTATGCAGCATTTGTAAGACAGATGGCTCATATGCTGAATGTACTTAGCACGGAAACACAAAGGGATCTAGAGGGGTCAGAATTTATGAGAGTCCATACCCATTCATAAGGCATTATAAATTGTCAAAACGATTGTTACTATGCTTACAACCACTAAGACTATAGACATGAAAACTGAAAAAAGTTACAAAATACCCAGTGAGGTTTCTTGGTTCATTTACAGAAAACCTGACTAGGAAGTACAGTAGTTATTCAGACAGCAGTTTATGAGAAAGCTAAAGTTAATTTCTCTGCAGCACCTCCTGATGTAGAGTCTAGAAAAAATTAATTTAATGGCAAATACTACTACTACTCTGATGTTGAGGCAGGTCACCTTCTGTACCTGAGTTACTTGGTAAATTATCAGCAGGCACTGTGGAATACAGTTTTGCCTCTTTCAGAAGAGTTAGTATCTCAGGAAAAAAACATTTGGCACAAAGAGTAAAAGCTGCTTTGGAAGATGATACATTATATACAGTATCAATTTCAGATGGCTGCCAAAATGAATGAAATAAACTCAAAATTAATAGCTTGTCCCTTGCTCATTCACACACTTTTAATCACTTTTCTTATTTGGAGGCTACTGGTGCATGGCATATTCAGTATCAGTTAAAAGAGAGAATTTAGTACCCCCCCCCACACACACACACACAGCAAATCTGTCAAATATTACAGTTTTCTATTTTGGTCAGTTGGCTATTTACTTCCATATTTAATCTCCCAGGGAGTGGGAGTCTCTTGGTGCTAATTTCAGAGTTCTGATTTGAATAAAGCCCAGCCACCAAATGTCAGGACTATTCATCAGCTGGCTCCCTATTCTAATATGGAATTGCCTGAGTTAGCTTCCATTAATAAGGTGCACTGCCTAAACTGGCTTTCATTACATAAGGTGCATTCATCAATAAATGTGCAGCTGATTGGTGGGAAGCCAGCTAATGGAGATAGCTACACGGTCCATCTTGCAATCATTAAATAGACAAAATTAGTAGCTTGATACTTGCTCATTCATTAACTTTTCATCTGTTTTCTTATTGGGTTGCGAATGGTATATGGCAAATATCAGTTAAAACAGAGAATTCAATGCATACCTCTCAACAACATGGCAAATCTTTCAAAGATTTCAATTTTCTTTCTGCCTGAAATGCCAGCTTACTTATATTGTCTCCAAAGGGAGTGGGGGTCTCTTGATGTTCATTGTAGAGCTCTGCTGTGAACTAAGCCCAAGCGCTAAAAGTCATGTTGGATGATGCATTGGATGGTTCCTGATTCTAAAATATAAATGCCGGAATTTGCATTCCATAAATGAGGTGCACAGCCTTAATTGGCTTAGTTTAAATAACATGTATTCACTAACCAATGTGCAGGTGATTGGTGCAGAACCTGCTAGTGGAGGCATGGAAACCAAATGAAAGAAGCGTGCTCAGCGGTTGTAGAGTTCTGTGCTGGGTGGGAGTTGCAAGCTCCCCTTTTAAGTAAACACAGTCCATATAAATAGCCAGGCACTTGAGGACAGGATAGTCTCCCGCTTAAAAATAACCCACAAGATACTGGAGCTGCAAATCCGAAGGCATTTATTTTGGCAAAATGGGTACAAAAACACAGAGCTGCAGTGAGATCACTAAGCCACAAAACACTCCAACACTTCAACTGTAGTCTTCATCAGGGAATGGAGTCTTGCTGGATAGGCAGTCCCTTTTATACCAGAGACTGAGTGAGCATAGCACTACCTGGTGTGTGTTTTGTTTACAAGTGAGGATCAGTAGTCAGTAGCTGTGGTGGGATTTGAACAAGTGAGACAATAAACAGTAATTCCACAGTTAAAGAACAGATGTACCCAGAACAATAAATACATGCACAAACATAATTATATTATTACTGTTCACAGACTAGCACCTTGTAGCACTAAAGTATATGAAATTAAGGGATCATTGTGATACTAGTGAGGATGGGCAGAAAAATATAACTAAACATATTAAAGCTGATGCTTTTAAATATTACAAAAATATACTAATTTACAAAAGAGAGATTCTTCCAATTCTGAGAAATTGAACATTGTAGAGAGGCAACCTAATGGAGTTTAGGAGAGACAGGAATGGTAAAAGGAGGGAGGTGGCTCTTTACGTCAGGAAGGATATTAGAGCGAATGAGATTCAGGGAATGCAGAAGGTGGACATACTGTGGATCACCCTTGAGATGGGCAATGGCATTGCTATTCACACAGGTGTGATATACAGACCTCCAGCACAGGTGAGGAGGTGGACAAGGTTCTAGTGGAATCATTCCACACGATGGCAGCTAAAGCAGAGGTGCTTCTGGCAGGTCTCCTGGATTTCAGGAAGGCAGATTTTACTAAGATGGAGATATGTCTCAGGCATGCCCTAGCAGGGAGTGACAAAGGGGGCAGAGTGGAGGACCAGTGGGCCCATCTGAAAGGAGCCTTTGTGGAGTGAGAAACCTTTGCATTAGGCAAATAAACAAGGACAATACAAAGAGAAAGCCACTATGGTTCTCAAAGGAAGTGGACGGGGTGGTAATGGCAAAAAAGATGGTTTTAGGAAACACAAGGAAACACAGCGGGAGGAGGACAGGGTAGTGTACCTGGATAAAGAGAGGGAGGCTGGGAAAGCAGTCAGGAGAGTAAAGGTACAAACGGAAAAAAATAGCACAGGAGGAATGAAAAGAGGACACATTTTTTTATAGGTACATTAGTGAAAGGAGAAAAAACAGGGGTGTGAAAATAAGACTAGAAGGGGAAGAAGGTGAATGCGTGGAAGGGGGTCTGGAAAAAGCATCAGTACTGAACAAATATTTTTGTTCTGAATTCACGAAAGAAGGAGAAGGTGAAGGTCCACTATTAGGCAACATGAACAGATATGGGAGAGAGGTGGACACCTCTCCATTCACAAAAGAGAGAGTCCTAGAAGAACTAACAAAACTGAAAGTGGACAAGACCCTGGGACTAGATGGAATACATCCTGAAATGTTAAGAGAACTATGGCATGTGCTGGCAGCACCTCTGGCAGCTCTGTTCAATAAGTTATTCAATACAGGAGTTGTTCCAGAGGACTGGAGGAGGGCAGATGTGGTCCATCTTCACAAAAGTGGGAGTAGATAGGAGGCTGGAAACTATAGACCAGTCAGCCTCACCTCAATAGTGGGAAAAATTATGGAATCCTTACTTAAAGAAAATATTGTGGAACACCTTGAATCCAGTAGTGCACAGAAGCATGGATTCACAGTGGGAAGGTCATGTTAAATAAATCTGATTGATTTCTTTGACTGGGTGATTAGGTTAGTGGATCAGGGGGAGCAGTGGATGTGGCCTACCTGGATTTCAATAAGGCCTTCGATTCCATTCCATATAGAAGACCGGTGAACAAGCAGGGCAGCCTGGGAGTGGGTCGCAGGGAGGTAAACTGGGTTAGGAATTGGTTCAGTGATAAAAGACAGAGGGTTGTGGTAAATGGAGCTCAGTCTGAGGAAAGGAGGGTGACCGGTGGGGTGCCACAGGGATCAGTACTGGGGCCAGTTCTGTTTATTTTCCTCATATGTGACATTGCGGAGGGGCTGGAAAGGAAGATGTCCCTCTTTGTGAATGACACTAAGCTCTGCAACAGGGTGGACACTCTGGGAAGAGTGGAAAAATTAGGTGGGACCTAGGTAAACTGGAGGAATGGTTTAGAGTGTGTCAGCTGATATTCAATGTGAAAAGGTACAAAATCATGCATTTGGGGAACAAGAACCCAGGGGAGGATTACATGATGGGGGGGAGGAGATACTAATGGTCTCCAAACAGGAAAGGGATTTGGGTGTAATCATATACTCTATGATGACCTAAAGGTGGCCAAACAATGTGACAAGGCTGTGGGTAGAGTCAGTGAGACACTGGGGTGCATAGGGAGAGGTATCACCAGCAGAAGAAAGTAAGTGGTGATGCTACTGTACAGATCATTGGTGAGGCCTAATTTGGAATACTGAGTTCACTTCTGGAAGCAGCATCTCCATAAGAATATAGACAGGGTGGAGGCAGTTCAAAGAAGGGCAACAAAGATGGTGCCACGCCTGCACCAAAGTCATATAAGGGGAGACCTTAATAGATATACTCTGGAGGAGAGGAGAGGAGAGGAGAGACAATGGAGATATGAAAGAAACCTACAAATATTTAAAAGGCATAAATAAGGTAACAAGCTAGCATCTTTCAGAAAAGGAGATGTCCAGGAACAAGAGGGCATGACATGAGGCAGGAAGGGGTAGGCTAAGGGGTAGCATGAGGGAATATTACTTCATGGAAAGGGTGGTGGATGCATGAAGTAGACTCCTAGTGGAGGTGGTGGGGCAAACACAGTGGGAGAATTCAAACATGTATGAGGCAGGCATCAGAGAACCCTAGCAGTAGGAGTGAGGAGGTAAAGCCGAAGATCAAGTTGGATCTGTAGCTTTTACAGTAGGCAGGGAAAATGGGCAGACTGGATGGGCCTAGCGGTCCTTGTCTGCCATCAAGTTCTATGTTTCTGTGTTTCTAGTGATCACTTCTTATGCATTTATGGTTTCTATTTCAGGTATTGGACAAAGCGGGGGTCCACCTGCCCTGAATCACCTGCTGTTATGTAGAACTAAAAGAGAGCCAAAAGAGAGAAAAAATCAGTTAGATCACCTAATTAACTAATTCAAAGAAATCAGAGCCCGATTACCATTAGCGCTGCAAGAATACCATCACAAATGATAACAAATGATTTAAGATCCCAGTCTGTACTTAGATATTTGAGTTTAGCAATCCCAGTGAAAAAATCCAAAAGTTCTTCTTTTGGAGTAATTTGTTAAGTGTGTTGCCACCCCAGGACCCCTCTCTACACTTTCTAGGGCAATGAATTGGGGACCTTGGAGGTTATTGCCATGCTTCTCAGAAAAATGTTTACCAACATGTGTTCACCAACCAATGTACAGATGATTGGTGCAGAAACTGCTATTGGATGCAACCATACATCTCCCAGTCATTAAACAAATACAAAATTAGCAGCTTGACACTTGCTCAGTTACAAAGTTTTAACCACATTTTCATTAGGGCGCTACTGGTGGTGCCATAAATCAGTTAAAACAGAGAAATCGGTATGTCATCCCCTACACATGGTGAATCTTTCAAATATTAAACTTGTTTTTTTGCCTGAATTGGCTACTTATTTTTGCTGAGGTTAATGTCATTGCATTCAAGGCAGTAGCCCATTTAATGTCTGTTAGAAGATTTTAACGGCTTATTATAAAAAGGGTCTGAGAAACAGAACTTTCTGATTCATTGTAAACTCCTTATTCTATCAGCCCTATGTTAATCTTTGATTAACATACATATACAGCCTAATTGCATGCTGAACAAGGTTTAACACTATTTAAAAAAAATGTTTTATTATAATAGCTATACGGCACTCCCAGGGGTTATGTTAATGGTCAGTTAATCACCCTCTAGGGGCATGTAGCACTTGGCTATGCCTCGTGCCACATGACACCCCTGAGGGTGATTAACAGACCATTAACATAACCCTCATCTGCGCTTTATTGCTAAGAACTAAACTTATATCACATTATATGCAAAATAAGAGTAACTCCCCTTTACCTCTTTTTCTGTCTAGGGTCCTAATGGTAGGAAGCGGTGGGTTACAGACCAGAAACTTCCCAGGAAGGTAAAGTCAGAAATATAAACAAGCATTTGTCAGTGCCGAATGTTGATTGCTTATATGTGCTGTTTAGGTATTTGGAAGTGAAAGTACCATGGCTAAGAACTGTCATGTGCCCACCCCCAAGACAACCACTGTGTTTTTCTGCTCAGTATTCACAGAAGAGGGGAAGGGGCAAGGGGCACAGCAGTACAGCAGTTGCAAAGGCGTGAAGAGGTGGACAATAGTCCATTCACAGGCAGAAGAATCCTGCAGAAGGTGAGTAAATTGAAAGTTGGACAGAGCGATGGGATCAGATGGCATACACCCAAGGATATTAAAAGAACTATGAAGGGAAATAGCAGTACCTCTGGCAGCCATGTTGACTGAGTCAATCAACACAGGGGTGGTACCAGAGAATGGGAGGAGGGCACATGTGGTCTCTTTATACAAATCCAGCAGTAGAGAGGAGACGGGGAACTATAGGCCGGTCAGTCTCACTTCAGTAGTGGGGAAGATCATGGAGACATTGGTTAAAGAAAGGACAGTGGGGCATCTAGAAGTCACCGGAGGCTAGGACCATAGGCAACATAGATTCACAGTGGGGAGGTCATGTCAGGCAAATCTGGTTGATCTCTTTGACTGGGTGACAAAGAAAGTAAATCAGGGTAGGGCAGTGGACAACGCTTACCTTGATGTAAGCAAAACCTTTGACACCGTCCCACATAGGAGGCTGATAAAGTAGCTGAGTAGGCTGGGCATGGAGGAAAGGGTGGTAAACTGGGTTAGAAACTGGGTAGCAGACAGGAGGCAGAGAGTGGTGGTAAATGGGGGGCAGCTTGGGGAAAGGGGTGACCAGTGGGGTGTTGCAGGGAGTGGTCCTGGGGCCTGTTCTGTTCAATGTCTTCATTAGTGACAATGCAGAAGGGCTGAAGGGAAAGGTCTGCCTGTTTCCAGATGACACCAAGATGTGTAACACAGTGGATACCCCAGAGGGGGTGGAGAAAATGAGAAGAGACCTGGGGAAGCTTGAGAAATGGTCTGAGGACTGGTAACTGAAGTTCAACTCAAAAAAGTGCAAAATTATTCACCTGGGACACAGAAACTCTGGGGAAAGGTACAGGATGGGGGATGGGGAGGGAGTTGCTGACAGTCACAAAGAAGGAATGCAACCTGGGGGTTCTTATTTCAGATAACCTGAACATGTCAAAGTGGTAAGGCAGCTGGGAGGGCCAGTGACATGCTGAGGTGCATAGGCAGGGATATCACCAGCAGAAGGAGGGAGGTAGTGATGCCATTATATAAAACCATGGTCAGGCTTCACATGGAGTACTGTGTGCAGTTCTAGAGGTCGCACCTTCATAAGGATATTAACAGGCTGGAGATGGTCCAGAGAAGGGTGAATGAGATGCTGCAGAGCTTGCAACACAATACTTAATAGGAGAAATTAAGGGATCTCAATATGTACTCACTGGAAGAGAGGAGGGAAAGAGGGGATATAATAGAAACATTCAAGTACCTCAAGGGTATAAATGTAACTACTGAGAAGCGGGAGACAGCTGCTATAGGCACATGTGCCAGCTTCTGTGTGATATTCTTTTGTCCTTATAAATCTGTAATCTCCAGTATTTCAGTAACCACATGACCACACTGCCTTTTTTAAGCAATTTTATGCTGGCTGATGCCTGGTGTCAGATGGCAGACAGAGGGCTCACCAGATTGTTTTGCCATTTGAAAAACTTCATTGAGTGTTCTTTTACTGGAAAGCATTTTGGAAAGGTGGTGAAGGTCTCGCAATTTTTATTATGATTTTATCTCCTTAGATCTATCCCCTTTGGTCCCCCCATCCCCACACCCCAACAGTCATCAGTGGCCACAGCTGCAGCCTTCTTATTGGCAAGATGGTGGGTGAGAAACATAGAAACAGATTTTGATGGCAGATAAGGACCGCTTGGCCCACCTAGTGTACCCATTTTCCTACCTGATGGATAAGCTGCAGATTCTAGTTAATCAACATCTTACTTCCTCCTACCCCCCAGTAGAATTGCCTTATGTCTGTCTGTGAGCAGCTGCCTTTACAGTCCGTGAAATCTGATGTCTTTCAGTGCCACTTATTGGTCATCTAACACAGGCGAGACACCGCCAGCCCAAAACTAACTCAGGACTAGCAGTTTTCAAAGTGGGGAAGAAATGGAGTGAGGAAGAATCAAGTACTCATTCAGATGCTGCTTCGATTTGAAGATCAGTATACTGATGTGGACACTGCAAATAGAACCCCAGCTCTTTAAGCAGCCTTATGAATAGTAAAGGCTTCTAGAAGCACTGGGATTCTGTTTATTGTACTGTAAGTGGGCTACATCTAATTTAGTAATTTACTGTACCTTACATCTGGATGTATGGTATGCCCAACTTTGAATAAACACTGCACATGAATTAACACATGATGCCATAGAAACATAGAATTTGTCAACAGAAAAGGATCGCTCAGCCCATCCAGTCTGCCCAAGTGTTCTCTACCTACTTGTAACTCCTGCCTGTATATATTGCTGCATGTCTTACTCTGCCTGCATCCATCAGGACCTCCATGTGAATGCTTAATGGATTTTTCCTGCAATGAACTTGAACCTACTCCAGTTCCATAGCCCTATTGATCTCCATTGACCCCTTCCTTCCCCTTTTTATAATATACCCCTATATTTATCCCATGCATGCTTCATGCCCCCTACCATTTTAGCTTCCACCACTTCTCTTGGCAGTCTATTCAAGATGTCTACCACCCTTTCAGTAAAGAAATATTTCTTCACATCTGTCCTGAATGTCCCCCAGCTTCATTGTATTTCCCTTGGTTTGGGTGCTCATCCTCATTTGAAGGAAACTCCCCAGCTGTGCCCTCTTTACCCCTGTGAGGTACTTTATAGATCTTGATCGTGTCACCTCTCACCCTCCTCTCTTGCAGAGTGTACATGTTGAGATTATTCAGCCTTTCCTTGTAGGGATTCCAGTGAAAATTCTGAACCATTTTAGTTGCCCTCCTCTGGAAAACCTGCACCTTATGTCTTTTCTGAAGTGTGGACTCTAAAACTGGACACTGTACTCCAGCTGAGGGTATAGCAGGGAGTGAAAGAATGGTAGCACAACATCCCTTCTCCTCCTACTGGAGATGCCACTCCTTATGCACCCCAGAATCCAATTTTCCCTGCCCATAGCCTTGTCACACTATACGGCCATCTTGAGGTCCTCTGATATAATAACCTCAAGAACCCTTTCATGTCTAGTGAGTATCAGTACCTCTCCCCATCCTATACCCAGCATCAGGGTTCCTGTGCCCTAGGTACATGGTTTTACACTTGTTGGCATTGAGCCTCAAGTAAGAAAGAAAATGGAATTGATTTGAATGAATTGCAGGCTTTTAAGCAGCTTTTCAGGGAGTGTGTATGTGTGTGAGTGGGGGGGGGGGCTGTGCTACTGTAATTATTTGCTTTTGATTTGGTATAATGTGAGAACAGACTAACTCTGCTCCCCAGTCCATGTGCTATATCGGAGATAAAGAGCCCAAATAGCATTGGGCCAAGCATTGAGCCCTGCGACACCCCGCTTCTCACTGCTCTGGGTGCTGAGAGCTACCCCACCACCACCACCCTCTGCACCCCCACCCCCGTAACCAGTTCTCTATCCATTTAGTCAGACCACCTTCCACCCGTACCCCTCCTTCTCCTCACTCTTCTCCTTCTTGACCTGTGTCTCTCCTCACGGTAGTCCGCAGCCTTTCTCCTCCTTATTCTTACTGGGTGGTGGTGCCTTCTGTATTACACTCAGACCACTCTGCCTGCCCCCTTCCAGGGTTAGTATGCTCCACCTTTACATATATCTAGGGCGGTGACCTCATCAGGCTCCCCTGTCCGGACCTTTCTACTAACCTCCGTCTTTTGCCCCCCCCCATTTGTTTAAATCCACCTTAGTAGAGATATACCACTCTAATCCTGTTTTTTTTTTTTTTTTTACATATTTTCTCACTGGGCTATGGTTGGCTTGGTCATCCCGACCAACCCCCATAGCCCTGCCCCCAACTTCAGGCCGAGTTGCTCACCTCCATGGATTACCCCCATAGTGGGGTGGTGAGGAGCTTCCCAGGTTGGCCCACCGGAGCAGTATCTGGTTGAGGAAGATCCATTCGGGGCTGGCAGGGGGGGTCGGAAGCTCATGCTGCCTGACCATAGCCCATTTTCCACTTTTCCTCCCCTTTGTGGAGTGCGGGCATGCAATGATGCTTAGGCAGAGTGTGCCAACATTCACCACACTCCATCACCCTTTACTACACTGCTGTGGTAGCACCCACGGTCGTCACCAGGGGCCGCTTCAGAGCGGTGGTTCCCTGGATCTTTCGCTGGGATAGGAGAGCAGTCCTCCGGATGCTCAATCATATCCCTCTCTTGCCAACCCCTGGTGGCCCGGGCTTATGTCTGAACCCGGGTCACCAGCATGGCACAAGGTGTGACGTCCTGCACCTCAACCCTCGGCGCCAGTGGCCTGGCTGCAATGGTGCCTTTAATACTCCCTTCCCCTTCCTGCTCCAGTGTACCCTGTTCCCCACGTATAAGTCACTATTACCCCCAGACCCTGCCCCAGTTAGTCACTAACCCATAATGTTTCGTGTGGCACCAATCCCTCAGCCACTCGAACTCCTCAAGCCTACCCTTCCTCGCCATGCTTGCACATGGTACTGGCAGTACCTCCAAGAATGCCACCAACTTCCCCACCCCCTCACACTGCCTGCCCCAGTACTCAAACCTCCCCCCTCACTACATCCACAGTGTCCCCTACCAAGTCATTTGTACCCACATGTAACAGTAAATTAGGTTTCTTCCTCCCCCTCGCTGCACGCTTGAGCAGTGCCTGCCCTGCCCCTCCTGCAGTCAATCTGGGGACAGCTTCAACCCAAATATGGCTGTGCTTTCCCCCCTTTCCACCCCATTTCACCCATTTCAGCATAGAATCCCCCAGGATGTGTACCCCTCGCCCCTTACCCCCATTCCCTTCTAATGCCCCTTCCACCACCTCAGTATTCATTCTTTCCTGTCCCTTACCCCTGCCAACTGCACCCTCTGTGACTTCTGTATCTGTACCACCTACTTCCACCTCCCCCCTTTTCTTTGCTTTATTCCTCCTATCCCCCTTGAGCCCCTTCCCAGCCTAAATACTTCCTACTGGGCTTCTCATGTCGACCTCCCCTCCTCCCCTGCTGATTTCCAACCCCTCTCCTATCCCCGCTGTTGTCGATTTAGAGCTCCCATTCCCTTCTACCCCGATAGTGATGCCCCTCCCATCCTTCCCCCTTCTTGTTGCCTTCTCTTCTTCAGTCACCACACCTCCTTCCTTACTAGCCCCCTTCTACCATTTTGTCCTTGCTATCTCTACCCCTACCTCTTGCCATCCCTCTCATACCCCGGTTGTCCTCCCCACTTCAATATGTTCCTGCTCCCCCTCTCTGTCCCATAGCAGAGGTTCGAATTTATTCATAGTTGATATCTGTCCTACATCTCTTCCTCCTATTGGTTCCCCCTCCTACTTGTTCCCCTCTGTGGCACCCCTGATCCCTCCCTTCCCACAGCCATCTGCTCTCTCCCCTGGTACTCCTCGTGGTCTGTTCATCCCATCAGGAGGCCCACCGCCCTCGCCTCGGGCACCCCTTCCCTTCTTCTCTCTTTTCTACTACTGTCTCTGATACTGGGGTCAGTTTCAGTTCCTAGTTATTCTTCCTTCAACTTCCTTTGCCATCCCCTATCCCCCCCCCATGATGCATACCATACTCATCTGCCCTGCCACTTACACTCCTCTCTAACCTCCTCAGTTCCTCTCTCAAACTAGCCAGTCATCTATAGACCATACACCCCCTCCAATCATCCAAGCCCAGTCCAGGATCATGGCAGACCCACACCCTGTACACCCTTCCACCCTTCCAAAGATGCCAGCCCTATTGACATGTGGCACCTGCCCCATTTTGGCCCCCATCTTATGTTACAGGCTCTTACTCCCAGGTTCTGTACCCTACTACAACTGTTAGACCCTTTTTTTATACTCAAATTCCTCCCCCCCCCACATTAGTCCCTCTACTGACCCCTTGCCGATTGAGGAAATTCAGTTTCAAATCTCATCCGTTTGATGCTGTACTACTGTAGCAATCCTAAAGCCTCCTTGTCTGTTTTTCACCCCTCAGCTACCATACTTTTTGTTCTCGACTCTCATATTGTTTCACTTAGCCCAGATAGAAATCCTATTGTACTCAAGTATTAATCACCTCAGTTAGAGAAATAAACAGAACAACTAAATCTGTATTATTACAGCAATCCTAAAGTATCCAATCATTGCTTTGTCTCCACTCCAGAGACCCTGCTGTAATATAGGACCACAGAGGACCCTGGGCATTAGGTTGGCAACTGTAAAGTCCTGGCAGAGCTCCATTAAGCTCGCTCACTAACCCTCTCTCACTCGCTCATTCTGTTTCTCCCAGAACTGCAGGCTGCCCTTTTGTACTGGGCTCCTGCCTGCATTGGTACCTTTTTCTGACCACAGAAAAGTCTGCAGCAGTCCCAACACAACTCCATTGAGCTCGCTCACTCCCCCTCTCTCACTCGCTTACTCTGTTTCTCCTGGTGCTGCATGCTGCCCTTTTGTACTGGGCTTCTGCCTGCATTGGTGCCTTTTTCTGCTGACAAAGAAGTTCACAGCTGTCCCGGCAGAGCTCTGTTTAGGTCGCCTACTCCCCCTCTCTCACTTGCTCATTCTGTTTCTCCTGGTGCTGCAGGCTGCCCTTTTGTACTGGGCTCCTGCCTCCATTGGCGCCTTTTTCTGGCCACAAAGAAATCTGCAGCAGTCCCGGTACAGCTCTGTTGAGCTTGCTCACTCCCCCTCTCTCACTCGCTCATTCTATTTTTTCCGCTGCTGATGGCTGCCTCTTTGTACTGGGCCTCTGCCTGCATTGATGCCTTTTTCTGCCCACAAAGAAATCCACAGCAGTCCCAACAGAGCTCCGTTGAGCTCGCTCACTCCCCTTCCCTCACTCGCTCGTTCTGTTTCTCCCCGCGCTGCAGACTGCCCTTTTGTACTGGGCTCCAGCCTGCGGTGCCTTTTTCTGCCCACAAAGAAATCTGCAGCAGTCCCGACAGAGCTCAGTTGAGTTTGGTCACTCCCCCGTCTCACTCGCTTGATCCTAATCTGTCCCAAACACTGATTTCCCAAAGTGACTGCATTATTCTGTGCCGGAAGCATGAAAACTCATTTCAGCAAGGATGTGAAAAATGACAGCTGTGCTGTTCATAAGGAGGTGTGAAAAGCTGCCAGTGTTGAAAATCTGGCGTGAAAATATTACTAATTTGCGAAGTTACAAGGGTGTGTGGAAACTGCACAACGCATGCTCGTAACACAGTCATTTCATGGATTTTCATAACAGAATTTTCAACATAGGCATTTTAGGATCTCTGCTTATGAACATTGTCACTGTGGTTTTCTTAATGTATCCTGAACACCGATTTCCCACAGCGACCACGCTATTCTGTGCTGGAAGTGTGAAAACACATTTTGGCCAGGATGTGAAAAATGACAGCTGTACTATTCATAAGGAGGTGTTGGAAAATGCCAATGCTGAAAATCTGGAGTGAAAATACTGCAAATTCACGAAGTTACGAGCTTGTGTAGCAATTGTGCAACATACGCTCGTAAAACAGTCATTTTGGAGATTTTTTCTAGCAAATTTATTACTCAGCACAGTTAGAGAAATAAGCAGAACAAATAAACATGTATCATTACAGCATTCATAATAGTATAGCTCACTACTTAGCTCAGTTAGAGAAATAAACAGAACAACTTGATCTGTATTATTGCAGCAATCCTAAAAGTAGCCAATCATTGCTTTGTCTCCACTCCAGAGATCCTGCTGTAACATAGGACCACAGAGGACCCTGGGCGGGAGGGTTGGCAACTCTAAAGTCCCAGCAGAGTTCCATTGAGCTCTCTCACTCGCTCATTCTGTTTCCCCTGGCACTTCAGGCTGCCCTTTTGTACTGGGCTCCTGCTTGCATCGGTGCCTTTTTCTGCCCACAAAGAAATCTACATTAGTCCCGACACAGCTCCATTGAGCTCGCTCTTTCCCCCTCTCTCACTTGCTCATTATGTTTCTTCTGGTGATGCAGGCTGCCCTTTTGTAATGGGCTCCTGCCTGTATTGGCACTTTTTCTGCCCACAGAGAAGTTCACAGCTGTCCCAACAGAGCTCTGTTGAGGTCGCTCACTCCCCCTCTCTCATTCGCTCATTCTGTTTCTTCTGACACTGCAGGCTGCCCTTTTGTATTGGGCTCTTACCTCTGTTGGCACCTTTTTCTGCCCACAAAGAAATCTGCAGCAGTCCTGATAGAGCTCTGTTGAGCTCACTCACTCCCCCTCTCTCACTCACTCATTCTGTTTCTCCCACTGCTGCAGGCTGCCCTTTTGTACTGGGTCCCTGTCTGCACTGATGTCTTTTTCTGCCCATAAAGAAATCCGCAGCATCCTGACAGAACTCCGTTGAGCTCGGTCACTCCCCTCTTTCACTCACTTGATCTTAATCTGCCCCAAACACTGATTTCCCACAGCGACCATGCTATTCTGCTTCAGCAGTGCAAAAACAAATTTTGGCTAGGATGTGAAAAATGACTGCTGTACTGTTCATAAGGAGGTGTGAAAAAATGGCAGTGTTGAAAATGTGGCGTAAAAATATGAAAAATTTGTGAAGTTATAAGGCGAGTGGAAACAGTTCAACGCACACTTGTAACACAGTCATTTTATGGACTTTCATCACCAGATTTTCAACATAGGAATTTTAGGACCTCTGCTCATGAACAGTGTCACTGTCATTTTCTTAATCTGTCCTGAACACCGATTCTCACAGTGACCGTGCTATTCTGCGCCGGAAGTGCGAAAACACATTTTGGTCAGGATGTGAAAAATGGCAGCTGTACTGTTCATAAGGAGGTGTGAAAGAATGCCAGTGTTGAACATCTGGCGTGACAATATTACAAATCTGCGAAGTTACAAGGATGCGTGGAAACTGCGCAATGCACACTTGTAGCACAGTCATTTGATGGACTATCATCACCAAATTTGCAACATAGGCATTTTAGGACCTCTGCTCATGAACAGTGTCACTGTCATTTTCTTAATCTGTCCTGAACATGATTTTCCACAGCGACCGCACTATTCTGTGCCGCACGTGCAAAAACACATTTCTGCAAGGATGTGAAAAATGACAAGTGTACTGTTCATAAGGAGGTATGGAAAATGCCAATGTTGAAAATCTGGAGTGAATATATTGCAAATTCATGAGGTTATGAGTATGCATAGCAACTGTGCAATGAACGTTCATAAAACAGCCATTTTTTGAATTTTTTTTTCACCAAATTTGCAACATAGGCTTCTTGATAGCTCACCTCAAGAACACTGGCACTGTCATTTCATTACTCAGTCCTGAAAGGTGATTCCACACAGTGAGTGTGAAATCACCTTTTGGGATTGAATAACACAATGACAGTGGTTGAATTCATGAGGAGGGGTCCTAATAACCCCATGTTGAAAATTTGGTGCCAAAATTCCAAAAAATGCCTGAGATATGTACCAAAGTTGAAAAATCCCTATATATGCCATTATAAAGCTTACCGGCATTTCCTCAGTTCGTGGTCAGCTTTGAAGACTGCAGACGTGTTCCTGATCCACTGAAGATTGTCAAGCTGAGTTCCGGAGGTAAGTATGGGGTAAGGGGGGTGTGGGGAGGCAGGGCACGCAGAGGGTGGGTGCTGGTTTGGGGAGAGGGCAGGGAGGCCGCGAGGGACCGTTTTCTTTTTTCACAGGTTAAAAAAAAACAAAAACATTGCAGGATGATTTTTCTTTTTCTGGGGCATTTGGTATGCTGGGGTGGGCTCCCAGCATGCCATTTGAGTGTTTGGGCGGGCTCTGTGGCTGACAGGGGATTGGGCACCCCCATCGGCACATACAGAAGGGGGGCACAAGAGCCGAGAGGGATTGGGCAACCCCCTCGGCACAGAACAAAAGTGGGGAGGGGGACTTATGCCAATGGGAAGTGGGCTTCCCTGTTGGCAAGGGGAAGGGGAGACTGACACTGACAGGGATTGGGCATCCCACTGGCAAGCCCTGCAATGAGGGGTCGCTCCCTCATTGCAGCAGATGATGCTGCAATGACGAGGTGGCCCCTGATTGCAGCGGCTGAAATGTTTCAAGATGATGGCATGCTGGCTGAACTAGTGTCAGCTGCAGTGTGCCACCCCATTGGGGAACACAGGCCATGCCTCCAAAGGCAGTGGGGGCATTGGCCACAACAGTGCCGCGCCTCCACAGCCTGCTTCTGCAGCCAGCTGCTGCAACATGTTTCTTGCACATGCGTGCAATCAAAAAAAATAAGGCTTTACTTCAGCTTGGTTCAGTCAGCACAGTGCAGGGTACAGTCCTCCACCAACCTGCCTCCTACCACTTGCAGCAAGCCATGGCCAAGCCGGGTTGGGGGGTGGAGGTGGAATAAAGATCTAACCAGCATGCTTCAAGCCAGGGAGAAGTCAAGATATTCATCCTGTAAATGTAAGCACTCATGTAGTAGAAACAGGAAAAGAAATTTAATTCTGATCTTCTATTTTAAAATTAATAAATAAATGAAAGGCTCAGATCCATGGAGCTGGAAGATCAAGCATATGTAGGGCAAACACTTTAGAGGCAGTAGCCGTTTCAGGTGATACTAATGCATTCACAGGACTAAGATGGTTAGACCAGTCACAGACTCTATGCAGATACCCAGAGCTGTCTCAAGCTCAGGACCTTACTGGGTGTGAGATACCAAATCATCAGTTCCAGATGGAGTGCCTTACTCCCCCACCCCGGATCAACTAACACCAGGGCTGTGGCCTTTATACCTTCCACAGCCACCCTGCACACAATCCTAAAACCCACCATCTCACCACCCTCTTTCCATCCAGGACCATGGTGCCAGGTTTGTATTTAGAATGGGCAAACACAGCTCTCTCCTTCCCAGTTACATACAATATGCATCTCATTAGCAGGTCTAACATGGGTACTGTTCCAGACATAGGCACGGCAGGCCCGATACAAGTCAATCCCTGAAATGCACCCTCCTGCCATCCTGATGCAGTGTGCCACACTGGGTAATGGCTCCCTGAAGCTGCCAGCTCCAGAGAAGCCCTTTTGTGGCCCTGCCACCACCACAGCAGTCCACTGCCATACCTTGCATGCTGGAGAACCAGACCTCCTGAACTCAGTCTCCTCTTGACTTTCCTTTGGCTGTTGTTCGTCCCTCCTCTGATCTCCCAAGTCCTGAATCCCACAGTCACCACACTCTTACCACCCATCCTTTCGGAAATCAATTGAAACCCGTAGCCTCGACACTCATAAAGGCTGATATCTCTCAGGCTGAGGGGATGTTAGCACCCCAACCCTACTTGCCCTACATAGTGCCCGATGGCTCCTCACAGAAAAGGATGCCTCCCCTTTTATACCTGGAACCCAGAGAAATGCCCCCACCTAAACAGTGCGGGACACATGGATGCCCCAAGCCGGGCCCCTAGCCAACCAGAGAGAGCATGGATTAGTAAGCCAGCCCCAAGAGGGGTGGTTTACATAAGGCAGCTGAATTTCTTGTTGACGTGGCCTCCAAATTTGGTGATAAGACAGTGGTATACAAGAAAAAGTTTGGTAAGCAGAAAGAAATTTAAAAAAAATAAATTAAATGAAAGACATTACAGAAGGAGAGGGATGAGAAGAGGCCAATATAACATGCCCTATATACACTATGATTATGGAGTTCCAAAGGTCACAGAGAGGGGCAGAGTAAAAAGATCTGCATTAGCTACCCCAGCCATGGCTTAGTCCAATCCCTGTAAGACTTCTCCATGTCACCATAGGGCCATCTCCAGGAGGCGGGCACGTCTCTTAGTATCAGAAAGAGTAGGAAAGTATTACCACAGATGAGGGTTTTGGACTTAGTAAGAAAGGATTTAACTGATCAATTTGTACGGTTTCTAACTTTAATCAAATTCAGAGCATTCAATGTTCAGTTGCAAGAACAGAAAATGTTACTGGATTTGGAAGTGAGGAAGTTATAGGAGTTAAATGAGTAAAGGGTTCCTATTTCTCAGCTGGGGAAGGAGTTCTGTACTTTCTCACAGAGAAGAAAAATGAGCAATGACAATGCATACTGGGCATAAGGCTACTGAACAAGCAGGTAAAAAAGGAGGAATTCAGAATGGTGGCATTGTAAACAATAATACCATCTCTATAACAAGAAGATTGTCTGGAGACCCTGAACTGAAGGGAGGCAAATGCAACATCACAGTAAGACCCTGTCAGAGAATGCATTTCAGATTCAGAGTGATTTATGGTTAGTTTCAGTTCAAGGTAACACCATTTGGCATGTTTGAGATCATCGGTCACAATCCCCTAAAGATAAGGTCCCACATTGTGAAATATCTACAAAGGCTACCGCATGTATTGGAAACTATCTTTCAGGTAGATCCCAAATTGTTTTTCATACAAATATTATCTTTGCTACTCAGCCTATATGATAAGGGGTAATGCAAGGTTTAAATTGAGGCTTAAACTACCATCCCCAAGCCTGTAACCACTGTAAGTCTCTCCGATATGCTGATGATCTCATCATTTTCCATAGCTCAAAGTCACTGACCAACCTCTCCCTGACCTTCAGTGATAATTCCTTTATCCAAAATTGGTTCCAGAAACTGCTATTTCTCAATGTCAGAAATGACCAACTTAAATGGTGTTTGGTTCTAAACACAAACTATGTAATCCGTCCACCTCCTTAAATATTTATTACTGTGATGGCATGATTGTGCATAAGGTACACACTTTCTAATATCTAGGTGTCACACTTGATACCTCCCATACCTCCTCAGACCACTTGAATTCCCCGAGTTAAAAAAAAGCTTCAATACAAAATGGGTTTTGCAAACAGAATAAATCACTCTATTTTTTATCATGAAAAAGTTTTATTAGTTTTCAGCATTTTACGATATACATCTCAAGATCATATCACAATGTGACATAACATAGATGTGACATTATTATAGTCAGTGAACTCTGGTGTCCTAAAATGGGAAGAAAAGAACATTACACAACATAGAGTTATCTATAAGATGCAACATGCTCTGAATCCAGAGCTCAACCTGAGCTATAACTCTAGCACATAATAAAGCATGCTAAAAATAGAGGAGGCAACCGATGTCCAAGAATATTGTACGCTGCCTAGGAAGTGGGAGTGATATGGAGAAGGAGACTAACCAAACTTAGCAGTAAAAACAAAAGCCAAATCTTACTCCAGGCTAGGGAAATTGCTCTCCTGGTAGTCCTTTAGCCAATGGGGAAGATAAGGTAAGTCTGAGGGTCCCTAAGCAGGGGGGTTGCCAGGCGGTGCAGGTGGGACAGAGCATAAATGAGAATGCAGATAGGCATCCCATTTTTTTTTATAAAATGTGGGGGTCTGATTTAAACCAGCAAAGGAAAGCCTTTCAAAAATGGTTAGCCTGACCAATACAGAGTGCCAGGTTAGTATGGAGGGGGGTGAAGCTGTCTCCACTTCATCAGGATGACTCGCTTAGCCTCCAACAGTGCAACCTGTCACAAACCCACTCAGCAGGTCAGCCCTCTACTCTCAAAGTGCCAACCTCTGAGTGCAGTCTTGTGAACAGTTTAACAGAACAAGGTAACCCTCTTGTCTGTTTTTGTGAGTTTGAATCAACCTTTGGTCTGAAGTCTTGGAGGGATTCAAACTGTGAACCTCTTGCTAGCATACCCAATGCACAGGTTCAGATATATCTGTCTTTGGGGGGCCAGATATATTTGCCTATGGGCACCTAACCAGGTGTACAAAAATGAACCCTTAAACTTTAATAAAGACCTCAGATTATTCTTACCTTTTTCCATTTTGGTATCACCAGTCAAGCTTATGCCCAGTGTCTGCTGTAACCATATATACTCTACTTGTAAAGGAAATAAATCAAAGACAGACCAAGTAAGCTCTAAAAAGAGTTTTACTAAACTAGATAATAATATGTAAAACATACAATACAGAGCTATTATATCACAAGACATACAAATCTTTTAAAAGAACAAGGTTTTAAACAGTGCAATTCTTACTACAGTACTTAGATTTGTCTCTCTCGCTAAATACCCGCTTAAAGTACTCACAGATGTTTCTTTGTCAGAGTCTAGATAGAAGTGTCTCTGAAGGAAAACAGAAAAATGTTTAAAAGCTGGTTTTCCCCACCTATTTTGCATGAGGTCACCTAGCTCCTCCCTGTCAGAATATATATATATATATAAAATATATATCTATATAAAAAAAGAATGTATTTTCCAAGTATTAAATTCTGCAACCTCAGCATGACTCGTGTTCTTCAAATGACATTTCTTTGATCTATTGGTCAGTTTCCCCTCTCATACAGACGTCAGCATTTATGATTTTGCACCAGTTTACTAAACCTGGTTTCCTCCTCTTGAAACATCATAAAATGGATATGCTCATCTCAAGCCTCTTCCAGCCTGTAATTAGCTTCAGGCTTTCTAGGTAACACCTTGTATCTAAAACCTGTGTGTGTGTGATCTCACATGCTGTTTCAGCATTTTCTCATGGCTTTCATCTTTCAGCTGAGACCTGGGGGGGGGGATGAGCGAGGTCACTCCAAGAGCACCAGATTTCTCAGCATCTCTCATGACAGACAGTCCATAACCCATTTTTATATTACAAAAAAATGATACTACAGCACTCAGAACTGGCTGTCCATATCACACGACCATGACCCAATTCTTGAGAGAAGCAGAGAGGGGGTTAAGAGACATAGAGTCCCCCCAACAGCAAGAGAGAGGGTATCTGATCAGCCTTCTTTCCTACCACTCAAGAGCAGTCAGCCAGAACAGAATGTCCAAAAGGAGATGAGCACTGGGCATTGCCAGATGACATGAAGCAGGTGAGTGGGGCTCTGCTGACATCTCCAGCACTGAGAGTGCCCAAGCAGGCCCATGGAATGAAGAGCTGCAGGGGTTCTATACCACCTCAACAGTATCTTCAGCTGCATAATTTGACTCCTGACATCCCTATACACTGTATGGGATGCTCTAATATGTCTTTGCCTACTATCGGGATGGATAGTTTGTTAGAGGTCCACCTCCCATGCTCGTCTGCACTTGTCCTTGTGGTCCAACTGGGAGTCATGCACCATTCAATAGATTCTCCCTACAAGGCCTTTGTGGCACTCAATCTGTTGAAGTGATCCCATCCAGTCCCACTTAGACTCTGTGGCATGCTTCTCCTGGAAGGTACGTACAGCACTCGGGATCTGGAGAATCCTCCAAAAGTTCATAGCTGGTAAATCAAATTGAGCTTTTAGTTTTTCAAAAGACATTAAGACCATGGCGTTTGGTATAAAGAGATCCCAAATCTGCAGGATGTCTTTGCTTACTCATGTGGGCCAGGAAAGAGGTTTATTATCCACAGTAATGTGGTGGTTATCCCAAAGGGGATTGTTTTCTAGGGGTGGGTCCCGGGCCACAGGGGGCATGTGGGGTAGCCTGTGACATGGGCGCCAGCAATTGGGTGCCTGCAAAAATGGTGACCAATCCCTGGCACACGTCATCAGGGCTAGTGACAGGGTAGTGAGACCAGATGGGGGCGACTGGCGAATATAGCGACGGGATGTCGCTATACATACGTGCATGGGTGGGGAGTGAGCATGCACAGCAAGGGGCAGGAGGGATTGTGAGGGGTGGCGCCATGGTGGGTTGCCGAGCTGGCCCTGTGGTGTGGTGGGTGGGTTGGTGGCTCCAATAGGCATTGTGCTAGGTTTGGGTCCGGGCACTGGCACATTTTTGTTGTGCCCGGACCTAATTTTTTTTAAATGGTTTTGCACCCCCCCCGACATGCACCACCCTGGAGATGAGAATCCTTAAATAGAGGTGTGTGGGGGCACATAAACTATTTAAATAACAAGTCCCCGGCACCATTTTGCTGTGCACCAGGGAGTCAGAGAGTTGACATTGATTTTTGGCACTCTGGCTTCGCGATAATGGCGATCGCCTTTAGGCTTTTGCCATTATCACATAAATCCTTGTATGGGAGGAGACCATAACAGTCCTGTCATAGGTCTCAGCGTGGCTCAGTTGGTAGCACATCTGCCTCTGGACCAGAAGGTCGTGGGTTCTCGTCCCACACCGGGATTGGACTTGCACCTAAAAATCACTGGCATCCGAGTGCAGTATTGGGGGGTGCTGTACTGCTGGGGTGTGCCGTCCTTCGGATGAGACATTAAACTGAGGTCCCTTCTGCCCATCCTGGTGTTGTCCTGGTGGGTGTCCAGGTGGAAGTAAAAGAACCCAGAGCACTCTTCACAAAGAGTAGTGAACATTCCCGGTGTCCTGGCCAACATTCCCCTTCCCATAAAACTGGTTCATGCAATTATCCAGGCTGTGTGTGGGTGATGATGTGAGAAATGGCCGCCACCACACATTCAGTCACTTCACTACCAGTCTAGCATAGCTATAAAGCGCTTTGGATGTATGAAAAGCGCTATATAAATGCTGATTCTTCTTCTTCTTCCTCCAGGCTCTCCCAGTTTCAAGCATAATAGGGGTAGCTTGGGAAGGGGAAGAGCGGTTGATAGAAAGATGAGCACATAATTGGTCCCCCTTCATCAGGGAAGATTCCAGAGTGACCCATAGATGAGATTGTGAGGGAAGAGGTGCAAACCATTTAGTTGCTTGGGCAACCCTGTAGACCAGTTGATACCCCTGGAGCCAAGGGAGTCCTAGGCCTCCCCCGTCCAATGTGCCTGAAGCTTGAATCGACCCCACCAAGCAGTTTTGCCTTCCCAAAGTAAGAGAGAGACTAGTTTATCTATTGAGTGGAACAATTTAGGTGAGATCCAGATAGGGAGGTTGAGAAAAAGATAGGAGACTCTTGGCAGGATAAATATCCGCACTGCCTTGATCTTGCCCTTCAATGAAAGGTTAAGTTTACACCAGTGGTCCACCTCAGCAGTGAGCAAGGTAATTAATGGTGAGAAGTTTGCCCCTTCCATCTCCTGCCAGTGGAAGGTAACAAAGACTCTGAGATGCAGTAAGAAAAATCCTTGGGAGCCCAGGAAATACCAATACTCATTAAACAGTCATGTGAGCAGGCAGAATTTAGGGGGGATAATGTGATTTTCTTCTGATTGATCAGAAATCCTGAAATCCTCACTAAGTCCTGGAGAGTGGCCATGACCTTAGGCAGTGATTTCTCAGGGTTGGAGAGAGTGAGCAAAAGGCCATTGGCATAGGAAATAACTAGGTAGGATTGATCCTTCATCTGAATGCCTGAGATGCCATCAGAGGCAATAAGCCTCCTTGCAAGGGGGTCCAGTGCAAGCAAAAAGAGCAGAGGAGAGAGAAGGCAGCCCTGATGGGTGCCCCCGTTGTAGGTGGAAGGGGGAGGAGATATCCTTGTTAGTTAGAATCTGAGCTAAGGGTGCTAAGGGTGAAACTCTCGCAGTTTGGACAATACTTCCTCCAGCTTATGACATCTCTGGGCCTTACACAGGTGGTTACCTCTGCCACCCATAAACATGGTCACTCCCTTGATCTGATCTTGCTCCTGGGGATCAAGGCCTCCGATTTGGAGGTGGAACCGGTCAGTTGGTCTGATCACTACACTATGAGGTTACATTTTTGCACCCCCAGAAGGCCTGCCCCTGTGGAGATGGTCAGTTGCTGCTCTTTGTGGGAAGTGAGTCCTGAAGGCCTAGCAGTGGTGATTGATCTCTCGGAGTTTCCTATGGCCAGCTCAAGTCCAGAGACTTTAGTGGTGGCTTATAGTAAGGCAATTTATGTAGCCCTGGACTTCATTGCTCCTGTCCATGTTCATCCTCTCCCCATTCACCCTCGGGCCTCATGGTTTGATGGGTCCTTGAGGGAGTTGCGGTGAGTAGGATGTAGGTTAGAGCAGCATTGGCAAAAATTTGCCTTGGATGCCGACCATCTTAGATTTGTTGATCACTATCACATCTACCAATCAGTTATCTCCCATATGAAGGCAGAACTCCTGTCCAGGGAGATAGCTGCTGCTCAGAACTGACCAGCTCAGCTCTTCTGAACTGTGGACAGGCTGTGCAACCCAGACTGTCTTCAGCTCCGAAGACCTTTCTCGCAGTTAGGGTGCATTGAACTTGCTTGGTTCTTTGCAGATAAGGTGGCCGACATCAGGTGGAAATTCTTTTGACTCACTCTGTGGGGGTTGTGGATGATCAGTGCTTGGTCGCCTCTGATTTCCTGGAGTTCCTTTGTGTTGCCTGAACTTGTGGATGTCATGCTGATTGTCCAGGGTATGAGCCCTATGACCTGTAGTTTGGATCCAGTCCCAGCTTCCTTAATTATGGGTTGTTGGGATTTGATCGGACCGGTCCTGGTGCAGATAGTCTGGTGCTCCTTGGAATCCGGTAAGTTTCCAAGCTCCCTGAAGGAGGCGGTGGTTACCACCCGCCTAAAGAAAGCTTCTTTGGACCTGGATATTTCTGCCAACTACAGACCAATCTCAAACATTCCCTTTATAGGGAAGGTGATTGAGAAAGTAGCTGGATGACCACCTGACCATCCATAACATCTACGAACCTCTCCAGTCTGGTTTTCCAAAGAGGCACAGTACTAAGACGGTGCTGGTTTGGGTGCTCAATGATCTCCTTATGGCGAGAGATCATAGAAGTCATTCTATCTTGGTGCTCCTTGATCTCTCCTAAGCCTTTGACATTGTAGACCATGGGGTACTGCTTGGACACCTGAGGTCTGTCTGTGGATTATGGGTTTGGTACGCATATGGTTTACATCTCTCCTCTCTGGCAGGACTCAGAGAGTGGTGTCTGGGATTTTTTCCTCGGACCCATTTTCCCTGCCATGTGGGGTCCCTTTAGGTTCAGTGCTGTCCCCCATGTTGTTTGCAGTACATATGCTGCCATTCGGAGACATTGTAAGATGGTATGGGCCGAGGTTTCACTGCTACACTGATGATACCCAGCTCTACCTGTCTTTTGCCCCTGACCAGGATAGAGCTGTCTCTGTATTTAATTCCTACCTCGCTGATATCCAAGACTGGATGACCTCGAGCTGGTTAAAGTTGAACTCCGTAAAGACGGAGGTGATGTTAGTGGACCCAGGTCACCGGACAGAGGGGTTGATGACTGGTCAGCCCTCTTATCTTGTTCTGGAGGGTTTGAAGCTCCCTTCCTCTGAATGTGTGCGAAAACTGGAGGTAGTGTTGGACGATAGGCTGACATTATGGGCTCAGGTGTCAGCCATCGTCAAGTCTTCCTTTTAGCATTTTAGGAATATCTCCAGGATTAAGCACCTTGTTCCATCCTGGGATGTACCTACCCTGGTCCATGCTTTTGTGACCTCACGCATAGATTATTGCAACTCCCTGTACTTAGGGCTGGCTGGGGTTGATATCCACCACCTGCAGCTATTGCAGAACGCGGAAGCATGATTGGTGACGTGAGCTCCTCGATTATTTCATATTACACCTGTGCTGCGTGATCTGCACTGGCTGCCAATTAGGTGGCAGATCACCTTTAAGGTCAGTTTACTGACTTATAAAGCCCTACATGGACAGGGTCCTGACTACTTGAAAGAGCTCCTTGTTCCTTACCACCCGGTGCGACAGTTGCGCTCGGCTGACGAGAGGTTGTTAGAGATTCTGAGTTTTTTTTTTAAATCCTCAGGGGCCTGTGCATTTGTGCACGCAGCCCCAGTCCTCGGGAATTCTCTACCAAACCAGCTTTGGGAGTGCACGACTGTGGGGGCGTTTAAGCAGGCAATGAAAACGTATCTGTGGTGCCATGCTTTTGGTGTCACAGTTTAATTTTGGATCCTCTGATTATTTTATTGTGTTTCTGAGTTTTATTATGATTCCTTATTCTATGTACAGTGCCTTGATAGCTGAAAGGCGCTTCTGAGAAATAAAATGTATTATTATTATTATTATTATACAGTACTGGGATCCAGTGCCGAAAATAAGGGCCAAAACCATATCTACCCAGGACTTCATGCAGGTAGTTCCACTCCACCGAGTTGAAAGCCTTAGAGAAGTCTACTGCCAGGGCTGCCATAGGTACAGCAGACTTTAATGCAAGCCATTTCAGGTTAAGGACCAACCTCAGATTGTCAGCTTCCGACTTGCCATTAGAAAAGCCCACTTGGGAGGGGTGGATCAGGTGTGGTAATACATCCACTAGCCTGTTGGCTAACACCTTCACAACAATCTTTGTGTCAGCAAACAGGAGTGAAATAGGGTGGAAATTAGCATAGTCCAGCGGGTCCGCAGACTTCTTAGGGAGTAGGGTGGCTAAAGCCTTCTTCATGGTTGGGGGGAGGGAGCCACACCCATGTGCCTCCTGTAAGGCGTGAAGAAGAGGGGTAGCAATTTCGTCCTTCAGGAGCTGGTAAAGCTCCACTGTCATGCCATCTGGACCTGTGATTTTCCTTTTGCTAGCTGGGATAAAGCTGTGTGAAGCTCCTCCTCAGTGATAGGCTTCTCGAGACCTTGACCCAATTCTGGGGTGAGTCGGGGAAGATGAGCGTCTCTGCAGAAGGCCTCTGTTTCTTTTGCCATATCTGCCTCTTCTATGTTAGATCTAGATGTATAAAGGGACTGATAATAAAGCCTCATCACCTCATTAATAGTCTTAGGGTCAGAGACCACCTTGCCTGCATTGTTCCTAATGGCATGAATGTGTGACACAGCCTGCTGTTTCCTAAGGTAATAAGACAGCAGTTTCCCTCCCTTATTCCCACCCTCCCAGAACTTGTGTTTGGATCTAAGCAGATGCCATTCTGCCTTACATTGTAGAAGGGTATTAATGCAATATTTAAGCTCAGCAATGGAGGTTAAAAGGGTACTATCTGCTTGCGATGAAGTGCTGAAGGTCTAAAGCTGGTCTCCAAATCAGAGAGTTCTGCCGGCAGCCTGGAGATCTCCGCCCTGCCGGCCTTATTCTTGGCAGCTGTAAATGAGATGATCCACCCCCAAATGACCACTTTAAAGGCCTCCCACACAGTACCAGCTAAAAACCTCTCCCCCACGAATTAATAAGAAAGAAAACATTTGCCTCCTCTCTCATAACTGCTTGGAACTCAGGGTCCCAGAGGAGGAAAGGATTGCACCTCAATCTGGTAGAGGTTGGACCCTGATGAGGAGGGAAGTAGTTACAAGTGACTGGTGCATGCTCTGAGATCAGAATGTTGCCTGTCTTGACCTCATTCAGGCCCAAAGCTGCACTATGATTTGCCAACCAATAGTCAATGCAGCTGTAGGTACTGTGGAAAGAGAAGAAAAAGGTGTAGTCATGCCCTGTAGGGTTATCCCTCCTCCATGGGTCTATAAGCCCCCATTCCTCCTCCAGTTCCTGGAGTGCTACCCTATCTTTTGGATGAGCCTGACTGGGGAGAGACTTGTCCAAGAAGATATCCTGGACCAAGTTGAAGGCACCCTCAAGATTAATCGGAATATTCTGATGGCCGTTTGACAGGGATGTGAGGGCCTGGCTGATGCCTATCAGAAAGTCAGATGAATCAGTACTGGAGCCATATGCATTCCCAACTATAACCTTTCCACCGGGGTATGAACAGCAAGTTACTATCCAGCGACCCTGATTGTCAGTCTTGGTATCCCGTACCACCCAGGAGGACACTTTGTGAATCAGGATGGCTACTCCCTTGGATTTGGTAGGTGCAGAAGTAGCTAGAACCTGGCCTATCCACAATTTTATGAGCCATTGCACCATTCTGGCAGAGTTGCATTTCCTGAAGAAGAGCAACGTCTGCTCCCAGCGAATGAAGGTACTGCAGAACCTTGGTATACTTAACAGGATGACTGAGGCCCTTGACATTCCAAGAAATGCATCTCCACCTCTGCCCAGTGTTCCACATCATATCTGCCCACCAAAAAAAGGAAAGACCAGAAACCACTTACCCACCCCCCATCTTAGGACTATGGAGATACTACTGGTACCTGTTGTGAGGAGGGTTCTAAGGGAGAGTACTGCTCCATACCAAGAGAGTGTTGAGGAAGGATGCTAAGTATATGCTGGACAAAAGATGTCACAGTTACAACAGTCCTGAGACAAAAGATACAACAATGCAAACAGTAAGGTTAGGTAATGTTAAAACAATGAAGTGACAGCAAACAAGTCTAATAGCACTTTGATGTGTGAACACTAAAGGTGTGGAGCTAGATGCGTAAAAGGGAGTACTCCACTTACCATAAGTTGGCGCTGGAGTCACACACCTAGAAAGAGATAGTGGATAGGCTGTCCGTTATCAACAGCCCATCCTGGCCTGGATGACATGCCACTAATAAGCTGTCCAGGAGAAAGACAGGGAGGGAAGGGGGAAGAATCCTTACCAGGATCCAGGGGAGGGAGAACAATGAAGGGCAGGAAGAAAAAGGGGGGGTACCCCACCCCTTGCCGCTTGCCAGAACTAAGTGTCGCAGGCATTGCAGCAACCCATGTCAAACAGCTATGAGCACAGAACATAACACCAGCTAAGTGATAAAAATTACAACTCTGCATTCATCAACAATTAACACACACCAGACATTTGCTCTGAGTAAGATCTGAGTATACATTTTAATTGAGAGAGCTCAGCGTATGCATTTAAAGCCCCTGTCCCCCCCAACTGTCCAGCTGTACCTCAGCGTGGCCCACCCTGAACCTATAGAGGTAATATCTGGGGGGGGGAGGAGCGCCCCTAGTGCCCAGCAGAGGAATATGGTGAAGGCGGACATGGCAGGACAGGCAAGCCTAAGGTGCGTAAAGAGGGGTAGAAGGAAACCACACATTGTGGTACATGTGGGGACAAATGACCTAGCAGTGGAAATGGTGGAGGTAACAAGGGAGAGGACTGAGGAAGTGGGAAGGTTGTGTGAGGAGACTGGGGAGTCTGTGGCCTTCTCCAAAGTGCTCCCAGTACCTTGCGCAAGCACAGTAAGAAAGGAGAGGATTACAGAGTTGAACACATGGTTGGTAGAATGGTGTCAAACAAAGGGGCATGGGGTTGTGGGCAGCTGGGGAAGTACCTGAGATAATAACAATCTGTTTGCAAGGGATAGACTGCACTTGAGTGGGGAGGGGAAGGAGGTATTAAAGCAAAGATTGCAGAGGTATTTTGCAACCAGGGTGGATTTAAACTAGATGGGGGGTGGCAAGTGGACAGCAGGTAGGCAGGGATCTGATACAGTGGAGTCACTACCCCCCAGGTAAGTGGGGAAGGACTCAGGGAGGCCAAAAAAGGAGGTAGTAGAAGGGATGAAATGGAGGTTAGTGAAGGGAAAGGGGCATTATGGAGGGTGGTCTCACTGAATGCAAGAAGCTTGGAAAAAAATCCACTGAGCTACAGGCACTCTTAGCAGTGTGGAGGGTGGATATTGCAGCTGTCACAGAAACGGAGGCAACTGAGCACCAGGACTGGGATCTGGCAATCCCAGGATACAAATTATACAGGAAGGACCATAAGGATGGGGGGGGTGGCAGTCTATCTGAGGGATGGGATCAAATGCACAAGGGATGAGGGATAAGAAAGGAGAACAGAGGCAATCTGGCTGCAGCTCCTAGACTCAAGGGGTAGGAAACTAAGGTTTGGAGTGGTATACAGGCCACCATCCCAGTCTGAGAAGCTTGATAGGGAGCTAGCGGGACAAATCTAAAAGGCATGTAGAAAAGGAAAGGTGGTCATTGTGGGGGATTTCAACTTGCCGGGTGTTGACTGGAGCACTCTGGTCACCTCCAGTGCTAGGGAGCAAGTGCTCCTGGATGTGATTCAGGATGGTCTCCTGGCACAGTTGGTTACTGTACCTACTAGGCTAAAGAACACATTAGATCTGGTATTGTCGAATGGGGTTGCAGTGAGGGAAATAAAGGTAGAGGACCCACTATCCGACAGTGGTCACCAAACAGTGTGGTTTAATATCACGATGTGTGGGGAGCCAGAGAAATCGGTTACTCGGGTGGTAAACTTCAGGGGAGTGGACTTTGGGAGGATGCAGGAGGTACTGAAAGGGAAACTGGAGGGCATATGGCATGAGATGGACGTGGAGCTGAAATGGGATATTATTAAACGGGGGGGTTACAGAGGCAACAGAAGTATGCACCAAGACACAAAGTAAAAGAAGCAGAGCAAGACAACCATGCTGGTTGAACAGCGAAGTTGTGGAGGTGGTGAGGGCAAAACGAGTGGCTCACCAGAGGTTTAGAAGGGCAGAAAAGGAAGTCGACAGGGAGGAATATGCAAGATGGTCCAGGGAGGTGACCAGAAAAGTGAGAGAAGCCAAGGCCCAGAGGGAACTGAGATTAGCGCAGGGAATTAATGGGGGGGAGACTTCTTTAGATACACCAGAGAGAAAAGAAAGTGAAAGGAGACAATAGTGAGGATAAAAAGAGGTGGGGAGTGGACGGAAAAGGGGGAGGAGCAGGCAGAAGCACTGAATAAATACTTTTGTTCCATGTTCATAGAAGAAATGGGGGGACTGCTATCAGCATGGGCTGGGAGGGTGGGAACAGAAGCAGAGGAGGTGACAGATGGAAGAATTGAGGCAAGTAGAGTCCTAGAGGGACTGAGGGCACTGAAGGTAGACAAGGCACCAGGGCCATATGTTTTCCACCCCAGGGTACTGAGGGAGATGGTGGATGTGTTGGCAGAGCCGGTGGAGGATCTGTACAGCACCTCCCTGGAGTTGGGATGTGTGCCAATGGACTGGAGGATGGCACATGTAGTACTGTTACACAAGAGCGGGCCAAGGGATGAACAGGGTAATTATTGTCAGGTAAGTCTCACATCCATAGTGTGCAAACTCATGGAAATGATACTAAAGGAAAGACTGGTGTCATACCTGAAGGACAATGGCCTCCAGGATGTGAGAGAGCATGGGTTTGTTTCAGGGAAGTCTTGTCAAACCAACCTGATACAATATTATGACTGGATGACAGGTGAACTGGATAAGGGTCATGCATTGGATGTTCTTTACTTGGACTTCAGCAAGGCCTTCAATTCGGTGCCCCATGGGTGGCTTGGGGGAAGCTATCTGGTGTAGGAGTAGGGGAAAAAATGATAAACTGGATTACAAGCTGGCTGAGTGGGAGGCTGCAATGGATGGTCGTGAGAGAGGAGCTCTCACCTCCAAGGCTGGTGACAAGTGGGGTGCCACAGGGCTCTGTGTTGGGGCCAGTATTGTTTGGGATCTTCATATCAGACATTGGACATGGGGCGGTGGGCAAGGTAAGTCTGTTTGCTGACGACACCAAAATCAGAGCAGTGGTGGATGGAGAGGAGGGGTGGAAGCAGCTGCAGGGGGACCTAAGTAAGCTAAAGGAGTGGTCAGAGAGATGGCAGCTGGGGTTCAATCCAATGAAGTGTAAGGTTATGCACTTTGGGGTGAAGAACCCAAGGAGAGAATACTGGCTGGGGGGGTTAGCTGGGGATAACAGAGGAGGAGAAGGACCGTGGGGTAATGATAACGGGGACCATGAACAATACTGACCAGTGCAGGAGAGCAACTGCAAAAGCGAACAAAATGCTGGGGTGCATAGCAAGGGGGTTTTCATCCAGGCAAAGGGAGGTGATCTTGCCCACTATAGATTGATGCAGTTTTGGAGGCCATACCTAAAGCGTGATATCAGGCTGCTGGAGGGGCTGCAAAGGAGGACAACAAAGATGATATGTGGAATGGAGGGTAGAGACTATGGCAGCAGGCTGGAAGACCTCAATATATATACCCTGGAGGATAAAAGGGACAGGGGGGACATGATAGAGACATTCAAGTATCTGAGGGGAATCAGCAAGGATGGGGCAGATGGGGTCTTTAAGCTAAGGAGGAGGGGGTCACCAGGGGGCATGGGCTAAGAATGGAGGGGGAAAGATTTAGGAAAGAAATGAGGAGACACTATTTCACAGAGATGGTGGTAGCAAAATGGAACTCCCTACCAGAATAGTTGGTATCATGTAAATCTGTGAACAGCTTCAAAAGGGCATGGGACAGGGAACAGGGGAGAGTGAGGGTGGGGGGTGGCAGTGGGATGACAAAAGGGAGGGGGGTTGGGGCAGCTGCAAACTAGGGGTGTTGGCTGCACACTCAAGCAGACTTAGATCGACAGGGTGGTCTATTTCTGCTGGCACATTCATATGTCCATATGTTAGTAAGGGTCATAATCTGTAGCAGTGAAGGCTGTTAGCTATGTACACCCACTCCTGACTCTTCCAGAGTTCAAGTAAGAACCAGGGGAAGGGATGCCTCATACAGGCTTAACTATCTTTTACCCCAAGCCCCACTTATCAAGGAGAGAGGAGTGGTGTGAGGGGGGAGAAGGCATAAGCTCATCACAGCAAAGGGGTTCTCAGAATTCCAGGGTCAAGAGCAGTGGGAAGAGGGGTATGACCAAGGCAGGTCTATGCTGCCTTATCCCACTGTAAATGAAGAGCCCCAGGGCATCCCCTACTGGAGAACCAGAGCTGGTTCATATAGCTCCGATGGACTAAAAGTCACCCAATCTTAAAACAAAAGTAGGAATAGTAACAAAAAAGTCCATAGCTTAGCCTTGCAAGAATAGTCCAGTCACCGATACAGACAACTCGCAGAATCATCCCTTCTTCCTTGCATTTCCAGATCAGGCTGATAGAGTTCCAGGGTCTCTTTGCAGCTGCAGGCCTTACGCAACCACCTCAGTGAAAGATCTCAGTCCTAGCTTCACCCGCCAGCCATCTATGAAGTTGTTCTCTTCCAGGTCAGGTGTCTCCGCAGCCCAGTCCAGGGGGGCAGTAGTGTCCATTAGGTCTGAACTTTGGCCTGAATCAGCTGTCTGTTCATCCTCACTGGCTGAATATTCCCTTGGTAACTTTGCAGGGGGAGATGTGAAGGGTTGAAGACCATGCTTCTGTTGAGGACTCCTGGATCTGGGTCATGGTTGACTCGATTGTGCTGCCTTGGGATCTTCATTTGCACCTGAAAAATTGCTGTGCCATGTAGTAGGCACAGGGAGATATGAACCAGAGGATCAGCATTGTCATGCACACTTGGCTTAGGGGGCACTTCTGTCATAGGACTGGTTCGTCCCGGTGTGCAGTCCCTCAGAAACTGCTTCCCTCTACCACCATTCTGCTTGGCTGAGTCATGATTATCCAGTGCCCAGAGGCATCTGAGAGTTGTACTTTTTCAGCCTATGGCAGGCCAGTAGGTGTTCAGCCAGGCCTCAGCCTCCTGTGGGTCTAAAGCAGTAAATTCTCTTCCCTCCCAGGAAATATGTAGAGAGGTCAGCCCTTTGAACTGGTACCTGAAATCGTGGGCTAGGAGAAGCTTTTTCAGTGGGGCATTGGCCGAGAAGTCACCCTGTGGGAATAGTAATGGTAGAAAGAGATGCAGACCCCCTCCAGGTGATGTTTCCAAGGTCCCGGGCTACTCACATGACTTGTTCTTTCACTGTGTAATGCAAAAGGTAAGCAATCACAGGCCTAGGAGGTGAGGTATGTGAACCAGACTTGCCTGAAAGCCTATGAACTTGCTCCACATCAACAGGCCCCCTGCAGTGGCCCCCAAACAGTTTGGGGATAAAGTCATTCAAGAAGCGTTCCATGCTGTGTCTTTCAGCCCCCAAGGGAATTCCCAGAATATGAATATTATTGGAGCTCCCCCTGTTCTCTTGGTCCTCTGCCCTGTCCCATAGCTTGGCAAGTTTGACTTCATATTCGTGGAGCTTTTGCCAGACTAGCCCTTGCTAGCGCTCAAGTTCTTTGGTATGCTGCTCGGCCACATTAAATTTGTCATCCAGGTTGCAGATATCGGCCACAGTTCCCGTAAGAGCAGCACTAGTCCCATCAGCCCTGACCAGTAGGGCCTCAAGCATTTTGCTTATATAGGATAGAGAGTCTGCAACTGGAATGCGCTCCTCAGTTGTGCCGCTTGCCCCAGCTTGCTGAGTGGTGGGTGGAGGAGAGGAGGATGCTGCCACTGCTCAAGCAAGCAAAAAATAGAATTTTCCTCGCTGATCCCAAACAGATACCACCTGTGGTGGTAGTACAGGTTCAAAGTCAGATCCAGTGGAGCTTGGGCAGCATAGTGGATGAAGCTCAGAGTCGGTCTGACTGAAATGTGACTACTGGCTGAGGCCTACCAACCTAGGGTGTTGTGCATGCTGTCACATTGAGGCTGAGAGTATCACTGAAATAAGATGCTGTGCACCAAAAGAATTACATTTGGCAAGCAGCAGGTTGGGTGGAGGTCCTCCCTACATAGTAGCACCCTATTCAATCCCAGATCACATTAAATCTAAATGGATTCTGTCCAGGAAAGGATGGAGCAAAGAAATTAGGCAGCCATCTTCTCCGGCGCTCAAGCCATGCCTCCCAATAAAGCACTCCTTGATACTTGAGGTTTGTCTCATGATTACCAAGTGTACTGTGGTGCCCGTATTGGACTATTTCTGTCCCATTTACACTCAAGCTACTACAAAAGAAGCCTACAATTTACAACAGTATATGTCAGTTTGCTTTATTGGCCACTGTAAGAACACCTCACTGTGAACTTTACAGAAACCTTAGCTGTCTCACACCTAGGCACCCAGGGACTTCACCCCCCTATTGCCTGATTTACAAAGCACTGCAACTCCTAACCCCTGCCCATTGTCAAGGTTCTTCAGACTCAAAACAAAGCCATGTAAACTGCTCTTTTCTGATCTTCTTCTGCCTAAAATACAACATGTATATTCTAGCATGGGCAAAATGGCTTTCTCCTTTGCTGGCCCATCCTTCTGGAACTCTCTTCCTTTGGGATTCAGAACTACCCTCTTCCACCCCTTCTTTAAGTTGCAGCTCTTGGATTAACTATTGAATACATGTCTCTGCAATTGTACAACCAAAGTTGCTAGTTTATGTCCTGACAGCATAAATGTACTATGAAAGCATCATTTGATCCCAGTATGTTATGGCAGCAACTTTGTTTCCATTTCTTCTATGCTGATTTATGAAACCTGTTTAGTTATTGCACCACTGTATTAACTCTGTATGCTAATGTTTAGTTTTTTTCTTAATTTGTAGTCTCTGTTATTTTTGCATACCCAGCTTGTTTATAACCATGTGCCACCCTTATTATTTTTCTATTTAGGTCCAGGTTATCCCTGAAAAAAGTCTCTCATACCCGTGTACTTACCCGGTCAACAAACTAACAAGTAAATCAGTCAAACAATCAATCAATTAATCAGCCAGTCAATCCATAAATAAATGTGTTCACAGAGCAATTGAACAGCTTGATTATTGTAGATATGATTAACAGAATCACATCCATTTTGGTACATAATGCTAGACCCGAGGCTATCACTATAGAAACTACAATAACTGTGAGTTAGGAACAAAAGTAGGCAAATCATGTTATGATTTGAAATTCACTATTCCTGTTATGGATAAACTGCCTGACAACATTCCAAAGGGGGATAAAGTATATGGCAATGTCATATCTTTGCCAAATGATCCAAATACACTCCGAGAGGTTTGTCCATTTGTTCAAGAGAAGGTGCATGTACCTGAATGAACAATCAAAATGATGACCTTGCATTGACCATAACTATTAATGAAGGGAAAGACCCACAGAAATAAATGTTTTTCAACATACAAGATAAAGTTTAGTTAGGATAAAAAAGAACTTAACCCTAAATTTAAAACAGCAGTACTAGATAGAAATTAAATCTTTTGCAATAGTTTGCTCCCTGTGCTCTGTTGAGCACTTACCTGGTAGTCATTCATGTTTTCACTGTACTATCACCCCATACATTTCTCTATTTTCTTTGTTTTTGTTTACACTTCTCTACCCGCCATGTTGAACTGGAACCCTCTGCTGCCAACCCCACATGTGCATAACTCACAGTACTACGCAGATATAGTGGGAATGCAGAGTCCAGGGTCCAGCAGAAGTAAACAAAAGATGTGATGCAACTTGAAGAGGGAACTCGGCTGTAATTAGGCAGCAGTCATATTTACTGTGGCTCCACAAAAATGGAAATACATTTTAAATATGTAAAAAAAACTAAAGATCACTAGAAAAAAATATTTACAGATATGGAAACTGGAACTATGGCTGCATGCTTCCATACAAAAAGAAGAATTTTGTTAATTACTTCCTGATTATCCAGTACTGCTGCTTTAAGGAATGGATTGAAACAGCTGTTAAAAACTGATGCAGAAAGAGAACAGGTTTATGTAATGTTTATGGGGTCAAAAACTGCTTTCAAAAGACACTTGTGACTGTGGAATAATGGACCTTCATGTTTCCAGGTACCCAAAGACTGTGTCAAAGGACAAATTTATTTATGTATAAGTACATTATACCACTGGCATCTTGTTAGTCCATACAAAAGATACTGCATATACTGATGGAAACAGAATCATAAAATAAGTAAATTCTGTTTATAAGTCACCCATTTACCAGTATTAAAACCTACGGGAAATAAAACCCAGAATAGACCATAGCTAATCAAATAAAACAATGTACCTTTATGCCAAAGTCCCATGATCTATGTAGATCAAAGTTTAGCAAAAGTTGTGAGTGCAAAATATTATACAGTCCTAGACATAGCAAATAGATTTTTTAACTTGGAAGTGGGTTCAAAATATCAGTTTTTACTAATCTGCATCAAATGTATACAGTTTGTACACCAAATCACAGTTCTGCTGACAGTATTGGCCAACAATCAATCAATCAATAATGGCTGGATAAGTGAATGGTGCTACAGGAAGGGTTTTCACTTTCCAAAGAACTGGGTCAGATTTGAAAGAGACATGGGAAAGTACAGTGATGATGGCTTGCATTTAAATAGGGCAGGCACAACATTATTTGGTGAAACAAATTAACCATACCATGAAGCTGAATTTAAACTAAATGAACAGGGGAAAAAAGGGTAGAGATAAAAATAACATGACAGCAAATTAAACACAACATTGCAGGGAGAAATGTCTGAAAAAATATCAGGAATAATTAGGAGGTCCTGCTAGTAAATGCAAGAAACCTGGTTATCAAAATTTATGAACTAGAATACATAATGTGAACAGAAGATACACAAATAAGTGCAGTAACTGAGACCTGGTGGCAGGAGGATGTTTGGGGACAAACTATTGAGGGGTACAAACTATTCCATAATGTCAGGACAGGGAGAAGGGGAGGAGGTGTGGTCCTTTTTGTTAAAAACACAATTGATGTAACAGAACTTGAAAACATTGGAAGAAATGACACAGAACAAATGTGGGTCAAGTTAACAGCTTGAAACAGAGAGAACATAATTATGGGGGTACACTGTAGAGCACCATCACAGACAGTTGAACAAAATCTGCAATTCATCTCAAACCTTTTAAACCTGGACATAGGAGGAAAAGTTATACTAGCAGGAGATTTCAATCTGTAAGGGGTGAACTGGAAAAGGGGAAAGTGGTACACCATTAGAAAAAGACTTTCCAGAAATAACGGACTCCCTAAACTTGGAACGGTATGTATAAAACATTACAAGAGGGTAACTGGTTGGACATCATACTAAGTAATATGGAGGAGGAAATGACCAACTGCAAGATCAGAGAACCACTCTATGGTAGTGAACACAACATGGTTCAATTCAAATTATAAAATGGGCTAAAAAGTCTAAGCCACTGATTGGCTGTTTCAGCTTCCCAGCTGTGTCCATGATATTTTAACCAACCGGCACTAACGTCTGCCAGTCTGCCCCTTGACAATAATGAATCACTGAGCTGTGCCAAGAAGAAACAAAAACACAGCGTGGCACAGCTCAGCAAGAGGCAGCGGGAAAACAGTAGTCTGCACTGACAGCTGCATGTAGCCTGTCTCTCTATCCAGACCAATTGCACTTGCGGAAGCACAGCAACCGTGTTGGTCACGTACTACATCCCCCTTCCCACAAATACTTCAAATTTCATATTTTATTTTACACAGCCTTTCCTCCTTGTATTTCCACCTCCGATACTGCATCATCTTCAGTCAGAGCTCCGTACTATGCAGTTGACCCACCCCTCCCGCAACCCAACTTTATCCTGTCCTTTAAATCAGTAGCCTCAACAAAACACATGTGCAACAAAATGCTTCTCCCTCTAAACCAAAAGTTTTCCCCTCTGTCTGGCATGGTTTAAAAAAACACCATAAAACAGTACTTTACGGCATCAGCGTGGTTTGAAAAAACAACAACAGGAAATGCTAGTCTATGACATGTGCTAAAGGACACACTCACTGCCAGCCACAAGCAAATAACACGCTCGCTCCTCACACTCCTTACAAGTCACCAACTTCACTACCTGTGTTAAAAAAATCAACACTGTAACAATCAAATAAATTAGCCAGTTTTTATTTCTGCCAATGTTTCCTTTTCACACTGGTTAACGGGAGTGGGGGACAGAGATGCAGCAACATAGGCAGACACAGTTGCACTTCTGACTCAAAATGCATACTGGCTGTCATGGAAAGAACAGCTCACGCCATTTAAATATAGTAAAACACAATTTGAAAGAACAATGTATACTAATAAAAATAAAGAAAAATTAGCTGAGAAATCCAAATGAAACACATTTTTAATGACTTAACAGGGGGACTATTTTTTCTATTTCAACTGTTAAACCCTCTTTTTTATATTTTTAACTTCTTTATCTTTTTTCTTTTTACTCATTAAATAATTACTAGATTTTCCCATTTTATAAGCACAATAACACACTCCAAGGTGTGATTTATCACCTGATAAGAGCAAGCCCAGTGGCATAAGGCACTTGACACAAGAGGCTCATGCCTTAGTACACCCCAGGCAATAAACCACACCTTGGAGTGTGTTATTGCTTGCATAACAAACTACAGGAAGAAAATAACACGTAAAACCAAAGTCAAATGTTACAATAAAGCCAACTATGTAGAAATAATGGAACTGGGAAAGTGAGTTTGATGGACTAAGTCTGGATGTAGTGTGTGAAAAACTTAGTACACTAAAAAAGATCAGGGGCCCGATTTTCAAAACTGAGGAAAGTGGATCTTAAATATTTGTGCTGCACTTTGCACTTGCCCAGGTGCCCAAAAATGCTATATTCAGTGGAATAGCATACCGGTGCTATTCCACTGAATATAGGGCCATTGTGGACCAGCACAAAGCCACTTAGTGCTCGACAGACATGGCTCCGGAAATTGGATCATAACTGCTTGCGCCCGTGCTACATTTCCTATATTCAAATGGACCCAGGCAAATGAGCCATTGGGCATGCAAAGTGCTAAGGGGCCATTTGCATGCCCATTATGGGCTCATTTGCATGGGTGACCAGGCAATTTAGCATGGTACTGCCCCCTCCACTAACCCGGTCCCAGAGAGCTAACCCTGGTGCTAGTGGTACCCAACCACCCCTGATCATCATCCCCAAAGTTTACCAGTAATGTTTCCTTGCAGTCTAGTGGTTCCCCCCTTGCTGATCATAGGCTCAATATTAAAAATAGATATTCGCTGGTGTCTAGTCCTTCCCCCTTCACTAATCTCTGGCCTGATATGAAATATAGATTTTCCCTGGTGTCAAGTGATCACCCCCCTCATCGATCGCCAGACCAACATTAAAAATAGATATTCCTTGGTGTCCAGTGGTCCCTCCTGCCACCCTCACCCATGCCCAAAGTTGCAAGGCTATACCCTGGTGTCTAGCAGTCCCCCTCTTCCCAATCCCTTGTCTGTATCCTAAATACTCCCTAGTGAATAGCGGTCCCCCCACCCTAACCCTGATCCCTTGTATATGTGGTAGAACTCCCTAGTGGTCGAGTGGACTCCCTTCATACCCCGATCTGCTGGTGTAATACTCAGTAATGTTTCCTGGTGATTTAGCAGTCCCCCTCCCTATCTAGACTTGCATGTATACTAAATATATCTGTCCCTGGTGGTCTAGTATACCCCCCACCCCAGCCAGTTCTGGCTTCACTCCCCCATCCCTCCCCTGAGCAAGTGATGGGCACAGCCCTCTGGTCTCCTCCATGGCTGGCTACCAACTGAGCTGTCAATGAGCACATACTATATACAGTAAGTGGTCATTGATCGACAGATGAGAGCTGTCAATCAATGAGCACTTAGTGTATACAGTACAAGCTCACTGACAGCTCAGTCAGTGGCCAGCTGTGGTGGAGAGTGGAGGTCTGTGCCAGTTGCAGGATCAGGAGAAGGATGGAGGGAAGTGGGGTGGTGGGCCAGTACCTGTTGGATAGGAGGGGGTCTACTAGACCACTACAGACAGATGTATTTAAAATACGGGTGGGTTGGGATAGAGAGGGGAACTGCTAGATCAACAAGGAAGGTTACAGTGTACTACACTGGCAGATCTGGGGTAGAAAGGGGGGTCCACTAGACCATCAGGGAGTTGTACCACATTTACAGGAGATCAGGGTTAGGCAGGAGGAATGACTAAATACCAGGGAGTTTTTAGGATACAGACAAGGGATCAGGGATTAGGAGGGGAGGGACCACTAGACACAAGGGAATAGCCTTCCAGCATTGGGCATGCCTGTGGATTGGGAGAGGGACCACTGGGCATCCCAGAATATCTACTTTTAATATCAGGCTGATGCTCAGGGAGGGGAGGGACCACTAGGCATCAGGGAATATGTATATTTCATACCAGGCCAGCGATCGGTGAGAGGATGGACCACTAAACACCAGGAAAAATGTATATTTCATATTGAGCCAGTGATCATTGAGGGAGACCACTAGACACCAAGGAAAATCTATATTTCATAACGGGCATGTGATTTGTTGGGGGGAAGGACCACTAGACACCAGGGAACATCTATTTTTAATATCGTGCCAGTGATCATTGAGAGGATGGACCACTAGACAGCAGGGAATATCTATTTTTAATATAGGGATGGTGATCAGTGGGGGTGGGGTGGAAGGGACCATGAGACACCACAGAATATCTGTATTTCATATTGGGATGGTGATTGGCAGGGGGGACACCACTAGATGCCAGGGACTATTGTGTTGGTGGACAGGGGGGCCACCACACTTCCTCTGCTAACTGTTAGGATTGTGCAGGAATCAGTTGGGGTTTGCATTGGCTGTATGTTCACTGCGCAAGGGGGTCATGCAAAATGATCTGTGCAGTATACATACTCTGGATAGTTGACTATGCAAATATTCAGGTCCTTGCCCCTTCATTTACATTGCACCCCCCTCTGACTATTGCCCAGGCACAAACAGAGTTTAACCGCGCTATCTGGGCTTTTCAATATTGCCCATACACACTAATCCCAGTTTGCGTGGTAAAACTTGGCTTTGCGCCTTGGCAGAGTTTTAAATATTGGACCCCAGGAGTCTAATAAGGTGGAAAACAAGGCAAATAACAATGCAAAAGGGAATAACTCAGCAAAATTATGGGAGGATTTTAAACTTCATGTTAAATCTGTAAAAAATAAAAGACCTAAAAGAGAGGAGGAATTAAGACTTATTAACAAAGCCAAAGACAATAAAAATATATTTTACAGCCATATTATTAGCCTTAAGAAAGGGATATAATAAATAGAACTGATTGTTGAAAATAACATCCAGGTAAAAAAGTATTCAGGTATGGCCAAAGTAATTAATATTTAGATTTTTTGGTAAAGTGTACCAAAAAAGGCAGAACATTATCATCAAAGGTGAGAGCACCCAGAAAAAAAATGGTAACTAGGGTTAAGGAGGTGAATGAAAAACTGGTAAGTTTAAATCAATGTATGTTACCAGATCCAGATGAACTGCACTCGAGCCTCATTAAAGAATTAAGTAGTTACTTCGGAGGCCCCATAACCAAGCTCTTCTCTGGATAAAGGAAAGGTAGTATCAACCTGTAGACAGGCAATAATATCAATCTTTAAAAAGTGTCACAATCTAATTATAAGAACTACAGACCAGCGAACCTGACTTATGTGGTGAAAGGGCTTTATAAAAGAGGAACTAGAAATCATCTAAGGAACACAGGACTAGAATATGTCACCCAACATGGTTTTAAAAAGGGAAGATCATGCCAGACAAATCTAATATGTTTTTCAAACACATTAGTAAGGTGCTGGACTGTGGTTTGTGAGTGGATGAGGAGCATGTAGATTATTAATAAGGCACTTGATATCTTGGAGGTAGAAGAATTGGTTTGCTGGCCAAGGCACCTAGCTTCACCTGAGCTCTTTCCTTCTAAGATTGCTTGAAAGGACAGAGCAGATAACCTTACCAGAGCAAGGGAAAAGGATTAAGACTTCTCTTGGCTAAGCAGATTTACTGTGTGTTGTTATTTTTATTTTGTACTCACAGGGATTGCTACTGTTTGTTGCTAACATTTCATTGCTTTATTTTTCTCTGATTCAAATTGTTGTTGCTGGTATACCTTCTGCATTATTACGAGGTGTGCCTACAGGTGTAAGCAAAGATTACTGCTGTAATCTTCTGATTCAAATTGTCTTTGCAAGGTATATCTTCTGTTACTGCTTTATTTTTCTCTGTAGCAAAGTGTTTCTTACAGGGTATATCTTCTCTGAAATTATTACAGGTGGTGCTTTTACAGGTTTTCAGTTTTATGTAACATTAGGATAAGCTTTCAGGGTTACTGCTTTTGTTGTTGACTGATTGTTTCTGCTCTTACCTCCTTGTTCTTTCACCCATGGTTCTTCTTTTTTGGCAGGGGAAGGGCCCAGCCACCAACCCCCATCCCCAATCACCCTACACTACACTCCTTTTATAGGGTACCACAGTTGTGACATTTCCTGTGGCAAAGCAGGAAGGGGCAGATCAGTGGGGCATCCACAAGGTGAGCTCATTTACAGGGGCACTAGTAATTTAACTTGTTATAACAAGTTATACGAAAACAAAACACAAAATCAAACCATTACTTGCATTTTCTTCCTTCTAGTTACTCTGACCAGGTTACAAACCCAGCAACATGTCTGGAATGGATATCATTAACTGCAGGTACTGTGGAACACTTTTCAGAAGGACAGTCTTACAGGATTTAGGACACTGTCCTACGTGCTGGGCCATTGGAAATCTTAGGGTTCAGATCCAGGCAGCATGGACAGAGATTGCATGCCTCAAATTTCATATTCAAGAGGAAATACATTATAAGAACCACCCGCCATTTCTCCAACATCCAACAGAAGAACCTCGATCGCAGAGAGTAGTTGGTCCAGGAGGTTGGCAGGTGGTTAGGAGGGGCAAATCGGGTGCCCCATCACTCTGTGCTCTCCAACATATTACTTCCAAAAACCATATAAACACTACAAACAGGTATCTGCCTCTATCTCTGAAATCAAACAAAGGGGCAGAGAACACTGCAGAGCAGAACACTGCAGCACAGGAGCTAGCACAACAAAACTCACCCAAATCAGGAACCAAAACAAAAAAAGCAAAAAGGAAATCCAAAAAACATCTGATCATAGGAGACTCCATGATTTGGAGAGTTGGTACCCATCTCCAGCCAGGGGTAATGGTCAGATGTCTCCCAGGTACATCAGCATGGAGAGACACTGACAGCATTGCTAAAATTGTTCAGAAAGCAGGATAAAACATTGACGTCCTAGTACACACAGGGACTAATGATCTCACCAGCTGGTCAGTTGTGGAGTCCAAGGAACACCTGACGAGGCTGGGTGACAAACTATCATCCATTTCGTCCAACATCTCCTTCTCTGAGATCCTGCCAGTCTGGAAGATGGGGTCAGATGGACGGAAGGTCAGAGAAGGGGAGATAGTGGAGCTAAACATGTGGCTCAAGGCTGGTGCCAGGAAAAAGGACACAGATTTGTAGGGAACTGGCAACAGTTCTGGGAGCAAAAGTTCTTTAAATTTTATGGACTGCTTCTGACTAAGGAGGGAGTCAGTGCATTGGGGCAGAAGTATGACGTCTTTGCAGAATATTTAAACTAGCAAATGGGAAATGGGGTGCAGCACCCCATACGTCGAATGGGAAGAACACCCCTCCCCCCTCAGCTAGTGGTCAAACAGGGATTCAGCATGTTTGCAGTTCATTTGCATCACCAGGTAAGAAAAAAGGTCCGTCTCCCCAGATGACACACAGGGGAAATGCCAAACCTCACCCAACAACTAACACACCAAAATCTGGCCAATGGAAAATCATGTACACAAATGCTCACAGCCTGGGAAATAAGATCCCAGACCTGGGAGCAATATTGTCAGAGGCTAAATTGGACATAATAGCAATTAGTGAGATGTGGTTTACCAGTAACCACACTTGGGAGACTTCAGTACCTGGCTATGTACTGTTCAGAAGAAACCGAGGTGCAAAAAGGGGGGGTGGAGTGGCCCTGTATGTCAATGAAAATATCAAAGCTACAGAAATTCAAAATACACATAAGGAGCCAGAAGAACTGTGGGTCACCCTGGAAACAGGAAATGGGGCAGCCATATGAACTGGGGTTGTCTACAGGCCCCCAGACCAGGAGGAGGACATAGACACATTACTGTTAGAAGATATACAGAACATGACAGCTAAAGGGGAGATTCTGATAATGGGAAACTTCAACATGCCAGATACAGGTTAGTCAATACCAGAAGGAACATCTGCCAGAACTAGACACATGGTGGATTCCCTGCAGGCAGAGGGCCTCAAACAACTGGTACAACAACCCACAAGAGACAGGGCTATCCTAAATCTAGTACTGACTAACAGGGAAGGGATCACAGATCTCCATGTAGAAGGTCACCTGGGGTCAGCGACCATCACATGGTATGGTTCAGTTCTGCTTAAAGTTGAACCAGCATAACATTCTGTGGTGATTTGCATATGCAGCCCATGATGCTTTGCATTGTGTGGGCATGTCTGATTTTTGTATTTTCTTGAAACTTGGCTTCCTAGCCAAATGCCCTTTGGGGTAACCCATGCTTCAGTGTTTGTGCACAGAGGTTCTTTGTCTTTTAAATAGTTTTTTATTTTAATGGGTTCACCACAATATAACCCAGACAGACCATCTTAGGGTAGCTGATTCATTCCACTGGGGTGTCAAACAGACGAGGCATACTGATGAGTCTTGGTAGGACGAAACACGTGTCTATGTCATCTGTTAGCACCCTTTGCAAATTGTGTGAGAGGCCTTTCAGCACCATGCAGTTCTGCTTAAAGTTGAACCAGCATAACATTCTGTGGTGATTTGCATATGCAGCCCATGATGCTTTGCACTGTGTGGGCATGTGTGATTTTGTATTTTCTTGGTTCAATTTGGCCACTTCATCTAAATCATCCCATTCCAAGGAAAAAATATGGGACTTCAGAGGAGCTGACTTTGCTAAGATGGCCAACAGAGTTAAGCTAGCCCTTGCAAAAAGAAACACATGTGAGGGTATATAGGCAAAGTGGGCAAGCATTACGGATGCAATACTTGAAGCAACTTCTCACTGTGTTAGACAGAAAAGGAAGTGCAAAAGAAGAAGGAAACCACTTTGTTTCTCAAATACAGTAGCAGAAAAGGTCAGAGCCAAAAGGCTGGCCTTCAGGAAATATAAGGGAACACGACGGGATGAAGATAGGGAGGCATACCAAACTGTGCTAAGGGAAGCAGAGAAGGCCGTAAGGCAGGCAAAGTCCCAAACTGAGGAAACACTAGCACGAACAATAAAAGAAAGTGACAAGACTTTCTATAGACACATGAGTGAAAGGAGAAAGTCCAGAGGGGGTATCGCTAAGCTCAAAGGAGAAAAGGGGGCGTGTGAGGAGGAGGACCCTATAAAGGCATTTATCCTAAATAGATACTTTTGCTTAGTATTTACTGTAGGAAGGTAGGGCAGGGCCCACAGATCAGCACCATGGACACGGGGGGGGGAGAGGTGAGCACTACACCCTTCACAAAAGAAAGGGTCCTACAAGAGCTCACTAAGCTCAGGGTGGACAAGGCAATGGGACCTGATGGCATGCATCCCAGGGTACTTAAGGAGCTAGGGTGGAACTAGCAGAGCCATTAGCAGAACTGTTTAGTGAGTCTCTGAGCACAGGAGAGGTCCCAGAATACTGAAGAAGGGCTCATGTGATCCCGCTCCACAAGAGTCGTAGCAGGGAAGAGGCAGGGAACTATAGACCAGTCAGTCTTACCTCAGTAGTGGGCAAGATTATGGAGGCACTCCTTAAGGAAAGGATAGTGCAACACCTGGAATCCATAGGGGCACAGGATCCAAGACAGCATGGGTTTACAAAGGAAGGCCCTGTCAAACTAATCCTCATAGATTTGTTGACTGGGTAACCTAAGTGGTGGACAAGGGGGCAGTTGATGTTGCTACCTGACTTCAGCAAAGCTTTCAACACTGTTCCACATAGAATTGATAAATAAGCTAGTGAGGCTTGGGGTGGGTCAGAAGTTGGTCAACTGGGTGGCAAACTGGTTGACAGGCAGAAAACAGGGAGTGGTGGTAAATGGTATACAGTCAGAAGAGATGCAAGTCACAAGTGGGGTACCTCAGGGATCAGTCCTGTAGCCAGTCCTCTTCAATATCTTCATTAGTGACATTGCAGATGGACTAGAGGGTAAGGCTTGTCTGTTTGCAGATGACACCAAGATCTGCAACAGAGTAGATGATCCAGATGGGGTGGACAGAATGAGAAGAGATCTGGATAAACTAGCAAAATGGTCGGAAGAGTGGCAATTGGGATTTAATGCAAAGAAGTGCAAGATCATGCACATAGGGAAGAAACCTGAAGCCACCTATAGGCTGGGAGGGGAGTTGCTGGCAGTCACAAAGGAAGATAGAGACTTGGGCATTATCATCACCGATGACATGAAATCATCCAGCAGACCTCTAAAGCAGTAGGTAAGGCCAGGGGGATGTTAGGGTGTATTAGTAGGGGTATCACAAATCATAAGAGGGAGGTAATAATCCCTCTTTACAAGACACTGGTTAGGCCCCATCTGGAGTACTGCGTGCAGTACTGGAGGCCATACCTTCACAAGGACATTAACCAAATTGAGGCAGTCCAGAGAAGTGCAACCAAAATGGTGCAGGGACTGCATCAGAAGATATATGAAGACAGATTAATGGAGCTCAATATGTATACCCGTGAGCAAAGTAGGGAGAGAGGTGATATGATCGAAACATTCAAACACCTTAAGGACATTAACAAGGTGAAAGAGTCTAACACATTTAAATATAAGAAAAATATCAGGACAAGAGGACACAGCATGAGATTAGAGGGAGGCCGATTAAGGGGTAATGTGAGGAAATAGTTTTTCACAGAAAGGGTGGTGGATGCATGGCATGGTCTACCTCAGGAAGTGGTGGCTATGAATACAGTGTAGGGCTTCAAACAGGTATGGGATAGGCATAAGGGAGAAACACAGATGAGTATGAATAGATAGGCCACTGACAGAGCAAAGGCTGATGGCACATTTATAAGGTAGAAAAAGAAATGGGTAGACTGGGTGGGCCTTGCGGTCCTTATCTGCTGTCAACTTCTATGTTCTATGTTTGTATGTTCCCATATCTTGAACTGGTTAACACACTGATGGAATTGAATGTAACTGTAAATAAAGTGAACTGGATAACATCATGGCTGAAAGATAAGAAACAAAGTTAGAATACAAGGCTCTATGTCAAGTTGGGAAGTAGTGACAAGTGGGGTGCCACAGGGGTTGGTACTGGGTCCTACCCTCTTTGACATCTATGTGTCATCTATAATATATGTTAATATGTCCCCCGGAGCCACTTGTTGCTGCATCAGAGTGGTTTCATGCACCTTTGGCTTGAGCGAGAACAGTGAATCAAAGATCAGCTGTTTTGGCTGAAGCTGAAGGCAAGTGAAACCACTCTGATACAGGAACAAGTGGTGATGGGAAACGTATTAATATATTATTGTCAAGAGTGATCAATAATATATTTTTTAAAAAACACTTCCCGGAACTTGTCCATTTCTAGGACATCTGCACATGAGATGCTCTTCACAGAATAAGAGTGTCTCACGTGCAGGAGAAAGGAGCACTCTGGTGGGGAGCGCTTCCTTGATCTGTAATATGCACAAATAAAGCCTGGCTGTGCAAATTTGCAGACAACACAAAGCTAGGGTCTGTGGTGGACTCAGAAGAAGTAATTAATCTGCAGCATGACATCAGTGAACTTGAAAGGTGGGCTCTCAGAAGTAAAATGCCTCCTGCGTCAGGTCCTGGATCAGGTCCTCACCCCTATCACTAGCATCTTTAACAAATCCCTCTGCCTTGGGCAATTCCCTACTGTCTGGAGGGTTGCTATGGTTACTCCTGTCTACAAAGGTGGCGACAGGACTCTGCCTGGTAATTACAGACCCATCTCAATCCTCCCCCCCTCTCTAAAGCTCTTGAGAAAATTGTTGCCACCCAAGTCTCCGACTACCTTTCAAAGTACAGTGTTCTTTGCCCTGAGCAACATGGGTTCAGAGCTGGTCATAGTACCAATACGGCTGCCCTGGAGTTTACCAACTTCCTCCACACCTCCTTGGACACTGGTGCCCTGGCTGGAGGGGTATTCATTGACCTGTCTAAAGCGTTTGATACCGTATCGCAGCCACTCTTGTTAACTACCTGGACCACTTAGGCTTTGCCACTGGACCAGTCTCCTGGTGCGCCAGCTATCTCTCAACTCGCTCCCAATGTGTAAAGTTAGTGGCAACCTATCCAGTGCCTGCCCTGTTCACTCTGGAGTCCCTCAGGGTCTATTCTTGGACCTTTACTCTTCTCCCTTTTCCTCAACTCGCTACCTAGTGCCTGCAAGGGCAAGATCCTGCTTTATGCTGACGATGCTGTACTCCTTGCCACTGATAGTAGCCCTACGCTGCTCCAAAGTGCTCTCCAACTTGCTTTTGATTCCGCCGAAACCTGGTTCTCTGAGCATCGACTCATAATCAACATAAAGAAAACAAAAACGATGCTCTTCTCCCACCCCCAAAACAAGCACAGCAAATTTCCCCTCACTGTTCTTTCCACCCTCAAAATGCCCATTGAACCTGTGCAGTCCTATAAATACCTGGGAATTGTCTTTGACCCAGCCCTCTCCTTTCATGACCATATCTCCGCCTTGAACACAGCCGCAAACCGGCGGCTGGGCATTCTCTTCCGGCACAAAAAATGTCTCCCTGTGGATGCCCTCCGCCTGGCTGTCACCTCCTCTGTTTTATCCCTCATCGACTATGGCCTCCCGGTCTATGGATCAGCTGATCAGACAGCGCTCAGAAAGGTCCGCCTTACACTTAACAAAGCCTGCAGACTTATCACTGGTGCACCTAGACAAACGCATACATGTCAGCTGTATGCCTTGTCTACCCTACTCAACCTGGATGAGCGGCTCATGTATCAAACCTGCCTGCTCACCTTTAAAGCACTGCATGGCCTATCTCCAACTGGTCTAACTAGCTCTATTCGCCATTCTGCACCAGCGGTGAACACCCGCAGCACGTCCAAAACATCCCTGTTCATACCAAGGGCTAGGACCTCACAAGGCCAAAGGGCATTCCCCTACAGAGCCCCCACCTGCTATAATTCACTCCCTACCAGTATCTCTGACTCTCCCACACTAGCAAGCTTTAAACTCAGCCTCAGAAACCACCTGCTCAATTCACGCAGGTGTTGCTGCTGAGAAGTAGAAGTGGGGTGATTAGACCGTAAAAAGATAAGAGTTTAAAAAAAAAAAAAATAGACTTGACAATGCTCTCTGAGCAGCACTCCCACCCCCCTCTCCTGCTTCTCTTCTCCCCTCAACTTCTTCCCTACCTCTCTTCTTTCCTCCCCATCCCTCTCCATCTAACCTTACCCTTCGGTCCTCACCTTAAACATATGTATCTTGAACTTGCCTTATTCTGTATTAACTGTTGTTTATTGTTCTAATGTCTGTTTGTCCTCTATGTGATGAGGTACCTTTGTAAATGAGCCTCTGGCTCAAAGGTTGTTAAACTGATGTTTAAATAAATAAATAAATAAATAAAATGGAGTTTGTGTTGAAAAGTGTAGGGTTATGCACTTTGGAATGAAGAACAGGAGAGCAACTTCTACACTTTTGCATAAACAATACAAGAAACAGACCTGCAGAAAGATTTTGGGGAGTGTTAATAGCCAACAATCTAACTGTGATTGTCAGTGTGAAGAAATTAGCAAGAAATGCCACTGTACAGAGCCCTGGTTAGACCACATTTAGAGAACTGTAGACTGTTCTGGGCCCCATTAAGAATAAAGTATTAAGAGACTAAAGGGTGTACAACTAAGGGCAACAAAAGAGTGGTTGGGTTCAAAGATCTAACATATGAGCAGATATTAGATAGACTGAGCATGTATTCTTTGAAGCGCAGAAGGCTTTGGGGGACCTGTCTTTAATATATAAAGCTTCTGACAAGTATCTGTGGGAATGTATTGCCCTAGTATCGAAAGAATCAACTAATGGTGGTAGATCACACCAAAATCAACTGAAAGAACAGTACAAGACTAGTTAAAGGATTGCCACTGATATAGCTGCTTATTTATTAACTACTGTAAAGTTATGAATCAAAGTCTATGCAGTAGCATAAGTTCTGGTATTTGGAAGATGGCAAGACTGTCACCTTTCCATAAAAGAGGAGTTTAGTGAGTAATTACAGACCAATTGCCCCACTGCCTCTGATTTCTAAGATTTTGAAAAGGGAAATTCATAAACAACTTTATGCTTATTTGTCACAATATGAATGGCTTTCCACTCAGCAGTCTGGTTTCAGACCGCTTAACACCACCACAATGGCCCTGTTTGACATCATGAACACCGTTTCTCTAAGCCTTGAGAATACATTTTTACAGTACTCATAATCGTGCAGTGAATATCAGATGCCAGACAGTCAAGGAGGAGAGCGGAAGGCTGTGCTGGCTGCTGTCTTCCTTGCCCATGTCAGATTGGTGTCCGGAGTGAAGGGGTCAGGGTGGATGGTCCAGAGCAGGAGCGTCTGGTTGGTTTAAGGTGGCTTGATCAGGGGAGAGGGTCCAATAGTTACCAGGGAATAGGACAGATTGAAATAGCATATGCAGTTGGAGGGTCCATTAGATAACAAGGAACAGGACAGATTGAAAAATCATGGGTGAATGAGGGGTAGGGGTGTAGCCATTGCATCAAAATAAGGGCAGGGTTTCAGTAGCATTAAACAGTGCTGTAGTAAAACACTGTTGAAACCTTTGAATATACTGTTACACCCATTATACATGTGGGATCCTTCATTTGCATAGGGGCAGCAGTATATAATTAAGCAATAAGGCACTCCCAGAGGTTATGTTAATGGTCTGCTAATCATCTTCTAGGGGTGTAATGTGTCACGAGGCATAGCCGAGTGCTACATACCCCTAGACGGTGATTAACTGACCATTAACATAACTCCTGGGAGTGCCTTATTGCTATTATAATAAAAAAAAAAATTTAAATAGTGTTAAGCCTTGTTCAGCATATGATTAGGCTGTACATGTATGTTAACCAAAGATTAACATAGGGCTGATAGAATGTTTACAACCAATCAGAAAGCTCTGTTTCTCAGACCCTTTTTATAATTCCCAATCATATTGTTGGGTTTGAATGGCACACAGGGGGCCATCACCCCTGTCACCTGTGCTATTCATGGTTAGCATGATGCTCACCCAGTTAGTGCCGAGCTACCAATTTGAATAAGAGGGCATATAAGTGCAAAAAAATGTACATACAGTACAATACAGCATCCCATTTTACCATAGTTTAAGAGGCAAGAAGAATTTTACCAGATGACTATTTACTTCTGGAATAATAGAGTGGAAGAAGTAATGTAGAAGCATTTTCACAGTGATGAAGATCCTATTCAAGAAAGGAGCCAACTAAATCTTCATTTCCTTTTTATATTATTGACTAACGATACATGTTTAAGAAAATTGGAAAGCAGGTTCCGACATTGGCAGTTTGGAAAATGTATTCCTGTTTTTTTTTTCTGATTATAATATAAAGCATTTCCTTTATATAGTTCTAGTTTAGATCTAGAAATTATATTTTGTCCTCCAGGCTTACTGACATTTGTCCGTTAGACTTCTTTTCCATATTGCATTTTAGTCATCTTATACCAACTACATGTTCTTAAATGAACAGTTGTCAACATATCCTCTTGAACTATACCATCCCTACATCTATTTTTCCAATTCCTCAGAATCTCAACCTTTGGCCCATGTCAGACCATCCCTAGGTTCTTAAGTTCAAGAGGGAGTCAGGAATGACCTCACTCCTTGTCAGTGAAGCAGAAGGAGCTAGAAAAGCTTGATGAGTGTTGACTTTTTACTTGAACAATCGGTGAACAACTGAAAGATACCAAATTTACTCCATATTTTTGAAACAACATTTGAAAAATTAACTAAAAAGTAAAATGTTACTATGTATGTTTTCCTAGTTATGAACAAAAGCAGATAGCTTTCTGATTTGGGTAAAATAAACATTTTTGAGAGAGAGGGTTCATCTGACAGGCACATAAATGGCCATTCCTGGGTTAAAGGAGTAGGGGCATAAGATACAGGATGTCGGTGCTGAGTGTGGTGCAGGCTTTAGGCCTAAAGAAAGCAAAAATTCAAGGAAGTGAAAATGTCTAACATTTTATTTTAGGCAAAAAACAGAATAATATGATAAAAAATTGAAAGCTTATACTGGCCTGTAAGGTACTATACAAGGGCAATACCTTTTTATGATGACAAAATAAAAATTGGTTTCTGTTTTTTTCATAAACAGAGAATTAATGTATAATTTTATTTTTAAGGTAGACAACCAAAAGCAGTCCACTGAAGAAGCCAGATAATAATGATGAAATGTTGAGATCAAATGCCAAGTGAAGATACTGACATGAGAGAATTTGTGTGCACTCCCTCCCCTTCATTTTCCTGCACTGCTTACAGCATCTAGGGTAACTCCAGCCATACTCATTGAAAGTCTATTCTCATTGCCCGAAGCATTTGCTTGTTTTTGGAACTACTATAGATTTCTGACAATAAACTGTGCAGTCCAAGTGGATAACTTGCCTCTTTTATGTAGGACTATTGGGGAAACTGAAATCTCTTACACTGTACTCAGTTTGTTCCTTTAAACAATGTCATGGTAATCTTTTTTTCCATTTAGTTAAATAAATCCAAAAGGAGTATTAACTTATGTTCCCTTACCACAGTACTGATATAAAATTGGTCCAGTTCTGCACAATGTATTGCTGCTTGGACTTAATTGGGTAACTGAAAATATGTTTATGACCTTATTCAATGTGATTTCTATAGCGATAAGTCTGTCACACATAGAATTGCAGCTTTCATCTTTGTATTTAATATGGTTAGCATGCCATTGTCTTATAGATCGTAACTCAGCTTCCATCACCTGAACAAATGAGACAGACATTGTGCTTGTAAGAAATTGTCATAATCATGTATTTCTTGAACAGCCAATTAGAATTGATAAACTAATACAGTATACAGTATATCAATCAATCTGGCATGGCATGCACATAAAAGTAGTGCAGCTAATAATTTTGATAATGGTATCAACCAATCCATATTTGCCCTTCACTCCCCTTAGAAGGGGTCCAACATACTAAGTACAACCTCACTAAGGACTGTGGTTGCTGAGGTATGAGAAATGGCTTTCTGTGGGACAGTCTTCCTTGGCATTCGCCCCATCAGGGTTGCTACTGACTGTGGACCAAAACCTGAGAGTTATCCTTCACCTATGGCTGGCATCCTGTGGTACCAGCCACCAAGACCTCACTTCTCCACAGACTCAGGGACATCCACCTGAGAAGGTGCAAGATACCCTGTTAACCCCCCTGCTCAATCCACAAAATTATCATGCCACCCTTTTGCACCTGCATGACAGTGTCAACCTGCTTACTTAATCACATGCTACTAACACCCCACTGAAGAAGATGACAAAATGAAAAATCCATTGAGAAAAAATGGTAAAAGTCCTTCTCGACTCCTAAGGTGATTCCCACTTAGTGGGGCAGTGGGTTACCTACCTCACAGCTGCTAGCCCCCTCTTTACTGAGGGGAGGGATTGGGTGGGTATCTGCTGGAGAAGGAAAAATTGGAATGAATGTAGAGCCTTCACTACAAAGACTTAAATCACCAATGCTCCTCCCCTCCAGCAGGTAGGTCCTGCCTCCTGGGAACCCTGGTGACCTGCCTACCTCTGTCCCTTGTGGGTGGAAGCAAGCCCCCTGCCTATATAGGTGTTGTCTGGTGTGTGCCCACATTGCCTGCTGCCATACTTTTCAGGCTTCTCCATTGTCTTAAAGGTCATAACCCCTTCCTTACCTGAACAAATGGGACTGACAACATGACACTTTTGAGCTGGCTAAGAGTCAAAAACTTGAGTATGAATGTTTCTCGTGCATTCTTCTGTTCTACCATGATCAAACTGTAAAGGTTGACCTGTCTAACATTTCGTAGTTGAATGAAATGTGGGGTCACTTGGCTGCTTATTTCTTTTTAAAGAGCAACTTTCTTTCACAAGAAACAGTGGACATGAGTTCATTGGGAATGGGAAGACTCAAATGATACTACCGATAGCTTGTGGTTAAAAATTAAAAACAAATTACTGCAACTAGAAGAGCAATTTGTACCATTAAAACACACTTATAACAAAAAACAAAGAGTATCTGTTTGGTATACCAACTGAGTTCATAGACATCTTGCCAAAAAGAAACAAGCATATCAAGCAATGAAAAGGGATAATAGCCATTATAATATTCATAAATACAGGCAACAAGTAAATAAAGCAAAACCACTTATAAGGATGGAGAAAAAACAAATTAGAGTTTCAGATGGCACACCTGGATGATAATGGAAAGACATTCTATGCATATATTAACAATAAATCTGTCAATAGGATGGTGCGTCCAGTTCAAGAAGGAAATAATGAATATTTGGACCCAGTAAATATGGCTAGGGCATTTAACGAGCATTTCTGTTCTGTATATAATAAAGCAAATGCTATAATGATTAATTTATCCTTATTAGAAGAGTCCAATGAAATATTGGATATAGTAACTAGATGAGAAATAATGGCTAAATTAGGAAAATAAGATGCATCTAAATCACCAGGTCAAGATAAAATCCACCCAAGGCTGTTCATAAATATCAAAGGCTATCTAATTGCACCACTTTACAAACTATATAATAAGTCCCTATGTACTGGACAAGTCTCCAGTGATCGGAAAAGGGCTGAAGTTATCCCAGTGTTCAAGAAGGGAGATAGATCCAAAATGGGCAATTACAGGCCTATAAGCCTAACCTCAATATTGAGAAAGATATTTGAATCCATTTTAAAGGACAGATTAGAAAAAGACCTTGAAAAGAAAAAAAATACTGGATGAATCTCAACATGGCTTTAGGAAAAACAGAGCATGCCTAACTAATATGCTTGCTTTTTACAATAAAGTAAGCTTTCTATTAGAGAATAATAATCCAGTGGCTGTGGTTTTTCTGGATTATCGAAAAGCTTTTGATAAGGTACCACACTCTTTACTGATCAATAAAATGATAAATATGGGTATCAACAAAAAAATCATTGTATGGGTTCACAACTTGCTGTAGACAGAACACAGAGAGTGCATATTGGGGGCCACTTATCAGATCCAGGACTTATGACCAGTGGGGTTCCTCAGGGATCGGTCCTGGGACTGGTGTTGTTCAATCTTTTTACTGCTGATATGAATGCAAATCTAAAAAATAAAGTCATAACATTTGCAGATGATTCTTAAATATTTGCTGAAGTTGGGGATAATGAAAAATTAAACATACTCAACAATGATTTATTAAAATTAGAACAGTTGGCAACTATAAATGGAATGCACTTTAATACTGATAAGTTCATCATTCTACATCTAGGTACTAAAAATGAACAATATAGTTATAGTCTGAACAACAGTTGGCTGAAACCTATGGAAGAAGAGAGGGATTTGAGTATCTTAATAACTAAAGATCTCTCTTTTAGTAGACATTGCAGTGAAACAGTTAAAAAGACAACTAGAATTATCAGAATAATTAGATAATTTGTAACAAGACACAGAGCCTGTATCCTCCCTTTATATAAAACATTGGTTAGGCCACATTTTGATTATTGCAGACCCTTATGGAGTCCTTACCTTAGGAGAGATTGTAATGCACTGGAGAGAGTTCAGCTAAGAGCAATGAAAACGATTACAAGACTAGAAAATAATACCTATGAAACCAGATTAGCAAAATTAAAACTCCATCCACTAGAACTAAGACGTACCGGGGTGATCTGTTGGAAATGTATAAGATCTCTAGAGATCAAACTCAAATGAATAACCTTGGGATTCATTTTTCTGAACATACATTCAATCTCAGAAGCCATAGTAAACAATTAAAGTTGACTCACTCAAATAAGGACAAGAGAAGAAATGTTTTCACTCAAAGGATAATACATACTTGGAATGTACTTCCTCCCGAAGTTATGGATATAACAACTTTTGAGGTGTTTAAAAGAAAGTTAGATAAACATCTGTTTGAGAATAGTGGTCCTTAAAATCCCATGTTATGGGGAGACAGATATTGTAGGCTTATAGTCTTACATCTACCTTATTTTCTCGAGTATATTTCTGAATATACTGTTTCAGAACGATAAAATCAAATCTGTGCTAAACAACATGGAGGCAGATGTTACCCCTCCTGAGATAGCCAGCCTGAATTTGTTTGAGTAGGTTCTAGTCCAAACAATTAAGCCATTTCAAACAATATTGAGCCTAAATACAAAAATGAAAAACATGCTGCAAAAAGAGCTCATTAAATCATTGAAGGGTTCTATTATGTATCTGCCACTCACACTCTAGGAAAATGTAGAGACAATAACTAGGGACAACAGTACTGTCATTTTAGTGAATGGTGTTCCAATAAAGCACAATGTTTTCCTGGTCTATTTCCACATGGCATTGGTGGTGCTTAGATGAACATGAGGTATGCATTTCTGGAGCTCAGTACCGAGCGTCCAGAGTGTTGCATTCTGATGGTAAGTTCAGATGAAATATTCAGTATTTATTTCACCTATTGTACTGTAGGAGAGTGAGTTAAGCATACTTTTTGCATCCATTGCCCATACTCTGTGGCTGACTACAGATTTGGATGATATGACAGCTGCTGAGGGTGAGACACTAGGTGAATTTGAACTCCATCCTTTCCAGGATGTGTGGGACCAAAAAATATTGCTACCAAAAGCACTCTGAAGTTATATGTATGTTACAGGAGTATGGTGCCCTAGGTTTGTTACCCCAAGTTGTGCAGAATACTGCTGGGAAGAGTTGGTAGACCTTCTCAATTGGGCAAAAGTAGATGTAGATGGCATATCATCTAAGACTGTCAGTGAGATGTGCTCGCTAGACCCCATGTCCATGTCACTGCACTTTCACCATTGTTTTTATGCACTGCTGAGATTCATTCTGTCAAAGAGTAACCCACCTCTTGGTATTCTGGAACACTACTTTAGGAGAGTGGAATAACAGGGACATGGTGTTCCTCATATTCACATGATGCTGTGGTTAAAGGATGCTCCCCACATTGGTGACAGTGAGGACTCTGAGATCCTCAAGTTTATCATGCAGTACATTACATCTCAGATCCCTGATAAGTATGATGGTTCAACACTATGGAAACTGGAGGAAAAATTGTAGCATCATTTGTGTTGTAAATACTGTCACAAAAAGGTGAAAAATCATGGCAACTGGTACACAAGTTGTCATTTTGGATTTCTGACAAGTGTGTGCGAAAATGGCCCTATGAATGATTTGTTCTCCATCATGTGCCATCATCTGAAAGTGAAATCCACAAAGATAGTAGTGTATGACTTGCATAGAATGGAAAATGAGGCATTCATCAATGGTTACATTCCATCTTTGTTGTTGATGTGGCATGCTAACATTGATGCACAATTTGTTGCAGACAGTTCCTTGGCCCTAGTATGATATGTGACTTCCTACATCACCAAAAATGAGCAAACCTGCTTTGCAAGAGCTTTGGAAAGATTTGTGCAATAGTAGTAGTTCTATCTCTTCATGGCTGTGGTCACTAGGGTTACAAAATCTGTCACACCTTGAACATGGAACCTATGAAGCTATTGACCAGTTGATTGGAAAATGCCTGTATGGGAAACTGGAGTAAATACAGTACTTGAACATTGACTGCATAGAAAAGAGATGTGTCCTCACATTTCATGATGAGATTGAAGAGCTTGCAGGAAACAAGCCATCTTCAACAAATATCATGAAGAACAATTTAATTGACACATACTATCCTCAGTGCCATAATGCCATGGAGAACATGTGTCTCTTTGAAGTCCCACAATGGTATGACTACAAGTCTGGAGTTGAGATGGATCCTACAAGACAGATATACCAAGTGACAGGCTTGCATGACAGTCTTGTCAAAAGGTGGAAGCCTTGGGTGATTGACCACTGCAAGCTCAGTCTCAGAACTGCAAAGTACCACTTTGCTCTCCTGTTCCAGTTCAAGCCATGGAGGGGGAGAAAAAGCTAATTGAAAGGTGACTGTGACACATTTTAAAAGCAGTTCAATTTGAGCTATGAGGCCTTCAAGACTGAAGTAATAGTTGCTTATATAAACAGATTTCAGTTAGAAACTTAGCATTTGGAAAAGTCTAGAAAACAACTAGAGGAACACACACTAGTCAATTCACAAAGGCTTTGTAACCCAGAGGGAGAAGGAGCTCTGGAACCATCCCTGCCTGTTAAAGAGGGATGCAAGCCAAAATTTGTGGCAACAAGAAATTCAGAATTTGGATCAGCATATCCTCATTCAGCCTCATCTCAAAAATTGAATCTGTCAGTTACTTTGTTTAAAAGTTACAAGTCATTTTGTAACCTTTAATTCACTGCCTGTTCAAAAAAGCCAGTTTCTGTGAAGAGCTGATCATGATGTCATCACCTGAACTCACAACCTAGTTCTCTCTGCAAGCTACCTTATATGACTTATTTCTCCTATGTTACTTAAAACTGAATTTGTAGCAAACAGCTGAAAAAGGAAAACTGACACTGGGGGGTCAGCACATGCACTTCGAAAATATGTAGATGCAAAGTACAGTATTTCAGAATGTGACAGGGGATGGAATGCAGTTGCAAACATGGCTTTAGAATGACAAAGTTGTGTGCAATTTTAAAAATTACTGCAGTTATGAGATTTTGAAATGTCACTAGGTTGCAGTTGTGGAATGCAGCAATGACACAGTCTCAGAAAGTAGCTGGAAGACATAATTTCAGAATATGGCAGTGACACACCATTTCATAATGTGGCAGTGATGCACAATTTTGGAATGCAGCAGTGACACACAATTTCAGAATGCAGTGGTGGCACACAATTTCAGAACATGGTGGTGATGAGCAATTTTGGAATGCAGCGGTGATGCACAATTACAAAATGTGGCAATGATGCACAGGCTTGGAATGTAGTGGTGAAGTACAGTTTTGAAATGCAGCAGTGATGTACAATTTCAGAATGCAATAGTGATGCACAATTTCAGAATGCAGCAGTGATGCATAATTTCGGAATGCAGCAGTGATGCACAATTTCAGAATGAGTTGGTGAGGCACAATTTCAGAATGCAGTGGTGATGCACAATTTCAGAATACAGCAGTGATGCAAAATTTAGGAATGCGCTAGTGATGCACAGTTTCAGAATGTGGCAGTGACATACAGTTTCGTAATCTGGCAATGGCACACAGTTTTGGAATGTGGTGGTGATGCATCATTTCAGAATGCGGCAGTGGCGCACAGGTTCAGAATGCGGCAGTGACACACAATTTGGAATGTGGTGGTGACACAATTTCAGAATGCGGCACTGACGAACAATTTTGGAATGTGGTGGTGACGAACAATTTTGGAATGTGGAGGTGATGCACAATTTTGAAATGTGGTGGTGATGCACAGTTTCAGAATGTGGCAGTGATGTATAATTTTGGAATGTGGCAGTGACATACACTTTTGCAATGTGGCAGTGATGCACAGTTTTGGAATGTGGCGGTGATGCATATTTTCAGAATGTGATAGTGACGCTAAATTTCAGAATGTGATGGTGATGCTCAGTTTTGGAATGTGGTCGTGACTCATAAGTTTGGAATGTGACGTAACACAATTTGGGAACGTGGCAGTGACAATTTTGGAATGTGGCATTGAAACACAACTTGGCAGGGATGAGCAATTATGGAATTTGGCAGGAATGCTCCATTTCAGAATGTGGCAGGGATGCACAATTTGGGAATGGGGAAGGATGTGCAATTTCAGAATGTAGCAGGGATGCATAATTTTAGAATGTGGCTGGGATGCATAATGTTGGAATGTGGTGGGGATGTGATGCACAATTTTGAAATATGGTTGGTGCATACAATTCTGGAATTTGGCAGGGACAAGCAGTTTCAGAATAAATGGTGTATCCTGTCACATTCCAACAGTGTGCATCACCACTGTATTCCCAAAATTGCCAGTCCCCACCAAATTCCTCAATGTGTGTCCCTGTCACATTCCAAGACTGATTGTCCCACCTCATTTTGAGATGGCACGTCCCTGTCACATTCTGAGATTAGGTGCCCCCCCCAACATTTTAAAATTGTGCACCAATTTGACATTCTATGCCTTACTTCAGTGCTGCATTCCAAAGCTACCTTCTGACATGTTCTAAAGTACAGTGGTGCCATGCATCTGAATATTCTGGAAATGCAAGCATTGCAGCCAACCCTATGTCATGTTTTTAAAAAAGGATCACTATAGCTACAGTTTCTTAAACTTTTGAAAAGCAGGTCCTATAAATTTGCTGACAGGGAGGACTTGAGTATGAATTCAGGAGATGACATCATTAGTGGCTCTTCACTGAAACTGTTTTTTTTTTGGAATAGGTAGTGAAATCAGGGTTACAAAATAGCTCATAACTTTAAAACGAAGTAATGTAGAAACCTAATATTTCATATGAGATTTATTGGGTGGTATGCTTATTCTAATTCTGCAATGTAGCACTTTTGGTGGGAGTCCCTCTTTAATGATCCAGCAGTAGTGATGCCAGAGGTTGAAAGTGCTATTTAAAAGGCATGCCACTTCACCACAGAGAGCTGCATGATGCAGCAGCAGTTGAACTCACATCAGGAAATTGTCTATACTGTTGTGACATATGCCATGAAGCACAGTATGTAACATTGTAACAAGGACTTTACTTCTGACAAGCACAGACCACTGCGTATGTTTGTGAGTAGTTCCACTCGGAAAGGCAGGAGTTTCCATATTGAAGCCATTAGTACAGAAATATGGAAGCGTACTGGACTAGTACCATCTGTCATTGTGAAAGCTCCAACTGGGCTAGCAGTGTACAACATAGGTGGAGTGACACTGCAATGTCTTTGTATGCTACCTGTCGAACACATCAAGACAGGTGAGTACTGCAAATTGTCATTTGAAGTCACAAGTAAGCTACAGACCCTGTTTGACAAGAAGAAGCTCTTGATTACTGATGAGATCAGGATGATTTCCAATATTTTTCTTGCCTTCATTCACCTTGTTTGCAGGAGGCTAACACAGAAACATAAACTTTGACGGCAGATAAGGACCACTTGGCCCACCCAGTCTGCCCATTTCCTTACCTATTGGATAAGCTGCAGATTCTAGTTAACCAACAGCCTACTTCCTGCAACCCCCCACTATAATTGCCTTATGTCTGACCCATGCATGTTTGAATTCCCTCCCTGTTTTAGACCCCACAACCTCTCCAGGAAGGTGGTTCCATGCATCCACCACTCTCTCCATGAAAAAAAATGTCCTCACATTCCCCCGAGCCATCCCCCCATTATCTTTAAATTGTGCCCCCTTGTTCTTACACATCTCTTTTTCTGAAAGATGCTACCCTTCTGGACTTTGTTGATTCCCATGAGGTACTTAAAAGTTTCTATCATGTCCCCCCATCCCTCCTTTTATCAAAAGTACACATATTAAGCTCTCTCAGTCTCTCTTCATATGGTTTCTGATGTAGACCCTGCACCATTTTAGTTGCCCTTTTCTGGACTGCTTCCATCCTGTCTATGTCCTTGCATAGATGAGGTATCCAAAACTGCATGTAGTACTCCAGATGGGGTCTCACCAACTGTCTGTACAGAGGGATAACCACTTCCCTTTTTCTACTTGTGATGCCCCTCCCTATGCATCCCAGTATCCCCCTGGCTCTCCTTACTGACTTCTCACATTGCTTACCCACCTTTAGATCATCTGATATGACTACCCCCAGGTCCCTTTCCATTATTGTTGTTGTTAGTACCTCCCCTGCTACTGTGTACTCTTCTCCTGGATTTTTATTTCCCAGTTGCATTACTTTGCACTTCTTTGCATTGAATCTAAGTTGCCATATGTCTGACCATTCCTCCAACCTTGCCAAGTCCCTTCTCATCCTTTCTACCCCCCTCTTGTGTATCAACTCTGTTACAGATCTTTGTGTCATCTGCAAAGAGGCATACCTTTCCTTCCTGACCCTCTGCAATGTCACCTATAAAGACGTTAAAGAGGACTGGACCCAGTACTGAGCCCTGGGGTACTCCACTAGTAACCCCTTTCTTCAGAATGTGTTCCATTTACTATTACCTTTTGTGTTCTGTTGTGCAGCCAGTTTGCTACCCAGGCTACCACCCTGGGACCCACTCCCAGGCTGGCTAACTTGATTATTAATCTTTTGTGCAGGACTGTGTCAAATGCCTTGCTAAAGTCTAGGTAGGCCAATTCCACAGCCCCTCCCTGGTATATTACTTTGGTCACCCAGTCAAAGAAATTGATTAGATTTGTCTGACATGACCTTCCTGCTGTGAATCCATGCTGCTTTGGGTCCTGTGCCCTGCTGGCCTCTAGGTACTCAACAATTCTTTCTTTCAGAAGTGATTCCATCATTTTCCCCACCACTGAGGTCAAACTAACAGGTCTGTAGTTTCCTGCTACTGCCTTGCTCCCACTTTTGTGAAGGAGAATCACATCTGCCCTCCTCCAGTCCTCAGGTACCACCCCATCTTCCCATGATTTGTTAAAAAAGTGTGGTCAGTGGTGTCACTAGATCCTTCCTTAGTTCTTTTAGGATTCTAGGGTGAATCCCGTCAGGCCCCATTGCTTTGTCCACCTTGAGTTTTAGGAGTTCTTTCAGGACTGTGTCTTCTGTAAATGGACTGGCATTAACCCCACTACCCAGAGTGCTTCTATTGTTTGGTTTAGGTAACTCCTTCTCTTCTTCTTTTGTGAATACTGAGCAAAAGTATTCATTCAGTATCTCTGCCTTTTCTTTGTCTCCCTCTGCTCACCTCCCCTGTCCTTTATTAATCTTCACTAACCCTCCCTTAACCTTTCTATGCTCCCTAATGTACCTATAAAAGGTTTTATCCCCCCTTCTTAACTGAGTTGGGTATCTTTTCCTCGGTTTGGGCCTTTGCTTTTCTGACTGCCTTCCCCACTTCTTTCTGCTTTAATTGATACAGTTCCCTGTCATGCTCCTTCTGTGATTCCTTATACTTTTTGAATGTGGCCTTTTTCTCCTTAACCTTTCCTGACACCTCTTTTGAGAACCATTGTGTTTTTTTATTCTGCTTTGTTTTCTTTATGTGTTTCACACAAAGGCTTGTTGCCTCCATGATGGCAGTTTTGATTTTTCTCCATTGTTCTTCCACCCCTCCTTTCTGGCCATTTGCTAATGCATTCCTCAGGTATTCACCCATTATGCCAAAGCCAGCCCTTCTAAAGTCCAGTATCCTTGTCTTTGTATGGCTTGTCTCCTTGGTTGTGTTTATTGTGAAGCACACTGTGCAGTGGTCACTTGTTCCAAGATGTCTACTGACTTCTAAATGTGTGATCCTCTCTCCATTTGAGAGTACCAGGTCTAATATTGCTCCCTCCTGAGTGGGTTCCACCACTAGCTGTCTAAGGCATGCCCCCTGTAGGGCATCGAGAATGACCCTGCTCTTGGATGTGGCTGCAGTCCATGTTGTCCAGTTAACATCTGGCATATTCAGGTCCCCCATCAACAGGATCTTCTCTTTTTCAGCCATTTTGAGAATGTCCTCTATCATTTTCTTGTTCATTTCCTCCCCTTGAGATGGGGGTCTGTATACAGCCCCTGTGTGGATTGTGATGCCATTCCCTGTCTCCAAGGTGACCCAGACTGCCTCTTGTCCTCCCCCTTTACTTTTTAGTTCTGTAGCTTTGATCCCTTCCCTTATGTAGAGAGATACCCCACCTCCTCTTTTACCCTCCCTGTCCCTTCTGTAGATTGTGTACCCTGGTATGTTGACATCCCATTCATGATTCTTCATGTACCATGTTTCTGTGACTGCCACAATATCCAAGTGTTCCTCTTCCATCAGGGCAACTAGCTCAGGAAGCTTGTTTCCCAGACTACGGGCATTGGTACTCATTGCCCTCCATTTAATGTTGGCTTTATCCTTTTTTACCCCATCCCTGCTCTTATTGCCCTTGTCTATTTTTCCATTTACCCCTGTCCTGCCCTCTGTCAAGCTCTGTACCTCAGTGTTTACCCTACTACCTGCCATGTTTTGTGGGGGGAGGCATGAACTTTCCTGCTTCCTATCAGCACCTCCCCCCCTTGGCTAGTTTAAAAGCTTGCCAAGGAAGCATTTAAACCTGTCACCTAGGAGCTTGTTTCCCTTCCTGGACAGCTGCAGACCATTATGCCAATATAGACCTTCATCTTTCCAGGTGGACCTCCAGTCCCCAGTGAAGCCAAAGCCCTGTGCTCTGCACCAGTTTTGCAACCATTCATTAATCTGTATGGTGCGCAGTACCTTAGTCTCACCCCTGCCATAGACTGGCAGCACCTCTGAGAAGGTTACTATGCTTGCTACCTGTCTGAGGCCCCTCCCCAACTCCACAAATTCATCCTGCACTGCAAGTGATCTCATGCCTAGCTATGTCATTTGTCCCAAGGTGGACAATGACATCTAGTTCCCTCTCCTGTGATGCTGCTTCTGCAATCCTGAGGATCTGCTTCCTGTCCCTCCAAGCCATGGCACCAAGCAGGAACCTTACTTCCCTTCCCTCTCCTCTCCTCTCCCTTCCCCAGGTCTACATCCCTAACAATTGAGTCCCCTATCAGAAGCTGTTTCCTTCCCCTGTGGTGTCTCTTGCCACCCTTTTGTGGGTCTCCCTTGTGGATGTCCCCAGCATTCTTCTTGGTCTCCACTGAGGGTGTCATCATAGAGGAACCTTGATTTGTGAGACTGACATATGAGTAGTGTAGAGGTACAACTAGAGGGCTACACCTCTGTTCCTCCACCCTTACCCTCTCAGAACCCACGTGGTCCAACTGCTCTTCACACTTGGCAACCTCTGAGGCAGTGGTTGTGGAACTTGTGCTCTTTGGGTGGGAGAGGCCTTCTTAGTCCTTGTCAGTTCAGCCTGGAGGTGGGCAACATCCTCCCTCAGAGTTGACAGTTGCCTGCAAATAGGGCAGCAACGCAGGTTCCAGAATGTCTCCCAGAAAACTGCTGCCCCACAGCCAGTGCATTGCACCACTCCCCACATGTCCCTCTCCCTTATAATATACTATGAGCAATATAGAAAATATATCTTTTTTTTGGGGGGGTGTACTTACCCTTTATGCACTGTGCTGGGTTATTAAGAATATGACAGTTCTGCCCCAAGACCTGTTAAGGGAGTGATGTCAGAACCTTGGCTATAAAGGAAATACCACACTTGGGGTAGGTGAGGTGAGGGGAAGGGTGCGTGGATAAGCCACAACCACTGGTGACTATTAGAAACAATCAAATACACCACTGCTCCACCACCCTAGTGAGTACTGCCCTTTATAGTAATTCAACCAACACCACAATTTATTAGACCACTGCTCCTACACAAACCACTCTACCGTGTCCATGGATAAAAATGAACTCACTCCTCAGCCAACAGGATGCTTCTAAAATGTTGCACAAATATCCTTCCAAATCCTAGATCTCAAGCACAGGAATCAAGCAACTTCAGTTGTATTTCACTCCCTCTGGTTATAAAATTACTACACTTTAATGGAATCCTGCAATTCTCTTCTTCATGCCAATAAGAAAAAATGAAACTTTCTGTAGAGAGCGTAACTTACCTTCCTAACAAGTCCCCAACAATATTATGTCTTACCAGGTTCCCAGTTCCTCAAATGCGTTCTAGTTTGTTCTCTGCAGAATAGCAAGTTTCTCAGCCTCAAACAGAAGTAGGCAAGTCTTTTCTGACTGGCTTCTCACTGTGTAGTTTGCCTAAGATAGTTCAGTGATAAAAAGCCCCACCCAGAATCAATTGATTGACTAGTGACACCTGTGATGTAAGCAGGCCTTTCAATGTAGACACTTTGCTATGTTTGATTCTAATACACAAACCCTTCTCTGAAACCAGGGATAAAAACTCACTCCTCAGCCAGCAGGACACTTCTAAAATGTTGCACAAATATGCTTCCAAATCCTAGGTCTCAAGCGCAGGAGTCAAAGCAACTTCTGTTGTATTTCACTCCCTCAGGTTATAAAATTACTGCACTTTAATGGAATCCTGCAATTCTCTTCTTAATGCCAATAAGAAAAAAAAAGAAACTTTCTGTAGAAAGCGTAGCTTACCTTCCTAACAAGTCCCCAGCAATATTATATCTTACCAGGTTCACAGTTCCTCAAATGCATTCTAGTTTGTTCTCTGCAGTATAACAAGTTTCTCAGCCTCAAACAGAAGCAGGCAAGTCTTTTTTGACTGGCTTCTCACTGTGTAGTTTGCCTAAGAGTGTTGGAATAGATGATGATGTTCCCTTTGGGGGAAAAAATATTGTTGTTTTTGGAGACCTTCTTCAACTAGCACTTGTGAATGGTCAACATGTCTTCTCTACACTTTCTGTTGAGGAAGCTAAAAAGACTATTGGGTGCATTGGTGGAATAAATCAGTAGGAGTTTTTCATCTATGTTGAACTGTTTTAGAATAAGAGACAGAATGCTGATCTTCAATATAAAGCTCTGCCTGATGAGGCCTGCATTGGAAACTTGTTACCTTCCAGTGCAACACTGTTGAAGACACGTGTCATAGCTAAAATGGATACTTCCATGCTGGAGCCATGTGGTCTATTTTCAAAGCTATGCACTGATGGAACATGCATTGTCTGTTTGATGCCAAGACTTAAGCAGTGTGCAGAATTCAGCCATGTTATGCTGGAGAGACAGCAGCCACCAATAGTGATGATATCATTGTTTGATTCAATCAATGGTGTCTGCTTAAGTCTCAAAATGGAATCAAAGATAGTTGAATGTCTGAAAGAATTAACCTCAGACATGCCTCAAACAGCTGGTTTGGAGGCAGCTCTGACAGTTTTTAAGAATGCATGTTATGCTACATCATAATTTTGATGTGGATTAAGGACTTGTCAATGGTGCAATGGGGCACTTTATTGACTTCCAATATAATGTTCAGAGAACATTTGTTGAAATGGTTTGGTGAAATTTGACAACCTTGATTACCCACAGAACAATGAGAAATTTTTGGTAAAATTCTGGCTTATGAAAGGCATTGGTATAACAAGAAAGAAATTTCCACTCTGTGTTGCACACACTGTCTCAATTCACAAGTCTCAAGGTCTGAGTTTGGATGTAGCAGTAGTTGACCTAGGCAATGGTATCTTCAAAGCAACTTGTCTCATGTCAGGAGTCCGGAAGGACTGTACATTATAAATATTGTCTGTGGACTCTCTACCAACCCAACCAATCCCTGATCCCAGTACCTAAAAGATGTAGTGATGCAAGATGTCTCTAGATCTGTCACACACATTGAAGAGGAAGATGCCTAGTGTATGTTACTCTTCCAGCTTCTTAGGTCACAGGCAGTCTTGTTTTGTTAATCAAACCAGATCACCACCAGCAAAGAAATCTCTTGGTCCCTCTGCAAAGGTAACATTTGACAGTACTAGAGTCAGCTGCTATGCTGTCTCTGCAATGCAGGTGTTCTTTTATACAGTATGCCAGAGTTTGCTGACATGATTAGTGCTTCTTGACTGACAATTTTTCTGATTCACTGAAGCAAGTTGTAAGTGCCAGTCAACAGCAAGTTGCTAGCTTACAGACACTAACACCACTGTGTGTAGCTCTGGCAGCTTATCATGGGCATAGAACATTTACTGACAATGCTCAGCAAGCTGTTACAGAGTTCACATTCTATTAATGTAGTACTTCACAGTTAGCTATGAGTCAAAGTATATATGCCTGTCCTGTGGTAAGATAGAGAGAGAAGTGACAGATGACATGCTGTGGATTTCTGAATATATATCCAAGAACACCCATCAGTGAAATTCAAAAAGTTGTATAGCCATGAAAAATCTGAGTGGGAGTGCCAAAGGTATGGCAGAAACACCACACAGTCTCTGAGAGTGATACATTCTGCAAACTGTCTCATGCTTTTACTACAACTATTTGACTCACAGGGAGTCAAAGTTGTGACAACAATAACAAATTTTACTTCAGGCAGAGTCATGTTTGGACACATACATTTTGACACTTGTGCAATAATTTTCCACCATGGACCTTCTGCGCAATGTGGTGATTATGTGACCTGGCACAGATACAGTAGTGGTTGGATAAAGTGTAATGTAGGTATATGCTGCTTCAAAGAGAGACTACCAAAGAATCTCAAGGATGCATATGTCCTGGTGCTGAAAATATGGCATTTGTACAGGCTGCAGAAAACTGGCTCCTTACAATATACCTCTGAGTTACATATACTTAAAAGTTGTGGATATCTGAAGTTGCCTTGGTCACATCCATGACACCTGCATAGTATCCAGCCATAAGTACAGTGAAAAGTATTATTTCTGTTCCTGTGTCTTTCCACATGTAATGGCGTGATTGCTCTACTAATCAAAATGAACTGGTTACAGTTTGAGTGAAATCTTATGAGGGTACTGGGCTATATGTACAGTCAGTGAGTGTAACATGCATTGGCCCATGTAAACCTTTGTCATGGCTCATGGCACAGTCATCCCAAAAAATGCAACAGCATCTTCCTATAAGCACAGTGAAAAGTATTATTTATTTTGCTGTTTCTTTCTACATATAATGCCTTGATTGCTCTACTGATTAAAATGAAATGGTTACAGTTAGAGTGGGCTCTTATGAGGGTGCCAGTACTGTATGTACAATCAGTGAGTGTAACATATCTTTGTCCTTGTAGATGCTTGTCATGCCATACTCCTCTGAAAAACTGGACAGTACTTTCAGTTCAGATACATGCTTAATATTATAAGCTAGTGTTGCACAAGAAACCATGTAATGCAAACTGCAAACTGGCTTCATACCACCTAACAAATTATGACTCAGACCTGTAAGTACAGTATGCATACATGAATGAAAATGTTCTTTTTCTGTAAATATACCACATTGCCATTGATATACCTATATAATTCAAAAAGTAATGCAGTTGACATCTGTGTGTGCTGCTGTATATATTAAATGTTTTGTTTGTCATCACACAATATAGATTGTTAAAGTAATAAATGTTTCTGCACTTAAGTAATGATATTTCACTTACATTTCTGAATTGGTTCAAAACATGTACATCTTTTGTAAGTGACAAGCTGAAAACTAAATGTTGTATTGTTTTTCACTGATGCACCTAGTATGCGAATCATGATGTGCTCCTGCTTTTTCATAGGATCACCTTCATTAAGGGGTTGAGTGTGGAATTTTCCAAGTACACTGTTGTAAATAGTTCTAAATAGTTCCTAAATGTCATTATGTATATATGCTGTTAACAGTCACGTATGATTTAGTACTCTCAGATGACTCTTCTTGTTTGTGGCATGGAAGATTACTTTTTTCTTTTTCTTTTTTTTTTTTTGCATACTTTGTTTTATGCCCCCTTCCGCCAACCTAGCCTGCCTCTCTTCTGGCAGGGAAGTCCTCACCCTGCACTGTTCCCCTATTCTGACATCTGTTTCCCTGCTGATGACTGTCCTGACATATCCCTTCATTGGGAGGGGGCAACCCTACCCATGGCAGCATCTGAGAAGAAAGATAGAGGTGCCCTTGTCAACACCCCCTCACATCTTGGTTGGTGCAAGCTAGACTCGGGGGAGCTTCATGGCTTCATGGTTGGGGGAGGTGGGTCACTGTCATCCAGCAAGGCACAGCTGGCAATTTTCCTGTGTTCTGTTTCCCTGCCACCTAGGAGCCATCCCATGGTGTCCTTGTTTTCTTGTGCAGGCAGTGCACTATCACCCATGTAGCAAAGTGCAAGGCTGAATCTGGCCACAAGGAGCTGCTACAGGGTGATGCCCTCTGTAAACTTCCCCCTGGACAAGAGCATCCAAGGATGCTCTTGAGCCCTCCCTGCCAGTCTCTGTTCCTGATGGCCTGGCTTGTGGCGCGCCAAGTGATCCACTATCACCTGGCACTGCTGAGCTGGCTGATTTTTTCTTTTTTAAAGTTCTTGATTTGTCACCTTCTCCAGGAACACAACTATAATTGGGTACTAATTCAATTGCCATTTTTCAAATAAAGTTTTTTAAATTTATAATCTGTTTGTGTCTCTCCCCTTCATAGATATTGATGGAATTTTCTAGGGCTATATTACAATCAACTCAAATACAGTTAACAATAGCTACTTCAACAATGAATATCATATGTTAAATGGTTTACAAACAGAAATTCACTTACTATCAGTAACATAAAAAAATTACTGCTTTGTGGTTTCTTGTTGATGGGAACTCTCAAACTTGGCACAATACATAGTAAGGATAACACTTTTTTTGATATGGAGATTTTGTGAGATACTATGATAAGTACTTGGCATGGTATGTACTGGTAGAGTGGTGTGAAAAGGTATAGTACTTAAACAAAAATATAGAACCATAGAAACATAGACTTTGATGGCAGATAAGGACCGCTTGGCCCATCTAGTCTGCCCATTTCTCTACCTACAGGATAGGCCGCAGATCCTAATTAACCAATAGCCTATTTCTTCCTACCCCCCCCACAAGAACTGCCTTATGTCTGTCCCATGCATTCTTGAATTCTCCCACAGTTTAAGACCCCACAACCTCTTCAGGAAGGCTGTTCCATGCATCCACTACCCTCTCAGTGAAATAATACTTCCTCACATTGCCCCGGAACCGCCCTCCTTCTATCTTTAAATTGTGTTCTCTTGTTCTTGCACATCTCTTTTTCTGAAAGATGCTACCCTCTTGGACTTTGTTGATTCCACTGAGGTACTTAAAAGTTTCTATCATGTCCCCCCCTCTCCCTTCTTTCCTCAAGGGTATACATATTAAGCTCCTTTAGTCTGTCCTCATACAGCTTCTCCTGCAGACCCTGCACCATTTTAGTTGCCCTCCTCTGGAGTGCCTCAATCCTGTCTATGTCCTTGCAGAGATGGGGTCTCCAGAACTGGACATAGTACTCAGATGGGGTCTCACCAACTGTCTGTACAGAGGATAACAACTTCCTGTTTTCTGCTGCTGATGCCTCTCCCTACACATCCCAGTATACCCCCAGCCCTCCCTACTGCCTTCTCACATTGCTTGCTAACCTTAAGGTCATCTGATATGATTACCCTCAGGTCCCTTTCCTTTTTTGTTGTTGTTACTACCTCCCCACCCATTGTGTATTCTTCGCCTGGGTTCTTGTTTCCCAGGTGCATTATTTTGCACTTCTTTGCATTGAATCCTAGCTGCCATACTTCTGACCATTCCTCCAACCTTGCCAAGTCCCTTTTCATCCATTCCATGCCTCCTTGTGTATCAACCCTGTTGCAGAACTTTGTGTCATCTGCAAAAAGGCATACTTTTCCTTCCAGTCTCTCTGCAATGTCACTGATGAAGACATTAAAAGGACTGGACCCAATACTGAACCTCCGCGGTGCCCACTAGTAAACCCTCTTTCTTCAGAGTGGACTCCATTTACAATTACCTTCTGTGTCCTGTTGTGCAGCCATGTTTTACCCAGGCTACCACCCTAGGACCCACCCCAGGCTGGTTAATTTGACTATTAATCTTTTGTGGGACTGTGTCAAATGCTTGCTAAAGACTAGGTAGGCCATGTCCACAGCCCCTCCCTGGTCTACTACTTTGGTCACCCAGTCAAAGAAATCTATTAGATTTGTCTGACATGACCTCCCACTGTGAACCCATGCTGCCTTGGGTCCTGTGCTCCACTGGCCTCTAGGTACTCAACTATTCTTTCCTTCAGAAGTGACTCCATTATTTCCCTACCACAGAGGTCAGACTGACAGGTCTGTAGTTTCCTGCCTCTGTCTTTGTCCCACTTTTGTGAAGGGAATCACATCTGCCTTCCTCCAGTCCTTGGGTACCACACCAACCTCCCATGATTTATTAAAAGAGTAGCCAGTGGTTTCACTAGTTCCTCCTTTAATTCTTTTTAGAATTCTGGGTGAATTCCATCAGACCCATTGCTTTGTCCACCTTCAGTTTTAGGAGTTCCACAGAACCCTTTCTTCTGTGAAAGGACTGGGATCAACCCCCCTATCAAGAGTGCTTCTGTTAATTGGATTAGGCACTTCCCCCTCCTCTTTTGTGAATACTGAGCAGAAATATTCATTCAGTATCCCTGCTTTTTCACTGTCCCCCTCTGCCCACCCACCGTTCATTCTATTCAGCCTCACTATCCCTCCCTTTGTCTTTCTACGCTCGCTGATGTACCTATAAAAGGTTTTATCCCCTTCTTAACTGAGTTGGCTATCTTTTCCTCAGTTTGGGCCTTTGCTATTCTGACTTCCCTCCCTGCTTCCTTCTGCCTTAACTGGTACAGCTCTCTGTCCTGCTCCTTCTGTGTTTCCTTATACTTCCGGAATGCTATCTTTTTCTTCCTGACTTTCACAGCCACCTCTTTTGAGAACCATAGTGGCTTTTTTCTTTCATTTTGATTTGTTTATTTGCTTCACACAAAGGCTTGTTGCCTCTGTGAGGGCAGTTTTGATGATTCCCATTGTTGCTCCACACATCCTTCTAGCCTGTTTGCTAGTGCCTTTCTGAGGCACTCTCCCATCTTACCAAAGTCAGCCCTCCTAAAGTCCAGTACACTCACTTTGTATGGCTTGACTTGTAGCTGAGTTTAACGTGAACCACACGTTTGATGGTCACTTGTCCCCAGATGGCAACCCACTTTAGATCTGAGATCTCTCACTGCCCCTGTTTGAGAGTATGAGGTCTAAGATTGCTTCTCACTAGTGGGTTCTGAAACTAGCTGTCTGAGGCCTGCCACCTGTAGGGCATCAAGAATGGCCCTGCTCTTGGATTGGCTACAGCAAATGTGCTCCAGTTAACATCTGGCATATTCAGGTCTCCCATCAATAGTATCTCCCTTTCTGCCATTCTAAGAATGCCTTCCATCATATCCTTGTCCATTCCCTCCCCCTGACATGGGGGTCTGTACACAACCCCTGTGCAGATTGTGGTGCCCTTTCCAGTCTCCAAGGTGACCCACAGCGCCTCCTCTCCTCCCTGTTGACTCTTTTGTTCAGTTGCTTTTATCCCTTCCTTTACATAGAGAGCTACTCCTCCCCCTCTTCTCCCCTGCCTGTCTCTCCTGTAGGTTATGTACCCTGGTATATTAACATCCCAGTCATGGTTCTCTGTGTACCATGTTTCTATGACTGCTACGATATCCAGCCATCCCTCTTTCATCAAGGCCACCAGCTCAGGGAGCTTGTTGCCTAGACTACGGGCATTGGTACTCATTACCCTCCATTTCCTGATGGCCTTACTCCCTTTTGCCCCATCCCTGTCCTTTTTGCCTTTGTCACTTTCTCCATTTACCCCTGCCCTTCTCCCTATCGACACCTCTATGTTGGTGTTTGCCGCACTTACTACCGTGATTATTTGTGGGGGGGCTAGGATTTTCCTGCTCCTTTCCAGTGCTTCCCCCCTTGGCTAGTTTAAATGCTTGCCAATGAAGCATTTAAACCTATCACCTAGAATCCTGGTTTCCCTCCTGGACAGATGCAGCCCATCATGCCAGTATAGGCTTGCATCACTCCAGGTGGACCCCCAGTCCCCAATGAAGCCATATCCCTGAGCTCCACACCAGTTCTTCAACCACTGATTGAATCCCATGGTGCAGAACACCCTAGCCTCTCCTATGCCATAGATGGCAGCACCTCTGGAGAAGGTTACCATGCATACTTGACTCAAGGCCCTCCCCAATTCCACAAACTCTTCCTGCACTTCTCTAATCCCTTTCTTAGCCAGGTCATTTGTCCCTAGGTGGACAATGACATCCAGCTCCCTCCCCTGTGCAGCTGCACTGGCAATCCTGAGGATTCGCTCCCTGTCCCTCCAAGCCATGGCACCAGGCAGGCACCTTACCTCCCTCTCCCTTCCTCCCCAGTTCTACCTTCCTAACAATGGAGTCCCCCACCAGGAGTTGTTTCTTCCCCTGCAGGGTCCCCTGCCACCCTCCTGTGGGTCTCCTTTGAGGAGGTTCCCAGCATCCTCCTTGGTCTCCACTGCAGGTGCCTCCATAGAGGAACCACACTTTGCCAGAATGGCATAGGAATTGTGGAGAGGTACAACTGGAGGGATGCGCCTCTGTTCCACCACCCTCACCCTCCCTGAGCCCACTGTGGTCCAATGACTCCTCTTTCTTGGCAACCTCTGAGGCAACGGCAGTGGCACTGGTGGTCCCTGGATGGAAGAGGAGGTCCCACAAATCCTGGCCAACTCAGCCTGGAGATGAGCAACCTCCTCCCTCAGCCCAGAGAGGTGCCTGCAGATGGGACAAAACTGCATCCTCTAGAACGTCTCCTGGAAGACTGCTGCTCCACAGCCACTGCACTGCACCACCCCAATCATGTCTTATTTCTAGCCCCTTAACTGTTTGCAATCCTTACTCTTTCCTCTGTTTTTTCTCTCTCTTTCCTTACTTTCTGCCTGTGTGCCCTTTAAGCTCCTGATTGTCCTGTTCTGAGACAAGAAAAGCATATATTTCTCAGTAGACCCCTTACTTGCTCAGAGGCAGACCTCCAGCAGCTAGAGGGGGCCGGACAGCTACTCTTGTCCTTCTAGGATGGTGGGTCTTTGGTGGTTCTGTGATCACTCACTTCCTGCTCCCAAACAGGAAGTTCCTGTTGTCAGTCAAATCCTGTGCCTTTAAAAATAGAACTAGCTTTGGGTAGGGGGGGTGGAGGGGAGGGAAGGAGGGCAATATAGTCCCAGTAGATAAGTTCAGTCACACAGCAATCCTTTCTCCTGGTGTCTTCTGCCAAGCTATTAGCAGAATCTTTCAAAGGCAGTCTTTAAATGTAGCTTCCTTCTAGCTAAGCAACTCCCCCTACTTACTAGATCTTTCTACAAGTAATTTAAATCTCACAGCTATTAAGTCCTTTCAATCGCCTGAGATTTACACCTAGATAACTGTTCAAATAACCATTCAGTTCGGTTAACTCAGACAAACACACTTTTTTTTGTTTTGTTCGTTAGTTTTTTTTACCCTAAATTAAAGGTCCAAGTACAAAAGTTCTTCTTCTTTAGTCCCAGCAGAGAAGTCCAGTCACACAGCAGTCCTCTCCTGGTGTCTTCTGCCAAGCTATTAGCAGAATCTTTCTAAGGCAGTCTTTAAATGTAGCTTCCTTCTAGCTAAGCCACTCCCCCTACTTACTATATCTTTCTACAAGTAATTTAAACCTCACAGCTATTAAGTCCTTTCAATAACCTGAGATTTACACCTAGATAACTGTTCAGATAACCATTCAGTTCAGTTAACTCAGACAAACACACACTTATATATCGGTTTTCTGAACATATTCTCAAAAGGTAAATACAATCATTACAAAAAGCTTTGTTAATGCATCAGTTAGGGTCCTGGTTAAAGCAACAAAAGCTGGGAAATGTAGCGTTAGGGTTTCCAACCTTAACTCTGCATCCCCTCCACCCAACAAGTAGTGGAAGAGGCAAGGCAACACAAGTAACTAAAGACAGCCATCATCAGGTTAAACAAATAACATACAACTCCACTGCTGCACATTCTTATGGCTATTGGCCTCCCTGTCTTCAATGCCTGACTTGACCCACTTTCTTACTGCCCTTTTTTTAAAGCAATCTCACCCACAGGGTTGCACATTTGCTTTCAAGTTTTTCTCCAGCCATTCTGGTTAACTCCTCTCAGTTACTGCTGTGACCTGCCTTGTTGTTCGGGACCTCACCCTAATTCAAATATATACCCTTTCAATTCTTACACTTCCACTACCTATGGTGACATACCCAGTCACAGCCTAACCATCCCAGTAGCTGGCACCTTTGTCTTAGCTGAATTTTCAACTATATCACTAAATTAGAACTAGTGTCATTGCCACGCCCACGCAGTAGAGCAATATTACAGTGACTCTTTCCAGGCATTTTACCAAAATTGCCCTGTGCTTCGGCTAATTTCACAGTTGGCACACCATTGTTGGCTCAGTTTTGCCTCCAGCTACTTACTACATAACTATGGGCACCATCGCTCTTCTACTAGGCCTGCTAAAATTTACCTTCCTGGTTCAGACCACCTCCTGTTCTGTGCCCCCAACCTCCACCTCAAGCATTTCTCCCCTAAGTCACCCCCAAACAGCTTTGGCCCCTCCCATCTTGTACACCCCCAACCTCTGCATCCTACACCTACCAACACCCCTGCTTCCTCTACCCTCTCAGGCCCATCCTGGACCAACCTCTTCCTTGCCATACCTACTGTCCATGCCTTACCCATCCCCTGCACCCATACTATCAGGACCTCACATCGGCACCACACTAAGGGTCCTTGTCACCATTGTCCCCTAATTAGATTAATCACTCTACTCTTACTGCTGTCTGGGAATATACACCCAAACCCTGGACCTATGCCAACTAGCCCTCCCATACCTCACTCTGGAGCCAGTCTCCATGTTGCTTCACTGAACATATGCAGCCTTCTAAAGAAATAGGCCACACTCCTGTGTTGGGTTCTGCAACACCAACCCAATATTATTGTGTTAGTAGAGACCTGGCTCTCCAAAACAACCCTGACTCTATTATTTCCTTCCCTGGATACACCCTGTTCAGGTAAGACTGAGTTGGTAAATGTGCTGGTGGGTGTGCAATCTACATGCGGGACACCCTTATAAGCCATGCGCTCCCTGCCTCCAAGCTTGACTATGGCTCCTAAGCCCTCACTCTAAGAATTAACCCTGACCCAGCCAGGGGCCCACTCTTCCTCATGGTCTCCTACTTACTCCCAAGGAACCAGAACCTAGCGGTCCAGTCTCTCATGGACTACCTCACCTCCCTACCACACAAAGCTGAGCAACTCATTCGAAGTATCCTTAATGTCAATTGGCTTGGTACCACTGCCTCCCATACCAGGGACTCTTTCACTGTCCTGGACATGTCCCAGTTAGTCACCCAACCCACTAGATTCAACCGGACAAGTGGCTCCAGCGCCATCCTATACATAATGCTATTGAACCACCCTCATAAAATCCTGGATAACAACATTCTCTCTGACTCACTTAGTGATCACTCACCTGTCCTCTGTCTCTGGTCATCCTCCATACCAAAACCTGCATCCCAGGCCACCTTGCGCTGGCTCCTATGCCCTGGGGGTCTCAGAAAGCTGAAATTGCATCTAGCACAGCTAGACTGGTCCCCCATCCATCATACCCCTGATATTGACTCTGCCCTAGACCTCTTCACCAATGCCTTCAGCAATGCCTGTGACCTTTTCGCCCCCCCACACCAGAATCCGCACTAAAAAACAAAATGTCGCATCGATCTGCCCATCCCTTATCCAAAAACTTAACCAAAGGGATAATCTCTGGCACATCGCTATCGAATCAGGCAAGTTGGCTGATAGACAAGCCTACAACATGGTGCATAATCAGTGTACCTGGGCAATTAGATGGGCCAAGGCAGAGCACTATCAAACCACCCTCGCATCCACCTGGGATTCTGCTCAGACTTTCTGGAATAGCATGAAAGAGCTTAATGGGAAGACCCACTCCTCCCCACTGTTCCAGCTCTTCATCGATGACACCATCACTAGAGACCCAACTCCCATAGCTGATTGTCTCAATACTACCTTCTTTGACCTAAGCTCTGTCCTCCCAAACAACTTTTTTGACCCAATCCCTGCCCCTATCCCCCTGCCTTGGATTGCCCTCCTTTCTATCTGCACACTATATCCCCCCACATAGCCAGACCACACCTGCTAAAAGCCCTTGGTATCAACAACCCTAGCTGTGACCCCCTAGACTTCAGGATCCTCTGTCTGGTCTTGGATGTCATCCTAGTCCCCCTTACAGACCTAGTAAACTGGTCTCTATGCCTCAGTCAGTTTCCCAGTGCTTGGAAATGAGCCAAAATCACCCCTTTACATAAGAGTGGAGATCGGTCCGCACCTAACAACTACCGGCCAATCTTTATCCTTCGCCTGCTGTCTTAAGCCCTAGAAAAAATAGTGTCTATTCAACTCTCTAAGTACCTGGCCAAATATGACATAATGTGGCCAGAACAACATGGTTTCTGCCCAGGACACAGTACTACTACTTCTGCTCTCCTGGAGTTCTTTCAATACCTGCACTCTACTCTTGACTCCAGCTACCTTGCTGGCGCACTGTCCATAGACCTCTCCAAGGCTTTTCACAGTGCTTGTCACCACCTCCTGCTTGACTCCCTCCACCAACTCAGCTTTTCCACTGGTCCCCTTTCCTGGTTTTCCAGCTACCTCTCTGCTAGATTCCAGTGTGTAAAGAAAAATGGCTCCCTGTCCAATACCCAGCCCATTCATTCTGAGGTACCCCAGGGCTCCATTCTGGGCCCCGTACTTTTCAGCCTCTACTTCAACACTCTCCACAGCTCCTGTACAGAAAAATATGATCCTATATGCCAACAGTGTGGTTCTCTTTGCCTCTCACTCTGATCCTTCTTCTCTCCAGGTATCTCTCCAGCACACCTGCAACCAAGCTGAAAAGTGGTTCCTTGACCACTGACTTGTTATTAATCTAAAAAAGACTAAGTCAATGCTCTTCTCCCATCACAAAAAAACAAGGCCAAGAATGCCCCCTCTTCATTTTATCCAGCACTCTGCACCCTCTGGAGCAAGTGATCTCTTACACATATCCAGGCACCACTTTCGACTTAACTCTCAACTTCCACACCCACATCAATGCCCTATCCTCCACCATAAATTCTCAGGTAGGTCTACTATACCATCATAGAGATTGCCTTCCCCAAGTTACCCTCCAGCTGGCCATCGCCTCTTCCGTTCTGTCACAAGTGGACTATGGCTTGCCCATTTAAGCTGCGGTGGACAATACAACCTTGACTAAAATCCAGCTCTCAATCAATAAAGCCTGCAGGCTCCTGACTGGAGCCCCTAGCCACACTCACACTTGCCTGCTCTACTCCACCTACAACCTTCTCACCTTTGAGCAGCGTCTGTTCTACCAGAACTGCCTACTCGCCAAAAAATCTCTTCTAGGGCTCTTCTCCCCTGGGGGTGTCTGCTTCCTTATGACCTGCGTCCTCATCTGTGCCACCCATAGCTCTGTCAAGGCCATCATTCTGCTGCCCAGAACCAAGACCTCACTAGCCCAGAGGTCCTTCCATTATCGAGCCCCTGCTTGGTTCAATTCCCTCCCATCCTGCATCAAAGAAATTGCAAAAATTGGTCCCTTCAAAATTGCCCTCCGGAGCCATCTCTTCAAAGCTCATTGCTGTAGATTCACCTAATTAATCCCACTGTGGGATCCTCCTGTCAGGCCTCCCTGACTTGATAATGTCCTCTGGACAGCTATCCTCTCCCTCCCCTCCTTCCCACCCCACTCCCCATCCCTACCTCCACCCTCTCCAGGTATTGTCTAGGTATGTCCAGGGCTGTACCCCCAATGTAACCCTTGGGTACCTTGTATATGATTGTAACCTATTATAAGTAACATTATTGTGTAACCTATGTGTACTCTATGTTTAATGTTCTGCACCTGTACTGTTCTCACTGTCGTAACCACACTATGTAAGTCTGTCTACCCCCTCGGATAAGGTGCTTTTGTAAATGAGTCCATGACTCAAAGGATGTAAATCTGACTTTTCTAATAAATAAATAAATAAAAACAACTCTCTGCAGATAATGAGAGACATCCATCATCGTGGTCCACCACTTCTGTAGCCATGGACACAAATGCACACTTCAACACATACACACCTATGTCAGGTTGCAGAACTACACCACCTTTGAAATGGTAATCAGAAACTTAAAGGAAACATGAAGAAGATAATGGAATAACAAAAGTATTAGCATACCACTTTGTCAGCCTATGCATGACAAAAAATTGCTTTTTCTGAAATTGCTCTTCCATTGTTGATATTTCTTGAAACAACTACTGTATCTATCACATGTTATTATGCTTAGATAGAAATTCACTAAAAACTGAATACAGTTGCATCAGGTTGGAATATTTATCTATTTATTTATTTATTTAGGAAATTGGAATTACAACCCTTTGAGTCATAGATTCATTTCCAAAGGCTCCACGTCAGAATAAAACATAGACATTCATACAGTACATACATAGAATAAATGTGGGTGAGCAATCATACAGAGTATAAGTACAATGAGCACAGGTTAATGCCTATGCATTTGGTAACTAAAACAGGGCAGAGCTATCAACATATTTACCTAATGAGTGGTTAAGACCTATACAATTGGTAGCTAAAGCAATGCATGATATGAGTTGGTAGTAAACCGCCTCAGGGAGGCCTTGTCTTATACATAATACAATGCATTCATAATCCACTGCAACTATGAATATCTCTGCTGCTGTACTAATAATAAATGAGATTGTCTCATAACACTACATTGCTATGGGAAACTCATTCTTCATGTGTCACTTACATTCTCTTTATATGGCATGCTATAGTAACAACATTGAAGAAAAACCTGTGTATATTAAGACTGAAATGATGGAAACAGAGTAAGAATTATATAAACACTATAGTGTGCTAGTGATGTCATGAAATGTCAGTCTCCATGTGTCACACAGTCAGATAACATCATAACTAAATAATGAAACCATGACTACAAATAAAAAAAAAGAAGTTACACCCTACATGGTATTATGATTTCAAAACATTGCCAATAATAGTGTCTGATAGTAAAATCCTGCATATCTTTGTGTTATTTTCTTATAATTATCACTGTTCTGTGCATAAGACGTATCTCTAAACAAGAAATAAAAAAATATGTAGCACTAGATTTCCATACTAAACTGTCAAAAAACCATTTTAGTACAATGATTGTGTAAAGGTGTCTTCTCACAGTACTGACATATTATCAGTCAATTTCTAACAAATTAATCCACAAATAAATGTCTTACTGAGCAAAAAACAGACATCAGCTGTTAAGCACAGTTTCAGAGCTACTCAGCAATTACATTGATTTCTTCTAAAAATGTTATATAAATTTATATTTTCAAATTATGATGTAATGGTTACATTACTTCATGGATAGACGACATTGCATCTTTCATATGCTACAGAAAAAAAATCTGCAGCCTAAAGTGTATGTGTATGTGTTGAAGTGTGCAAGTGTATCCATGGCTATAGAAGTGGTGGATCATGAAGATGGATGTCTCTTCTGTCATCTGCAAAGAGTTGTACTGTATGTTGATTGTCTTACCTGATGATGACTGTCTCTCATTGCTTCTGTTGCCTTGCCCCTTCTGCTGCTTGTTGGGGGGGAGGATGCGAAATTAGGGTTGGAAACCCTAACATCATGTTTTTCAATATTTGTCTCTTTAACCTGAACCCTAACAGATGCATTAACAAAGTATTTTGCAGTGAATGTGATATCATATAATATGTGAAAATGTTCCTTATTATTAGCAACATTGAATAGCACTTCAGTGTGTATAACAGTATGCATAGCACATCTGTCTGACATTTGAATGATGAAGGAGTTTTGAAATGTTATTACACTTAAAAAAGGAGTAAATAGAGCTAATTTACATAGTTTCAAATATTAAATGATAATATTTTTATAATGGGGCTTTCATTCTGTTATTTTATATTTTTAAAGCTGAAATAAATAAAGTACAACCCTAATTATCTGAACCTCGATTATCCAGGTCTCTTGATTATCTGAACTCTGATATTGTCCCCAGACTCTGGTTTGCTTAATGCAGTGGACCTCTTATCCAAAATGTTGATTATCCAAATACATCTTATGTCTCTCAGAGCATTTGGATAATCAAGGCTGCATGGTATTTTGTCCATGCTGCCAGCAGAGTGGATCCCCTTTATCGTGTGATGCAGGGGCATAGTGGACAGAACATACTTCAGTACCATTCAGGGCATGGGCACTATGGGCTTATGCTTGCTGGCAGCCCCTAGCCCCCTCTGTATGATAGAAGGACTGAGGTTGTGGTAACATTTGGGCCACTGTGTCTTTCAGGCCACCTGCCACCAACTGGAGAAGGTGCATAGGGGCAACAGCAAGGTTCCAGCATCCATTGCCTATGTCCCTCCCTGCCAGTACTTTGTGCTTTGGTGCATGACGCAGAGTCCAGCACGACATGGGCACACCCCTTCTCTTTCATATGTGCAGCACTTGACTTGTAATTAGATCAACTGCAAAGGGGGCATGCCCCCTTCAGTGAATGCCATGGCAGTTGACAGGACCCCTCATGAGGAGTGGTGCAACATAAGGAGGCCTACATATTGTAGATATGCAATACATAGGCTAAGTGCATAGATCCCATAATGATAGTGCAGCTTCAAAAGAATGTCATACTGGGAAAACATACTGAATTTTATCTATAACAGAAATACTTCTGAAACAACAAATGTGCTTCCCTGCCAGGAATGTCCATTTGTCGGTATAGTCAAAATACCACTTGTAGCTGATCAAATCAAAATAAAAAAAGAACACTTGTTCATATTAATCTTAAAAAAGAACACTCATTCATATTAATCTATTAAAGCCATATTATTCATGTAAACAAAAATTGCATATTACCCCATATTCACAGCCAGCTGCACTGTAGCCAGTTGCACTACACTTGCAATAGTGCATGGTCAGCTCTTAGTGATATTCTGTGAATTAGTGTGTGTCAGTGGAGCATGCTAAATGATTTGGTATCTGGCCATGTTTGCACTGCAGTAAGTGGATGTGCACTGTGCAAACACAGGCCAAGGCTGCATATGGCCAGCAGGAGATAGTTATAGAATCATAGAATGTTTACGGGTTCTAAGGACAAGGCCTCTTATGAACTCACCACCATGTCAATGGTGGTAAGAAAATGTTTGCATACACATTTGTTTATCTAATCTATTTTTGAATGTAGACATGGTATCGCTGTCCATGATATCAGCTGGCAGCTTGTTCCATGCATTGATAATCCTCTGAGTAAACCAAAAGCTATGTTTGTGTGTCCTTTTTGTATCCCCTTTTATTTTAAGAAACAGGATAGTGTTATGGCTTCTGTGAGCATATTCAGTCTGAGCATGCAAATGAGCTCATCGGGCATGCATTGAGCTAAGGGGCCATCTGCATGATCATAATGAGCTCATTTGCATAGGCACAGCAGATCTTTAGTGCAAAGCAGTACAAGATCACTGGTAGTCTAGTGATTTCCCTACCCTCTGATCACCCATGCTATGAAATTTAATCATATCCTTGGTTGTCTGCTAGACCCCCTACCCCCTTATCACAATGCTGTGAGATTTAATTATATCCTAGGTAATCTACTGGATCCCACACCCCTGATCACCCATGCTTTGACATATAATCATATCTCTTGTAGTCCAGTGGTTCCCTCGGTCATCCATGCTGTCAGATTTAATAACATACCTGGTAATCCAGTGATCCCCCATCCCCTGATCACCTGTTCAATGAGACTTAATCATATCCCTGGTAGTCTAGTGGGCCCCCCAAACTGATTGACAACCCCCTCCCACCCACTTTAGACTTCTTCCCCATGCCCCTTTCTCATCCTGATTACTTATTTCTGGATAGTGGGCACTGAGCGGCAGCTAGCACATCACTCTGCTCACCTCCTTGTGAACCTGCCATCTGACAGTCACAGAGCATGATTATGTGCGTGATCACAGTCTGACTGTCAGATGGTGGCTGGCTGAAAATGTGAGTAGAGGGCTGTACCAGATGTGGATGTAACATTCTACCCAGCAAGGGTGAGCAGGATAAGGGGGTGTGATGGGTGGGGGCCATAAAAGCATTGGTGGATGGGGAGTGGAACAAGATCCATGATGACTGTGTCAAGATTTTGGTCCCATCTTTCCTTTCTCTCTTTACATGCTAGGTCTTCCTCCAATGGTGCATCTCTGCTTTTCCATTCCCTCTGTTTGTCAGTAATAGTCATGGTGGAGGCTAATGCCTCATCTTTTGCCACTGGATGTTGCAGGTGGTGACTTCCATCTTAGAATGGAGGCATGTGGTAAATCATGTAGCAGTCCTAGCCTGAATGTTGCACATTGTTAAAGGTACACGTTCTTCCTTTTATGGAACCTGGTTAGAGTACATTGCTTCCCCTCTGTGACAGGTGGAACCCAAAGTCCTAGTGAGAGATAAAAAGAACGTACTTCATCCACCCTGAGAAGTGCCCTAATAGTGTAGACATTCTTCATCCATAAGAAGTTATTTTTAACTGTTACCAGAAAACTATTCAGTTCAGCTGGATGACTTATCCTGTATGCTTATATCATACAACTGATTTGTTGTTGTACTAAGACATCCAAGCCATTGGGATCTGGTTCCAAAAGGGTTGAAGAACAGGACAGTCCCATAGGATATGCAACCATTCCACTAATGAATCTTCACCTAAGTGAAAGGCCAGGGCACCTACACATGTCGTGGTTTTGCAAACTATAAAATGCACAGTTGATCTTAAGAAATGTATCTCCTCTGCTGTTTATATGTCAATAAAATTCTCCTTGCTGTGCTACAGCTGCTTACATTGCATTATTTTCTGAGTGAATACTGATAATTGGAGGGCTGCTACATTCTTGCTATGATATGCAAGAGGTCACCTCCTGGGTTGTCACAATGGCACCAACAATCATGGGTTAAAATGGCCATTGAATGCAACTGATCAGGGTTGTGATGCCAATAGTGGAGAGTTTTATTGTGTATCAGAAGACTATAGCTATCAGGGCAGGCAGTATATACTGTGGCCCAACAGCAGTCCCAGTCCTGAATCTGGCTGGAGCTAACTAGAGCCCATTCCCAGTTCTGGCAGGCCTTATCTGATAAGTCCAGTAAAGCATTACTGATACATTTATATATCGTTATGACTCACCCCTCTGGCTTTTTATGCCAAGAGACCAAAAGAGACACAGGAAACAGGGTAGGACCTACTTAGATCTGTCTGAAAAGCTGAGTTACCACACTGCAGATTTGGATAAATTTCCAAAAATCAGTCTGGGAAATACTAAAATATGTTCAGAGTCCCAGAAAGAAGTCCAGGTGGGAGGTGCCTGTGAAGATGAGTCACAAAGCAACAAACTCCTGGCTGTCTCACTGGCATAGCAGTACTGCTACTACTTGTGGTGCCAATGACCTGTATTCAGGAATGAGCTCTAGTCATTGGAAGGTTGTTAGGAGGGTCAGCTGGGGGAGGAGGATCTGGCACAAATATTTGGTACATGCTGCCACAGATCAGGTAAAGTGCCATAACTGTGCCCAATCTACAAAAATCAGGTGCATTTGCTGCAAAGGTGTTTGGCGCAGCTGCACCAAAATAAATGGTCTGATGCAGGATTTGATGCAAGCCCTGCATCACTCTTTGAAAATAGGGCCCAAGATGTCTTGGTGAATTGGTGGTGCAGTATTCCTAGGGGTTCTCAACCCTAATGTCATCCCCCTCACCCAGCCTCTAGTCTCCTGCCTGAAGCACAAGGTACAGGGCCAAGCATGTGCCTCATAGACAGATAGTGTTCAGGGGTACAGAGCTGTATCTCAGAATATGTGGCCAACAGAATCAGTCAATCATTTTTCAGATAGGGCCCACAGGACCCTGTGTGATCAGTAAGGTCATGAAGCATGAGAGCAAGATCGTAATTAACGCTCTTTGAGAGGGCCCTGTGGGCCTCTTGCAAAGCATCAGCTCATGTATAAGTCTGGTTTCTCAGGCAAGGGGGTTGGACATTAGGGCTGAGACTCCAAACCATAATGTTTTCATTTCCTTACTTTCTGGACTTTGTATTATTCAACCCTAATGGCTGCATTAATGTAGTTGTTTGCAATAAATTTACCATCTTTTTGTGATAGTGGAATCATATCCTCATTTCTGCATGTCCCAAGGGACCTTAGTTAAATGAGATAAACCAAATAGTGGAGATATTGAAGACCTGCATCACCAACCACCTAGCAAGTGAAACCCAACAATGTCTTAATAATTCGAGTTGCACCATTACACGATACCATCCTAGCATAGATAATAAGAAAAAGATCTCTTACCTGGGTCCTGAAGATGTATTTATTTATGACTTTGATTACTGGGTAAGTGCACTGTTCCAAGGGACCATTTTCAAGCACATTCTGGGCAAAAGAATGGCACAAAAAATTAAAAATACACACATTGTAGACAGTTGAACACACAGGATATACATAGATACTGCTAATAAGTGCAAGCATACAGGGGTGCAGGAATAAAGGTACATATATGTAAACAAACATGACTTGACCTGACCCTCCCTCACCCCAACATGACCCAGGCCAATGTTATGGCCAGAACATTCAATATAGTAAAGACAGAACAGTTGATGACCCTAAATCAATAAGGTACAACATGAGAAGTGCAGTCAAACTAGGGAACAGAATGTAGAATGCACAATAAATAGTTCTGGCTTCATGGAAATACCCCCCACACACACTCTGCCCCCCCATGAGTATGAGTGGGGTTTCCTTGATGGTTGGCAAGGTAGCAGGAGGTACAAGGTGATGGGAGTGAAAAACAGAAAGGCATTGTGATCCAGAGAGAAAGGACATAAAGGTGGGGGGGAGGCAATATCATGGGATGGGTGCTCAAATTCCAACTGTACCTGCTAAATAAGAATACTGATGGGGTCACAAAGGATCTGTAGCTCTTTAGTACTTAATTAGGACAAACAAAGTAGTATAAACATAAAACTTATCTGACATATGTGGTCAGTGTCCTGCCACACCATGGTCAGTGTCCTTTCACAGCATGGTTATTGTTCCATCGGAACAGTAGGCATAAAAGGTAATATAGCTTAGTATGACAAATACTAATCGGCTAGATGGGACGTGTTTGCTGAGTTTTGTTTTGTTTAAAATGGGTTGGTTGAGAGAGGACATACCAGTAAAACATCATGAATCAAAGTTTGGAAATGGACTTGAGTCTCTCCTGGAGTCCAGTGTGGGAGAGGTGGTTAGGATTCAGAATTCCTAAGACCAGTTTCTTATTCTGGGGGCCATGTTTCTCTGCTCATCGACCAGCACCAGTGCAGGGTGAAGCCACCAGCTGTCACACATATCCTGTCAGTGTTATGGGACCTACAACAAACAGTCCTTCATCCTGCCAGCAGCTATTTTCCACATTTTGCATGCCAACCCACTCCTCCTGATGCAGTGCTTGGCTCTGTCAAGCCTTGATGTGCATGTCAACCCCTTATGAGGGAAGGCTCCCTAGCCAACCACAACGTATTGCCAATGCAGCAGAACACTTCACCGTCCCTTCCAAGGCATGGAGCAATGGCACACAACAGCACCAGTCCCCATCCATGTGCTACCTAGCTAGCTCCTCAAGCTTGTCCCCAAACTTGAGTTGCTGGCAGAGGAACATAGCACTCTACCTGCTGAGCCAACAGGTGGCCCAGAACACAACTTTTCTTCATAACTCTGTTGTTTTAGGAAATTTTGACCCAACATTTTTAATATAGACTTTTTATGATTCCCCCTTCTGAACATGATAAGTGTAATTTATGGACTAATGGCCAAAATGTCATTTTGTGGCATGAGCAAGGAAACACATTTTGGGCAGGATCTGAAAAATGACACCTGTCACATTTAAAAGGTAGAGTAAAAAAGGGCTATGTTGAAAATTTGGAAACAAAAAATTGAAACATAGCAAAGTTATGTGTGAAAACTGAAAAATGTCAACATTTATTCATAACATTGCTGGTGTTTCTATAGTTTTTCGACACATTTTCAACATATCTTTTTTATGACCCCACCTCATGAACCAGGTAGATGACATTTTTTTAAATCCATTCTGAAAGGTGATTTTGCAGAATGACTGTAAAATCTCCTGTCAGGCCAGATTAAGACAATTAAAATTCCTTTGATCATGAGGTGGAGTCCAAAAAGGCCATGGTGAAACTTTGGCAAAAAATATTTAAAATGGCCAAATTATGAATAAAGGTTCAAACCACATTAAAAACCAATTAACCACACTTACCTTGTTTCAGTCAGTTCCTGGTTGGCACTGAAGCAACAAGATGGTCTCATCACAAAGAATGGATTATGGTGTTGAACTGTTTTAGGTGAGTGAGGGGTAGGGGTGTGGTAGTGGGTACTGATTGGGGTCAGGATGGGGTGGGTGGGGTGGGATAGATTTTGCTGAAGTACTGTTTTTTTCTTTACAGGTGAAAAGGAAATAAGAACTTTGAAGTACAGTTTTCTTTTTTTTTTAGGTTACAGACACTGAGGATTAGGTACCCCAGTACATGTTGACTAGGTGACAACACAGAGGGTGGGCCGACTAGTGTCACTAACAATCAGTGGGGGGAACCTGAAAGAGATCTTTTGTGAAGGGGGAGAGAGTCTTTTATCTCCAGGGGCATCAATGGTGGACACCCTGGTGTCACTCACTATTTGGGGGGAATGTTAGCTGGTACATGGTGGTTGGGTACTCTGGTGTTGGGGGGTGAGATAGGCAACCACTGTCCATTTGAAATAAAGTATGGGTCAGTGAGGAAGAGGGATACCAGCAGAGGGACTGGGCACCTGACTATTTATTATGAAAGCAATAAGACATGACAGTGTGTGCATTAGACTCTTCTAATGCACAGCCAGGGGTGTAGTAAGGCACAAGATTGCAGGCTGAGTGCCTTCAGCTTCTGGCTGTATGCTAGAGGTGTCTAGTGCACACCCCCTGAGTGTCTTATTGCACTTATGAAATGGTCCTCTATTTTGCAGATGCATATCAGAATACAAATTATTTGGACTGATTAATAAAAAAGTAACATTTTTGTCTTGATTTTAAATAAAATAGTTTCTGCACCTGGGTATGTTGTTGTGTGGGAGTGTGTGTGTGTATGTGTGTTTGACTGGAGGACTTTTGTCCTACTTTGGCCTCCGTAGTTGCAGTTTTTTTTTTTTAGTCGTGATTGTCATGGGTCCTGTGTGCCCCCCATGAACTCACACAAACACACATTTCTGTTTCATTTTGTCTTATTTCTGTAAACAACATTTTGTATTACCCTATTTTCTATACTGTTTTTTTTTAATTTTATATTGGACTGGCAAGGCAAGGAGTGAGTGAGTGTGGGAACCGGTGCAGTACCAACTGCCAGGCAGTTGGCATGCATGCTGTGAGAGCGGCAGCTAAAAGATGGAGATTGAACTCTCCAGTTGTCAAGAAGCTGGCACTTTTTAATTATATATATATTTTTTCCGAAGTGTCTGTTGGGGGGATATGCAGAGAGTGTGAGTGAGTGATTAACCGAGTGGTGGGAAAGTGGTAATTTCTGGAGTCTTCATCATCACTGCAGCTTCTGAGTCTCACTTTTGTCTTGGTTGTTTTCTTTCCATATAGGAAGTGGAAGGGGAAATCCTTTGTGAGTTGCAGGTCAACTTTGGGCATAGGTATGTTGCGACATGTCAAATGAGTTATGTGTGGGGTTTTAATGAGTTACAGCTGTTGGCAAACATGACAAATCCTGAAAATGCCAACGTTCAATGTGGGCATTGATATAAGGTGCCAGTATAGGTGAGGCTACCTGGAGTAGTTGCTAGGAATGCACTAGAAACTTTCAGCACCTGATTAACAACCAATCAGGTTGCTAAAAAAATGCAGCCCATTTCATAATTTATCATAAAATATGGGTCAGAGGGGGGGGGTATACCAGCAGCATGATTGAGCACCCAAAGGCTGTTTTTTAATTTTTTCATAATACATGAATGGGTGGGGATACAGGCAACAGGAGACCATCCGTGCCGAAGTTAACTTCTAAATATAGCTACATTGTATCAGAATGAGTGGGACCTTAAGTGATTTCCTTCACATTACTTTCATCATCCATGAATGCCACACTGACAGGGCTGGCCATATCTGCTACATCTCCTATCAGTGAAGCATTCATGGCTGACAAACGCAATGTGAAGGAAATCACATTCAATCAAACTGCTTTTGAAAAAATAGAGCTGTCCTTTGAATGTTCAATTTTAACCCGAGGATGTGCGAAAGCTTTTGACTTGCAGTATGTTTCAAAAAGTCTATAAGTTAAAAAATGTGAAAGATATAAAAGCCTGTTCCCTGAGTCAGGCTCTGTCAAACCTGAAAGTTTTGAGTTACAAAAAAAGGTTTTAGTTTCAGGTGGCCAATCTATTACTCAACACTACAAAATTTACAGGATTCAAAGATCCTGGTACTGACTCAGTGCATTCCAGATTTGTGGCATATCAGTTGAATGTGGCAGAGCTGATAAGGTGCCAAAACAGGGTTTAAAATTAAGATGCTTAATCCTAATATAAAGGAGCTACTGTGCCTCAATAATATAAAAACTTATCCACTGGTTAAGGTACTTAAATCAAAATGGGACACGAAATAAATTCCTGAGATGGCACCTCCAATCTGAAGGGAGGGGGGTAGTTATATCTCTGTAATTCAATTATTGACTAATAAGTATTGTAACATGTCTGAATTGCTGAATGATACACATGAACTCATGAATGGCGTTCTGAGAAATTCCGATCTGCAATTTAATGCATCAGTCTGCAATAAATGTTATCATTTTGCAGTTCTGTATATAAAAGAGTGGTCATTTCTGTGGAATTCCAATCCACAGTTTAATACATCTATACACAATCCATGCATTCATTCCACAGTTCTAAGTTGGAATTTTATGTAAGTTGCCAATGTGCATTCCAAAATTTTGCAGAAGCAAAATAGTGACTTTTACCGTAAAATGGGTGGGCTAGGTGGGTCAAGAGGTCCTTGTCTGCCATCAAAGTCTATGTTTCTATGTAATTCCACTGGCAGAATTTATTTTTGGACAGAACTACTCTAGTGGTCTTACAGCTGTTCAATAGACAAGGAATTTCTCTGATATCACAGAAATTTCAAGAAACATACAACAAAGTCAGTTGTCCCAGATTTCCCTCCAAGAATGAGAAAGTCAGTGAGTGGTGGGTGCTCAGATCAGCAATTCATTTATTAATTTTACAATCTTGATCTGTCCCAAAACTTTAAATGATTCTTAAAACTTCCATTTTCCAAAACATATTTTCCAGATCATACATATTCTTATACTCAATTTTCCTTTATCTTTTTATCATTTATACAAACAAATATATCAATTATCTCAATTTATTTCCAATCTATTTTCCATCATCTTTTCTTCCTCTGCTTCTTCCCCCATATCTACATCTGGCGGGGGGCAATTTCACTTCTTTTCTGGAGGTAATGGTGTGTACCCATTACTGCTTTTCTTTTCATGTTGTTGCTGTTCTTCCTTTTTTGGGGTCTTTTTCTCCCTCCCCTTCCCCTGTCCCTCCCCTGTCCCATTATTTTTATATCCTTTTTTTCTATAGCCTGTCTCCATCCTGCGTTGGATGACAGGCCTTCCCCCATAGCTTCCTTGGGTTATCACCAGATCTGTCTTCTCCATTCCTCAATGCTTCTCATAGTTTCAGTGTTGAACATCTCAACCCCTAATTCTGACAGATGGACCCTATCTTGCCTATAATACTCATCCTTTCTCTCATCTATGCCTCTCCTTAGGACCCTGTCCCCATTTGCAGTAAATAACATGCCAACCCTCCTGTTCATTTTTCTCCTTGCTCTCTCAATTGCCACATGGCTGTGTGCATGCCTCCATACTTTGCAGGAGCCATGTCTGACCATGTTAAGGTCACGTGGGGCCACAAATGTCTTATTGTCTCCACATCATGTTTTATCTGCAGATGAATATCCAACCAGGACCTGGACCCTAAGTCATTCCCTCCTAGATGAGTTATTATCATGTATGGAGGTGGTCACCTTTCCCTCATGCTCTTCAGGATCAGTAATAACTTGGCCCATTTCATGCCTCTGATTGCTTGCCAGGACAACATACACTGTCTGGGGCCTTGAAAAAGTTGTCTGCCCCTGGCTTCTTTGAGCCTCTCCTCTCTGCCCAGTAAATGTATGAATGCCTGCATATCCATATCTCCAACCTTCAATCAGGTCCTTTTGTAAAATAAAGTAATATATCAGATATTCTGCTTGGTCCAGGCCCTCCTTTACTTAATCCCCTCTTTCTTCCCTTCCCCCCACTCCCCATTATCCCTTCTTGTGCCTACTCACTACTTAACCTGCAAATGCAAAAGGGGAGATGGTTAGTAATTATTCATTCAAAGGTCTATGTATTGTTTGTAACACTCTGATTTCCAGTGGCCAATCCCTTGCACCTGCTTTCTTGACCCTCCTGAAGCTGCCAATTGTGATGCTGCCCCAATCCTAAATGAATGTGAAAAATAATATTTTGGATCCTCACCTAGAAAAAACATGCCTTTTATGAGAACTGCTACTATCTGGTAGCTTGTCACCCCTTTTCCATCTCCATTGGAGGTGGGTGAAGTGGCCAAAATTAGTTCCGTGAAGCAATTCATGGAGTAGTGGGGAATCAAATAGTACTCCACAAAGTGAAGCAGAATACTTCATGTCATGATGAGGATAGCAAAGTCATTAATTTCAATGCACTTCATGTTACTCTGCCTTCCCCAAACCTGTTCTGTGACTATTTTCAGGTGAAGTACATTGATTCCAATCTACTTCACATCACTTTGCCTTGTTTTGGGGCTCCAAGGCAAATTTTGCATTGATTCATGGGATTGCAGGTCACATGGGCTTTAGATTGTTCTGCACAGCCTCAATTCTGTATAGTGTGTGTAGTGGTAGCTAGAGACAATTTTCTGTCAGAGCTCTACAATTCAAACCTTATAAAAGCTGTTAAAAAGCCTTTTTGAGCCATTTTTTTTGGCTCAAAACAAAGTACATTGATTGTAGGAAACCCTTCTGTACTCATATCATCGAGTGTTTATTGTTTGTGTGTGGATGTTGAATGTTAATTTCAAACATTCAGTCTACTGACAGACACTTGAAGTGTGCTTTGGGGAGGGGTGTATGTGAGTGGTGCAGGTAGTAGATTAACTGGGAGAAAAAGGCAGTCTTTTTGTTGCGATTATATTCTTGTTGTATAACTGTTAATGTACACACAGTAATATTTTAATTAATTTTTTTACATTTTTTTGCTGATTGTTGTGGTGCAGCAGTGCATAATTTCAATGTGTTTAAAATATTTGGTTGTATTAATGAAGATTTCAATTTGCTGCGCATTACTTGTAGTGTGTGTGTGAGTGTGTGTGCGACATGTGCCATCAAATCAGACACATTTTATTGTGCCACACAGTAATTGCAGCAGTGTGAATCTGCTGTCCACTGCTCCTGGGTGATTCTTTTTGTACTGCTTTGTGGTATCTTTACTGGTAGTGGACTGTTGCTGCAGTGCACTCCCCCCCCCGTGCCCCAACCAGCAAAGGGTATTCGTTTCCAGATTTGGACTTGTGACTTGGAGCACTGGTGGCAGTGGACTGGACTTATTATATATTCTGACTTTATAATATCTGTACACCATGAAATATTTTGGGTGCCTCAGCAATATTTCATTTCTGTCGGGTAGGGTTTGTTGAAAAGCAAGAGTGAACAGTGCTATGATCTGCTAAAACTCATTTGTGCACTGTGACTGAGGTGCACACTGCCCACCAAGACCTCTGAAAACATATTATATGACTTTGTCCACTGCTGCTGATGGTACAAATAAAATATACATTATATATTCTTGTCCTCATTCTTTATAACATAAACAGTGGAACAAGTGATGATATATATGTTTGCAACAAGCTGGACAGTGTGTGCACACACAGGACAGTACACTGCACACACGCTGTTTAGCAGAGTATTATTGCACTGCTCAGTCCTGCTTTTTAACAAACACTCCACAGCAGTAAGTAAACATTACTGAGGCACCAACAATATTTCAGGGTAAACATTCTTAAGTAGGAATATAACAGGGCCACAAGACACACACTGCACTATGTGGACGGCTGCTGGTACACAATACCTGACTCCAAAAGTGCAAGGCAAACACACAAAGCCACCACTCTATATGAATACATGTTCAATGCTACTGCAACTTTATTGATGGCAAAACAAGGCACACACAAATGCCCACTGCACTTTGGCACTTAGACCTTCCTTAGAGGGCACACTACTGAAGGCCTAACTGCCAAAGTGCAAGGGTTATTAACGTGTGCCTTGTTTTGTCATAAATACAGTTGCACTAGCAGTGAAAATATTTTATTGGTATCTATTTGTATGGAGTTATGACTTTTTGCTTAATTTTTTTTACCTGTTTTTGGGTATGGTTATCATCACCATTAAATTATAGGAGTTAAGGTTATACAAAACAAAAACAGCACATACTTAACAGAAGGAAGGGGGGGCAGGATAGAAATGATAAAGTACAGAAATGGACTCAACAACAGGGTAGACGTATACAGAAGACCAGAAATAAAATGTGCATAAAAAAGGGAAAACAATTACAACAAGATACAGGGCAGAAGGGTCAGGGACAACATAGGGATATTTTTTATTACAGAGGGTGGTGGGGGGTACAATCAAGGACAAACTAAAAAACTAATGATCTATGTCATGGTGTCAGAGCAGCAGTTGAAGCATCACCATCATCTGTAGCTAGTGATCCTTTGTCAGCTTCAACTGCTGCTCAAAATATGTCAGGCGGTGGTTGGCAGCATCCACCATACTCCACAAAATTAACAAATTGGCCTGAGTAACAGGCAGTTCCATGGGGTTGCCACCAGCATGATGTGCTGCAGCTTGTGGTGCTGGTGGTGGTGCTGGTGGAACAGAAAGTTCTGCCGTGGCCCTCCTCCACTTAATGTCAAATGCAGGTCACCGCCGTTCCACCCTCTCTGCCACAGCAGGTCCAGCAGGTGCAGCCCTGGCCTGTTCTGTGACAGCAGCCTGCCACTCATTGTGGCGGTGGTTTACCATGTGGGTGTGCTGACCCCCGGTCCCCCGGTGACTTCCACGGGGGCCATGGCACACCTCCACAGCACAGATGTTACACCGCACAATGCTACTCTTCCAGTGCACCGAATCAAAAAATTCCCATACTAGGGAGGTGCAGGGAGGACCAAGCACAGGTGGGGGGGCCCATATTGTGTGGGAGCCTGAGGCTGCGGCTCAATACTTGGGGCTGGGGGTGCAGACACATGCTGCTCTGTCTCCTGCTGCTGGGGTGCTGCTGCTGGCACTGGTGGTGGGGCACTGGGAGGTGGTGCCACTGCCAAAGGAGGTGGTGGTTCCGTGGCAGCTTCAGGAGCACCAACTCCCAAATCATCTGCTTCTGGGGGGGTGGTGAGATCTTACTGCGGTCCAGATGAAATCAGCCCCACCCCCCACACATGCGAATGCCCACCTGTTCACCACATCGAACAAACACCCCAGCCCCAGAACATCCCTCACCCTCCATTCTGGCCTGTGGGCTCAGTACAACACAAAACACATGCACACAGACACACACAAATGATTAATAAAACAAAGATTACTTAATAAACATAATCCAAAAACACAAATCCACACAACAACTAATCAACAAAAAACAAGAAGAGCAAAAAAACCAAGAAAGATTTTGCTGTTTAACACTGCTTTTTAGAGCCTCTTTATCTCTCTCTGCCTCCAATCCTCCAGACTCCAAACTCTCTCTCATTATGCAAGGGGAAAGTGAAACTATCTTCCTAGCATGAGTCACTTCCTACCCTCCTGGCTAAAGTATGTGACTTACACTACTGTAAGCCATGTGATTTGTGGGGGCTGCCAATAGATTTCTCACTCCACATTAATTCATTTTCAGGTGGAGTGACAATGCAAAGTGATAATTACAAGGTGAAGTAAGGTTTAAAATGGGCACTCCATGTTGCAGAGTGGCAATGTGAAGTGCCCACTTCACGCCCACCTTGAGGGCGGAATTTTACTTCCCTGCATCTTTAATCCCTGTGGATGAAGAACTGCCCTTTCTGGTATGGTCACAATGTGGTGTAAGTCCACAATGCTCGCACTAGGCAAATTGTTTCCTCACTTTGCCTTATCAGGTGAATCGAGCATCCCTTCTGTTACATGAGGTCACTGCACCCTAATTGGTACCCTCAGAGGTACACTGTAGACAGCTAGCACTTAAGTATATGTTATACTAACATGTAGGGCTAAGGGCATCTACCGTACAAGAGTAGATGTCAGGATATGAATGCATATTGTTGTAATACACTTTGCTTGCTAATACATATATTCTGCTATGTATTTTTCTGTGTATTTCTTACTTGTAAGATGCCAAGACACCTGGGCCCTTGGAGTAATTATACACTGTAAGATGGCATTGCCATCTTTTGGTGATTTGTAGCACTACACTGAGTTATGTAAGACTCTGTATAAGAACTCTTTTGTTCTCAAACTGTTGACTTTACAGAATTGTATAATGTTATCTTGGACTGTGGAGTCACCTCTAATTTAGCCAATAGGGCTCATCTCTGTAACTAGAAATGCTTCTATCTTACAGTAACCATAGTAATTATCATAGGTATATAATGTAATGCATAAGCCTTATACCTCGGAGACCTGAGAGACCCCAAGAGACACAGAGTAACCTCGAGGTGTAGGGAATGCTTAGCATTGGCTCGCGGTTCGTATTGGTAAGAACTGCTTTGGGCAACTGTGATTTATCCTTTTGGTAGTAATAAACTTGTTTATTACTCTAATGCAACGTGTCTGTGATTAGTTGCATTCCCAATATCGTCAAGAATCTGAAAGTGAGGTTTAGACCTCCCAACAAATTGGCAACCGTGTGCAGGTGATATTTGGTGTTTGTAAGTTTTCACTTGTTGCTTAAACTTTTTCCCTTTCCCACAGGGACAGTAAGTGTACACTCCTGTATCACCTCTCCCATTTTAAAACCAGTTTGTAGTAACTTGCAAAGTCTGGCTGTCTTTTCAGGTGTGGTTGATGCCGTCTCGACCCACTCCATAGCAGTTTTGAATTGCAACCTACAACTTATACAGTAGCCCAGCTGTGTATAAAGTGCTCATGCTGTGGATCGATACGCGGCATGGTGCCCTTTTCACAGTTTGAATTTTCGTTCCTTCCCACACAATGATCACGGTATCAAATATCTGCGCAGAACTGAGACTCGATGTCTCGAACTTCCTTGCCTCCCGTGGAGGATGGGCTGACTTCGCACGGGACACAAGTCAATCCAAAACCCTATACTGGGGATTTCAACTCAGTACACGGAGACGAGACAATCAGCCAATAAGCGTCAAGCTAAAGGGTTGATGGTCACGGCTCTCTACACTGCTCTGGAAGCCTCCGAAGCGAGGTTTTGAACCCTTGATCTGCAGATTTCATCTCTTAAGCAACAGATGGGTTTGCAGGAAACAGAATGTATAAGACTGCAGCAGAACTTGGAGTCTGAACTCCAAACTCTGTGAAATGAAAATGTTTCACTATTGCATCATTCAGCTCAAGCTGGAGAACAGGAACTGTGTATATTGAAGCAGGAGTATGAAATTTTGAGACAGGATAAGAGTCAGGCAGTGCAAATGAATGATCTGCTGAGTGCTGCGAATGCTCAGTTGAGTGACAAAATGGGTGAGCTGCAGGACGAGATAAACCAGGTGCATAATGACTTAGAAGTGTCTATCGGGGCAATCACGAATTGAGCACTGCGTATAGAGTGTTGCAAAAGCAAAGGCAGGATGAGGTTGATATGGATGTTGCAAGTGTGAGTCACAATGAATGTAGAACTAAGATGGTGAAACTGCACCATCAGCGAGAGGTTCTGGCTGGATATGTTAAGGCAATGGGAGGCATAGCCCCTGCCTTCCATACGTCATCAGAAGGGGAGTTGTCTGATGATGACATTTCACAGTACAATGCCCAGTCACACCCCTACTATGGCCCAGAGACCCCTCCCAGCCATCCACAACATGGCGGGTCCCTACCCCCAACTCCCCATGTCATAGGTCGTCGACGTCGTGATGCTCATCATGGGAGATGCCAACATGGTGGCCCTCGTGATGGGGGGAGCAGGCCCAAGCCTGGTCCCGACGGCACCTCTGGTAGCCGTTATTAATGTGGAAGACAGGCAGGAGATAGAAACCATGATTGAAACTGTGATAGGCAATGTACCTCTTCCTGAGAGGAGTAAACAGGCTATTAAAACCCAGATTAGGCAGCTTCTGCAAGAGGCTGGCACTCAGGAAGGTATTGTCCACACTGCAGCCGAGGCTGTAGCTCAGGCTGCCCTGGATGGCGCTCGAGACAATCTACCTCTGCCTGACTGACCCAGTAATCCCCTACAAATGGCCTACTCTGTTCAGCAAATTGCTGACAGCATCGGTCGGATGAACCTATCCAACAACCTCAACTGTCACTTGGAAAAGGTACATTCTAAATGCGAGATGCTTAGCCTCGCTGCTGAATATCAGGTCCAAATACTATGCCAGACCATTGATCCTGGTTTGTGGGTCAAACTCCCCGATGCTGTTCGCCAGAATGGGAACGCTGCTTTTGATGAGGTTGCAGCTGAGCTCATTTCTGCTCACTGCCCAGGTGCAGTAGGAGTGATGCTTGCATATCCTGTGAAGCAGAATGCAAAGGAAAGTCCAGCGACTTACCACCAGAGACTCTGAATGGCCTACCGAGCAGGAAAGCACTTGGCACAAGAAGCTGTGGATGTAGATCGTATTGAATATAAGACCTTGTTCTTTAGGAACATGATTCTAGCAGTAAGAGAAAAGGTAGAGCCAACCACCTACCCCAATACAGATAGGTTTGCCGACATCCTTCAGAAAATGAAAGAGTGTACCAACTCTATATCTGTGATCTGGGCATCGGTTCCAAAAAGGTAGCTGCCATGGAGTCCACTCTGGAGGCTACGATGCACTACACAGTGGAAGGGTAGGCCCAACGTCAACAGGCCCAACACCAGCAACCCCCTCCAGCTGATAATCAACACCCCTAACAGGCCTATCAATAACAACCACAACAGCAGCAACAATGGGGTGGGAACTGGAATTGGCATAAGAATAGGAAGCATAAGGGTAGAGGTAAACCACAACAGCAAAGAACAGGTCCTTCATATAGGGAGATAGCTGAAGAGAATCGGAAATTCTGAGAGCTCCTGGGACAAGTACACTCTGTGGCGGATGCTGTTCCCGCACAGGCCCTTGTGGCAGTACAACCCGCAACCCAGGCCCTAACCGGTCATGGGGACGCCGGTGGTACCAAACCTCAGGCCTATTCAGGCCTGAACCCAGAAGCTCCTCCCTATATAGCATCAGTGCAGCATGGTGAAGTGATTCACATGAGTCAGGCCCAACCTCTACGTGCTTCCGGCAGTACAGATTGACAATTATAGGCCCCAGTCTGGATTGTAAACAAGCTAGTCTTGGATACAAACGGAAGGCCCTGCACTGAGACCAAGGTCGGGGGCTGCCTACTACTAGTTTTGTTAGATACAGGTGCAGCTGTATCTGTGTTACATGATGAACATCCGGACACATCCCCCTGGTCCACCGGATGGAGGACCAACATGTCAGGAGTTGATGGTACTAGGCTACCTGCATACCGTTCTCTACCTCTACCGGTAGAGCTAGGCCATCTAAAGGCCTCACACACTTTCCAAGTAATGGTTTTGCATGATCATCCTAGTATCATAGGGAATGACTTCCTTGCACCACACGACTTTGTGGTGGACCTAGCTAACATGCTACTGATACAGATTCAGGATCAATATCATACCATTTTGATTCCTGATTCACACGCTGTGGCAACTATATCTGCCAATGACAAAGAGTATAACATCATAGATCTGTTCAAGAATCATGAACTCTTCCCAAAACTCCTCCCTATTTTGCAGCAACATTTGGAAGCATTTGCAATCAACAAGCATGACTGTGGTAGAATGCACACTGTCATTGAAGTGCCACACCCCAGCACATGAGAGGCAAAGGCAATATCCTTTCCCAACTGAGGCCTTGCCTTCCCTCAGAGAAACAATCAAGTCACTCCTCAAGCAAAGAGTAATCAGAACTTGTGTTTCCACTGCCAACTCCCCAGTGTGACCTGTGAAGAAACCTACAGGCACCTGGAGACTTACTATTGACTACAGGAAACTGAATCAGGTCACCCCCAGTTGTTCTCCAACTGTGGCATCAGCACCAGATGCACTACGACTTCTGACCCCTGATTTGAAATGGTTCAGTGCCCTGGACATCTCCAATGGTTTTTGGTCATTGCCATTGGCCCTTAAAAGTCAATATAAGTTTACCTTCACCTTTGAAGGAAGACAGTACGTGTGGACTTGCTTGCCACAAGGATTCCATAACAGTCCATCCTTGTTCCATCTCCACATGATGGATGCCCTTGAGAGTTTCTCCACTCCCCAATGTCTCTTGCAATACGTGGATGACCTGTTGCTGGCAACAGCCACACAGGAACAGCATTTGGATCTGTTGGATGAACTACTGACTCTCATTCAGAGAGCAAGCCTGAAATGTAACTCAGCAAAAGCACAATTATGTCAGAAAGAAGTACTCTTTCTGGGTCTAAAATTTACTGACCAAGGTTGAAGCCCTACCTGGAAGAAGGTACAGGGATTGCAAGACTTGCCGTTATCCACCAGTGTGGCAACTCTTCAAAGGTTTCTAGGTATGGTGAATTATTCAAGAGATTTTATTTGTGATTTTGCTCAGAAAGCTGCTCCTCTGTATGAGTTACTCAAAAAGGATGTACCATGGACTTGGGGTCCTATACACACCCAGGCTGTGATGTCACTGAAGTAGGCCTTGGCCTCTGCCCCAGCTCTGGTCAACCCCAATCCAGCACTACCATTCCATCTGTAATGTGCCACCTCTGACATTGCCATGTCAGCAGTACTGGCCCAGAAGGTGCATGGCACCTTGAGACCCACTGCATATGCCTCACAGCTGTTGACCCCAGTGGAACAGAAGTACAGCCTTTGTGAAAGGAACCCTCTGGCCACCTACTGGGCAGTCAAGCACTTCTTGTGTATCATTGGGTACTCACCACTGATCTTCAACACCAACCACACCCCAACTACCTTTCTGCTCTCAGATAAAGTGAAGGATGGATCAATCTCGAATACCAGACTGACACACTGGTCACTTCTTCTCCAGGACAGAGACATACAGGTACAACCGACTAAAGTTCCATCTATGTTAGCTCATGGCCTCCTTTTCCAGGCAGAACCCCATGAATGTACACTACAGTCACCTGAGCTTCCAGATCCAGGTCCTTTCCTCCCTGCCACGCCACAAATACCTGAAAACACTTCTTTGTGCCGTGTCTTTACTGATGGTTCAGCATCCTACTATCAGGGAGAACAAATTGCAGGGATGGGCATTCTAGTAATCTACACTTATGGGAATACTGTCAAAATATCTAAGTGCTGTAGTGTAGCATCATCACCATATGCAGAGATGGCAGCGGTGGCCTGTGCCCTCGAGTTCATCCAGCATGGAACTGAGGATAGCATAATTTTTACAGACTCTAACTGGGTTTGTTGTTCTCTGACAGAATTTATTCCTTTCTGGCAGAAGAACTCCTTCCTCTCCTCTCCTCTGATGGCAGCCCAGTGAAATACAAGGAATTGGTAATATACATACATTCACTGGCACAAAAATTTGCACACAAACTCTATGTACACAAAGTCAAAGCTCACTCTCTCCATGACCCCTACCATGCCTTCAATGACACAGCAGACACCTTTGCTAAGGAACGGGCCTGAGGGGGGATGTCTGGATGATGGACCATCCAGAGGCCAATGCAGCTATACACATTGCAGCACTCAGGAAGAAACCTGAACCTTTTCCCCCTTGGACCTCTCCGCAGCCCAACATTTCAACACTGAACTTAAAGAGGTGTTCAGATTCCTTGACAAAGGTACCGAAGAGAAACTTCCCACACATAACCCCTATCAGAGGCATGAAGGTAAGTTACGCTTGTCACCAGATGACAAGCTCATCTGGTTCCAACCAGATGACTCCACCACCAAGTTGTGGGTGGTCCCCAGACACTTACGATCTGAATTCTTGCACCAAGTGCATGACACCCCTACTGGTGGACACCATGGAGTAGAAAATACCCTCCAACAACTCAAGACCACTGCCTGGTGGCCTGGTATCACCAAAGATGTCAAACAGTACATAGACAACTGTCTCGTTTGTGCACAAAACAACCCCACCCCTACCAAACGAAGTGCCAAACTCTTACCACAATGACATTCTGGCCCTTGGCATGCCATTCAGATAGATTTCATTGGTCCTCTGACCAACACCAGCAGAAATAACAGGTATGCTCTTGTGGTAACCGATCTCTTCTTTAAGTGGGTAGAAGCTTTCCCCACTAAGACATGCACTGCGAAAACTACTGCCAAAATCCTGGTGGAACAGATTTTCTCCAGGTGGGGTCAACCTCTAAAGGTAGACTCTGACAAAGGAACCAGTTTTACAGGTGAGTTGATGAAAGAATCCCTTGAGCTCCTTGGAGTTCAGCAGAAGTTCCACATACCCTACCATCCCCAATCCTCAGGTCAAGTAGAGAGAGCCAACAGACAGATTAAGCAACTGCTTTCCAAATTCATTGAGGATAATCCTAAAACTTGGGATTCCCTATTGCTGTTACTCCTTATGGCAATTAGGGGTACACCCTCAGCCACCACCCAGCTTACACCCTTCGAGGTGATGACTGGCAGACAGATGAGATTACCTGAACACCTGTTGCTTGATCTGCACACCCCCACTGCAGACCATGTGTCTGTGGACTAATATGTGGAAAAACTCAGAAAAGACCTCATACACACGCACTTGTATGCTGCCAACTGCATGGGCAAGGCCCAGCAACAATCCAAAATACAGTTTGACAAACACGCACAAGAAGTGGATTGGCAAATTGCAGATCAGGTAATGGTACTTCGATTTGCACATCCTACCCACTCCTTCTCCAACAAGTGGGAAGGCCCATACCCCATTGTCAACAAGCTTAGTCCAGCAGTCTATCAAGTTAGACTCCTGCATAACAACAAGTTGACTGACAAATGGTTACATGCAAACCAGCTGAAACTGTATAAAGGAGCTTAACTTACTTTTCCTCACCCTATTGGGTGGAATATTACTAACATACTAATTTTTAATCTTCCTTTTCTGATACACTGACAAGATGGCTATTTTATTCCATTATCTCCTCCTCTCAGGAGTTATCCCCTGCATCCAAGGCACGGTACCGGACCTCCTACAACACCTCAATCCTCCAGCACCTCCTCCAGAGGAAGCATCCATCAATATACCAGATAGTATGATCACTGTCCAGGAAGGTTCCGATGCTTACCTCACTGCCTCGGTTGTTGCTCCTGATAAATCTACCTTTCAAATTGAGTGGCAAACTACATCACAAGAAAAAATTCTCCCTGTGGCCAAACTTTCCAAAGGAACTTTCCAAGGTTGGCCCAATGCTATATTATCCCCAAATGGTTTGCTGTCCTTGTTACAAACTGCATTAAGACATTCTGGTTTGTACAACATAACTGCCTTAATTGATCCTTCATACTGTAATTCTTTGTCCAGAGATTCTGCTCAAAAAGTTTGTGACATACACCACATGGCTTCTGCAGCCATGTACCTCTGTGTTACCACCCACTGATAAACAGCTTTTGGAATGTTCAAAGCATATCCCTGGTCCCCGTAGTGGTCTAATAGCCACTGCCCTCCCAGGTTCTTTGATTAATAACTTACAGTTTATGCATATACCTGTTTTGTTTAATCTAACTTACTGGAATATGAAAGAATTTGGTATGTGTCACAATACTAACATGTCAGCATTTTATAGTACATTATTGCTTGATAGTTTAGCTGCATTTCAGATTCGCACACAAGACCCAATTGCCGGGGTGCATTCTACTGAACATAGAGGCAACTTCAGGAGAAAGCCCCTCCTGATGATCTAACTCATAAACATAAAACACGTGAAGTTGACAGTTCTGATGTTACAGGTGAAACAGGTACTGTCACAGGCCTTTTTGGTATGGCTATGTCTACCTGGAATAAAGCAGACATTGCTGCCATCAAAGCTCATTCTGCCAAATTCTCCACTGGTTTGGTCAACAACATACTACCCCCATTATTGCATGGTGTGGATGGTCTTAGTCAGGAAAAAAGATACACTGTATACAACATGCACAACATTGCTAAGGCATTCACTGATTCGAAAGACAAGATTAACGCACTCATACAACAGAACAACAAAGAAGCAGATAAACAATACATTGCTAGAGAAATACTTTGCTCTGCCTATGGCTCCTACATTATCACTATCATCAACAACCTCTTCCGTGATCTAGAATCTGGAAGAATACCTGACATTATACACGATAGACGCATCTCCAAATGGTATTGTCCACAATGTAAAACCACTAGCTGTGCTTCCATGTGTATGCAACAGACTTTAACTATACCTCTTTTTACAGCTAGGAATTTGGGATTTGTGACCAGACACCCTAATACTGGTACTTGTTTCACTGCTAAGAAGTGTTCCATAACAGATACCATGTTTGTTTCCTTTACTGTCTCTTTACCACGCTTTGATTCCACTACAACTTTGTTCGACAAGCTTGCACTGGTACACTCCATTGGGCATTTGGATGAAGACATCTACAGGTAATGCCTGGATCTACTGCCTCTACTGGTTTACCATCCTTTCCTGGATGCCTGGGTGGCTCCACACATGGACTGCTGTGCCAAAAAGCAATATATTTACTTGTGTCAATGTGATGTATTTGATGTCATTCAACCTGTTTGTGGTTACTCTCCAAACAGCATTGATTGGACTTTCACCATAGATGATCACATCACGGCAAATGGCACCGACTCCTTTGACTCGACTCTGGCTCCAGATAAGCTCTATTAATCCTATCGTGAGGAGGTTCATCGCCTGTCAACACGGATTTCGAAGATGACCTACACCTGCCCTGTCCGTTTGCAAAAGTGGAGATTCCCTACTGTATGCTTACAGTATAACTCTGATGGCGAGTATTGCGTGGTCACCAACTACAAGTCTTACACCTATGGATCTGTTACATGTGCTATTGATTATCCCAATTTCTGTTTTGTCCCCCTACCAGAAGACTGTCATTGGACATACTGTTATAACCCCCGTCCCCCTCCTTGATGCAGACATTATTGATGGTAACCCCGATTATCTGCTCACACTGTCAGAATACTTACCATATTTTAATGTACACATAGATCGCTCACACTTACATTAAAATCACTTTTAGACAGGAAAGACACACACCTCATCCACATCAGCAATAATATGACCAAAGCCAATGAAGCTGTTCTCACCTTGATTAATGACGCTGACATGAATAACGCATTTACTAACACCTGGTTAGAGATTACTTTTAAAGGTTTTGTTATTATACAAGCATTTTTAATCTTCATTTTGATTATTATGCTCTGCTGCCTACGGTGCACACTGCGCTAACACCATGAGCAGCTCAAGTTCCTTTACAAAGCTCATGCATCGGGTTTGAAAATGACCACTGCTCCTGTCCTTTCCATGGAGATTTGCCTGTGTTGCCCTTGGAGGCAATGGGGGGGAGGAATGTTACACGAGGTCCTTGCACCCTAATTGGTACCCTCAGAGGTACACTGTAGACAGCTAGCACTTAAGTATATGTTATACTAACATATAGGGTTAAGACCATACTGTACAAGAGTAGATGTCAGGATATGAATGCATATTGTTGTAATACACTTTGCTTGCTAATACATATATTCTGTTATGTATTTTTCTGTGTATTTCTTACTTGTAAGATGCCAAGACACCTGGGTCCTTGGAGTAATTATACTATGTAAGACGGCATTGCCGCCTTTTGGTGATTTGTACCACTACACTGAGTTATGTAAGACTCTGTATAAGAACTCTTTTGTTCTCAAACTGATGACTTTACAGAGTTGTATAATGTTATCTTGGACCGTGGAGCCACCTCTAATTTAGCCAATAGGGCTCATCTCTGTAACTAGAAATGCTTCTATCTTATGGCAACTATAGTAATTATCATAGGTATATAATGTAATGCACAAGCCTTATACCTCGTAGACCTGAGAGACCCCAAGAGACACAGAGAAACCTCGAGGTGTAGGGAGTGCTTAGCATTGGCTCGCGGTTCGTATTGGTAAGAACTGCTTAGGGCAACTGTGATTTGTCCTTTTGGTAGTAATAAACTTGTTTATTACTGTAATGCAATGTGTCTGTGATTACTTGCATTCCCAATATCGTCAAAAATCTGAAAGTGGGGTTTAGACCTCCCAACACTTCCCTTCTTGATCAGTTTTTGATTTCTTAACTTGTAAGGTGATTGCCTCTGGTTGTCATTCTATGTTTTCCCTTCCCAAACCCCCTAACTTATCTTCCCAGTTGTGTCCCACCAGCTCATTCACTTTGAGGGCACCATGATACATTGTCAGATAAATGGCTTGAAATAGCACTGCCTCGTCAGCTGATTTTCAGATTGTCAGTGTGGCCTTTACCAGGCTAGCCAACAGCTTTTCTGACACTGGCCTTCTGTCGTTCCTTTCCTTGTTTCAAAGGGCAACCCCACCCTTGCAACATCCATCTGATTAGTATGGTTTTTGTTGGATCCTGCCATCCCCTGAGGTTGCAGACTATAGTGATCACTGCTAAGTGTACCCCCATCATTGCGTGTGATAAACAGCATTCCCACTGGTAAACTACATATTTTCCTATCTGATTATCTGTGACTTGTTCACTTACCTCTATGTGGTGTCCTTCTCTGAAAGCTTGGAAACTTCCCCAAGCCCCCTCCTAGCCCCGAAGGGTTCGGGGGACCAGGAGTTGTGAAATAGTACTTCGGCTCTTTCCATCCAACATTCCAAATGTTCACCAGAATGGGCGATTTATTTTGCCTCTGCTTTTGGTTCGATGGCTCGGAACCTGTCCAGCTGCAGATGGGGAGAGGCTGTCAGCCACTGTGTTTAGAACCCCATCAATGTGTCTAGCTCTAAAGGTCATGTTCAGCCTCAACCCCTATTAAACTAACTGTTTCAATACCCTCAATACTGATTCTGACATGGCCCCTCGATTGTTGAAGACATTGACTACCACCTTGTTGTCTCATCAGAAAGTCACCTTCTGGTTGCGGAGCTCTTCCCCCTACACTAAAGTGCTGACCCAGATCGGTACGATCTCCAGTAGTGTGATATCTCTGGTTAGTCCTCTCTGTGTCCATTTCTTCATCCAGGCCTCTGAAAACCACCTCCCCCTGAAATAACCCCCATGCCTAACCCCCTGCTGCATCTGTATATAGTTCCAGGTCTTTATTAAAAACCCACTCATCTTGCCAGGAAGATGTCCCTTTGAATTAATCTATGAACTCCTCCCATATTCTCAGATCCTCTTTAGTGTTCCTGACTAGGTTGACCCCATGATGTGGCCTGGTCATGCCCCCTTGTGGCTTTTGCTAGCTGCCTAGTGAATGCTTGCCCTAGGCTGATGGCCCTGCAGATGAACTTGAGGTGTCCCATTAATTGCTGTACCTGTCTGTGTTGGACCCTGTGCCTAGTTTTATGTTGATGTAGAAATTCCCTTAACTTCTTTACTTTCTTGTCTGGCAACCTAAATACTTCTTTCTGCACATCTGTCTCGATCCCCAGAAATTCTATCATCTGACTGGGACCCTCAGTCTTGTCTGGTGCCAATGGTACTCCCAAGTCATGGCATAGGTCCTGAAAGCTCTTCAGCATTCTTTCTGTCTCCTCCTTCCCATTCCCTATTAAGAGGAAATCATCTAGATAATGAAGAACTGTCCTGTAACCCATCCACCACTGAAATATCCCTTGAAAGCACATGCCAAACAACTCAAAAGAAGCAGAAGCCATTAAGCACCCCATGGGCATGGCTTTGTCAAAATAGTATTGTCCATCTATTTTGAAATCAGGTAAATCCCAGTCTTGTGGTCACACTGGAAGGAGCCTGAAAGCTACCTCAATGTCTATTTTTGCTAGCCATGGTAGTGTTGCTTGAATAATCTGTACCACTTCTTCTAGGGTCATGTATTTGACTCTGGAATCCTTTTCGTCGATGTAATCATTCACTGACTCCCCTTCTGGGAAGGACTGATGGTGAATGAGCCTGTATTCACTTGGCTGCTTCTTGGGAACTAAACCTAGAGAGGAAATCCTTAGTTTTTCTGGGGGGTGGGAGGGTTCCAGAATGGGCCCTCAGTCTGCATCGTGTTTTTTTCTTTCAGTATCTTACATCTCGAAATATCCTCTTTGCCCCAAACTGATTCTAAATTTTTTGGCTTCCCTGCCTATCCTCAGCCCCTGAAAATGAAGGCTAAAACCATTTTTGAAAACCCGCCAGAAACCATTAGGCCGCCCTCTCGTCATTGTGTCCTTTTAGCCCTTCTTCCAATTTTTTGATGTTTATTGGTGTTTCTGCTATGTATAATTTTGTACCCCCCAATATGCTACCCCAGCCAGTATCAGTAGCTATGTCCTCCTCTCCTGTAACCCCCCTCCCCCAGTAGCTTCTATTCCCATGCTGCCCCCTAAATCCCCCCTTCCCCCAAAAGGGCTGACAGTTGTCATCATGTACCCCATTGTTTTGTTCTCCGGAGGTCCAGTTCATATGGCATCTTGAAGATGAGTGGTTCCCATTACATTTCAAACAGGCATGACGAAATCTACAAGGTGGCCATGAGCAAAATGCCCTGTTACAACCCCCTGCAACATTTTTGTAGTAATGTTTCCTTTTTTCCCCCTCCCCTTCAGGTTTGGCCTGGTCTATGACATAGTCTATCCACAAATCTAGCTGCTTCATATCCCAACATACATCCCCATCGATGGCCATTCTCTGCCTGAAAAACCCGTCATAGTACAACCAGCCAAAACCCCCTTCTCTTTTGCTTTGAGTATGATCAATTAATATGTTATTAAAGGGATCCCCAATTCAGGTTTCTTTTCCATAACAATGGCAGAATAAGTTGCGAAACCTACAATCCAGGTATCCCAAGTCTTGTCCTTGGTGAATTTATTCTCTTCCTTCTTTCCCAGCAGTACTACTGTGGCCACCATCTCACTCTTGCCTATGCTCTCCTTTTCATCATATTTTGTTAATGCCTTCCTGCTTACTAATGCAAATACATCCACATATTCCCCTTTCCATATTTTCTCCTTCATGGCTAGTGGCACATGCTCCTCTATTCTCATTCCCAATGAACCTACCTCCCTTGTCCCCACTCCCATCCCCGTGCTATGGTAGACATTGTGCCCCCCTCTTTATTACCCTTTCTGGACTTAATGTCAGTCAGCTCCTTCTTGAGCTGCCCTAAACTATCCTCCCCATGGTTGTGATCATTTGTTCTACATATTCATTTATACTGCTGCCTATGTTCATTCCCATATTACCTGTTGAGGGGGTTGGTTTGGGCCCTGCTGGACTAGCTAAGGGTCTTCCGGAGGTGTCTGGAAGTGGCACTGGTACCAGTCCCGGTAGGGTTGGCATACTTGGTGATGATGGTGGAGGAGGATCAAGGACTGGGCTAGGTGCTGCTAGACTTACCAGATGATGTGGTGGTGGAATGGGAGCAGCTGGCTCTGGCCTTTCTTGGCTGGCCAGCCTTGGAGGCAGTCTCTTGGGGCTAGGTGACTGGGCCAGAGCCTTAGGTTCACCCAGACCTTTCACCGGTCATCTGCCCCATCTCTTACCCTTCCCATTGTCTGATTTTTGCTTGTCCCCCACCAATGAAGCTCCATGCCCTCCACCAGCTCCCACACCTTGTTAGCCTTCTCTGCCAATTCCAGTATAGCAGTGTAGGCATATTCTTTTGTTGGTTTATTCTTTCTCAGGGCCATGTCTACTATTGTTTCCTAAATAGGGAAAAAACTATTGTAAAAAAAAGTACATTGATTAATCACTAACCCTTGGTGGTATTCTCCTTGTGGCCACTCCTGTTGCACTCTAACACTTTCTTTTTTAAACTCAACCAGTCAGCCCTCTTGGCCTCCCCATTCTGTTTACAACATCTGGAATTCTACACCTGACCAGTGTTCTGCACCCTCACCCCCCATTCTCCCCTCCTTCTAGGAACTGAGCCAAACGGACTTCACTCGTGTGACCCGCTCCCTCTTTCCAGGTACGTGGCATACTAGATGTGTTTCTTATCTTTTTTTTTGTTCTTTTTTTTGTGTGGTCACCGCCAAAGGCTCCATTTCATCCATGTTCCCTCAAGGTCCTTTCCCCCCTTTAAAAGGTCCCGACCATATGGTTAGCTCTTTTTTGCTACCCATCACATGACCCAGATGTTCCTGCATCCCTGTTCCATATTGGGCCTCCTTGTGCCTATCCCCAGTCCCAAACAAGAAGGCAAACCTTTGTATTCAAGGAGCCATTGCTACTAGCCTTCTCAGGCTAGTCTGAGAAATTACAACCCACGTCCATGTACACAAACAGTAAACATTCTCTCCACTAGTAACCTTGTGCTACTACAGCGTTTTAAAAATAAGAACACAACTTAATTCAAAATAACATGTTTTTCAGTATAAATATAGTAGCCTGTTTATGATCTGTGCTCCAGCATGCCATGCCTGCCCCTGCTCGAGAGACCCCCCCCCTTCCTCCCCACTCACATTTGGCTGTAAGCCGTGGCCCGTCTTGCTGTCCTGTTGCACCACACCAGAAAAAAATCCACTGAGAGGGCATGACCTGTCCCAGCAGCCCACCTCAATGACTGCACTATTTGCTGTCGGCCCAGGCCTGTACCATGGGCCAAGGCATTCCTTATAGAAACAGCTTGTGGCCTGCCCACTGAACAAGCTCTGAAACAGCCAAATTCCCCCTTTCCCGGTGGCCTGTCTTGTGGCTCCAGGTCCCCCACCCGGCGTCCCCAGCAAGGAAAACGTAAGCATGTCCATGCCGGAAAATGAAAAATCCAGTTCAACATCTCCATACCGCTACCCCAACCTGGCCTGGCTTGTGGCCCTGTTTTCAGAAAAAAGCAAACGCTTCCTCATAACATTGTGCCAGCTTGCGGTCTACCCAAAAGACCATTCTAGTTTTTCCAATTCATCTGTAAGCCCACGTAGTCTGTCCCTCTTTTCTAGGCCACTTTTTACAGCACCAAACATAGGCTGATCAGATTCTCTTGCAAACTGCTCCTTCCGAACCACAAGATGCTAGCTGTGTCCTGACTTTTTTTTTATGCTAATACATTTCCACTTCAACAGGCACCACTATCTCCTGAGAGCAACTGAAACCCCCCCCCAGGAGCACACAAAACTCCTCCAGTCCCAAGCTTAGAGACTGAACACCTTCTTTTAAAAACACTAGCTGTTCCAGGCTTGTCCCAGCTCATCCGAACCCCACGTGGCACACATCAAAAACTTCCCAAGCCCTGCAAAATGCCAGCTGAAAATCTGGGCTTTGTTTTTACATGCTATGCGTTTGCAACAAAAACCCACCCTCTACAAACAATCTTCAAGTTTTAAGTCCCTTAGACCCCAGGCTTACCTGTTGATGCGTTTAATCAGCTGTGGATCTTCTGATTCTTCTGTGATACTTCCGTGCCCAAAACTCTTCTCTGTATTGATATATTTATTTATTTTTTTTAAAACTGCCCTGGTTGCTTTAATCCTGCACCCGAGATTTATCAAAAACTTTTTATAGCAAGTCCCCTAACTTGATTTTGTTCTCTACCTCGCTGATTTGATGTGCTGCTCCCAACTAAATGAAAATAAAAAACTGAAAGTAGCATGTGTAAAAGAGTCTGCCTGCTTATTTGCAAGTCATTAAAGACCGCTTTGGGACCCTCCTTCCTTTTCATTTGCCTCTCAATCAGCTTGTTACTTCTCTCCTTCTTTCCCCTCCCTTTGTGAAGTCATTTTCTAATGCATCATCACTTTCCGTCCCCTTATGGTGAGTCATCCTCCTAGCCACTCCCCCCCGACTTGTCCAGGCATGTTAGCTCCTCATAGTTTGGTCCACCTGGACAATTGAGTCTGCTTTTCAAGGGCAAACCTCATTACTGCAACTGTCGGTTAGGGGTTCTTGTCTTATTTTGTGTACCTCAGGGTGGTTTTGTGAGTTTTTCTTGCAACACTTTTGACATTGTGGCCAAGGACTGGCTAACATTACTGTTCAGTAGATTTTGCAATTGAGTTGGCTAGTTCAATTTTATTTACTTGGGCTCACTTTATCTTAAGACCAGATTCCACTTTAACATCAAGGGCTTTTGCAACCAGCACAACAGACTGCCATTGTAGTTTTGCTTCCCCAGCCGAGCCAACTCATGACAGGCCCAGCTCACAGACGTTTTGCTCACAGCTGCTGGCTTTTGTTTCTCTTCCCCTTTAGGCACCCCATCTTAGTGTACCAAGCTCAGTCTGAGTTTTAATTGTCATTAATCCTCCAGAGGCTAATTGTGTACAGTGTTGTTCCATGAAATAGGTATTATTTTCACAGCATTTGTTTTACCCAGCCCTAATCTAGTAATCTAAAGTTTCTTTTGGGGAGATGCAAAGTTGAGCTTTTCAATTCACAAGTAACTTCCCCAAAATGTTCTTAAGCATGCTTTGTCTGTGGCTCAAGTCATGAATCACATTATCACTTCTGTCCTGATTGGTACAAATTGTTACTGATGCACGTGTCCCCTTCGAGTTTGTTCAAACTTCTCCATTCAGTAAGTGGCTTAAAGGGCAGGTCTGTCCGTGATGGCCAAGCTATAAGTAGCTGTAGCACCATGCAGAGACATTGTAAGTCTTTTTGCCTTTTCTGCAGTAAGAAAGTGTATATTTCAAAAGAGTCCATTATAAACTGATTCAGGAGCAGGATAACCTGAACTTATACTTGTTCTCTGTGGGTTAAATTTCTTATCTGTTTGACAATGCTGTTCCAGCTAGCTTTAGCTGTGAAGACAGTTCAGCATCCCGTAGTTGTTTTTAATTTACCCATAGACAGAATGTGTAAATGAACAAAGCATTCAATTTTAATTTGTCACTGGGTAAAATATTACAACTAAATAATTTTAGTCAGTGGGTCAAAACTGTCAGTGCAGTCCCCTTTATCTGGCTTGTAACCATTGACCAAGAACATACTGGAAACCTGGTACATGCACTATCATTAAACAGAGCAAAAGACAAAGCCATGTTAGTGTATGTAAACTCTGTCCTCCTTTCCATCAGTCTAATTTTTATTAAGTTTTTATTTACCAGGTAAGTGCACTAGACAATGTAATGACCAATTATTAGGCAAGGCATGGGAGGTTGCAAATGGTCACAAGTCAGCAGGATATATATACATACACACACATATATATATATATATATATATATATATATATATTAGAGTAAAATCTTAATGCATCATTAAGTTGTTCCAGCGCAAAGTGAGACATTGGTTGGTTGAAAACCCCTTCACCAGCCCACCCCAACCAGCATTGGTATATTGGGTCATCGGGCCCCAACTCTCACCCCATCATGTGTAAAGAAGTAGAGGTATACAAGAATGGGGTGAGAGTTAGGACCGAGACCACAATGAGCACCCAATGCTGGTGTGTGTGGACTGGGGTCCATCAATGGTTTTCAACCCTAACACCAATTTCACTTTTGTCGCTGTGGAACAACCCTAATTGATGCATTAAATGGAGTTTTTGCCCTAATTTCCTTCTTTGAGAATGATAACAAGAAATAGTGAATGTAATACGGCGGTGGGAAGGGCCCCGCACTCCTGCCACGTGATGTCTTGTGACATGGTAACAGGAACAGCAATGAAAACAGAAGCACTAACAGTGGCGCACATGGTAACACAAGTGTGAATGAGAACAGAAAGGGTAACGCACACGGTGGCGTAGATGGGAACGGTCCGTCACGTGATGTCTTGTGACATAGTAACATGGTGCCCGCAAACACAAATGGTAATGGGCATGGTGATGCAAAGTGAAACAGAAACAGTACTGTAGAAAAATGGTAAAAATAATGGAAATGCAAGCACAAATGAAAGCATAAGGATAACGCACATGGTGGTGTAGATGTAGGCAATCCAAGTGAAGCGAATTGGTATGGAACCCATAAGCGGAAAAGGGCAATGGTAACAGTAATGTAAGTGCACAGGCTGGTTTTCCCCAAAAGCTTCATAGAGAAAGACAGTGAGTTCAAAGAATGTATGCATAATAATGGGTCTCATGCACAAAATAAGGAGTTGAAATAGTAAATTGCTTATATGTCAGGAACCGTACGACGTAGAAAAAAAAAATTAAAAGTCATATGATTTATGACTTTCCTGGCTAGTTTTGTATTTAGCCCCCACTAGAGGGCTAAGCATTTTTCTGACAAAAAGTCTGTATCTCACACTGTTTCCAAGATACGGACCCTGAAAGGCGCGGCAAACTCCGTAATGTTATTCTATGGGAAAAAAGAGAAGTTTGGAGTGCCATAACTTTGGCTCCCTGTAATACTTTTTCACCAAACTACTAAAAGACACATCTGTGGGATGTTGGCTGTCTTCCCTCCAAATTTCAGCCCAAAAGACCAAACCGTTATTTTGCAGCAGGGCGCCAAATGATTGCTGCAGTGCGTCGGACGCCATAATGTTATCCTATGGGAAAAAGTGTCAACTTTGGATTGCCGTAACTTTGCCGCCATGTAATATTTTTTCAACAAAATACTGAAAGGCACATCTGAGAGATGTCGGCTGCATTCCCTCCAAATTTCAGCCCAAAACACCAAACCGTTCTTTTGCAGTGGGGTGCCAAAGATTGCTGTTATTTTCGCACAGCCTAGAAAAGTACTATCACAATTTGTGAAAGCTTTTGCAAATTCGTTCGACAGTGTCGCAAGTGCGAAAGTACTTTGTGAAAGTACTTTTTCCAGAAATGTGAAAAAACATATTTCTTCGGTGTTTTACCCCAAAATAAAGACATGGCTAGCACCCTCATGGTCCGACTAGGTGAATACAAAAAGAATTAGGTTGCTAGAGGGTCCCAAATTTAAATGCCAAGCATTTTTATGATCGCCAACTGAAAACAAAATGGCGGATTTGCAACAGTAAAAGGGCCATTTGTGAAAGTAAAAACTGCATTTCTGACATTGTTGAACTTTTTGTTAACTTTTCCCATTGACTTATAATGGGAACTTGTTTTTTGAATAACTTTTGAACTGTTTAATATTTTTTCAACAAATCCTCAAAAGGCACATTGCGGACCCTGGCTGCACATTTCATGAAGATTTTGGACTGGTCACACAAAGCGTGCGACCTGTAGGCGTGACCGTAGAATTCCAAAAAAAGCATAAACACACGCACAGATCATGCTTAATAACTCCACAGCTGTATATCCGACTGGTACGAAACTTGGCAGATCCCACGGCATTTGGGTCTTGATCATGTATTCCCAAATTTCAGGCAAATCTGTCAAATGGTTGCAAAGTTATTATGGTGCAAAATTTCGGATTTAACATGTAAATAGCTCCTCAACCCTAACCATGGTAGCACTACTGTGCTACCATAATCTATATATCTATATATATTTATATACTGGTACAGTCATGCCAGTTTCATTAGGGTTGAGTAAGCAGTTTAATGTTAAACCCCAAATTTTTCACCTTAATAATTTTGCAACCATTCAACGGATTTACACAAAATTTGAAATGTGCGGTATTGTATGGTAGCTCTCTTGATTTGCATTTTGATCAGACTTATGGGCATACCATTTGGAATTTTGGTCTGAAATTTGTCAGAGTAGAAAGAGGTTTGGTCAAAGAACAATCCAGCGTTGGTTTGCTAAAAAAATATTAATCCTTTCAAAAGTTATTTAATTTTGAATGTTTGGGTTCTGAGCATGCTCGGTTCAGTCCAAGATTTATATGTATGTTTTGCGAAAGGGGATTGGGCTCACGATCAAGGAGTTTGTCATCTCACAAAAGTGGATTTATAAAATCACGTTTGTGAGGAAAAATTACTCGTTCGTGAAGCCGTCATTTTGTTATCATTTTTTCCCCCAAACAAAATCTTGTAGCTTGCCCCACAGCTGACTTCTTTTACAACTGAGGCATGGATTTTGTTCAGGATGATGGCTTCTACAAATACATGCCTTTGGTTTCCTTTGTTTTGGCTAAAAAACTGCCGTTTTAGTTTTTAAAATCCTTTGTTTATGACTCACTTCCGCTCCTCATTCATGAGGTGACAAAATCCTCATTCACAAGCCAATCCCCTTTCACAAGGTAAAAAATCCTTGATCATGACTTAGGGACCAGATGGCCCTATCTCATGAACAAGGATCAGCTCATGAACATGGATTTTGTCACCTCGTGAAAGGGGATCGGCTTGCAAAAGGGAATTTTGTCAGCTCGCGAAAAAGGATTGGGATTTTGAATCCCCTTTCTCATGCTGACAAAATCCCCTTTTGTAATGTGTCAAAATCCACTTTCGCAAGCTGAAAAAATCCTTGATCATCATTTTACGACCAGATGGCCCTTCTCATGAACGAGGATTAGCTTGTGAACGGGCATTTTGTCAGCTTGCGAAAGGGGATTGACTCGTGAAAGGGGATCTTGTCAGCTCCCAAAAAGGGATTGGATTTTTAATTCCTCATTCATGAGCAGACAAAATCCCCATTCACTAGCTATCAAAATCCCCTTTTGTGAGCCAATCCCCTTTTGCAAGCTGACAAAATCCTTCATTGCGACTTCCAGACCAGATGGCCAAAATCTGATGATCAAGGATTCCTCATTAACAGGTATTTTGACAGCTCGCAAACGGGGATTTACCTTGTGAACTAGGATATTGCCACCTCATGAACTAGGATTTTAAAAACTTTGCCAGTGCACTGTAAATAAATGATTTGGTCTTTTGGCTTGAAATTTGCAGAGTATTAAAAAGTGAATCGGTTCTGTAGATATTCCATCGCTAAGTTGAGATTTTCCCCATAGGATAACATTGCAGTGCCCACAGTGACTTTTGGTGCCCGTAACTATCTGCAGCTTCTGTGGACTAGCACACGTGGAGGTTTTGAAGTCTTGATTACAACTGCAGTGGAATTTTGTTCATAGCTTGTACGATTACTGAGATATTGGCAAATTAGTGTTACAAGGGTTCCTTTTCAGCCCTTTAGGGCTACTGTATGGCTCTGTTGTTATGTGTAAGTGGGAGCGCAGGGCCAGGGAGGCCTCGCCCTCCAACACATGCATATTGTTATGTGCAAATGGGCAGATTGGTGGGAGCATGGGACCTGGAGGGCCTGTGCTCTCACCAACACATACCAGTTACCAGGTACACTACACTTTCCAAAAAAACTTTTTAACAGTTTTGCCAGTGCACTGTAAATAGTTTCATCTTTTGGCTTCAAATTTGCAGGATATAAAGGGGGTATCCCAGAGGTGTAACTTATGCTATTTAGGCGTAAAAAATATTATCGGTTCCATGAATATGCCATTACGAAGTTGAGATTTTTCCCATAGGATAACATCAATGCACCCACCGTGCTTTTTGGTGCCTGTATCTCATAAACGATGCAATATATGGATTTAGTTCATGTTATCTCACACATGAAGATTTCAAAGCAATGAGTACAATGGCTGTGGAATTTTTTCATAGCTGCTATGGTTACTGAGATATTGGTAAATTAGGATTTCAAGGGTTCCTTTTAAGACCTGTAGGGTGCTCTATGGCTCTATAGTTATGTGCATGTAGGATCACAGGGTCCAGAGGGACCGCACTCCCGCAGATGCATATCATTATGCATCTGGGTCCTGCGCTCCCACTAACAGATACCATTTACCAGTTACATTACACTTTCTCAAAAGGTAAGGAAATTTCTTGTAAAAACATTGTTAATAAATCAGTTAGGGTTAAAGTGACAAAGTGGGGAAATTAGATGTTAGGGTTGAGCCACTAACCTCACACCACCCCACCCCACCCCCCATTCTCTACACACTGACATATGCCAGGGTGTGCCATGGGGTCATGAGGCTTAACTTTCACACCATTCTCCTTTACTGTAGCATGTCAACCTGTTTACACATGGAATTGGGTGAGAGTTGGACCTGATGACCCTATGGCACACCCTGGTGTCTGTCAGTGTGTGGAGGATGGGGGGGTGGGGTGGCAGGTTAGGGGCTCAACCTTAACATCTAATTTCCCCACTTTTGTCTCTTTAACCCTAACTGATGTGTTAGCAAAGTTTTTTTGCAATATATATACAGTCAGATCTGATGAATCCAGAACTGTTTGTATGGGGCCCATTCTGTCTGGATAAAAAAATCAGTGGACTTATCAGTCATAATGGCACCTCTGGGAAACACTTGTCACAACTCAATTAAAATTAATATCTAATTTGTTTATCTGATATGCACTGCATTAGTAAATATCAACACATACATGTAGATATATTTATATAAGTATTCTTGGCAAAAAAATTCAGTTCAATGCATCAGTTAGGGTTGTTACACAGTGACAAAAGTGAGGAAATTCAGTGTTAGGGTTGAAAACCCTAACTGCGCATTTCCCCCCACCACCACACACACACACACACACACACACACACACACACATACAAGTAGGGGAAGGACCAAGGCAACACAACCAATCACACACATCCAGCAGTAGATGTATACCTGTGTTACTGTAGGAAGTAGAGAAATCCAACTTCAGATATCATACATTATTTACAAACTTGTTCTTTGAGGTTAGTTCACTTAAAGGTGATCCAAGCTGGCAGTAGCAAAAGTGGTGTACCTTGCTTCGTTTTCAACATATGGGTGGCAAAAGGCATTATGGGCACTGCAATGTTAGTCTATGGCAAATTGCTCAATTTTGGAACAGTGTAACTTTGTAATCCTTAAGTATTTTACCACAATAGCAGGAAAAAAAGCACATCTGTGGGATCAGGTCTCACCACCCTGCAAATTTCAGCCCAAAGGACCCAACTGTTTGCTTGCAGGATGATGGAAAAGATGTGCAGTCATTAGGAGAATGCTTTCACAAAATAGTTTCACAAACATGAAAGTTTCATAGCACAACACGTTTGCATTTGCGAAAGTGATTTTCAAAAGTATTTCAGTGAATGTGCAAAATCCTGTTTTGGATCTTGTGAACCCAGAAACCCATATGTGAAGTCTGTGTTATTTGTTGGTGGCAGCGTGTGGCCCAAGATGTCCAGTTGTCTGTAATGATATGTGTTTAGCAGTGCGTGGAATGTCCAGGATGAGAGTTAGCAGTGACAACCCCATGCCACAGCCCAATGGGAGCATGGGTGTGTGGTTTCATGGTTCACATAGTTGTATGATATTCCTGTTACCTACTGCTGGTTATGTGTGATTGGTTGTGTTGCCTTGGTCCTTCCCCTACTTGCATGTATGTGGGTATGGTGGTGGTGGGGTGGGGGGAATGCACAGTTAGGGTTTTCAACCCTAACACCGAATTTCCTTGCTTTTGTCACAGTGGAACAACCCTAATTGATGCATTAAACAGAGTTTTTTGCCATGAATTTCCCTTCCTTTTGAGAATGTGCACTATAAATAGTGAATGCAATGTGGTGGTGGGAGCATGGGGCCCCACCATATGATTTTTTGTCACTTCGCTGTGCAAACACTGTATGACCAACTGAAATGAAAATTGGTAACTCCCAAAAATATACTAAAATGTTGGACTGCGAAGTGGGCCATCTTCAAATGACCATAACTCTGGAACAGAAAAACATTTTTTCACCAAACAATACTGCCATGTTCCATCAACAAAGGTCTTTCTACCTGCCAACTTTCAAACCAATCGACCACACACTGGCTGTGCTATGTGTCGTGGAAGACAGTGCAGAAAAATAGCTAAAACATAATATTTTGCACTGCACTATGCAAACACAAAACACAAACGGTAATGGTAACGCAAACGGTAATGGAAACAGGTAAAATAAAATAGTAATGCTAACTGTAATGCAAATGCAAGAGCAAACGGTAATGCACGTGGCGACACAAATGTAAATGATAATGCAAATGGTAAGAGAAACACAAACGCAAATGTTAATGAAGACAGAAATGGTAATGCAAACGGTAATGCAAATGCTCACGGCAACAGAAATGCAAACATTAATGAAAAGAGTAACACAAATGCTAATGGAAACGCAAAGGGTAATGAAAATTCAAATGGTAACAGAAACACAAAAAGAAATGCAAACGGTAACAGCAATGGCGATGCAGAAGGAAACAGTAATGAAATCGACAATGGAAACGCTACCAAAAATGCAAACGGTAAGGCCAACAGAAACACAAATGGTGATGAACATGCAAACAGTAATGGTAATGCAATTGGAAACTAAAATGGTTACGGTAACACCAACGATGACGCCAAAGGGAACAGTAACACAAAAGGAAATGCAAATGCAAGCACGTTCACAAACACAAATCGTAATGCACACAGTCACGGTAACGCAATTGGAAATGAAAATGCTTACGGTAACACCAATGATGATGCCAAAAGAAACACAAACAGAAACGGAAACACAAATGGAAGCATGTACGCAAACGCAAATGCAAATGGTAGTGCACATGGTGACACAAAAGGAAATACAAACAAAAACAGTAATGAAAACACAAATGTTAACAGTAATGCAAATGCAAGCGCAAACTCAAAGGGTAACGCACACAGTGGCGTAAACGGGAACGCTAACACAAATGATTATGGAAACGCAAGTCAAAATGCTAACTGTAACAGTAACATAAATGCACACCCTATTTCCCCCAAAAGGTGCTTTCAGAAGCACAATGAATACAAAGAATGTATGCATAATAATGGGCCTCGGAGCAGAAAATGAACACTTGGAATACTAAATTGCTTACATCTCAGAAACCATACGACGTAGAAAAAAAAATAAAATCTCATATTATTTATAACTTTCCTGGCTAGTTTTGTACTTTGCACTCTAGCAGAAGTGGCTAAGCATTTTTCCGACAACAAGTCCGTATCTCGAAGCATTTTCGAGATACAGGCCCCGAAAGGTGCGGTGAATGCCATAATGTTAGCTTATGGGAAAAAAACATCAACTTCCGAGTGATGTAACTTTGCAGCCCTTTAATATTTTGTCACCAAACCACTTTCTTCCCTCCAAATTTCAGCCCAAAAGACCAAAGTTTTCTTTTGCAGCAGGGTGGCAAAGATTTCCTATTGTTTTGGGAATTGTGTCGCAAATTAGCGTCGTGATTCGCGACAGTTTCGCAAAAAAAAAAAGCATGAACGTGTTGAATGTGTGACACTACTTTGCAACACTACTGTTTACAAAAATTGAAAAACATATTTTTGGGGTGTTTAACCCCCCCAAAAAAGACATGGCTAGCATCATCAGGACTCAACTAGGTGAATGCAGCAAGAATTGTGTCCCTAGAGGGTCTCAAATTTAAATGCCAAGCATTTCTGTAACCACCAACTGAAAACAAGATGGTGGATTTGTGACACTAAAAACTGCATTTGTGACACTGTCAAATTTTTTGTTAACTTTTCCCATTGACTATAATCGGAAAATTGATTTTTGAATAACTTTGAACCATTTAATATTTTTTCATGAAATCTTTGAAAGGCACATTGGGGACCCCGGCTGCATGGTCTTTGAAGGTTTCAGACCAGTCATGCAGACTGTGTGACCTGTAGGTGCAAGCAAAAATGCACAAAGATGCATAATTTGTGCATTTTTCGGTGCTCTGTAGCTCTGCAACTGTATATCCGACCATTATAAAACTTGGCAGATCCAGAGCTCTATGGTACCAGACTGAGCATTCCAAATTTCAGATAAATCTGTCATATGGTGGCAAAGTTATTAAGCTGCCAAATTTCATATTTAACCTCAAATGGGGTACTCACCCTAACTATAGCGGCACTACTGTGCCACTATAATAAATATATATATGTGTGTGTTTATTTTTATTTATTTATTTAGCTTTTGTTGACTGGGTAAGTGCACTCGACAAATTCTGCCTATTTTCAGGCACGAATCGGTTATACATCTATATAGCAAAAAGCTTTGTTAATGCATCAATTGGTGTAAAAGTAACAAAAGGGACCTGGGGGTAGTTATATCAGATGACTTAAAGGTGGGCAAGCAATGTGAAAGGGCAGTAAGGAGGGCTGGGGGGATACTGGGATGCATAGGGAGAGGCATCACAGTAGAAAACAGGAAGTTGTTATCCCTCTCTACAGACAGCTGGTGAGACCCCATCTGGAGTACTGTGTGCAGTTCTGGAGACCCAATCTCCGCAAAGACATAGACAGGATGGAAGCTGTCCAGAGGAGGGCAACTAAAATGGTGCAGGGTCTGCACCAGAAGACATATGAAGAGAGACTAAAGGAGCTTAATATGTATAGCCTCGAGGAAAGGAGGGAGAGGGGGACATGATAGAAACTTTCAAGTACCTCAAGGGAATCAACAAAGTCCAAGAGGGTAGCATCTTTCAAAAAAAGAGGTGTGCAAGAACAAGAGGGCACAATTTGAAGATGGGGGGTGGCTCAGAGGATGATGTAAGTATTTTTCACAGAGAGGTTGTGGATGCATGGAACGGCCTTCCAGAGGAGGTTGTGGAGTCAAAAACAGTGGTTGAATTCAAGCATGCATGGGACAGCCATAAGGCAATTCTAGAGGGTGGGGGTAGAAAGAAGTAGGCTGCTGATTAACTAGGATCTGCAGCTTATCCATTAGGTAGGGAAATGAGCAGAGTAGGTGGGCCAAGCAGTCCTTATCTGCTGCCAAATTCTATGTTTCTATGTTAAAAGTAGGGACATGTGGCATTAGGATTTCCAACCCTAACACCCCATTCCCCACCCTGCACAGACTGATGGGCAGGGGAGGGGCCTGTCTTGGGGCTTGTGAACACAAATACTCACCCCATTCACCTGTACTGTAGCCATGTCACCTAACTGTGTACTGGAATGAGGTGAGCATTAGGGTTCACAAGCCCCAAGACAACCCCCTCCCATGCCCATCAGTCTGTGCAGTGTGGGGAATGGGGTGATGGGATTGGAAACCCTAACACCACATTTTCCTACCTTTGTTGCTTATACCCTAACTGATGCATTTATGAAGTTTTTTTGCAATTTATTTCCTTACTTTTTGAAACAGTGTAACAGTATCCATATTTTACAGTGGGAGACCAGGGTCCGATCCATCCACTGAGGAAGTATAAAAGAATCCTTATGTTATGGTTGGAGCACAGGGCCATTTTGACCTTGTGCTCCCATTCTTCCATCGAGATAGTATGACAGTATCCTTATTTTACGGTGGGAGCACAGGGTCTGCATTGCTCCATCAATATAAATATATATATATATATATATATATATAGAGAGAGAGAGAGAGAGAGAGACAGAGATAGCTATATATATCTATATACATATGGTACATGATGGGCATGAGTGGAGTATGGAAAATATTCTCACTCCTGCAGAGTGAGGCATGGATATCTCACAAGTGCTGAAGGCATGAGTGGGATAGCCATGGCTCACGATGGAGGAGTGAGAATATTTTCCATACTCCACTCATGCCCATCATGTGTGCGATTTATACAGTAGGGCAGGAGTGTTTTTTGTTGTAGTTCTGTGTTTTTCATTTGGTAAACAGTAACGCTTTGTCTGGTTCATTTTGTAGGTGGAAGTGCTTGTACTGTGATTTGGCAGCTTAGTGTGAGTGTGTCACTCATTAGGAGTGACTGCCAGTGATTGGTGATGTCGTTTTTTTTTTTACTGTTGCGCTATTGATTGAAATACTGTGTAGTCATCTGTGAGTTGTGGTTCAAGAGGAAGGCTGCAAGGTGTTGTGATTGGTGTGTATAGCTGTTTATCAGGGCAGAGCATTCTTTGATTGGTTTATTGGTGTTTATGGGTGGGGTATCTGTGTTGTGGCAGCTTCCTGGTTACAGCGTGGAATCGTCATGCTTCATGTGAAACTGTAGATTTTTATTTTGCTTTTATTTGGCAATTAATATTTTTTTTTTATATTTAATGTTTATTTGATGTTGGGGTAGTGCTTGGCGTAACAATATTTTGGTGTTACATTCATGTCGCCATCGTCAACGCGGACAGTGGAAAAGGAGAGATACACATCAAGAATGGTGCAACCATGGCTGAAGTGTGACACACTGGAAAGAAGGCAGGTACATGGTGTTTTCAGAATTATTTCTGTTTACTCTGAGTCTGAATCGCTGCACAGTTGTTTTGCTCTCTTTTTAGGTGGACTTTTGCAAGAATGACTCGTGAAGTAAAAATACATATTTTGTATTTATTTTTCTGACTACTATGATACAGTTAACATGTAAGAAAAAAATGTAAGTTGCAAACCTTGTATTATACTAAAGGTTATGTGTCTTGCAGAAATACCGGGATTGCTGAAGCATGCTGAGATTCCTTGTGGCAACGTGTTAATATTCTGTGGATGTTCTCCAGTTGATTGAAATGATGTGGAGTTGTAAGGTCCACTGGATGTGCTAGGCTGCTCGTCTTATTGATCCATGTGCTTTCGGAAGTGTTAGGAATGAATTTAGAGTAGGTCATTATGATAAGCTAAGGTACTTTTACAAATACTGTTTTATTTTCTTACTGTTAGGTCCAGACAGTAGTGTACTGTTGCAGGCATCTGGCATTTTTGAAACTTCAACCACAGAATGAAGAACCCCCACCAGCTAGTTAATTAGCTACCTGAAATATTTCACTTTCAGATTTAAAACAAGTTCCAGCTTTTATTGGGTATTTGGAGCTGGAGTGAGAATATCAGCTGATGACATCGCTACTATATGTGTAAATGTAAATATTTCCACAGTAACTAAGTCATCAACCATTTACTCACTGGGATGAAAATACGTGAATTTATTGTCAATGAATACAACACGCCCCTATTGTGTGTGTGTATATATATATATATATATATATATATAGTTTGCAAAAAAAAAACTACATTAATCCATCAGTTAGGATTTTTATTAAAGAGTAAATGCTGGGAATGTTGATGTTAGGGTTTCCAACCCTAACACCAACCCCCACCCTGCACAGATGAAGAGGGATCGGGGTGGTGTTATGGTTGTCAGCCCTAACGCTTACCCCATTCTCCTCTGTTGTGCCCACTCACCTTATTTTCAAGTGGAATGGGGTGAGCATTAGGGCTGATGACCCCAATGCCACCCGATCCTTCTTCATCTGTGCAGGGTGGGGTTGGGGTGTTAGGGTTGGAAACCCTAAGATAAAATTTCCTAGCTTTTGATGCTTTAATAAAACCCCTAACTGATGCATTAACATAGTTTTTTGAAATTTGTTTCCTTACTTTTTAAGATAGTATATAGTAACTTTATTTTACTGTGGGAGAGCAGGGTCCTTTGAACCCTGCGCTCCCATCCCTCCACAGATGCACATAAGTTTCTAGCTGTGGAAGCATCTTTCTCTGCACTCCCTCTCCTCCATAGATGCATATACAGTATGTATTAAGTTGTAGACACACAGGGACCTCCAACCACTGTGCTTCCACACACAAAGTTATGAGCAAGAGTAGCAACATTGCAAGAAAGAGTCATAACTGTTCAATCTTACATAATTTTTACTCCAAATGTTCAACATAAACTTTTTATCACCTCACCGCAAGTACCCAGTACAGAAAATGTTCAAATCCTCACCAAAACATAATTATTTGCAACCACAATGCCATTCTACACCACAGGTATGAATTCACATTTTGGCCTGGATTTGAAAAATGACAGCTGTGGCATTCATGACGTGGGGTACTAAGAAGATTATATTGAAAATATGGGGTGTAAATATTGTAAATTAAAAAAGTTATGAGCATGCATCACAAGATTGCAATGAATGCTCATAACACAGCCATTTTAGGAAATTATGACCCCAGATTTTCAACATGACCTTTTTGGGACCCCACCTCATGAACACTTGTACTATCATTTTGGTTACTTTGTCCTGAAAGGTGATTTTACACAGCAACTGTGCCAATCTGTGCCACAGGTGCAAAAACACATTTTGGGCAGTATGTCTGAAATTATAGCTCTACTGTTCATGAGGTGGTTTCAAAAAATGGTTCTGTTGAAAATTTGGATTGAAAATATCAAAAATTGCAAATGTTACATGTATACATAGCAATATTTCAATGATCACATGTAACTCAGTTGTTTTTTTTAGTATATTTGCACCAAATTTTCAACATGGCCTTTTTGGGACCCCACCTCATGAACACTGGCACTGTCATTCTTTAGTTGGTCTGAAAAGGTGATTCTGCACAGGTATTGTACTTAATAAACTGTATGAGATAGGACTTCATAAAGAAGCCCTATCCTGGTTCAGTTCTTACCTATTTCAAAGAAAGTAGTGCATTTTAGTAGGTAAATCTTCATCAGTCTTGAGGCAGGTGGAGAGGGGTCCCTCAGGGCTCAATATTAGGGCCCCTTCTCTTTAACATATACATCAGTCACTTGCCTCAAGTGATAAAGAATGGAGTGGTGCACTTGTATGCGGATAACACCATTTTGATGGCGTCTACACACAACCACACCACTATGGAGGCTGTGGACATGGCCTACCTAGACTTTAGCAAGGCATATGACACAGTCCCACACAACAGATTAATAATCAAATTAACCAACCTGGGAGTGGATCCCAGGATGGTAGCCTGGATAAAACACTGGCTGGACAACAGGACACAGAAGGTAATTGTAAATGGAGTCCACTCTGAAGAAAGAGGGGTTACTAGTGGGGTGCCGCAGGGTTCAGTTCTGAGTCCAGTTCTTTTTAATGTCTTTATAAGTGACATTGCAGAGGGACTGGAAGAAAAAGTATGCCTCTTTGCAGATGATACAAAGATTGGCAACAGGGTTGATACACAAGGAGGCGTGGAAAGGATGAGAAGTTACTTGGCAAGGTTGGAGGAATGGTCAGATGCATGGCAGCTTGGATTCAATACAAAGAAGTGCAAAGTAATGCACATGGGAAACAGAAACCCAGGAGAAGATTACACAATGGGGGGGAGGTAGTAACAACAACAAAACTGGAAAGGGACCGGGGGTAACCATATCAGATGACCTTAGGTTAGCAAGCAATGTGAGAAGGCAGTAAAGAGGATGGGGGGGGGATACTGGGATGCATAGGGAGAGGCATCACCAGCAGAAAACAGGAAGCTGTTATCCCTCTGTACAGATAGTTGGTGAGACCACATCTGGAGTACTGCATCCAGCTCTGGAGACCCCATCTCTGCTAGGTCATAGACAGGATGGAGGTAGTCCAGAGGAGAGCAACTAAAATGGTGTGGTGTCTGCAAGAGAAGCTATATGAGAAAAGACTAAAGAAGCTTAATATATATGCCCTTGAGGAAAGGAGGTAGAGGGGGGACATAATAGAAATGTTAAAGTACCTCAGTGGAATCAACAAAGTCCAAGAGGGCAGCATCTTTCAGAAAAAGAGAAGTGCAAGAACAAGGGGACACAATTTGAAGACAGAGGGGGAACAGCTGAGGGGCAATGAGAGGAAGTATTTTTTTCACAGAGAGGGTGGTGGACACATGGAACAGCCTTCCTGAGAAGGTTGTGGGGTCTAAAACTGTGGGAGAATTCAAGAATGCATGGGACAGACATAAGGCAATTCTTATGGGGGGTAGGAAGAAATAGGCTGTTGATTAACTAGGATCTGCAGCTTATCCTGTAGGTAGGGAAATGGGCAGACTAGGTGGGCCAAGTGGTCCTTATCTGCCGTCAAAGTCTTTGTTTCTATGTTTCTATGAGACAATATTACAGGAAGATGTACTGGCCATGGAACATTGGTTCCATGAAGCCAAACTAGTAATGAATCTTAAGAAAATGCAGTGCATGACCTTTTCAACTAGTAATAGGCAAACAATAGGACAGGAATTGAATTTGTTTTTGAAAAATAAACAGCAGATATCAAAAACCTATACATACAAATATTTGGGGTAACGATTGCTAGCAGATTAACATATGAAGAACATGTATGAGTTACAGTAAACAAGTGTAATCAAAAACTGGGTGCTTTAAGGAGGACATCTTCCCCCTTGGAAAACCTATTAGAACTAAACTGGCTACTCAGCTTCTGCTTCCAGTTTTAAACTATGGGGTACTGCTGTACAGAAACACACCAAAAAAATTGTTGAAAAAATTTGATCAAGTATATTACAGAACTGCTAGATTTGCTAGTGGAAGAAAGAATGGTGAACACAACTGCAGTCTTTGACAAATTAAAATGGTTGGATTCTGAATTGAAAAGAGAGAGATACTGTGGGCAACATGGTGTTATAAACTAATGAAAGCAGATCACACTCACCCACTAAAGCCCTTAATAACTACAGATTATAGAGAGAATTTACATGGATTGAGAAACTCCTCCCTTGATAGTGGTTGGCCCAGGGTAAAAAATAGCTTTGGTGATTTAACTCTAATTACTGATTTAGCACAGACATGGAATGGGATTCCTAACTAAATACTAAATTGAAGAGATGTTTGAAAAGATTCTGTCCAACCACATTCTTGCAATATCTGGGCAATATTGTCTGGCAGGACTTTTACCTAGCCCCATCTGTCGACATGGCCTTCAACATCTTCCACAAACTACTAAAGGAGGTGTTAGACAAACATACCCCTCCGAGGCTTTTCAAGTCCAAATATAGACCACCTGGTTGGTTTTCACTGTCTCTGAAGAAAGCTCTCAAGCACAGAGACCTCCTTTAGAAAACAGCCAGGAAAGCCCAGTCAGAATCTGACTGGCTCACGTTTCTTGCCACCAGAAATGCCTGCACCAAACTTAACAGATCTGAAAAAGCCTGCTACTTCCAAGTAGCATTGGAAGATAACAAAAACAACGCTGCCAAATTCTGAAACATCTTCAAAGAGGTTGAAGGCCACACCACTGCAGCCTGTCTCCCCACAAAAATAGTGTCTGGAGACAATGTCTTTACTGACAAAACTGAGATCCTAAAACACCTCAACAAGCATTTTGCTACTGCGGGGCTAGCATCTGACACCTCCCTAATCAGCAAACTGAGACCACACGGGGATACCGCTGTCGATAATAGTCCTAATGTTAACACTACTCAGCATTCCTCTGCTGCCTTCAGCTTCCGACCTGTTAATTTCAAGCAAGTTGAGGATCTTCTATTGACACTGGATATAGAAAAGAGTGCTGGTGCTGACGACATCAAACCCCTCTTCCTAAAAATTGGCTACCGTCATCTGACCGCCCCCATCACCTATCTATTTAACTCCTTCCTGAAACAAGGCACACTACCCAAATTATGGAAAACTGTACACATCATCCCTTTGTTTAAATCCAGGGACCCGAATGACATGAATAACTACAGCCCAATCTCCCTATTACCTACTATCTCAAAATTACTTGAAAAAATTGTTAACACCCAAATCAGGGAGTACATGGACTCGCAGAATCTGCTAAACACTGCTCAATCGGGTTTTAGAGCTAAGCACAGCACGGTTTCTGCCCTGAACAAAGTAACCACAGATTGGCAAACGTCTTTAGATTACAAGAATTATGTGTTTTTAAATCAAAGGATGCAGAGAACGAGGAGTACTTGGATGACAGTGGGCTCAGGGAGGGATAGACCAGTCAGGCAGAGACACATCCCATATCCTATTCCACTCAAGAACTCATATGCCACACTGCCAAACAGGGACAACCAAATAGAGGTACCCAGAGAAATGGAAGGAAAGGATGTGGAGGTTAGCCAAGTGCAAAAGATGGAGATTAGCACCCAGGAGGTGGATAGGGAGAATAGGGGCAAAATTCAGCAGAAGGGCAGACAGCAAGGTGAACCAGGGATAAAGGACAACCAAGGAAGGGGCTGGAGTAGAACAGCGAAACAGTCTAGAGAGGTCAAATCATGGAAAGTCATGTGTGCAAATGCCAGAAGCCTTAGCAACAAGATGGAAGATCTGGAGGCTGTCATGGTGCAGTCAGACCTGGACATTGTGGCCATCACTGAAACCTGGTGTAATGATAACCACGACTGGGAGTTGGCCATACCAGGCTACAACATATTCAGAAGAGACAGGGCAGGCAGGAAGAGAGGAGGAGTGGCACTGTATGTGAAAAATGACATAAGGGCCACAGAAATCCAGGAGGAACAAAATGGGGGAGAGATACTGTGGGTTAAGCTGGAAAGGAAAATGGGGCCAGCCATCCCCACAGGTGTGGTCTATAGACCACCAGCCCAGGAGAAAGAAACAGATAGGGAGCTGATGCTAGCCATCCAGAGGATGGCAGACAAGGGTGAGGTAGTACTGGTTGGAGACTTCAATATTCCAGACGTGGACTGGAGCATCCCAGCAGCAGCATCAACTAGGAGCAGATTTATCCTGACTCCTTCAGGGTGCCTTCCTCAAGCAACTGGTCATGGAACCAACTCGGCAGAAGGCAATACTGGACCTTGTGCTCACAAACAGGGACAGTGTGATGGGGTAAGAGTGGGGAGCACCTGGGAACAGTGACCACCAGTCACTGTGGTTTGAAATCACAGAAAGAGCAGAACCAAACCACACAAAAACACGTATCCTGGATTTTAGGGGGGCAAACTTTGAGAAAATGGGGAGATACTTGAAAGAGGCATTAAGGGGAATGGGGCAGGAATCAAGGGTTGAGGAACAGTGGGAAGTATTTAACATGGGGATTACAAGAGCAACAGAATTATGTATTAAGCAGGTTAGCAAAAGGAAAAGGAAGAGGAGACCATTATGGTTTTCCAAAGAGGTAGCAAAGAAAGTGAAAGCCAAAAAGATTGCATTCAGGCAATACAAAAAGACACAGGCAGAAGGGGATAGGGAGAAGTACCAGGAGAAGCAAAGGGAGGCAGGGAGGTCAGTAAGGGAAGCCAAAGCTCAGACAGAAGAACACATTGCAAAATCAGTGGGTAGAGGGACAAAACCTTTACAGGTACATAAGTGAAAAAGAAAGGCAAAGGAGGGATAGTGAGACTGAAGGGGAGGATGGGGCGTGGAGGATGACAACAGTAAAGCTGACATATTGAACAGGTATTTCTGCTCAGTCTTTACTGAGGAAGAGGAGGGTAATGGGTCTGAATGGAGTACAAGGGTGAGAATGGTGCAGAAATGGACACAAGTCCCTTTACACGAGAAAGGGTCCTGAAGGAACTGGAAGTAATAAGAGTTGATAAAGCAATGGGGCCAGATGGGGTGCACCCCAGGATCCTTAAAGAACTAAAAGAGGTGGTGGCTGAACCTCTTGCTATCCTGTTTAGCTGATCACTAGAAACAGGGGGAGGTACCCAAAGACTGGAAGATAGCAGATGTAGTCCCCTGATACAAAAGTGGGAACAGAGAGGAAGCGGGGAACTACAGACCAGTCAGCCTCACCTCAGTAGTGGGGAAGATCATGGAAGCACTACTGAAGGAGAGATTGGTGGAACATCTGGTTGTCAATGGACTACAAGACCCAAGGCAGCATGGTTTCACCAGGGGAAGGTCATGTCAGACCAACCTCATTGAATTTTTTGACTGGGTGACTAGGGAGGTGGATCAGGGGAGGGCAGTGGACATGGCCTATCTGGACTTCAGCAAGGCCTTTGACACTGTGCCACATAGAAGACTATTGCACAAACTGGGGAATATGGGTGTGGGCAGGACAGTAGTGCGGTGGGTAGGTAACTGGCTGGGCAGCAGGACACAGAGGGTGGTGGTAAATGGCTGTCACTCCACAGAGGGAAGAGTGACCAGTGGGGTACCACAGGGATCAGTGCTGGGACCGGTACTATTCAATATCTTCATCAGTGACATTGTGCAGGACCTAGAAGGCAGAATTTCACTGTTCGCTGATGACACAAAGCTCTGTAACAGAGTAGACACACCAGAGGGTGTAGACAGAATGAGAAGGACCTGCAGAAACTTGAAGAATGGTCAGGGTTTGGCAGTTGAAATTCAATGCAAGGACATGCAAGATAATGCATATGGGGCACAAAAACCTGCACAATATATCAGTTGGGGGTGAGGATATAGCATGCAGCAAGCAGGAAAGGGATCTTGGGTTATCATCTCTGATGACCTCAAGGCAGGGAAACAGTGTGACAAGGCAGCAGGTAAAGCAAATAGGATGCTGGGATGCATAGGCAGGGGCATCACCAGCAGGAAAAGGGAGGTCATAATTCCACTATACAAGACACTAGTGAGGCCGCACCTGGAGTACACTGTGCAGTTCTGGAGACCTTACCTACATAAGGACATAGACAGGGTAGAGAGGGTTCAGAGGAGGGCAACAAAGATGGTGCATGGATTGCATCACAAGTCCTATGAGGACAGGTTGAAGGCACTGAACATGTACTCCCTGGAGGAGAGGAGGGAGAGAGGGGATATGATAGAGACATACAAGTATCTTACAGGGAGGAACAGGGTGCAGGAATGCACTATTTTTAAGAGAAAAAGATGTTCCAGGACTAGAGGGCATGGGATGAAGTTGGAGGGAGGACGATTCAGAGGAAACATGAGGAAGAATTTCTTCACAGAACGGGTGGTGGACAAGTGGAACACCCTGCCAGAGGAAGTGGTGGGGGGCTGAAACAATCACGGGATTTAAGAATGCATGGGATAGACATAAAGGAATTCTGGATGTCAGGGGTAAGGGGCAACAGACTTCCTGGAAAACATAAACTGAACTTACAAACTTAAATGGGCAGACTGGGTGGGCCATAGGCCCTTATCTGCCGACACTGTCTATGTATCTATGTATCTATGTATGTGTTTGCTCTCTTCCTTGACCTCAGTAAGGCCTTCGACACTGTGGACCACAACATCATGCTTTATGCTTTGAGTGACATTGGTCTTGACAGTGACACCGTTAAATGGTTTAACTGCTACCTTACTAACAGATATCAGCAAGTCAAAGCATCTGGAGACCTATTTCCTCTAAAACCACTGTTACGAGGTGTTTCCCAAGGCTCCATCTTGGGCCCAATCCTGTTTACAATCTACATCAACAACCTTGACTGTCATCTGCACACAGCTAATGTACACCTATTTGCAGATGACACTGTACTCTACACTATCAACCCTAGTCTGGACTTGGCTCACGAGGACTTACAGCAGGACTTTATTTCTCCACAACATAATCTAATTAAACATAAGCTTCTACTCAACGCTAAAAAAACTAAATCTGTGATTATATCACCTAAGGCAGCCCCTAGCCCCTCTAGCAATCATAATATCCTAACTCTGTTGGGCGAACCCCTTGAAACTGTGGACAACTTCAAATATCTGGGGTTCTGGCTGGACAATAAACTTAACTTTCTAAGTCACCTGAATGAAGTCATCAAAAAAATAAGACAATGTTTAGGCTTATTCTACCACATCAAACACCTCCTCACTATAGATGCCAGGAAGAGGCTAGTGCAATCCACATTCATGCCACTCCTGACTATGCTGACTTCCTGTATGATCACTGTCCCTCCTCAGCACTCGGTAAGCTTGACACCCCCTACCACAGGGCCTTGAGGTTCATCCTTAACCTACCTTCTCGCACTCATCATTGTCTACCGTACCGTGAGTTGGGATGGTCCTCCCTTCCCTCACGGAGGAAAAGAAATGCTCTTCTTTGGCTCTACAGACCATTGACTGATAAGCTTCTGTTGTACATCTCAAGTCTCTTTGTGCCTGCCAAGGGTGCTTACGGCCTGTGATGCTTCTCCCTAATCTGCCTCCAGACACCAAGAGTTAAAACGTCTCATGGCTCATCCACTATCACCTTCTGCTTCTCTTCCCTAAGGAATACCATGCAAAGATCTCTAAAACTTTATACCTTCCCAGCCCATTCACTTTCAAAGCAAAGCTATCTGAATACCTGAAAGAAACCTGTACTTGCTTTAGGTGACCCTGTTCCTATAACCACCAATATTCTCCACGTTTTACTCTGGCACTTAGTTCTTCCAGTTCCCTAGTTAGAGAGCTTCCAGCTCCATCCCCCTCTTCCCCTCTTCCCACCATCTCCCCCTCACTGTCTCTCCCTCTTTTCTCTCCCTCCTCTCCTCTCCCTCCTCTCTTTCTCCAGGCCCTTCTCCCCTTGCCCTCCTTCCTTACCCTGCTCCCTCTCTATCACGCACTCTCTCTCTCTCTCTCATCTCTCACAAGCTCCATCCCTTCCCTCTCATACCTCTCTCTCTTTCCCGCCTTCTCTCCTCTCAATCTCTTTCTCGCTCCTCCCTCTCTTACACTTATGCTCTCCTATTTTATATTGTGGTCTGTATATATATATATATATATATATATATATATATATATATATACACACATATATTTTCATATATGCCTATAAATTTTGTTTTGATATATCTTGCTATCTGCTTGTAATATTGTTATCTATATGTATGATATGTATTACCTCCTCTTATAAAATGGGCCAAGAAAATTCTGGGCTCTGATTGGCTGATAGACCTGGCTGGGTGGGCGTCTATCAGACAACAAAGCCTGGGTATTAAAAGTTCCAGTCCCCACCAACCTCATCACCCATATCAAGCTGCAGTTCGAATTTTCAATTTAAAATGCCCACCATTTTTTTCCCACTTAACGAGACCTGAGACCTGATCACATTCCTAACTGTCTCTTCCTTTTGAATTATGCAGCCGTAGAAGTTCAGTTTAAAAATGCCACACACTGTCAATGTTCTGCCACCACTGTTCCCAATTCCAATTCGTCCATTAAAAAACAATGCCCTGCTGAGAAAAATGCCCTGCTTCTTTCCAGTACAACAAAACTGCACTGAAACACAAATGTACTTGTGTTTCTGTCCCTCCTGCCAGTGGACCTCGTTTGAGTATAAGGTTCCCATTCTCAACGTCTCAATTGTTCAACTGTAAGCGGACCGCCAAAATGGGAAAATACAGAAATGTGTCAAATAGTTAACTGCTTTCCCCTTACAGCGCAAGGACTCGGTTGTGCTGCATTTTAAATTCCCAAGCAAAAGGTTAGGCCACATTTTGCTGTTGATCTCCACTGAGCATGCAGTACCTGGTCAGGTGGGTGGGGATGTCTCGTAGTACATTTAGACAATTGTTTGTTATTTCTGTCACCTGCTGCTGGATGTCTGTCATTGGGTGTGTTGACTTGGTCCTCCCCCATACTTGCATGTGTGTGTGTGTGTGTGTGTGTGTGTGTCTGTGTGTGTGTGTGTGTGTGTGTGTGGTGCTGGGCGGGATGCTGTTTTCAACCCTAACAGTGAATTTCCTCACTTTTGTCACTGTGGAACAACCCTAACTGATGCATTAAACAGAGTTTTTTGCCATGAATATCCTGTCTTTTTCAGAAGTATTACTCACTATAGTACATGATTTATTGTTCTAAGAATACTGCACATACATACCAAAAATGTTCCAATATCAGGAATATTTCAAGTCTTGTAGTACTATTTTTTGTTATTTACAGTAACAGTACTTCACTGTGAATTATATTGTTTTTATATAACTCTATTCATTGTAAGTTTTCACTGTTATTCCATTTTGTATTTTTTACTCTTTTTCTTTGTGCATTCAATGTAAGTACTCTTCAGACACATGATGAATGTAGCAATGTATGGGGTGAATATTTAAAGTATGCCAGGTATCACACAACCCTTAGCACACCAGAAGTTGCTTGTGCAGTGGTGTGTCATGGTTACATTCGACAGAACTGCACTATGGTGTAGTATTTTGAATATCACAGCCTTGGTACCCTAACTGTGCATGTTGTAGTACTACTGCTACAACACAACTGTCCAGAGTGTGTCATGCAGAACCGCTAGTGGAATTGTCATTGCACCATGCAGTGCTTCTCACATATTTAGAATGTGACATCCAAACAGGTTCATTATCTCTACAAGACGCACAGAGAAACATTTGACTCTTATTACAGCCCAATTTTCATGTGACTACCATACACAATTACCATTCTCTCAGAAGTAGTGGGAAGTGCCCTCACAGTCTGCAGTCATAAAGAACAAAACTGCATGCACTCCAATCAGACAGATTCATTAACACCCACCAAAAGATGCAATATTACAAATAGTTCAGTGTATTGTTCTGACCCAATAACACACATCATTAAATGCACCACCCAAAACTGCAACACCCATCCTGGTGTAGTGTGGTGCAGTGAGCCCAATCACAGTCATCATTAACACATTACTACAAAGTACAATATTGTTTATGATACACAGAGCCAGTTCATGATTGATCAAGAACATCTGAAACTCATAAAAAAAAAAAACTAAAACCCTGATGGTGAATCATACACTAGAGCACACCTGACAATAAATCCTAGCACCATTATTTACTGTATGACACTTAAAAGATGGCTGTAGTGCAGCCGGCTTCCACCATGCCACTGAGAAACTAACAGGTCAGTATACTTGAACAACCATTGTTTATCAACATCAACCAATGGGTATGCAGCCCATGCCCTGCTACTCACAACAGATATGTAAAGAAAAAGATGTACATACCTAAAAGAGTATATGGCTTGAGATGGATACCATTAGTTCATCTTGTGAACAAATGGATATGTTACTGTAGTAACTTGTCATTTGATAGACATTGGGGTTACAACCAACTGAGGTGGTGGCACCAATCATGTGAAGAGGGGTGGGAGAGGCTTGCTGGGACTGAGTAGATGACTTTGGTGTGAGTACACAAAAACACCACAGTGTAACACCATTTAATTACATACTAATCAATACAATCACACAGTGATTGTTGTGGTGCACTGCCACAGAAATGTCACTGCTGTACTAGCAGGGACATACTCATCTTCATCATGATCCACATACACACATACTGTAGCACTAGGTCTATGAAACAACAGCAGTGTGCCACAAATAGTGTATGGTACCATTGTCACATATCTCAGTAACTTCTATGGAGAACCACAAGTGTAATACCACAATAGTGTGGTATGATCTTTCAGCAAATGATAAAATAACAGTTGTGTAAATCTTTTTTGCAAGTATTGGAAATAAACATCCCCAGTACACAATAACACAGCAAACACAAAAGAGTATAAATTAACAATTTATGTTTACTATAAAAATATGAAAGATTTTTAAAACCAAAGGCAAACAAAAATATATTTCTTTTTATAAAACCATACAAAAATATATATTTACAAATATTATAGAAAATAAATAATAAAAAAAACTTGCAAAACTGTGTATTGTTTTCATACACAAATAAATATTTATGAAAATAAAGCGTCTTTTTACATAAATAAAAAAACAAAAAAGAATTCAATAGTAAAAGTCATTTTTTAAATACAAAAAAGTCTTTGGCCAAGACTTGTGAGAGGTGTGTGCACTGCTTGAGGCAATCCAAGCTGGAAACTGGATTCCATATGAAGGCGCAAAGGAAGTGGAAGCTGTTGTGCCCTCCAGAGGAGATACCGGACTACTGCGAAGGGTGGTCAGTTCGGCCCAGGGAAGCTGCGGGAACAGGTGGTGCTGGTGGAGGCAAAGCACTGGTACTGGCCCCACTGCCATCAGCTGCTACTACGACAGGCTTGAGCACGAGGTTGACAGTCCTCTGTTGCGCCTCCAAGAAGAACAGCATTTTACGCTGTCCTTCAAGGAGCGCAACATTATCTTTCCTGAGACAGGCAACCTCATGCTCGAGCCATCGATAGCAACAGCAGTGGCCAGTACATCTTCTTAATCGCGCACCCTACAAAGAGTCAAAATAAATAAATCAATACACAAGACTAAGAAAACAGTTATAACTTTCAGTTATTCAACTTTAAAGATTTACTAGCTACTGCAGTATCATTAATGCATTAATTTGGCACTTATGATAATATTTAGAAGTCTGATACAAAAATATATTGTTGTCTTGTTTCTTTGTCTATTATACTTTACTAACTATATTATCTAATGAGCTGACAGCATCAAAAAACTTGTACTAACATGTGGTTTCCCATGCTATTCTTCTATTTTATTGACTAGACATAAATATTCAGTATGTATATACTTTTGCATAATCAACAGTACAGTACCATACAGTTAAAATAGATCCTCATCATGTGTGAGAATTTTAACTTCACCATGTCTGCCTATAATGTGTAGTCATCTCTGCAATAGAAAACAAAACTACCTTCACACGAACACTATCATAAGATACTTTTATGTGTACATCATCATGATAACTTTCATGATTGTTTGAAAAGAAACAGCTTTTGAGTCCTATTTCAGCCCCTTGACACACATTAATATTTTAAATAATTAAGTTACTGATATTACATTCATTCAGCAAAAACACCATTAGCAAGCTATCATTTAGAATAATCATAGGCTTACATTCTGGGAATTGCCCACAACAGGGAAATCTAAACAATTCTGTCTTGCAGAACACACCCTATATGTCCTCTCAGTAACCTACATATTTACATATCAACAGCGAAAATGTACTCAACAAACATGCCAGAGATCTTGAAGTACATGAAGAAGATAAATAACAGATTTGCAGCTAGCATAACTACAAGAAATTCAGACGACTAACCTAAAACTGAAACTAGAGTATGGTAAAATCTAGGCAAAATAAGCAGATTTAATTAATTAGGGCAGTGTTGGATGCCTGTAATGTGCTGATCACTGTGCTGTTGCATGGACACAGGGTGAAAGTGTTCAAGACAATGTGGCACAGCAGTAATAAGCTTTTTAAATGTACTATCTCACATTATGAAACAAACAGTTGTCAATGCCGATTATTGCTTTGCTATCATTGGCATTGATAGTGTAAGAGTCATAAAGTTTTGAACTGATGCCAACCCATCCCCACCCTGGAGAGAGTGACAGGCATTAGCATGTCCCTCTGGCTGTTAGATATTGCAGGGCAGAAAAACATGTCGGTCATGGTGTGATAAAAAACAGCTGTACAGTACATTAGGAGGTGAAAAAAATGACAGTGTTCAAAATTTGGCATATAAATAGACAAAATATTCAAACCTACTACAGTGCATGGGAAATATCCAATACATGCTTGCGATGATGGAATGTAATGCTCATCCAACACCAAATGTTTTACATAGGCATATTAGCACCTTTGCTCACATGCAGTGTCAGTGTTATTTCCTCACACTTTACCAAAGTAATTTAGCTCCTAGCACCTACGCATCATACAGTGAAAGCGCAAAAACACAGTTTGGATAGTATGGTGGACATTAAAGTGTGCCACTCTGTGGCACAAGGGCGTGTGGTGTTGAAAAATTTGGCGATGCGATGTGTCTGGGGCAATATTCAACAGAGTTTCGCTATTCAACAACTCCTTTGAATAGCACCCCCCCAGTCAAAGCCAGTGTATGCTGTAGTGGAACTTGCACCACTACAAGTGGTCAGACTACTGCATTCAACATGTGGTGGCACAACTTCCATTGTGCCATGTACAAATGTGCGATATTCATAGGGTGACATGCAAACAGGCCCATAATTCAGTCCATTATACAGTTTACCAACATTTCCTCACTTCATGATCACCTTTGAAAAATCCACACATGTCACAGTGCACTGAAGATCATCACACTGCACTGTAGAGGTAACTATAAGGTTGGGAAGGGTGAAGAGAGACACGCTGCACAGCAATCGGGTTCAACTTGGAAGAGGGAGCATCAAGACTACGAGGGACATTTTTAACTTTAACAGTGGGAAAAAAAGCAAAAGCATCATTGGACACTTTTTGTGTTCCAGACCATTTAGCTCACTTGGATGTCCTCCCAGCATGGCACCTGTTTTTTTGGGTTGGGTATCAGTAGTCATCGATCCATTGCCACCCTTGTCAGCTCACAGCACAAGTAAGGTCAAGAATGGCAACAGGGATTTGCCCCTACAAACAAACACAGTGGTAGTGGGTCGCTAGCCAAGGGGTATTGCGCACACCCCTCACAATTCAACATTTGGAGTGAGTATGCCAACAGGGAGTGGGATCCCCCTGTCATCACAGTAAAACAGCAAGGTATGGTTACCAACAGGGGGATTGAGCACCACCAATGTTGACAACCGTAGGTTACTTGCCAAGCATGCACATAATAGCAGCAAGCGCACAACCAAATGGTGTGTTGCGTATGATAAACTTTGCTCAGATTGAAGAAGACCTTTGCTTACATATGCAGGGTGATTGGGTAATCTAGTACACACCTACTCATGTGTAACCTGCATTCACCCAAGAGCATCACACCCCCAAATCAGCACTCTCCTCACATGTTTTTGTGCAGCTGCAGCAAGGCAATATAAAAAAAAGGTTTACACTCCCATAAAATAACATGATTAATTACACAACTGCTCAACTGAGACACAATAATAATAACATACATTCTGAGTTCACAGTGCTGTGGGACTACATCTTGCTTGGAAACATTTTGAGATTTCACTTACTTGGTGGGCTGGCGCCGGCCTCCTGCTTCACCTCCACTGGTTCTGCATGCTCAGCTTCCTCGGGCTCTATAGAAGCAAACAAGTGAAAAAATGATCACATAAATAGATGAAATATCAAGCTACAAGTCTTTTTCTTTAAAACGTTCATTACTAATACTGCATCATTGTGTACAGCTAACATATGAACACATGTCTCTTTACTAAAACAACTCTCTGTTCAGGTGGATTTATGTTCTTAAGTCACTATTACATGCATACAGCAACTCTTCTCACCTGCTGAGAAATCAAGCACCTTACAAGAAGAGTATGAAAAATACAAAACATTATTACTAATAAATGGGACACAACATAATTTTACGATGTAGTGCATTTGTCACACCATGAGTGTACAATACTGTAGATCTGCATATACTTATTCACTGATGTCATCCCATTGACTGTTACTGTGCCAAGAACAACATAGCACGTTACTTGCCACTGCCGTAGTTATGGTCAGTAACCCCTAATACATCAAACCATGTATGGCACATTACTGTGGCCACAGCCCAAAGGCACACAAAATTGAAATAATGAAACCCTGTGTCTGTGTTCTTCCAAGAGAAATGTCCATCCAATCCTGAACAGACTTAATATAAAAAATCCAATTTTTTCTGGTGCTTCCCTAACAATGTTTGTCGAATTACATTTTCACAGAAAGAAAACACAGAAATCTATTATTGCTAGTATGCAGTGCACAACAAGCAGTGCCTACCCATTGATGCCAATACTAAAAATACTGTGCTAATACATATTTCTTTCTGTAAAACATCCTAACAACCTTATGTGTATCTTTAATTAACATACATGTAGACATAACCATATGATGACCTGCTTTTTAAACAGTTTGACAAAAATGTGTAATTATAATAGCAAGAACGCAGACATACGTATCATGTTACTGTTCAGTTAATCACCCTCTACCTGAATATGGCAGTTGTTTATGTGTTATTCAACATATTACCCATACAGGGCTATTAACACAGCACTAAAATAACCCTAGTTAATGTCTAAGGCCTTAATAAAACCAAGGCTGTCACCATTCCCAGATTTATGCTCAAGTACAAACATTGGCAAAGACTTACATTATTCGTTTAACAAACATGTAGACAGTCTCCATACTATCCAATTACATATATTTTAATTATAGAAATGAAACATTGCCAGCAGATATAGAAATGATCAGTTAATAACCATGTAGGACCATGTGATAATCAGCAACAGATAATTATACACCACACTAGTGAATATCAGTGAGACACCATCAACATTCTAATTGCTAATGAATGATTCATTGAACATGAAACTCCACCACCAAAAGTAGCAGAGGACAACAGATCCCCCTCCCAGCAGACCACATGGACTGACAAGTAGTCCTATGGACATACATCCATTGTCACAAACATGAAAAATGGTATCACACTCATATGTTAGTATACATGATACATATTTTCATGTATCAAATGACATCTTTCCATTTTTTTTGATAATATGTGCTACATCAGCATACGTTTACAGTCTGCTATAATAGACAGACATCTGTCCCACTGGTGTCAGTAAACAGACAGCAGACAGTCAGGTGTGTGCTGAAGTACTAATTATCACACATCAGAAATCTCGCAGAAGCATAACAGCAGTTATTATTTCACTGCCAACCACTGTATAACACTTAAATAATACACTTAGGAGGTTACTGTAATTGGTGTATTGTTTCAAAGTACACCACACATCGGAAGTCCACCCAGAGGGAAGTGAAGTGTTCAAATAGTCACTATATGGTGTTATTTCAGTGTTACAGTAGCAGTATACACTTCCTGCACACTTCATTTTATAATGCAGTCCATCAGTGTTTAATCAGTGCATCTTCAGGTCTCTTTTGGTGTACATGCAGTGCTGATACAGTGTGTGTGAATTATGTTAATTAGCACTGTAATCACACTGCAAAAGTACTGCAATTAGCAGTGTTTTCAACACTGCCTGAAGCAGTGTTGCATTGCTTTTTCAGTGTGTGTGAATTATGTTAATTAGCACTGTAATCACACTGCAAAAGTACTGCACTTAGCAGTGTTTTCAACACTGCCTGAAGCAGTGCTGCATTGCTTTTTCAGTGTGTGCGAATTATGTTAATTAGCACTGCATCAACACCTGTAGTGCACTTCAGTGTGCAGTGTGATTTTGGTAGCACTCCTGTCAGCAGTGTTGTAGTTCTGTTTCAGTGTATTAGGCTTCATTAAAGATGGCGTTGCATAAAATTCAACAAAAACAAAACAGTATTCATCTGCAAGTATCTGCAACCTCAGCAGAGGAAGCTTTGTTTAAGGGTTCCTGAGTGAGAAAGTCGTTTGTGAATTCCAAAGAAGATGGAGATCTTGGGGGCTATGTCTATAGGAGGTACTAAAGTCTGTTACCCCATGTTTGACTCAAAGTCACAAGGAAGGGGGTGGGCATTTAGGTTAAGGAATGACCAACAACCATTCTGGTTTGCAGAAAATGGTATGGGAGCCTCCCTGATATGCAGGTCCTCACCAGTATTTCCAGGTTTATCTTCAAAAGGAGAAGAGAGCCTCTTCAGACTGGGAGCACATGCACGGTGTGGAAAATTATTTTCGGTATCAAGGGGCTGTTCGAGTGAAGTGTGTGTATGTATATGTATATGTGTGTGTGTGTGCGCATGTCTGTGTGTGTATCTCTCTCTCTCTCTCTATATATATATATATATATATTAGGATTATCAATTGCATTGGACAAACACCATTAGGTGACTCTGCGTATATCATAGTGCAACCACACAACTGCACTTTTACTCCCCTCCAAAACAATTTTGCCATTTTATAAGATAGATAACCCACTGTGTGGTGTGCTGGGCATGATGATATACACCACGGCTTGGTGGCTGATGCACTGACATGCAGCCTCATGTGCAACAACACACACCAAGGTATGCGATTATGCAGCGTGACCGCACCCTACAGTGGGTTATTACACACACACACACACACACACACACACACACATATAGACAGTACTTGTTGCAAAACAAAAACATTACATTAATGCAGGCATTAGAATGCAAAGCACACAAAGCAAGAAAATGAAAAACGGTTTGAGCCTCACGAGTCTTGGCAAATTGATTGTGTGGTGTTCCCTGGAGTTCCCAACCTTGATGCCCATCCCATAGTCTCCTTTCTAAAGCACAAGGTACAGCTCCAACCCAGTGCCTCCCATAGCAGCCATTTGTACCTGTAAAACAAGAACAGTAATGGGCTCACAAAGGATCTGCAGCTTGTTATGAACTATTATATGACAAACAATGTAGGGTAAACAAAAAAACAATACTTATCTGATACATATGGTCAGTGTCCTCCTACTCCCAGTCAATGTCCTGTCAGACCTGTAGATATAAAAGGGAAAATGGGTCAGTATGAAAAATAAAAGTACTGATCAGCTGGGTCAGTTGGGAAGGCTCTGTAGAGGATAAAATAAAAAAAGTGGTTGGGGGGGAGATACCAGACCTGTACCACACCATCAACCTGGCTTTTAGAATGGACTCGGTCACTCAGGGGATGTCATGGTTGGGGGAGGGAGGAGGACGACTCCTTGCCTGTGCCCCTAGAACTGATCTTTTTTGGGGGTAGGTCATCATGTTGCTCCACACATCAACCAACACAGGGTAGGATAAAGACAGAAGGAACAGATATTCAAGGCACAATGAATGCTTCCCTGGTGGTGTAGTGGATCCCCCTTCCCTTTTCCCAATCTGCCTGTAGAATACACAGGAACACAGGTATGTGATGGCAGAAAGGGACCCCACAAGCCCACCTAGTCTGCCCGGTTTGCCTCAGATATCCACTAGGCCTTTTCTGTAGTCCCCCATGCCAGTTGCCCTCTGTGCTTATCCCATGCACTGTGAACCCTTCCACCATTTCTCTCAGCAGCCATTCCAGTTGTCCACCACCATCTCAGTGAAGAGTACTTCCTAATCCTTCCTTCTAAGTCCCCCCAACCGATTTGGAATTTCCAACTACCATCCATTGCAGTATAGCACACTGCAGCAGGCCAACTGTGACCATCTCTAGGCAGATATACACAGACAAAACCAGTCCCAGAACTCCCTGCAGCTGGCAACAGGCAATAGAAGTTCCAATAGCCTGCAGTGCACATTTGAGCCTACACAATCTCTTATCAGATGTTTTCCACTTCTGCTCTTCTCCAGAGGATAAGTCAGTCTGTGACAGAACTTAGCTCAGGGAGTTCAGTGGGGCCAGTAAACCAAAGCTGAGAGCCTATATAAACTCTTAACATGCACTATAGGACAATCTCTCATCGCAAAGAACTCCAGGATCTGCTGTAAATGAAGCTGTCAGTGCAGAATCCAGCAAAACCAGTTCATCATAATCCACTACACTACAGCACACAGCAGGCAAACCAAAATGTTTCCACATGCAAAGTGCACATTGGCAACAGACCCACACTTATGTGGGACCCTTGACACAAGGCAGCCAGTGGATATTGTGGTAAGGAAGGACAAAACCTTTTACATGCAGGTACATCAAGGAGAAAAGGAAGGCAAGGGGAGATATTGAGTGTCTGAAAAGGGTGGATGGAGGGAGGGTAAAAGATGACTGCCAAAAAGCAGAAATACTGAACAAATACTTCTGTTCAGTTTTTGCAAAGGAAGGGGAAGGAAATGGGCCAGCATTAATAAGGATGGTGAGGTCATAGAAAAGGACACAGCTCTCTTTGCAAAAGAAAGGATCCTCATGAAACTGGCAGCAATAAGGCTATGGGCCAGATAGATGCATCCCTGGACATTGAGGGAGCTAAGGGAGGTGTTAGTAGGGCCTCCGACTACCCTGTTCACCCTATCTTTGTAAACTGGTGACATGCCCAGGGATTGGAGAAGAGCTGATGTGGTCCCACTATACAAAAGTGTTAACAGGGAGGATGGAGAACTACATACTGGTCAGCCGGACCAACAGTGGGAAAAAGTAATGGAAATACTGCTGAAGGAAGAATAGTTGGAACACCTGGGTTGTCAGTGGTCTATAGGAAGTGAGGGAAGGGAACATTGTTTAACCAGGGTAGCACACTAATCTGAAGCTTATTTCCAGATGCAACCTAGAGCACAAAGAAGTTAAGTAACTTGCTCCAGAATCACACAGTATGCACTTAGACGGCTGTTGGATTCAAACCAGTCTCCAGATCTGTAGCTCAGAGCCTTTACCCAACGTGCTATACTGCCTCCAGGACCCAAGGCAGTTTGCTTTTATGGAAGACAGGTTGTGCCCGACAAACTTAACTGAGTTTTTTGACTGGGTAACAAGGAAGGTGGATGGAGGAGGATGTGGCCTCACCCAGATTTCAGCAATGCCTTTGACCTTTGCCACATAGAAGGCTGGTAAATGAGCTGGAAGGCTTGGGGTGGAACAGAAAAATAACAAGGCGGTGGAGAACTGGTTCAAAGACTGAAATCAGAGGGTGGTGGTAAGGCAAATGGGGTGCATTCCAGGGTGGCAGTGGTGTGCCCCAGGGGTTGGTGCTGGGACCCATCCTTTTTTAATATCTATAGCAATGATTAGCCCAGTTTCAATCAGGAGAGGAGAGCTGTTCTTTCCAGTCCAGGGCTTGTCACTGGAAGTGGTCTAGGCAGGCATTCTGGGACTAAATCGGCAGTGGGAGAAGATGGGATCACATTGGTGATCGACAAGGAAGCTCTTGCTGGAGGGGGACAGGCAATGCATACCGGGTCCACATCAGCCACAACTTTGCAAGCCCGGTGACTCGGGAAGGAGCAGCCAATCAAAGGGAAGTAGCAGACAACTTGACTGTGTGACTGGGCTCAAAAGTAGGAGAGTCCAGTCACAATCAGAGGAGGAGAGCTGTTCTTTGTTCCACACCACCTACCGGCCCCACCTCTATTAAATGGTTGGTGAGGGTGGAGCCTGGAGGAGGACAAGTCTAGATTGGACGAACTGGAACACTAGGCCAGATTGGTTCTTGGATTGGGGAAAAGGTCCGTCTGTACACTGTGCTGTTTGACCAACACTGACTACCGCCAGGAAGGGCATAATGAAGCAGACTCAAGGAATGACTGTGTATGCCAACCATCCGGAGGGAGTAGGCAAACTGTGTGCGAATCGACTACGTTAGGGTCTCTGAGCTATAGTGTTGTGGATAATGAACATTGTTTGTGAACCGGAAGTCTACTGCTAGGGCTAGAAGGCGCTGGCTACTGTCAAGAAGGAAAATTGCTGTATTCAGAGACAGGCTGCTTGGGTTTGGTGCAACACTGACTGAATTATTTCTGTTGGAGGGCCGCATTGCTCACCTAAAATGAGGTAGACTTGGGGGTGTGTCACGGGCACCCTTGATAGAGTGAGTGGGTGTACAGGTGCGGGGGCATGTGTTAAATTGGGCAAGGAGGTTTGGTGGGTGCCCAGTGTGTTTTCAGTTGGCAGGTCTTGGGAGAAGTAGAGGGATCAGAGGCAGCTGAAGGTGGGAGGTGGGGAGGAAAGGTGTGGAAAGGACCTCATGAAGCACACAAGGCCAATATGGCAACCCAGGAACAGGTAGACAAGGATCATATGGTTACTCATGGAGGGTGAGGCATGAAACAAGCAATGTACAGAAATCACTTTGCAGGAGGTGGCTGACCAGAAGAGGGACAGGAGAGAGCAGGTCAAGGCAAGCATCACACTAATCAATTCTCACTTGCTGTATATGGGAGATGAGGTGGAGAGGCTGGCAGGAGGAGGGAGCAGGCAGACAGAGGGTTTGGTCAGTAATCTGGGGAGATGGGGCAGGAGAGAGCCAGATCACAGAAGGGAAGGGGAAGAGACATTAGCCTAGGTGGGAGGAAGTGGGGAGGAAAGGGAGTGCAGAGTGAAGCCAGGACTGGGAGGAGGAGGACTAGGGTTGGGCAAGCATCCAGGTTAGGGAAGTCAACCAAGGATAAGATACTCTAGATAGACCAGCTTCAGGGTGGGAGAAACAGATGAGGTGGAGGGAGACAAGGGTGGTGAGGAGAAATACAGCAGATGGGGTGAATGATGCAGAACTTGTAGGGGGAGTCAAGGAAGGAAAGCAGTAGAAGGGAGCCTGGGTGAGGATCTGAGGATACCAGCCCAGAAAGAGTCCTGAGAGATCTGGGTGGGGGCAATCTCAGCCACCCAGGAGGTTAGGGGCAAGGAGCAGCTGGGAGCTACAGGTAGAAGAATAAGCATGGTAGAGCAAGCACAGGCTTGTGATCCCCAGGCTGGGGGACAAGAGAAATAAGCTGGGGTTGATGACAGAAGGAAAAGCCTGGATGGAATCTAACAGGCCAGTAAAGTGGGGGGTCAGAGAAGGCAGTTCTGCTGGGTGACTCCATGACCTGGGGCATCCAGTGGGAGGGAGGAGGAAAAAGCAGCCCAGTCAAGGTAAATGTATCCCAGGCCCTAGCCCTACAGAAAGACCAAATTCCAGCTATACTAACGATAGCATTGGAATGGGTAATCCCAGATGAAACATCTGGGAACAAATGACAGAGGAACAGTGAACTAGAAATCCAGGCAAGATTCAAGAACTGGCCAGGGTTTACCACTCTATAAAGCACAAATCTCCTTCTTTGAGATTCTGCGGTACCTAGAATGTCCAGGAGACCAAACATAAACTTAGAGTGTGAACCAGTGGCTCTGAGGTCTGGTGCAGAGACAGAGGGTATGGGCTGGTGAGGACTGGGGGATACATGGGAGGACAAGGGTTATATGCCAGGGATAGGCTACACACCTCAACTTGGAGGGTGGAGATCTTGACACTAAGTCTTGCTGGATTCAAAGTCGAGAGGTGGAGTTAAACTTCTAAAGAGGAGTTAAGTAAAGAGTGGCTCCAGGAGGGCTGCTTGAGGATCAGGTCCAGGGCATTAAAGAGGCGGCTAATGCAATCTAAATCCATCCAGAGCTGTGCAGAAAGGGCATCTAGGCACTGCTCCAGGTCAAGATGACTGGAGTAGGGAGAGGTAGGATGGAGGACAGCCCTGATCAATGCTAGAGCATGGGCAACAAAATGCCCAAGCTCCAGGTGATGCTGGTTGAGGATCAGTGGATGCGGCAGCAGTTACTGAGACATGGGCCACTCAGAAAAATGACTGGGACCTAGATTTGGTGGGCTACAAGATATTCAGGAAAGGATAGAGGAGAGAAAAGAGGAGATGTGGCGTGATGGTCCAAAATGACACCAGCAGTTAGTGAGTGGAGGAGGCTGTAGGAGGTGGAGGAGATCTGGGTAACCCCTACAAAGAGGTAAGATTGAAAATAGGGGTGGTGTACAGGACCCATACAATGGAAGAGACCCAGGGGAAACTAGTTGAGAACATCCAAAGGCACTGTGACCGTGGAAAGGGAATAATGGTGATCATGGGTGACCCAATATGCTGGGGACAGACTGGGATACTATGGCATCCTCTGTGGCCAGGGAACAGAGACTGATGGATATGTTCCAATATGCCTTCCTGATCCAGCAGGTGGGGGAACCTACTAGGGAGGAGCGGATACTGGATTGTGTCCTAGCAGACAGTGAACAGATAAAGGGCCTGGAGGTGTGCAGCCTGCTGGCAGGGGTGAGCGATAGCCTAAGTCTGGTTTCTGCTGTATCGAGGGATAACCATTCTAATACAGGAGGAGTGGACTTCGGGAGCGGACTTTGTGGCATGGGCAGGAATCTGCAGAACTTGGACAAAAGATTAGGCCAGACATGGATGCTGGCAGCTTGTGGGAGGCCATTAAGAAGGGGGTGCAGGAGACTACTAACTCCTGTACAAGGTGAGAACATAGCATGGTAGAGCCAACAAGCTGTGTTGGTGGACCAGGAGGTGCAGGAGGCAGTGAGGGATAAAAAGGCTGCCTATGCTTGTTTAAGAGCTCTAGGGGATAGGAGAGGGGAAGAGCTGATGGCTGGAAGGGTCACCACAGTGGTGAGGAGCCAAGGTGAGGAGGAGCAAAACCTGGCTAGGGATATCCAAAGTGGGAAAGAGATTCTATAGATACACAAGGAGAAGAGAAAGGGAGGCAAGATCCAGCATGATTAGGACTGAGGAGGGATGGACTCAGGAGGCAGAGAAATCAGGCAGAGGTGCTAAATGGAGTACTTTGCCTTGATATTTGTTGTGGAGAGGCAAGGAGATCCTCAGCCAATGGGAAGGAAGGGGAGCCAGCAAGAGTGAGGTCAGATGCAGTGAGAGGACTAGAAAGAGTTGGGGGCCGGCTGGGCCAGTCTAGAAGGGATGGGTGGTTAAATGAGGGGTGGGCTGGGAGGGAGGGAGAAATCACAGTGGAAATGGAGAAGGCCCTTGAGACACTAAAACCTGATAAGGCACCAGGGCCAGATTGGTTGCATCCAGAGTTAGCGAAGGAATTGGCCAATGAGCTAGCAGCACCACTGGCAAGCACTTAATCTCTGCTGACAGGATGGGTGCTTCAAGACTGGAGGGTGGCTCGTGTGGTGCCCATCCACAAATGGGGGTCTAGAGGAGAGATGAAATTATAGCCTGTCAGCCTAGCTTCTGTGGTAGGCAAAGTAATGGAGGGCATTATCAGGATAGACTCAGGAGGCAGCTGGAAAGGTTGGGCAACTGGATGACAAAAAACATGGTTTCATCCCAGGGAATCGTGTTAGACCAACCCCATAGATTTTTATGACTGGGACCCTGGACTGGCATAAACCGGAGGACGTCCTATACCTGGATTTCAGTAAGGCATTTGATTCGGTACCCCAAAATGGGCTGCTATTAAAGCTGGGGTTGGGAGGACAGTTGCTCAGATTGGGGGGATGAGAGGACAGTTGCTCAGATGGGTAGAAAATTGGCTAACAGGGCAAATACAGAGGGTAGTAGTGGTGGGTAGTCTCCTCCTCCTCCACGAAGGTTACCAGTGGGGTCCCCAAGGTTTGGTACTGGGGCTACTCCTGTTCAATGCCTATGTCTTCGATATGGGGAGGGTGGTTAAGAGTAGGATGAGTCTCTTTGCAGATTACTTAAAACTGGGAGCATTGGTGGACAGAGATGAAGTGAAAGAGACAGTCCAGAGGGACCTGGATACCATGGAGGGGTGGTCAAGGAAGTGGGGACTGAAGTTTAATGCAGTGAAATGTTGGGTGCTGTATCTGAGGGTCAGAAACCCGGGCCATGTATACACCTGGGGTGTCATACTGCAGAATCCCTGTAGTGGCGGATCTAGGGAGACAGTGATGAACGTCCAAAATAGACAACCTAAAAATTGCAGAAACTGTGGCAACCCAAAAGCAAACTGGATACCAGTAGCAGGGGATTCGTCCAGGAGGAGAGGTGATCCTCTCTCTGTATAATGCCTTGGTCAGACCACATCTCGATACTGCATGCAGTTCTGGGATCTACCTCAAGGATGATGCAACACTGCTGGAGAGTGTCCAGAGAGGGCACAGGATGCTTCAGGCATGGGAGGAAGGCCCTATGAGGAAAGGCTGGAGAGCTTAGGCTGTACTCACTGGAGGAGAGAGAGATGGGGGACATGATAGGGTCTTCAAATATGTAAAGGAATAAACAGAGGGCGGTGCAAAGGATGTTCAGACTAAAGAAGATGGGAAACAACCAGGTGACATGAGTGGAAGCTAGAGGAGGGAAATTACAGGGGGGATGCAGGAGAACTTACTTCATTGAGAGGGTGGTGGAGCCCTGGAATGCATTGTCCAAGAGTCTGGTGGAGGAGGGCACAGTGGAGGGCTTGAAGAGGGAGTGGGACAGGTTCAAGGGTAAACTGAAGAAGAGGATGATCATCTCTGGGGCAGGGTGGGAAAGAAAGAACCCATTAGGAGGCTGGCTACCGAGCAGACACAACAGACCATTCGGCCTATTCTGATGGCTTTTAGTATGTTAGATATAGTGGAGGAACTGAGGGGAAGGTGTGCCTATTTGTAGATGACAAAGATCTGCAATAGGGTAGACACCCTGGTAGGGAGGTGGGAGGCAGTGAGGGAGGCCCTAAAGATTCTGGAGAGGTGGTCAAACTTGGCAGCTGAAATTAATGCAAAAAGTGCACAGTAATGCACATGGGTGTAATAACCCGCAAAATCAGTTACACGGGAGGGGTAAGTAAACTCAGCAGGACAGATCTGGGATTATAATTTCAGATAACCTGAAGGCGGAGAACCAATTAAGCACACTGGTGGGCAAGTGAATAGAATGCTGTGTGCATAACGGAGGGTATAAAACAGAAAAAGGAGGTGCTGATGCACCTTTATAAATCCATGGTGAGCCCACGTGATATGGGTTTAGTTCTGGGCCTCACCTACACAAGGATATAAGACAGGATTGAAAGGGTTCAGACAAGGCAATCAAGATGGTGCATGCTATGCATGACAGCCCTATGAGGAGAGGTGGAGGGAATCTGATCTGTACCCAATGGAGACAAATAGCTTATTTGCACGAAAATAAGTGCTAGAACTGTGATCATAAACTAAGATTAAAGAAGGAAGGTTTAGGGCAATGTGAGGGCATTACATCACTAAGAAGGTGGTGGAATCCAGAAACTGCACCACCAGAAGAGGTGGTGTGTGCAAAAATGGTGAAAGTTCAAGGGAACATGGGACAGACACAGGAGCTGACCAGTGGGCAGAGTGGGGTGTCTCTTGACAAAGATGATGATTGGGGTGGGGTAAGGCTCCAGACCTGACTAGCCAAAATGGTCCTTTTCTGTCACCAGATTTCTATGATTCTAGGTAGTTAAGTAATTAGGACACCTGTTCCATCAGAGTGAGGGAGTCAGGATTAAGTGTCCTTGGTTTGAGGGTATTCTGGTGGTTGCAACAGAGGTCGAAAGGTTGAAGGGACACAAGGTCGGGAGGAGTGCTAGAGGAGAGATTAAGTGTTAGAATTAAACAAAGACACTTATCTGATTGGTATGTGTTAGCCCAGACCTGTAGAAATAAAGAAGAAAAATAGATCAGTATGGAGAAGTTATAGTAGCAAGTAAGAGATACAAAAATGGTATATAGCACAGGAGTAAAGGAAGAGAAGTTTCAGAGGAAAAGACAAACTAAGCCAAAGTAAGGAAACTAGAGATGGAATAAAAAATGCAGACAGCTAAGAACAGAGAATAAAGTGGTATTTAGGACTCGGCAAAACCCCCCCTTAGCGCCCCTAGGTGACCTGCAGGTAGCCAATAAATTTAAAGAAGTAGTCCAGATGGGCAGGTGGGAATGCATTTGGGTTAGTGGCCCCTATATTATTTAAAAAAGGGGGCACTGGTGGTTCAGGAGTCTTGAGTTGTCCCAGGAGGCCAGTGGTTTGAAAGGTATAGCTCTGGTGATATAATGGGTCACTCTCTCACGGACAGTGGCAATTTTTTTTTTATATTATCTTCCCCTGGAACCTAATGTGGTGGGGGGGGTGATGTCCTTGGGCCCAGACTGTAGCCAGCAGGCAGGAGGCTATTCAGAAAACTGCTGACAGAAATGCTGCGGCTGTTGATGAGCGAACAGTTTAGTGCTACTGAGATAAGAGTGACAGTAATGGCACTTTCAACTGCCAGTCAGAGGAGGCAATAAAATAGCGAAAGGTCTGCACGAAGCCCTTACAAAGAGATGAGCTGAATATACCACCCCGCGCCGAGGCGAGGCCGGGGAGACGGGACGAAAGGCTGAAAGCACCTCAAGGGGATAGCAAAGTCAAAGGCGCATCTTGAGAAAAGAAGTGCGCAGAACAAGGGTGGTGAAATAGAGGAGACGCTCAGGGGCAACATGAGGAAATATTTTTCACAGAGAAAATTAGGCGAACACATGGAATGGCCTTCCTAAGGAGGTTGTGGGGTTAAAATAGTAGGGGACTTCAAGAATACATGGGACAGATATAGAACCAATTCTACTGGTGGGTAGGAGGAAATCAGCTGTTGGATAACTAGGATCTGCAGCTTATCCACTAGGTAGGGAAATAGGCCGACTAGAGTGGGCCAAGCAGTCCTTATCCTGCCATCAAGGTCTGTCATGTCCATGATTCCAGCCCACAGGAAGCTCAGGCTGTAACCTGCTCCATGTGTGTGGGAATGAAGATGGGATATTTTTTGGAGGGAAGGGACTAGGCAAATGTAATCCTCTACCCATGCAAACACAAAGTGGTATGTGAAGAGACCCCACGGAAGAGGGTCTGAAGGTGGCAGCCAGCAGTAGGTGGCAGGAACCGTTAGCTACCGCACATGGTGGCAGACTGTAGGTGCCCTGAAGAACCTGGTAGAAAAGACTGGGAGAGCAAATGCAAAACACAGGGACCACAAGGAAAATCCACAGTGCAGCTGAAGGGCAATGCCTGAACTTGACTTAAAAGTAGCTGTGGGTGGGAGGCAAACAGGGGAAATCAGTGGGCTCCCTGATGGTACCATGAAAGCAGCAAGCACTGCATACAACAGAGTCGTACAGCAGCTATTGTCAAAGTACCAGGGGCTAACAAAAGGATTTGGGGGAGGAAAAAAACAACATAAGGTCCAGGACAGATCACACAATTAAAAACACAGAGCACTAAAGAGAAAGAGCCCTGATGGGTTATAGATATTAAGTAAATTGATGCAATAGGAGTGGACATAAATAGAGAGATAAATCCATTTTATCCGAGCATGTATGTGTATACATGCAGAATCTTACATTTACACATATATTTATTACGTCATCACGATTAACAGTATGGCAATTGGACTATGTCACTATCCCCATCCCTCACCCCTTGTTTGACACTGCTTACTGGTATCTTGCATTTTAGTTTTGTTTCTTCCAGGTTGCCCGGCCCCTCAGCCACGCCCACGCGGCCATTTAGTCACACCTCTCCCAGTTCTTCCCACTGTCACACAGCGATCATTTGTTTCTGCTTAACAGTTTTTTTGCTTTTCTACCAAACCTTTTTTCAACTGGCTGCTCCAGCTCTGGCACTACCTCTGCATTCTGTTGCCGTGTCCTGCACCTCTCGATATAAAAACAAGAATTTTTTCTCTTCCTCCAGCTGATAAGCCTTCACTCTTACTTTTCCACTCTGGTTTCCACTACTAACTGCCACCAGAGCTCCCCAGCACATGAAACTGTCAGATTTTTCTTTAACTGCTTGCTCGCGAAACCCCACCGCTGATGAGCTCCTCACTCTAGGTCACGCCTGCTAGTTTCCAGACCCACAGCTGGCTCATAGGCTCCTGTGAAGTCCTTCTCTGTAAACTCTAAATGGTCTCTTGTGGTCCTATGCCCTCCTTCTTCCCTGCTTATTTACTGAGATTTCCCTATGTCTAATACACCACACGTAACAAGCCCCATTTCACTCCTGACCTCAACACTCATGCTGTCAGTCTGTTCCAGGTATCTACTACCCTTTCAGTGAGTAGTAATTCCTCACTCCATCACCCCACATAAGCTTCATCATGTCCCATGGTCCTTTTTACCATCTTGAAGGAGCCCCCAGCACCTTCATCCTTATGGTAGCAGCACTTGGGTCTCTCATGTCCCCTCTCTTTCCCAGGGTTTATATGTTGAGATCTGGCGTCTCCTCTAGGGCTTTGCTGTGTCATGTACAATTTTAGTTGCCCTTTATACTGCCTGACACCCTATGTCTTTTCTATGGTGCAGCCTCCAGAAACCTGGACACAGGACTCTTAGGTCTTCCATTATTTTCTTTTCCTCTGTAATGTTACAGGTGCCCAAACCATTACCACAATGGTTTCACGTTTACACCTGTAACATTACAGAAGAGTTTCGTAACCGTTATTGAAACCACATGGTGGTTTCAGCTTGAGATAAAACTTAGTTACACATCAGTAACATGTACTGGGCATAGTGTAAGCGCGTGGCACTGGAGTCCTCTGAGTGCAGCACAAAGCTACAGTAATGGGATCAGGTGCCACAATGAAAATAAGCCCGTGACTTCGAGAGTGTGGAGGCGGTGGTGCTGGTCAGAAAATGAACACAGCAACGCAGTGTAATAGACACACTGCCACCTCCACAGTTGTAATGGTTTCTATCTGTTACGAGGTCTGGGAGGTGCAGTGTGGATGGGGCCTTAGTTGAGATCCCTCACTAATAAGGGATTGCTTGCCTTTCACCACCTCCCTCTGTCCTGCTAGAGACCTACCCCTCCTATACAGCCTAGCATCACACCCAGCCTACCACTGCTTTGTCCCGCAGCCCAGCAACTTTAAAGAGAGACTTACCAAGGTAAGGTAACTTCGAGTGACCTCCTACCATATCCACCAGAGTGCCTGCCAGAGAGACCCCAGAAATGAAGATTAATATGTCCCAAATTTTTAGAGTCGATACAAAAGTTCTATCGCTTCGTAAAATATACAAACCAGGTCCCAAGACTTCCCAGTTGCTTAGCTGCTGCCCCAACTCTGCTCCACACTTTCTAGCAGGATGATGAGGTGCCAGTGGTGGGCGGTGCTTGATCTTTATCTGTAATGGCGGCAGCTTTCTAGTGATTTTAATTGATTTAGTGACCACCTGGCAACTGAAGCGTGAGGCATCAGTCAAATATAGGGACCCTTAGTCAGACACCCACATTTTGTTGCCAGGTAGCCACTATAGTTTAAAAATCAGCCGTACTGCCACCATACATATAATGAGCACTTCACCCCTTGCGGCATCTGAATCATCTAGCTGGTAACATGGGGGTGGAGCTTGTGCGGCAGAAAACAAAAACAAAACAGTCGCGGGACCCGGTTTCTTCTGTTTCACAGAGGACAAGGGCACGCAATAACCATTAGGGACATATTAACTTCGCTGAATAGTCTGGCAACAAAACACCGATAGTATGTGCAAACAGATCTTAACAAGTCTCTTTAAGATCAACTAATAATTCAAGGTCCCCGGCTTAGTGATAATCAGTTCCAACCCTATAAAGCGGCTCCTGGTTTCCTATGCCCTAGGTGCACAATTCTGCACTTTGTCATTGAACCCCAACTGCAATCTTGACCATTTTTGAGTTTCTCCAAGAGCATGCATGCTCTCTGCTCCCTTCTTAAACACACACCCTACAAATTTTGGTACTGTCTGCAAAAGACATTCCCTTCTTTGCCAGTTTTTCTGCAATGTATCCTTGTAGAAGACACTGAAGAGGGCTCTGCGCCAGTGCTAGCTGAAGCTGCTCCTTCCCATCACTGGAATAAGTGCCATTGAACCATCCCTCTGACACCTTAGCCCCACCCCAACTACTACCGTTTTCCAAGCTACCATTTCTGGTCGCCCCCTTTCTGTTCAGCTACCTAACGCACCATCACTCTGGCATCTGCCCAGGACTTGCTCCACCATAGAATGAGATCCAATATGTGGCGCCAGCTGCCCTGAGTAGTCAGGATACATTTATGTTCTTCCATTCCCTGGACATAAGCGGCAAAGGTGCACAGAGCACATGCACAGACATGTGTGGCTGGCACGCAGTCAGGTCTTCCCACTCCATAGGCTGCTCCATCTGCACTGCCACTTGTAGTCACTCAGTTGGCAGTACTACAGCTGAGCTGGTTGTCCTCCTTCCCCAGAAGAGGCCTCTTGTACAACAGTTGATCCTCTCCTCCCTCTCCCAGAGAGGCCCCTGATCTGAGCTCATTCCTGAGACTAAAAATTCACCTCGCCCATGAGTCATTGAGTACTACTGTTAAGCTGAAGCAGCACATGCCAACCAGTTTCTAATTAATTTTACCACTTTGGATCCCTCCTAGACTGATCAATCTCTTTAGCCTCACCCCAAAATAGTCAACCACCTCCTCTCTGCTAGATCACCCTTCCGGGCACCAAACTATCCTCCATGCAGCTGGACAACCCTTCTAGGCCCAGCCTTTCACATAATGAACACTGGAGCTAGAACCACACACAGGCTCTGGGTCAGCCACTTACCCAGCCAGCCACCATCCCTACATCTAGGCCCAGCCTCTAACTACCATTCTATACAACCTCCATGTAGCTGGGCACCACCCCAAACCTCCACTCTAACAGACCACATATCTAAGAGCTGTCCTCCAAGCCCCATGGACCAGCGGTCCCCACGTAACCACTCAACCTTCAGCTAGATCCACCGAAGCCCCATACCAGCCTCACCATCCAGCCACCCACCTGCAGCTAGACCTCACTTCCAACCCTAGACTAGCCCCCCCACCACCACCAGCCACCCTCCCTGCTGCTGGCTCACTCTTTCATCCCTGGACTAGCCTCCCCAGCAGACAATCCTCCTGCAGCTAGACCCCCCAATCACCCTTCCTCAACTGTGGACCCCATGCTTCTCAACATATTATTTAAAAAAAAAAATTATGTGACTTTAACATATTGCATTTGCAGTGTCAGTGGCTCAGCAGGTAACACTCGCCTCGAGGCTGAAGAGATCAGAAGGCAGTGGGTTCTATTCCCACCCAGGCACTTATGTTAATGTCCAATACTGATGCTGTAGTGCAGCATGAGGATAGCTGCACTCCCGGTGCTGTCTTTTTCAGATGAGGCGTTAAACGAGAGGTCCCATCTGCCTGTTCTGGTGGTAGTTCAGGTGGATGTAAAAAGTCCCATGGCACTTCTCGAAAAAAGCAGGGAAATTTTCTCTGGTGCCCTGGCCATATTCCACCCCCCCCAATTCACTAAAAATACCACCAACAGCTTGCTCTGGTTCAAGGTCAGTTGGCTTTCATCTGTATTCCTCTCCCTCCGGGTCGTGCCTGAAAATAGGCAAGAATATGTCTAGTGCATTTAGCCGGTCAACAAAAACTAAATAAAATAAACATAAAATATAAATTAATGCCGTCTTCAGCAAAAGAAGAAAAAAAATACACTGATCCACAGATTACAAAATGGATTAACACATGTAACTGTTAAAGACAAATATTAAATGCAAAAAAACAGTTCCCCACAAACACACTCAATTATCTGCAGTAAATAATTCTTCCTTTAGTGTAACTCCAGATTTTCTCAAATTAAAAAAGTTGTAATCTTTTCTCTACGCATTCTGAATTTGCTCAGTTATACAATCTTCCTGCTATTCATTCTCACTGCCCCCACCACCACCACTTTAAAATATTCGTCAGCAAAATTCCACAAATAACTCTTTGTGATAATCTAGGCGCAATCATCTAAACACTTTGGGGGGTTGATTGAAAATAAAATGTATTTCAAAGTTTAGCCAGAGTTCAGAGAAGAAAATGTTTTCAAGACAAAACATTGAAAGTGAAACTTGCACAAATTTCATTTTGAAAAAAACAAACAAACACCTGAGTGATAATTCCTTTACTGTATTTAACATTTTAGGGAGTTAAAAAGATGTACTTTTTAAACATACGCTCTTACCTTAACATGTAAATCTTAGCTGTAGGAAACCTCAGTTGTTCAAAAATGGAGACCACAGAGCACTCATGCAGTTTCATGAGACTAAACACAGACAGGAAGAGAGCTGGGAAATGTAGGCCTCTGACTGAATAGACTTATGGGAGATGAAGGTTAGAATAGACTTTTAAAGGGACACTGCCAACTTTTTTTGCACCTTATTATTTCCAGGTAAAAATCCACAATTTATTATTGCTTACCTTCTGTAAAATTCATTGGTGTTGCTGGTTGTTTTATCTGTCTCCTTGCTTAATAGAACTGAAATGCATAGTAATGTACCCAACCTTGATTGGCTAATTTAAAATCCTAAAACTACTCCACTGACTGTAATCTTCATTTATAGATTCAATTGTATTTAAAAATTGTACTTTCAAGAGCATTGCAGATCTATTTCTAATCCTCATTTAGCAATAACTTACTCTTGAACAACTAGTCTGCTGAAATACTTCTTAGAATTTAGTATTCTTAGCGGTTGTATTTTTGAATGATTAAAGATTAGTAAAAATGACTAAAATTAGTCTTTGAAGGCAAATTAATGAATGCATTAATACTAAATTTAGTATTTCACTTCAGTGAGGGTTCCCAAGTACAGCCTTTTGGGTCTGCACTTCCCATGACCACTCACATCTTGAACACCCCCTGCCCAGATGACCACCCAGCTGGACAACCATATCAACATCCAATAGACCTCTCCCAAGTTGTGTACAGCACTGCAGCTAGTCCACCCTACAAGCCCTAGCCAGCCTCTCCCCATCCTTCCTCACCCACCCCTGTGGCTGCTCCAGGTCATCCTTCCTACCCTGAGACTAGATCCCCTGCAGATGGAACCCTCAGACCTTCCTCCCCACCTCAGTAGACCACCTCCCACAGCTGGACCAGCCTCCCAGTCTCACCAAACAAAGCACCCTCCTTGAGCTGGACCAGCACTCTCTAGAGTAACTAACTCTTTCTGCAGCTGGACTCACCCACACTACCCATCTTGCAGATGCCAGTTCCCATCCACCACTGACCACTCTATTTGCACATAGAAAACCCTACCCTTCTAGGTACCCGCTTTATAATGCATAGCGCTTATTAGTCTGACATGCCATCCCACAGCAACCCTAACAGCCCAGCAGCCTTGAGACAGTGGCCTGACCTGGGACAGTGCCTGACACTGTCAGGCCAGAGGACCTAGGATGCTGTGCGGCTGTTGATGGATTTCCACAAACATGAGCACCTGATCCCAACCTGCACCGCATCCGGACCTGAGACACTACTGAATAGCATGGACAATGTGAAAACACCCACCCCTATGTGGTGCACCCTCCGAGGACACACGGACCTGATCACAGACCCCTAGTAAGGATGACTGTCTCACCATCTGTGAGACAGAGATGAGCTAAATAGCCATGCATGCCCAGTGTGTTGACCAGCCATCCCAGGCAGCATGGTGGATTGTCTGCATCCCTGCATGCATATTATGTCAGCTGACAACCAGCCAGCTGGGCATGCATGAAGAATTGGAATACCATGCCTGTTGGTCAGTGCATGCATGACACTGCAGGCACACAGCAGAGCAGCACAGCGGAGGCATGGATAGCTGCACCAGAATGGTCACAGCAACACCACATGTGGATGCCAGGACACAGAAGCAGCATGCCATTGCACCAACCGTGCAATGTGTGCATATAACCATGTCATACTAACCCACTATGGGCCTGCAGTAACCACACAGAAAAAAGTCTGGAGGTGTTTGGGGGCCTGTGCCAAGGAGCCCACTGTGGCATGAGGCTGCCAGGTGTGTTGTGGGGGTTGGCAGAGGCCCATTGTGGGAATGCTGTTACCACAGTTGCACAGCTGGAAGGATTGGTGGGCACTCACACAGCTTCAGACCTGTGCAACATGCAACTACCACAGTGCAGATGTGGCAGTGTGCAGTGGGCTGCTGGCGATACCTGCCAGTGTTGGCGATGAGACATCACCACCAGGTTAGGGTGCATGTTAAATGTAGGGGTGAAATGTTATTCCAGCAGTAAGGAGCCACAGTGGCACCAGGTGGCTGTGCATGATGTGTACTGTGAGTGTACAACTGTCAGGTGTCCAAGTCACCATGTAAACCCTACAGGGTGGTGTTGGGTGCCATGCCACAGAGGAACTTCAGCAGCTTGCCCTTGTCCTTGGATGCTAGTACCATCCTTATCCACTCTTCATAGCTCTTTTTGGGTGGTGTCCATGGCAGTCCACAACAAATGCCTTTCCTGGTGACATAGGTCCATTGCTGTTCCCTGTGGAGTTCTGCTAGCATTGTCATGAGGGATGCACCTTCCCGAGCAGGGCAAGGAGATGGCAGTGCCAGGTCTCAACATTGCTTTGGGTCCATGGCACATTGAGATCTGCAACCAACCACAGCTGAGTGGGAACATGGGGTCGTATCTCGTGGGCACCTTGGTCACCCTACTGTACAGCCATATCCTGCCTAGCACATGAGTCTGCTCGAAACAATAGAAGAGTGTATTGGCATTGGGTGGAATGGTTGACTTCAGGAGGCTGAATGCTGCTGAAATGTCCATACCCGGAGATGGGCAAGGGCCAAGAGTTCATGGATCTTCAGGCTGAAGTCTGGGTCACTTCTGTATTGTGGTGCAAGGCTAAAGCTCTGGACTTTCCACCACACAATCTGCCCAAAGTGGAACAGGTGTCCCTTGTTTATGGTTTGTGGAAATTCCATCTTACAGGCATTGATCACAGCCTGCTCAAAGTCAGTGATGATCGTAGGTGGTTTGAGGGTGCAGGACTGTATACTGGCATATTTATTCAGCTCCTGGAACAAGGTGCAGTAACATTGCAGGCTCTTTGTCATCATCAGTGTATACACCAATGACAAAATGAGGTTGTTAGGGCCCATGGATGGTGTACACTGAGTGAACAGATGTGGCACAGTCTTGAATGTACCATCCATCATCCAGAAGGGTGCCTGTGCTAGGTCCCTGATGTTGTCCTCTGTGGTGAGTAGAAGGACCTGGTGGGTGGTGCTGCCAGTGATCCTGCTGTACCATGGCCATCCAGTCACCATCTGTAGCTGCTTGGGGATAGTAAGATAAGCCAGTGTCACTGGTTCTGGTTAGAGGTCCTTGCGGCGGGTCCTGTTCACAATCTGCAGCAGGGCCCTCTTGCTTGGCAACTGTTGCTACAGCTGAGTGGTCATTGCAGTTTTTTAACTCTGCAGTAGCTATGTGGAGCTAGCCATGGTGCTGTGTGCTTCTACTTGATGCCTGCCAACACCTGTGCTGGTAGAGCATCTGTCACCTCCAGAGCATGACTGTGCTCATTCTTTTTCTTTAGGTGGTGCTGGCCATCCTGGAGCAGTGTGATGGCCTGGCTGAGGCAGGACTTGGACTTATGGTGCTGGCAGCACCATTACACTGTCTTATGCTGTCCCGGTGGTGCTGAGGGTTGAGGTGCTGGATGCCTTACCTTGTGTCACGCCAGTGACCTGGGTTCAAGTTGAGCCTGGGCCATCGCAGGGAGGACTGGGGATGAGAACATCCACAGACTGCTTTCCCAGTCCTGGGGTGGGCTGGGGAATTTCACTGTGCTGTAGCAGCCCCTGGGGATGCTCAGGGCACCACAGGTGTCAGTGACACTAGATGGGGAGCCACGGCCAGATGTTGATGCGTTGCTCCTGGATGTCATTGCGTCCGTGCTACTGAGACCATCCGAAGAAAAAATGGCTGGCCATGACCTTTCAGCATGATGGCTGTGCTCTAGAGCCACCGGAGGACTTTGGTGGAGTCCTGTCGGGGAGGGTCTGGGGCTGTCCTGGCTGGTAGAGGTAGAGGGGGAGCTCTCCAGCAAGATGGCATGATGGCCATCCCTGATCCTCCTGGGTGCAGTTTGAGCTACCCAGCTCTCCAGGTGGGTGGAGCTGGTTGCTGGATGCCCCAAGCTGGAGTGTGTGCTGCAGCAGGTGAAAAATATGATATGTTAAAAAAACAGTACACTGTCTCATTGCAGGTCCATTCATGGATCAGGAGGAAGCCATTCACATTTAGCTTGGACTTTCCCTTCCTGGATGGTACCACCTCACAGATTGTCCATGTTGTTGGGGTTGCAGTTGAGCACCCTGGCCCCTCCATGGCTTCCACACTGTCCCCCATTGTGCCAGAGGACTGTGCAACATGACCGTTTTGGTTCCAGCTCAGGCATGCGGGTGTGATTGCACTTCGTTTGCACATCACACTCCATGGGCCACACCTGTGGCAGTTGCTACTTGTCTGTGGGTGGTTTGTACCATACTGTAGTGCCACTGTCTGCCCACAGTTGCAGTGCTTCAAGACTGTGCTGTGCACCATGGTCACATTCAAGTTCTGTGTCCACAGTGTCCTGTGCCCCTATCAGCTACTGTGCTGCAGTGGGGCTATGCTCCATGGTACACTTCCCTGCTGTCCAGCATGCAGGGATGCAGGGGTCCCTGTGTGTTGTGCACTCTGCCTACAGGTCAGTGTCCACCTACCTAAGCTGGTCTTTGCACCTCCCAGCATTGGCATCCGTAGTTCCCATGCATGCCTTCATGAGTCCATGTCTGTCCGCTGCCCCCATGCATCATTTTCTGATGCCTACCTGTTCTCTATGTTCTCTTCAGCTGTAGTTTCCTGACCTGAGACTTCTCCGGTAAATGATCTATTGTAGCCCTCACTGTGCTCTTTCCTATGGGGCTTGCATTTTCTGCACCTCTGCCAGTTTGTTTGTCAGAGTTTCAGTTCACCTGCTTTGTTTACTAACCACTCTCCCTGCATCTGAAAGGGGCTCTACCCAGCCAACCACTCTCCCTGCAGCTGAACCACCCTTTCGGCCCTGGAGAAACCTTCCCCAAGGAAAGCACTGTCCATGGACCATTTCACAGTTACAAGGAGGGAGGAAGAGGCCCCAGCTGGTAGGAAGCAACTGCTGGTGGGGACTTAATTAGGGGATAGACTTGCGAGCAGGGTGGGTAAAGGAGAGGAGGTGAAATACGAGAGGTACTTTGGCTTGGAGGATAGTGCAGATATAGTGGATCATTAGGCAGCAGGAGATGAGAGGGAGCTAGATGTCATTGTCCACCTGGGACAAATGACCTAGCAAGGATAGGAGTAGGGGTAGTGCAGGGAAATTTCAGGGGATAGGGGAGGGTCGTCAAGCATGCATGGTGGCTTTTGCCAAAGGTTGCCTATATACATCTTGGAGAAGATAGGACTATCACACAGCTTTCAACAGTTGGTTAAATGCATGGTGCAGGTGCGGCTCAGTACTAGGGTGGGCCTCTTCGTGTCTTCATAAGTGAAATTGCAGAAGAACTGAATGGGAAGGTATATCTTTTGCAGATGCCACCAAACCTGTTATAGGGTTGACACTCAGGAGGGTGTGGAGAAAGGGTTCACCATGCTGATGTGACAGCCATGTTGCTGATACCGATTATAGCACAGGCCACATTACAGCACCAGGCAAAATGTATCCTGGAGTTGTTCAGCAAAAGAGCCCTCCTGGGAAACAGTCTCCATTAGGCCCCCTCTAATTATCCCACGAGTCCAGGTTCTTATTTATCTGTTCTCCAGTCTACCCATCCACCAATCCTTACAGGTATACAGTAGATTGTTGTATCCCTGATGTTCGAGTGGTTCCCATTTATTTATTTATTCATTCATTTGTTTACCAAGTAGGTGCACTGGTCAGAGAACCATTTTCAGGCATGATCTGAGCCATTAAGGATGGCACAGGAATAAAAGGAAGTACAAAGGAGGCTGGGACAAGGCATACAATAGACAGTAATAAAAATATACAGGGTATTTATATGAAGATGTATATAAACTTGTAGAGCAATGGATAAATAACATTTATGATAATAGCAGGCACAGTAGTAGCCAAGTTATAATACAAATTAGGCATGATCTGAGATGAGTAAAGGAAAAAGTGCATCATGGCAGTGTAGGTATGGACCAAGAAGGAAAAGGAGGGAAGGGAAGTAGAGGCATGATAGGCATGGGAGGGCAGGAGCAAGTAGTGGAGGACAGAAGGTGAGATCCAAGGAGAGAGTGGAAGAGTCCTGGAGAGTCAGTGGTGCTAAGTGGAGTGGGCAGGTTGTTCCAAAGGAAAGGGGCTGCAGATGAGAATGCACATTTACCCATACAGTGGAGACTAGGGGGCACTCAAGCATGGGGCCAGCAGTGAGGCAGAGCTCTAGAACAAACACTTTTGGCCAAAGAAGGTGGGATTGCGAGAGGTAGCTCAGTTTTGGATGGCCTTATTGACAGTGCTGGCCAGGAGATAGGTCTGTTGGGCTGATGGGGGAAGCCAGCCCAAGGTCTGATAGAGTGAGCAGTGGTGTGTTGAGTGAAAGTCCTTGCCCTCTGTATATCCAAAGTCCCCACCATGACCCAGTTAGTTCTTACAGCAAATACAACCCCCTGGTCCCCAGCCTTACTATATATTTGACACCATTCCACATTTGGCACAGACCATCCTCTCAACTCCTTGATCAGGCACAAAATGGATGATAGTTCACAATCATGTGCTAACTGTACACAGCTGTTTATACAATAGGCACATGAGAGCAAAACTGGCGTTCTGTCCTCAGTTGGTCACAGAGGTTAGCAAAGTGTCTGTGTCAATTAACACTGTGGGGAGAGTGCGTAAACATATGGTGGGGGCCATGAATGTGAAGGCGGTGGGACTGGGTGGGCAAGGTAGTTGCAGTTTCAATGTATGGAATGGACAGCAGTACCACTGAACACCAAGGGAAGTGTGATATTACCGATGGTGGGAGCTCAAAGGGGCAGTGGTAGGAGGCAGAGGTGATACTACCTGGTTTAAGGAGGCAACATCTTTTAGAGCCATTTACCAACTGGTCAGAGACTCGCTAATTATGTTATTCAAGATATCATTTTGTGATCCTACCCTGTTTTTGGGGTGCAAAGTGTTGTTTGAGAGTCACTTACCCATTTAGCGATCGCAAATGCTCTTTGAATGTTCTGGTCTATGCAAACAATAACAGTCCATTACCAGTAAGATAAAGACAAGTGAACTAATACAAATATGGAATTGAGAGCTGTTTTCCATGAGGTTGATAATGTAATTTATCTTAACAATGCGTTAGAGTACAGAGTATGATGAGATTAATACTGGTACCACTGTGCTACCACATGAGTCTAGGATTGATGTGAGAGGTACCAAATACTAAAATGTCAAAATAACACAGTACCATTGTTCTACCAGTGTACCAGTATTTGTGGGGGCCGACAAAAATCTCAAAATTTCGTGATACCATTGTATTACCAGTGTATGTGTGAGAGACAGAGAAAATGATAAAAAATGCCATAGGGATACCATTCTGCCAGTGCACTACCAATGCACAGAGGAAAATCTATATATCACCTTCCACTATGATACCAGAGTACCACTGGGTAGTACTATTGTAGATTTTTCAGCTGACCACAGTATTGCCATTGTGACAAATTCAGTAAGGGTAACCAGATTGCTGAGACAATGCAGTGCTAAAGAAGTGTGATAAAAATTATAAAGTGTTGCCAGTACTACTGCAGTGTGCAGCAAAAATTTGTGAAGGAAATACAGTGCTAAAGAAGTGTGCATGAAAATCTAAGAATTATTTGCAGTGCTCTTACAGTCTGCTTCAAAACATAAGAAAGATTGAGCAGTGGTACAACAGTGTAGCAGAAAGTCAGTGCAGTGTATTAACAGTGCGCTGATGAAAAGTAGTGCTTTGTCAGTCTAGACTGAAATAACACTGAAATAAGACTGAAGATGGAAGTATACACTCCACTTCCCTCTGGGCAGCAACCTGGCAACAGCTATATCCAATGTTTTCTGTGACTGTTAGCAGTCATACACCTTCACTGTTGCAAGACACTCAGTAGGCAATGTAATATTTATCTATCATATCATCATGCAGCTTGTTGTGCGATGGAACAGGGAGCAGATATATGAAGATAAACATTGCTGCATTAAAGAAATACAGATTCTGTTCCACCAAGGATATGATAGCTAATAACACTGCAGAGACACATACTCATTCTTAACTGGTGTCTCCTGGCAGATGACAGACTGGCTCTTTCTTTCTTGTACTGAATGATTTCAAACAATGTTTTCAACCCACTCAACAACTACAAAGAATACATACATGATTCAAATAATACTTAATCAGTAAAGACATTTAAAAAAAATACAGCCTTAACTTCTGCAGCTCACACATAACATTATTTCCTGATACAGACCAATGACATACTACAATTATTTATATCAGACTCTTACCATCGGACTCAATGATAATGACACTTTCTGTGTCCGACTGACCACCCTTCATAGCTTCACACTGTGCCGGTACTACCTCGCAGGAAGCTGGGGGAGACCTCCATTGTTCTGTCATGAAACAGAAAACAAAAGCATATGTAAGTGGTTGATGTGAATAACATAAAATATTTCAAATACTTGCAACAACAGTAAAACATGCATCACATAGATAACATTGCTTCTCATTATACACACCACAAGCATTGTGGCCACATATTACAATAACAATTACAATTGATCTAAAATATAATGTTTCAAGACCACTACAGCAGTGCGCTAAATGAAGATTGGTGGTTTCTACACAACCATGTCACTGTTATTTAATTTATCTGTCCCCAACAATGCTTTTGCACATCGAGCATGTATCTCTGCAGTGAAATTGTAAAAACACATTTTGTCCATGTTCTGAACAATGACAGCTGTACTGTTCATAAAGAAGTGTGAAAACATTTCAGTAGTGGTAATCTGTACTGAAAACATTACAAAGTACTGAACTTAGAACCCTGCGTAGAAACTGCGCAATGTTCACTCATAAGAGATATGCAGTAAACTACAAAAATAAGTATCTATCCCATTATACAGATAATCAACATTTCCTCAGTTCATGGTTACTTTTGCAAAGAGCAAACGTGTTCCTGTTCAGCAAAAGATCATCATGCCAAAATTCAGATGTAACTATGGCATGAGAGGTAATTCCTAGGAAGAGACAAGGAAGGTGGACTGCTAAGGACAACAGGAGAGGAGTACCAGTGCTGTCTGTCCCAGTCTGGAGGAATCAGAATCACCTTGCAGGGTTGACACCTGATTTTGAGTAGCACCTTGAACAGGAGAGGAAGGGGAAAAGCATGCAAGGAACTTCCCTTCCTAATTGAGAACCAGGGCATCCAGGGGGACTGAGCCCAACACTGGGGGTCTGTAGCAAAAAAGTGTAAGTTGGTGATTGCTGGGGCTGCAAAAAGATATATCTGTGGTGTGCCCCATCTGGAGAAGATCACCTGCAAAACCAGAGGATCCAGTGACCATTCATGGTGGCCCTGAGATATCCTTCTGAGAGCAGCAGGCAGGACATTGTCCTTGCCTGGGAGGTGTACTGCTGTAAGAGAGGTGTTCAGGGAATAGAGCAGAGACCACAACTTCATTGCTTCTGTGCACAAGGCTGTACACCGAGTGCCCCCTTGCTTGCTGATATACCACATTGTGGTGGTATTGTCTGTCCTGATCTGAACAACTTTGTTCTGAACAGCCTTGGAAAAAGTTGAAGTACTAGAAACACTGCTCTGAGTTGCAACACATTGATATGAAGCAGAGAAGGAGAGGCAGAAAGGGTACAAGCAGGCCTGCTTGCACCCCTCAGCCTAAACCCTCTGCCAAACAGGAACTCTGATGGGTTTGCCAGGGCCGATTCTACACCACCTGTAGGTGGCAGGCTGGCTTACTTTGTGCACAACTGGAAGTCTTTAACATTTAAGATTGATGTGAAGCAGAGATTTCTGAGGGGACCAGAACCCTTAGGTGGTCAGGTCTCCCAAGTGGGCCCCCTACCCCAAGAGAGAGCCATATGTAGTAAGGATTAAAGAGTGAGACTGGGTGACAAAAGAAACTCCCTGTCTTATATTGTCCTGATCCTGCCACCACTGCAAAGCCTGGATCAGGGTTCGAGTCACTGGTATCAGTTTGGTCAGAGAGTCCTTTTTCTGAGACCAAAAGGCTCTCAAGTGGAACCGAATGTCCCTCATCTGAAATCTTGCTCCCTGCACCACTGCTGTAGAAGCAGCCATGTGCCCCAGGACCTGCAGAAAATGCTTTGCTGGTCAAGACACCTGTAGGGTGAATGAAGAGGCCAGTGTGATAAGGGTCCTTTCCCTGTCCAGGGGAAGTAAGGCTCTTGCCTTTTCTGTATCTACCTCTGCGCCTATGAAGGTGAGGAGCTGAACAGGCTCTAGAACTGACTTTGAAAGATTCAGAAGGAAACCTAGAGGTGAGCATTTGCTGAGTTATCTGTAGGTGTAACTTGACTTGGTCTGGTGACTAGCCTACTATGACCCAGTGATCTAGGTATGGGAAGATGGCAATCGTTTGCCTTCTTAAGAGCAACTACTACTGCCAGGCATTTGTGAACACCCTTGGAGCAGAGGATAGGCGAGGGCATTGCTCTGAATTGGTAATGGCCTGAGGGCAGGTCGAACCTGAGCTGTTTTTGATGGGACCTTCTGATGAGAATATGTAAATAGGCACTCTGTACTGTATGTGGGTGGGGGCACGTAAGACAGTGGAATCAACAGGGCATTGGCCACCTCCCACCAGCTATACGATAACTTGCCATGCTGAGGTAGGCACCCACTGTAGCATGTGGATTTTTGTGTGGGGAGCCACCACACCATTGTCTACATAGTGTGTGGTTGGTGGTGCAGCACACAGTATTGATACGTACGTGTCTATGTGTCTGTGTCTATGTGTGTGTGTAGGAGAGAGGACACATCAGCAGTCAATATGGTATTACTGCTCATTGAAACATACTTCCCCCTTTTAACTGTACGTCAATGCATTTTGGGCTTGTGGTAACAGCTGCAGCACACATTGAAAACTGCAAATCACCTGCAAACACAGTACCTGAATTGGAACAGGTCTGGAACAACTCTGAAGTGTCGTATGATGGCACTATGTTTGTTGCACATGTGTGCAAACTAACTTTTAATACATACACAGTATTACAGTGTTACAACTTTCATACCACTACATTACAGTAACTAAACAGTAACATATTGTTCTCTACCAACATACTATGATAGGAACTGCATATATGGATGGATGTACTATTTCTGGTACGGCTATGTCACTAAGCTGTGCCTTGTGACTCAACAACACCACAGTTAATAAACTCAATTTATCTACGTTTTCATAGTACATCCTTACATATAGTATTAAGTATTATGCTGTCTGCCATAATTGTAACAAATTCTGAATGAATGCACATCCATTATTAAAAGTTCTGCTGATTTACTTACGGTGAGTAAGGCGCTCCCCCTCAGCTGGCTTGCCAGCAGCTTCCCATAGCTCATATGCGAGGTAGTACCAGCACGTGTCATTGTCCGGTATCCCCTCACGCTGTTTTAAAACATAAAAATGCTGGTGCAACAGCTTCCACTTCTGCTTCAGCTGCACGATTGTTTTGTTTTTGACTCTAAAGCAGTAGGTAAGGCTAGGTGGGTGTTAGGGTGTATTAGTAGGAGTATCACAAGTCGTAAGAGGAAGGTAATAATCCCTCTGTACAAGACATTGGTTAGGCCCCATCTGGAGTACTGCGTGCAGTATTGGAGGCCACACCTTCACAAGGACATTAACCAAATTGAGGCAGTCCAGAGAGAGCAACCAAAATGGTGCAGGGACTGCATCAGAAGACATATGAGGACAGATTAATGGAGCTCAATATGTATACCCTTGAGCAAAGGAGGAGAGAGGTGATATGATCGAGACATTTAAACACCTTAAGGGCATAAACAAGGTGAAAGAGTCTAACATGTTTAAATATAAGAAAAATAGCAGGACAAGAGGACACAGCATGAGATTAGAGGAGCCGATTAAGGGGAATGAGAAATTCTTTTTCACAGAAAGGGTGGTAGATGCATGGAATAGCTTACCACAAGAAGTGGTGGCTATGAATACAGTGCAGGGCTTCAAACAGGCATGGGATAGGCATAAGGGAGCAATACAAATGACTATGAATAGATAGGTCACTGACAGAGCAAAGGCCGATGGCACATTTATAAGGTAGAAAAAGAAATGGGCAGACTGGATGGGCCTTACGGTCCTTATCTGCCATCAACTTCTATGTTTCTATGTTTCTATGACTTTCAAAACAACATGCAGGAAGCAATTTATGCGCCTCCACATTGAATCCAGCTTCCTGTTGGTACTCCTCTTAAGTACTCTGGCATTCCCCCTGGCTTGGACTGCCTCAAGCAGTGCACACACACCTCTCGCAAGGTCCACTGCCTCATTTTTTTGTTTGTTTATTATTCAGTTCTGAAATACAAACAGAAAAAAAATCCACATTACTATCATCTAACAATATCAATGATTTGTTCAACTAATTCCATGTAGTACTTATGAAATTAAAGAGCACATCTGCTTCAGCATGGCAGAAAGACATCTTACTAGCATTATGCAGCCCCAACAAGGGATTCAGCACCCTCAGCACTGACAACATCTGCTGCCACACTGTAGTGTCCCACCAGCATGCCCCAGTACTCTCGGGGGATACTGCACCAACACAGATTGCCACACCATCATCTATGCATGTCTACTACACTGAGGGTGCTCACACAGCGTGAGCTGTACAACTCTCTTTTCAGTCTTGCACCACAGCTATTGAGCTGTGCACACCACCCTCACCTATACAGTGTATTACAGAGTCCATCACATAGTATGCATCCATGTGTGTGTGTGTGCAGGTGAGTACCAGACTTGAACATGTGATATCCTACCACTGTCCATCAAACCATAACTACAGCCTTCAACCATACACTACAGCATTGTAAGTGATGTAAAACACAGCTGAACCACACATTGCAGAACTGTGCATGCACCTGCAAATACACTGAATAAATTTGAAGAGGGCTAACAAACCTGATGAAAGTTAAACGATATCATAATTGTGTTGTACATTCATGCTAGCACACATACAAATAACTCCACATATGTGTTCCATTCAACATAGTTCTATTTCCAGACATAACACTAAAGAAACCTATACATAAAACTGCACCACTGTGTTTCACTGTTGTTACACCCATACCATCCTGTTACAAGTACAATACTGTAAGACCACAGTGAATGTTACATTCACTTAACAGACTCAAACTATACAAGAATGTGAACACATAACAACATCATACAATTGTGTACTAACAGCAACACGGTACATTGCTATTGCTGTCTCCCCACTATTGTTACACAGCATCCCACAATATGAATATTCCAAACCCATATATGTCCCATATGTGTAACTGATGCATGCAGTTGATCTATTTTTTGACCACATTTATATGGTTCTGAGAAGAACCTTTGTGTATACTGTAATATTTCCTCAGACTGTCTGACAATCTTAAAGGACTTTGAGGATTCCATCTCGAAGGTCTCCCAGGAAATGACAATTGCCAGCATGCGAGAAATGTACACCGTCTGGTAGGAATAGCCAATCATTATAGTACTTTATTTCTGGGTGACGTATAATATACATTCCATGCATGTGTAGAAAAGCAATTATTTGTACATTTACTTTTCTGCGAGCTCTGTCAATCAGATACATATGATGTTCTGCTTGCCAGACCCTATGCTCTGTAATATCTGAAAACATGATAATACAGGCAGGCAACATACTCATGATAGAAGCAAGGTCCAATTTTTCCTCTGCAACTAAATCTACCCAGTGTTTTGTGCCCAAATCATTGCCTCCAAGATGTATTAGCAGTATGTCAGGAGGAGAGTGAGTTCTCAAAAGTCTGTGCATGGTTGGCATAAGATGTTCCCATCTCATGCCACCTTGACCAAACCATCTTGCATAGCAATCTGGGAGCTCAGGTCCCTCCCAAAATTACTATGAACAGCAAACTCAGCTGCTCGTCTCACGAAACTGCTTCCAACTATCCACAAAGTCCTTTTGCAATTTTCTGCCATTCTAAGTTTTAACACTCAGAAGTATACAGAGAGCTACAAAGAAAGGCAATGTTCACCCTGCAGTGACCAGGCAGTACTGAAAATAAAACTGATATTTTCCCTCCTTATTTCAAGCCAGCTTCAGTGGGCTGAGACATAACACACAAATGAAAAATAAACATTGCCTACTGCTGTGGGTTCATTAACCAATCTAAGTGATGCAGTCACTATTACTAGACTTCTGTTCCAGCTAAAATCTGCAAACATTGAGAAGTGGGTAAAATGCATCCTTTTCATAGGCAGATTTAAACAATTACAACAGCAGAAACATATCTGATGAGTTCCATTTTCTCTTAGGCCTTCACGTGCACCTTCCTATCTCCCTCTATTTGCAGCTGTATCTGTACAAGTTAGTACTAAAATGCTATCTGACTTTAAACTTTTCTTTTCCCTAAATAATACAGCATGTTAGATAATAACAAGTAACATAATGAGATTCAGCATTGAAAAATGTTTTGATTAATAGTATTTACATGTTGTTATCATTTTTTTCATACTAGAAAAATGATTTTAAAAATAGACTGTACTTACAGTTCTGAAACTGCTCTTTCTCAGTAATACCTAAAATGGCTCCTGTTGACTTCTTCTTCAGTGTTGTCCATCTCTGATGGGTTGTCTGACATGGCCTGACAAATCTTAAATTACATTAGTAGAAACAGCTGTCAGTCAAACACACTGAAATCTGATTTAATAATGAATGTATTTGCCACTCCCAAGTGTTACATTTGCTTTACTGTCGAATGCACGAAAGTAAATTTGTGACACTTTCGAATGCTCAAAAGTAAAATATGCCAAAGTTTCAAACTTTGACATTACTTTTCACCATACTGTCGAACGTACGAAAGTACAAATTGCGACACTGTCTAATGCACGAAACTACTTTTTGCAACACTTTCGTGCATTCGACAGTAATTTTCCAAAAGTGTCTATTTATTGCCACAATTTCAGGTTTTATGGCAAAATAGCACAATTTTCAATAATAAACACATTATGTGCTGTGTAGGTGCTTTGAATTCAGTGGACTTCAAATACTGAACATTTCCAAACTTCCGAGCGTGCATAACAACTGCGCAACACAGAGTTGTAAAACAGTTATTTGTAGTAATTTTTTCACCAAAATTTAAACATAGCCATTTTAAGACCTCTGCTCATGAACAGTGTCACTGTGATTTTCATCATTTGTGCCATATAGTCATTTTGCACATCGACTGAGCCATAACGCAGTACATAAGCGAAAAGTCATTTTTGGCAAGATGTGAAAAATGACATCTGTACTACTCATAAGGTTGTGTGTTAAAAACAAAATTTTGACAATCTGAACTGAAAACTATGAAAATACACAAACTTACAAGTGTACATATAAAGTGCGCTGTGCAAGCTCATAAAACAGTCATTTTTTGGAATTCTTACACCAAATTTTTAACATACTCATTTTAAGTCATCTGCTCATGAACAGTGTCACTGTCATTTTCTTACTGTTCCCCATAGAGTGATTTCGTAAACCAACTGCAGCATTGCATGCTACATGTGCGGAAATACATTTTGAGCAAGATGTAAAAAATAACAGCTGCAATGCTCATAAACAGGTGTACTAAAAACACAATGTTGAGAATCTGCAGTAACAATGTTGAAAATTCGCAAACATACAAGCATACATAGCAACTGCACTACGCACATTCATACAACAGTAATTCTGATCATGTTTTCCATCTAATTTTAAACATAGTAATTTTAAGAGCTTTGATGATGAACAGTGTCACTCTCAAGTTTTTTGTCTACCATATAGTGATTTCACGTACTGACTGCGCCGTAACACGCTACATGCTCGAAAACACGTTTTGGTCAAGATGTGAAAAATGACAGCTATACTACTCATAAGTAGGTCTGGTAAAAGAAAATGTTTAAAATGTGGACTAGAAATATTGAGAATGCACAAACTTATGATCGTCCGTAGCAACTCGCCAATGCACATTCATAAAAGTACTGTTTATTAATTTGTTGACAATTTTAAACATACTAAGTTACAATTCTCTCAATGCACACTGTTATAAGAAATGTACTGAAGCATATTCTGAAACTGTTTTTTTTTCTCTGTCTCTCATACAGGTGCCTGATACTTCTGTAAGATTGCTTACTGCCACTGTGAACCATAATAGCAAAACATGCCAACTAAATACAGATGTAGATGTGTAGGAAAACAAGAGAGGTATAATAGTACTGCACTATTGTATAAGGGCGACAAACAAAATGGTAAAGTCACACCACAAAATGAATATGGACAGACCTTTACTGCAACAGTGACCCCTACAGCAAGTCACTGCACACCCAAACGAAATGCTTCAACAGCAAAGAGAAAAGGTATACCTTTACAAATGTTGTGTAGATCTCTCAGACGAAACACAACTATTTTGAGTGTAACAATCAAGAAACGTCCAAAACAATGCCGTAAACTCACAACAGCTGATTTGCAACTCAGGAAGAAAAAGTATTTCCGATCACTAGCAAGTAAAACTAAGATCGAAAGACTTATCGCTGCTGTGCTGAGACACACCTGCAAAAAGCTTAAGAGTCATCTGTCTCTGATGAAATTGCATCTCAAAGTGCGCACTTTCATCAACAGAGCAGTGTTTGTACTACAGCGCTTGTGGCGTAAGATGTGTCATGTGCTTGAACAATTCAGGAAAGTTGTATATGCCATAAAAAAAGGCTACAACAGTATCCTTGTTTGACTGTTGACAACTTCTGTCATGTTTTCACAGGACAGTGGATGCACACACAGCCCTCAGAGGCATATTTTTGGGAAGAGTCTTATCATTCTTTAAAAAAAGAACACAAGTTCACAATTGATGAGTACGGCAAACTAGTAAATGTCCTCAGTATCTCTGATGACAATGCATTGGATACTGATACTGATGATGACTGTGATTCAACCACAGTCTTCAATAAACGGCACTGTCTGGCATGGGCATGTGATGATACCTGCAACAGTAGGCAATCGTCATTTGAAAAAGTAGAACAGTTTGTCAACCTATTTGTAATAACAGATCGCAAAGACAGATATAAACTGTTTACAACAATTGACCACTGTGAAATCCGTCCACATACTGGACTCGTGGGTCACTCACTTGCATGTCTCGATAGTGGTGTTTGTGATAGCATTTTTCACAACATGCGGATGCTTGTAGTGCATCAAACAGGCATGCAAAACTTTGTCTACAGAGTATATGAAGTATGGCGAGCTGTACATCAGTACACTTGTTTAAATGACTTATTGCAATCAGGTGACATTTATTTTATTTATTTATTTAGCTTTTGTTGACTGGGTAAGTGCACTAGACAAATCCTGCCTATTTTCAGGCACGACCCGGGGGAGGGGGATACAGATGAATGCCAACTGATCTTGAACCAGATTAAACTGTTGGTGGTATTTTTAGTGAATGAGGGAAATTTGGCCAGGACACCGGGGAAATTCCCCTACTCTTTTCGATAAGTGCCATGGGATCTTTAACATTCACCTGAACTACCACCAATCCAGGCAGATGGGGACCTCGGTTTAACGTCTCATCCGAAAGACATGAAGGGTGCCATCACATTTCTCAAAAAAACTGCAACACATTACTTCTGTACCAGAAACAACAATTTTTCAGTGTAACACTTCTGCAGAAACATCTGTTTCAGTGTTAGAAAGTGACATTCTGAGACAGTACGGCAAAAAAATTGCTAAGTTTGAGGTAGCAAAGTCTCAGAAGTTTGACTTTGTATGTGTGTCATGCAACCGTTTGTGCTACACAAAACAAACAGTAACAGTCAACCTAGAAACCTTGTCACCATACAATGACATGTGGTTCCATCTGTCAGCATTCTTGCTGCTGAAATATGACTTTCACTTACAAGACACCATTGTGCTATGCAAACACCGTTTTTCCAAACTGAAGTCTAACACTTTGCCAGAAAGGTCAATGCTGAATAATATGGAAACAGATGTTACACCAAGTAAGATTTCAACATTAAATATGTTTGAACACATTCTAATTCAGACAATGAAACCATTCCAAACTATTCTACGTCTGAACACAAAGACACGGAACATTCCACAGAAAGAGCTTGTTAGATCTCTAAAGGGTTCCATGATGTATCTACTTCCTCTACAGGAAAATGTTCAACAATCTCAACAGAAAATAGTTTGGTGATTCTTGTTAATGATGTTCTGACAAAGGCCAAGGTCATCTGGCAAGATGTTGTCAATATGCAAAAGGTAAAGCTTGCTCTTACTTATTTAAAGAGTAGCAATCCCTTTTATACAGACCTTGACATAGATCAGGTGGCCAGTCTCTCTGTCCAACATGATCTATTAGAAAAAAGTAAACCAATCATTGAGAAGGTCAGTGGACAGACAAGTGACAATGTGTATGAACAGTACACAATTCACCCACTACATGGCAGAGATCCATTAGGAGACAACATTGATCTCTATCAAATGAAGCAGGTGGAAGGTGAGCCTGTCAGCATTTGGGAAGCAACACTAGAAACACGCTGTTTCCCAGACCTATTTCCAAAAGGGTCAGGCAGATGCCTAGATGAAACAGAAGTACATGTACAGGGTGCTGAGTACTGCACTAGCTGTGTGCTCAGCAAAGATAGCAAATTTAGACGTAACATACAGTACCTGTTCCATCTCCTCTGGGAGAGTGAACTTAGCATTCTGTCTGCGTCTATAGCACATACCATTCATCTAACAAGTCCACTAGATGGAATAACAGCTGCTCAATTTCTAGAGAAATTAAAGCAGAAGGATGAAAATGTGCAAGTCAATCTGTCTTCCATACTTTCAAGTCTTCATGGCACCAAAGAATATTGGTATCACAGAGACTCTGAAGTGATGACAATGCTGTGAGAGCATGGTTCAGCCACATGGTTTGTCACACTTAGTTGTGCTGAATATGCCTGGGACGAGCTCATTGAACTGTTGAAGTGGGCAAATTCTGATGTTGATGGCATTTCATCAATGACTGTCAGAGAAATGTATTCCACTTGATCCTGTGTCTGTCACGAACATTTTCACAAGCAGTTCCATGACATTCTGACTTTCATCTTGTCAAGGACAATCCTCCTCTAGGTATTGTGGAACATTACTTTTGGAGAACAGAATATCAAGCACGGGGTGCCCCGCATATCCATATGTTATTGTGGATCAAGTATGCTCCACGCATTGGTGAACATGAAGCAGCAGAAGCACTAGCATTCATCAAAAAATATATCACTTGTCACATTCCAGACAAGTATGACAGTCCTACACTATGGAAGTTGGTACAAAAGTTCCAGCGACATATTTGTGCAAAATACTGCCGGCGAGTAGTAAAGAACAAATCTAACTGGTACACACGATGTCGCTTTGGATTTCCTAGACGAGTTTGTCAGGATGGTGCCATGAATGACCTATTCTCAGCAATGCGACACCACTTGAAGGCAAAATCAACCAAGAGATACAGTTACCCAGAGATGAAAAAGAGTGTACATCAATGACTACAACCAACTCTTCTCTAATGTGGCAAGCAAACATAGATGTTCAGTTTGTGGCTGATAACTCACTGGCCCTGGTTAGTGCATCGCTCATGTACATAACCAAACATGAACAGACTAGCTTGCAAGATCTTTGGGAAGATATTGCCAGTTCAAGCAAAAGCCTGACATCTCAGCTCTGGTCATTGGGCTTGAAGACTCTTTCACACAGAGAATGTGGAGCTTATGAAGCCAACGACCGTTTAATGGGTACACATCTGTATGGGAAGTCTGATGCTGTACGGTTTCTCAGTGTAAACTACAAAAAGAAATGGAAATGTGTACTGATTCCTCATGCTGAAATTGAGGAACTTGCTGCCAATGCACCTTCTTCAAAACATATCTTGAAGAATAACCTGATAGACACATACTACCCCCTGTAGACACAACAACATGAATGATATGTGTCTCTTTCAGGTGGCTAAGTCATATGACTACAAGACAGATGTAGCACCTGACTCAACACACCAAATTTACAAGGTCAATGGAGTAGATGGCTGTCTTGTAAAGAGACACAAGCCATGGCTCATAGACCACACTGGAAACTACATCTAGGCACACCGGAGAGCAGAGAACATTACTACTTTGCTCTCCTATTCCTATTAGATCCTGGAGGACTGAGTCTGAATTAAAAGGTGACTGTGACACATTCGAAGAACAGTTCAATCTCACTTATGAGACTTTTCAAACTGAATACTCACAGACATACATACAGAGACTAGAGGCTGAAAGAACAGCTTGAGAAGGCAGAGAAACAGCTTCAGGAAGACACTCCAGTTAGTTCACAGACAACCTTAGTCCAGAAGGACAAGGTATTCTCGAGTGACCTCTGCCTTAAATGCACCAGAAGTGTTAATGTCAGAAATTGAGACAGCCATGGAACATAGCACACACTTCATAATCAACCTAACTGACTTAGAGAAAAGACTAAATCAGCTGCAGCATACAGTTCACTCTCAAGTAATTGAAGCTGTCAACATGGCCTACTACATGAAACAAAACAATGTGACTGTACTGATTACAAGCCACTACTAATGTTTGTTAGCGGTTCAGCTGGCACAGGAAAGAGTTTCCTTATTGAAGCCATCACTGCTGAAGTACGGAGCCTGACAGGCTCTTCAATATCTGTTGCTGTAACTGCTCCCACAAGACTAGCAGCATACAACATTGGTGGAGTTACATTACACCGTCTCTTTATGTTGCCAGTGGAACATGGGAGAACTGGAGAGTATCGTAAACTGTCATTCAAGGTTGCATCTCAGCTCCGTTCCATGTTCACAAAGATGAAGTTACTCATCATTGACGAAATCAACATGGTCTCCAATGTCATGCTTGCCTGTATTCATCACGTCTACAGCAGATCTTAGGTACTGACGATGGAGTGCCATTTCGATAGTAAAAGTATACTTGTGTTGGGAGACCTTTACAGCTGCACCAGTCAATGCAGAGCATGTATTTACAACTCTAACTGCCAAACAAGCTAAGAATATCCTCGGTTGCATTGCAGGCTATAACATATAGGAATTATTTACCTATGTTGAGTTGTCTGAAAACATGATGCAAGTGGTGATCTAGCTTACAAATCACTTTTAGATGAGCTCATACATGTTCTCTATCACCAGAACATGTTTGTATATTAAGCGATCAGAAATCACAGTAGATACTGCATGCATAGAAACAGCATGTAATCTCTTCAGCGATATATACTCTACAGGGACACACATAGTGTGTCTTATGACCAACAAAGAAATGCACTGATTCAACAATCTAATGCTGCAGAGAAAAACAAGAGATTATAACTCTGCATGCTGCTGATACAGTTGATGGCGTTATTCTTAGTTGAAACCTAGTAGCAAAGATGACAGAATGACTAAGTGAACTCAAGTCAGATGTTTCACACACAGCTGACCTAAAAGCTGTTCTCACAGTTTGTAAGAATGCACGTATCATGCTGCCACATAATCTAGATGTAGAACAAGGCATGGTAAACGGTGCCATGGGAAACATCACTGACTTTGTCTACAATGTCCAGAAGACATATGATCGAGACACTTGTAGTTCACTTTGACAACATGGAACGAGTCTGTACACATGTAGCGCACCTGTGTAAAATTCCAGGTTTTAAGGATATCTATGTAAACGAAACAGTTTCCATTATGTGTTGCATATGCTGTATCCATTCACAAATCTCGAGGGCTTGAGTTTGGATTCGGCAATGTAGACATAGGTACAGACATTTTCAAAGGATGGCATGAGCTACGTGGCACTTTCATTGCACGCAGCCTTTCTGGGTTGCACATTATTACTATAGCACCTCAGAAAATACGAGCAGACAAGTGATGTATTCTGAGTACAACAGGTCCGTACTCTACATCAGACACAAATGTCTTTAATACTACTGCCTACATATCTGTCTGTCTCACACAATTCAGTCACAGCTACAAGTATCAACAAACAGCAACAAGCTTCCAGAAGTGATTCAAGTCAAAAGAGTTCAACAAAGGTCACAATTTCAAGTAAACATTCACAGCCAGCAATTCATCAGAAATCAGTTGGTGTAGCTGCTGTACCAGTGTTTGACAACATCACTAGCGTGAACTGCTATGCTAACTCAGCTATGTAACTTTTTCTACACATGCCACACTTTGTGCAGGCAATATCTGCTTCAAAAGACAGTACCCTATCAAATGCTTTGAAGCAGATTGTCAACATGACTTCTGACCAATCTAACAATGTACACTCACTAACACCACTACGACAGGTGTTAGAGACATATGATGGATGTAGTACATTTGCTGCAGACATACAGCAAGACACTACTGAGTTTGTGATGGCTGTCATAAACAACCTGGATGAAGACGGCACCCCAATGTGGCACTACTTCACAGTAACATATGTAACGAAATATGTATGTGTTTCATGTGGCCATTCAGAGCGTGAAACCACAGAAGACATGCTGTGGATTACTGTTTGTCCCTCAAACCAAAAGTGTCAAATTTCGACAGCTATTCACCAATGCTTAATGTGGGCATGGCTGTGGAAGGTGTGGAGGCAGATGCACTCAGTCCGTACGTCTCAGGAGTTCATCTCAATATCTGTTGCTTATCTTGCACAGATTTGACTCCAACAGGCTCAGAGTTGATACTCTTATCACAGATTACACAGCTGGTAGAATAGTCTTCAACCAATCAGTGTTTGACACTCACAGTATAATCTATCACCATGGCCAATCCATGCATTCTGGCCATTACACCTGTTTACTAAGGTGCAGAAGTGGATGGGTAGAGTGTGACAACTCTACAAGCAGTTTTAAACAGAGACTGCCATGACACTTAAAAAATGCATATCTTCTAATATTGAAGAAGTATGATGACCTTCATATTTCATAAGAATAGGACAGAACATATTGCATTTTTTAAATGACTACTTTGTCCCAGAAACATTCGTAGGTCAGTACAATTTTCTCTAATGTACGACTCTGAATAAACCATAGCATTTCAACAAAATACTCTTCTGACAGAGACATTCCATACACTATCACTTGTAAGATCTTGTGTGGATCAGTGACTACATGAAAATTGTTGTAGTGGCTTCAATCGGCGTCAACAATATTCACAGTCACTAGAGAAACCATGCTTAAATGTCTATCAAAGATTGTACATCTCAAAACTGAGGCCTTACTGCTGTCCTCCTCTGTACATATCTTTAATTATTAATGTATCATACTCATACATAACTACAAATTGCTGTAAGTTTTAAAGTGTTACTCTTTCCAAATAAAGATAAGTTCTCAGTTATCATCATAAATAACTGAGCAACGCTTCTACCATTCACCAAACATTGCACTCTGTCACAAGTTGTCTATCAACACTTGCATTTGTCTATTGACTCTTGACATGTAGACAACAACATCATTCACTCACCATACAACAGTGTACAACTATCGCGCCTTCATTTGTAATACTAATACCGTACATATGTAAAAATAACTACCTTTATTGATAATGCAAGAAGCTGAATTATGCAACTATAAATACCAAACAATTGCATCTTATAATCAACTGACTTTGACATGTCTTTGTAATTACTTGTACATAATATAAAGATTTGTATTCACCTTCACATTCTTAATAACTACTTTAATAGTCATACTAAAAGTATTAGTCTAACACTAAAGTACAACTGAATGTTTAACATATTATACAGCAGTATACTAACTACATCTAATTAATCATAAGTTTATTAAAAAATGCATAACATGCCCAGTTTTCATATATACAAGTTAAAAATTTACATAGAAGCTAATGTAAGAATTGAAAACATGTCATTTGTTGCTGTGAGAATATTCAATTTTTTTGTACTTGTCATATAGGTAATTGTAACTTATGCTAAAAATGTTGAGAATTGTAAATCAGACACTGTTACTGATCACAACAGACTGCATACCTGTTCCTGACAATATTTATGATCGCCTCAATTGAGGGGTCGGGTGGGAATTTTCCATTTGTGCCTAGTCAGTGACATATCATTAAATGACAGTAACCAAACGTCACTAAATAACATTTTTTTATATTGTATTACTTTGACAGTCAGCATATGTTTTTTTTGTCCATCCCAGGAACATCCACATTAGCAGTCACACAATAACAACAAAACTCTTGTGTATCATGTGTGTAATCACTGTTTACAAGCTACTGACATTGCCTTATTAACATACCACACAAGTAATGCACTACACATAATGACAACATACAACCATTTTTAAAAACTACTTAACATTTTTTAACAAACTCTCTTCACGTCCAATAGTTAATACATAATGAACCACCAGAGCTTCAGCTTGACTATCAAAATTCCAGGTCGCATGTCACAAAGTACTTCCTCACATAAAGAGTAGTGAGTACTGAAACATCACTGGAAAAACACAACACCTGATTAAGACAGTCATCACCGAGTAAGAAATCAGATATATGCATATAAGACAAATAACAAGCCCGACAGGAAAAGATGACATAACACTGCAATCATAGCAACCACCTAACCTCAATATGTATACCAAGCTACCTTTTTCTTTAGTTTCCTATAATATCACATACTTACTGCAATTCATATTATACAGTTGTTATTATTCTTACACATTTACATATATAGCAAACAATGATTACACACATACAGAGATTGTATTGTGAGACTGCTTCTGTTAACTAAATTTCAGTCTTGATTGGATCTTTTCTCCATTTAAGAAATTGGCAATAAATTTTTTAAAACCATAACCACCTGTGTCGACTCTTTACTTAAAAAAGCATTACAACATAAAAAATAAGTGTGTCTTACTTAAGCATACAAACCAATGTTAACTAATACTGCAACAACTATATATCCATCAATTTCTTTGGTACCTATGATGTCCAGTCAGTATCACAGCAAATGCAACGATGTGGCACATTGCATGTCACACTTTACATAATTCCTAAGAGTGTAAAAAATTCAGCAATGCACTTACTTTTACTGTGCCTATACAGTCATTATTACTGTACCAAGGTGCCACACATCAGTACCCAACAGTACACAGTGTTCAATATGTGGACTAGCTGTTCATACATTGACTTACAAATGTCCTGTAATTCTTAAGAAACTTAACTACCTGCAACAAACCTATGTTGTCTGCCATCCTGAAGACCATTCCATTACAGGTATTACATGAGGTCCTGCTTCATCAGGTTCTCCATAAGTTTCTACATGACTAAATTGATGCAAATTGATCTGTAATTGCCAGCCTCATCCATGCTCCCCACCCTTTGTGGAGTGCTATCATACCTCCTCCCTGCAGTCACCCGTCATTTTTGCTGTCTGTAGCAATCAGTTAAACAAATATGCCAAGAGTCCAGCCACTTCCTCAGCCAGCTCCAACAGCATACAGCATATGAGGCCCACTTATTTTATCTGCCATTGGATGCTGCACTGCCTACCTGACCCTGCTGGAGGCAATATTCAATAATACCATTTGGGGATAACCTTCTTAACTGCCTTAATGCCACTGTCAGCCATCACTTCAATATTCTCATTACTGAAACCTGACCAGAAGAAGCTGTTCAGGTCCATTGCCTTCTCTCCATCTGTCTGTCTATCTATCTGTCTATCTATTGATTAGTATATAACAAAAATAAAGTTTGTTAAATCTAAACACTTATCAGATAGACCTACAAGACTCTGATTCTATCATTCTGGATTTGTATTTTCCTGAAAGGGTTCTAAATGTTCCTGGGATTAAAACTGTGATATCCTACTTACACGTAAAACAAAATTACTTCATGCTTCTGAATACTGTAAGACACAATAGTAGCTGATTTGCAGTTTTAAGGCTTAATTTTTGACCAAGACCAACTGGATGGTAGATTGCTGCTCTATCCCTTACACTGTAGCTATTACAGTTTCAAAACAATAGTTGTAACATTTAGCTATAACAACTAATTAAAAGGGACTTTTTTATTACCTTACTTGCAAAAATATCACACTTGAAACCAACTGTTATGAACATATCTGTGAAGACAGGGATGAGACAGACATCAACAGATGGACCTACTTTAGCCAATAATAACAGCTGTGAGGGAGAGTTCCACAGCCCCTACAGACATTGGGGTGCATATCGGGGTCTTCAGACCTAACTCTCACCCCATGACATGTGTAAAGCAGCAGAAGTATAGAAGAATGGGGTGACAATTAGGCCAGATGACCCCAAAATGCACCCCAATGCCGGTTGGGGGGTGGGCAGGGGGGTCCAAGGTGGGTTTTCAACCCTAACACCAAATTTCCTCACTTTTGTCACTGTGGAACAACCCTAACTAATGCATTAAATGGAGTTTTTTGCCACTAATTTCCCTTCTTTTTGAGAATGATAATGAGAAATAGTCAATGTAATGCAGCAGTGGGAGCGTGGGGCCTATCTTGTGGCATAGTAAACGGAACTGCAATGCAAACAGAAGCACTAACAGTGCCGCACATGGTAACGCAAGCTCGAATGAGAACAGAAAGGGTAACACACACGGTAGCGTACACGGGGAACAGTCTACCACATGATTTGTTGTCACATAGTAACATGGTGCCTGAGCTCTTTGCCTCTAATTTCCCTTCTTTTTGAGAATGATAACAAGAAATAGTGAATGTAATGCAGCAGTGGGAGCGCGGTGCTATCCTGCCACGTAATGTGGCGGGAGCGCGGGGCGTGATATCTTTTGGCATAGTAACAGGAACTGCAATGCAAACAGAAGTGCTAACAGTGGCGCACATGGTAATACAACCGCAAATGAGAACAGAAAGGGTAACACACACGGTGGCGTACATTGGAATGGTCTACCACGTGATTTGTAGTCACATAGTAACATGGTGCCTGCAAACGGAAATGTCAATGGGCATGGTGATGCAAAGTGAAACAGAAATAGAAACAGTAATATAGACACAAATAGCAAAAAATAACAAAAACACAACCACAAATGAAAACGCAAAGCATAATGCACATGGTGGTGTAGACGTCAACAGTAAGTGAAACAAGTACGGAACTGCAAGCAGAAAAGGCAACGGTAACAGTAATTTAAGGGCACAGGCTGGTTTTCCCAAAAAGCTGCATAGAGAAAGACAGTGAGTACAAAGAATGTATGCATAATAATGGTTATCGGAGCAGAAAATGAGGACTTGGAATACTAAATAGGTTATATCTCAGGAACTGTACGACGTAGAAAAAAAATTTAAAAGTCATATGATTTACAACTGTCCTAGCTAGTTTTATGCTTAGTTGCCATTAGGGAGCTAAGCATCTTTCTGATGAAAAGTCCATATCTCGCACCGTTTCCGAGATATGGGCCCTGAAAGGCGCGGCGAACGCCGTAATGTTATCCTATGGGGAAAAAAGAGAAGTTTGCAGTGCTATAACTTTGCCTCCCTGTCATATTTTGTTACCAAACCACTGAAAGGCACATCTGTGGGCTGTTGGTGGTCTTTCCTCCAAATTTCAGGAAAAAAGACCAAACCGTTATTTTGCAGCAGGGTGCCAAAGGATTCCTGTAATGCGTCGGGAGCCGTAATGTTATCCTAAGGGAAAAACCATCAACTTTGGAGTGCCTTAGCTTTGCCGCTATTGTAATATTTTTTCAACACAACAGTGAAAGGCACATCTGTGAGATGTCTGCTGCGTTCCCTCCAAATTTCAGCCCAAAACTCCCAATCGTTCTTTTGCAGTGCAGTGCCAAAGAATTGCTGTCATTTCCCACAGCCTAAAACTATCTGTTGAAATTTGCGTAAAGCTGCAAAATGTTCGACCCTTTCATGAGCACGAAAGTAATTTTTGAAAGTACTTTTTCCATAAATTTGAAAAACATATTTCTGGGGTGTTTTACCCCAAAATAAAGACATGACTAGCATCCTCAGGGTCCGACTAGGTGAATACAAAAAGAATTAGGTTGCTAGAGGGTCCCAAATTTAAATGCCAACCATTTTTCTGATCACCAACTGAAAACAAAATGGCGGATTTGCGAAAGTAACAGGGCTATTTGTGAAAGTAAAAGTGCATTTGTGACACTGTCTAACTTTTTGTTAACTTTTCCCATTGACTTATAATGGGAAATTGTTTTTAGAATAACTTTTGAACTGTTTAATATTTTTTCACCAAATCTTCAAAAGGCATATTGGGGACCCTGGCCACATGTTCCCTGGTGATTTCAGGCCAGTTGCACAAACCGTACGACCTGTAGGCACGACCGTAGAATTCCAGAAAAAGCGTAAACACACACGCAGATCATGCATAGTAACTCCACAGCTGTATATCCAACCAGTACGAAACTTGGCGGATCCCAAGGCCTTTGGTTCTTGATCATGTATTCCAAATTACAGGCAAATCTGTCAAACGGTTGCAAAGTTATTAAGGTGCAAAATTTTGGGGTTTAACATAGAAATGGCTCCTCAACCCTAACTATGGTAGCACTACTGTGCTACCATAATATATATATATATATATATATATATATTTTAGAGGCAAAAAACTCCATTTAATGCATCAGTTAGGTTGTTCCACAGCGACAAAAGTGAGAATTTGGTGCTTAGGGTTGAAAACCCTCCTTGATCCCCAGCCCACCCCAACCGGCATTAGGGTGTGCATTGGGGTCATCAGCCCTAACTCTCACCCCATCACATGTGTAAAGAAGCAGAGGTATAGGAGAATGGGTGGGAGTTAGGACCGAAGACCCCAATGCACACCCCAATGCTGGTTGGGGGTGGGCTGGGGTCCAAGGGGGTTTTCAACACCGAATTTCCTCACTTTTGTCGCTGTGGAACAACCCTAACTGATGCATTAAATGGAGTTTTTTGCCTCTAATTTCCCTTCTTTTTGAGAATGATAACAAGAAATAGTGAATGTAATGCAGCAGCGGGAGCAAACAACAACGCAAAGAGAAGCGCTAACAGTGGTGCACATGGTAATGCAAGTGCGAATGAGAACAGAAAGGGTAACGCACATGGTGGCGTAGATGGAAACGCTCTGCCACGTGATGTCTTGTGACATAGTAACATGGTGCCTGCAAACGCAAATGGTAATGGACATGGTGATGCAAAGCGAAACAGAAAGTACTGTAGACACAAATGGTAAAAAATGGTAAAAAATAATGGAAACGCAAGCGCAAATGAAAACGCAAAGGATAACACACATGGTGGTGTAGATGTGAATGGTAAGTGAAATGGGTACGGAACCGCAAGTGGAAAGGGCAACGGTAACAGTAATGTAAGGAGTTGGAATAGTAAATTGTTTATATGTCAGGAACCGTACGACGTAGAAAAAAAATTTAAAAGTCATATGATTTATGACTTTCCTGGCTAGTTTTGTATTTAGCCCCAAGGGGGCTAAGCATTTTTCTGACAAAAAGTTTGTATCTCGCACTGTTTCCAAGATACGGGCCCTGAAAGGCGCGTTGAACGCCGTAATGTTATCCTATGGGAAAAAAAGAGAAGTTCGGAGTGCCATAACTTTGGCTCCCTGTAATATTTTTTCACCAAAGCACAAAAAGGCACATCTATGGGATGTTGGCTGTGTTCCCCCTAAATTTCAGCCCAAAAGACCAAACCGTTATTTTGCAGCAGGGCGGAAAGGGATTTCTGCAGTGCATCGGATGCCATAATGTTATCCTACAGGAAAAAGAGTCAGCTTTGGAGTGCTGTAACTTTGCCGCCATGTAATATTTTTTCAACGAAAGACTGAAAGGCACATCTGTGAGATGTCAGCTGCTTAACCTCCAAATTTCCGCCCAAAACACCAAACTGTTCTTTTGCAGTGGGGTGCCAAAGAATTGCTGTCATTTTCCCACAGCCTAGAAAAGTACTGTCTAATTTGTGAAAGCTTCAAAATTTACATTCATGAGTCGCATACTGCAAGTACTTTTCCAGAAATGTGAAAAACATATTTCTGGGTGTTACCCCAAAAATAAAGACATGGCTAAAATCCTCAGGGTCCGACTAGGTGAATACAAAAAGAATTAGGTTGCTAGAGGGTCCCAAATTTAAATGCCAAGCATTTTTCTGATCACCAACCGAAAACAAAATGGCAGATTTGCGACAGTAAAAGGGCCATTAACGAAAGTAAAAACTGCATTTGCGACACTGTCAAACTTTTTGTTAACTTTTCCCATTGACTTATAATGGGAAATTCTTTTTTGAATAACTTTTGAACCGTTTAATATTTTTTCACGAAATCTGCTAAAGGCACATCAGGGATCCTGGCGGAACGTTCCCTGAAGATTTTGGATTGATCGCACAAAGCGTGTGACCTGTAGACGCAACCGTAGAATTCCAAAAAAAGTGTAAATGCACGCACAGATCACGCTTAAAAACTCCGCAGCTGTATATCTGACTGGTACGAAACTTGGCAGATCCCAAGGCATATGGGTCTTGATCATGTATTCCAAATTTCAGGCAAATCCATCAAACGGTTCAAAGTTATTATGGTGCAAAATTTCGGGTTTAACATGTAAATGGCTCCTCAACCCTAACTATGGTAGCTCTACCATAATATAGATAGATAGATAGATAGATAGATAGATAGATAGATAGATAGATAGATAGATAGATAGATAGATGTATATATATATATATATAATAGTGGCATGGTAGTACCACTATAGTTAGGGTTGAGTACCCCACTTAAGGTTAAACTTTGAAATTTAGCAGCTTAATAACTTTGCCACTGTATGATGGATTTGCCTGAAATTTTCCATGCACGGAGCAGTACCATAGTTCTCTGGAGCTACCAAGTTTCGTAATGGTTGGATATATGGTTGCAGAGCTACATAGCACTGGAGAATGTGGTAATTACACATTTTTGCACATTCTTTGTTCACACCTATAGGTTGCATGGTCTGAGCGACTGGTCTGAAACATTCAGGGACCATGAAGCCAGGGACCCTGATGTGTCTTTCAAAGATTTTGTGAAAAAATATTAAACGGTTCAAAAGTTATTCAAAAAACTAATATTCCATTATAGTCAAAGGGAAAAGATAACAAAAAGTTTGACAGTGTTGCAAATGCTGTTTTTAGTGTCACAAATGACCCCTGTAGTATCGCAAATCTGCCATCTTGTTTTCAGTTGGTGGTCATAGAAATGCTTGGCATTTAAATTTAGGACCCTCTAGGGACACAATTCTTGCTGCGTTCACCTAGTTGAGTCCTAAGGATGCTAGCCATGTCTTTTTGGGAGGGTTAAACACCCCAGAAATATGTTTTTGAAATTTTTGTAAACAGTAGTGTAGCAAAATAGTGTCACACATTCGACACTTTCATGATTTTTTTTGCAAAAGTGTCGCAAACCATGCCACTACTTTGTGATACTATGCTCAAAAGAATAGGAAATCTTTGCCACCTTGCTGCAAAAGAATGGTTTCGTATTTTGGGCTAAAATTTGAAGGGAAGAAAGCCAAGATCCCACAGATGTGCCTTTTGGTTTTTTGACAAAATGTTAGCGGGCTGCAATGTTATCTCACTCCAAAGTTGACAATTTTTCCCATGGGTTAGCATTACGGCATGTGCTGCACCTTTTGGGGCCCGTATCTCGAAAACGCTTCGAGATTCGGACTTTTCGTTGGAAATATGCTTAGCCCCCTGCTAGGGGACTAAGTACAAAACTAGCCAGGAAAGTTATAAATAATATCAGATTGAAATTTTTTTTCTACATCGTATGGTTCCTGAGATATAAGCAATTTACTATTCCAAGGCCCGGATATTCAAAAGGGATGCACCATGCGCAACAGGGATGCACCAGCACAAGTACGAAAATGCACCATTGTGTGATATTCAGCGGGAGGCAGCTGCACCTCACAAGTAGCAATGCACAAGAGTGTAATAGTAATGAATGCATGCACAACTGTAGGGGGCGGAACCATGAATAACATGCCCAGTGGGATATTCAACAGCATTCACCATGCGCAATAGGGGAGCTAGCGGAAGTTGCGCAACAGTGGAAATGATCCAAAATAAAAAAGAGAGGGAAGCAAGAATGCTACAGGGAAGACACAGCTGGGAGTGAGCTGACAGGCACAAGGCAGAGGGTAGCAATGAGCAGGACTGGGCAGGAGCAGGACAGGACACACCTGAAGTTAACAAGCAACAGGATAGGAGTAGGGAGCCTGTACCACTGTGCAGGATCACAAGTGGAGTGCCACAGTGGACTGAGGGCAGTGGCAGTAGTCAGGACAGCCACAGTCAAAGGCCGGAGGTGTACCCAGTGCATGGGGAGCATCATAAATGGACAGCGGGGGGAACAGGATAACAGCTACTGGGGGGGAACACCAGCCAGGGACATGGCCAGCGCCACCTTCCAGATAGAGGCATGTAATGAGGGGTGTGAGAAGGCAGGCCGCAGGGGGGGCGCAGCCGTAGAAGGTCACGTTGGTGGTACACCAAGGACAGGCAGTACCAAGCCCGCACCACCTTTGAACACTACTCTGACACAGAGATTGTGGGCTGGTACTGCCTGAACCGGGTGATCCTGAGGTGGTTCTGTGAGCTGTACAGTGATGAGATGCAGGAACCCACACGACAGAGCCATGCTCTGTCAATGGAGACGAAGATGACAGCTTTCACATGCCTGCTCTCCACGGGCACCTTCCAGAGACCAACAGGGCACACAACAGGCATAACCCAGTTGGCCGCGTCATGCCTACTCACACAATTCCTCAGTGCACTGCTGCCACATGCTGCGGAGTACATCCATTTCCCCAGCACACAGGCAGAGCACACAGCACACATACAAGAGTTCCACAGGGTAGCACGGTTGCCTGGCCTACTCGGGGCCATTGACTGCACCCATGTGGCCATCCACACTCCACTTGGCCCAGATGGTGTGTCCTACATCAACCGGATGGGGTATGCCAGCATCAACTGCCAGGTGGTGTGCGATGCCAGGGGGAGCATAACCAATGTCTGTGCCATGTGCCCCAGGGGAGCACATGATGCCTTCATCTGGCACCAGTCCACACTGTGCCACAGGTTTAATAGTGGGGACATCCCGACTGGCCACCTAGTGGATGAGTATGCATATCACGCAGGATGACATAAGCAGACGTGGGGGGATGCATAGTCAGATGTGCCATGGGTACCAGCCCTGTCAGCCCATGGCAAAGTGATGCAGACCACCATACTAATGTCCACCCTCTACACACAGGTGACAGTGGCTACCCACTCCGTCTATGGCTACTCACATCATACCGGCACCCCATGACCCCATCGCAGCTATGGTACAATGAGGCACATGCCACAACACGGAATGTCATCGAGCGGGTGTTCGGGATGCTGAAGGCACATTTCTGGTGCCTGGACATGTCTGGCGGTGCCCTACAGTACAGCCTCTCAAAGGCCTGTGGGCTATTCCTGGCCTGCTGCATCCTGCACAACATGGCCAATGACTGTGGGATAGCTGTAGAGGTTGAAGAAGGGGACAGCAGTGGGGTCGATGAGGACACCGGTCCAGACGGTGATGGGCAGCCACCTCCTGGGTGAAGGGACCCCCGCCTGATCCGGATGTCACAGCTGCATCAGGACACCATCACAGAAGAACACTTTGGTCAACACAGGTAGGTCACGGGACCATGTGCAACCACCAATGTCAAGGTCACAGCCCACAGACAGGCATGGACGAACCTCAGGGGTGGATGGCGGTAAGGGAATGGGTCTGAGTGTGGCACCGCACATGCCGTCAGGGATGGGCAGGGCCGAACACGACACATACACACACACACACCACAAGACATGCATAAGGGGTAAACAGCACGCCAACCCCAAATGCCACCCCTACCCCCACACAGGTCCACACATGGCCATGCCCAGTGGCCGTCACTGTGTGTGCCTCAGATGCTGGGCACCATTGCACACTGGCGGACAGTGCAACGCAGGCATCATCATGCACACGCCACAGTGACCAGCAGCTGGGAGGGTCTGCACAGGGACCATGTGTGTGCAGGGCCAGGTACCCCACCCATGCATCGCATGATGCACCCCACACTGTGCACAGGGCAGCAGCAGACAGTGGCCCTGGTGGAAGACAGGTCAGTTACGTGGCACACCACGGCCACCACGGATGCATGGGTGGCCCCACTGAGACCTGCCAGCCATGTCAGGCTGACCATTGGCCTCATGGGGTGGCACCAACAGTCCCACAGGGGTGACGCTCTGTGAATGCGACCATGTTCATGCAGGAGTCTGCAGCTCATCAAACATGCCTGCACCAGGCATGCTCGGTATGCCCACAGCTGAATCCGGTGTTGACATAGCAGTTGTCGCTTGGCACCAGGAATGAGGAGTGGACATGACACTGCACGGTATCTGCGGTGCATGGGCACTGAACTGGGTGCCCAATGTGGCCATGACAGCTGTGAATGCATGTGTCTGCCTGTCAATGGCAGCAGTCACATCCTCCCGCTGCCGGGCCATCTCTGCCAGGAGCAGACCATGGTCTCTGCTGTGCCACTCCTCTGTCTGGTGCAGAACCGCACTGAGTGCATCCACCGCAGTCACAAGCCACAACTGCTCATCCACTGAAGCCTGGAGTAGGTGGCTGTGCTCATCAAAGAGGTCATCCGCCAGTCCGGCATGCTGTCCCTCGTGGTGTTCTTGGCCCTGCTGGGCAGCTCCCCTTGACGATGGGCACTGCACACCAGAGCCATGCCAGAGCATGTCCACACGTGGTGCACTGCCACTGACCCCTGACACTGTCCCTCCATTGCCATTGGCCGACTGCTGGCACTGCCCCTCCGGCTGCCAATCACCAGGGTTCACCGGTGCCACCGAAGCAACTGCAACAGCCCCACCAGCCTGGATGCACACCAGTGCTGCCCCACTGGGGCATACAGGCACAGGCTGGGACTGTGGTGTCATGGAGGCCTCCACAGCGGCACCACCCATGGCTACACCCGTGCTGTTTCCTGCTTTGGGACCATCCTGCATCCCACACGTATCACTGTTTGGAATGTGTGATCCATCATCATTGGTGCCGGATCCAGCACCAGTCCATGTCTCAGCATGCTGGAGTCCATGGGCGCTGTCATGCTGGGACACAGGAAGGGCTTCATCCACACCCACACCACCGTCTTCAGTCCAGACAGACAGGCAGGTATGCAGTGGTCCAGTCCCTTGGACACCTGTGGAGGTGGATGGACATTCCTCTGTGTTCAGGGCATCACCCTCAGTGGACACACCCTCCACCGCTGACCCATATAGATGCTTAGGAGCTGTAAGGGAACACAGTAGCGTTTTTGTCTCCACCCTGCCCTGTGGCATTCCCCCCACCACCCACATAGTGACAGCACAGGACCTACCATGCAGTGATGGGCTGCCACCCATCTGGAAGCCACCACCAGGAATGCCCTCTATGGCACAATGCCACATGCTGCCGGCCATCCGCTCCTCCTGTGGCATCAGGCGTGGCACATCCTGCTGTCCACCACCGGTGGCAGCACGTGCTGCCCTGATGGCAGCCACCTTGTCCTTTGTCCTCCTCCTGTCCATGCTGACCTTCTTTTTACACTCCTGCACAGACCACTGGTGGCTGCCATTCTGGTTCAAGGCACGCGCAACCTCACCCCATGCCGCAGCATGGGCCTGTGGCATTCCACGTTGTCCTCCAAGCAGTGGTTCCCTGTCGAGATGGGCCTCAAACAGGGCATCTGATTCAGCCCGGGTGAAGTTGGGCCTCCTCCTTCTCCCCCGTATCAGTTCTGTTTCATCCTCTCGTTTGGTCATGATCGAGCCTGTGGAAATGACAGGTGTTACCTTTGAATGTTCAGTCCCATTCAGCCCTCACAAACCACAGTCCACACATCCAAACAGCATGCAACCCACCACAATAGACTGCAATACCAAACTATGTCCTCTGTAGCCCCATGTCACATTTATATAGCGCAACGCATGCAAATGAGGCAAGACGCAACTTTAAGTGGATGCTAATGCAGTGGTTGAGCCATGGAATTGCTGATGAGCTGATTTGCATATGCTGGCTGAATATCGCACTGTTGTGCCTTGCGCAATGTTGTTGAGCATGCTCAGGCTATGGCACTCCTCTGTGACATGCTCAGTAGGCACTGCAAGGCACAAGCCCAGGGTGCTGACGCCGACGCATGCCGCGCTGTTGATGTGCTGTGCACGGGAGGTGGTGCAGGGCACAGCCACCACTGTGCCAGTGGTGCTAGTACACTGTTCTCCCATGTGGCGCTCGTACCCTGGTGCGGCATAGGCGCCATGGAGCCACAGTGTGGTAGGCCACTGCAGGGCATCACACACAGGCATCCTACCATGCTACACACAGGGAGTCCCTATTGCACTGTGGTGCTCCGTGTGCAGGCAGACCCTTGACCCTGCAATTGACCTTTGCCCTTAGGTGCCATGCATCCACATGGGTGCACCCCTATCACGCAGTTCAATGACAGCGCAATGGGGAATGGCAGCGCAGTACTGTGTAGCCTCCATACATGGGGGACGTGCGCTAGAGAGTGCCATTTTGTTATCTGTACTGATAGAAGGATGTCACACAGGCGAGCTTAGCAGTGGAGCACAGTAGAGCTGGCGAACCTTGTGGCCATTGTTGAGCCCCATGCTGGGGCCCTGTTTGGCCAGGATCCACTCAACAGGCCATGCAGCGCCATGTGGGAGGAGGTTGCTGAGGGCATGGAAGAGTCCACTGGTATTGTCCGGTCCAGTGAGCAGTATCATCACCAGTATGGAGACCTCCGGCAGAGGGACCTGGATAGACTGGGGCATCTGCAGGCATGTGCCCAGTGAGGTGACATGCCACGGCCAAGTAGGTGCTCCATCCATACACTGGTATCGTCCGTCCGGGTATCATGGTGTGCATGTGTCCATCCCACAGGGTGGTGGGGGCCATCTAGTGTGGGCGGTGATGGTGGTGGTGGGGTGGTGGCATGGCTGGGCTGTGCTGGAATGCATACACCAGGGGGGCCTTTCCTACTGGTTTGTACTGATGTTCCCCTCTCCGTGTTTTCACCCTAGGTTCAGAGGAGCGCCATAGGGTGAGGGAAGCCCGAGCTGAGTGGGAGAGGGCTGGCGCACCGCAGCAGGGTCATGGAGGAGGATCTATGGGCCAGCAGCACCCAGCTGGCCTGGATGCAGGTGAGTGCCTTTTTTCCCCTCACATCTGTGCATGCTGTGTTGCAAGGTTGGCAGCAGGGCATGGCCACCAGCACTTGGCCCCACCGCTGTGCACACCACACGGTGCACTCAACACTGTCCTGTGGCACTGCATGTGTGGGTGGGTGTCACTGGTGGTTCATGCGTGCACTGGGTACATGGCTGTGCCACTGCCTTTGCACCGCATAGCCATGTCACTGTACGGCCATGATGGTGCTGGCGGGACATGGGCGGTGGGTGTGTGCAGCGGTCTGCATGGCTGTATGCCATGCACAATGGGTGGGCTGCAGGGGTCTGGACAGTCACACATATTGACTCTGCTCTCTTTTCCTAGGTGGACAATGCTGGACAGTGCTGGAGAGAGGGGTGCAGGAGCTGCTGCAGCTTGCCAGGGCCACACTGGAAATCTTGCAAAGGATGGAACGGGATGGGGTACGGTGCCACAGAGGAAGGAGATGGAACAGAAGTGGGGAGAGGGAGAGGCGATAGGCCCTCTATGCCCCCTTGTTGAATTCTCCCCTGGACTCACCCTCACACCCCTTCTTCCCTCTCCAATTTGTTCACCCCTGCCCCATGCTCACCCCCACCACCCTTGTATATAGTTGTACATATGTTTTGTTGTTGAAATTTGTTTAATATATACATTTTGTTATGACAGCTGTGGTGGTCTCTGTTTTGCAGTGGGCTAATGGTACTTAGCTGCAGTGGTATGCATGGCGTTGGAGGTGGTGCAGGCCTGGGCATGTGTGAGTGCCCGGCAGAGACCTGCCTATGGTGTGGGTGGGGGACTCGGTCACTGTCTGTGGTATGTGTGTTGTTCCCTGTGCAATGGACACCTGTGTGCAGTGGTCCCCAGTGCATGCACTGTGCCATGGTGCCCCTGTCAGACTGTCCGTGGCCCGTGCAGCTGACACCCTTGCATGTCTGTGCTATGCATGGTCCGCTGGCATGTCAGTGGTGGCTGTCCATGCTGACCACCCCCTGGACCCGGTGCAATGGCAGATTGCCTCCTGTCACTGGTATGGTGCATGTCTGCCTCGGGTGGAACTACGGCCTCTGCTGTTGTTGTCTCCCCTCCATGCTGTCGCTGGTGTCTGTTACAGGGTCTGTGCTCCGATGTCTGTCACTTGTACTCTGGCCGCATGCTGGTGGCAGACAGATTCATGGTACATGTGCAGGGTGGCTGGTACACCTGTGCCATGGAGGGGTGCTGGCCATAGGTACACAGCTGCTGTGGTCACACACCAGTGGGTTTGTTGCCCCACTATTGTGTCCCTGTGTTGGGGTGCCCTTGGGACTGGGTGGGTGTTTGTCCGTGCCCTGTGTTGCATCCTGTGTGGCGCATGTTTCCATGCACCACTGTGGATATCTGTGCTGGCTGTTGGGACCACTGCTGGGACACGGTGTGTGCTTGAGTGGGTGTGTGGGGTGTTGTCCTGCTGGTGGTGGGGTCCAGGGCAGGCCCTGTCACATGTGGGGTACCTCAGGTGCCGACACAGGGTCGATCTCTCAGCTGTGCCTCAGGGGGGCCATGCAGGGTGGCACTGTGTCTGCAGTTGTTGCATCGGTGACCACTGCTGCCCACTGCAGGGTGCTTATGGTGGGGCTGCCATGCATGGCTCCATAGTGCACAGGGTTACATTGTCACAGTGGGGGTGGTGGCATGCATATGGAGCCATGCACTGTTGGGCACTGCTCCTGGGCAGGGTGTCTGGGGATCGCTGTGCAGGGTGTGCTCTGAATTGGTGGAATGGAGTTGCACAGGGTGGTCTGACCTCCTTGTGTTATGGTCGCAGCTTGCCAGGGGGTGTGCTGGGGCACCATGCCCCAGCTGTGGATTTGTTGCTGGTGTTCATGGGCTGGTGGTTCATCCAGTTCACCTCAGGTTGTGTTGTTCATGGGGTGTGGGGGGTACTGTTTGGTCTGCTGCATGCTCCTCTGCCCATGTCTTCCATGGGTGGTGCACCCCTGCATCCTGTCCCTGTGCATCCCTGGTTGTGCTACTGTTCTGCTGCCCTGCTCCACTGCACATCCCTGGTTGTGCTACTGTGCATCAGACTTGCACCACTGCGCATCTCTGGTTGTGCCATGGCACGGTTGGTGCTATATTCAGTTGTGTTGCGCAAGCGCACCTTGGCCTGTGCTGTGTTTGAATATCGCATGTGTTGCACATGGGTATACTGCACTTGTGCCTGCTCCTGCTAGTGCACTTTTTTGTGGCACAGTTTCAATATCTTGGCCCCAGTGTGCAAAACTTTTACGTTAAAGTGCTTATATCACAATCTTATATATTTGCCATTTATAGATCAGTATTCATATCTTAATCATGAAAGTAGTTAATTAAGAACATCAAGATCTGAATTATATTGCTCACAAGATATTTCAAAACAGAGAATTACATTTTACACACACATTTATGGTTTTAAATTTAAGATTAAAACGTAACCTATGTTTAAAGCACAAAGCCCGGTCCATATATCATTTAACAGGCAACTGAGCCTTAATGTTGTCAATATCATACAGAACCATTATTGCTCTGATGTGAACCATTTTTAAAATTATTCGTTATTGGTACAAAACAGGCGTGCTCTATGAAACCATGTCAGAGCACCTACTCCTGATATAATCCAAATTAAATTAATCAAACCTGGTGATTGGAACCCGGAGACATGTAGGTATCCGTGTTACTGTCACTTAAGGTGACTGAGTGCATATCTAAAAATAAAGAAACAAAATATTTGTTTACTTCACCAGTCATAATATTATACTCCAATGTATCTTACTATTTCTTTGAAAATGGTTTTATTTCTATTCTCCCATTCAGTACTTTCCCTTCCATAACTTTCAAAGAAAATATCCAAATCTGTTCTCTTTTTAATAAAATTGTCATAGTTTCCCCCCTCCTAGGTGGAATAGGTTTCTCTAAACCAGTAAAAAGGAAGAAATGTGCTGTTTTGTTCCTACTTTTTAAAACATGCATTGCCAGAGTATTCTTTTTATCTCCACTTTCTATGGCTCTGGCATGCTCACCTATGCATGTCTTGAATGCCCTTTTCATTTTGCCTTCATAGTATGCCCCACATTTGCACTCTGCTAAATAGATCAGGCCACATGTACTACATGTCATAAGGCCTCTGACGTCATTAATTCTGCCAGTAGCTGAATTTTTGAAAGTTCTGGTATTCCTTACTTGTGGACAATATTTACAGTTGCCACATTTTGTACTCAAATTTTCTCTTCATGGCAACCACATTCTTGGTCTATTTTCAACTGGCTGTACAGAGTGCATAACTATATCTCTGATACTCTTTCCTTTTCTATACACAAACTTTGGTCCTGTGGTTTCTATATCAACTAAACCTGGATCTTCTAATACCACATGCCAGTTTTTCTTTATTATTTCAGAGATACTTTTTGACTGTTGTGTATATGTACTGACAAAGCACTGATGTACACCCTTTTGATGTTTGATATTATTTCTCTTTCCATTAATTTTACTCTTGGTACAGCATCAACAGCAAGTTTAGCATTTCTAATTACTGCTTCTCCATATCCTCTGTTCCTAAGTCTTTCTGTGAGTTCTAAAGCCCATTCCTCAAACAGTTCCTGTTTACCACAATTCCTCTTTGTCCTAGTATACTGGCCATTGATGATTGCTTTACTTGTGTGATACGGGTGGTTACTATTTGCCTGTAATAGTGTATTCAGATCTGTCAGCTTAAGGAATAGGTCTGTTGTAAGTCCACCCTCCCCATCCTTCTTTATGGTAAGATCAAGAAAATGAATCTCTTTTTTATCACTGTTAACTGTAAATTTGAGATTCTGATTAGTACCTCCCAGATACCCCACAAAATCAGACAGAGATTCAAGATCACCTTTCCATATGATGATAATATCATTAATAAAGCATCTCCATAGGTCCAGTTGACCTAAAAAAGGATTTTTTTCACTCCTTCCATAATCATTTTCCCATTTAACCATTAATAAATTGTCATAGTTAGGGGCAAAACTTGCCCCATGGCTGTACCTTTTGTCTGTAAAAATAACTCATTTTTATAGAAAAAAAGCATTGCACTCCAAAACATACCTTGCTAATTTTACTATAACCTCTGTTGGAGGGTCCTTAATTACTCTGGTGTCCAGGAAAAATTCCAATGCAGCCAAACCTTCCACATGAGGTGTATTAGTATACAGTGATGTAACATCTAGAGTAACCAAAAGATCATTTTCCTGTATATCTGTATAGTCCAGTAACCTCAACAGTCCCCCTATATCTTTGAGGTATGCTGGTGTGTTTTTAGCCAAATCTGAGATATAAAAATCCACAAATCTGGCTAATGGTTCCGTCAATTAACCATTTCTGAAACAATAGGCCTACCGGGTGGATTAACCAATGATCTGTGTATTTTTGGAAGGCAATAGAAACTGGCTCTAACAGGGAAATCATCCTTTAAATATTCAATGGCATTATACAGCATACTCTTTCAAACCCATTAAATAACCATCAGTTTCTTTTTTGAAACTCATAGTGGGGTTTAAAGCAAGTTTTTTATAAAAATCAATGTCCCCAACCTGTCTGTAGACTTCACTCTCACAATCTACTGAATTCAGAACAACAATTGCTCCCATCTTATCTGCCGCTTTAATAGTTAGTTCGATATTGCGGCCAAGCTGTTTTAATGCCTCCATTTCTTCATTACTGAGATTATGAAAAAATCTATTATCAGTCTCTCTGTGTAATTCCTCAATGTCTCCCTCACAACATTTGAAAAAAGTTTGTAATGTAGGGGTCATGGAGGGCAAAACGTAGACTGAGGTTTAAAAGTTGGTATATTAGCCTTCTCATAGTCAGTGCTCTCACCTGTTCCAGGTTCCTCTTCTACAGAATTCACCATGTCTTCGTATTCCTTCCATTTAAAGAAGGTTTTCAGACTTAAATTTCTTCCCATTTTGTTTGTCTATTATGGTTTCAAAAATTTCACATTTTTTTGTAGGGGTAAATGACATGCCTTTGCTTAACATTTTTTATTTCCACATCTGAGAATGGCTAATTTGATATGGTAATCACATTTGATGTAGTCTCCTCCCCCTCTAACGTTGCCCACTCAAAATTCTTCCTCTCATATTCTATGCACCTCTTTTTCCTCCTCTGTGTATCCCCTTTGCAAATTTGTTTTCTCCTGGGTTCCACCTGTTAACCTGCCGATTTCTCCATGGTACAAATGGGGGGGTTGTGGTTGAAGTGGGGTAGTACATACTTCCTCCTCTTCTTCGCCTAAAAAAAAAACCATCAGTTTCCTGGTCTTCTTCTATATATTGGCCACTTAATGGATCTCCAACTGATTTTTCTGCATTATCTATGTTTGCAGCCCCTTTGGGACTTGTCCAGTAGAATATTTTTCCATCTCTCTAGTTCCTCTCATCTCATTCAATTTTTTGTTTCTTAATAGTCCTTATTTTCTCCGTATATCTAGCAAGATTTTCAGAGAAATTGTCAAGAAGCAGATGATATTGAGGTGACATCTGGAATTTTTTAATAATCTCCTCCTTAATGTTAAGTTCCACCTCTACTTCTTTCTGTATTGCTGCGTTTTCTGTTAAAATCAGTTTCATATACTCCTTACTCGTTTTATGGCTAATCCTTTGCCATTTAACAATAAAGCCTTCCCTATTTGCTCCACAATTTAGTTTTTTTAGAACTCTTAAACCCCTTGGTGCTCTCTCTACTTTAAGATATGCTCTTAGGCTGATTTCTTCCCATTGTAATCTCCTGAGTTTATGTGCTATTTTTTCAAGCTGAAAAAAGCTTGCTTGCTATTCACTGGATCCGTTACTGCTGGCATTATTTAAGATACTGGTGTAACTAGTCATATTGCTAGTCAGTCTTAACACCAGTTCTTTAAGGGAGCAGGTGCTGGATTTGCACTGTTCCTGCCGCAAATGTGCCATATATGTTTCTTCTTGGCTGTGTTTAATAATCCAGGAGTGCTTATAATACTTTTATTTTAGCCCTTTTTTTAGGTATGAACCTGTGCCAGTCACAACAATTACATTGTAGAAAGAACAGGGAGGTAACCGCACCAAGGTCGGCAGTGCCATGGTCTAAAAAATATGAAGAGGTTCATGGCACCACGGGGGACCGCCACCTGCCAAGAACTTCTACTCACATTTGTGCTAAATTAGACAGAGGAAAAGGACTCACCCGACTGCTTCTTTGTTTTCCAATCATGTGTACTTTATTGAAATAGCAGCAATATCCAAAAAATTGTATAAAATCCATGAGAACATAAACACCAAGCAAGGCATAGATGACTTCCTATTTCCTCCACCTGCTCCCTACATTGACATGAGTCACCTGACATGTTTCATCAATCAAGGCTTTCTCAAAGGTGATCATGCCACGCTCACAATCCCTCTCTAAATAGGGAGATTCCTTAAAGACACAGTGTGCAAAACTTATACATTAACGTGCTTATATCACAATCCTATATATTTGCCATTTATAGACCAGCATTCATATCTTTATCACGAAAGTAGTTAATTAAGAACATCAAGATCTGAATTATATTGCTCACGAGAGATTTCAAAACAGAGAATAACTTTTTATACACACATTTATGGTTTTAAATTTAAGATTAAAATGTAACCTATGTTTAAAGCACAAAGCCAGGTCCATATATCATTTAAGAAATGACTAAGCCTTAATGTTGTCAATGTCATACAGAACCATTATTGCTCTGATGTGAACCATTTTTAAAATTATTCGTTATTGGTACAAAACAGGCATGCTGTATGAAACCATGTCAAGGCACCTACTCCTGATATAATCCAAATTAAAATCAATCAAACCTGGTGACTGGAAATTGGAGACATGCAGGTATCCATGTTACTGTCACTTAAGGTGACTGAATGTATATCTGAAAATAAAGAAACAAAATATTTGTTTACTTCACCAGTCATAATATTATATTCCAATGTATTTTAATATTTCTTTAAAATGGCTTTATTTTTATTCTCCCATTCAATACTTTTCCTTCCATAGCTTTCAAAGAGAATATCCAAAACTGTTCTCTTTTTAATAGTACAGAGACAAAAGTTTTAAAATGTGCTTATAGGGTTCAAAGCCCCCTCCACATTCTTCTCCACCCCCCACACTCACACATGCAAGACACATGCAAGATTGTAAGACACTATACCACTCCATCACATCTACAACCACAATAATCACAACACTGTACTTATTTCACATAACACTATGTAATGAAAAAACAAATATAACTCATCAGCTCTATACTGGCAGCACAGTATGATGACACATTATTGCTGGCATATCTTCTTCATACAGTGATACTTAGTCTGTACACATTTTCAAAATATTGACTTTGACGTGTCAGTATTCAACAATTGGGATGCTGCAGGTATCACTGCTACCACTTGGGCACATGGTAGCAGGACAGATACAGATGACACATAGTACTTTTAAGATATTGCTCAGGTATGAAACTAGCACCATCACATGTTGGTATACTGCTGCATTACCTGGAAATACTCATTAGCAGCATGTTTTTGTTAGCTTTGGATGTTATAACTGATGCTTTCACATGTTACTTGGAAACTGTACTACAAATAATTGCTTTTATTATTATTACCATTTGTTATTAGGACTGACTCACTCTATCAGGAAAATAAATGCAAACATCCAATGACTGTTGGTAGGCTTATACTAACTCTCAGTTGCAAGAAACTATCTGTGGATAACATACTGTGTGTTTTATCACCTCTTCACTATTGAAATATAGGCATCTGCTTAAATCTTGTTATTGCTGTTTATAACACAAAAATGCTTACTGTGGGGCATCACCCATGGTTGCCCAGTATGTGTATCTACCCCCAAGGCACTATGATGACAACAGAACTCATACAGTTAGTGACCCATGATGATGGATGTGTCTTACAGTACATTTAGGGAGTTGTACATTACTTCTGTTACCTGATGCTGGTTGTCTCTGATTCATTGTGTTGCATTGGCCCTTCCCCTGCTTGCATGTGTGTGTGTGGGGGGGGTGTGAGTGTGGGAGGAAGTGGAGTTAAGGTTTTGAACCCTAACAGCACATTTTCAAACTTTTGTTGCTGTACTATTAACCCTAACTGATGCATTAGCAGAGTTTTTTTCAATATATATATATATATATATATATATATATTCATGGCAAAAAACTCTGTTTAATGCATCAATTAGGAATATTCAATGACAAAAGTAGAAAGTCGATGTTAGGAGTTCCACTGCACCCACCCCACCCTATGCCACCAACAAGCATTGGGGTGTGTGTTGGGTCACGTCCTAACTCTCACCCCATCCCATGTGCAAAAAAGCTGAGGTGGTGCAGTATAGGAGAATGGGGTGACAGTTAGGACTGATGACCCCAATGCACATATTGATGCTTGTTGGTGGGTGGGGTGGGGTGGGATGCAAGAGGGGTGGGAACCCTGACATCCAAATTTCCTCACTTTTGTCACTGTGGAGCAACCTAACTGATGCATTAAATTGAGTTTTTGCCATGAATTTCCTTCTTTTTGAGAAGGTGTACTATAATTAGTGAATGGAATGTGTGTCCAGAATTGTGTGAACATCCATTCAGCGGTCACACAGTGCCATGAGCAAACAATGTAACATGCACAATTCAGCAACTGAAGTCCCAGTGACCCCAAAATTGTCACAGTCAAAGATGCATTATTAATCTTTGCACATTCCAAATGGCAGGCAAATTGGACACGCAGTTCAGAAGTTATTGAAGCATAATTAACACAATTTTTATTTGTTGGAGTGCTAATGTTTTACACACCAAACCACTGCAAGGCACCTCTGCACCACTAGGGCTAGCTTCGCTATAAATTTCAAGCCAGCAGCACCATGCAGAATGCTAAGCACAAAAAGTTAACTGCGTCATGCAGTATCTCCATGGCAAATTATTTTTCAAACATGTAAACATGATAAGTCACATCTCCAGGACATCCACTCAACATCCTCCAAATTTCATGTGAAAAGAACAAACCATTCCAGAGATATTCAATTTTTACATTTCTGCACCTTTAAGAAGTCTTCCACTGCAAAATGGCAGAAATCGTGGCCAAAAATGCACTAAAATGGTGGACCTGGTAACCGAAAAATCAGTAACTGCAAAGTGGGACAACTTCAAATGGCAATAACTCTGGAATGGAATGTTTTTTCACAAAAAAAAAAACAACTGGCATTGTTCCTTGAACAAAGGTCTCTCTATGTACCAAGGGTCAGACCAGTCAACTACACACTGGCTGTGCTATGCGTCATGGAAGACAGTGCAGAAAAATAACAAAAACATAATGTTTTGTGCTGCACTACACAGACGCAAAAACAGAAACTGTAACGTTAATGCAAACAGTGATAGAAACAGTGAGGTAAAAGAAAATAGTAACGTTAACGGTAATGCAAGTGCAAACACAGTGAGGCAAATGGAAACAATAACACAAACAGTAAGAGAAACGCAAGCGCAAATGTAAATGAAAACAGAAATGGTAATGCAAATGGTGACACAAATGTTAACGGCAGCAGAAACGTAAATGGTAATGAAAACAATAACACAAACGCTAACAGCAATGGAAAGGCAAACACAAACAGTAACAAAAATGGTAACGAAAATGCAAACAGTAACAGAAACGTAAACAGAAATGCAAACAGTAACGGCATCAGTAATGCAGAAGGAAACAGTAATGCACTCAATAACAGAAATGCTACCGAAAATGCCTACGCTAAGGCCAATGGAAAAGCAAATGCAAATGATAATGAACATGCAAACAGTAACAGCAATGCAATTGGAAATGCAAATGGTTACGGTAACACTAATGATGATGCCAAAGGAAACACTAACGCAAATGTAAACTCAAACACAAGCACGTACACAAATGCAAATGGTAATGCACACAGTCACAGTAATGCAATTGGAAATTCAAATGCTTATGGTAACACCAATGATGACGCCAAAGGAAACACAAATGCGAGCGCATATGCAGACGCAAATGGTAATGCACACAGTAAAGCAAAAGTAAATGCAAACAAAAACAGAAATGTAAATGGTAAAAATAACACTAATGCAAGTGCAAACACAAACACAAAGGGTAACGCACATGGTGATGTAAATGGAAATGCTAATGCAATTGGTTACAGAAACGCAAATGGTAACAGTAACACAAACGCAAACACAAAGGGTAATGTACACGGTGCCGCAAAAGTAAATGCAAACAAAAGTGGTAATGGAAAAGCAAATGGTAACAGTAATGCAAATGCAAGCACAAAAGCAAACTCAAAGGGTAACGCACACGGTGATGTAAATGGAAACATTAACGCAAACAGTAACAGAAGTGCAAGCAGAAACACGAACGGTAACAGTAAAGCATACACACGCCCTTTTTTTTCCAAAAAGGTGCTTTCAAAAGCACAGTGAATACAAAGAATTTATGCATAATAATGGCCCTAGGAGCAGAAAATCAGCACTTGGAATACTAAGTTCCTTGTATCTCAAGAACCATATGATGTAGAAAAAAATTTAAAATCTCATATTATTTACAACTTTCCAGACTAGTTTTGCACTTAGCCCCCTAGTGGGGAACTAAGCATTCTTCTGATGAAAAGTCTGTATCTTGAACCATTTTCAAGATAAGGGCCCCAAAAGGTGAGGTGGATGCCGTAATGTTAGCCCATGGGAAAAATGGTCAATTTTGGAATGCCGTAATTTTGCAGCCCTTTAATATTTTGTCACCAAACCACAAAAAAGCACATCTGTTGTATCTTGACTTTCTTCCCTACAAATTTCAGCCCAAATGACCAAACTGTTCTTTTGCAGCAGGGTGGCAAAGATTCCCTATTGTTTTGGCCATAACATGCAAAGTGGTGTAGCAAATCACAACACTTTCACAAATAAAATCACAAAAGTGTCACATATGTGACACTACTTTGTGGCACTACTTTTTACAAAAGTTTAAAAATCATATTTCTGGGGTGTTTTATCCCCCCAAAAAGACATGGCTAGCATCCTTAGGGCTTGACTTGGTGAACACAACAAGAATTATGTCCCTTGAGGGTCCCAAATGTAATTGGCAAGCATTTCTGTGACCACCAACTGAAAACAAGATGACCGATTTGTGATACTACAAGGGTCATTTGCGAAAGTAATTAGTGCATTTGTGACACTTTAGCATATTTTGTTAACTTTTCCCTTTGACTATAACGGCAAACTTGTTTTTGAATAACTTTTGAACCGTTTAATATTTTTTCAGAAAATCTTCAAAAGGCACATCAGGGACCTCAGCTGCATGTTCCCTGAAGTATTCAGAGCAGTCACGCAAACCGTGAGACCTGTAGGTGCAAGCAAAGAATGTGCAAGAATGCATGATCTGTGCATTTTCTGGTGCTCTGTAGTGGTGCAACCGTACATCCAATTGTAACAAAACTTGGCAAGTCCAGAGATCTATGATGCCAAATTGTGCCTGCAAAATTTCAGGCAAATCTGTCATACAGTGGCAAAGTTATTAAGCTGCCAAATTTCAGATTTAACCTTAAATGGGGTACTCAATTCTATCTATAATATATGGGATTGGTGGTGTGTGTCATCTGCACTCATGTTCTTTATAACGAGAATAATGCCTGTGCAGGTGTGTGTTATGAGGATTTGTCACACTCTGAGGTGTGTGGAAAAATCTCTTAACCCACACCTGCACAGGCATTATTTTTTATAATAACTGGTGCGAGGTTTCAACAAAAAACAAATCTAGCTATATTTGTGTGAGCAAGCATGTCTCTGAGCAGCCTCCATACTCACACAAATACAGTGAAATGTGAGCATGAGGAAGAAAATGACACAATAATATGCTATCCAGTTATTACAGAATTCAGCAGGTTATTATAGCTTTCTATCAGGAATTTGTATCCAGGAACTATAGGGGATCACCAGTTATTAAAAGACCGTGGTAGTGCCCATACAGTTAGGGTTGAGCAGGGGGTTTCTATGCTACACCTCAGATTTTGCAGTTTAATAACTTTGCAACCATTCATCAGATGTGCATGAAATTTTGCACGTATGGTCTTGTGTGGGTAGATCTCATGTTGTGGCAAGTTTCGTTCCATTTAGATGTTCAGATTCTGAGATCCAGATAATGAAAAAAACCTCAAAAATCACCATTTTTTTACTGTTTTTTTTTTTTGTCATTGTCTTGTGCCCAGATGGTGTGGAATTTTTGTCTGAAATGTGTATGGTTCAAAGATCTTGAGTCACAGAAGAGCCTTTCACTGGTTTGGTGAAAAATATGAATCCATTCCTAAGTTATACAATTTTAAAGTTACCATTATTTTCAAAGGGAATTTCATTCTCCAGGATAGCTTCCCGGAATGAAAAATAAATTTGATCTCACAAAAATGGATTATTTTTTGAGAGGGCCCAGTCCTTTTTCATGATGTAAAATTCTTTTTTTGAGAGCTACCATCTTGTTTTCCATTTTTTTAAACTAGCAAATTTTAAAACTCTCCAAAATGGTGTCTAGCAGGGAAACTAAAACATGTATCTTGCTCATCGGGACTTCATTTGGTGGATTCTTTAGCTCCTTACTCCTACAATGATCCCAGAACTTTTTATAACATTATTTAAATCCCTTCTTGTGACTTGCTAACATCTTTTATCATTCCCACAAAAAAGGATTCTGTCTCACAAAAAGGGATTTTGAAAAAAAAAGTCTGAAATCCTTTTTCATGAGGTGGAATCCTTTTCTGCAACCACAGAAAAGGATTTGTGAAAAAGGATTCTATCTCATGAAAAAGGATTAAGGAGAAACATAGTCTGAAATCCTTTTTTTGCAAGACAGGATCCTTCTCAGCGACCATGAAAAGGGATTTGTGAAAAAGGATCCTATCTTATCAAAAAGGATAACAAAATACTAAGTCAAATCCATTTTTGTGAGATGGTGTCTTTTTCCACAACCACAAAAGGAGATTCATGAAAAAGGATCTTTTCTCATGAAAAAGGATAAAAATCTAACCAAGTCCGAAATCCTTTTGTGTGACAATTGTCCATTTTTGAGTGAATTAAAAAAAAATGTCAAAAAAGGATTTAGTGCCATGCACAAGGATTTTTCCTGGGTTTGCCAGTCAGTTTCTCATTGGTGTCCAGTGGTTAACTGGTATGCAGTGGTACCCCTCCACCCTCCCATGTCCCTCTTATGCTGTAAATAAGAAACCCTGGTGCACAGTGCAACCCCCACCTCCTATTTCTATATACTGTATGTTGTTTAAATACCTTCATTTGTGTCCATTGGTACCCCCCCACCCTGCCATGTTCCTTGTATCCTGTAAATAACAAAACAGTCCCTCAATGTCTCATTTTTTTCAACCTGTAAAGAAAAAGTCCACCTTCGATCACACCTGTGCCCCCATCCAAATTCCCACTGTGCATCCACCACCCCACACACCCATAGACCCCCACAAACACCCTCACTCGCCTGAACTGGTCCCACAACGAAGAGCCACTCTCCAATCAAAGATGCATCTTGCTGCTGGAACCAGTGACTATTGTATGAACATACGAACATATGAAAACACCAGCAGAACAGGCCTCATGGTCTATAGAGTCTGCTCAACTGTGCAGCTAGCCCCTTAGTTTGCAGCTGCCCCATCCACCCCATGCCTTTTCATAAAGATCCCCCCTCACTCTCTCTCCCATCCCTTCTTAAAACTGCCTACTGTGCTACAGGCTACCTTCTCCTCAGGCAGAGCATGCCATTTGTCCACCACCCTGTCCGTGTAATAATTCCTCCGGTCTTCCCTCCTGAATCTTACCCCCTCCATTCTCAACTGGTGCCCCCTCGTGACCCTTCCTCTTCTGATCTGGAAAATCCCTTCTGTGCTAGTCTTGTTAATCCCCTTTAAGTATTTAAAGGTTTCGATCATGTCTCCTCTATCCTTCCTCTCCTCCAGGGAATACATGTTCACCCCACCCAGTCTCCCCTCATAGAAGTATCCCTCCAACCCCTGTATCATTCTTGTTACTCTTCACTGGACACCCTCCAACAATCTGATGTCCTTCTTCAGGAATGGGTGCTAGTACTGCATGCAGTATTCCAGGTGTTGCCTGACCGGTGACCTGTACAGTGGCAGGATCACCTCCCTATTTCTGGAGATTTCACTCACAATACACCCCAGCATCTAGTTGGCTTTGGCTGCCACTTACCTGCACTGCACTGAGTTGTTCATACTCCCTTTTATAAGTACCCCTAAATCCTTTTCTTCCTCGGTGCATTACAGCTGTACCTCCCCCCAGCTGATACTGCCTCCTCTAAATATCACCCACATGAAACACCTGGTTCCTCAAGATGACTTTCCAGCATTGGTCCATGCCTTCATCACCATTCACCTTGACTACTGCAATGCCTTCTTCAAGGGGCTTCCTTGGGTTGATATCCAGTGCTTGCAGCTAGTGCAGAATGCAGCAGCCAGGTTATTGACTGGTACATCTAGGGCCAGCCATATTACACCTGTGCTGTGTGGACTGCACTGGCTGCCTGTTCTGTGGCAGATCTCCTTGAAGGTTGGTCTTCTGACCTTTAAAGTCCTACATGAACTGGGACCCAGCTACCAGCAAGATCTTTTGACTCCCTACTGCCTCCTCTGCCTTCTCCGATCCGCTGATGAGGGATTGCTAGAGATTCAAAGGGGATGTTTGAAGACATCTGGTGCTCATGCTTTATCCTTTGTGTCCCCTACCGTGTGGAATTCTCTATCTCGTCGGTTGAGAGAATGCTTGACAGTCGGGAGGTTTAAGTCAGACCTTAAGACTTATCTGTTTAAAATGGCATTCCTGGATGATTTTAATTAATTTATTTGTTTGTATATTATTAATTTATATGTTTGATTCTCTTATACAGCACTTGATTTTAAGAAAGGAGCTATATGAATAAAGTTTGCTTTGCTTTGCTGATTATTAGCCCTGAAGTGCAGAACCTTGCACTTTTTGGTGTTAAAGCCCAACTACCATGTTTCTGACCACTCCTGTAGCTTGGTCAGGTCCTGCTGCAGCCCCCTCCACCCCTTGATGTCATCAACCACAGCTTCCATCTGTGTCGTACAATAAGAGACTGATCTTACTCCGGACCCTGTGGGAGATATCCGCTATGAATATCCTGAACAACACCCTTCCCAAAACTTATCCCTGTGGCACCCCACTCATCACATCCCTTGGCATTGAGAGCTCCCCCCCAACACCACCCTTTGCTGCCTTCCTTTCAACCAATTGGTGATCCAGTTAACCATCTTTGTTCCCACCCCTATATATTCCAGTTCCCCCCCAAGCCTCCCATGCAGCACAGAATCAGAGGCCTTGCTGAAATTCAAATACAGGACATCTACTGCATGGCCTTTGTCCAGTTACCTTGTTACCCAGTCATAGTGCTCAAACAGGTTTGTTTGGCAAGATCTTCCTGAGACAAACCCATGCTACTGGCCATCCTGGAGCCCCTTGTTCTTCAAGAAGATCACAAGCCTCTCCATCAGGAGCGTCTCTCCATGAGTTTTCCCTCAATTAATGTGAGGCTTACTGGCCTGTAGTTGCCTGGTTTATCCTTCGGTCCAGTTTTGTGAATGGGTACCACATGGGCAATCCTCCAATCCTTTGAAAGGCATTCTGTGTCCAAGGAGGTATTGAACAGGTCAGCCAGAGATCCTGCCAGGACCTCTGCTAGTTCCTTGAGTACTCTAGGGTGAATACTGTCTGGTCCCAGTGCCTTATCCCCCCTCAGAGCCCTTATTCCCTGCAGCACCCTATCTACCGTAATGCATATATCCATCACCTCTTCCCACCCTCTGCCCACTCCCCCTCTCCCAGATGGTGCCTGCCCCCATTTCTCCTTTGTGAACACAGAGTAGAAGTAATCATTAAATGCCTCTGCCTGGTCCTCCTCCTTTTCCACCCAGCCCCAGTCCCTTCTAATCCTCAAAATCTTATCCTTGTTTTTGTGTCTTTCTCCAATGTATCTGAAGAAGTCCTTTTCTCTGGTCATAGTCCCCTGCACCAATCTCAGTTCTCTTGAAGCCTTGGCTGCTCTGACCAGCCTGGTTACCTCCATGGACTTCTTCAGATACACCTCCCTGTTATCCTTCCTCCTGATTCCTTGAGTCTCCAAACTGACATTTTTTTTTGGCCCTCACCCCCTCCATAACTTCCTTCGTCAGCCAGCTGGGCTTTTTTGCCCTGCCCTTGTTATTCTTTGTTCTTGTACATGTCCCAATAGCCTTCATCAGTCCTTTCCTAATAATGTCCTATTTCTGACTGGTGTCCATGTGCAGTTGAATACCCATCAGATGCCAGGCCAAAATTTCCCCCAATCTTTTTAAAGTTTGCCCCCTTAAATTCTATCACCCTGGTGCCCATAACTCCTGTTCCCCTGCCCATGTTGAACATGAACCATACTATGTGGTGTCACTCCCAGCCAGAGGGGCCTCAACCACCACATGCCTTACAGCCCCATTTGATATAACAGGTCCACTGTTCTGCCCAATCTAGTTGGCTCCCTGACCATCTGCACCAGGAAACTATCCTGGAATGCTTCTAATAAGACCTGTTCCTTAGCACACACAATAGATGGGATGCTCCACTCCACCCCCGGTAGGTTGAAGTCCCCCACCACCACAGTATTCCCCTTCCAACAGACCCTCCTGAATTGTTCAGCTAACTCATTATCCAGATCATTCCCTTGTGCTGGTGACCTGTATACCACATCCATTCTCATTGTCCCACCTCTTGAGCCTTGATACAGCATCCATAAGGCCTCTGTTCTGCCTTCCTCCCCCTCCTCCCTTATGCTATTTATTCCCTCCAGTATGTATATTGCCACACACACACACCCTTTCCCTTAGCCTTTTCCTTCCTGAATATTCTATACCCTGGTATCATCAAATCCCATTCCTGGTACTGGGTGGCCCACATTTCCATGATTGCTGCTATGTTCACACTCCCTATTGCCAAGAGGGCCTGTAAATCCACTAATTTGTTACCAAGGCTTCTCACATTCAGACAGACCACCCTCCAACCTGTCCCTGCCCCTTCCCCTCCCTGAAATACCCCCCCTCTTAATTCCCCCCGTGCCACTACTACAAGTTCCTCCTTACCATCCTGGGGGTATGCACATTTGCCTGCCTTCTCTGGGATCTCTCCCTATTATCTGACCTCATGCCACCCCCCCACCGAGTTTAAATCCACCTTCATGGCTATGTACTCCCCAACCCTCTGCTCTAATACCCTTTCCCCTCCCCACTCAAATGTAGCCTATCCCCTGCATAAAGTTCATTGTTGTCCCAGGTTCTGTCCCAGCCCCCCACCAACCCATAACCCCTGGATTGACACCAATCCCTTAGCCAGGTGTTGAACTCCCCAATCTTTGCTTTCCTCGCCGTACTAGTGCAGGGTACTGGGAGCACCTCTGAGAACCACCAACTCCCACAGCCTGCCCAGTTCCTCAAACCTCTCCCTCACTACTCCCACCATCTCCCCCACCAGGTCATTTGTACCCACATGTACCATGAGATGCAGTTTCCTCCTACCCCTCTTAGCACACTTAAGGATTGTGTGCCCTACCCTGCCTGCAGTTAATCCAGATATGGACTCCACCCAGATGCGACTATGCCAGTCCCTCTAAGTATTGAATCCCCGGGTACCAATACCCCTACCTCTCCAATCTTTGTCTCCCCCCCGGTTCCTTGGTATCTCCTGCTAGAGTCCATCCCAGGTGAGCTCCTGCCCTTCCTTCCTATGGATCTGGATCCTTCCCCCTCCACCCACATCTTAACCCCACATACCATCATCATTCCCTCACACTCCACCCCCTCCTTCCCCCCACCCTGGACTCCCTCCCTCTGCTAAGTCCATACCATTCTCTGCTCCATCTCTGCCCCTCTCCCTTTACCTCCCACTCCTTTGTCCATCATTCTAGTTGTTCCCACCCCTTACTCCACCACAATCCTCCCCCGCCACTGTCCCTTATGCAATCCTCCCACCTCCCTTTAACTACTCCCTCCTGGAGCCCCTTCCCCCCATCCTCTTCTATTGTTGTCAGCACCTCAAACCCATTACCTACTCTCTCAGTCTTGCTGGGTATAGGCTCCTTCCTCCTTTCCATGCCCTGCCCCCTAATTGTATTGCTCCTGCTTGCCCTCCCCCCTTCAAACTGCTGTTTCACCCTCTTGATGACCTCCTGCTCATTGTCACTGCTACCCACTTCCCCCCAACCTCCTCAACTCCCTACTGAGCCACTGTACTTCCTCCTCTAGTCTCCTCAGCCTGTGACAGATGGGGCACTCTCCTAGTTTCCATAATACATTCATCCAGACTGCCACTCTGCACCCATTTCAACCCACTATTCTGCCACCAATGACCCTTCTAATCCCCTGCTGCCCTTGTACCCCTCCTCCTTCTGCTGTCCTCATCCTTCCCCTCTAGTGACACTCCATCCCCATTGTGTCTTTCCCCAACACCCTCTGTAAGCCCACTCCTGTTGCTATAATCCCTGAATACCCCCAGTAGCTAGTCCTTCCTACTGAACATGACCTTTCCAAATCTCTGCCCTGTTTCTTACAAGACCATGGGCCAATACCCCTTTCCCTTGCAGCAACAGTAATATGGAGCCCCCTGTTGCTCACCAGCTCCTGTCTTGGTGCTGCCTTAACAGTTCAGCTCCAATCCTAGTGCTGCCCCTTGAAGCTGGCCACTCCCACCAAGGTCATTCAACAGATGTCGGGGCCAGGGAGTGGTGGGATGAAAACCAACAACAAGCAGCACTGAAATCAGTCCCCCTCCCAATAGCCCCCAAAACACAGCTAAAATGTAGCTTCTCCCTCCTCTACCACCCCTCGTGTTCCCCAGAGCACAGCTCACCAGCCTTTCATAGATGTCCTTCTCTCCCCATCATGTCCTTCCAGATGGAATGAAGCCACCAAATCTCCAGAGCCCCTCCACTTCTCCCAACTATACTCAACCCAAAAAGATCCCCCAGCTACTTGCCTGGGTTTTTAAACCATTGCTACTAATTTGAAAATGATATGCACACCCTGAGAGAGGACCGGATTGGTGCTGTCCTGCTGTGCATCACTGGAAGCCGTCACTATGCTCCCCACATAGCCCTAAGAGAGCTCCAGTGTATCAGTGGGAGAAATAGCAGACCCAACAGAAATCAAGAGAACCCTTCAGGTACACATGCAGGCCTACAATAAAACTTTGAATAAACAATCTCTGGTTGTGGAAATCCCACCACCAACATTCAGCACTGAAATCAGCTCCCTCCCAATAATCCCCAAGACACAGCAAAAATGTAGCTTCTCCTTCCCCTACCACCCCTCATGTTCCCCAGAGCACAGCTCACCAGCCTTTCATAGACATACTTCTCTCCCCATTGTGTCCAGCTGGAGAAATAATGTAATTGCAGTTCAATTCTGACTGCAGTTACCTTACTTCTCAGACAGCAGTTGCTGGTTCCAGCAGCAAAACGCATCTTCAGTCAGAGAGTGGATCTTCAGTGTTGGACCAGTTCAGGTGATTGAGGGTGTGGGGGGGGGGTCCGCAGAGGTGTGGGGTTGTCAAGTCAAGTTTATTTGATCAGCAAAGGCCATTAAAAAATGTATAACATGGAATTATGCACATTAGTACAGACTAAGGACTTAATTAATAAAGTCCTAGTATACCATACTTCATAAAATTGTTTACAGCATTTTGGTACTATAGGATGTTGGTATTTGAATAATATTAAAAAGTAATTATATGTTAAAATGTAAAAAAATCCATTTGTACTTGAAGTTCATCCATTTATAGGGAAGGAAGCATTAGAGCACTCTGAATAAATGAAATACTCCAGTATGTATATACTGTTCAGCAAACCAAAAGGCATAAACATTTTAAACTTCTCATATTTAGAATAAAATAAAATCTAAAATGCTACTAAGCGAAATTGTAGTTCCACACTTTTAAATTTTTTTTTCTAATCTACACTTAGGGCTCCATTATCAGAGACATCCATAGGTTTAATAAATAGGGCAAGTCGACTCTGTTAATGTTCAGAATTCCAGTTTAAGTCTGGATAAATTCCAATCGAGTAACAATGATAAATGGCTCCTTTTATGCTCAGGAGTCCTTTGGTTCACAGACTATGGAAAGAAAGCTTTGTTTACTGAAGGAGTTCATTAGACCACAAACAAGGTTAATGGTTCCATTATATTCAGAAGTCCAGAAATAAACTACCTAATTAATCTGAGTATACAATCAGAACCAAGCTGTGAATATGTTTGCCAAGCCCTTGCCTATCTTCCAGCAGTTAGTTCCAAGTGAGAAACCTTTTATCCAGACAGTTAACGCCAGATGAAAGACCTTTTAAACCTTCTTTCTTTATTCATTTTGTGCCCAGAGAATCGTGTTAAGCATTTAGAGCTCTACTCCAGTGACTCAGAACAGCTTATAGAGTCACACCTAGGGTTACTATTAAAAATCCTTAAAATACTAATTGAATTGGAAAAAGATTTGGGAAAGGTTTGGCATTGCTGGAAGCTTTTTTGAGTACTGGAGTCTATCAGCAAACTTCAAAACAGAATATATTAGCATAGTCCAATAGCATTTTGACAATTTTTAACATTTTTACACCCCAAATCATTTCAGTTATTTGATGGCTCAGTCTAGCCAGACAATCAAAATAGTAGTAAAACAGTACCTTTAGTGGAGCTGCTGCTAAATTAATTCACCATTACTGGGAGCTTTACCGGCAACTACAAAACACAGATTAATAAGAGAAAACCTTCATAGGCATCCAAGTGCCAAGTACCAAAAATAATGCTCATCCATTTGAATTAGAATAAAATAATCCTTTTTCTCCTTTATCTATCGTTTCCCAAGGCTTTCCTCCAGGTTGTTAATTCGGGATCCATGGCCGCCATAAGTCTTCTCTGAATTGACTTCTCCTAATGGCTACACTTACCTGGAAAGGTGATAAAGATGAGAGGATGCTCCACTGTGCGTAGTAAAACTTTGACAATTAAATTATATTACTATCCCCCTAGGTAAGGGTAACATACCTCTTATAAACTACTTCCAGGCATTTCAGCATCCTTCCAGATTATCTCTGGCTCTAAATCTTGCCTGTGGAACTGCAATTAGTGTTCTATTTTAGTTCCACAAGCTCTCTGTGTGACTCACTGGCCAAAGAACTCCTCACGAATGGCTTACTTCCCAAAACAGGGAAAAACTCCTGCAGCTCAATGCCCGGTAAACTCCTAATAAATGCTTGGCACTAGTGAACCAGCAGCATACTTATACCTAGAATTCTCAGGAGCAATAAAATGATATGGCTTCATTACACTAAGCTGAATAAAGTTGTAACACCAGTTTCACTCATAAAGTTCAACATAAGCAACTTAGCTGTTGTTTTTTAACAAAAGAAACTTAGAAACTTACAAACACCACATTGAGGTAAAAGCTGCAGGGAGCCGAGCAGTGCTGCAGCCATCTTGCTGTTGTGACCCCCACCGCCAACCTCACAGAAGTGTGTGGGGTGGTGGGTGCACAGTGGGAGGTTCAATGGAGATATGGGTACAATCTGCAGTGGACTTTTTGTTGTACAGGTAAAAAAAAGAAAGACAATTTTGTTGTTTACAGGATACAAGGGACATGGCAGCGTGGAGAGGCTACCACTGGATATCAGTGATGGTATTAAAACAACATATATGGAAAAAGGAACTTGGGGTGGCACTAGACACCAGGGCATCGTATTTACAATGTACAAGGGAAATGGGAGGTGGGGTACCACTGTACACCCAATGAAGATATAATAAAACAAAATATATGGAAATCGGAGGGTACCACTAGAAACCAGGGCTATAAACATAAAAGTAATGGGGATGGGGCACAATTGGAGGGTAGGGTGGTTTACTGGACACCAGTGAAAAGGAAAATTTAAGTTTTACAACAAATAATCTGAAACAATTATGTATGAATGGGGTCCCACAGCAAAATAAGGATATGATGTTATGATCTCAAAAAGTAAGGAAATTAATTGCAAAAAACTTTGTTAATACACTAGTTAGGGTCAAAATGACAAAAGTTTGGAAATGTGGCATTAGGGTTTCTAACCCTAATACCCCTCCCCGGCAGCACAGCAGGCAATACGTGTCATTCTGTCACTATGTAGTAAAATGCCATCTGTTGCATGCATGTTGTCAGGATGAGTGAATAAAATGTTTCACAGTCATAACTGTGAAATAATGCTGCTTTGCTTCATTATTTAGTGCATTTGTTGGTCTCCTGAGACAGTGATAGGATAAACGTTTTGATTTCAGTATTTCCTGTAACCCCGGTATCCCCTGTAACCTCCCATCCCCTTCTTAGATCTACAACTCTGTGAATGCAGTTTGATGGCATATTGAGTTACAATAGTGACGTCACTCTATAACCCCTGCATACTGTGTAGCAATATGAAATCTGCCAGGTAGAATAAACACACAGGACTCAGCTTAATGTCATAATAGGCTGTTTTAATTTTGTAATGGGAAAAATGAAGCATTAAATAGGAAAAACAAGGCAATACACATAAGTAATCCCTCATGTGCTGCGTGTCATGATGAATGGTATTACTGCAATATGAAAAGAATCAGGGGACTGCTCCCTGCATGAAAAATAATGCTAGTGATTACATATTTATTGCATCAAAATTTTGACAGTGCAGTCACTCCACGCCACCCCAGTAGTCACTCTTACTCTTAATAATGGGATATTTCACATTTTATTGACTATCTTTGCTTCTTTTTCAACTAAAGAATAATACTTGTACCATTTACTGTTATTCAGACATCTGAGATTTGACAGTATATGAAGGCCCATTTATTTTAACTAAAATGACATGCAAGTCTAACAAAAATGCATATTTGTTTAAATAACCATGTTGTAAATATTTCCACTGTATGCATATCTAAATCCATTAATACAGCACAATCCCACAAGCACCAGCAGGGGAACTTTAACTGAGCCATATCTGAAGACATACCATTGCAGTAGAGGGGAGAGCCCCAATTCTATAAATATGAATACACTAAATAAAGTACTACCACAACAATAAGCTTTCCTCTGCTGGGATGTTGTGAGCAGATTTTGACAATGGGCATTTTTTTTTGAACCACGAGAGACACACTTAGCTGAAAGCTTGTTTACAGGTGCAACCTGAGAGCTCAAGGAAGTTAAGCGACTTACTTAGGGTCACATGGTATGCAAGTGGGAGCTGTGGGATTCAAACCCAGGTTTTCAAGTTGTAGCTCAGAGCCTTAAACCACTGCACCATACTGCCTCCTAAAGTTTTTCTATGTTTGGTAGGTACCAAGAAGCAAATAAGTCCTACAAAGGTTAAAGGCCTCCTTCACTGGTGCATGATGTACCAAATGCAGCATTTTACAGAGCAGAAACAAACAAGCTACATGTACTTATACAAAATAAGGTAAGCCTTCCTCTACTGCAATGGGGGGGGGGAGGGTAAACCATGGGCCAGTCTGGCAAGTTGGGCAGTTTCAACAAATAAGCCCTTCAGGGGCTAAAGACCCACTGCACCCATAAATACCAAATGCTGACAAGGGAAAAGGGTGCTCTGTTCATGCTACTAAAGTCTTACAAACCACAAGTCAGCAGGAATGGTTCCGGCAGACTGGGCAGACTGTCAGCAGGTGCATCACAAGTGTGTTATGAGTGAAACACAAAGTAAGGAGAAGACTAGTGCAACTGAGCAGACTGAAGAGGGGAACCGCGATGTATTTTCACTTGTGTCACTGTCATGCTGCTTTGGTTGTCTGTGATAGGAGGTTAACACATCATTACACATTCTTAGCACAATAATTAGGGCAGCAGTCAGGAGATCAGGAGAGAGTCATTAACACATTGTCAGGGGTTTGACGCTTGGTACAGCATGTGGTCTGTAACAGGCAGGCTTACAATGAACTGTACAACTGAGCTCCTATGGCTGTGGTTTCTCTGTGCTGTTGGCCTCCAAGGACTAGAAGTTGACGGTAGATAAGGACTGCATGGCCCTTACAGTCTGCCAATTTTTTCTACCTTATGAATGTGCCATAAGCCTGTTACTCCATCAATGGACCTATCTATTCTAATTCTGTCTGAAATGCCAGTATTGATAGGCAACTGTGGAGGGAAGCAGATTTCAGTAATAAAATTCACAGCTATAAAAAATAGCCCATCTGCCAAATGCTGAGCTTATCAAATTCCACAGCCTTCTGCCACCCAGTTCGGTCAGAGACTAAGCTAAATAATTAACTTGGTTGTTCAATGCTGATTCTTGGCTAACCCTACCCTCTCACCTCCCAGTGCAGATTCCTGCCCCTGTTTTTCACCAGAGTGCCACCGGTGATGATCCCCAGATGGGATCTATGTGTGAAGTGCTTTTTTTCTTATATAATGTGACACCATGTTCTTTTCCTCAAATTCATTGCTAGTATTGTACTGTGGCTTATGTGATTTAGCTGCTCCTGCATAAACTCAAAACATTGTGTTATGTTATGCTGCCAAGTTTGCGTAAGTAACTCAGTTGTAACATGCTTCTCCTTTTTTCTTTGCAGTTTTGAACATGATCTACATTCACTATGTATGCTGGCACTATGAACCACCCTTACCCAAATCAGTTTGTAGAAAGAAATATAATAGTTGTGAATAAATGTAGTCTGAAACTGAGCTATACAGTCATACTGGGTAGTCCATTTTCAGATAAACTGTTAATGACCCAATACCAGGAAAGAAAGGCAAGAAAAGGGAATACAGCTCTGCATTGCTTCTCTTCTCTCCACAGACCCTCAGACAGTTCCCAGATGATGAGACTAGTACTAATGGGATACAAGAGGTGTTGTGCACAGTGCGGAGTAGTGCTGACTCAGGGAGTTAAATAAATAAAAATAGTAATCATCACTGAACAGGACTCCTGTACTAAACTAAAAAATAAGAAACTTGGTACACCTACCCCACTAGCACTCAGGTCCTAGGCTTACTTACTAATACAAGTGCTGGTATATACAACCATAACCTGCTAAGGCATAAACTAAACGACCCACGCAAACATAAAATATAAACATAATACAGATAGAGTTGGAGAAAGAGAGAGAGAAAGATAGACAGACAGACAGACAGGCAGACAGACAGACAGATAGATAGATAGATAGATAGATAGATATCAGACAGACTGACAGAGAAAGAAAGGGACAGAGACAAGTAGACAGAACCGGGGCTCAGTGGCTCACTGTAGCCCCCACAACAAGACTTCCAGCTGTGGCTGTAGAACTCAATAAAGACCCATAGTTCTGATACTGAGAACTTGGGTGAACAGTTCCTCTTGCTATGCTGGCCTAGGCACCCAGGATTTTCAGGTTACCCAGCAAAGGCATTTCTGGCAAGTTAAAAAAAAATTAAAATAGCTGAATGAAGCTCAATGTCCAGGTGTTTGTTTTTTAAAAAGAGATTATTTTTATGCTCTTTCAATATTTGTGAATTTAAAATGAGAAAAAAAGAGGTGGCCAACATGATCAGTACTTTTTCAGCATGAGAAGTGAATCATGAAAATAAGCAGCTGTGATTGTTTTGGTTTTTTTACTGTTTGCATGGTAAATCATGAAAATAAGCAAACATGATCCTTTTTTTACTGTTTGCATCAGGACGTTAACTCTAAAATCTTTATAACTCTTTAACCCTATAATATATTTTCACCAAACCCTCCAAAGAAATACCCTTGGCATGGGCCTCTTCAACCCTGAAAATTTCCTGAAAAAAATCCCACACCATGTAGGCTGTAGGTGAGAGCAACAAATACCCAGTGCTGAGTATAGGGAAATGAAACATGCTTTATTTTCCATTTTTTGCTGCTCCATATCTCAAAAACTAAAGAAGATACCGTCATGAAACTTTCCAGGTCTTTAGACTATGACAGCCTGAGTGCCCGTGCCAAATTTTGGACTATTTTGTCAAACAGTGCCAAAGTAAAACTGGAGTTGAACATTAAACAGCCTACTCTACCCTTACTATAAGGGTGCTACCACATCCCTATAATATTATTCGTTCCAATAAAATGCACTAATCCACCCGCTAGGGTAACTTAACACCTCAAAAGTAGAGAAATGTTGTGTTAGGGTTTCCAACCCTAATGCCCACCCCCACCCCCAAGCAGCAAAAGAAAACAGCATTACAGTTTTGGGTCTCCAGAGTCTTGGCGAACCAGTGGTGGGGTCTTCCTTGGGGGTTGTCAACCCTAATGCCCACCCCATTCCCTGAGCAAACAATGTCACACATGATCTCCTTTCTTGTTGCAGGGCCCACAGGGAGGGAGCATTAGAGCTGACAACCACCAAGGAAGACCCCACCACTCAATACCAAAATTCACAATTTTTTTTTCCTTTGCTGCTTTGAGGGTGGGGGCCTTAGGGCTGGAAACCCTAATGTCACATTTCCCACTTTTGTCGCATTACGTTTATCTAACTGATGCATTAAAGCAGTTTTTTGCAAATAATTTCCTTACTTTTTAATACACTGTAATCATATCTTCATTTCCCTAAGGTAGCACAGGGCCCACCCTGCCCTGCACTCCCATCTCTTCATAGATTCCTACATGTTTGTTGCCATGGAAGCTCATTGCCAAAACATCAACCAAATTGTCAGCATAGCCTTGTTATTACCCTTACTTCATGAATGCTGTGTTGAGAAATTTCAAATCCCCACCAAAACATTATTCTGTGCCACCGCAATGTCATTCTGTGCCTCTGGTGCAAAAACACATTTCGGCTAGGATTTGAAAAATGATAGTTGTCACATTCATGAGATGGTATTAAAAAAATGCCCATGTTGAAAATTTGGGGTCAAAATATTTAAAATTGACAAAAGTTATGAGTGACTGTAGTAAAATTTCAATGCATGCATATAACTTTGCCGTTTTTACTTATTTTGAAACTGAATTTTCAACATAGCCTCCTTATGACCCCACCTCGTGAACAAGGCTGGTGAAAATGTTCAAATCCTACCCTAAAGGTGATTTTTCCAACTGACCACCAACTCACCTTTTGGGCCAGATTTGCATAACTCCACCACCATTGTTCATGAGTGAGGTCTCCAAAAGGGGTTCCATGTGATATGAGCAAATGCAAAATCGCGATCACCATATCAGCAAGTGCACATCAGTGAAAGCACAAAAGGTGATGTGCACTACATCAATTACATAAATAGCACCCATTGGCACCATACTCAAAACATGCAATAGTAAACTTTTCTTTTTAGCCCCTGCACCCCCCCATTATTAAGATTCTCATCTCTGAGGGGGGTCTGACACTGGGGTACAAAGGCATCTTTGTGAGGGAGCAATTTGGAACAGGACACACAGGGTAAAAAATATTAAGTCCCTACACAACCAGCATAAAAAAAATTTAGCGCACGCAGCTAGTTCCAAACTCAGAGCCCCTCACACCACAGGCACACACCCTACAACTAAGCCAAACTGCCAGCTGTGAGCCACTTGTCCACACTTTCTCCCATATGCTGTTCCCCATTACCTCCCTATCACAGTCACTGTATCTCTGTTTTGCAATTATTTTCAATTGAAGTTGCTGTTCCCCCCCTCTCTATCCTTTCCTATTCGCTCTTATGTCAGGTGTTCAAATTGTGTCACTCATGCTGTACTGAGTCAATCAGTTTGACTTGCTCATGTCACTGGATATCACCCAAAGGCCATATTGAACATTTGTTATCAAAATATGCAAAATTGACAAGGTGATGAACCATAGTTGAAAACTCCATTGAAATACATTGAACTGCATTTACTGCCTCATATTGCAGTTAGTGGTTTCAGCAGCAAGACATTTCTTCCATCAGAGAGTGGTTCTTTGCCCTGTGACTTTTCCCAGTGAGAGAGGATGTGTGGGGGGTTCCTGGGGGACCGAGGAGTGGTGGGGGCTGAGTGGGAGGTGGGGGTGGGGAGGTCAGACTGGCAAGAGAACATTTTCTTTCTTACAGGTTTAAAAAACTTTGGGGGACCAGTATCTTTATTTCAGGCATGAACAGTGATCGGGGAGTGGGTGGTGCCACTAGACACCATGGAATGACCAAAAAGCAATGGGGATGGTGATCAAAGAGAGAGGGGTGCCACTAGACAGCAAGGAAAGATAAAACAATTATGGGGACAGCTATTTGAGGGTGGGGGTGCCACTAGACACCAAGAAACCATTTAAAAATATGGTATCAGCCATTGGAGGGTGGGGGTGCCACTAGACACCAAGAAACCATTTAAAAATATGGTATCAGCCATTGGAGGGTGGGGGTGCCACTAGACACCAAGAAACCATTTAAAAATATGGTATCAGCCATTGGAGGGTGGGGGTGCCACTAGACACCAAGAAACCATTTAAAAATATGGTATCAGCCATTGGAGGGTGGGGTGCCACTAGACACCAAGAAACCATTTAAAATATGGTATCAGCCATTGGAGGGTGGGGGTGCCACTAGACACCAAGAAACCATTTAAAAATATGGTATCGGCCATTGGAGGGTGGGGGTGCCACTAGACACCAAGAAACCATTTAAAAATATGGTATCAGCCATTGGAGGGTGGGGGTGCCACTAGACACCAGGGAAAAATAAACCAACAATGGGGAGAGTGATTGAAGCATGGGGGGGTACTAGACACCAGGGAAACATAAATCAATGGAGAGACAGCAGTCAGAGGGTAGGGGGTGCCACTAGACAACAGGGCAACATTACATATGTAAAGAGACAGCAATGTGGTAGGGGCATGCCACTAAACACTGGGGAAATGGCAGCTCACTGCTCTTACTTCAGTCTGCAACATGAGTTTCAGCTCTGGCTACAGAAGTCCAGAAAATCCTTTGTTCTCATACAGAGAATGTGTGGGAAGTGCTGCTCATGCTAAGCTGGGCACCTGAGATTTTGCATCCCCAGAAGAATAATTTCTGCCAACTATAAAAAAAAAAACACGCCAGAATCTAGCTAAACAAATCCCAGTACAGGTGAAAAAATACATAATTTGTATATATTTTTAATGTGTGTAAGTTTGAACAGTAAAAAAGAAAATGGTCAACATCTCAACTGTTTTTTCCACCCATGACATGTAAATCATGTAAATAACTTTTTTTGATATTTTTTTTTCCCTTTTGCGATAATTGTTTTTACCATTCATGATATGTTATTTTTTCCAGTCACACCAGAACATTATCTTACAAAATGTTATAACCTTAAAATGGGACTATATTTTTGCACCAAACCTTTCAAAGGTACACCCTTGGCACTGCCCCTTGAACCCTGAAAATTTCATGAAAAATTCTACATGGTCTAGGCTGTAGGTGAGAGCAAAAAAATTCCTATGTTAAGTATAGGGGAAAATGACTTTTTCTGCTTTTTGGCACTCTATATCTCGAAAACCACACAATGTGCCATCGCAAAACTTTCAACATCTTGTGATTCTGACAGCCTGACTGTGCATGCCAAATTTTGGGATATTTCATCAAAGAATGCAAAAGTTATTAAGGTGCAGAAAACGGGGTGTAACACTAAACAGACTACTCAACCCTAACTACAGGAGCGTGACAGCACCCCTGTAATACTAACACAGTAGTGTCAGTATAGTTAATGTTGAATAGAGTGCTCAATGTTAATCCCAATTTTTGCACCTTAATAACTTAGGCAGCATTCAATAGACTAACCTAAAACTTTGCACAGTCGGTCAGCGTGGCAAAGCTTTAAGATACAAAAAGTTTCATGCCAGCATCATTTGCATTTTCTGAGATCTGGAATGCTAATTTTCAGAAAAGTGAAAATGTTTTTCCCTATACTTAGCATGTTTTGGAAGTTTTTGGCTCTCTCACACAGCCTAGATGGTACATAATTTTTTCATGCAACTTTCCAGGTAGAAGCAGCCTATGCCAAGGTAATGCCTTTTGAAGGTTTCTTAAAAACATATTAAATGGTTCTAGAGTTATAAGGATTTAGAGAGTTTGGATAACCCTTTGATAAGAGCAATAAAAAAAAATCGAGCATGAGGATTTATGTGTCACAAAATTGTGCTTTACTTGTTATGAGAAAAAAATTACTGATTGTGATGTCTATACTCTTGTTCTTTTTAAATTAAAAAAAAAAACATTGAAAATACTTAAACATGATACACTTTTAAAAAACAAACACCTGAACCTTGGTTAAAGAGACATGGCTAGCTGGATTCTGTTTTTTAGATCACCCTGGATATAACATTTCTGAGCATCCCAAAATCCTGGGTGCCTAGCTTAGCAAGAGGAGCCATTCACCCATGTGCTCTGTATAAGAACTGTGGATCTTTCTTTACATCTGCAGATACAGATGGAGATCTGTTGCCAGCTTGTGTGCCAGCAGTGATCCAGTGATCTTGATCTTTCTGTCTTGAATCAATGTATCTATCTATCTCTCAATCTATCTGTCATCTGTCTTTATTTATTTTTAATTATTTATTCCATCCCCCCTTCCAGCTCAAACAGCCCTCCTCATTCTTCCCTGATCCCTTGATTAAAGTGGACTGGGGTGCCCATCCCATGGTATCGCTTGCCCACCCTCCCCTCCAGTTTGCCTACCCCTTGCCAATGTAACATTCATACTTTCTTAATAGTATCTTTACCTGCTTTCTACCAACTGTCCTGTAATAATGCTGGGTGTTGAAAGTTGTTTCAAGCAGTAGCTGTAGTGTGGAGCAGTAGCAACATACAGCAATAATGTGGGGCTGTTAAGCTTGTGGCATGCATGTTTGTAGCTTGCAGTTCATAGTTTTGATGGAGTGGAATAAGATGCAGTCAGCTGTTTGCTCTGCCAAACCTACCAAAACAGAGATTACAAAAGCATCACACAGAACATCAGGAGGAAGCAGGTCCAGTTTGTTGCTGAGAGTAAGATCAGACAGTTATGGGGAGCTGAGCAGGCTTACCATAATGAACTTTTTTTGTTTGATAGAGAGAACTGAGGTGCCCACTTCTTGTACCACTGTGTACTACCCCCTACAGATCACTGCCCCAAAACCTAGGTGGTGGCACTGAGGTGCCCACCTTCGCTGACACCGAACAGTATCCAGACACTGGGGTGCCCAATCCACAGTGTCGACAATGTCCTCCTACTAAAAAAGAAAACCATCCCTTATTAATCTTATTTTTGTTTTAACTTAACCTGTAAAAAATAAAATAGTCCCTTGCCGACATGATCTCCCACATCCCCACCAACCCCAATCCCCCCTCTCAACACCACCACGTCATACCCCCACACATCCTCAGTCACCTAAAAGTGTCTGATGGTGTAGATCCACTCTTTGGTCATAAACATGTCTTGCTGCCAGAACTGGTGACTGCAACATGAGAAAACAAGATAAGTCCTTTTAATGTATTTCAAGGAATTTTAAACCTTTATTCATAATGTTGTCGATTTTTTATATTTTTACACCAAATTTTCAACATGGCATTTTTGGGACCTACCTCATGAGCATGGTAGGCGGAATTTTTCAAATATGTCCTGAAAGGTGATTTTGCTGTTGTTGCTTGAAATCACCATTCATGAAGGATTTGATATCTTCACCTACCGAATTCACGAGGTGTGGTCTTAAAAAAGGCCATCTTTAAAACTTGACATAAATATGTTAAAATGATCTAGTTATGCATGAATGTTGAAATATTTCAAAGTTCTCTCATAAGTTTTCTGTTTTTCAATAGTTTTCCACCAAACATTTAACATGGCCTTTTGGGGATCCCACCTCATTAACAGGTCAGGTGAACATTTTTAGATTCATCTCAAAAGGTGATTTCAGAGTTGTGCAACAAAATCATGTTTCAGGTAGGGTTGAACATTTTCACCTACCAGGTCATGAGTTGGGGTCATAAGAAGACTATGGGGAAACTTTGGTGTGAAATACGACAAAATGACCAAGTTATAAGAGAACATTGAAATATTTCAACATTCATTCATAACTTCACAGATGTTCAATATTTTGACTCCAAAGTTTCAATATAGACATTTTTTTATACCACCTCTTAAGTGAGATAAGTGTCATTTTCCAGATCCTGGACAAGACATGTTTTCACACATTTGGTGCAAATGGCTCTTCAGCAATTATTGTATAAATGCAAAATGTCATATTTGTAAGGAGGAGTCATAAAATGACTATCTTGAAAATATGGGATCAAACTACAAAACAAAAATTAACTCTTAGGCTTCCAACAGAATTAGAAAGTATAGTATTTTTGGATTGATATATCAGTCCGTGGCCCTGCAAGGGTTAAGAAACATGTGCAGTGCCAGCCTTTACCCTAGTGGTAGTGCTTAGTGATCCTGCACTGGTAAGCTGATTTCAAGGGTGAGCTTAGTGACCTACCTGGTTGGGCTGAGGCTTTGGGAATGGCATTGTCATCTTCAAGTTCAAGTTTATTACAGGAAAACTCCATCGAGCAAGCTCATTCACAAGGAGACATTGACGATACAAACAATAAAGATAACAGTGGAACAAAACATGAACAAAGGTGAAGGAAATTCAAAACGAAATGTAACACCACCCACAGCCTGGGAAGGGTAGGTGCAGGGTTGCAAATGGGCTCAAGTACCATGTAGTGAAGAGATGTCTTCTCTTGGCATAGGGCCCTGCACCTCTACACCAGTGGGGTCCAGAGGGCAATGTGCTTTGGCTGAGAGATGGATTCTTTCCTCTTCTGCAGTTCACTAGACAGACCCATGAATTCTTGGCACCCATTGCTGCATAGATGGAACTTGTGTGAATGAGGATCTGATTCCACTATTTTAAAAAAAAAAGAATATTCTTAACATAAAACTGTGCGCATGTACCAGTTAGGGTCCAAGTTAATGTCACAAAAGTAACTAAATGTGGTGTTGGTGCTTCCAGCCCTAACTTCCTGCCCCCAATTCCCAAGCCTCAAAAGGAAAAACATTAGGGTTTTGGGTCTTCAGATAATGGCCACCCCTTCCCATGAGCAAAGAAGTGCAAACATGAAGAAAGCTACAACGGATTATGTTGGCAATATGTGGTAAGGCATTCTTCTCTACCTTTGAAGAGTATATCACTATAAGGCACTGGCTTAGAGCTGTACCTTGTGCTTTGGACTGAAGGCCATGGGTTGGGATCGGAAGGAGGAGTGTTAGGGTTGATAACCCAAAGGAAGACCCAACTACTGATTCACCGACACTCTGGAGACCAAAAACTCTAATGTTTTTTTTTTCCTTTTGCTGCTTGGGGGCAGGTTAGCTAGGGTTGGAAACCATGGGTTGACTTTCAAAGGCTGATGCAAGGCTTGTGTCAAACCCTGCATCAAAGCCATTTTTTGGCACAGCTGTGCCAAACTGCTTTGCTAAAACTGCACCCAGTGTTCTATTGTCAGGTGCAGTTGTGAAAGCTTGCTTAGTTTACAGCACCTTGCACCAAAGGTATGGCACAACCCCGTAAAAAGAGTCCACAAATGGCACAAGTTAAACCAGGAAAAAGTAGGTCTAGCTTGTGGCATTTGGCACTCGGGATTGAAAATCCTGATCTCTGGCAGGGAGAATGCTGAAAACAATTGGTGCACCAGGGGATTGTAGCATTCTTGGGCTTTGAAAATTGAGCCCCCAATGCCATATTTTCCAACTTTTGTGGCATTAACTTGAGCCCTAACTGGTGCATTAACACAGTTTTGTTTTGCAATAAATGGAAATATCTAGCTATCTATCTATCTAGAACACAATCAGTAAATCTGTAACCAATGATTGCAAACACAACATAATTTCCAAAATAGAAACACTCACTAGTATGCATAAGAACATGGAAGTAATACAAAAAACAACAGTATGATGAAGAATAAATAAGGTGCAGGCTATAGAATACTTACTTAAAAATGCCATTAGTGTTTTAATTTTAATTCATCATACTCTCATTGAAATTCAGAAGCATCTCTTATATCCTACCACTTGTACATTTTGTAAAGTCACATGCAAATAAATTAAGCTGTGCACAGCCACTGCAACACTGCAGTCAGACATACCAGTCCCCTGACAAGCCACTCATTGCTATCTGCTAGCCCTTTGATATGTGCTGTCATCAAATGTAATAACATGAATACACAAAACAGAATCAAGAATCATACACTAAAACATACATATGTGAGCGAGCATTCTCTTTCATTTTATTGATCGCATCTTTAAAATCCAATGTCAAGAAATACAAGAAACTTCAAATGTTTTATGCCAGTTTGTACATCACCCTTGGAAACCAATTTCCTGCTACTTCTGGACTACAGAATGTGAAGCCTTCATCTATTAGTTTGTTAAGAAACTGATTTATGAATTTGATTTCAGCTCAGGGAGAAGGTTGTTGCCATTTACCTGAAGGTTTTACTAGAACATGTGATTGTGTTTATGTGTCTTCTGTATTTCTGGTATGTATTATGGCTGTGTAGTCTGATATTGTAGTTATGTATATTTTAAACTGATTGTATTTTAAGATGTTGTAAGCAGGACACCGCTGTAAATTAGCATGTGCTCAATGGTTATAACCCTAACTAAGTGAGATGAAATGAATAAAATGTAAGCCTAGGTTTAAACAAGCAGCCATTTAAATCAATACTTTATATATGGAGCCGGCCTGGTGGCACTGAGGGTTGAGGCACTGGACGCGACACCTCGCGCCACGCCAGTGGCCCAGGTTCAGGAGCAGACCCAGGCCGCCGGCAGTCGGCAGGGGAGGAAAGGTTCAAGCATCCGGAGGACAGTTTTCCTTTGTTGGGAGGGAGGGGGGACTTAATCCTGCCATCTGTTGACCCCCAGTGGAGACTGGGAGTCTAGCAGAAGTTGGGATCTGGCAATAGGGGATTGCCTGTGGCGGCTCTCCTGTGGGCATGTGCAGGAGCACGTACTTGCTGTGCTGGAGTGCATTACACTGCGGGGGGCCAGTGGGGGGAAGACCTTAAGAGAAAAATCCCCATCTGTGGGGACAGGCAATGTCACTTCGCCCATCGAGCCACACTCCAGATCCAGGTTTCTTTCTCTGCCAGGGCCTACTGCTCAGCCGGGTGCATTTGATTGTAGGTAGAGTGCCCTGGGTGGATAGGGCAGCCCTGCCTTGGGGGGTGCAGAGCTGGGGGATCTGCCTGGCTTGTGCGGGGGTACAGAGAGAAAGCTTCAGGATGGTGGTAGAGTTCATGGGTCTGGGGATGCCCTAGAGAGTTCCCCGTAAGACGGTGCACAAAAAGAGTTAACAAAAAAAAATACTTTATATATGACTTCAGCTTCTGTGTGTGTATGTAATAAGCTATGATCATGGAACTGATATTTTGTGCTTCTGTACTTTGTATTTTCACTGCTCCTTTTCTTGTTCTTGCTGCAAATGTTATGTAGTGTTTAATGTTAATATATCCGTGAGTAAGCACAGAGACGAGAACACTCCCCATGTAGAGAACAGGCTGGAAGTTCAAAATATAGTTTAATACCCCCCACTTGTTTATTGAGATGTCTCAATACAGCAGTAAAGTATTGTAGGTACTACAGTGTACATTTAACAACACTACACACTGTCAGATACTCATGACTCCAATTTGCACAGCAGCCAGTAGTGATGGAAAATGGGATCTTAACCCAGTCTACCCCTGGTGCAACAAATAAAATGAAAATAACAAAAGTTTAAGTGACTACATTTTAACACTGGGATGCTTTTTATCTATATTCAAATTAATGAGGGGTCTATACAATCTGTCTTATATCAATACATTCAGAATTAAGATCAGCATATATCCCCAAAAATATCATGCCAAAACTGAAATCTCAAAGTTACTGTACTTTGCTTGAAAGTTATCATCTTTTCATAGAGTATGCTGGAACGTTGTTGTGTATGGAGATACATACGCTGTCAAAAGTTGTTCTGCTGCAGTAGTGAAATAACAATTAATGCAGAACAACTTTTCATTCTGTGTTAGTAGCTACATCACAATGCAGCCACCCCCTCCAGCACTGTCCAGGAAGATGGATGAGAAGTGCAGGTCTCTGGCAGTAAGCACCGACTACAGAAACAAGAAAAAGCAAGCAATCATATGTTTTGGGGCACCATACACTATAGAGAAAAGTGTATGGGAGCCCAAATACACAATCAAGCTATTCTTATACCTCATGGTTTCCCTGAATACAGGGACCTCTTGTGCTTCACTTTTGAGGTCCTCATTGTCGTGGCCTCTGTGTATGAAAAATGAGAATAGTATGGTTGTGTATGGATTCCTGTACACTATCCTATATGTAACCTGACTTCAATTCCTGTTAAAGAAAACTGGTTTCAGGGATGAGCTACTGATGAGATCAACTCCTAATCTTGCAGTCCAGTCTTCACTACCAGCCGCACTCTATGACTTGTTTCAAGCTGAATAAATCTGCAGTATCAGTAAAAAGAGAACACTGAGTTGGGTGATGTCTGCGTATTGACATAATAGGGCCTATGCATGACAGCCTGCTGGGTACATGCATCAAGCAAGCAGGCAAATATAGATGCAACAAAGTTTTACTGCGCTGGTGAATTTTCAGCAAAGTCGCTGAATTGGCCACCGCAGATCACCTCATGAAACTGTCCCATTTACTGAAAATTCACCATTTGTAACTTCACCTTGCTTTTGGTTTTTTTTTAAGTGAAAATTGCACTAAAAAAAAACAAAGGAAGGAGAAGTTAGCAAATGGTGAATTTCCTAATTCACTGGTGTCTAGTGGATTCCCCACCAATCACAGGCCACAGTGTAAAAAATACAGATTTATTGAAATACATGTGCTGGGATATTCAAAGCTTTGTGCCACGTGCACCGAGTTAGTGCTGGGTCAGCTCCAGACTGCAATATTCAAAACTAGAAATAGCTCCAGTGCAATGCATTAGCATCAGCGCAAAAAGATAATGTATGCATGCATGTAGCAAAGTGAGGGGCGGGACCATGTATACAGGCGCAGCATGATATTCAAATGTTTAACATGCCTCAATGCATGTTAGCTCAACACTGAGCACAGCGCTAGTTGCCACCTATGAAAAGGTAGTCTTATGTCTGGGCAAACCTAGGAAGGGGGGCATGGACATAGCAGCACAGTCACTCAAGGCCATGCAATGTCACTATTGCACAGCACTAACCAACAGTACATAGCACAGAAGAAACATGGGGAAGTCTGGTAACACAGATACTATGCATAACCTTGGTGTGTGGTGCTCAGAAAGAAATCCCTCGGGTATAGCCCTTGGGGTTTCCGAGGCATCATACACCTCAGATCTGCATAATGCCTGGGTTAACCACATGTCCCCATGCATTATTCATTCTGTAATGTAATGTACTGTGCTGTAGTGTGTATCTAATGTGACATTTGTGTATTGCATATCTGTATCAGACACTACTGCATTGCAACCACACAGTTGGTATCTCTAGGTCATTTCTGACACTGGGCTGTGGCCCAGTGTGGCCACCCAGTGAACATGGTGAGACAGAACAATGTACAGAAAACATACATGGCTGAGACATGTTGCACACAGATGGCATCACCCATGTTGCCAGCATCTGACACTGGTCCTAACCATGCCAGGCATTAGTGGTTGCCCCAGCAGTCAGTGGACACCGTGGCAGTGCGGCCATGCAGCACACACCTCCATGTCCCCCCATTGGTGTACACCATCACGATCCAGTGAACACATGCCGCACTGGGGGAATGGAGTGTGTGTACAGGTGACCAGGCTGCACCACAGAGAGGGTACTGCCACACAGTAGTGGCCATCCATACAGTGCAAACAGTCACTGACAGTAATGCCCCTGACAGCAGTGTGCCAGTATGTTGGTATGTGTGCCCCCCCCGGAACATACCCTACACCTGTCCAGGCTAACCACACACATGGACACCCATGTTTACAGTAGTGTGGGAATCCCATGCCACTAGTGCAGCACATGAGGGTCACAGGACAGCATGACCGTGGTGTCTACTGTTGGACCACACCATCCACCTGTGCATGTCACTGTGTGGATAGCACCAGTCAGTGTTCCCTGACACACTGTAGGCATTGCAGTGTACCGCACAGTATTGCCTACTACGGTACTGTACCACCTGATACACACAGTGGCAGGAACAACAATGTGCCACTGGCATGCAGCATGTGGCATGGCCATCCATTCCTGTAGTGCTACTCCCCTGGGCCACATTAGTCTTTGCATCTGTGTCCAAACCAAGTTATCAGCTATTGTTCTGTGAGCACACATGGACTGTGGCTACTGGTCCATAATCCCAGATGGACCTAAAGGTGGAGTTGTAAGCACAGCCAGGGAAGTGTCTACCATCCTGTAATTCCAGTTGGACCTACAGGTGGAGCTGTGAGCACAGGCAGGAAAGTGCCTACCATCCTATAATTCCAGTCAGACCTACAGGGGAAGCTGTGTGCACCATGTCATAGTGCTGGGCAATCCACATGCTAGGCAGGCTGTAATGAGATGCTAATGAGTTTGTTTGCCCTCAGATTGCCCAGGTAGGCTCATTTGCATGGATATTTTTTGAATATGGCAAACTTTAGTGCTGAGCAAATGGGATTGTGAGGGGCAAATGTGCAGCTCTGTTCAAACGCGTTAGTGCCGCGCACAATGGGTGGGACAAGATCGGAACTGTACAAAGAGGATACACAGCCTCTGTCTTACAGTGTGGAACCCCCACTGATACTCTCAGCTAGAGTACTAGTTATTGCTGTATTAGGACATCCGAACATCAAGGTCGGGTGTCCCTAGAACACCAACGGAGAACCTGTGAAGACATGCTTAACAAAAAACCTATAAATTATCCATTTCTGCAATAAAAAAGCTTCTGCTCCTGTTTCATCTCTGTTCTTGTGATGTAGAACTCAATCCTGGGCCCACAGAGGCTATCAATTCTCCTTTTGATTTAAACAGGCTCAAAGGTACAAGCTTCCTTCATTTCAACGTGTGCTGTTCACTAAAAAAAGATTACTATGATCCAAATGTGGGTAAACCATACATCACCAGACATTTTGGTGTCATCAGAAACTTGGCTTAGACCTACCACAACTGACAGGGAAATTAACCTACCTAATTACCTACTATTCAGAGCAGATAGACAGTCTAGAGGTGGAGGAGTAGCCATCTATATTAAGGACAACTTCACAGTAACCTGCCTTGACTCAACATCTGTGAGGAATGAGTATGAATGTCTAGCCCTTAAGGTGGTGGTCTCACACACCACAACACTGCGTGTGATAGGATGTTACAGACCACTGTCTGCTGGTCTTCAACTTTTAATGCATCTAGAAGACACCATAGGGAAAGGGTCTATGGAAACTATTATATTAGGAGACCTTAACTTTGATTGGCTATCTAAGATTTCTACCTCTTCAATCATTCTGTAATACACATGGTCTGACACAACCTATCAACGAACAAACCAGACCTAATAAAAAGAATCCAAGCAATAGTTCACTGTTGGATGTTATCCTTGTGAGCAAACCACATCTTTTTTCACACACCGGTGTGTTCTTCAGTGATGTCAGTGATGACTGCTTCATCACTAGTGTAAGATCAACCAATAAACCACTAGCCCCATCAAAGTTCTCTATAGAAGGTTAAGGAGAAATTTCAACCTCATGCGTACCTATATGATTTGAAGTACTCTACACGTTGGTAAGATTTTTTCCTGTCAAAAACGGTACACTCAGCTTATGAAATCCTAAGTAAAATAAAACTAGGAGCCTTAAACAGACACGCACCACTATTAAAAGTGCACATAAGAAATAAGCAATGCAAATGGTTCACCCTGATCTTAAAACTGCCCTGTTAAAGAGGGATAAGCTTTGGAGAAAAGTACGGAAAACCAAGTCATCGTCAGACTGGTGTCAGTTTAAAAGGGCAAGGAACATATGTAATAGGAAGATTAGGGACACTAAAGTTGGGTACTATTGAACTGAATTGGATTCTTCTATCAAGAACCAAACTAAATTCTGGAACACCATCAATGATCTATCTGGCCACATACCAGGACTTTCGCTCCCAACCAAAATCATCTCTGGAAACGGGATTATCACTGACAGATTGGAAATCCTGGAATCATTCAACAATCATTTCATGACTGCAGATCTCGCATTTGACAACTCTCCTGAAAATTCGATGCACTCCTAGCTTGGCACCCAGTATACTAATACCATAGTGACAAAGTCCATATTCTCTCTGCAACCAGCCACTTTGAAATGGGTTGAAGAAATGCTATGCCAGTTGGATACAAAGAAAAGTGCTGGTGTGGACTCCCTCGACCCCCTACTTCCTGATGACTGCCTACTCAGTACTAGCAGGACCTATAACACACTTGTTCAATCTCTCCTTGTCCCAGGGAATAATCCCCTTGATCTGGAAAACTGCACAGGTCATTCCATTATTTAAGTCATGGGATACTCACGACCTTAACAACTATAGGCCGATTTCCATTCTCCCGGTCCTTTCTAAACTACTGGAAAAAATGTTAAGTATTCAACTGAGATCTTACCTTGATACTTTGAATCTCCTAAACCCTTCATAATCTGGCTCCAGAGCCAAGCATAGTACCATAGTGGCCCTAGCAAAAGTCACCAATGACTGGCAGAGAGAATTAGACAACAGTAATTTTATCTGTGCTGTGTTTCTGGACCTAAATAAGGCATTCAGCATGGTTGTGCATGATCTGCTCCTCTTATCGCTGGAATTCATGTGGCTGGATTCACTCTCCCTATGGTGGTTTACCAACTATCTCTCTGGATGCCTCCAACAGGTCATGGCCGAAGGCGAACTCTCACCCCTTAAGCCACTTCTAAGAGGCGTACCACAAGGATCCATCCTTGGTCCTATCCTTTTCACTATCTACATTAACAACATAGATTATAATATTACCAAGGTTACAGTCCATCTATCTGCTGATGACATGGTGCTATATGTGAGCTGCACATCACCAGAAACAGCGTGTACCGACCTACAAACTGAATTAAATTTACTCCAACATCAACTCCTAAACAGAAAGCTCCTGCTTAATGCAAAGAAAACAAAAGCAATGTTCCTCTCTGCTGACATGCATGCGGTAAACCCTACTGCCCCAGGATCTTTTTTTCACCTATCCACAATTCTAGGGGAAAAATTAGAATTTGTTTCAAAATTCAAGTACCTGGGAGTCTGGCTTGACAATAGGCTTTCTTTCACAGAACATAGGCAGGAAAAAACTATGACAAAGGCTTGGTCTCTACTTTAGGATCAGCCACTTTCTTACAAGTGATGCTAAGTTAAGGTTGGTCCAGGCAATATTTCTGTCTGTCATTGACTATGCGGATTTCCTATATAGCCACTGTCACAGCTCCTTCCTGGCAAAACTGGATACACTCTACCATAGAGCCTTGAGGTTTATTACACATCTCCCATTTACCACACATCACTGCTCCCTTTATGCAACAGTGGGATGGACTTCAGTTCAAGAGGAATAAAAATGCTGCCATTTGGACATTCAGAGCACTATCCAATCAATTACCGCCATATGTCTCAGACTGTCTCCAGCAAAACATAACAAGTAAATATACCCTAAGAAGCCACTCTTATATCAAATTGAAAGTGCCCAAAGTTAACTCTCACTTCAGAAAGGCTGCCAGTAGTTTCACACTGCCCTCTTTGTGGAACAAACTGCAAAAAATTTTGAAACTTAGTATACCCATAACCATCACTTCCTTTAAGTCCGTTTATTCACGCCTTATTAAGGAATGCTGCCAATGCTTCCCGCATTGTTAACTTGAACACACACATATACACTGCACCACCACCAAGTCTGACTAGTACTTCCTAGTCCAATGTACAACTCTTCTACTTTCGTCCTGTTATCCTCGTCTCCTGTCTCCATGGGATTCTTCTATGTGCTCCCCAACACTGCTCTTAAAAGTAGCCTAAATGACTTATTACCATAATGAATAGCAATATTCTCTTCACCCTTTACCCCTACTCCTCACATTGCACTTACAGTCTCTCCCCTTGCCCCTTCATCTTACTTTTCCCTCTCCTCATTAATAGTTCACTTTCTACAGCTCTCCCTCCCCATGTTGGCTCACCACTACCAGATATCCCCTTCCCATCCCTCTACGATTATCTCTGAAGGGGTTGGAAAGGAGTACGTGATGGGTATTTGTCCTCAGCCACCCCTTATATTTCTGTACACATACTGCACAATCATACGTTGCTGCTATGTACACATATATTTATGACCAGGAAATTTTGTAAACGAGCTAGGGCCTATCCACCCATATGTTTTGTTGTGTCACCATGAATGATGCTGTATTATCTTGCTTATTCAATGTACACTTTGCATTAACCCCTGACTCTGTAATTGTATATGTTTACTTCTATGTATAATGTTTATTGTCCATTTGAAGTTGTAACAACCCTGTATCAACCAGGTCTATCTTGCAAATGAGCTCTGCTCAATAATGTCTGCCTGGATAAATAAAGATTTTGATTGATTGATTGATTGATTGATTGACTGTACTGTTCAGTTACATGGTTCTGCAGTATTTGGCCTGCACTGTTGCTGTGCACCACTTCATTGCATGCACACATGTTGCCCACATTGTTCAGCATTCACTTACTCCACCTCTGTGTGCACTGGGCCACTGTTGCAGTCTGCACTGCTCTCGGTTGCTATATATTCAGTGCTGTCTTACTTCCTGGGCTATATAGCACTGCACTGGTGGATCAGTTTGCCCAGCTTCATTAACACGCTATATTCAGCAGGTTTTGCACCAGGACTATCCCTTTTGAATATAGTGGGCTATTGGTTCTGGGCTAATTAAGCATGCTGGGCAGTGCTATTTTAGCCTCGGGGCAAAGTTTTGAATATCTGGCCCATGGGGTCTGATTCCAAGAAGAATGTCACAACTCGCAGGTGTATGCGAGTTGTGACATTCGCCACTATGTTGGGAACCCTGTGCCATATTCTAAGAGTGGCACGGTCCTGGCACCTATGACCTGAGACTTGTGACATGAGTAGGCTACCACCATGGGCATGGCATAATAACCCTGCATGTTGCAAGTCACAGCCCACTGCACCACACCCCCTGGAACCCCCCCCACCCTGGGAACACCACAGCAAGCACCAGGGGGCATGGGGGGGGGCTGGACAGGTGGCACAGAAGTCTGGGGGGGACACATTAGAAAATGGACCCCAAGGGGTGGAGGGCATGGGCTTGTTCATGGGAGCACAGGAAGCATGGCAGAATGTTTGCCATGGTGCTGCAGAGTGGGCATCCATTGGATGGCACTGATGGATGCTTCTTAGAGCATATTTGAGATGTTCCTACTCCGCTGCACTATTGTGGCTCCTGGAATGGCGGAAGTGGGTTATGGCAGCTGCCCTTGTGGAATAGGGCTCAGTTGCTGCCCTAAAACCACCCTTGCAGTATGTTGTTGTGGGTTGCAGTGTAGTGGGTGGCATATCCCACATTTGGCATAACCCGCAGAGGGCATGGCACAAGATACCTTTCGGAATCGCAAAGAATGTAACGCATGGTGCAGGTTGTGGGTTACACCATGGGGTTTGGCATAACTCGACTTGCACCAGTGTAAGTCATCCTGGAATCGGGCCAATGGTGTCTAGTGGTACCTCCCCACTGATGACCACCAAAGTATAAAAAATATAGATTTGTTTACATTTCTGGCATCTAGTGGTACTCCCCAACCCACCGATCACCAGCCACAGTACAAAAATAGAGATTTATTTAAATCCTTGGTGTCTAGTGGTACCCCCCACCAGTTGCTGGCCACAGTATAAAAAATAGATTAATTTAAATCCCTGGTGTCTAGTGATACCCCCCTCACCCCACAGATTGCCAGCCACAGTGTAAAAAAGAAATAACAATTAAATCCCTGGTGACTAGTGGACCCCCCACCTCATCGGGTAGTACCCCGCCACCCAAGCCCGAGCAGGTGACCAGCAAAGAACACCACTCTACACAACAGCTGGCTGTCTGACTGACCAGGAATGAATGAACACATGCTTGTACAAGTATGCCCTCATTCATTTCATCTCAGTTTGGGTGGCCAGCCATCATGGAGAGTGGGAGGGGTTGTGTTGGTTACCTGCTGGGGCTCAGGGTGGAAGGGAGTGGGGTGGTGGACGCTACCTGACAGGGTGGTGGGGTCCACTAGACACCAGGGATTTAATTGCTAATTTAATTTTTTTTTAATCTGGGGCTGGCGATCGGGGGGGGGGGTCACTGGATACCAGGGATTTAAATAAAACATATTTTTTTACACTGTCATGGGTGTTTGGCAGAGGGTGGGAGGACCACTAGACACCAGGGATTTGTGGCTAATTATATTTTTTTTTACACTACTGCAGGCGATTGGTGGGGAGAGGGATCACTAGACATAAGGGATTTAAATAAAACATATTTTCTTACAATTTGGCTGGTGATCAGCAGGGGGATGAGGGACCACTACACACCAGGGATTTGTGGGTAATTACATATTTCTTTACACTGTGGCTGGTGATCATCAGAGGTGACCACTGGACACCAGGGGCCTGATTTTAGAAGGTGGGTTCAGGGATTTTGCCAAGCCCTGAATCCACCACAAAGTTTGACACAACTGCACCAAAGCCCTCGGATGCAACTCAGCGCTATTCCAGAAGAGCTGGCACAGCTGCAACAGTTTTCTTGCTGTACAGCAACCTGTGCCAAAGATTTGGTGCAAGCTCCATACTAGGGGTACCCCAAGGATGTAGTATGACCAGCGGGAATATGGTCTAACATTGTGGCATCAGCGACTTGCTGCAGCAGCTTCTGGAACAGCGATTGTGATGCAGATCAGCACTTGCATCAACCACACTGACACAAATCTCCTGCGGCAGCTGCAGCTGATTCTGGAACTGGGCCCCAGGGATTTAAATAAGTCTATATTTATTATACTGTGGCCAGCAATCGGGGGAAGGGTTACCATTAGACACCAGGGATTTGAATAAATCTCTATTTTGTATACTGTGGCTGTCAATAGACACCAGGATTAAAATACATCTATAGTTTTTAAACTAGCCTGTGATTGGCAATTGGTGGGGGGATACTATTAGACACTAAGGATTTAAATCATTGTGGCCAGCGACTGGCTAGGAGGGGTGGCGCCCACTAGTAGGTACTGGGGACTTTTTTGTGCAAAGTGAGGATTTTCTCCTGTGAAGTTCCACACATCATGGTCAGCCCATGCTCCACAAATTGGCAAATTATGCTTTTGTAATTGCACACCATTCATGAAATAATTCACGGAGTGAATTGTGTTGACTTCACACATCTCTATGGACAAGTACCTGGCTCATGCACAACTGCATCTGCAGATAAGCATTCAGGCTGCACTATTCATGAATACTGGCCACCACAAGCCATCCCTCCAGCTTGTAGGTACATTGTGATATGGACTGGCAGACACAGGCAGGCATCCAATTGGATGCCCATCCTTCTCCCAAATGGGATCCTCTGCTCATTTTACAGCAGGGGATTGTGGGACACCATGTGTCCTGAAATCATACTGAAGGTGGGTGAGTGCCGAGATAGTTGCCCCTAGCTCTTTCCTCATGTCTGGAGGGCTTGGGCAGCATGGCAGAGGGTTAGCTGTCTTACACAGCCAGTGAATGTGGTACTGAGGGGCACACAACAGTTATGGTAGGGTCCTTGTCCACATAACATGTGCCCCCTCTCCCAGTAATCCACACCTTGGTGAATGGTGTGGAGTATGGGGATCCCCCCTGGCTATTCCTCTAGTCTTTCCATGCCTGCAGCAGCATGGCCCAACAGGGGTTCCAGTGTGGAAGAGACATGCATCCCTTTTCTGAATTCCACAGGGGACAACAGGGCCCTAGATGTGTGTCTGAATATCTTAGGACCTCCTATGCATCTTGGATATGTGGCACATATGCTTTGTGCATATTTCTTGCATAGAGCCTTAATTATACTGATTTATGGCACTTTGAATGTGATGGAGGAGGTGGTTTTGGAATGCAGAAGTTGACATGGCTTTGAAATGCCAAGGTTATGCACAATTTCTGAATACAACAGGGATAAGATTTCAGTTTGCCACAGGAGTACAATTCTGGAATTCAATGTGGACATAATCTTGGAGTGCAGTAGGGCACACAGTTTTGAATGGTGAAGAGATGCTGAAATTCAGAATGTGGCAGGGTTCCATTTTACAGTGTGGCAGAGATGCAGATTTGGAATGTAAGAGGCGCAATCATGAAATGTGGTAGGCTTGTATAATTTACAAATGTGGTGGAGATGTGCATTTTATGAAAATGGGGATGCACCATTTTGGAATGTAGTGGGGAATACAACATTTTGGAACATTTTATGGTTGCACAGTTTCATTGCTAAGTATAATAAATTGTGGAAAGTTGCTGGGTTGCAAAATTTCGGAATGTTACTGGCACATGCAATTTCAGTATGTGTTGAAATGTGACTTTTCTAATTGTGACAGGGATACATATTTTTTAACATGTAGTGTGGATGTACAATTTGGGCTTGCAGTGGAGATGCACACATTCAAAATGTGGCAATGATATGCAGTTTCAGGAAGTGGCACAAATACACACTATTGGAATGTGACAGTGATACACAATTTTGGAATTCAGCAATGATGTTCAGTGTAGAAATATGATAGGGATGCACAGTTTTTAATATGTTGGGGATGTTCAATTCTGAATATGGTGGGGTGAATAATTTCATAATGTGGTGGTGTGCAGTGTTTGAATATGACAGGAATAAGCAGTTTCAAAATGTGGGGATTTGATATTTTGTAATTTGGTAGGGATGCACAATTTCAGAATTTGGTGGGAATGTACAAATTCAGAATGGGACAAGATAAGTAGTTTGGGAATTTGTTCGGGATGTGCAATTTTAGAATACTGCAGGGCTGCCCAGTAATGACATGTGCTAGAGATATGTGAGTTTAGATTGCAGTGCAGACATGACATGTCAGAAAGTTGAAGGGACACACATTTCTAAAATGTGGTGGGTATGTACAATGTTTAAATGTGATGGAGATGCACAACACAGGAATATAGCAAGAACAGGCACTTTCAGTATGTGGTATGATGTATAATTTCTAAATGAGATGTAACAGTTTCCAATTGTGAGACATACAATTTTGGAATCCACATTCTGAAATTGTGTATCTGTCTTATTCTAAAATTGGGCATCCCCCAGTATTTTCAAAAATAGTTCTTCCTGCCATATTCTGAAATTACATATCCTAGCCACATTCCATAACTGTGCATTCCCGTCCAATGCTCACACTGAATGTCTTAGCCACATTCCAAAATATGGCATCCCACCACTCTTTGAAGTTATCCATTCTTGTCAAATGTTGAAATTGTGCATCACTGCCCTATTCTAAAACTGTGCATCCCTGCCATATTCCAAAAATGTGTCTACTCACATTTTGAAACTGCAAATCTCAGCCAAAATCCAATATTGTGAATTGTCAACACAATTCAAAATTGTGAAATTCCACCAAATTCTGAGACTGCACTAACTCAACATATTTTGAAATTCCACACCCCTTCAGATTTCAAAACTTCACCTTCATGCCACATTCTGCATTCCAGCATTCTTGTCACATTCCTAATTGCGTGTCCCCACAACACATTGAAATTGTGTCCCTGCTGCATTCAAAAAATGGAACCCTGCAGCATTCATAAAGTTCATCCCTGCAGTTTTCAGAAATTGTGCAAAACCTTGACATTCCAAAATTTCACATCACTGTATTCGAACCACCTCACCACCATATTCTGACATACCATGTCTGTGACCATTCTGTAAATGCAAATTCTGTAAATTCTGTAACAGTGTCAGTGGCTCAGTAGGTAGCACACTCGCCTCTGAGGCCAGGAGATCAGAGGGCTGTGAGTTCAGAGGGCTGTGAGTTCAGTTCCCACATCTGGCACTTGGGTTAATATCCCAGTACTGACACTGTAGTGCAGCATGAGAGGGGTGCTGCACTTCTGAGGTGCTGTCTTTCAGATGAGACGTTAAACCGAGGTCCCATCTGCCTGGATTGGTGGTAGTTCAGGTGGATGTTAAAGATCCCATGGCACTTATCGAAAAGAGTAAGTGGAATTTCCCCGGTGTCCTGGCCAAATTTCCCTCATTCACTAAAAATACCACCAACAGCTTAATCTGGTTCAAGGTCAGTTGGCATTCATCTGTATCCCCTTCCCCCGGGTCGTGCCTGAAAATAGGCAGGATTTGTCTGGTGCACTTACCCGGTCAACAAAAGCTAAATAAAATAAATAAATCCAGGCACCACTCCCAATCTAGTGTCTTTTTTTATCAGATATTTTACTACAACTACATAGTTCTATGGAACTTGTGAAAAATAGGTCATATAATGTTGTTGGCAGTGAGGAGGACTAGGCTGTAACTCAAGAGCTGACATAATCCGTAACTCTACTGAATCCAACATTTTAAGCAAAAATGGATATCAGGGTTGCAAAAGGTTTTTTTAACTTTTAAATAAAGTAATTTAGTGATCTCATTTTTGTTATGAGGCTTATTGGGCATCTACTACTCCTAGTTCAGCATTCAGTCCTTTTCAGCAAAGTACCTATTTAATCTGCACCTAAGTGGACACTTGCCACACAAACAAAGGCATGTAATGAACATAGAAACATAGAAAAGATGGCTGAAGGAGACCAAGGGTCCATCAAGTTTCCCCAGTGGGTTCCAAGACATTTAGCAGTCATGGGTCCTAGCTCCCCTCGCTAAGTTTTATACTCTTTCCCGCTGAGTCTAACATAGCCCTTGCTCTGTTCCACCAATGCTTGAATGCCACAATGGACCTATCTCTTACCACCTTGGCAGGCAACCTGTTCCTTGGTTTACCCACCCTTTCTGAAAAGTAATGTTTCCTTAACTGCCTCTTGATGCAACCTTCTCTCAGTTTCCTTTTGTGTCCCCTTGTGCTTGAGTCTGATATTCTGCTGAATAGTTCTGATTAGGGCACCTTGTTTATGCCCCTCATGAATTAGAACATTTCAATCATCCCCCCCCTCTTAGTTTCCAGCAAGTACATGTCTAGTGCCTTCAAGTGATCCCCATACAAGAGCTTGTGGAGCCTATGTATCATCTTGATTGCCCTCCTCTGTATGGCCTCTAGTCTATCCCTGTCTTTCTTTAGGTGACGACTCCAAAACTGGATACAGTATTCCAGGAGGGGCCTCACCAGGGACTTGTAGAGTGGAAGGATCACCTCCCTGTTCCTACTGTCAAAGCCTTTCCCTGTACATCCCAACATTTTGTTGGCTTTGCTATAGGCTCTATTGTGTTGGCTGGATTGCTTAAGGGTGTTTAAAATGATGACTCCCAGGTCTCTTTCTTCATGTGAGATACAGAGCTGGACTCCATTAATCCAGTATTCTGTTATTGGGTTACCCTTGCCCAGGTGCATCACCTTGTACTTCTTTGCATTAAACGTCAGCTGCCAGACAATGAACCATCTGTCAAGCCTCTGCAGGTCCTTTTGAAGGTCCATAACTGCCTCTGTGCTGTCCACCCTTCCACCTAGCTTAGTGTCATCTGTGAAGAGGGTGGGCTTACCCTGGATGCCTTCGCCAGTGTTGCTGATGAATATATTGAATAGGACCAGGCCTAAGACTGAGCCCTGAAGTACACAACAAGTGAGCCCTCCCTCTACCGACCTTACCACATTAACTATCGCTCTCTGTTTCCTGCCCTTTAGCCAATTATCTACCCAACTAGCTATACTCTGGGCCATGCCCAGATCATCCAACTTTTTCATCAGGCACCTGTTCAGCACAGAATCGAAGGTCTTGCTAAAGCTGAAGTACAGGAGGTCCAATGGGTGGCCCTTGTCCTATTCCTTAGTCACTCAGTCAAAGACTGTAATTAGATTCATCAGGCATGACCTGCCTCTGATGAACCCATGCTGTCTGCCATCCTGAAGACTGTACTTCTCTAGCTACTCTACTACTCTATGTCCTACTTAATTAAGGTTTCCATAAGTTTCCCCAGTATAGACATGAGGCTAACTGGTCTCTGGGCATGACCCCCGACTGTAGCGAACAAATAAACAAGTAAGCCAAGAGAATTGACCAATTCTTCTGCATGTTCTCTCAGCACCCTCGGATGCAGCCCATACAGACCTGGAGCCTCATCTGCCCTTAGTAGAACTAATGCCTCCCTGATTCTGTTGGCAGTAAAAGTCGGTGACTCCATTGGTTGGATCGCAAAATTGGCTGCTTTACTGCCACTTTCAGGCATTGGTCCATCATGCTCCTTCATAAACAATGAACAGAAGAAGTTGTTCAGAACAGCAGCAACCTTTTGTTCATCCTCCTCAACTAATGTGTCACCATCTAAGAGTTGAACTACCCCTTCCCCTGTTTTCCTCTTTCCTTGAATATAATGGAAACATCGCTTGTTCCCTTCTTTGATCCTTGTCTCGATCCATAGTTCAGTTGTCACCTTTGCCAGCCTAGCTGCCTTCTTAGCTTCTTTGCTCTTTTGATTAAAATCCTCCTAATTACTGTCACTCCTATCCTTCTTGTAATTGTGAAAGTTTACCCTTTTGGTTCTGATCACATTTTTGACCTGATCTGTGAACTGCATGGGTCTTTTATGCGTATTCCTTTTTGTCACTGTCCTAACACAATATTTTGTAGCCTCCAATATGGATGGTTTGATTTGCCCCCAGATGTCTTTCACTTCCATTGTTTCCTGGATGTTAGACAGCCTGTCTCTGATCAAGCTTCTTAACTTTTCGAAGTTGGCTTCTTTGAAACTCAATAGCACATAAGGCTTGAGGTGTCTCCTTACCCCTAACCATGGGATCACAATAGACAAAATCCACCATTTGTAGTTGAACATTGTACTGTTCTCCATTTGGTATTACAACATGCATTTTGTTACAAACAGGAAACATTATTTCAGGGCAGAAATCATCATAGGATTACCAATACGTGTTATACTATACAACACACTACTGTCAGATGTTATTTTAAAATATTAATACATATTTTAACTTGACAGACAGTGCATTTCTAGCAGACCACAGACAGTTGGCCAGTTCACAAATTAGTGGTTGCTTGGCTGATGATGGCTCTAGTTTCTGTGTAAACCAGTTAGGCACTATTTAGTTCATCTGCATTTTAGAAATGCATTAACAGAGAAAGGTACTGCACAAGCAGAACAATATTGTACACAGTCTGCTCTGTAAACCAACCAAGGAAACAGATGTTATTTTATTCCTCACATTCCCCCTTTAGTAAGCCATTTAAAACTATCACAGCCATCTTTAACCTAGGCAATAGTGTCAATAATGACCACACAATAAGCAGGCTATTCTAAACATCCACTACTCACTAATGAAGAATTTGGGGGCATTGTCTGATTTACATGACAAATGAGTGATAAATCACTGATAACTAATCAATGGTAAACAGCATTCCAGAAAAAATAATATTGTGTCATCCTTTGAAATTGTCACTTGTTTTGTTTTTTCTGACCACTGAATGTTGTTTTAACAGAAGAGCCTTTTTAAAAAAAATTGAAAACAACCATTTGATTTTAACAGAAATTCCTAACAAAAATGAAGAATTAGTGGTGCTGATGGTGCCAAATAAGTCCTGAAAAGTCTGAAATAATCATGTATTCAATACAAGATACTTTGTCTGGATTCAAACCACTGATCCTTTCCTTGCTTAGCAAACATTTATTTTGTGTGCCACTGAGCTACAGGAAAGGGAATTACAGTTCCCATGTTATAGATGTTAAGTCACAACCAAAACAACAGGAGAATGCAGATCCAATCCCAGCAGGTGATCTGCCTTCACAAATTGCTGTTCTTAGCTAAATTTACTTCTAATATACTTGTATAGTCTACTCCACACCACCATGAATCACCACTAAAGTGAGTTTCCATCTTACAAAAAAATTTGAAAAAATGTAAGTTGCTGCCAGAATTTGAACTGCTCATCCTTTACCTGCTAAACAAATACACATTCAGTGGGCTTCTGAGATGCAAGAATATGACAAGCATTCCTGTGGTAGAGGTATGTCACAACATGCAAAATCGGCTACTGGGAATCTTATCCCAGCAGGAGATATACCTTTACAAAGTGTTGCTCTTAGCTAGGTACAGTACCATGTGATTAGAGCACCAACAAAAATGGCACTCAACACAACAGCGAGTACATATCACCAACAGCCAAAAGAGCAAGCCGCACAATACTGACCTCCACAATCCGTGATTCACTCTCAGCAACTCTACGGTGCTAAAATATACTTTATGTTTAATGCTTGCCCCCCCCCCTTTGTGGGGGCAAGCTCCCCACATGCCCCATCTTCAATATAATCAACTCCTGGGGGGGCATGACAATGGGGAAAGGGGAAACTTGGGAAGGGGACTGAAGTCGGCACAACAACCAAAAAAAAACTGTAGCCAGTTTTAAACATGGGTCTGTCAGATACACAGGCAGTGTCTATAACCACTATACCAGATGGCCAGCTCGGGACTGGCTCACCCAACATACCCCATATACTAAGTAACTCCTCCTCTCTACACTTTGCTATCCTTTCCATGGGCTATAAAAACTGTAAGGAGTTCAGTTTAGTGATTTCCATCATTGTAACAATCTTTCTGTCCTGAACAACTTTGCTGCATGTTGTTTTTGTGTAGCTTGTAAAGTGTCCCAGATATTAATATTTGTTTGGCATGTGTACACATGCACTTGCAAAGAGTGGATGCTTTTTTTTTTCACTCTGAGTGAACACTCAGGTAGACATGCTAAACAAATGTAAATATCTTAAAAACCATTGCAAGTTACGCGTACACAACCAGTGTGCCAATTGTTCAGGACAAAAAGATCTTTACAATGTTGGTAATCACCAAGCTAAACTCTGTATAATTTTTAAAATATAGCCATCTCTGCGATTGTGAACTTATTCTAAAGCAATGCTTGCTACTGAATCTATGGCCCCGGCGACATCAGTGTCGTATGAGACAAGATGCATTGTAGGTACAAGAACAGCAATAAACCTTGCTGAAATACAATCCTCAGGGGTCGTAAAACTACCATAAAGCTAGCAGACTAATTAAGGAAAAGCTCCTAATAGCAGACAGAGGGAAGGACACACTAGGACTTCACAAACAAATCAAAACACTCTGCAAAACATATGTTTTTATAAATTCTGGGCGTACTAGTCATTTAAGTCCCTCCTAGGATTCAAACTGTATCTACCTGAATTTATATCACTGATTCTTTGACTGCTAAACAATACACATTCAGTGTATCACTGAACTGCAGGTAAGTGAGTCGCATTCCATATGGTGTAGAAGTTATGTTATAACCTGCAAAGCAGGCTACAACGGTTCTAATCCCATACAAGTTACCTTAAAAGGTTGTTGCTTTTAGCTAAATATACTTCTCATGTAATTTACTATTCCACTCCACACCACCATGAAATGCTGCCCAACTGAGTTTCCATCTTAAGAAAATTGAAAAATAATGCTTAAGTCCTTGCTCAGATTTGTACCACTAATTCTTTGACAGCTATGCAAACACACATTCAGTGTGTCACTAAAATGTAGGTAAATGAGTTGCACTTCCTATGATGTATAAGTTATGTCATATCCTGGAAAACAGGAGACTTGGGATTTCATTCCAGCAACAAATTTACCTTCAGAAATTGTTCTTATCAAAATTTACTGCTCATATAATTTACTATTCCAACTGCACACCACCATGAATTGTCACTCAAGTGAATTTTCGTCTTACAAAAAATTGAAAAAAATGGATAAGTCCTTGCTCAGGTTTGAGAGACTAATCCTTGCTTGCTAAGCAAACACACATTCAGTGTGCCACTGAACTGCCAGTAAATGAGTTAAGTTCCTATGATACAGAGTTTCTGTCACACATGCAAAGTAGGTGACCAAGATCTTTTTTATTTATTTATTTATTTAGTTTTTGTTGACTGGGAAAGGAGGACTAGACAATTCTGTCTATTTTCAGCCTCATCCCAAGGAGTGGGATGCAGGTGGATGCCAACTGACACTGAACCAGATTAAGCTGTCGGTGGTATTTTTAGTGAATGGGGGAAATTTGACCAAGACACCGAGGAAATTCCCCTACTCTGACAGTAGGGGGGAGAGTATGCTCTAGGACATGGGACCTCCAAATGCTGTTCAGATGCCATCAAGGTTGGCTGGGATGCACCCTACTGAGTGTGGCCAGCTTAGAAAAAGTCAGGAATGAAGAAATAATAAGATTTCTCCTAAATATAGACCAATCAAAAGCCATTGATAAGGTATCACATAACTATTTATGTAACTGCCTAATAGCATACGGATTCCCCAACAATCTATTGAATGCATACAACTTGCTATAAATCTATGACTACTATATCACACCTTATGTGAATTCCTGGATAGGACAACCTAGTGAAATTAACAGCTGAGTCTGTCAGGTATGCCCACACAGCCCCATCCTGTATCTTATCACTCTAGATCCCCTCATCTGAAGAATTAATATACACTCAGATATACAAGACCTTTCTAGTTCCAGTCAAGATTCCGAAATTGAGACCTTAGACTATGCAGATGATCTAATCATAATACTGGCAGATCACATTTCAGGCCCTCACGTCAAAAAACTCTTTCTGGAATTTTCAGATGTCTCAGGGTCACAGATCAATACTCAGAAGAGTACATGTATCCCTATTGGTCACATCCCATCACATGTGAAAGATATTATTGGAATTCCAATCACAAATACCGGTAGTACAATACTAGGGATCTATTTTGGATACCCTGACTCTGCTTACTATAATTTGCAGTACATTCTCAAGGTATACACTTCCCGCAGTGACACCCCTACAGCGACATATGTGGCTGCTGACAATAGCACCAAGTTGCTGTAGGGGATAAGCTCGGGACCTGGCAACACTCTCCCCAACCTGCACCCCCTTTCTGAACTAACTCCAATCTGGAGTTAGAATCCTTTAGTATGGGGGATGAGGGGGGCAGAAACCCCTTGTGGTGGGTTCAAGGGTGAATCCCCCTGAAGAAAAATCAGTCCCTGCTGTGCATGGCTTCCTGCCGACTGCAACTCATGGTTGACTAAGATCCTGGCTCTGCGATGCCGGTTGATGAATTATTTGTCAACTCAGCATCGGAGACCCCATTCTCAACATTGCCTTATATAGAATATCACTCTGGTATAGATGAAGGATGAGTAAAAAGGAAAGGCTATATATGATTAATAATTTCCTACTTCCACTATTTCTATACCTCAGTTATGTCTATCCACCACCAAATTTTTCAGTGCATCTGGGGAAGTTGCCTCAATCCCATTAAGAGAGAAATATTGTATTTAGATATAGCATCAGGAGGCCTAAAGATGATCAAAACAGTTGCCTTTTACCATAGCATCTTCTTATACTCTAGTATACAACCACTTCTGACAGAAAACCTTCTGATATGGTCCCCATGGGTGATTGACAATATCTCCTCCTCTTAGCATCATGGGATCAGTTAGAGAACATCCCCAAGCAAGCAAAAGTAGCAGGACTTTTTAAATATTTGGGAGACTGCATTGGTAAACTTAAAGTTTGGAAAGTGGCAAGACCTATGCTTGAAACATATAGAAAACAGTTTTACTCACATATACTAGCAGAATACTACCTAGTCTCTCCAACTCATATTACACACCCACACAACAAACTTCATGCAATCACAGACCTGCTCACTAAACACAGAATATCCCCACAAATGTGGGATATTGTATGGCTTTGTGTACATGGAAACTACCAGTTAAAGATAATTCAAAACACAAAGAAAAAACTGAACGTTTCTATCCTAGAAACTCCTGTATGGAAAAACCAGAAACGATGGACCACCTTTTTTTTTGAATGTCCCTTTTCAATACAGTTCTGGTCATTATTCAAGAAAAAATGGATACACTTTCCTAAATGCATAGCCATGCCTACAGTATTATATCTAGATATCTTTCCACAGACTGTCTTCCAATATAACAAAAACACAGATTAATCATAACCCATCTAAAATACTGGATTTGGCAAGCAAGGTGCAAATTAACTTTGCAACAGTTAGAATGGACTCCAGAACAGGTTCTGCAATCTCTCTTAGACACTATTTGGAATATAAAGAGACAGGAACAATGAACTAGCACACAGCCACCCTTTATGGATAGATGGGTTTCCCTCACATGGATAACTTAACCTAGGAGATAAAAGTGGTATATTTTATAAGGTAGTAATTATGAACCTCTGAGAATAGAATATTAATTTTGTTACAAACGTACTACCTTCCAAAAATTTCTAGGAATTTTGGGAAAATTAAAAACACCAGGACATACATACAATTTTTTTTAAAGTTATACAGATAGTTCCATACTATAGGAAACAGGTGTTTACATGTACTATCTTACGGTTATATGATTATGGTTTTTGATTTGTTTATGTCTTTGTTCTGTGCGACTTGATGGAAATGTATTGTATATTTATTTACTTTATGGCTTTTTGATTTGCTTATGCTTTCCTTTATGCCACTTAATGAAACTGTATTGTACATTTCTTTACTGTACATTTACTGTTATGTAGTTTAATAAGATTTATTTTGTATGTTCAAATCAACTTCTAGCAAAAAACACCCCTACTCTTTTTGAGAAGTGTCATGGGATCTTTAACATCCACCTGAACTACCACCAGAACAGGCAGATAGGACCTCAGTTTAATGTCTCATCTGAACTATGGCACCTCAGAAGTACAGCACCCCCTCATGCTGCAGTGCAGTGTCAGTATTGGGATTTAACCCAAGTGCCTAGTGTGGGGATAGAATCTGATTCTCAGGCCTCAGAGGCAAGTGTGCAACATGCTGAGCCACTGACTCAAACAACAGACAATTTACCTTCATAAATTCTTGTGCTCATCTAAATTTACTTCTCATATATATATTTTATTTTTCCATTCCACACCACCGTGAATCATAACTCAACTAAGTTTCCATCTTTCAAACATGATTGAAAAAAGTGTTTAAGTCCCTGCAAGGAGTCAGACTATTTCTACCTGAAACCATTTATTCTTTGCTTGTTCAGGGAACACATATTCAATGTGCCACTGAGCTACATGTAAGGGAGTTGCATTTCCTATAGTGTTGAGCTTATGCCACAAACTGCAAAACAGGTGACTAGGGATCTAATACCAGCAGATGAGTTATTTTCACAAATTGCTATTCTTAGATAAATGTACTTCTCAAACAGTGTGTTACTGTACTCCACATCACTGTGAATGACTACTCAAGTGAGTCTCCATCTTAAATAAGTGCTTAAGTTCCTGCTTAGATTTGAACCACTTATCCATTACCTGCTAAACAAACTCACCTTTAGTGTGCCACTAAACTACAGGTAAGTGGGTTGCAGTTCCTACAATGTAGAGGTTTTGTCACACCTGCAAAGCAGACAATGGGGATATAGTCACAGCAGGTGATTTAGCTTTGCAAATTGTTGTTCTTAACTAAATGAACTTCTCATCTAATTTACTGTTCCAACTCCATACCACCATGAATCGCCACTCAAGTGAGTATGCAGTTTACAAAAAACAGCTGACGCAAATGTTTAAGTCTCTGCAAAGATTTTAATTGCAGATTATTTGCCTGCTAAGTGAATATGCATTCAGTGTGCCACTGCTCCAGGTAAGCAAATTGCAGTCCCTATGTTATAAAAGTTATGTCACATCCTACGAAACAGGCAATTACATAGATACATAGACAGTGTCGGCAGATAAGGGCCTATGGCCCACCTAGTCTGCCCATTTGAGTTTGTAACTTCAGTTTATGTTTTCCTAGAACTCTGTTGCCCCTTACCCCTGACCTCCAGAATTCCTTTATGTCTATCCATGCATTCTTAAATCCCGTGATTGTTTCAGCCCCCACCACTTCCTCAAGCAGGGTGTTCCACTTGTCCACCATCCATTCTGTGAAGAACTTCTTCCTCACATTTCCTCTGAATCATCCTCCCTCCAACTTCATCCCATGCCCTCTAGTCCTGGAGCATCTTTTTTGCTTAAAAATAATGTATTCTTGCATCCTGTTCTTCCCTGTAAGATACTTGCATGTCTCTATCATGTCCCCTCTCTCCCTCCTCCAGGGAGTACATATTCAATTCCTTCAACCTGTCTTCATAGGACTTGTGATGCATTCCATGTACCATCTTTGTTGCCCTCCTCTGAACCTTCTCTACCCTGTCTATGTCCTTATGTAGGTAAGGTCTCCAGAACTGTACACTGTACTCCAGGTGGGGCCTCACTAGTGTCTTGTATAGTGGAATCATGACCTCCCTTTTCCTGCTGGTGATGCCCCTGCCTATGCATCCCAGCATCCTATTTGCTTTATCTGCTGCCTTGTCACACTGTTTCCCTACCTTGAGATCATCAGATATGATAACCCCAAGATCCCTTTCCTGCTTGGTGCATGCTATATCCTCACCACCAAACTGATATATTGTGCCAGGGTTTTTGTGCGCCATATGCATTATCTTGCACTTCTTTGCATTGAATTTCAACTGCCAAACCCCTCAATTGGTTATCTAATTCTAGTAGGTAATTTACATTCACAAATTGCTGTTTTTAGCTGAATGTATTTTTTATATAGTTTATTATTCTATCTCCACACCACCATGAATCACCACTCAAGTGAGTTTCTATCTTACAAAAGAAATTGAAAAAATATTTAAGGAGACCATGTGTGTGCCAGCCTAAGAAGGCCACCTTATCCTTTCTCTTTGGGCTGCCCCCGCAAGATCCTTCCCCATCCTTGGATATTCTGCACTCTGGAGGATCAATCACCTTGCTAGCTGTGGAGGAAATGAGTATGTCAACTGATTGTGCTACCTTTGGACTCTCACCAACATCTGCAGAATGAAAGGAAAGCTTGGAAGGTTCCGCCTCTGTGAGCAATCTCCCTGCAGCAAATATGGGGTCTCTGACTCTGGAATGCATCTCTACTATCCAAGATCAGCAAAATTGTTTTTCTTCCATCCTCCTGCAACAGATTGCAGTGAGTGTTTCACTGATTAAACAGATAATTACTGAAACCAACAGGAAAGTCAACAGCCTAAACAAACAGGTCACGCACATGAGTGCCCAGCGAGCCTCTCTCACAGCTGCCCAGGGGGACTACTCCACTCACCTCCCCACTGCAGATGCCCACATAGCCTGGATCATGGACAAGCTGCCAGACTTAGAAAGCCATGGATGACAAAATAATTTACACATTTTGGGGCTGAAAGAAGGTTCTGAGGCCAGTGATCCAATACAATTTCTATGCACCATCCTCCCACTGTAGCTCAAATTAGACCCTACAATGTATGATTTTGAGATCCAGAGGGCCCACTTGATCAGATGCTCCATCATAGACTCATCCTCTGCAAGACCTCCCTCATTCATATTTAAGCTTCTTTACTTCCAAGATAAGGAGATCATTTTGAAAGTTGCTTGTGAGGTCAAAGATGTTTATGTGGTCAGTCAATGCATATCCTTTTATCCTGACTACCCTCTGACTGTGCTGCCAAGATGCCAAGCCTTTGACAAAATCAAACAAGGCCTCCAAAACTGCAGACTGACACATTCTTTATTGTATCCAGTGGTTTTAGCAGTCAATTTTCAGGGCCAGAAAGTTACTTTCTGAACCTCTGGAGGAGGCTGACCTCTTCTTTCAAGGACATCTCAGCCACCCAAGAACATCTCCCTCTTCTACACCCCCTGTGTTTGAACCCATGGAAGCCACCACTGTCTCCCCTACATCAGATGGGTGACCAGAGTAACCAGGAGTACTATCTGGGCAGAATAATGGGATCGAGGGGTCAGAGGCTATCTGCAAACATACGTTGAAATACTCTGCACATTATTCTTGCCATTGGAGTTTGCTACATATTTCGGGCCTTGTACTTTGTTTCTTGTTTGATTTCTCCCATTTTATTTTGCTCTGCACTTTTCTTGTGGTTGGCAAGCACCTATTGCTCATTTGAATTGGGATGCCTACACTAGACAGACACAAGGTCTGCTCTCATTTTCCTTCATTTGCCTTTGTTTTCCAGATTCTGCTCCCCCTCTGTTACCCTTACTCCCTCCTTCTGACATCTGTTCAGTGAGGGACACAGAAGTGGAAACCTGTAGATTCAGCATGTTAAGTCAGGGTGAAACACTGTTGCATTACCAGATTCTGTTTTGCCAGATCTGTTCTTAGCTTGTTTTTACCTGTGTGCTTTGCTTATTTCCATTATTACTGCATGCGTTTGTTTCTGCAGAAAATAACTCACCCTGTTTGGGCACATGTTTATGTGCTATAATTGTGGGGAAGAAGGGGGTCATTGTTTATTTCCCTTCCAGTATAGCTTGCCTTTGCTGCACTCCCACATCCCCTCTTCTTCTGTGCCTTTCCGCCCTTCTTTCATCTTCCCCCTTCTTATTTTCCCCTTCCTTTATTTTTGTTATACTTCCTTCATGGTACTCCCTACCCCCCCACCATATTCAATATCATAGAGCTGCTATAGTCTTCCTTATAAGCAGGGCCTTGGCATGCTTCCCTCCACTTTCTCCTGGATTGCTTCTGCCAAGTTCCTCTGACCTATGCAGCCTTTTGATCTTCTCCTCCCTCCCCCTTTTCTTTTTTAATAGAGGACATGCCACTCTATGGCATGTATTCCCCTCCCATACCTTTTGCTGTTCCCTCCATCCCTTACAAAAGTGACACGTTTCCCTCCATATCTTTGCCCTTCAGGTGGGATCTGGGGGCAGCCCAGATCCCTTAGGTTGTAGCCTGGTTACGTGTCAGTGAGTGCTTAAGTGCTTTCCTTATCACTAACTAGTAATGACATCTGCTGTGCCTCCACCAGTTGGACTTGCTTGAATATTTGTCTTTGTGTTCTTTTCCCTTTACTGCAGAGAAGGGTTATTTTACTTTCGCTGTTCTGGCAGCCTGTCCTTCACCCCACTAGGTGGGAGATCCTGGTAGTGATCTCCCTACTGTTTTACTTCTTCAATGTTAATGTTATATTTTATCTGGTGTTATGTTATTGGGACACGGGTGGTGGGGGGCTCAGGTTGAGGAGGGGGATGTTCTAGTACCCCGTAACTCCTGTTTTGGTATATGATATCAATATGGCTGCATTTGATAATTTAAAAATAATTTCCTGAAATTCCAGGGGCCTTAACTGTCCTGTTAAGAGATATAAAGTCGTATTGAAACTTTATAACATGTAGTGTGACATTGACTTCCTCTTGTAAACACACCTTACTACTGAAGATACCCACTATTTCTGCTGTTCTTGAGTGGGGGTAGTTTACCATAGCTCCTTCTCCATGCAACTCTGCAGGGTGGCTATCCTCTGCAGAAAGGAATTCCTATTGGGTATCCATAAGCATATTCCCTGATACAGAAGGAAGACTTATTGTGATACAGGGCAATTACGAAGGGGAGTCCATTATCTTAGGCAGCATGTATGCCCCTAACTCCCCAGACCCTGCTTTCTTTGACACAATCCTCAGGACACTCCCTGATGGCCCTGCCAGTGATATTCTGGGGCTGAGTAATTAAATATAGCCATTAACTCCAGTCTTGACAAAACAGGACCAAACACTCAGACATAAATCCTATAGTGCAGGCCTCCTATGTCAGTTCTAATTTGAGAGTTCTGTATGACATTTGGAGAGCCACTCATCTTACCGATAACGATTTTACCTATTTTCTCCCAGTCCATGATGCATACAGTGGTAGTTGTGCTAAGGTTGACTGGTAGTATGGTATACCAAGTGGTGCACAAATGCGGTGACCATGGAAAACATGTATAGTGATACCATGCAATGATGCACACTATGTAGTACCAGTCAACGTTTGTGCGATTACCCCGTATCATCTCTTGGATGTGATTTTTGTCTTCACTGACCTACTCTCTCACACTTGGCATACCTCACTGGGGAACATCCTCATTTCTGATCATGCTCCTGTGACCTTGTCAATTGCTTTGGACCATAAGGCCTCCTTCAAAACAAGTGGTGGTTTAACTTCACTACATTAGCTGCCTGGTTTTCAAGAGTGGGTGGAGCAGGAATGTTGCAAATATTTTCATCAAAGAGTATGTCTCTTTGCAGATGACAGAAAGATCTGCAACAGGGTTGATACACAGGGTGGGGTGGAAAGGATGAGAAGGGACTTGGCTAGGTTGGAGGAATAGTCAAATGTATGACAGCTCAGATTCAATGCAAAGAAGTGCAAGGTAATGCACCTGGGAAACAAAAACCCAGGGGAAGAATACACAATGGGGGGTGAGATACTAACAACAACAAAAATTGAAAGGGACCTAGGAGTAATTACATCAGATGACCTAAAGGTGGGCAAGCATTGTGAGAAGGCAGAAAGGAGGGCTGGTTGGATACTGGGATGCATAGGGAGAGGTTTCAACAGTTGGAAACAGAAAGCAGTTATTCTTTTGTACAGACAGTTGGTGAGACCCCATCTGGAGTACTGTGTGCAGTTTTGGAGACCCCATCTCTGCAAAGACATAGACAGAGTGGAGGCTGTCCAGAGTAGGGCAACCAAAATGATGCAGGGTCTGCACCAGAAGACGTATGAAGAGAGATGAAAGGAGCTTAATATGTATACCCTCGAGGGAAGGAGGGAGATGGGTGACATGATAGAAACTTTCAAGTGCCTCAAAGGAATCAACAAAGTCCAAGAGGGTAGCATCTTTCAGAAAAAGAGATGTGAAAGAACAAGGGGGCACAATTTGAAAATAGAAGGGGGATGGCTCAGAGGTAATGATAGGAAGTATTTTTTCATGGAGAGGGTTGTGGATGCATGACACAGCCTTCCTGAGGATGTTGCAGTGTCAAGAACAGTGGGAGAATTCAAGAATGCATGGGACAGACATAAAGCAATTCTAGTGGAGGGCAGGAGGAAGTAGGCTGTTGGTTAACTAAGATCTGCAACTTATCCATCAGGTAGGAAAATGAGCAGACTAGGTGGGCCAATCGGTCCTTATCTGCCATGAAGTTCTATGTTTCTGTGTAAAATTAAACCCCCTGACACCTCCATTTTCATGCACTGAGAGGCCATGATGGCCACCCTTAGGGACAAACTTATTGTATATTCCTCTAAACTATGTCAAGAGAGAGATCACCTCACCAGAAAGCAGGAAGCCAGATTAAAGAGCCTGTAACATGAATTTTCCCTCCATCCAGTGAGATTGGACATCTTGCATCTCCAGATTCTTGAAGCAAAAGCTGCTCTGGAAGACGTATCCCAACACAGAGCTGAATATGCTCTGTTTGAGCTCAGTCAATCCTACAGGGAAGCTAGGGAGCAACCCAGTGAACTTTTGGCCCATCAACTATAATCAAGGGAGTCCGAGAGGTATATCCCTCTTATCCATCACTCTTACAACACCACTGTCTCCTCTCCCTCCATTATTAATGAAGCATTTGGGGCATTCTGTAGTGCTCTGTACTCCTCAGAGGCAGACTCTTCTCCAGAAGCCTTTGACCAGATCAATAGTGATAATTCCCTGTCTCAGGTAGCTCCAGAAGCCGCCCAACAGCTTGTGGCTTCCATTTCACTTCAGAAAGTTTCTCCAGCTATGCACTCCCTGTCTTTGAGAAAATCTTTAAGACAAGGTGTCTTCACAACTGATTTTTACCATGCCTTTGCAGAGATCTTTGTACCTAAACTAACTCAGGTTTTCAATGAAGCTTATGAGATATAGGCTCATTGACTGGAACCCATTATAGACTCCTTGGTACACTCTGACCAAGTTGGCTTTGTCCCCACCTGCCTGGGGTCCAACCATATTAGATGCACTGCTGTGGCAAGTCATAGACTCCTCAGAACCCACTGTTACCCTGTCACTGGATGCTGAAAGGGCCATTGACAGGGTGAAGTGGCCATATCTGTTTGATGCGCTCCATTGCATTAGCCTCCCCTTGACTTTCATAGACATGATCCATCTTATTTACACCAGTCCCTCTGCCTCTGTCCTTACAAAGTCTGTGGTTTGCTCTTCCTTTCCCTTACACCAGGGAGCCAGACAGGGATGCCCCATCCCCATTTCTTTTCTTCCTGGCAGTGGACCCCCCAGCATCCAAAATTAGAGCCTCCCTCGGTTTCCAATGTGGTACCTCAATGGTGGTAAAATGGATGTCAATGTGTGCTGGGTCTCCAGTAAAATATAAATGGGTAAACAAAGCAACTGTGTTGTGATGACACCAGTAACTTGCACATAAATTACTAACACAGGTCCCAAGGAGGTGGATGTTGGCACCTGAAAAACAGAGGTGGGAGTCAGAAAAAGATTCCAAGTACTTGACAGTATTTTATTCACACAACTAGGGAAAGGGAACATGGTCACAGAGAACCCTTATCCCTACTCTCCTGTACGAGGAGAACTCTACATTGAATAAATGTAACAGCTCCGCTTTAAAAGCGTTCTGTCCTCTATACCCCGTACAGGGGTGACTCTATGCACACATTCAATAGTCGACTGTAACAGCTCCACTTTAAGAGCATTCTGTCTATTGAGATCAGTGAATCACTATGCAATCTACAATACTACCCTAAGGTGCACCTCTATGTATAGCCTGTTACCTGAAATATTCCACTCTAAGCAACTCTGTAGCATGTCACTACAAAACTCTACATATGTCATAAAAAACAGTTCATGCACGGTTGAGCTTTCTCTGTCATTGAGAAGAAACTGGGTTGTGGGATATAAAAACACATGGGAAACAACTTGGCTGACTGACTGGAATGATTTAAGAATTAAGGGAATGCAGAGAAGATTTTGAACAGGCCATGAGTTCTCAGCCACACCACATGTCTCTAGGGTTGCTGGAATTTCAGAACAATACAAAGATTTTCTCAGCTCAAAATCCACTGAGGGCCACTGGAATTGAGACACAACAGATTCAGACACATTCTGTTTCTAGACTGCTGGAAGATGAAGAAGATACAGAACACCCAGTCACAGCTCAATTCTGGACTGCCAGGAAATGAAGAAGATGCAGAACCTCCAGACACAGCCCACTTCTGGACTGCTGGGAGATTAAGAAGATGCAGAACCTCCAGCCACAGCCTGCTTCTGGACTGCCGGAAAAAAAGAAGATGCAGAACCTCTAGCCACAGCCCGCTTAAGGACTGTTGGGAAATGAAAAAGATACTGGGAAAAGACAGTCTGGGAAATGTGAAAGAGTAACAGGATTCTGGGAACCAAGGCTGGATGAGCCAAGGACAAAATAAGAAACAGGACGATGATGCAGGGTTCTGAAACAGAAGATCTGGATGCACTTTGATACGGATGACAAAGCAAGAAAATGAATGGGAAACTCTGTACTGGGCCAGGCCGTACACTGGGAACTGGAGAAAGGAAAATAATAAACAGGACATTGCAACTGAGATGACTGCGACACGATTCTTCAGGAAGTTGCAGTAGGCTGCTTCAGAAATATACTGAGAGATGATTTCTGAAGAACTCCAGAAGATTGATCTGGACACACATTGGTGGAGTGAAACTTGCTGAAGACAGATTTGAATACTTTATGACACTGAAATGCCGGCAACAAAGCAATACTTTTTGGCACTGAAATGCTGGTGCAAATCAATACAAGGACAGTCTGGCACCTTTACTGTTTGTAGGAATAATACCAATGCAATGAAAGTCTCCGTTCTTATTGCAGTGGTCAATTATACAGTCTCAATGTCCAGACCACAGTAGATAAACAGGAACTTTATGATTCTGGGTGAATCCTACCTTCAGTGGACCTAACTACCAGAGGTCCCTCTAGCTAGATCAGGTTCTCCTGTTACTGTGGTTCTGTGTGGTTAGCTAGACTCCCTTAACATCTGTGGTAGCTAATGTTGCTGGGCCCCTATAACACCTGGGGGTCAAAATGGCTAGCAGTGGGCCTAACTCACCCTGTTAGGTAGCAATGGGCCTAACTTGCCCCTTTACGTAGCAGTGGGTCTAACTCACTCTGTTAGGTAACAGTGGGCCTAACTCACCCCTTTAAGTAGCAGTGGGCCTAACTTGCCCTTTTAAATAACAGTGGGCCTAACTCACCCTCCTAGGTAGCAGTGGGCCTAACTCACCCCTCTAAGTAGCAATTGCTCTAACATGTCATGTTAGGTATCAGTGGACCTAACTCGCCCTGTGAGGTAGCAGTGGGCCTAACTTGCCCTTTTAAGTAACAGTGGGCCTAACTTGCCCTTTTAAGTAGCAGTGGGCCTAACTCACTCTGTGAGGTAGCAGTGGGCCTAACTCACCCCTTTAAGTAGCAGTGGGCCTCTCTTGCCCCTTTAGCACACTAGTCCTCTCTGTGGCAGAGCCACATTGAGACCTGGGCTACCCTTTTGCTCTGGGCACCTTTAAATAAATTGCTGCTGGGCTTTGCTGTCTGTCACTAGGTCGCCCCATCTGAGGTCCACCCCTTATTTAAATAATTAAACCCTTCCCCTAAAGGCCTTTCCTCTTGGCCCCTCCCTATGGGCATAGTTATGGCCAGAATAAATTAATTTAATTAATACTTATGCACCAGAGCACTAAATACTATTCTTTTTTTTTTTTAAAGAAAACAAAAATCCTGGCAGCCAGCACACTTCCCTGTGCTGCCACTCACTCACCACCCCAGCCCAGGGTGTAGCTGCTTTAGAAGGGAGGAGGGAGGAGGGAGGTTTGCTGAAAGTGAGAGAGATTTTGGGCAGGCACTAACTGGACGACTGGGGACCTTGTGTGGCATCTTGCACTGCTGAGTGGCTCTTCTCTGCACCAGAGGATGTGGCACTGCCAATGTCACCTTCGGGGGACCAAATACTTTAATTTAAAATAAAAAATAATAAAATGAGGCACCAGGCCCTTTTGTGGAACAACAGGATGTCTCTTCTGGTATCCGACAACACTGCAGACCAAACACACGACAAGGTAGGCTGTCTTCAGTGACTGGGAGGCAGAGGGGCACACAAGAAAGTCCTCAGGGACAGCTCCAGCCCTCCTGGCAAGCTCTTTTCATTCCTTCTCACTTTCTATGTCCTCTCTCCTCCACAGTCACCATGATTCTCCCCCAACTGATAAATACATTTTTTTTAATTTAACCGTCTGGGTTCTGGTTTGGAAGGAAGGGCTGGTGCCACACAGTGGGCATTTCATCTGCTCAGCCTGGTATTCTATATGCTCAGCATGACATTCCATCTGCTAAAGCTGGCATAAAGGATTAACTTTTTCATTATTTCCTTAACTATTTAAAATAACTTAGACAGGATTTGGAATAGGTTTGGTGATTGCATCTGAAACTGGGCATCTGGACATTTCTGAGGCACCTTTACAGGCTGGGCACATCTCTTTATTTTTTCTTTCTGTTGTGCCCCCAACTCTGGGGTACTACACCAGGAATCCCTGTAGCAGATGTCTCTCATAAAATTGCATTATTTGCAGACAATATTATATTGTTTCTCACCAGCGTTCCATCTTTCCTCCAGATACTTCATGGAATTATTAGTGATTACTCCAACCTGGTTGGCTACAAACTTATTGCAGCCAAATCACAGATCCTCCCCCCTCAATCTCTCCCACACCCCAGTTTTATTCTTTCTTACCACTTCCAATGGTTGCCAGAGGGAGTAACATGCTTGGGGGTACAATTCAAACCCACTCTTGTGCAACTGTTGTGGCTATCACCACCACTATTCTTAACAAACTGCTCACAGACTAGAACAACTGGAAATCCCTCCTTCTCTTCACTTGGTGCAGAGTTAATGCTCTCAAATTAATCACTATTCCTAAAATCCAGTACATTTAAGGAAACCACCCAGTATCACTCCTTTTTACTTTTTTTTCACAACTCTTATATCTAAAATGTCAGTCTTCATTTGAAATGGGAAATCGCCAAAAAATAAAACTACAAACAGCGATGAGAAACTGGAGAGAGGGAAGACTTGGTTTGCCTAATTTTAAGAAACAACATGACTTGGTAGTGTTTCACTAGGCTTTTGTTTGTTTGAGACCAGAACTTACCACTCTGTCCACCCCCCCCCCACCACTGGCTTATCCTAGAGCTAGCACAAACTGATCTTCACTCCCCTCCTGCCTTCTCCTCCCCCCGATTGGACATTACCTTGAAAGACACCTCACAGTTTTAAATTCACCAGGCTCATTTGGACATGCATGTCCACTTCCTTCGACTGGTCTCCTCCAATGGCCAGCAGTTGTCCCCTCTGGCAAAACCCTACCCTATGTATTGAAGATAAACCTCTACCATTGGTCAAGTGGATGCACTAGGGCATTGTCTCACTGGGGAATTTACACCATCCCCTTACTGGGGTGCTGTACTCCTTCACAGAACTCTCTGAAGAATATACAATTCCCCACACTCAGTTCTGGAAATATCTACAATTAAGGGACCTTTTGAAGGCAAACATCTCCAGGGAACATATTTTACCAGCCTTCACTCCCCTAGAAAAGTGGCTTATTATCGTTACCTCTTTGAAATGCCTGACCCACAGATTTACATCTTTCCAATCCTCCCTGATGACCTCACCTCCTTTAGATGGCCTGCATGAAGCCTGGGAATGTGAATTAGATCTCTCTATCTCCCAGGTGGAGTGGGATCAGCTCTGGCCTCATGCAGAATGCACCACTTTAACCAGATCCAGTTGAAATGGACATTGGGATGAAATGGACAGAAAGTGCTTTCCAAATGCCCAAATGCATATGCACAATATTAAAATCACTGGATAATGCGGACCTTAAAAAACATTTGTAGTAGCCACCAGACACAGCAATCAGCAGTTAATTTCAGCATTTAATGTCACTGAGTGGCAGATTTCACACTTTCTGATTTGCGCTAAGCAAGGAGAGATTGGCACTTAATTGAGCAATTGAGCAATTCCATGTTCCCCTTATTATGCGCTCTAGTTCAGTTCAGTTTAGTCTTTAAAAACCCCTACCTCTCACATGCTAACTCAGTCATCTTCTGTTGCCTACTGTGCCTCTCTACTGTTCTCTGCTGTGCTGAGGATGGCGTCAGGTAAGCGTACCTGCTTGACACTTACCCGAAAAGTTGAAATTATCAATGAACTTGACAGGATGCTGAAATTGAGCATTTGTGACCTCAGCATGCACTGTTGCATCCTGAAGTCCAACATATCATACCTTCTAAAAAATAAGGAAGTTCTCCTGAGTGATTGGTATAACAACCATAACCCAGACCCTCAAACGAAAGTGAGAGGGCAAGGACAGTTAGGTGGAGGATGCCCTACTATGCTGGGTTACCAATACTCGTGGCAGGAAGGCATTAATCAGCAGCCACCTGCTTTTACATAAAGTGGAACAGCTGGCTGTTGCTCTTGGAAGGGATGATTTTAAAGCAACTGAGGGCTGGCTGAGCCATTGGAAGCAATTGCATAACATCACATTTCGTAAAATTCATAGAGAGAAACTGAATGCTGATTCTTCAGCAGCTAATGCCTGGTTGACAGATGCCCTTCCCCAGATCCTTGCAGGTTACCCGTCAGAAAATATTTTTAAGACTGATGAGACTGCTTTGTTTTACCATTGTGTAGGGTATGGAAAGTTGGCATTCTGCACTGAAATACCACTGGGTCTTAAAAAGGCAAAAGAGAGAATCACTGTGCTTCAGACATGTAACATGTCAGGCATGGAAAAAATTGCCCCCATCATGATCGGCAAGTCTGTTCAGGTGAGGTGTTTTCAAGGTGTCAGAAATTTGCCAGTTCTTTATAGGAATAACAAAACAGCCTGGATGACAGCTGACATATTTCAGGCTTGGCTGCGAGATTGGGATAGGCAGCTGCAAAGTAGAAAAATTGACCTTTTGCTAGACAACTGTAGTTCACATCCACATGGCAGTGGTCTGAGGAACATTAAATTGGTCTTCCTCCCCCTGAACATCACTTGCTTGATGAAACCACTAGATCAGGGCATAATCTATAGTTGGAAAAGGCACTATGTCACTTTAATGAGGGGTAGGCTGCTAGACATGCTGGATGAAGATGAGGGAATCACTGTATCAACTTGTGTATGGAGAATCTCTCTGCTTGACACTGTCAAAATGATTGGGAAAGCATGGCAGCAAGTATCAGTTGCAACCATTCAGGGGTGTTTTTGGAAAGGTGGATTCGCAACAGACCCAGCCATAGGACAGGTGCCAGAGGAGGAGTAGGACAAGGTGGTTTAAGTGGTTGAGCAGGAAATGCAGAGCACGCTTGGGCTGACATCATCAGTCATAGATGAATTGTGTAACATGGGGAAAGAGAAAGATCAGGGAGACGTGGACAACATTGAAGAAGCTGCACCTGCAGTGAGAGAGGATGATATCAAACAGGAAAACAAGCCAGATGAGGTAGACGAAGAGCCAGGAAAGCCAGAGGTGCTGATTACCCCATCAGATGTATGCGATGCCCTTCTAATTCTGAGAAGAGCTGTGGAGCAGTGGGAGGATATTGTGCTAAGTTGGGAACAGTTTACCATAACTGAGAGAATATGGAACAGATATGCAAGTGCTCCAAAGAAACAGTGAACTATGGAAGAGTACCTGAAAACTAAGTAAAAACCCTTTACTCAGCACTCAGGTCAACAAGGAAGAGGAGCAATAGAAGGCAACTATTTTTAATAATGCTATTGTTTTTGATTTATGTTTAAGTAAAGTTACAAAGCTAAAACCAAAACAACCGTGGTTGTCTTGCAAACCTTCAAAAAAGAGCTGTAATCGCTGCAACCACATTACATAAGCATTTGTGGTCACATTTCCACATTGTGTGATAACATTTTTGTTCTTCATCTATTAATACCACTGTCAATGCGTTCTCTGTTGTAGTGGATGCCGCTACTAACAGACTAATTCTATAATGTCAGATTAGTCCATTACAAGTGGTGCATACTGTATCTACAAAGCCTCAAGAGAGGTTCAGGCTAAAGCCATTCAATATAAGATCATGCACAGAGCCTATCATACCCTGCTATGGCTTTACAAAACTGTCCTACTCACCCATAGCAACTGCTGGAGATGCTCATCCCCTCAGGCCTCTTTGTCCCATATCCTGTGGTATTGTCCTAGATTAGACAACTACTGGGACACAGTCTGGACTTTTTACAGAGGTGTTGTACCCCTTTCTAAGGTGAAACATCCCTGCTTTGCCCTTTTAAGCCTCCTTCCAGAAGGCATGACCTTCACCCACACACAGGAACTCTGGGCTATTGGAGCCCTAGTTACTGCTAAATGGGTCATTTTGCACCACTGGAGAGACTCCACAACCCTACTACAATGGAATGGCTCAACCTTCATTCCCTCACAGCAAGGTATGAAAGGGTGGCTCATGTTGCCACTGGACACTTACCCCACTGTGACAACATTTGGGGCCCTTTCATCCATTAGAAAACTGACAACCCCTCAACCCCTGCCCTTCATAGGTGAAATAGCCTGTGTTTCAGCATCTGTATTCTATCTTACTGACTAGCTCCAATTTTAGCCTCTAAGAGGGATACCCCCTCTTGCTGCCATACCCATATCTGTGTGCCCATTGTGATCTTTCTCCCTCACCTTCCACCTCCCCAAGGCTACATAGCATCCATACATCAGATACCTGTCTGCTACATGTATTAGATCTTCCACACACTGCTAGATTAATTGTGCCTCTAAGGCACTCCTTACCCAACCTTTAACACTCCTTTTCTTCTGTGGCTATGTCACACTGCATAAGCCTTTAATTAGTTCCTATGCATTAACCTCATGAAACAGTAGAGGTCTAACTGTCGCTTAATATCCCTACTTGAGATTATATTTTGGATACTCTGTCTTATCCTACATTACTCTTATGCCTTCTTTCTATTTTATACTATGTTACAATATTGTTATCAATTCTGTATCTGGATCTATTTTGTTATTACTGTTTAGAGTATATGTACCTTCTTTTCTGCAGCTGTTACACTGATGTGTACATGTCTTTGTGTTGCACTAAAAACTTAATAAAAACTTTTATGGAAAAAGGAAAAACGTATTTAAGTCCCTTCCAAGATTAGATCTGTGTCTACCTGTATTTGTACCACTGATGTTTTGCCTTTTAAGCAAACACACACATTCAGTGTGCCATTGAACTACAGATGAATTGTAGTTCCTATTTTGGAGACGTTATGTCACAGCCAGCAAAACAGCTGACTGAAATTGTATTCAGACCTAGACAGACATCATCTGGGACTAATTTAATTGACTACAATACACTGTAGAACTAAATTCAGTTATCTGATAGTCTGCTATTTAACTTTTCTGAAACCCTTCATTACATCAGCAATGATATCTAACAGTTTCTTTCCTACAACAAAAGTTCTAGTGAGAAATAAAGTATGATACATGGGATTAAACCCAGGCTTGTGTTGGTCTGACATCATCAATGACATCATGCAGCCAAAGAACTCACACTGAATGTAACCTTAAACTTGAATAAGTGCACAAAACAGTACACATTACTACAATAGGTGCCAACACTATGCTGTTGACACCTAAACAAACTCACAAAATTAGGTAATTTTGTGGGAGTTTTGTTTGTGATGATGTCTGTCTGTGTAAATCAGGGATAGAGGACCATATACTGTACAAACAAAACAAACCAAAACAACATATAGTAATCTCAGTACTTAAAAAGCCTGAGTTTCCATCTCAGGATTTTGATGCCATCTTTGAACCACTTGAACTTTGCTTTCTTGGTTCTAATGGCATCAGAATCCCATGATGGGAACATAGACTTTTTATGCAAATATAATATTCAATTTATAGCTTATAGATAGTCATTTTTTTCTATAGGGAAAGGGTGATTCCTAAATGTCATTTTGTATTGAATGGTTATAGAAACAGAAACATAAAAAATTGTTGGCAGATAAGGATCACCAGGCCCATCCAGTCTGCCCGTAGGCCCTACACTATTTTTATGGCTTTTACTATACCTGATCAATGGCTTTTTACTCCTCCTTCCCCTTATGATATGTAAGCAATAATACCCAACAGGGTGGGCGGTATTGTGCTATACCGGACCACCCAGGGGTGTAATGAGGCCCGACTCCGCGGGTGGAGGCCTTATGGAAGGTTCGGTATGGCACAATACCGCCCACCTGAAGAGCAATATTCTAACAAAAAAATGGACACTATAAATGAAAATAAGTTTTATAAAAAGTTTAAATAAAAAATAGTTTAAATACTTTTTGTAATAAAATAGTTCCTCCGCCTGCACTAAAAATATATGTGTTTGTTTCTTTAGATAGAGTCTTTCCTTGAACTGGAGCCTTTCAATCTGGATGTCATGGTTATCACACACACACACACACACACAGATTCTGGTTGCCACGGAGAAACAATAACACTAATGAGCACCTACCTCAGAGCTGCTTTCATGCCCCCCAGGATCATGATTGCAATTGTAATCGGTGACAGGAATTTTATTTTTCACAATTTCTGTTTTTTATTTACTCCTATCTACCCTCAGTGCCCGCTCCTTAGGCGCTCAACCATCTCTGCCCCGAACAGCCTCCGCCCCCCCTCACAGCAGTTTCTCCGTTTCTTCTGCTTCAGTCTATACGTCTATGATGTTTTGCCTGGTCATACCTGGAGAAGGATGTACACAGCATCCACGTCTATCAAAGCGCTGTTCATTGCTCTACTGAGAAAGGCAGTGAGAGCAGATGAACAGGAAGAGTGTTTGTATTTGTTCTTTTTTAAAACATGCCTGGTAGCGCTTGGAAGAGATGCAGTGACGGACAGTTGAAAGGGACTGGGAGATCAGAAACATGCCTACGATCAAGTGACACGCTGCTGTATTAGAGAACTAAGTGCAAGTTGGGTTTAGATTCATTTATTTTATGTGAACGTTGGGTTGTAGTTGGTATTTAAAACTAATAGACTGGCAGAGCAAGGGGAAGGTGACGAGTTGTTCAGTTTGTAAAATGGAGGCAAATTTGAAAATAAGCATCAGCTGGCTATACAGGTACGATCGCGGTCATGGTATGGTAAGCGACAGCATGACTGTTTCAAGTGAAGGCAGTTCTATAGTGTTTGACAACACAGGAAAAAAAAATTGTATTTAACTTTTTTTTCTTTTCCGACTCGTATGTGGCGACTATTTGTTGATGCGTCGGCTGGGGGAGAGGGGTGTCGCTCACTAAGTGAGAAAAAAACATGGCGGTATTTGCGTTTTTCAAAATTCTAATGGCCCAGTATTATTTAGAATGATATGAGGCAATGCAGAGTGGGACTTGTTATTTCCCAGTCTCTATTGTCTCATACCCGACTGGCTGATTTCTGCTTTTAGCCAATCAGCATCAAGATTACACTTTGCCCATTTTCTAATATATGATATCATATATCACAAAGTTTTTGTACTGTTGCTCCAATGTCAGATCAATAGTACAGAAAGTTAGAACTTAAAAGATTCAAATCCTCTATCAACAGTTAGTGTAGCATCTTTTGTCCACAGTTCTGAATGGAAATTTAGAAGCAAGCCCCAAAGACCATGTACTATAAAAAAATTGAGTAACACATGAGTATTTGAGTAAGTGATTCCATTTGGAGCTCTTGTGACTACATGAACTTGTATGACGTCACCAGAACACCTTGATGGAAAAACAGATGTGTTATACATCTTTTTATTTGTTATATTTTAGCAATTATGCACTGTAATTGTGTCCCTTTTTAAATGGTGGAGAATGAATTTGTGTTGCCAGATGGATGGATCAGAGGGAGACCCTGTTGGTGTTAGTAAGATGATAGTAATGTATTAGAGTTGGGAGGCAGAAGACAAAAAATACAGTTTTATCCAGAGAGTGTAAGGAGTAGGAAAAACAAAAGAGAGAGAGAGAGAGAGAGGTGGATTCATGTTATCAACAGCCACTGACATCCAGTTCTAGAAGTATATTCAAAATCTGCACAGGTCTAAAAGAAACATTTTACAGAGCAGAGAAACAAAAGGTAAGTGAACATCTTGCTGTCACAATATAGGAGGGTACCTCTGATATAGATAGATACGTTTTACTTTACACATTAAGATATGAACAGGGGTTGGGTTACCATCTCTTATTCTATCCCTTTGAGAATTATGAGGTATGAAGTGAAGCCAAGTACCATATGCCCCTAGGGTTAGATTAACAAAGGTAACCCAAACTTGGAGGACATTAATGCTATTAATAAACTAGTTTTATATTTTTAAAAATTAATATTTTATTGCAAAAATTCTTATCTCTCAGTTTTCTGAGAGGTTTCCAGCTGCTCACATAAGCCATTTAGAATCATGTCAGCCAATCAGAAGTCTTTATTTTCATTCATTGTTTCATGATTAATAAGTAAGACAAGACTAGGGTCATGTTACTGTTCTGTTAATCACCCTCGAGTAGTGGTGGGTAGTGGCTCCAATTCACTCATGGTGATCAGCGCAGTGAAGGCGGGTCGTGGAGTGCTCCATAGCATAAGTGGAGTACTTGAGTTGACCAAATCGGTAATGAGAAGTCCATTGAAAACAATGACTTTGCATTACTTCGCCTTCCCAAACCACTACTCCACCAATTCTTAAGGCAAAGTACATTGAAAACAATGTACTTTGCTTTACTTTGCCTTGTTTTTAAGCTCCAAATGTGAATTTTGCAGTGTTTCATGGGATTTCAGGTCACATGGGCTCTAGATTGTTCTGTACAGCCTCAGTTTGGGGTAGTGTGTGTGTGTGTAGGAAGCTGTAGGAGACAATCTGCAATGAGAGCTCTCTGCAATTCAAACCTTCAAAAAGCTGTTAAAAAACCCTTTCTGAGTAATTTTTTTGCTGAAACTTTAGTTCATCGATTATGGGAAACCCTCCTGTGCTCATATCATCGAGCGTTTATTGTTTGTGTATGGATTTTGAATGTTAATGTACAACATTCAGTCTGTGTACTGAGAGACAGTGGAAGTGTGCTTTGGGGGAAGGGTGTATCTGTGGTGTAGGTACAGTAGATTAACTTGGAAAAAAGACAGTGCTTTCTGTTTTGGTGATATTTTTCTTGTTTAAATGTGTCAATGTACACACAGTAATATTTTCAATATTTCTTGCCATTCTTTTGCTGGTTGTTGAGGTGCAGCAGTGCATAATTTTAGTTTGTTTAAAATATGTGGTTATATTACTGAAGTTTTCAATTTGCTATGCACTACTTAATGTGTGTGTGAGTATGTGTGTGGTGCGTGTCATCAAAACAAACACCTTGTATTGTGCCACATAATAATTTCAGCAATGTGAAGCTGCTATCCACTCCAGATGTGTGATTTTTGTACTTCTTTGTGGTATCTTTACTGGTACTGGTACTAGTACCAGTGACTGTTACTGCTGCAGTACAGTGCACTGCCCCCCCACGCGGTCCACCCCAACCGATAAAGGTATTCTTTTCCAGACATTAATTTCTGATGATGAGCACTGGTTAGGTGTTATGCCTTTGTGTCTGCATCTCTTCAGTGCAACAGCTCAATCGTAATCTGTCTGTGCATTTGCATCTCTTTAGGGCCCAATCTCCATCTGTAACTTAAGTCACAGTTGTTTCTTTGGTTTCCCTTCAGAGTACTGGACAGGTGTAGTGCTTAATTCTGCATGAACATTGTACTCATTAATATGCATTTTTAAGTCAGGACCATCATCACGAGTCACTTGTGATACAAATCACGTTCTTCATCATCACAGTCACAAATCATGATTCACAATCATTCACGGTACGAATCACATTCATTTTTTTCTAGTTACTTGGATGTATTGTAAGCCTGTTTTGTAGTATCTCTCCAGGCTTCACCACCCCACCATTGTACTCATTGATACATGTTTTTAAGTCTGGGAGTTTTAAGCTACAGCTCATCGGGGCCCGGGGAAGTACAGCCATAAGCATTCACGTTTCTTCATCATCATGGTCACAAATGCAGTCACAAATCATGATTTATGATCACATCATGAATTACAACATAAATTTTTTTTAATACATACTTTGATGTATTGTAAGCCTGCTGGTCATGGTGCTGAACAGGGATGGGATCCACACCTGGGCCCTAGGGAACAGGCACATCCTGCTCCAGAGGACCTGGTGCTGGACTTGGTGGTGGTGATGGTGGTGATGGTTCAACTGCCTCAGAGTCAGGACAGGAGGTGGTGCTGGTCCTGCTTTGGGGGGGCACTCACAAGTTTTGAGTGGTCCAACAGGAATGGGTACCCATGCCCTCCACACATGCGTACAGTACGATGCTTACCACTACCACGCTTTCCCAAAGCTGCCCCGTCCCAGACATTCCCTCACCCTGGTCCATCTCTCCTACTGAGCTCCCTCAGTCTGAGCAATCACTACTCACACTGTCACACAACACACACACACACACACACACACACACACACAGTCACACACACACACACAAACAACTAACTACTTATAAAGGTAAGAAAAATAAAATTTACAGAAAGAACAATTTAAGTAAAAAAGAGTACAGAAAAGACAAAAAAATGTAGCTTTTAAAATACCTGTTGGGTCTAAATCAAAGTTTAAATCTCCTTCTCACTCTAATCTAAAAGTATCAGCAGTCACAAAACACACTACTGTCTCTCCGTCTGCACAGGAGAAAGTAAAAGTGTCTGCTTGTATGACTCACTTTCTTCCTGCCTAGCTAAAGAGCATGTGACTTACAGTACTGTAAGCCATGTGATGTGTGGGGGGCTGCCAAATCTGAAACACCAAGTGGACCACTTAGAATCCTAATGAGGAACGCAAAGTCCATTAAAAACAATGACTTCGCCTTACTTCACATTGCTATTCCACCTTAATGTGAAGTGGTAATGACAAGGCGAAGTGAGCACTTTGCATTGCCCACTCCGCATAGCGGAGCAGCAACGCAAAGTGCCCACTTCGTGTTCACTTCGCTGGCAAATGTTAAATTCACTGCATCTCTACCCTTGAGGGATATAATGTGGCATGAGGTATAGAAGAGCACTACGTGTCCCAGAGGGATATTAACTGAGCATTAACATAAACCTTGAGTGCTTTGTTTGCTATTATATAAATGGGTATTTTACAATAAAGTTGATCCTGTTTTGGATTTGACTGGACTTCAAATCTAACATGAGATTAATATAGGACCAATAGATTGGTTACTGTCAGTCAGGGAGCTCTATTTCTCAAGCCCTTTTTATAATGTTGTATAGTTCCCATCCCATGATTAATGCCCTTTATAAATAAGATCATGTAATGACAGAATACAGAAGAAGAAGGGAAGTAATACATATAATATATTATATTAATATTAAAAGTCCTTAAATACGAAATGAAAAAGTGAAAATAATAAGCAACACTGAAATTCTGAAGAGCATAAATTGTCTTATGTTAACATTCCTGACAGAAATGATAAAAGCAACTGAGACTTAATAGGTAGGGATTTAATAACTGGAGATATGTTTTATTTCCCAGATTGTTCACAGACCGCAAAGGGTCAAACTCACTAGTTTATATAATTCATTGCTGCAACCATCTAAAGTATGAAACTATTTACTTGTGTTTCTTGATAGAACCATCCTGTGGTCATGGTTACTACTGAAACCATTTCTTTAGTGTCCAAGTGTTAATAGTGTCTTCCATGCTTAGTTAAATATTTTTCAGATGGGGTGGGTAATAATCTGCATTCATAACAGAATATGAATGACTATTTCAAGTGGATAACATGGAAAGCTACAACGTAAATGTTTAGTACATGTCTATAGTAACATATTTAAATACAATTAGAGAATTATGGTAGTTTATTGTCATTGCAGAACCTGTTGATAAGTCTTTCATATACAGTAGATGTGTTTGCCATTAAACTTTTACAGAATTCTTGACTTCCAGAAACAGTTTGCACAGCTTATTACAAATCTGAGTCTTCCCTCCACCAAATGGCATCTTTATTGTGATCCCCCAAATATCATCCCCCTCAGCAGGTCCTTTAAGGACAAATAAAAGTGTAGTGTCCCTGGTGCACTCCCTGCTCTCATCCATGATAGGGTGAAGGGGAAAGACAATCCTTGCCACTCAATCAGCCTCCACCCCATAGCACTAGCTATCTCGGGGATCTTCTGTTAACAGCTGAGCTCATTGTCTGGGGGGGCACCTGGTCTGCCTAGTGCCATGTTAAGCAGATTGTCATACAGGACAGCAATGTAGTATACAGTTTATGTTATCATCTATAATAATCCTAGCATAACTCAGTGAGACTACAAAAACTGTCTGTGCTCCTCTCTACCATGCGCTCAGCTGTTTTCTGATACTCTAAGATTCAGCTGTAACTGCAAGGGGAGTGGATAAAAGTATTCCCTGGTACAGCATATTTGCAGACTTTACAATGAGTACAGTTAAAGAATCCTTTTTGTCTTGGTTGTAACCAATTCAGATTGCTTATGGGATTTGGTGTAACTTCCATCGAGCTATGGACCAAGATATCCTTGAGATTACTTGCCCTGCTAAAAGTCACCCTAGGTTTGCTACCTATTGCCAGGCCTACCACTGTGTCAGTCTGTAGGATAGGCCAGTTTTTAAAAATAATGTTACTAATCTTTCCAGCCCATTCATTGTACTCTGTTTTAAAAGTTACTGGTCCTTGATCGTCACTGGATTTGGAGCATTTTCATTCAGTAGAAGATTCCTTCTGTGTATGGACCTTGCTTTTTCCTTCTGATTTACCCAGTAAATCTTTTTCATAATGTCTCCTAAAACAATCTGTCCTCTAACTCTGCAACCTGTATGTCAAATGTTTTCAGTGGGCTGCAATTTCATTGTAACCTTAGAAATTGACGATAGGGAATTGATTGTTTGAGGGAAGGGGGTGGGCACTGTCAGCATGTAGTACAGAATTGGTTGCTGTACTTTTTCTGTAACATTTTGATCCAGTCTGACTTGTTTTATTATGAGATAAAGTAACATGTAAGAAATGTAGGTGTTTTTTTTTTAATTTTTGCAGCATATATGATCCGAAGATGTAAATTGTTCTGATTTAAACAATCCATAAATCTGGGTATTTCAGATGTTTCTCCCTCCCAAATAAAGGCTATATTATCTATAAAGTTATACCAATGTCTGATATTGAAATGGAAGAAATTCTTTTCTGGATCCATAATCGTAATAATTTCCCAAAGCCCCAAGAAAAAGTTAGTGTAACTCAGAGCCACAACTGCCCCCATGGTGGTTCCATGTGTCTGCATGTAAAAAATTCCCTTGAACTCAAGGGCATTGTATGTGAGTATGAAATAAAATGCTGTAATTTAAAACTCAATAGGTGCTTCTTCATTTGCTGGATAGTTTTCCAGATAAAATGTGTAGGCCATTATGCCTTGTTCATGTCTGATTGAGGTGTATAGTGCCTCAATGTCAATGCCAAGCCATGCATACTTTTTCTGTGACACAATGGCTTCAAGCTTGCCCAGTAGGTCCAAAGTGTTCCTTGTGTAAGATTTAAGACAATGGATACAATCTTGGAACCTGCCCATATTTTCAGTAATAGAACCAACTCCTGAGACTATTGGTCTACCGGGGGATCTGGTTAAATTCTTGTGTACCTTGGGTAAGATATAAAACCCAAGTATAAGAGGGTTGTATTTCCATATATTGTTAAATTCTTCTTCACTGATGCACCCTTCTTTTAAGGTGTGCAACATAATCTGAAACAGTTCTCTTTCAAAGATATCAGTGGGATTCTGACTAAGCTCCATATAATTTCTAACATCACTGAGTAGTGATAACACAATCTCTCTGTAGTGATCGTTATTTAAAACAACAACACTGTCCCCCCGTCACATGGTTTATGACCATTCCTTTTTTGCTAATTCACTGAGGGTGATACTTTCAGCCTTGGTCATATTACATTTGGTGGGGAGGGGGGCAATAATGTTGCACACATAGCCTGATTTACTATGCACACAAAAAGTGGATTTACCTTTGAACATTTTTTTCCTTCATTTTCTAAAGGAATCACCTGTAGCAAAAAAATGTTGTATATCAGTATTCAGACTGATATCAGTACATTAGTACATTAGCTGAATCAAGCATTTCAATAGTGTTATTAGAGTCCAAAGTTGCATGTGAGTTGTTATGTTCAATTATCAGAGATTCCAGTTTAGCCATGTTCATTGTACTCGGTGCATCCAGTTCCCTATTAGTTTCCAGAATGGAGGCCCACTGCTGGTCATCCATCATATTTAAGATGTCGATCTGTGGGTTTGAGTCTTACCTTGTGGTGCAGGCTCTAGGTTCATCTAATCCAGTGTGTCTGTTGTTCCTGAGATTTCATTCAGAAGGTAATAAAGCTCCTCTGTCCCATTGTCCACAGTTTCCTCTTGCATACCCATATTGAAAGTAAAATTAGTTTTCTGTTATTTTTGTTGAAGAAATTATGTTTAAATTTAATTTTGCAGTAAAAGTTCTGGAGATCAATAACATTTTGAAAATGATTCAATGTTGTAGGGGGTATAAATCTTACTCTCTTTGTAGAACTTTAAGTTGATTTTCTGTCAGAATGTGGCCTAATAGATTCATGTTATGCAATTTGTTTTCTTCTTGTTCTGAAATATCCTTTGATTTGCTATTTCATTTTGTATTTCCCCTCTTGCCTATTCTTGTTTTTCTGTTATGTTTTTCCTCTTGTTCATGTCCTTGTTTTCTTTAAAAAAAGGGTGAGTGGACTCTTCTGCAGCATTGATGCTGTTACTACCATTCACTGTCAGAATGATTGTGTTTTTACGATTTTTACTTTTGTCTTGAAATTTCACCTCTGAACATGATCTACCTCTGCTCTTACAGCACTTTTTCTCCAACTCAGAATTTATCCATTATCAAAATCTTGATCCCTGATAAGTTTATTTTGTTTGCATTGTACTACTTGCCTTTCATATTTGGCTAGTCTTTTTGTAAGGTGACATCCAAATCTTTAAATTCCTTGTCCCCTTTAAAATGAAAAACTGCCTTGTTATCTTCTTTTATTTCTAGTATGAGTTCTTTCTGTTTCCCTTCAGCCTCTTTAAAGATAAGTTTAAAAAACTGTTTGAGCATTTGCACATGGTTTTGAGCCATTTATCCTTGTTTTTTTTAAATATCTAAACCACTAGGTGGGATTATTGTTACTCTAAACCCACACAGAGTGTTTTCCCTCTCAAGGTACTGTTTTGTGTTGTGATGCTGTATATTATATCTATTTCCTTGCACAGTAGTTTGTCTAATTTGTTAAAAGCAATGTTATTATTACCTGCTGATGATGATGTTGATTCTGTCCCTTGCAGCTTCTCCTTTGCCTCCTGTCTTTTGCTGTGCAGACTCTCATTCTTTTACCAATGTACTCCACTGAGGACCCAGCAACTGAGGATTGTTCACTAACATTCATTTCTCATCATGTCTTAAGTAACTAGTCCCAGTCTGGTGATTTATAGTAATTGATCAGCTCCTAAATTAGCACACACTAGTTTCCAAGGCTAAAATGTTGCTTGTAGATGCCCATGGTCAGCAGTTGAAAATGGGAAGACCAAAAGGTGCTATCATGAGCTGTTAAACCTTGATCCATGGTGCAAGGCTGGTGCAAATGAAAGGGGCTGTCTGCCCCTTACACAAGTATACAATCCAGCAGTCACTGTCAAACTCTCAGAACAATGAAACTTACAGGACCACAGTGAGCTCAAAAATGAATTAGCTTTAACTCATTCATAAAAGGTATGGTAATTGTTCAGTTCAAGTGTGCCAACTAACTCACAAACAATAGTCCAGTACTGCAGGAGCTGTTCACCACTTGTCCCCACCCTCTGAATAAACAAGTCTTCCTCAGAGGGCATAGCTATGAGAGAGTAGGTCACATATTTTTTGGTCATCTCATGAATAGTCATTAAAATGCAAAAAAGTTTAGAAATATTAATTCAAACAGTTCTTTGAAACATATAAACATTCCAAAAACAAAAAGCAGAAAAACAGCAAAAATGAGAGAAGATAGAAAGAAGATAGAAATAGCTGGAATGACCCTTCAATCGCACAATGCCACATCACTTGGAGAACCCTTGTTTCAATAGGGGGATTAACTGGAGTGTGAAGCCTTGCTTCTTTTAGAAATAGATAGAAACCTCATACCTGAAACAAGCATTTGTCAATGCCAAATGTTGTCTTGCTGGTTTTGGCATTGGTAGTGCAAGAGTTAGAGAGACACATAATAGAAGTAGCAGTGAAGTATAGAACTGACATCAACCCCACCCCACCCTTCAGAGAGTGACAGGCATTGGGGTGTGCATTTGGGTCACTAGTCATAATGCTCATGCTATTTCACCTCACCTTACCCTGCAGAGTCTGACAAGTGTCATGTTGTGCCTTGGGGTCATCTGGCCTTATACTAATTTTGACCCCACCTCATGAAAACATTTGGGACCTCTGTTCATGAACAGTGCCCCTGTGATTTTGTTAATCTGTCTCAAACATTGATTTCCCACAGTGACTGTGCCATTCTGCACCAAATGAAAAAATGTCAACTGCACCATTGATAAGGAGGTGTGAAGAGATGGCAACATGGGAAATCTGGAATGAAAATATTAAACATTCTCGAAGTTAGGAGTGTGTGTGAAAACTGCACCTTGCACACTTGTAACATAGTCATTTAGTGGAATTATTTCACCAAATTTTTAATATAGCCATTTTGAGATCTCTACTCATGAACAGTGGCACTATGATTATCTTACTCTACCTGAACTTTGATTCCCCACAGTGACCGTGTGATTGTGTGCCAGATATGCAAAAGTACATTTCAGGCAGGATGTGACAAATGACAGCTGAAATGTTCATAAGAAGGTGTGCAAAAATGACAATGTTGAAAATCTGGACTAAAAATATTACAAATTCTTGAACTTACGACTGTGCATGGACACTTCGCATCGCACGCTTGTAACATAGTCATTTTATGGAATCTTTTTACCAAATTTTCAAAATAGGCATTTTGGGATGTCTGCTCATGAACAGTGTTACTGTGATTTTCTTACTCTGTTCAGAACATTGTTTTTCTACAGTGACTGGGCTGCTGTGTGCCGGATGTGTGAAAACACAGTTCAGGTAGGATGTGGGAAATGAAAGCTGTACTGTTCATAAAGAGGTGTGAAAAAAATGGTAATGGTGAAAATCTGGAGTACATATATTAAAAATTATCGAAGTTACAAGCGTGCATGAACACTGCACAATGCATACTTGTAAAACAGTAATTTTATGGATGTTTGTCACCTAATTTTCAACATAGGCATTTTAGGACTTCTGCTCATGAATGGAGTAACTGTGATTTTCTTAATCTGTCCCAAACACTGATTTCCCACAGTGAACATGCTATTCTGCACAGGAAGTGCGATAACACAATTTGGCCAGGACGTCAAAAATGATAGCTGTACTGTTCATAAGGAGGTGTGAAAAAATGCCAATGTTGGAAATCTGGAGTGAAAATATTACAGATTTGTGAAGTTATGAGGGTGCGTGAAAACTGTGCATTGCACGCTCATAGCACAGTCATTTAATGGACTTTCCTCACCAAATTTTCAACATAGGCATTTTTGGAATTCTGCTCATGAACAGTGTCACTGTGATTTTCTAACTCTGTCTCAAACACTGATTTCCCACAGCGACCATGCCATTCTGTGCTGGAAGTGTGAAAACACATTTCTGCCAGGATGTGAAAAATGACAGCTGTACTGTTCATAAGGAGGTGTGGAAAAATGCCAATATTGAAAATCTGGAGTGAAAATATTACAGATTCACAAAGTTATGAGCGTGCAGGTAAACTGCGCAATGCACACTCGTAAAACAGTCATTTTTTTACATTTTTTCACCAAATTTGCAACATAGGCTTTTTGAGAGCCCACCTCATGAACAATGGCACTGTCAGTTCATTTATCAGTCCCGAAGGGTGATTCTGTGCAGTGACTGCAAAATCATCTTTCGGGACCAAATAACGCCATGACAATAACTGAATTCATGAGGAGGGGTCCCAATAACCCCATGTTAAAAATGTGGTGGTAAAAGTCCTCAAAATGCCCTAGACATGCACCAAAGTTGAAAAAAACCCTATTTATGCTATTATACAGCTTACCAGCATTTCTTCAGTTCGCGGTCAGCTTTAAAGAGTGTAGACATGTTCCCGGTCCACCGAAGATCATCACGCGGGCTCCGGAGGTAAGTATGGGGTGAGGGCGGTGTAAGTACTCAGTGGGTGAGGCACAGGTTGAGGGAAGGCTCCCAGACTCACGGGACCATTTTCTACTTTTACAGGGTAAAAAAAAACATTGTGGGAAGGTTTTTTTTTACAGATACATTTGACACACTGGGGTTGGCTCCCGGCATGTCACCTGCGTGTTTTTTTTGGGGGGGGCACTGGAGCAGATGGGGATTGGGCACCCCATTGGTAAATTCTTTTCTGGGGACTATGCAAGCCAGATGGCACAGCCGCTGCCATGTCACACTGAAACTTACACCAGGAAAGGCACGCCTTGCAAAGAAGTGGAGCTCCTTCATTGCAGTGACTAAAACCTTTCAAGGTGGTGGACATGCTTTTGCACTACTGTCATAGACAGCGTACAATCTAATTCATGCCATGGAGCCCAGCCCCAAAAAGCAGTGGCGCAACAGGCCACAACAGGACCACACCTCCAAAACCTGCTTTTCCGAATTTACCGCAACATGTTTCTTGTGCAGGCGCAAGACAACATAAAAAGTAAAGAAATACTAATTAATTATAGAACTACAACTAGACAGTTAATTTCTAAACTCATAGTGAGGGGCACTACAATTAAAAAAATTACATACTGTAAATAGTAAATTGCAAAAATGATCTACAGTAATGTCAGATCAATCATCCCAGTATCCACAAAAAAGGTTTTAGGTCCCACTGGTCATTCAGTCCTTGAGATTTTAGACTTTTGAGTGTTAGGATTCATCTATTCTCCTTCTGAAGGTGAGTGTTCAGTCAGTCACATCCATTTCTTGGGAAGTTAACCATTAAAGACCCAGAAAATGAATGCCATCAGGGTTAGAGGCATGACACTCGATAAATGTTGTACTACATGGATGTCCAGTTTCTTGCTTACAGTGGACAGAATGTGCTCTTGTATATGTGTTTTAAGACTCCTAACAGCTCTCCCAACGTATACTTTCTTGGGGGGCGGAACAAGTGGCACTACATTTGTGCATTAAAAGGCTCGCTGTGGGTTCAGGTTAGGGAGGAGTATAACGTAATGCAGCAGTGCTTGATAGCTATGAAAATGTTGACCTATACCTTTTATTCTATTTTAGATTATCCCTTAGCCCCTAACTTGTATGATACCCATCTTTCCATATATTGAGTCTGCTTTAGAACATTTTTCTCATTTGAAATACAGAAATGAAAGGAGCAGTCCTTTTAATATGGCTTACACCAGGTTTTCATCATTATTCTCAGCTGGTTTTGTACAATATTGTCCCATAATGTCAGGGAGTACTGTTTGCTGCATGCTGGTTCATAATAGTCACATTAAAAGTGAACTTAAACAATTGGTGTACCAAGACAATAAAGAATACTGAAGAAAATCTAGTCTGAAACATACTCAAACTAGTACTCGTTTTATTATTTCAGCAATAAAATATGTGGAAAAGCAGACCCAAAATAGAGACAAAAGGGCATCATACAAGTCTAGAGATATGGGGCTATCTAAAATGGAATAAAAAAGTAAATGTCAAAACATTCACCACTATCATACACTGCTGCTTTAAAGGGATCACAATCCTCGCTTTACCTTTGATGAATATAACTGGAAATTTTGGAATGTGTATATCATCCTTAATCTCCCTACTGTACTGTTTCTTGTTTTGAAATAATCTTTTTTATTTCCTATTTAGGGTCTCTTGTTAATGCTGCCTTTCCCCTACCAGATATTCATTTCATTTTTTTCCTTAGATATTTATCCACCTTGGCAGGATGGGCAGCTGTATTCAGCCCTGTTCCCATTGCCTGCAGCCATCCTGAGTCTCTCCCAGCATCGGGGGATCCAGTCCCCCAGGGATTGTCACCTGCTGCAGGGCCAGGAAGGAACAGCCATCCTCCTCCAGCTGGAATAAAAATCCAGACCATTCCTAGATCCAAAAAAATTAGCAGGTCATTGGCATGACAGGCAGGACTTCATGAAGCCTAGCTTCCATTTTTCCTCCTGTTTTTCTCCCCTGGGCAGCAGGGATGTGCAATGAGCATGGTATGTGAGCTCCTCCTCCATTGACAAGCCCCCGGTGCTCTGATTGTGCACGCTTCCACTGGTTGTGGCTCGCATGTATCACCACCTGGATTCCTTCAGGTGGCAGTCAGAAATAACAGGCATGATATCCCACAGGGAGGAGAGCAGTCTGACTGCGCACAATCCTCCCTCTCCTGGTCGACCCCCAAGTGACCCACATCTGTTCCCGAACCTGGGTTGCCGGCATGGGAAGAGATAAGGCATTCATGGGTCCTCAGCCCTCTGCAACACCAGGCCAGCTCTGATATTCATTTCTATAATTACTGATTAGTTCCAGAACCCAGTGGCATCAGATAAGTTGAGTCCCTGCAGTGAGACTTGTACTGTGAGCTTTAATGCAGTTGATGTTTATGCTGGCTGAACATCCTGGAGGCTAAAGCAATGAGCCGTAAATGAGCTTGGTGTATCCAGCAGACCTGTGTTTGACTCCTACAACCTCCACTTGCATACTGCATGACCCTGAGCAGGCCGCTTAAATGAGACAGAAAAACTCACACTAAGCATTATAGTACAAAACTATGGTGCCATCACTCTGCAAAGCAACATAACACTTGTTTTTTTCATTCCTAGAGTACTTATTTATGTGCTGATGAGTGTTGCCATTCTCCATGCTGTGTGTGTGTGTGTGTGTGTGTGTGTGTGTGTAAAGGTCTGACCTTTCTGAGTGCTGGAAATCTAATTTGGAAGTTGTCGAATTGCTGATGTCACACTGTATGAGTGTGTGGTGTGACTTCAACACAGCTGCAGGAGTCTGTGGGTGTGATAACTGCCAAAGCTTTTCAGGGTCATCTGTAGGTGATATAACTAGAGATATTTGTGAAAATTACTTTCTGTCTTGAGTTTTATTTGAGATGCTGCAATTATTTGTTATATAAAGTTCTTCACAGTTGTACTGTATGTATTCCTCTTAAGCTGTATGTAAGACAGTGCAGATTGCAATGAAGATCTATGTTAACCCTGTTTTTACCTCCCATTTGCACATCTACCACAAAACTCATTTCTCTGTGTTCATTGTTCCTGTATTCTGGTGTTTTATTTTTGGTATTGAAGCTTAAAATAGAGCAGTAAAAGATAATGCCATTGTGTTTTGTATTATAGTACTCCCTCATGTTAGTGCTCTGTCATCTGCCCTGCAAAAATTCTCATCTGTCAAATGTTATATACTGTATTATCCCCCCCTCACCCAAAGAAAACTTCACCATATCACCTTAGTAATGTTTATTTTCCTGGTTGTAGTGGTCCCCACTTGTCACCATGAGCCACATCTACCTCCTCATGACAGTCCACCAGCCACTCCTCCCTCGTACCATCTCCATTTATTATTTAATGTTTAGCCCTGGTGCTAGTGGTACCCCCCCCAGCATGATTCCCTTTGCTACAGTAAACATTTAGACTATGCTAGTTACCGACCATATGTGTATGTAATTGTGTCCACCTCACTGCACTTTCCCATTTAATATATATATATATATATATATATATATATATATATATATATATATATATATATTATGGTAGCATGGTGGTGCTACCATAATTAGGGTTGAGGAGCCATTTACATGTTAAACTTAAAATTTTACCCCTTAATAACTCTGCGACTATTCAACAGATTTGCCTGAAATTTGGAATACACAATCAAGAACCATACATATTGGGAGCTGCCAACTTTCGTACTGTTCGGATATACGGCTGTGGAGATATTAAGCGTGATCTGCGCGTGTTTATGCTTTTTTTGAATTCTTTGCTCATCCCTACAGGTCGCATGGTTTGTGTGACCAGTCCAAAAACTTCAGGGAACGTGTGGCCAGGGTCCCTGATGTGCCTTTTGAAGATTTGATGAAAAAATATTAAACGGTTCAAAAGTTATTCAAATAACAATTTCCCATTATAAGTCAATGGGAAAAGTTAACAAAAAGTTTGACAGTGTCACAAATCCACCATTTTGTTTTCAGTTAGTGATCAGAAAAATGCTTGGCATTTAAATTTAGGACCCTCTAGCAACACAATTATTTTTGTGTTTACCTAGTCTGACCCTGAGGATGCTAGGCATGTCTTTATTTTGAGGTTAAACACCCTAGAAATATGTTTTTTCAATTTCTGGAAAAAGTAGTGTCTCAAAGTAGTGTCACACTCACGAAAGTGTCGCAAATGCTTGCAAAAGCTATCACAAATCACGACACTACTTTTTCAGACTATGGCCAAAGTGACAGCAGTTCTTAGTCACCCTGCTGCAAATGAAAGGTTTGGTCTTTTGGGATGAAATTTGGAGGGACGGTAGACAACATCTTACAGATGTGCCTTTTGGTGGTTTGGTGACAAAATATTGCATGGATGCAAAGTTACAGTACTCTGAATTTGACACTTTTTCCCATAGACTAACACTGCGGCGTCCGCTGCATGACAGGAATTCTTTGCCCTGCTGCAAAATAACAATTTGGTCTTTTACACTGAAATTGTAGAAGGGAAGAAAGCCAACATCCCACAAATGTGCCTTTTGGTGGTTTGGTGAAAAAATATTACAGGGCGGCAAAGTCATGGCACTCCGAACTTCTCTTTTTTTCCCATAGGATAACATTACAGCGTTCGTCATGCCTTTCAGGGCCCATATCTTGGAAACGGTGCGAGATATGGACTTTTCATTGGAAAAATGCTTAAGTGCAAAACTAGCCAGGAAAGTCATAAATCATATGATTTTTTAATTTTCTTTCTATGTCGTACGGTTCAAGAGATATAAGCAATTTAGTATTCCAATTTCTCATTTTCTGCTCCGAGACCCATTATTATGCATACATTCTTTGTACTCACTGTCTTCTCTATGCAGCTTTTGGGGAAAACCAGCCTGTGCACTTACATTACTGTTACCATTACCGCTTCCGCTTTCGGTTCTGTACCCGTTTCACTTACCGTTCCTGTCTACGCCACCATGTGCGTTACCCTTTGCATTTTCATTTGAGCTTGCATTTGCATTATTTTTACCATTTGTGTCTACAATACTGTTTCTCTTACTGTTTCACTTTGCGCCACCATGCGCATTACCATTTGTGTTTGCGGGCACCATGTTACTATGTGACAAGACATCACGTGGCAGGAGCTATTTTATGTTATCATTCTCAAAAAGAAGGGAAATTAGAGGCAAAAAAATCCATTTAATGCATCAGTTAGGGTTGTTCCACTGCGACAAAAGTGAGGAAATTTGGTGTTATGGTTGAAAGCCCCTTGGACCCCCCAGCCCACCCCCAACCCGGCATCGGAGTCGCATTAGGCGCGTCGGTACTAACTCTCACCCCATTCTCCTATACCTCTACTTTTACATGTGATGGGGTGAGAGTTAGAACAAACCCAATGTGCATCCTGATGCCGGTTGGGGTGGTATGGGGGTCCAAGGGGACTTTCAACCCAACACCGAATTTCCTTGCTTTTGTCACTGTGGAACAACCCTATCCAATGCATTAAACTGAGTTTTTTGCCTCTAATATATATATATATATATAAACATAGATTTTGATGGCAGATCAGGACCGATTGGCCTATCTAGTCTGCCCATTTCCCTACCTACAGGATAAGCCGCAGATCCTAGTTAACCAACAGCCTATTTCTTCCTACCCCCCACAAGAATTGCCTTATGTCTGTCCCATGCATTCTTGAATTGTCCCACAGTTTTAGACCCTACAACTTCCTCAGGAAGGCTGTTCCATGCATCCACTACCCTCTCTGTGAAATAATACTTCCTCACATTGCCCCTGAACCACCCCCCCATCCTAAAATTGTGTTCCCTTGTTCTTGCATGTCTCTTTTTCTGAAAGATGCTACCCTCTTGGACTTTGTTGATTCCACTGAGGTACTTAAAAGTTTCTATTATGTCCCCCTCTCCCTTCTTTCCTCAAGGATATACATAGTAAGCTCCTTTATTCTCTCCTCATTCGGCTTCTATTCCAGACCCTGCACCATTTTAGTTGCCCTCCTCTAGACTGCCTCTATTCTTTCTATGTCCTTGCGAAGATGGGGTCTCCAGAACTGGACACAGTACTCCAGAAGGGGTCTCACCAACTGTCTGTACAGAGGGATAACAACTTCCTGTTTTCTGCTGCTGATGCCTCTCCCTATGCATCCCAGTAAACCCCCAGCCCTCCCTACTGCCTTCTCACATTGCTTGCTAACCTTAAGGTAATCTGATATGATTACCCCCAGGTCCCTTTCCTTTTTTGTAGTTGTTACTACCTCCCTCCCATTGTGTATTCTTCCCCTGGGTTCTTGTTTCCCAGGTGCATTATTTTGCACTTCTTTGAATTGAATCCTAGCTGCCATACTTCTGACCATACCTCCAACCTTACCAAGTCCCTTCTCATCCTTTCCATGCCTCCTTGTGTATCAACCCTGTTGCAGATCTTTGTGTCATCTGCAAAGAGGCATACTTTTTCTTCCAGTCCCTCTGCAATGTCACTTAAGAAGACATTAAAAAGGACTGGACCCAATACTGAACCCTGCGGTACCCCACTAGTAACCACTCTTTCTTCAGAGTGGACTCCATTTACAATTACCTTCTGTGTCCTGTTGTCCAGCCAATGTTTTACCCAGGCTACCACCCTGGGACCCACGCCCAGGATGATTAATTTGACTATTAATTTTTTGTGTGGGGCTATGTCAAATGCCTTTCTAAAGTCTAAGTAGGCCATGTCCACAGCCCCTCCCTGGTCTACTACTTTGGTCACCCAGTCAAAGAAATCTATTAGATTCGTCTGACATGACCTTCCTGCTGTGAACCCATGCTGCCTTGGGTCATGTGCCCCACTGGCTTCTAGGTACTCAACTATTCTTTCCTTCAGAAGTGACTCCATTACTTTCCCTACCACAGAGGTCAGACTGACAGGTGTGTAGTTTTCTGCCTCTGTCTTGGTCCCACTTTTGTGAAGGGGAATCTCATCTGCCTTCCTCCAGTCCTCGGGTACCACACCATTGTCCCATGATTTATTAAAAAGAGTAGCCAGTGGTTTTGATTTATTAAAAAGAGTAGCCAGTGGTTTCACTAGTTCCCCCCTTAATTATTTTAGAATTCTGGAGTGAATTCCATCAGGCCTCATTGCTTTGCCCACCTTCAGTTTTAGGAGTTCTTGCAGAACCCTTTCTTCTGTGAAAGGACTGGGATCAACCCCCCTATCAAGAGTGCTTCTGTTAATTGGATTAGGCACTTCCCCCTCCTCTTTTGTGAATACTGAGCGAAATATTCATTCAGTATCCTGCTTTTCACTGTCCCCCTCTGCCGACCCACTGTTCATTCTATTCAGCCTCACTATCCCTCCCTTTGTCTTTCTACGCTCGCTGATGTACCTATAAAAGGTTTTATCCCCCTTCTTAACCGAGTTGGCTATCTTTTCCTCAGTTTGGACCTTTGCTATTCTGACTTCCCTCCCTGCTTCCTTCTGCCTTAACTGGTACAGCTCTCTGTCCTGCTCCTTCTGTGTTTCCTTATACTTCCGGAATGCTGTCTTTTTCTTCCTGACTTTCACAGCCACCTCTTTTGAAAACCATAGTGGATTTTTCTTTCATTTTGATTTGTTTATCTGCTTCACACAAAGGCTTGTTGCCTCTGTGATGGCAGTTTTGATGATTCTCCATTGTTGCTCCACACCTCCTTCTAGCCTGTTTGCTAGTGCTTTTCTGAGGCACTCTCCCATCTTGCGAAAGTCAGCCCTCCTGAAGTCCAGTACCCTCACTTTTGTATGGCTTGACTCTGTAGCTGAGTTTAACGTGAACCACACTGTTTGATGGTCATTTGTTCCCAGATGGCAACCCACTTCTAGATCTGAGATTTTCTCACTGCTCCCATTTGAGAGTACGAGGTCTAAGATTGCTCCCTCATGAGTGGGTTCCGAAACTATGTGTCTGAGGCCTGCCACCTGTAGGGCATCAAGAATGGCCCTGCTCTTGGATGTGGCTGCAGCAAATGTGCTCCAGTTAACATCTGGCATATTAAGGTCTCCCATCAACAGTATCACCCCTTTCTCTGCCATTCTAAGAATGCCTTCTATCACATCCTTGTCCATTCCTTCCCCCTGACATGGGGGCCTGTACACAACCCCTGTGCGGATTGTGGTGCCCTTTCCAGTCTCCAAGGTGACCCACAGTGCCTCCTCCCTCCTGTTTACTCTTTTGTTCAGTTGCTTTTATCCCTTCCTTTACATGAAGCTACTCCTCCCCCTCTTCTCCCCTGCCTGTCTCTCCTGTAGGTTATGTACCCTGGTATGTTAACATCCCAGTCATGGTTCTCTGTGTACCATGTTTCTGTGACTGATACGATATCCAGGCATCCCTCTTTCATCAAGGCCACCAACTCAGGGAGCTTGTTGCCCAGACTACGGGCATTGGTACTCATTACCCTCCATTTCCTGATGGCTGTACTCCTTTTTGTCCCATCCCTATCTTTCTTGCCTTTGTCACTTTCTCCATTTACCCCTGCTCTTCTCCCTATTGACACCTCTATGTTGGTGTTTACCTCACTTACTACCATGATTTTTTTGGGGGTGCTAGGATTTTCCTGCTCTTTTCCAGTGCCTCTCCCCTTGGCTAGTTTAAATGCTTGCCAATGAAGCATTTATCACCTAGGATCCTGGTTCCCCTCCTGGACAGATGCAGCCCATCATGCCAGTATAGGCTTGCATCACTCCAGGTGGACGCCCAGTCCCAAATGAAGCCAAATCCCTAAGCTCCACACCAGTTTCTCAACCACTGATTGAATCCCACGGTGCGGAACACCCTAGCCTCTCCTATGCCACAGATGGGCAGCACCTCCGAGAAGGTTATCGTGTGTGCTACTTGTCTAAGGCCCCTACCCAATTCCATAAACTCTTCCTGCACTTTTCTAATCCCTTTCTTAGCCAGGTCATTTGTCCCTAGGTGGACAATGACATCCTGCTCCCTCCCCTGTGCAGCTGCTCCAGCAATCCTGAGGATTTGCTCCTTGTCCCTCCAAGCCATGGTGCCAGGCATATATATTTATATATATTATAGTAGCACGGTAGTGCTACCATAGTTAGGGCTGAGTACCCAATTTAAGGTTAAATGGTGAAACTTTGCACCTTAATAACTGCCACCGTTCAATGGATTTGCTTGGAATTTGGCAGGCACAGGGTGTAACCTTAGGTCTTGGGATCTGCCAACTTTTGTACTGGTCGGATATACAGCTGCGGAGTTATTAAGGAACATTCTGGGGTGCATATGCGTTTTTTTGTGCATTCTTTGCTTATGCCTACAGGTTGTAAGGTTTGCATGACCATTCTAAAAACATCAGGGAATGTGCGGCCGGGGCCCCCGATGTGAAGATTCCGTGAAAAAATATTGAACGGTTCAAAAGTTATTCAGAAAACAAGTTTCCCATTATAGTCAATGGGAAAAGTTAACAAAAAGCTCGACAGTGTCACAAATGCAGTTTTTAGTATCGCAGATGACCCCTGTATTGTCATGAGTCAGCCATTTTTTTTTCAGTTACTGATCACAGAAATGCTTGGCATTTAAAATTGGGACTATCTAGGGACACAATTCTTTTTGTGTTTACCTAGTCGAGCCCTGAGGATGCTAGGCATGTCTTTATTTTGGGGTTAAACACCCCAGAAATATGTTTGTTAAATTTTTGGTAAAAGTAGTGTCTCAAAGTAGTGTCGCACCTGTGACACTTTCGTGATTTTTTTGCGAAAGTGTCACAAATCATGACACTACTTTGCAACACTATTGCCAAAATGACAGGAATTGTTTGCCACCCTGCTGCAAAAGAACAGTTTGGTCTTTTGGGCTGAAATTTGGAGGGAAGAAAGCCAACATCTCACAGATGTGCCTTTTGGTAGCTTGGTGAAGAAATTTTGCAGGGATGTCAAGTTATGGTACTCCAAAGTTGACACTTTTTCCCATAGACTAACATTGTGGCATCCACCGCCTTCGGAGCCCATATCTCGAGCACGAGTGTGAGATACGGACTTTTTGTCAGAAAAGCTCTTAGCCCCCCACACAGGGGCTAAGTACAAAACTAGCCAGGAAAGTCATAATTCATATGACATTTAAATTTTTTTTCTACATCGTACGGATCCTGAGATATAAGCAATTTAGTATTCCAACTCCTCATTTTCTGCGTCGAGCCCCATTATTATGCATACATTCTTTGGACTCATGGTGTTTCTCTATGCAGCTGTTGGGGAAAACCAGGGTGTGCGCTCCAGTTACTGTTACACATAGCGTTTCCACTTGCGTTTCCATACCCGTTTGCATTAGCATTCCTGTGTACGCCACCGTGTGCGTTATCCTTTGCGTTTCTGTTTGCGCTTGTATTTGTATTACTCTTACCATTTGTGTCTACAGTACTGTTTCTGTTTGTGTTTCACTTTACATCACAGTGCACCTTACCATTTGTGTTTGCAGCCGCCCTTCCATTTGCGTTTGCATTTGTCTTTAGCTTTGTGTCATCGTTGTTGTTACCATTGTCATTTGCATTTCCAATTGCCTTCCCGTGCCTGTGCGCATTACAGTTTGCATTTCTATATGTGCTTCCATTTGTGTTTCTGTTTCCTTTGGTGTTATTGTTACTGTTACCATTACCATTTGCATTTCCAATTGCAGTAACGTGACCATGCGCGTTGCGGTTTGCGTTTTGCATTTCCATATGTGCTTGCTTTTGCATTTCTGTTTCCTTTGGCATTATTGTTGCTGTTACCATTACCATTTACGTTTACAATTGTGGTACCATGACCATGTGTGTAATGGTTTGCGTTTCTGTACACGCTTGTGTTTGCATTTCCGTTTCTGTTTCCTTTGGCATTATTTTAGCTGTTACCATTACCTTTACTTTTCCATGACAGTGCATGTTATGTTTTGTGTTTCTATATGCGCTTGCATTGCCTTTCTGTTTCTGTTTCCTTTGGTGTTATTTTTGCTGTTACCATTACCATTTGCATTCTCAATTGCGGTACTGTGACAGTGCATGTTACCCTTTGCGTTTCTGTACGTGCTTGCATTTGCCTTTCCATTTCTGTTCCCATTGGTGTTATTGTTGCTGTAACAGTTAACATTTGCTTTTACAATAGCGGTACTATGTACTTCAAAAAGAAGGGAAATTAGAGGAGAATTGGGTGAGAGTTAGGACCGACGACCCCAACGCACACCCCGATGCCAGCTGGGGGGTGGGGGGCAGTGGGTCCAATAGGGGGGTTTCATCCCTGACTTCAAATTTCCTCACTTTTGTCGCTGTGGAACAACCCTCACTGATGCATAAAATGGAGTTTTTGCCTCTAATATATATATATATATATATATGTAGATAGATATAGATATAGATATAGATATAGATATAGATATAGATATAGATATAGATATAGATATAGATATAGATATAGATATAGTATAATGGCACTACAGTTAGGGTTGAGGAGCCATTTACATGTTAAACCCCAAATTTTGCACCTTAATAACTTTACAACCATTTGACAGATTTGCCTGAAAGTTGGAATACTCGATCAAGACCCATTCGCCTTGAGATCTTTCAAGTTTCGTACTGGTCTCATATATGGCTGAGGAGTTATTAAGCATGATCTGTGCAGACGTTTATGCTTTTCTGGAATTTTACTGTCATCTCTACAGGTCACACAGTTTGCGTGACCAGTCCAAAATCTTCAGGGAACGTGTGGCCAGGGTCCCCGATATGCCTTTTGAAGATTTTGTGAAAAAATATTAAACGGTTCAAAAGTTATTCAGAACACAAGTTCCCATTATAAGTCGAAGGGAAAAGTTAACAAAAAGTTCGACAGTGTCGCAAATGAAGTTTTTATTTTCACAAATGGCCCTTTTACTGTCGCAAATTCACCATTTTGTTTTCAGTTAACAATCAGAAAAATGCTTGGCATTTAAAATTGGGACCCTTTAGCAACCTAATTCTTTTTGCATTCACCTAGTCGGACCCTGAGGATGCTAGTCAGGTCTTTATTTTGGGGTAAAACACCCCAGAAATACTGCATGTTTTTCAAATTTCTGTAAAAAGTACTTTCACAAACTACTGTCACACTTGTGACACTGTTGAATGAATTTGTGAAAGCTTTCGCAAACTTCGACAGTACTTTTCTAGGCTGTGGGAAAATGACAGCAATTCTTTGGTACTGTGCTGCAAAAGAACGGTAGGGTGTTTTGGCATGAAATTTGGAGGGAACGCAGCCGACATCTCACAGATGTGCCTTTCAGTGTTTTATTGAAAATATATTACATGGCGGCAAAGTTACGGCACTCCAAAGTTGACGCTTCTTCCCATAGGATAACATTACGGCATCCGACACATGACAGGAATGCTTTGGCACCTTGCTGCAAAATAACGGTTTGGTCTTTTGGGCTAAAATTTAGAAGAAACACAGCCAACATCCCACAGATGTGCCTTTTTGTGGTTTGGTGAAAAAATATTACAGGAAGCCAAAGTTATGGCACTCCTAACTTCTCTTTTTTTCCCATAGGATAACATTAGGGCGTTCGCCACGCCTTTCAGGGCCCGTATCTCAGAAACATTGCGAGATACAGACTTTTCGTCAGGAAAATGCTTAGTCCCCTCACAGGGGCTAAGTATGAAACTAGCCAGAAAAGTCATAAATCATATGACTTTTAAATTTTTTTTCTACGTCTTACGGTTCCTGAGATATAAGCAATTTAGTATTCCAACTTCTCATTTTCTGCTCCGAGAACCATTATTATGCATACATTCTTTGTACTCACTGTCTTTCTTTATGCAACTTTTTGGGAAAACCAGCCTGTGTGCTTACATTACTGTTACCGTTACCATTTTCGCTTGCGGTTCCATTCCCTTATCACTTACCGTTCACGTGTACGCCACCATGTGCATTACCCTTTGCATTTTCATTTGTGCTTGCTTTTGCATTCTTTTTAACATTTCTGTCTACACTGCTGTTTCTCTTTCTGTTTTCTTTGCATTCACCATGCGCATTACTATTTGCATTTGCAGGCACAATGTTACTATGTGACAAGACATCATGTGGCGGGAGCATGGGTCCCTTTGGGCCCCAAGCTCCCGCCGCTACATTACATTCACTATTTCTTGTTATTATTCTCAAAAAGATGGGAAATTAGAGCCAAAATCTCCATTTAATTAGTTCGTGTTGTTCCACACCATCAAAAGTAAGGAAATTCGGTGTTAGGGTTGAAAACTCCCCTTGGTGCCCCCTGCCCACACCCCCAACTGGCATTGGGGTGCACATTAGGGTTGTCAATCCTAACTCTCACCCCATTCTCCTACACCTCTGCTTCTTTACACATGTGATGGGCTGAGAGTTATGGTCAACAACCCTAATGCGCACCCTGATGCTGGTTGGGGGTGTGGGCAGGGGAGGCCAAGGGGGGGCTTTCAACCCTAACACCAAATTCTCTCTTTTGTTTGTGGAACAACCCTAACTAATGCATTAAACAGAGTTTTTGCCTCTAATATATATATATATATATATATATATATATATTTTTATTTCCTTCATCCAATGAACCTTTCTGCCACCCACTCTTGATGATCACTAACCTGTCAGTCAGTGGATGTCAACAATACCATGCTCAGCGCATGTGGCATGACCACTGTCACAAGTGGTAATGATGTGCCTAAAAAGGGGGAATCAGGTGAGAGTGTAGGTGATGGCTTATGCCACCAATATTGTGCTTAAAACATGAGGTGGGACAGGTAGCATGAGGGATAAAAGTGTTCACAGAAAGGTGGAGTATATGATTTTTGTGTGTGGTGGTGGTGTGTGACCAAGCTGGCAACAGTGACTGACAATCCACATTGTCTGACTGGTGAAACGATATGTGTATTCCATGAGTTCAGCCAACACAGAGGTTCTCCTAATAGTCAATTTAGTGCTACATAACACAAGCAGATCTGTGCTTCACATGGTATTCACTCAAAGAAAAAAGTGGTGCCTTTTGCTAAAGTAAAACTCCATACAGTCAGTGATATGTAAATATTCCTTTCATTTCCAGTGGTTTTGGGGGTGGGGGATTAATTCTAATGGACCACAATGGTGGTGCCTGTGGTGAGATTTTGGTAACCTCTATGTATCTTGTCTATGCCTTCAGTGTAAAGTCCCTGCTGAGCTGGTACACTCACCAGCTAGTGACAGGAACAAGTTCCCAGTTACTTGCACACACTGATCTGCCATAGTAATTGATGGTACATAGTTTTTTGATGCAGTAAGGAGTGTTCAAATCAAAGCACAGCTTACTGCATAGCTTACTGTGCCCACACCCACACCACACACAGAAGCCCTCTGTCCCTCCTGTACTGGAGACTGTTAGCATCTCCAGCCTGGTACCAGGTCTGAAATGATGTTTAATAGGGAGCTACCTGGAACATAGTCTCTATCTACCTCACATGTGTTATTACGAATCTTCAGCTGGTGTAATATTTAGAGGGACTATGGGGTTTCATTGTATGCTGACAGGGACAGGCAGCTGTTGCTGTAAGTCAGGTTAATGACTCATTGTCCTTGGGTGAGGTTGCTCACTTGGCTCCCTGCTCAATGATAAGGTAATGTTTTCTAAGCGTTAAATATCATTGATGTGTATTCTGTTTGCTCTGTCTGATGGTCCCAGGCTACACCATGTTTAGGCAGGATAGAGGGAAATGTAATGGAAGTGGAGTACAAGAGTAGTAGCACTTCTTTTCAGGGAAGGCATTGAGGCAGTGGAGGATGGATCCTTCACAGGAGCAAATTGGAAAATTGAATCTCTGTGGTTTCAGCTCATGGCAGATGACCTCAGCTAAGAAACTATGAATTGGGGGTGATCTATACACTACCATGACTGATGGAAGAGAGAGATTAGGAACTAGGGGCAGATGTAGGGATGTGGGTGTCATAAGGGAAGGTGGTGGTAAGGGGGTATCTCAACCTTACAGATATTGATTGGGCAGATATTAGGGAGATGTGGATGGACCAAAAAAGGCTAGAGAAATGGTCCATGCTTTGGCAGTTGGAATTCAATGGCCAAAAGTGTAAGGTGATGCACATAGGGGAAAAATAGGATAGATTACTGGATGCGAAGGGTTAAACTGAAAACTACTTTTGATGAAACAGACGTAGGCATCATCATAAGCGATTCCCTTAAACAGTCTAGCCAATGTAAAAGTGACCACAGTAAGAAAAACAAGACACTGGGGTGCATCAGGAGGGGAACTGGCAACAGAAGAAAGGTGGTGTTGCAGATCAGTGTCTCCTAGACTCAGCCTGCATATTGTTACCAGCTTTCTCAAACTCTTCTGATGCCTGCAAGTGTACCTCAGTAGCTACCATCACTTAACATAGACACTCCCTTGGGATATCTCTAGGTCTGAATCCCACCAGAGCAACTATCTAGATAGTACTGCACTCCTTTCTGAAGGGCAAATGAACCACCCCTCTCTGTCACAGCTAAGAACATCCCACTTTGGAAAAAAAAATATGGTAACTGTAGCCTTCTCTTTTTTTGATTTCTACTTTAACAGTCTTTTTTAACATTTGTTTGACTTATAAATTTATCCCAGGGTCTTGGACTCAAAATATAATTGTGCCACTCCGTAAAAAAGGGTCAGTATATGACCTGTTGAATTTTCACTCAATCAGTCCCATCAGTCCCTTAGATCTGAGCACTAAGATTTTTTCAAAATTATTATTAAAAAGGTTAACCACTTGGTTAGACCATAACTCCCATTTATCACCTGTCCAAGCTGGTTTTAGAAATTGGTATTCAGCAATGGAAAATATTTACTGTTTATCACATATTTTGTAAAAATACATTCAGGTTAGAAAAATGAAAGTCTATGCCCATTAGAGATGCAGCAAATTTAAATTTTGCTGGCGAAGTGCCCACGGTGGGCACTTCACCTTCTCACTCCACTACATGGAGTGGCCAAAGCCAAAGGCTGACTTCACCTTGTGATTATTACTTTACATTGTCATTCTGCCTCAAAACAAAGTAAGGTGAAGTGAAATAATATTGGCAGCCCTTCACACATACAGTCACCAGAATTAATGTGCATCCACAAAATGCTTATGTCTTGTGTCCAGAAAACTCCCCAGTGCTGACAGTGATGAAGTGAAATGACAGCACCAGAAATGTAAAGTCTCCCAGAATTAATGGTGCACTCAGACGTCATGCATGCAGTCGTTTCACACAGTCACCAGAATTAATGTGCATCCCCAAAATGCTACTGTCTTGTGTCCATAAAATTCCCCAGTGCTGATGAAGTGAAATGAGGGCGTAGCAAGAAATGTGAAGTTTCCCAGAATTAATAACGCACTCAGACATGTGCGCAGTGGTCACACAGTCACCAGAATTAATGTGCATCCCCAAAATGCTATTGTCTTGTGTCCAGAAAATTCCCCAGTGCTGATGAAGTGAAATGAGAGGGTAACAAAAAATGCAAAGTCTCCCAGAATTAATGGTGCACTCCATCATGTGTGCAGTGGTCACACACAGTCACCAGAATTAATTTGCATGCCCAAAATGCTACTGCCTTGTGTCCAGAAAATTGCCCAGTGCTGACAAAGTGAAATGAGAGGGTAACAAAAAATGCAAAGTTTCCCAGAATTAATGGTGTACTACAAACACACAGACAGATTAAGATTGTGCTGCACACTGAAGAGATGTGGATGCAAAGGGACAACAGCAACTAACCAGTGCTCACAAGTCACAAATCCAAATCTGGAAAAGAATACCTTTTGCTAGTTGGGGGGGGGTAGTGCATGGCAGTAGCAGTCCACTACCAGTAAAGATACCACAAAGCAGTATAACAAAGTCATGCAGGTGCAGAGGATAGCAGGTTCACACTGCTGCAATTACTCTGTGGCACAATAAAAGGTGTCTGATTTAATGGTATGCACTGCACACACACTCACACACACTACAAGTAATGCATAGAAAATTGAAAACCTTTATTAATATAACCAAGTGTTTTAAACAAACTGAAATTATACATTGCTGCACTACAACAATCAGTAAAAAATGTCAAAAATTACTAAAGATATTGCAGTGTGTACATTAACACAGTTACACAAGAAAAATATAACCAAAACAGAATGGTTGCCTTTTTCTCCCAGTTAATCTACTACACCACAGATATGCCCCTCCCCCAAAACACACTTTACAGTACACAGACTGACTGACTGTTGTAAATTAACATTCAAAATCCACACACAAACAATAAGCACTCGGTGTTATGAGCACAGGAGGGTTTCCTACAATCGATGTACTAAACTGTGAGCAAAAAAAAAAAATAGTTCAAAAGGGCTTTTTTAACAGCTTTTAGAGGATTTGAATCACAGAACTCAGAGAGGTAACTGTCTCCATCTTCCACTACACACACACACTACACAGAACTGAGGCTGTGCAGAGCAATCTAGAGTTCATGTGACCTGCAATCCCATGAAGCACTGCAAAATTCACCTTTGAAGCTCAAAAACAAGGTGAAGTGAGGCGAAGTACATTGATTTCAATGTACTTTCCTTAAAATTGGTGGAGAAGTGCTTTGGGAAGGTGGAATAATGCAAAGTCATTGTTCCCAAAGCACTTCGCATTCCCCATTATAATGCGAAGTACTCCTCTTCGAGTTGTGGAATACTTTGCGGACTCCGCGTTACTCTGTGAATCACTTTGTGGAGTGAATTTCGGTCACTTTGCCCACCACTATGCCCTATTTGTTGATTATACGAGTGCTTTCAATTCCATTAATAGAAACATCTTATGGAAATTGTAATTTTCAAAAGGCACTGACCAGGCATTGTTGGCTCCCTTTCATTTATTATATTCTAATACTTTAATGGCTGTAAGATTTGATAACTGGGAAACTTATCTGAATTTTTTAAAACAAATGGGGGTAAAATAATGGTGCCTTTTAGCAGCCACCCTCTTTATATATATATATATATATATATATATATATATATATATATATATATATATGAATTCAATATTGTCAGATCCTGAATTCAACAAAAACAATTCACCAAAAATCATAGAATATATATATATATATGGAGTATTAGCTTATGTAGATGATGTGTTACTACTATCTTTATCATGTAAGGGCATGCAGAGAAAAACTGAAAGACTTCTGCAATTAAGTAATCAGTTGCAACTCATAATAAACCTGAATAAGATTAAAATTATGATATTTTCCAAAAAGTTTATAAAAAAAGTAAATACAGTATTGCATCTGGTTGGGGGGGGGGATAAAATTAAGACTGTCTCTAAATATACATATTTAGGAGTGAAATTTACAGTACCTTCGATTTTACATGGAACTCACATCTTAAAGAGCAGGGCCCGGATATTCAAACTGTTCCACAAAGTAGCACAATAGCAGGAGCTGGGGCAAGTTCAGTGCGCCTATGCACAACTCACATGATATTCAAACACTGCGCAGGCCAAGATGCTCTTGCGCAACACAACTGAATATTATGCCAACTGCACCATGGCACAACCAGGGATGTGCAGTGGCGCAGGTCTGATGCGCAGTAGCACAACCAGGGATGCACAGTGGAGCAAGGTAGCAGTGCATCAGCACAACCATGGATGTGCAGGCACAGGATGCAGGGGTTCACCACCCATGGAAGATATGGGAATAGGAGTACACAGCAGAACAGACATCGCCCCCCACACCCCATGAACCGCACAACCTGAGGAGAGCTGGAAGAATCACCAGCCCATGGACACCAGCAACAATCCAACAGCCAGGGCATGGTGCCCCAGCACCCCGCCCGGAAAGCTGTGACCAGAACACAAGGAGGTCCAGCCACCCCATGCTACACCATACCACCAATGCAGAGCACACCCTGCACAGAGATCCCCAGACATCCTGCCCAGGAGCAGCGCCCAACAGTGCATGTCACCCCATGCATGCAACCACCACCACTGTGACAATGCAACCCTGTGCACCATGGAGCAATGCAAGGCAGCCCCACCATGACAACTCTGCAGTGGGTGGCAGCAGCCACCAATGCAACAACTGCAGACACAGTGCTGCCTTGCATGGCCCCCCTGAGGTACAGCTGAGAGACTGACCCTGTGTCGGCACATGAGATAGCCTACAGGCAACAGGGCCTGCCCTGGACCCCACCACCAGTGGTACAGCACCCTGCACACCCTCCCAAGGACACACCCCACCCCAGCACTGGCCCCAACAGCCAGCCCAAATGCCCACAGTGGTGCATGGAAGCATGTGCCACACAGGATGCAACACAGTGCATGGACAACACCCACCCATACCCAAGGGCACACCAACACAGGGACACAGTAGTGAGCAACAAACCCACTGGCATGCAACCACAGCAGCCATGTACCCATAGCTAGCACCTCTCCAAGGCACAGGTCTACCAGCCACCCTGCGCATGCACCATGAATCCATATGCCACCAGCATGTGGCTGGAGCACAAGAGACAGACATTGGAGCACATCCCCTGCAACAGACACAAGCAACAGCATGGAGGGGGGCAACAACAGCAGAGGCCGCAGTGCCACCCAAGGCAGATGTGCACCATATATGTGACAGGAGGCGATCCGGCATTGTGGTGGGTGAAGGGGGTGTCCAGCATGGACAGCCACCACTAACATGCCAGCAGACTGTGTACAGCACAGACATGCAAGGGTGTCAACTGCACAGGCCATGGACAGTCTGACAGGGGCACCATGGACACAGCGCACGCACCGTGGACCACTGCACACAGGCGTCCAGTGCACAGAAAACAACATACAAACCACAGACAGTGACCGAGTCCCCTGCCCACACCATAGGCGGTTCCCAGTTGGGGACACACACACGCCCATGTCTGTACCACCCCTGACACCATGCACACCACTGCAGCCAAGCAACTGTAGCCTGCTGCAAATCAGAGACCACCACAGTTGTCATATCAAAATGCATGTACTGAAAAGAGGTAACAAAAAAATATTTACAAGTATTTACAAGGGTGGGGGGAATGGGCCACAAACCATATGGAGGAGGGAATGGGGCAGGGGTGAACAAATGGGAGAGGGAAGAAGGGGTGTGCGGGTGGGTCCAGGGGGGTTAGGTGAGTCAGGGGACATGGAGGGCCTAATGCCTGTCCCACTCTCCACTCCTGTGGTGCCTCCAGTTGATTCTTCTCCTGACCCCATCCCACTCCAGTTGTTCCAGTATGGTGAGGGACACTCACACCAGCAGCAGCAGCTCCTGCATGCCTCTTTCCAAGGCCATCCAGTGATGTCCACCTAGGACAAGGGAGCAGAGTCACTACATGTGACTGTCCATCCCTCTGCAGCCCACCCATTGTGCATGGCATTCAGCCATGGGCCATGCCCCTGTGATGGTGTGCAACCACCCACAGTGACCATGTCTACAAGACCTGCCTACTCAGGTGCACACAGCCATGTGGACCGCTGCACATACCCACCGTACAGGTCCCTCACAGCACCACCGTGGCTGTACAGTGACATGGCTATGTGGTGCAAAGGCATTGGCACAGCCATGTACCTGGTGCATGCATGGACCACCAGGGCTTCACACCCACACATGCAGTGCCACAGGACAGTGATGAGGGTACCGTGTGGCGTGCACGTCAGTGGTGTCAAGGGCTGGTGGCCGTGCCCCACCACCTACCCCTCAACACAGCATGTACAGAAGTTCTTGGAAAAAAGGGACTCACCTGCATCTGCAACAGCCGGGCACTGCTGCTCTATGGGCCCTCCACCTCATCCCTGTTACTGTGCAGCATCATGGTCCCACAGTGCCCGTGCCTCCCAAGTATGGCATCTCTCCTCAGGGCCTAGGGTGCAAACACAGAGAGGGAAACATCAGTACAAACCAGCAGCAAAGCCCCCCTGTGTGCCATCCCACACAGCTCAGCCATGCTGCAACCCCACCACCAAGACCACCACCCACACTGGATGGCCCCAACCCCCTGCATGGTGGACACATGCACACCATGATACCAGGATGGACAGATGCTACCAGTGTATGGATGGAGCACCTACCTGGCCGTGGCACTGCACCTCACCTGGCGTGTGCCCGTAATCGAACCAGCCTGTCTGGGTCCCTCTGCTGGAGGTCCCCATAGTGGTGGTGACACTGCTGTGTGCTGCAGGCAATCCCAGTGGCCTCCTCCAATGCCTCTGCCACCTCCTCCCACACAGTGCTTCTGGGCCTTTCTAAAGGGTCTTGCCCAAGCAGGGCCCCAGCATGGGGCCAACAATGGCCACAAGACTGACCAGTTCTAGTGGGCTCCACATTGCTGCTCTCCTGCGTGCCATTATTCTGTGCATGCCAGATCACAATATGGCACTCTGTAGTGCTCATCCCCCACGTGCAGATGCTGCATGGTACAGCGCTGCCATTCCCCATCATGCTGTCACCGAACAGCGTGATAGGGGTGCACCCATGTAGATGCATGGCGCCTAGGGGCAAAGGTTGACTGCAGGGTCAACGGTCTGCCACACACAGACTGCCACAGTGCTATTGGAACTCCCTGCATGTAGCATGGTAGGGTGCCTGTGTGTGATGTCCTGCAGTGGCCTACTGCACTGTGGCACCATGCTGCCTACGGCACTCCAGGGCATGAGCACCACACACGTGAACAGTGCACTAGCACCACTGGCACAGTGGTGGCTGTGCCCTGCACTGCCTCCTGCACTCAGCACATCATCAGCATGGCAGGTGTCAGCGTCAGCACCCTGGGCATGTGCCATGCGGTGCCTACTGCACACATCACACAGCTGGGGCTTTGCCTGAGCACACTCAACACAATTGCGCAAGGTGCAACAGCGTGATATTCAGCCAGCATATGCAAATCAGCTCATCAGCAATTCCATGGTGCAGCCACTGCATTAGCATCCACTTAAAGTTGTGCCCTGCCTCATTTGCATGCCTTGCACTATAAAAATGTGACATGGAGCTGCAGAGGACATTGTTTGGTATTGCAGTCTATTGTGGTGGGTTGCATGCTGTTTGGAAGTGTAGACTGTGGTGTGTGAGAGATGCATGGGACTGCACATTCAAAGGTAACACCTGTCATTCCCACAGGGTCTACAATGACTGAACATGAGGAAGAGGAGGAACAGAGACATGGGAGATGGAGGAGGCCTAACTTCACCCGGGCAGAATCAGATGCCCTGTTTGAGGCCTAAGTCGACAGGAAACAGCTGCTCAGTGGACAGCGGGGAACACCACAGGCCCGTGCTGCGGCATGGGATGAGGTAGCATGTGCCATCAACCAGCATGGCAACCACCAGCAGTCCATGCAGGAGTGCAAAAAAGAAGGTCGGCATGGACAAGTGGAGGATTAAGGACAAGGTGGCTGCCATCAGGGCAGCACGTGCTGCAACCGGTGGTGGACAGCCAGATGTGTCATGCTTGATACCACAGGAGGAGTGGGTGTCTGACAGCATGCAATGTTGTGCCCTAGAGGGCATTCCAGGTGATGGCTTCGAGACAAGAGGCAGCCTGTCACTGCATGGTAGGGTAGGTCCTGTGCTGTCACCGTGTGGGGGTGGGGGGAATGACACAGGGTAGGGTGGAGACATTAATGCTACTGTGTTCCCTTACAGTTCCTGAGCATCTACATGGGTCAGCGGTGGTGGGTGTGTCCACCCGAGGGCAATACCCTGGACACAGGAGAGTGCCCATCCACCTTCACAGGTGTCCAAGGGTCAGAACCACAGCATACCCACCTGTCTATCTGAACTGAAGATGGTGATACTGGTGTGGAGGAGACTCTGCCTGTATCCCAGTGTGACAGTGGCCATGGATGCCAGTGTGCTGTGACACGGATTGGTGCCAGATCTGGCACCGATGATGATGGATCAAACATCCTAGACAGTGATACGTGTGGGCTTCAGGATGGTCCCACAGCAGGAAACAGCATGGGCGTAGCCATGGGTGGTGCCACCATGGAGGTCTGCATGACATCACAGTCCCAGCCTGTGCCTGTATGCACCAATGGGGCAGCACTGGTGTGCGTCTAGGCCAGTGGGGCTGTTGCAGCTGCTATGGTGGCACCAGTGAGCCCTGGCGATCGGCAGCTGGAGGGGCAGTGTCAGCAGTTGGCCAATGGTGACGGGGGGACTGTGTCGGGGCCGGTATCAGTGCACCACGTGTGGATGTGCCCCGGCATGGCTCTGGTGTGCAGTGCCCATTGTCAAGGAGTGATGCCCAGCATGGCCAGGAACACCATGAGAGACAGCACGCTGATCCGGCAGATGACCTCTTTGATGAGCACAACCGCCTACTCCAGGCTTCCGTGGATCAGCAGCTGCGGATTGTGAGGGTGGTGGATGCAGTCAATGTGGTTCTGCGCCAGGCAGAGAAGCGGTGCAGCAGAGACCACAGTCTGCTTCTGGCAGAGATGGCCCAGCAGTGGGAGGATGTGATCGCTGCCATTGACAGGCAGACATGTGCATTCACAGCTATCATGGCCACATTGGGCACCCAGTTTGTTGCACATGCGCTGCAGACACCGCGTAGTGTCACGTCCACCCCCCATTCCCGGCATCGTGCAACATCTTCCATGTCAACACTGGGTTCAGCTGTGGGCATACCAAGCACATCTGTCATGGGCATGTTCAGTGAGCTGCAGACACCTGCTTGAACACGGTTGTGTCATGCCTGGGGAATTTTCGGTGCCACCCCATAAGGCCAATGGTCAGCCTGGCACTGCTGGCAGGTCTTGGCTGGGCCGGCCATGCATCTGTGGTGGTTGTGGCACTGTGCCGCTTAACTGACCTGTCTCCCACTATGACTACTGTCTGCCGCTGCACTGTGTGCGGTGTGTTGTGCAACATGTAAAGCATGGGTGGGGTACCCGGCCCCACACACACACGTTTCATGTGCGCACCCTCCCAGCTGCTGGCCACTGTGGCATGTGCATGATGATGCCTGCATTGTACTGTCCGCCAGTGTGCAATGGTGCCCAGCATCTAAGACATGCACAGTGATGGCCACTGGGCATGGTCGTGTGTGGACCTGTGTATGGCTATGGGTTGCAGTCGGGGTTGGTGTGCCTTCTACCCCTTGTGCATGTCTTGTGGTGTGTGTGTGTGTGTGTGTGTGTGTGTGTGTGTGTGTGTGTGTGTGTGTGTGTGTGTGTGTGTGACTGTGTGTCATGTTTGACCCTGCCCATCCCTGACGGCGTGTGTGGTTCCATGCTCAGACCCATTCCCTTGCCACCATCTGCCCCTGGGGTTCATCCATGCCTGTCTGTGGGTTGTGCCCTTGCCATTGGTGGTTGCATAAGGCCCCATGACCTACCTGTGTTGGTCGAAGTGCTCCTCTGCGATGGTGTCCCAGTGTAGCTGTGACATCCAGATCAGGTGGGGGTCCCTTCCCCCAAGGGGTGGCTGCTCTTCACCATCTGGACCAGCTTCCTCATCGTTCCCATCGCTATCCCCCTCTTTGACCTCTACAGCTATTCCACAGTTGTTGGCCATGTTGTGCAGGACGCAGCAGGCCAGGAATAGCCTGCAGGCCTTTGAAGGGCTGTACTGTAGGGCACTGCCAGACATGTCCAGGCACTGGAAATGTGCCTTCAGCATCCCGAACACCTGCTCGATGACATTACGTGTGTTGGCATGTACCTATTGTACCATTGCTGTGATGAATGCGGCATGGCATATGTGCTAAGTTTGCACAGGGACAGAGTGGGTAGCGATTGTCACCTGTGTGTAGAGGGTGGACATTAGTATGGTGGTCTGAGTCACTCTGCCATGGACCATCAAGACCGGTACCCATGGCACCTCTGACTATGCACTCCCCCCACAGCTGCTCATGTCATCCTGCGTGATGTGCATACTCACCCACTAGGTGGCCAGTGGGGATGTCCCCACTCTCAGACCTGTGGCACAGTGCAGACTGGTGCCAGATGAAGGCATTATGTGCTCACCAGGGTGCATGGCACAGACATTGGTTATGCACCCACTGGCATCACACACCACCTGGCAGTTGATGCTGGCAAACCTCTTCGGGTTATTGTAAGACACACCGTCTAGTCCAGGTGGTGTGTGGATGGCCACATGGGTGCAGTCAATGGCCCTGAGCATGCCAGGCATACATGCTACCCTGTGGGACTCTTGTATGTGTGCTGTGCACTCCACTTGTGTGCTGGGGAAATGGATGTGCTCCATAGCATGTGGCAGCAGTGTGCTAAGGAATTGTGTGAGTAGGCGTGACATGGCCAACTGGGTTATGCCTGTTGTGTCCCCTGTTGGTCTCTGGAAGGTGCCCGTGGTGAGCAGGCACATGACAGCTGTCACCTTTGTCTCCACTGACAGAGCATGGCTCCGTCATGTGGGTGCCTGCATCTCATCACTGCACAGCTCACAGAGCTACCTCAGTATCAACCAGTTCAGGCAGTACCAGCCCACAATCTCTGTGTCAGAGTAGTATACAAAGGTGGTGTGGGCTCAGTACCACCTGTTGGGGGTGTACCACCGATGGGCCTTTCCACGGCCGCGCCCCCCCGCTGCCTGCCTTCTCACATCCCTCATTAATGCCTCCATCTGGAAGGTGGCACTTGCCATGTCCCTGGCTGGTGTCCCCCCGGCAGCTGTTATCCATTCCCCCACTGTCTTTTGTGATGCTCCCCTGCACGGGTACACCTCCAGCCTTTGGCTATCCTGCCTACTGCCACTGCCCTCAGTCCACTGTGGCACTTCCCTGTCACTCCTGCTCAGTAGCAGAGGCTCCCCACTCCTGTCCTGTTCCTGGTTGTTTCCAGGTGTGCCCTACCCTGTCCTGCTCCTGCCCAGTCCCACTCACTGCTACCCTCTTCCTTGTTGCTGTCAGCTCGCTCCCACCTCTAGCTTCCCTGTAGCGTTCTTGTGCCTCTCTCTTGTTCCTTTTTATTTTGGATCATTTCCGTTATTGCTCAACTTCCACTAGCTCCCCTATTATGCATAGCGCATGCTGTTGAATATCGCACTGCATCATTTATTCATGGTTCCTCCCCCTATGGCTCCACATGCATTCATTACCATTGCACTCTCGTGCATTGCATCTTATGCGGTGCAGCCACCTCCCACTAAATATCACACAATGGCGCATTTTCGTACTTGCACTGGCGCATCTCTGTTGTGCATGTCACATCCCTTTTGAATATCTGGGCCCAGATAGAAAAAGCTAAAAAATGGCCAACGCTCTACTTAAATGTAATTATAAACATGGAGGGAATACAGTGGCACCAGCTTCAAAGAAGGCAGCATAGCACAGTGGTTTAAGGCTCTGAGTTGCAAACCTGGAGTCCTGGGTTTGAATCCCACAGCCCCCACTTACATTCTATATGACTGAGCAAGTCATTTAACTTCTTTGTGCTCCCAGGTAGCACCCGTAAACAAGCTTTCAGCTTAGAGTATCTCTCGTGGTAAAAAAAAAAGAATCAAAATTGGAAGCAAGAATGTTCTACAGAGTGGAAGTTTGGGGAGATAAATCACACCCTAAATTGAAGGGTCCAGTATTATATTTTTACAAAGCACTTTTAAAAATATAACTTTCAATGGCCTCTGCCATGGTTAGAGCAGAAATTAGAAATGTCCCTTAGGAAGCTTTAGCAAGATATAGGCACATAACTTACAGGATAAGAATTATAAATAACAACAGCAGTCAGCTACCCAGGGAATGCTAGAAGGAAAAAAACTGGCACCAAGTGAGAATTAAACAGAATGGTTAAACTTTCTATTAGTCACAGAAACAGATCAGTATCTCTCCACAATACAATTGATCTATTAAAAAACATCTTTAGGAATTTTATAAAAAAGATTGATATGCAAACAGTCAAGTCTCAAAAATGTGCACCATGGCTTAAAGACAACAAAATGGTACGTAATATTGAGAAATATCTTTTAATGCCCCCAATCCCCAGTTCAAAGGAAGATAATGATATGGGCCAGATTTGGTGTGATTAATTCAAAACTTACATATTAAAAACAAACTAGGTCTTCTGTACCATGATTTTGCAATTACTTATAAACAGTGATTTTTGGTCTCCTCTGCTAGGCAATCTGTCCAGCATCAAAGATTTATGGATTAAAATTTATGCAAGTACTTTTATATTATGCATTTTTAGTAACCTAACACCTAGTCTGTTTTTAATATGCAATATTTATGAGTATGAAATGATGAAAATAAGTGACAAGCTGTTTCTGCATATGCACTTTATGTATGATAGCAGGTTTTTAATGTTTTACTAGTTTTTGGGAAATGTTGAGCACTGTGTGGTTGTTACATGTAAGATAGCTGACGTACTGTCTCTTTAAGGGATTAATGCATCTAAGAGTGAGAGAGCTTGCAGCTGCCCTGGTAACCTTTGGGAAAGCAATCTCTTGTGAAAAGTGTCAGGTTACTGTGGGCAGCCAATCAGAGGGAGCGGGGTGAAGCCAGGAACAAGGAACCAGGAAGCAATGCTTTCTGTACTGCACTTTATTGCATTTTGTTGCACAGCATTTTGCACTGGATTACTTGAATAAAAACAGATTTTGCTCAAAGCTAAGTGAAACATCCTTTGGGTGAGTCCTTTTCATCTGGTTTCTGATATATACTTTGTAAACAGTATCTCAGATACATTTTACTTGCCTAGGCAGGTGCCAGTCCCCCACTGTCCTTTACAGACTGTAACTACATTGACTGTTTTGGACCTGGCACAGCTGCCACTAGGAGCTGTTGTTCCATTTACTGACTCAGTACTTGATCTGCACTTAAGCAACCTGCACAGGTCAAAGAAAAAAGGCTACATTCCATTTTTAACAATTTGTATGCTCCTGCTTTATCGTGGTAAAATTGGGTTCTATGACCAAACCATGGCAGATGCAGCATTGTCAAGACACCCGTTCCCTCAAGAACCTGGTACTGAGAAGCACAGGCAATATTATAAGGTACTCTAACATTCTCAACGAGAATTCAACAGGTACACAAAGCCCATACAGATCAAAGCAGGCTTTTTTGCACTTTGAAAAGACTGCTTACAAATTAAAGAGAGTACAGTGGGAGGAAATTAGTCTTAATGTTTATGTCGAGGTTGACGTGTCGCCAAAGGCCTGTGCCTTTAAAGAAACCAAATTGTGGGGCATATCGTGAAGGGTTCAATGATAAATGGCAAAGAATAAGTCATAAAGCCAGCAGGGAATACATTGACTTAATACTGGCTGAAAACGAGGTGCAACAGAAGGAGGTCGAAACAGAGTTGAATACAAGGGAGGAAGCATTGAGAATATTTGAAAATACACCCAATTTGACCAACATCTTGAAGCATTCACAGAAAACCTCAAAAAATTATGACAATAAAATATGAAAATTTAAGAAAACTAAATATGAAAGAGATTAGATTGACTATAAAGAAGGTAGGGTATTTGACTGGACAAGTGCAAAAGCTAAACAAAATATACCTGGAGCAACACTAAATACCAATGAAGTCACAGTGAATATACAAGAAATAAATCTTGAAGCTGATCAAGACATGTTTTTTTTATTAGGGAAGGAATAAGAAGAGGAACCATGTGCCATTCTGCCCCCCCCCACAGCCATTCATACCATGGCAGAGTCAGAGACAAACCAGGTGGAACCCTGGAGGCAGAGGAGAATCTGTAGAGGCAGCAAGAAGAAGAAATGGAAGAAGTGGCACAGGACAAGGCACAGACAGGAACTGGAGGGGTCATCAAGCACAAGGGAGGATGTGACAATAAATGCCATCAACCTCTCGGGTTACAAATTGTGAATGACATAGAACAGTGTACTCAGTAGGGGGCTTTCTTTTACCCTCACAAAGAGATTTAACCAGTTCCAGACCATCATGGACATTAATAAAATGGGCAGAATTTGAGCCTCAAATCCTTCTTTAAAAGGAAGGAACAAGACATTGAAACTGAAGATACCATGTCAGACTCAGGATCAGGTGAGAATAACATGGAGATGGGTCAGCCAATGTTCAAACCACAACCAACATTTTGCCCCCATGACAGCAGCACTGCAGACCTTTATTAAGTGCTATGAGTCAGACGTTATTAAATTGGAGCAAGAAACAGATATCCATTTCTTCCATAATATCAGAAAAGCTGAAGCTGAAGCCCTAGAGAAACAGGAGCAGAATAAAGACATAACTATCACATTGGCTGATAAAGTGGGTACAATAGTAATAATGAATAGCACAGACTACGAGCAGGAAGTATTAAGGCAACTGAGGGATTTGAATTTTTATGAGAAAGTCAAGAGTGACCCAACTAAGGTTTTTAAGAAGGAAGCTGATAAATATTTAAAATTTGCTCTTGACAACAATTTGCTACCTGTACCCACTGATAAATTTTTAAGTGTCGACCATACATTCAGGGCCATATTTTACTGCATCCCAAAAATCCATAAATCACTTGAAAACCCACCAGGGAGGCCCATAGTTTTGGGAAATAACTTACTCACTGAACCATTGGCTCAGTTTGTAGACCATCACATAGCACCCCTAGTCAAACAAGTCCCAGCATACATTAAAGAACACGGAAAGTGTTATATTTGCTGAATGAAATAAGCATTGAAAGGGACAGTCTGTTGGTGACATTAGATGTCACATCCCTATATACAAATACCCTCCATGATGGCAGAATAGAGGCACTTAGACATTATCTCAACAACAGAAAAAACCCTGACACTTCCACTGAGGTTATTGTAAACTCAGCAAGTTTCATTTTGGAATGCAATACCTTTTTCTATCTGTGTTCAAAATAAAAGGACAATGATGGGGGCTAGTTTTGCTCCAACTATGCTACCCTTTATATGGCAAAATGGGAGAGTGACATTGTGTGTAGTGACCAGAACCAGTATCGCCACAAAACAGACATGTGGAGGCACTTTTTAGATGATATTTTAATCATCTGGAAAGGCACTGTAGAAGAACTCACTGACTTTGTTCAATACTTGAAAGGCAGTAATGAAAATCTGAGGTTTACCATGACCTATGACTGTAACCAAATTCATTTTTTGGACCTTATGATAATGAAGGATGGGGAAGGTGGGCTTACTACAGACCTATACAGAAAGATTACTGATAGGAACACACTTTTGATGACTAGTAGCAACCACCCCTACCATATCATTGGAGTCATTTCAAAAGGTCAGTACATTAGAACAAAGAGGGACTGTGTATGAGCTTATTCAAAGGCAAATCTTGTGGTGATGCTATTTAACCCCAAAGATACTAAAAAAGATTAATTGACACTCTTAAGATACAGGCAGGCATTTTGTTCAGGACAAAAACTATTTTATTTGCAGGAACCATTGCCTTTATCCTTGGTTGAAACTGCAGTACTGTCTAGTATCTGCACATTGCTTGCATTTCCTATTTAAGCTTTTGTCTTAAACAAGTAGCATGTCTGTATTATGCCTGAAAGCAGATGCCTGAAATATGCCTATAATTTGCAAGAAACTGTGCATAGTAAAACTGAAAGTGTGCTGTTAATGAACTTCATTGGGCCTGTAGCACTGGAGAAAAAGGCGTATTACAGGCCTCAACAGACATATTTTGTTATAACTTGGATGGTAGACAACCCTTCACAATACTGTATCCATACAGCACCTGCACTGACCCTTGCCAAAACACATTCTAAATAATGGATAGGCCTATAATGTGCCTGTATAGACCCAGTTCATTTCCTTTCCGCATATGTGTGCGTGTGCGTGTGTGTGTGTGTGTGTGTGTGTGTATCCAGACAGCACTTGGTTGCACTCTTTTTTTTGCATCCAGAAGGCTGGGCTACAAACAGTCTCAATGGCCTCTGATACCATTGCCAGATTTTCTATGCATGTCATTGCCCCAGGCTGATGCATGGAGCCATTTACAACAGCACGGACATGAACCTGGGACTCACAGTGCCTTAGCTATGAAAGAAAGCAACAAAAACACAATTTAGTACCCACTCTGTTTTAGCAATTGTGCTATGAACCTCGTTTGTATGTGTAACCAGCCTCTCATCCCCAGGTCAAAGCCTGTTACTAAACAGAAGTCCTCTAAAGGGCTAACTCATTCCCTTATGGCTGTTCACTCCTGGGCCTCAGCCAGAGATGGAGTGTCTGAATGTTTGTGCTTTGTGTTTTCTGACTTTCCCAGTAAGATCGGGGCAGGAATATGAATGGCTCTACCTGCTCTCTCTTGCAAATATAGAGATGAGATCAGTTGGACCTTGCAGCATTTCTGGGGAGTTCAGTGCCATTTTGAGAAGTCTAGACCACAGGAGAGGAGGAAGGACTAGGCCCAGGGAAGCATCTCTTCTGCTCACCCCTACAGGTGAAGGAGGATCCCTCTCCTATGCCGATGTAACCACCAGGTGGTGCTATCCCAAGGGCTACTAACCCTGCCTGCTTGACTACTGACAGGTTGAGGGGCCTAGGTTCTATGTCGGGGGCCTCCACCCAGAGGTCAGGGTTTGAAATGGTTGGTCTTGTTTGTTCACAGCCCTCTGGGACACTGAGACCCCATTCTAATCCCTCTAATGGCCCACACGATGCACAAGAGTTACAGTACCAATACCTCACATGTACACACTGTTCATTCATAAGGTACCACTTACCCTCGTGCCTAATTCGCAGGTTCATCTCTGAGGACCCCCTGAAAAATAAGGTTAAGCAGCATACACAAACCAATACAGTGCTTGGCATGAGACAGTTTAAAGTTTAACAACAACAACAAATCTGATTTATTTAGGGAACAGTAACACGGAAGGGGGAAATCAGGTTAATTAGTGGCATTAAATCACAGTACTATGCACACATACAGGGTCTGAAAAATCACACTCTGGGTACCCAGCTTGGGCGGGGGGGGGCTAGCCAGGACCATTGCCTGGGGTTGGCCGGCAGGTGCAGATGGATAGGGCCCTGTAGAAGAAAATATATGCACAACACCCAATTGTAATCCATAGCCTTATGGCTCAGCCCATGAAGCAAAGAAACAACAAGAATTAGATGACACACTTGTGATAGAAAACAGGCTGCAGGGGAATACCCTGATTTGTACTCACAATACCCAAGCTGAGAACTGGATGGTGGATGTTCTTCTGGATTGTCAGAAGCAGCAGGGCATGGAGACAAGGTCCTTGTGACTGGACCCCACTGCAGTTTATAGCAAATGGATTTAGTTCGAGACAAGCTGGGGTTTGCTTCCAGCTTCAACACACAGCACACAGCACTGGGGATTTGAAATAGTGATTCCCCACAAGCACTACACACATTAATATGTAAAAGGAAAGTACTATACCAGGCAGGCTTCTCCTCGATCCCGATCTCAATTACTGCAAGGTACCCAGGAGCACACACAGCAGCTTCAGTTCCTGACAGACCGAGCACGATTCAGCAATTTCTCCAGTCTTCTACAGGGTGAGCCAGGTTTCCACACTTCTAGTGCTTCTTTCTCCTCACAACTCAGATTTAATCCAAAACTGGCACTCACAAAGGCTGCAGACCGAAACTCAGGGCCTCACACATACTGCCCATGCAAAACTATACACTACAGAAGCACACAGCTCCTTCTTGCTTCACTGCCACAACTGATCTAATCTTTCCAGTCACAAAGCAGGGCATTTCCGTTAGCTCCACACTATTCTGTTGGCTGATTCAGCTGTCACTCACAATAAGACTCCCTGTGTTGGTAGAAAAAGGCACCAAGGTCAAAACTACATTTCCCAGAGTTACTGCCCATACAATCCCCTTGTGGCTGGCTCAAAAGTAAGAGTCCAAGTTCTGATTTGTCCACAGGCTCCATTTTAGGAACCCTTAACCCAGTTGGCCCAGCACAGCAGTTTAGGTCCAAAATGGAGTGGTAACACACACAGAGTCCAAGCTGCAAGAAAAGCAGGTTAGACAAATTGCATTTTACTTAATACTCTAACTGGTTTCAGGCAAACAGTTACATCTTTCATTTAGGCTCCCTCTGCGCTCTTAGCGACTGCAGAAATGGAGCGATTTCTCCACAGCTTGGGCAGGATTCGAGCACTAAATACACAGTCCTCCCATACAAACTAATTAAGTCTGCAAGCAGACAGCTCTTAAAGAGACAGTATGCGGAGGCTCAAATAGCACTCATTTGGAACCACATTTAAACAACTCAGACGCCTAACACCACCCAGACTTGGAGCATTCAGGCAAACTCCTGGAAGGCTTTTGGAAACCCCCATTTTCAGGGGGGTTACACCAGCATGAAGGAAACAACTGTAACCTTGCTACACCGATCAGCCTATAACATAGTCCCCACTCAAGATGTACCAGGAAATAGTGGTGGGCCTCCTCTCAAAGAAGGTGTCCAGGCTCTTGCAGACAACCTGTTCAGCAGTGGTATCATATATCATAGGAGTCCACTTCCTAGAAAATGCAAGCCAGCAAGGTAACCTAGGTAAAAACAGGAGCAGGTGTACACCTCCATGTGATCAGGTAATTTATTGGTAAGCATTAAGTCTGAATTTATGTAATTGTCATGGTACTATTGTCTGTCATTGTGCATGGCAAGTGTCAAGGTCAATCATGTCCGACAGGGATTGAGCCAGATGATGAAGTCTGAATATGTGTAGGTCAGTAAGGGAACAAGGTTGTATGGCACAAGTGAGTTGTCATGCAAGGGCTAAATGGACTGGTGCAATATCCTTTGGGAGTTTTAAGCTGGTCCCTTGTTTCTTAGTATTTCTCAACAGCTGGCACTTGATTTTAGTTCGGACATTGCATTCCACTATAGTGACACTCTGTTATAGTGTTTCACCTTTCCTGGGGAAGATGCCATTAGTGTACAGTCCTACAAGATAACTTTTTCCAATGGGTCTATGTACAGTGGCATCCCCCAGGATGGAAATCCACTTTTAAAGCACTCTGCAGTATGCTGCGGCAGACCTACTGAATAGAACAATGTAATCTCAATGGTAATTAGTTCCTTTTGTCATGCAGGAAACTGTGGCATTCACTTCATCCTGGCAGTGTCACAGTTTCCTGAATGACAAAAGGGACTAATTGCCATTGAAATTACATTGCTTTATTCAGTAGGTCTGCTGCAGCATTCTGCAGAGTGCTGCAAAATGCTTCAGGATTGGGTTTCATCCTGGTGGACGCCACTGTATATAGACATCTGGTATATTTATTCCAATAATTCTAAACAGGTGGCAACCAAGTAACTGGAATGACAATTCTGTATGGATGTGTACATAAGGGCTGTAAGTACCAACCCTAATATGAAGTTATAGGGTTTGAGGTGATGAAATAACAGTGTCCTGAATGATGAAGTAGTCCTTTTGGGGATGTGTGTAACAGGTGCAAAAAGTAAATAAACCACCTACCTATTTGATTCCATTTACAAGTGATCACAGTCCATTAAACATAGAAACATAGAAACTGATGGCAGATAAGGACTGCCTTACCCTTCTAGTCTGTTCATTATCCTTACCTTCTATAACACCACAGACCCTTCCTGATCTTGCTTTTTTACTTCCCCTTTCCTTACCACTAAAGTTCCCTTATGCCTATTCCATGCCTTCTTGAATACTGTTAAAGGCTTTGCTCTAGCCACCTCCTCAGGGAGGCTGTTCCAGGTATCAACCACTCTTATTGTGAAGAAGTGCTTCCTTACATCACCCCTAAGCCTTCCCCAACTTCATATCATTCTTGACCATGTTTTTTCTCTGGAAAAGGCTTTCCACCTGAATCTTATTTATACCCATGAGGTATTTGAAAGCCTCTATCATATCTTCCCACTCCCTCCTTCCCCCCAGAGTGCACATATTGAGGTCATTCAATTTATTCTCATAGGATTTTTGATGTAGACCCTTGACCATTTTATTTATCCTCTTCTGGACCACCTCTACTCATTCTATGTCCTTCCAGAGATGAGGTCTCCAAAGCTGGACACAGTATTCTAGATGAGGTCTTACTAGTGATTTATACAGGGGTATCACCACAGCCCTTCTTCTGCTGATGATACCCCTCCCTATGCAACCTAATATCCCACTGGCTCTCCCCACTGCCTTGTCACACTGTCTGGCCACCTTTCAGTCATCATGAGTAATTACCCTCGAGTCTCTTTCCTGTTTGGTGGTCACCAGTGTTACTCCCCCATTTGGTACTCCACCCCTGGGTTTTAGCATCCCAAGTGAATGATTTTGCACTTCTTTGCATTAAAACTTAGTTGCCACACTCTTGACAACTCCTCAAGCTTTTATAGATCCCTATTGATTTTCTTTCACACACTCACACCCATAGTAGCTACTCTGTTGCATAACTTAGTGTCATCTGCAAAAAGCACACCTTCGTTTCTAACCCCTCTGCAATGTCACTTTTAAAGATATTAAAGAGAACCTGTCCCAGTACTGATCCCTGTGGCATCCCACTGATCACCCTTATTCATTGGAATGAACTCCATTTACTACCACCCTCTGTTACCTATCCCCCAACCTATTTCCTAGCCAGTTTATGATTTTAGGATGCACTCCTAAGCTTCCCAGCTTTTTTAGGAGTCTCCTATGTGGAACAGAGTTGAAGGACTTTCTGAACTCTAGGTATGCCACATATACCACTCCACCCTGATCTACTACCCTGGTCACCCAGTCAAAGAAATCTATCAGATTTGTTAGACATGACCTCCTCCGAGTAAATCCATGCTACCTTGGATCACGTAAGCCACTGGTTTCAAGATATTCCACAATCCTTTCTTTCAGTAGTGAGTCCATTAATTTCCACACCACTGAAGTCATACTGACTGGCCTATAACTGTCAGCCTCCTCTCTGCTTCCACTTTTATTAAGTGGGACTTCATCTGCTCCCCTCCAGTCCTCCAGAACCACCCTGTCTCAAGTCAATGGTTGAACAGGACTGACAGAGGAGCAGCTAGGACCTCTCTAAACTTCCTCAATATCCTTGAATGTATCCCATCTAGCCCCACTTCCTATCCACCTTCAGATTTGCAAGATCCTTCAGGAACCCCTCCTTTGTAAAATGATTTGTGTCCACCTCCTTTCCTTCAATGTTTCTGACATCTCACTGTGGTATTTTACCTTCTCTTTCATCTGTGAACACTGAACAAAAGTATGTGTTATGGATGTCTGTTTTTTCCTTATCCCCTTCCACACACTCCCCCCTTCACCTCTTAGCCTAACAATCCCTCCCCTGGTCTTTCTCTTTTTCACTTACATACCTAAAAAATGCCTTACCCCCTTTCTTTACTTCCTGGGCTATTTTCTTCTCCATTTGCACCTTTGCAGTCCTGACTGCTATCCCTGCCTTCCTCTGTGTCTCCTGATACACCTACCTATCTTTCTCCCTCTGTGTCTCTATACACCTCCTGAATGCTGACTTTTTTCCCCTTACCTTCATAGCCTCCTCTTTTGAGAACTATAGTGGTCTTCTTTTCCATCTGTTTTTTCTTACTTGTCTAACACAGAGGCTTGTAGCCTCTACTTTTCCCACTTTTAGGTGCATCCACTGTTCCTCCACTCCACCCAAGTCCTCCATCCCTGCCAGAGCATTTCTAAGGTATTTCCCATCATTGTAAAATTGGCCCTCTTGAAGTCCAGGATTCTCACCTTAGTGTGACACGTTAATGTGTGGTCTATCCATTAATGGTAGCCTGATGTCTCTGTTGTTCCTGGTATACCCATTTCCTTAACCTACAGTGGCAAGGTAAGATGTGAGATATGGGTGGGTGAGGGCTTCCTGCCATTGAATGAGAGTATCATCAAACTTTGGACACAGGGTGGGAGACTGTTTACACATGGGACATATTGTCTGGGATTTGGTTCAATGTTTATGGAATAGTAATGAGAAGAGATGAGGTATCTAGTGCTTGTGCATCTTGTAGTACTTTTTGTGGCTTTACTCTATTCCCACCCTTGAGTATTAGGTATGTAGGTAGTAATTTGTAGGGAATAGAAGGCCCATGAGCAAGGGTGGCAAGAGTACTGGAGAAGGAGGAGGAGGGGATGAGGTGAACTAAAAACACTCCCTAAGTAAGGGAGGTGTGTTAGTGGAGGGCTTATGTAGAGGTTGTGGGAGGAGCTATTCTACACATTGAACCTCAGGGCAAGCCCTCCCATTCAATGTTTGTGGAATAGTAATGAGGAGAGATTAAGTATATAGTGCTTGTGAAACTTGTAGTACTTTTTGTGACTTTACTCTAGTCCCACCATTGAGTAGCAGATAGGTAGGTAGTAATTTGTAGCGAATAGAAGGCCCAAAAAGAAACCTTCTCTAACTCATGGAGAGTATGATCCCAGGGCATTCAGGAGAGGAAAACCCCCCAAGTGGAAGAAACCTCTGAGGACCCATGGCCGGAGGTCTTTCTGTCCTTCTCGGCATACTAAATGGAAAATGATCTAGGTTCTAGTAACTTTAGCAAATTCGAGGTTGGTGAGTTGCTTGGAGAGACGATAATCCATCTTCAATCTGTGGATGATGCCAATCGCATGATGATCCTGAGGCTGAAAAGGAGATCCATTTTGAATGAGTGATAGAATCCTGAATATAAAGTAAGTCAAAGTGAAGGAGGATGAGGAAGTCCAAGTATCTGAGATGATGAATGATGCTTGTCCAACTGAATTGTAATAGACAGAGGGATCATGAGTGGATCGATAAGGTACTGAACTGGGAATGGTGGAACTCCAATGGTAGAAGTCATTAGTGAATGATCCAACTTGTGAGAGATTCGAATGTAAGGGCATGGTCTGGAGGCTAGGGATTCTGTATTAAACAAGGAGTCATTAAAGAAACATCTATAGAGTATAATTTGTAGAAGTCTTTGAGTACAATGGAGATGATGGTTCATTCCCAATTCAAGGATGATACCACTTGAATGATGATCCTGAAGACGAAGGGTACATCTTTCTGCAGGGATGGTAAAATCCTTTGTGTAAAGCAGATCCAGTTAAAGAAGGGCTAATGTAGACTATATTTCTGAAGTAACAAAAGATAGATGTCCAAGGAATTGTATGGAGGTTATAAGGTGGGATAGCAAGATGAGATTGATCTAAGACCAGATGGTACACTGTGATAGTTATGATGATTAGTAAAGTTATGAATGACTGATCCAATTTGTATAAGGTTCGATATTTAGGTAATCTGAAGGTAAAGAATTGATTAGTGAGTGAAAGCCACTAGGTAAGCATCCCAGATGACTAGAGAAGTTTGGGTGCCTGATAAGAGTAATGCCATAGGTGATTAGTAAAGCCCAGAAGATAATTTTCAGAGCCATCCATATGGTAACCTAGTGTATATGAGGAATGATTGGAAATGCAGTATGAGGAAGTGATGGCTTCTTTAGTCATGATGTTCATGACTTTATCCTTAATCCTTTACTGGTATGCTGCCTGAAGTACATGTGGGTATTTCTGTGGAGTGATCATTTAGGAGATACACTGTGATGGCATAGGTTGTTACGTTTATGGATAAACCTGATGCTGAAGTACATGAGAAAGGCTTGAGGTGGATGAGAGGAAGAGTCTGTAGGTGGACTAGTATTGAAATCAATAAATGTAGCGTGCCATAGGTTTTAGTGCTACAGCTGATAAATACCCATTTGGATACAAGGCTGAGTTGGAAAATTGGACTTGGCTGTTATGGATTGCCAGATAGAATTCAGGAGAGCCAGTTCTTGGTGATGACTTTTACTGTAGAGATTAATGAAGATACTTTAAGAAGAAGAGGCAGAATGGGCCACTGGAAGAATGGTTATTCTGGTGGAAAATACTAGGTGAACAGCTATGAATAATAGTATAAGGAATAATGATGTCCATGAGTGAAATTGAAGGTGTGGATGGCTTGGAGTCAGGAATCAGCTAGGCAATGGAAAACCCATAATGAATATTCTGGACAATATCTATGCAATTCCTAAAACTAGCAATGACTGTTGGGAAGTAGGAGTCGAGTAACATCAGAATCATTGTTGAAATAAGAGATGGCATAAGGTAAAATGGATGAAGTTCATAGTTGAATGGGTTATCTTGTGGTTTCCGGTGTCCGAAGAAGCGATGCTGATTATGAAGCCTGAAAAGAACAGAAGGATTTAAGTCCTTTTTCATGTCCTTTTCAGGTCCCATATCTGATGAAGACTAGAAGCAGCCAGAGGAGAGAATGGGAAGAGATTGAGCGATGTAGGATAAATTCCAATCAGCAAGGAAAACAAGTTTGTATGACAGCTGGACAGAGAACCTGTAGCAAGGGAAGTCCATGAGGCAGTTGACTAGTAGTGAATGGGATTGAACAAGCCAGTAAGATCTGTATGAGATGGGGAGAATGCCAAAGGGGTTTGAGAATGAAGGTCCATGGAAGAACAGGTTGTTGAGAGGAATTGTTCAAATCAGAAGGGTCCAGCAATGGAAGGGACATGACAAACCAACATGATGGAGGCAACCAAATTGAAGAGGTCCTGATTCTGCAGTCAAAGTCACATGCAGAGCTGAGGATGAATGGCTGGAGGAATGAAATGCCCTGATTCTGAAGGGAAGCAGCAACCTGCATTAGGGTGAGAGGAGACATCGGACACAGTGAAGTGAGCTAGGGCCATAGACACTGCAGGGTAGTCTCTGTAGTGCATAGATGTTGAGGCTGGAAGAACAGCTGCAGTGAGGATGATTGGCAGCAGATCCAAGTCCAGAAAGTTTATGGCGTAGCAGGTGGAGAAAAAACACTTGTGAAGCAGCGGAATGGTGGAAATTCATCCAGAAGGGATGATTGAAGCAGGAAGATCTGGACTGCATGCAATGAGAAATACAGGACAATGAAAACAAGGTTGAAGATCCAGAACTGAATGGCAGTCCGCATCAGTAGGGATGCAAAGGTGGAGACAGTACATGTCATAGTAGGGCTCCTGGCTGAGGAAAGCAGCAGATAGGACAATGAGTCTAGGCTGCATATAAGGAAAGATGGAGAAGTAATTAGGGCAAAGTCCTGATCCTGAAGGGAGAGCCAGCTGAGCATCAGGCTGAGAAGTAGTAGCCTGAAGCAGCATAAGTTGCATGATTATGGTAAGCAGAGCATGAGAGTTCCATTGCTGAAGGGAACTGGCAACTAGCATGTGGTAGAAATGTATGGTAGAAATTTGTAGACTGGAGACACAGCTCCCACCCCTGGTAGTTGGGTTGGCTAACTATCACTCGATGCTATCCAGCAGAGTTAGGGACAGAGAATGTCAAAGTGGTAAGCAGGATGAAGTTCCATTGCTGAAGGGAAGTGGCAACCAGTATGGTTAGAGAAGGTATGGTAATAGTCCATAGATGGTAGACATGACTCCCATCCCTGGTCATCGGGGCAAGCAAACGTTCACTCGATGCAGTCAAGCAGAGTTAGGGATGGAGGATGTCAGGCTGGTATTAGTAGGATGTAATGAATGAAACGGACTCCCATCCCCAGTAGACAGCGGAAGCCTACCTTCACTCAGCACTTCAGAAAGTGCGAGTTAGTGACAGAGACCAGAATACTGCTGGTATGGTCTGGCCAACGCACAACACTGCTGTACAGAAAATAAAGAAGTGATGGAGCATTTATAAAACAGTATAAGAAATAGGAGATGAAATGACAGGTGTAAAGTGCATGGGAAGAATGGCAACATATAACGTGATTGGTATAGATAGATGATGGAATGAGCAGAATGAGCTCAGGATGTACTGTGAAGAGAAAGTTGTACATGGTCGGATATATAAATATGAGTTATGCCGGTGGATTGCAGATCCGAATTAGCTGTCCACACTAGAAAGGCTTTGCTTTCTGGTACAAGTCACTGGGTTGAGGAATTATAGATATGAATGAGGAATGAAGAGCTTGAATTCTTTCACAAGGCAAGGGGGAGCAAAGGAGCAGCACCTCAGGGAAAACTGTTCCTAAGCATCCAGGTATAATCAGGTAAAAATGGGACAGTGCCAGGTGGAGAGTGCATGATCCAGGTAGCATAGCAGGTGTGGGCGTCTGAATGGGTTGCAAGCAGGCACTATAGTAGTTGCAACCAAATGCCCCCCATGGAGGTAACAGTGGTAGAAAGCAGACAAAAACTGTATAAAACACAGACTATTTGGGGAAATGAGAAGATTGTTTAATCCCCTGTTCACAGGCCCAACCAGTAATATAAATGCAGAATGTGTTCGTTAGAGCGAGTGTCCTTGTATGCATCCCTAATAACTAGCAAACACCCGTAGTCATGGTGACCTTACATTTCCTTTCCAAATATAATATTGCACAGACTTGAATTTCTTTAAATAATCAGGTAGTTCAACCACTCGTTTTCACTGGCATTATCATAGAATTGGAGAGGTCTGCAAGCATTAGTTCATCACAGTGTCAAACAGGTTCAAGATTCCGACCGCAAGGAAAATGAAGCTAAAGCAATGATAGGTAGTGAATCAGTCTGGCACTAGTTGGTAATGGGAGTTCCACATGGCAAGAGGAGGTAGCATGAGATGGAAATGCACTGTGAAAAATGGTGTGTTTACAGGCTGCAGTAGGCATGGAGGGAGAGTCGCAGTGCAGCTAGGAGGCAGTGCCGAGATAGGATGGGGAGATAGGAAATCCCGTTGGGCCGTGGGTCCAAGTAGCATTGGGTCCAGTCAGTCCCAAACAGGTAGAGGAGCAGGGGATTACCATGACTGGACAATGAGGAAGCGTGTGGATGGAGCAGGAGAGATGGTGATACAATCACCGATGAAACCGGGCTGGAGCTGGAAGGGGAAGTAGAGCTAGGAAAGCACATGGGAGCGGAGAAAGAGGAGGTGCTGCAAGTGCCGGACACAAAGAAAGCCCAAAAAGAAAATGGGATAAAGAAAGAGAGCAGGTGGGGCCACCAGCAAGAGAAAACGGTGGCACAATAGGTGCCAGCCCAAACCTCGCAACGTTCAGTACAGGCAAATGAAAGTAAAAGAAAGCATGGGGCAGCATAAAAAATGCAACAATGGGTGAGGAGAGGGCCAGAAAATGAACAACAAATGCAGGAGGGGAGGAGGGAGGGGGAAAAACAAACAAACCAAAGCAGGAGTGAGATAAGGGAGCAGCCACGCAGGAGCCCAGAAGGAAAACACTCCCTAAGCAAGGGAGATGTGTTAGCGGAGGGCTTATGTAGAGGTTGTGGGAGGAGCTATTCCGCACATTGAACCTCGGGCAAGCCCTCCCAGAGATATGAGGTGCTGATAGCATAGTGCTCAGGTTAATCCATTAAACCACTGCATTGATTAAAAGTTACGTGCTAAAAATCAGCTGACAAATTGAGATATGGGCCAAACACAATAAAATGAAGTTAAAAGAAAAAAGTGCAATTTTTGCCATTTTTTAGAAGATGATCAAGTACTGTACATGTTAGTTTTCCACATAGGGTGGAACATCTGGAGCTTGCCTAATTAGAATGGCAATGAGTCATTACAGCTTGTGTTCCTAAAGCCCCCACTTCCATGTAAATAGGCAGGGGTAGAGGAGGGTCTGCATGCCTGCCACATGCATGACAGTGCACCTGCATGGACAGAGCAGATGACCACTAAAGAGTTCCAGCAACAGAAGCAGGCCTTAACAACACCAGACCTGCAGTGGATGATCCAATGAGATTGCTCGTTATCAGAAAGAATCTGTAGATCACCCTCTGGCCCATCCAGCTGATTCTCCAACAGACAAGAAAGACTGTCACCACCCTGTGCTTACATTACAACCTTCAGAAGGGCAGACTAATCAACAGACAACCCCAGCGTTTTGTGCCTGCTTTTATAGAAGATGGAGGCCTGCCTGTGGATCCTACCCAACTTCATGATCAGGCCTCACCTGCACCAAACTCCTGGTTAAACAACTGGGAAAATTGGGAAATTCCAGCCATGAACTCTCCTGCCGAGGGTTCACTATAAGATACTGCATTTTGCTTCTAGTGGGTGTCAGTAAGGAGTTTTGAAATGAAAAAAAGACAGAAACAAAGTAAAAGTAAAGTAGCAAAAATGTATAGTCAACCCTGTTGATATGCACAAAGTGACACAAAGTTATTTTATCATCAAACAAGTAGATCAGGCATGTCCAAGAGTGGGGGTCAACGTTCTGCACAGGAGTCTGTCCTCAAGCCACAATGTGAGGAGCGGCTGTGACATCAGAGGATGCAGGTCTTGTTGATCTAGACTAGAAGGAGAGCTCTGTCTTGGAGAGGCTGCTGGAGTGTCCCTATGCAGGTCATGGAGGGTCTATAGTGCTGGAAAGGCCTCTGGAATAGTGTAATCCATGCTCCACCTATGTAGAACTCATACAGGCTGTGCATCTGTGCAAGGCTTGCTTCAACCATACAGTGCTTGCACTTGAAATGGTTACATTGCCAGATCCCAGCCAGTCTCCCCTGAGCCATGGTTACCTGAAGAAGCTGAAGATGCTGCCAATGAAGTGCCAGCATTGCCCGCACCACTGACCCTTCTCCACTGGCAGAAGATGTCTGCACTCAGGAAGTGATGGAAGAAGAAACTGAGATGAAGAAGCCCACAGATGTCACCCAGGGAAGGGCTGCCCATGAAAATGAAACCTGGAAGGCCCTAGAGATTGTTGCTAGGATATAGGGAGTGAGACTAGGCCCACCTGCTGGAGTCCTGGAGAGGTCTCATGTGGGTTCCTTACCTTCCTTCCAGGCTGGCTCTGTGGTAAATGCAGAAACCGGCTGACCGGCTAGTAAGACTGGGTCATGGTCAGAGAGGAGTCTGACTAGCAATCCGGAGAGGTACAACCACTCCACAGTCCTAATGGAAGGGAAGGATGAAGCAACTTCTGGTGAGAAATGCAACTGTCAGGGAGATAGTGTTTGGAGTTGGAAAGGCGGGCAGAGAGGAGGGTCAGATGCCTACCTGGTGCCACAGCATGGAGGGATGGGAAGTGGAGTCTACAGATTACTAGAGCAGTAGGAAGGTAGGGGGAGCTAGATGTCAGTGTCCTCTTGAGGACAAATGACCTGGCCTGGGATGGGGCAGCACAGTGCAGGGGGAATTTAGGGAGCTGGGAAGAAGTCTTAGACAGGTAGCACACCCTAGCTTTTGCAGAGGTGCTACCTGTCTATGATAGGGGAAGGCAAGAGAATTCCCTCACAACACCTTTAACTCATGGTTGAAGAAATGGTGCAGAACAGAGCAGAGAGTCATGGCTTCACTGGGGACTGGGGGCACACCTGAGAGGATAAGAGTCTATATAGAGGGGATGGCCTGTACCCCTCTGGGAGGGGAAGCATAGTTCTTGGTGGACGGTTTAAACATTACTTTGATGAGTATTTAAACTAGCCGTGGGAGGTGGTGAAAAAAGGGATGCAGAAACTGCCCCCCCCCACCACCCACAGGCTGATATAGTGTGTAGGGAGATCCTGAGGGACAAGAGTTCCACCACAGAGAAGTAAATCAAGGAAGTAGGGGCAGGCAAATGGAGAAGGGGGAATAGAGGCAGTCAAAAAAAAAGAGGGAGGAAGGGGGCACAAAAGGAAATAGGAAGAAGCAACAAGCAGAGACTGAACAAAATCTGGAAGGCCATGTGTGTGTGAGCCCCCCACTCCCACGTGTAGGGGTATCCAGATGGTAACTTAGTGGGAGGGGGCACTGTACAACCTCGAAAACACAGTCCAATAAAATAGAAATATGCTCATTACCTGGTTCGGTTGATGTTGTGTGATGGCTTCACAGGATTAGGAACAGGCACAGTTATTTGCTTTGGTGATCTAGCCGCAGGGGCATCGGGGTCTATTCATGAAGGTGCGGAGAGGGCTACATGCTGCCCAACTCCAGCGCATAGCCCACTCTGCATCTGTCCAGCCCCATAGTGCATGCACAATGAATATATGCCCCCCCACACACCCAGTCCCCCAGCCGATTGCGGACATCCATATGGGGGCAGGTTTGTGGAATGTGTGGGGGGCATGCCAGCATTCCTCACATTCACTATGGTGCAGAGTGCTGTGCTGCTGGCTACATCTTTGCAGAGCAGCCGTAAAGCTTTGGGGATGGTTACGTGCCCCCCCCCGGGGAAGCAGCTGCTGGTTGCGGCAGAAGCATTGCCCCCTCCAATAAGGATGCTCTTGCCATTGGGGCACACCATGAGGTGGGGGTCGGTCAACCAGGGTACCCCCCTGTACGCCAGCTGAAAACATGGGTGCCTCACGAGTGCAAGGGATCTACTATGGGACCCTGCCAGGGCAGCCGATTGGCTGCCCACCTGGATTCGCCACTCTGCTCCCACCTGCCTCCCATGAACCTGCACACCAGGGAGGCAGGGCTGCATCTGGGAGCTAGGAGGGGGACGGTGTTTGAGAATGCAGCCCCTGCACGGATCTCTCAAGGGTGTGGAGCTGTGTGCCTGGATTCACGCTTTCAGAGTGCACATTAGGGAATGGACCCCAAAGTTTGTTAGTAGGTAATAGACACAATTTGTATTACTTAAAGTCAATTTCCACTCCAGAATCAAAAGTGCAAAACTGATGTAATGCAAAATGAGAAACTTGGTAAACCAGTCCATGGAGTGTGGTGGTAACAAATACAGTGAGACTATTCACAGGCCGAAACCTGACATTTGTCCTGTAACAATCTCTTTTTTCAGCACATTGATTTACATTTTGCAGGCATTCCCTCGAGTTGAAAAGGCTACATTCCTGACAGCAGCATTTGATGTGGACTGAAACAAGTCTCTCATAACAGCATTTCAAACTCAGCGGCACTCTCATATCATATGCCTTCACTTTACTTTGTCCTCACACAGGCACTTGCTTACTTTTCCATTCTCTGAGTCTCAGCAAAGGTAGCAATTGTGACAGCATGAGACATTTCTACTGTCCCAATCCCATTTCTTACCTTTGCCTTTCTTTAACTTGCTACACCGGGGGTTACCTTAAAATGCAGGGAGCTGATTTTAAAACAGTGAGCAAATTGTCTTACTGAAGGGGTCTCACACTTCTTCAAAGATGTTGCTTTTAGCATTAAAACAAACCACCGAAGACCTTCCGGATACCCAGTTGCTGATGTCACATGCTAAACTGTTCTCCCCAAGGAATTCATAATATTCATGGACCAACAGAGACCCAGGGTACAATCTGCTCATTCACCGATTCCAATTTCTGCACTACCTTCACCCAAGGGACCACTTACTGTGTCAAACGGAGCACCTGGATGGCCTGCCACCACACCGGGGTCCCAATCAACCATTCTCCACATGGATCTTCTCCTGCTTCCACTGGCATCACCCTCTGACAGTCCAAACACTGTAGCAGCCACCAGCCAGGGGAAAAGGGGTAGACTGCCACCACTACACCCTCAACAGTCCAGGCTGACACCTCTGAACTGTGCCCCAGGCCCCATCAACCAAAGTAGACCCACCCACAGAAACACCACCAGCTCACAGGGTGCACTTGCCCATGGGCAAGATTACTTAGAAAACAGGGCCCCCATCAGTGCTTGCCCTACCATGGTGCTGGAGATCACATGGCGGGCCTCAAATCTTTGGCTTCTCATGGGCTCCAGCTCCTAGCTGCACAGATAAGACCCAGGCTTGTGCTCCACTGCTCCCCTGCCACTTACGTCCTGAACTGCAGCATCTCCATACTAGGGTCATTGAAACACAGAACAGAATCATAGAAACATAGACTTTGATGGCAGATAAGAACCACTTGGCCCACCCAGTCTGCCCATTTCCCTACCTATTGGATAAGCTGCAGATCCTAGTTTTACCAACAACCTACTTCGTCCTGCCTCCCACTAGAATTGCCTTATGTCTGTCCCATTCATTCTTAAATTCCCCCACTGTTTTTGAACCCACAACCTCCTCAGGAAGGCCGTTCCATGCATCCACCACCTTCTCCGTGAAAAAAATACTTCGTCATGTTGCCCATGAGTTGTTCCCCCTCTATTTTCAAATGTGCACCCTTATTCTTGCACATCTCTTTTTCTGAAAGATGCTACCCTATTGGACTTTGTTGATTCCCTTGAAGTACTTGAAAGTTTCTACCATGCTTCCCTTCTCCCTCCTTTCTTCGAGGGTATACATATTAAGCTCTTTTAGTTTCTGTTTGTATGGCTTCTGGTGCAGACCCTGCACCATTTTAGTTGCCCTCCTCTGGACTGCCTCAATCCTGTCTATGTCCTTGTGGAGATGGGGTCTTCAGAACTGCATGCATTACACCAGATGGGGTCTCACCAACTGTCTGTATGGAGGGATCACAATGTCCTGTTTTCCACTGGTGATGCCTCTCTCTATGCATCCCAGTATCCCCCCAGCCCTCCTTACTGCCCTCTCACATTGCTTACCTACCTTTAGGTTGTCTGATATGAGTACCCCCAGGTCCCTTTCCATTTTTGTTGTCGTTAATCCCCCCCTCCCCATTGTGTACTCTTCATTTGGGTTTTTGTTTCCCAGGTACATTACTTTGCACTTCTTGCATTGAATCTAAGGTGTCATACTTTTGACCATTCCTCCAACCTTGCCAAGTCCATTCTCATCCTTTCCACCCCGCCTTGTGTATCAACCCTGTTGCAGATCTTTGTGTCATCTGCAAAGAGGCATACTTTTCCTTCCAGTCCCTCAGTAATGTCACTTATAAAGACATTAAAGAAGACTGGTCCCAGTACTGAACCCTGCGGTACCCAGCCAGTAACCCCCATTTCTTCAGAGTGGACTCCATTTACTATTACCCTCTGCGTCCTGTTGTCTAGACAATTTTTTGCCCAGGCTACCACCCTGTGACCCACTCCCAGGCTGGCTAACTTGTTTATTAATCTTTTGTGTAGGACTGTGTCAAATGCTTTGCTAAAGTCTAGGTAGGCCATGTCCACAGCCCCTCCTTGATCTACTACTTTGGTCACCCAGTCAAAGAAATCTATTAGACTGGCCTGACATGAACTTCCCACTGAGAATCCATGCTGCCTTGTGTCCTGTGCCCCACTGGCATCTAGGTACTCAACAATGCTTTCTTTCAGAAGTGGTTCCATCATTATCCCTACCACTGAGGTCAAACTAACAGGTCTGTAGTTTCCTTCCTCTGCCTTGATCCCACTTTTATGAAGGGGAATCACATCCACCCTCCTCCAGTCCTCAGGTACCACACCCTCCTCCCATGATTTGTTAAAATGGATAGTCAGTGGTACCACTAGTTTTCCCCTTAGTTCTTTTAGAATTCTGGGGTGCATCCCATCAGGCCCCATTGCTTTGTCCACCTTCAATTTTAGTTCTTCTTTCAGGACTCTCTTTGAGGGAGGAGGGCCGGGTGGCAAGCAGCCCACCCCAGCCCTGCCATGACCCTGTGGCCAAACTGTGGCCCCAAACGCCCAACTCCTGTCTCTTCTTCTGTAAGTGTCTCTAAACTCTTATCTTTCTCCTATTTATACTCTCTGGGCTGGGGTCCCCTGATTGCAGGCAAGCTGCCAGCTCCAGACTTACCGGCACCACTGCTCTCTCTCTCTGTCTAACTATTCTTAGTTACTAAAAATTAACTAGTAAGCTCCCAGAGAGTGCATACATGTGCTAATGTTAGAAGTCTGAGAAATAAAATCCCAGACCTAGAGATCATCATGTCGGAAGCCGAACTGGATATTATGGCCAATAGTGAGTCATGGTGCACTGACCGTTGTGTCGAAGCCATAGTCACAACATGCTACATGATGTTCAGGAGGGACAGGATAGGAAGGAAAGGAGGAGGAGTGGTGCTTTATGTGAAGGAAAGCATGAAAGCAACAGAAATACAGTGAATTTGAGGGGCAAAGGTGCTGTGGTCACCCTTGAGTTAGGAAAAGGAGCCACTATTCTAACAGATGTAAGCTACAGGCCTTCAGTGCAAAGGGGAGGATTTTGATAAGGAAATGTTAGAAACAACTGGCAAAATGGCTAAAAATGGGAGGTGTTGCTGATGGGGGACTTCAGCCTGCCTTGGAACTGCCCTGCGGCAGCTTCAGCCAGAAGCAGGGACATAGTGGACTCCCTGCAGGAGCTGTTTCTCAGGCAGCTAGTCAGTGAAGTCCTGGTCTTCAGAAAGACTGATTTTTCAAAGATGGGTGAATGCCCCAGGAATGACCTGGCAGGGGGAGAGGACATGGGGGATGGAGGAAAGTGGACCTAAATAAAGGGGACATAGTGAAGGCAAAAAAAATCTGTGTCAAGCAGAAAAGCAAAAGTAAAAGAAAGAGCAGGCTGCTGTGGATCTCAAAAGAGATAGCAGGAAAAGTAAAGGCTAAAATAGTAGCATTCAGAATGTACAAGGAGATCCAAAGAGAAGAGGATAAGAAAGTGTTTCTGGGAAAATGAAGGCAGGCAAAGCAGTGAGGAGGGTAAAGTTGCAAACTGAGGAAAGAAAAATAAAGGGAGTATCAAAAGGAGACAGGACATTTTTTGGATATATTAGCGAGAAAAGGAAGGCAAAGGGAGGGGTTGTATGATTAAAGTGGGAGGGGGTAACTGTACAGAGGTAGATCAAGGATAGGAAAACATCTTTGACAAATACTTCTTCTCAGCAGTTACAGAAGAAGGGGAAGGGGAGGGACCACAAAAAGATGCCAGGAACATTGATGGTAGGGAAATAGACACTAGTTGCTTTTTTGAGGGGAAAGTCCAGGAGGCACTTGCTCACCTGAAAGTGGACAAAGCTATGGGGCCAGATGAGACACATTCAAGGGTGCTGAGGAAGCTCTGTATGGTACTGGCTACACCTCTGACAGATATGTTTATCAGATCACTGGAGACCAGCATGGTCCCAGGGGACTGGAGAATGGCAGAGGTAGTCCCACTTCACACAAGTGGTAGCAGAAAAGCAGTGGGCAATTATAAGTCAGTCAGCCTGACATCAGTGGTGGGTAAGTTAATGGAAACACTACTAAAGGAAAAGATTGTGGAATGTCTTGCATCCAATGGATTACAGGATCCAAAGCAGCATGGATTCACAGGGAAAGGTCATGCCAAACAAATCTGACAGATTATTTTGATTGGGTGACCAAAGAGCTGGATCGAGAGAACCAGTGGAAATGGCCTACCTGGATATCAGCAAAGCTTTCAACACCATCCCACATATGAGACTGGTAAGAAAGTTGGGGGACATGAGGGTGGATAATAAGGTGGTAACCTGGCTTAAAAACTAGTTAGTGGATAGGACACAGAGTGTAGTTGTGAATGGAGTTTGCTCCAAGGAAGGGAGGGTGACCAGTGGGGTTCCTCAGGGATCAGTGCTGGGACCAGCACTCTTCAATGTCTCTATATGTGACATTGTGGAGGAACTGGAAGGAAAGGTCTGTCTCTTTGTGGAAGACACCAAGATCTGCAACAGATGGGACACTCGGGGGGTAGAAAGGATGGGTAGGAATCTGAAAAGACTGGAGGACATGGGTATGGCAGCTGGGTTTTAATGCCAAAAAATGCAAAATAATGTACTTGGGCCATAAAAACTGGCAAGCAGAGTACAACATGGGTAGAGTGATACTAACAAAGACAAAGCAGGAAAGAGATCTCAGTGTAATCATATCAGATGACCAAAAGGTGGCCAGGCAGTGTGACTAGGCTGTCAGAAGGGCAAGTGGAATGCTGAGTTGCATATGAAGGGGTATCACCAGCAGGATGAGGAAGGTGGTGCTGCCCTTATATAGATCGCTGGTAAGACCTCACATTGTGTAATCTGTCCAGTTCTGGAAACCACATCACAGGAAGGACACAGACAGAGTGGAAGTGGTCCACAGGAGGGCTACTAAAATGGTGCAGGGTCTGCATCAAAAGCCCTACAAGGAGAGGCTTAAGGAGATAAATATGTATACCCTACTGGAGAGGAGGGAGAGGTGGGATATATGAGAGGGATCTTTAAAACCTCACTGAGGTTAATAAGGTTGAGGGGGTGTTTTTCAGAGAAAAGGGTGCTCTAGAACAGGGGGGCATCCCATGAAGCTGGGGGGGGGTATATTCAGGAGGGGTGTGAAGAAATACTTCTCCAAAGAAAGGGTGGTAGATGCCTGGGACAGTCTTCCAGCAGAGGTAGTGGAGGCAAAAACAGTGGTGGGGTTCAAAAATGTCTTGGACAGGTACAACAGAATTGTAGGGGGTTAGGAAAGGAGGGGAAGAGATGGTGAGACAGATCAGCAGCAGATCTGCAGCAAAATATGAAGGTCAAAATGGGCAGACTAGGTGGGCCCAGCAGCCATTATCTGCTGTCACATTCTATGTTTTATGTTTCTATGGTGCCCTATAATTTTACTCACTCATCTTCTGGTCTGGCTGCTAGTCTTTTGGTCTACTCAGGGTCCAGTCCCCAGTCAGCCCTTCTTTGCCCCTAAGAATGTAATGGAAGTTGTGTCATGCCAGAGGAAAAGGAGGTACTGAATCCATATGTGGTGGTGGCTGAACTTACTGAATGACCAAAGAAGAAGCAACAGCTGCATAGCAGTCTCCCACAAGAGTCTACAATTTTCTTTCCCAAACCATTGAAAAGGAAAAAATGGAAGCACAGGAGCCTCAGCCACTAGGGACCCAGGCAGGCATCAAACATCTGAGCCTTAGATCAAGCAGGATGCAGCAATTAAATGCTCATGGCAGGGATCAAGGTTGCCACCTGGTAAAGGAAAATGGGAATGCTCACCAAGTAATCGCAATATGTCAGCACAATTAAGAGATGGGTAGAGACCAGACTGCTTTCCATATATGCATGAATGGCTTTCGGAACTAATGGAAGCCAACCAAGAATGCCTCTTGCTTATAGAAGCCAAAAAAAAACAACTGACCAAAGAGGACCACAGTCAGTACAAGGATCAGAAGGAGGAATTTGACAAAGTGTTCAAAATTAAAATTGCTGCTACTTGGGACATTGACAGAAGCATCTGTATGAATGAGTTCCTCTATACAGATATTGAAGGACGCAAAACTGAGTGGTCCAACTGGATCAAGTATATCCCTATCTCCACATTGGGGTCCATGCAATTAACTGAGACATGCCACACATTTTTGCAACCACACCAGTTGTGTCAGTTAAAGGTTCCTCATCTGTCCTCCAACATGGTGAGTACCCTATTTGATTACTCTCCCAAAGGTGTGGTATGTCATGTGTCTTCCATTCCATGGAGCAACACTTTACCTTGTGCAGACTTTGCAGCAGAGGACATCACATCTAACTATATAGACTGTCTAATTGCCCTTAAAATCTCCCAAAGGAGATCCCTCATTTTAAGCAAGGCAGACTCTGAAAGGATTGTAAAAAATTTAAGAACATTTAGTATACCCAGTTGCTAAATGCCAAAGTTTAAATATTTTCCAGTGTTTTGATAAAAAGCAAAAAAAAAAATAATTTTTTAATCTAAAGTTGTCTTGAGTGTGCTTGAGTGTTCTTTCTGCTCTTTTACAGGTAGAAGAGCAATAACCTCAGAACTGTGTCCCTGTGAGAAACAGAGGAGGGAAGGGCCAGAAGTGGCAGGAGGATTCATTGTGAAAGTGAAGGCTGCTGCAGGATGCCAGGGTGTTAACTTGCCCCTTAGGCACTATGTAAGGTAAGGGCTGACAGTATATTCTACAGGTTAGAATAATGAGCTGTGTATAAACTTGGTACATCTAGCAGACCTTGGTTTGATTCACACAACCTCCACTTGCATACTGTGTGACCCTGAGCAAGTCACGTAATCACCCCAGTGCTCCTGGGTTGACCCTGAAAACAGGCACTTGTGCCTCAAGGGCTTTACCCAGTTAACAAAGAGTTAAAAAAAAAATAATGTGACAGAAAAAGTGATCCTCAAAGTTGGTGTTGCACACAGAAGTATCAAATTACAAGAAAAGTCCACAGATGGGCAACAAGCACATACCTTGAGGCAGGTTAACTGATGCAGGCTAAAAAAACAGTTTATTGCAGTACAAGCAGCACACACGGTCTATACGACACAACCCAATGTTCCTCATTCAGTAGCCTTGGCTTTGTGAAGGGCAGCCAGAAAGGGAGAGGTGCACTCATGGCAAGAACGAAGTCCAGAATGCAGAATATTAGTTTATTTATTTAGTTTTTGTTTACTGAGTAGGTGCGCTACATGATTTTGCCTATTTTTAGGCACAACCAGGGAGAGTTACAGATAAAGGTAAAAACATTTCAATGGGGACAAATAGATTACATTACAGTAAACTGAGCATTAAGTTAAACATTGCAGTGGTGCAGGGGGAGCAATTACAATTAGAAGATGACAGCTAATGTATAACCCATGCAGTGAATGGAAAATTAGTATAATATCTCTGTCATTTCTGCAGTGTAAGACCTCACAATCAGTATATCAGACCAGTGAGTTTATGCCACCTTACGGGAAGAACATGCCAGACAGGAATAGAGAAGTGCTTTTGGTTATGGAAAGACAGGCTAAGCAAGTGCCCCAGGCGTTTGGTCACATATGCATCTGTCAGTGCCCAGGAGGGAGGCGCAGAGCTCATTTTAAAATGCTTGGTGCGATTTGGAGTGCCTGACAGTTAATGGTAGGGAGTTCCAAAGCTTGGCGGCTGACACAGCAAAAGCTTGTTCACCCATTTTCATGGCAGTTTTGGCTATACCATGGAAAGACTTTTCTACTGATCTCAGTTGATATGTCTGTGGTGCTTGGTTCATCATGCTAGCCAGGGACTCTGGTCTTCCAGCTCTGATGATGTCTATCGTGCATCCCGCAGTGTATATACGGTAAGAGGTTGGAGAAAGCGTCAATCCAGACGTGAATAAAGTATGCAGTGGTATGTGTACCTAGGCACCGACAGGGCAAAGCGGCAGATGCTATTATAGCAGGTGTCCCATTTCTGCAGTGACCCTTTGTTGGCATCCTGATATGTCATTATGCCATTTGTCAGGCTAGGTCAAAGAACCCCCTGTGCAATTGCCAGTTTTGCTGCTGTGCTCAGAGATTATCTAATTTTATAGGCCTGCACCAGCTTTATATTGACAGCTTTGCATGTATCAGCTATGTGCAGTCAAGGGGTTGAGAGTTATTTCCAAGTACTTGAAGGCATTAACTAATTCCAGCGGCAAATCATCAAGGCCAGGAATTGACAGGGTGGTTGCATTTGTTTCAATTCTGGGAACTGAGGCAACCAGCATTGCCACCATTTTCTTGGCATTCAGTAGCAGTTTGTTGTGAATTAGCCATGTATGCAGACAAGCAAAATGTGTCTTTAGTGTGGAGTTTATTGTGGTTATGTTCTTGGCACAGGTGTACAATACCATGTCATCTGCATATAGCATAGTAGAGGCTGAGCTAGACATTGAGGCATCCCGTTCATAAACAGAGAGAAAAGCAGTGAACTGAGAATGGATCCTGTGATGGGGAGAGATCAGATTTGCATTCATCAATTTGTACAAATTGCATCTGTCTAGTGAGGTAACTGTTGAACCAGGAAGTAGAGCCTTGAGAGAAGCCGAGAGTAGCCAGTTTTGATAGTAGTAAAGTGTGGTCCACCAGGTCAAACACCTTTGTTAAGTCCACAGAAAATGCTCCTGTTTATAATCCCTTGTCCATGGATAATTTTACATCATTTGTGAGTTTGATTAGACTCATGGTTGTGCTGTGCCCCTTCCTAAATCCGTGTTGTGCTGAGGTGAGTAAGTTGTTTTCTTATATATATTTCGTAACCTGAGTGTCTACAACATTTTCAAGAAGTTTATTTAGAGCAGATAGTATGGCAATCAGGCGGTAATTATTCAAGTCTTTTGTGTCCCCTTTCTTATGTATGGGAACAACCCGAGCAACCTTCCAGAGTGACAGTACTTCCTGTGTGAGTGCTGAGTAATAGGTTGAATTTCCTGGTAGCTGGTGAGACTTTGACTGGGGCAGCTACTTTAAGAAACCTGGGTATTAGACCATACAACCCAGCCGATCCATGTGCTGGTATTTTCCTCATATGCCTCAGTACTTCTGCCGTTGTGACCTGTTTAAATCTAAGTGAAGTGGCAGGTGGTTCCGTGTAGTCACGTGGTGTGACAAAGGACTGGCTGGCAAGCTTCTCATACTTAGAGAGGTCTGAGAAATGGATGTTTAGAGCATTTGCAGTTGTGTAAATATTGTTACAGTTCACACCATTCAATGTCATATCAGTTATCATTGAGTTTCTGCCGTCACATGACCAGCTTAATATGGTTCCAAAACCTACGGGTTTCATTGGCAGATTTCTGTAGTGGCTGATTTAAGTAGGCCCTTTTGTCTGCTCAAATTGCTTTCTTGCAGGCATTCCACAGCCTTCTCTAATCATCCTAGTCAGATTGCCTGGTGTTTTTCTTTGCAGCAGCCCAGGTCTTATCTCTACTTCTCACGTTAGCTAATAGATCACTGTGCGCCCATCTTGCAATGGAGATTTGTTGCAAGCAGCAACCGATGTCTTTTGAGGTAAATCCTCAGAAAAGACCCAAAACTGGAATCAGTGCACAGCAACACAGTAGCAGGGTGCCCCAAATGTTCCAGCTGTTGTTTCTTGAGCATTAGAATATCTGAGTAGAGGTCAAAATTGCAGTCAGAAGTGTGTCTGTTTGTGTGTGTGTGTGTGGGGAAAACGTAAGTGGGAAGATGTACAAGTGAGCTTGTCCCACATAGAAACAGAAAATGTTGGCAGAAAAAAAAACATTGCTCCATGCTTTATGCCCTGTTTTTACCAATCCTATCCAAGTACATAATGTCTAGTCAGGTTTATTGTCCTGACCTCCCCCTTGCCCCTTGCCTTACTGCTCTCTCTGTCTGTAATTAGTATACCCTCTACATGGTCCTGGGTGTGTTTGAAACCAATAATCCTCTTGCAGCAACTACCTCTGCTGGTAGGCTGTTCCACAGCTCAACCACTCTCTCTGTAAAATAAAAGTTTCTCACTTCCCTCCTGAATATCTCCCCTACAGGCTTCCACTCATGTCCCTATGTTTTTGCTTCACCAGTCCTGCTGAATATTTCTCCACAATCCATCTTGTTCATTCCTTTTAGAAACTTGAAGGTCTATATCATATCTCCACCTTCCCTTCTGCTTTCCAGTGAGTACATGCTCAGGGCCTTAAGTCGATCCTAAAATGATCTGCCTTGCTGATCCTGAATCATTTTGGTTACCCTATGCTGTACTGTCTCTAGCCTTTCTGTCTTTTCATAGTCGAGGGTTCAAGAAATGGACAAAGTATTTCAGATGTGGCCTCACCAGTGATCAATAGAGAGGCAGTATCACATCCTTACTCCTGCTATCAAACCTCCTCTCAATGCAGCCCAACATCCTGGTTGCCTTGCTTTAAGCCTGTACATTGCCTGAATTGCTTTGAGGACATGCTAACTCAGAGTTCATACTTGGAGTATCACAGATAGTAGTACACATGGACATCCATTTAACACCATCTCTATATTTATGTATAGTACTCTTTTAACTGTCCACCATCCATGTACACATCCAACTTAAGCCTGAAGATGTCTATACTACTATTATTTATTACAGCTATCTCACTTGGGATTGCATTCCAAATGCATGCTATTTTTTTATTGTAATGCATTTTCTTAAAGTATGTGTTAATGTTTGCATGTTGTATTTGCCTCATATGGTTTCTAGTATTATAGATTTCCTCCCTAAATGTGATGTTTAAGTCTTCCATCATCCCATTATCCTTATGCAAGTTGTATAATGAAAAAAGTCCTGCCTGATGCATCTTCTGTGCAGGCTGTGTAATACTAGATTTTGAAGCCTATCTTTAGTGTATAGATGGTCCAAACCTCCCATCTTCTTTGTTGCCTTCTGCTGTATTCTTTCCAGCTTATGTCTATCTCCTAAGTTTAAACCACACCAAAACTGGGAGCAATAATCAGTGATAGGCCTAATATATGACATGTATAAAGGGGAGAAGTACCTCATTTGATTTATGATTAAAGTGCCTTTTAATATTGTTGAGAAGGAAATCTGCTTTATTAAACATACCATTACTATGCTCCTTTGGCTTCATATCTGATGTACTTTTGATACCAAGGTCTTTTTTGATTGTGACCATAATTAATTTATTTTCCTTCAAGTAATAACTTCAAGTTCGGTTATTTTATTCACGTGTGCATTACTGTGCATTTGTCCTCTTTGAATGTCATGTCCCATTTACTGGACCAGTTTGACACTAGATCCAGATCTACCTGGAGAATGCAATATTCCTCACTGTTTACCATAGTTCCGAACTTGGTATCATCCACAAATTTATTACACCACTTGGCAACATTTAAACCTAAGTCTGCAATGAATAATCCCAAAAGCACTGGACCTAACACCAAATCCAGAGGCATCCACTCATAAGACTCCCCTAGTTAGCACAATACCCATTTAGCCTTACCCTCTAGATATGATCATATAACATTTGTTCTGCACAACTCATCACTAATGGATGTATGCCTTATTTTTGTGATAAGATTACCACGAGGAACAATATCAAAAGTCCTACTGAAGTCAAGGTAAACGATGTCCACTGTGTTCCCCCTCATCCAAGGTTTTACTCACATTCTCATAAATAACTGACCAGGTTTGTGGTATATGATTGCACCTTCCTAAATACATGCTGGAGTTTATCAGTGATGCTAGATGTATTGTAATCAGATACTATGTCTTTGAAAATGGTCTCCATATCATTCACCACAATGCATGTAATACTGATGTGCCCTTTGTTTTGTGGATTTTGTATGCTGCTCTTTTGCTAGATCAGGACTATCTCAAGTTCTTCTCCAGTCTGATGGTACCACTCCCATGTTAAGTGATTTGTTAAATATGTGTGCCAGTGGTTCATAGATAATTGGTGCAAGTTCCTTTAAAGTCTGTAATGATGTACCATCTGACCAACTGATTTTGCTGTCTGCAGATTTTGTAACATTGATTCAGTGCTGGGTTTGGAAACAAATTCTTCTTCTGCACATTCTATCAAATACATCTAGTTTATGTTTGTTCTGGTACGTTTAACAAAAATGCACATTAAAAGTCTATGCAATATCCACCTTCTTTTTAACAAAATTTTCTCCTATAATTTGGGGACCCACCTGGGACGTATTCTGTTTTCTAGCATTCAAATAACTACAGAAGGCCTTTGTATTTTGTTTATCTATAGCAAGTTTGATTTCATAATTTCTCTTTGCTACTTAAATGGCACCTTTTAATTCCTTTACTTTCCTCTTGTATAGTTCCACATTACCCTTACACACGTAACATTTCATCATCTTGTATGCTTTTTTTTAACTGATGAATGATATACCAGTCTTTTTGAATACCAGGGGGTATTTTCCCTCTCATATTGCATACTGGTTTATGAGGCTCATACATGTCCTGCAAATTGGACATTTTCCTCTTGAATATTTCCCAGCATTCACTAGATCTCCTTTATGCTCCAAATTTTTATGCCAGTCCCAATTTGTGAAGTGCTCCCTCATTACATTAAAATGTGCTATTTTACAGTTGTTACGGATAGTTTTTCCCTTCACTGTAAGAGTAGCTGATGCCTATTTTTAATACCTCAACTGAATGGTCACTAGACTGAAGGGGTGCAACTGTTTTGTGTCTAAACTGTTTTTAAATGCCAACTCTAGGATAGTTTCAATCCTTGTTTTATGTCTAATAGTATATGTGAGACTACATTCCCAAATATCATCTAGAAAGGTATTTCCTAATGAACCTGTTGCCATCAGTGTTGACCAATAAATACCTGGCATAGTAAGGTCACCCAGGATAAGTACATCTCACATTCCACTAAATTGCAATATGTATTGCATATATTCATTAAACTGTTCTTTAGTAATACCATGAGGCATGCAAACTACTCCTAATATCAGTATATACAGCATGATGTTACTTACTGAGACTCAGATAGACTCTAATGACGATATAGCATTACTATGGATCTCTGTATTCTTGAGAATCTCCTTGTGGTATAATGCCATGCCACACCCTCTTCTACTGTCCTTATCTTTATAGATTAAAACATATCCTTCAATTTCTTTGTCCCATATATCCAATAAATCCCACCCTGTTTTAGTTATTGATAATACATCAAGATTTGTGCCACTTTGAGTGCTTTCTGATTATAAATCTTCTTTATTAGACTGCATACATTCAGTGACACTACCAGCAATTCATTTGAATAGGACTTGTTTGCCCATCTAGTGTATCTGCCCCTCTTGATGTCTCCTCATCCCCCCTCCCCATTTATAGTTTAAATTATTTTACAAAATTATTTTAAATCTTTCAGCTAGTGCATTGGCCCTTTACATGCTGGGTTGCAGCCAATCCTTAAAGCAAAGGGGTGAGATTTTTTTAAAGTAATGCATCTATTTCCTGGACATGAGTGTGGGATTCCATCTGAATAGTTAGACCACAAAAAGTTGGTCTAACACTTAGGCTAGAGTCCCACAGTTGTGTCCGACAAATTGGTGCAAGCCCTGCAGTAGCTAGAGAAATTTCAATAAACTGCAGGAAATGTTGCAAGTGCATCCAGATGTCTGTGAATAGGACACAGACATCTGAGTACACATGAGGATTCACCATGCATCAGAAATATGGATGCAAGTGCTGCATCCAGCCCTTTAAAAATCTCACCCCAATTTTTTTGTTTGCCATAAAATAAGTCCCAGTGTTTTAATAGGTGCATATCCTCCTTACAAGTCCAGTCATCCAACCAAACATTTACTTTGATTATTTCCTGTTGCCTCCTACCAGATGCTCTCCAGACACATGCTATCTAAGAGAAAATTGGGATACATCTTATAATTTCTAGTTTTTGACCCAGTCTCATGAAACATTTTTTTTTTATCCATCACATGCCTTTTACCAATACTATTGGATCAGATCTGTTACTTAAGTCAATCTCATGGCCATTTACTCTGTTTTCAAATGTATTAGCCCCCCCTTCATTTCTTTTCTACCGTACTTAGTTTCACCAATATCCAGTCACAATCCTTTTCCTATCTTTCCACATTTTCCTTCTCTTCTCCTCTCTTCCCCTTTTCCTACCTAGTTGCATATTTCTTTTGTTAATTTCCATATCTAGTTGATTTGGAGTAGACGATAGTTCATTTGGCTGCTTGTTCTTAATTATTTTGTTGACAAACAATTCTAAATTCCTAATTTCTTTAAGGTTATTTATTTCTCTTGTTACTGATTTTATTTCAACCTCCTTCCTTCAATTCTCATGTAGTTAACATATTAAAAACATGTATCATCACTAGTTTCATTGTTATCAATAATTTATATAAGTTTACACAATGAACAATGGACTCCAGTACAACTGTCCACAAATTTTAATAACAGGATTGCAGGAATGACCTTAGTTGGTTACCTTGTGTACGTAGTTAGATTCCTGTCCCACTAGCCTCCAGGGGCTGACATGGGCAGACATGTGCCTCTAACTGTGCTGCCTTTGCCATATGCTCACTGAAGCTCGCACTGGCACTGGCAGATAAAGAGCTCAGACCAAAAGTAGTGAGGCATTCACTTCCAGTTTGATGAATTACAGGATTTACACAAATCATGTATAAAACAGGCTATATAGGACTGACTACACCTACTGTATAAGGTTTAATGTCTTACATAGAAACACAGAAACATAGAATTTGATGGCAGATAAGGACCGCTTGGCACACCCAGTATGCCCATTTACCTACCTACTGGATAAGCTGCAGATCCTAGTTAACCAGCAGCCTACTTCTTCCTACCCCTACCCCCTAGAATGGCCTTATGACTGTCCCACGCATGCTTGAATTCCACCACTGTTTTTGACTCCACAACCTCTTCTGGAAGGCTGTTCCATGCATCCACAACCCTCTCTGTGAAAAATACTTCCTAAATTACCTCTGAGCCACCTCCCTCTATCTTCAATTGTCCCCTTGTTCTTGCACACCCTGTTTTTGAAAGATGCTACCCTCTTGGACTTTGTTGATTCCCTTGAGGTATTTGAAAGTTTCTATCATTCCCCTCTCCTCCTTTCCTCAAGGCTATACATATTAAGCTCCTTAGTCTCTTTTCATATGTCTTCTGCTGCAGACCCTGCACCATTTTAGTTGCCCTCCTCTGGACAGCTTCCATCCTGTCTATGTCTTTGTGGAGATTGGGTCTCTAGAACTGCATGCAGTACTCCAGATGGGGTCTGACCAGCTGTCTGTACAGAGGGATAATAACGTCCTGTTTTTCTACTGGTGATGCCTCTCCTACGCATCCACTATCCCCCAACCCTCCTTGCTGCCCTCTCACATTGCTTGCCCACCTTTAGGTCATCTGTTATGACTACCCCCAGGTCCCTTTCCATTTTTGTTGTTGTTAGTATCTCACCCCCATTGTGTACTCTTCCCCTGGGTTTTTGTTTCCCAGGTACATTACCTTGCACTTCTTAGCATTGAATCTAAGCTGCCATACATTAGAACATTCCTCTAACCTTGCCAAGTCCCATCTCATCCTTTCCACCCCATCTTGTGCATCAACTCTGTTGCAGATCTTTGTGTCATCTGCAAAGAGACATCCTTTTCCTTCCAGTCCCTCTGCAATGTCACTTATAAAGACATTGAAGAGGACCGGTCCTAATACTGAACCCTGTGGTACCCACTACTAACCTCCCTTTTTCAGAGTGGACTCATTTACTATTACTTCTGTGTCCTATTCCCCAGCCAATTCTTTACCCAAGCTGTCATCTTGGGACCCACTCCCAGGCTGGCTAACTTGTATATTAATCTTTTGTGTGGGACTGTGTCAAATGCCTTGCTAAAGTCTAGGTTGACCATGTCCACAGCCCCTCCCTAATCTACTACTTTGGTCACCCAGTCAAAGAAATCAATCAGATTCATCTGGCATGACCTTCCCACTGTGAATTCATGCTGCCTTGGGTCCTGTGACCCTCTGGCCTCTAGATACTCGACAATTCTTTCCTTCAGAAGTGATTCCATCATTTTCCCTATCACTGAGGTTATACTAACAGGTCTGTAGTTTCCTATTATTAGAAAATGGGCTTAAAATGATAAGAAATATCATTGGCTGTCAGGGGTACATTAATGTACATTGAAAGCCCTCTAAATAACAAGTCCCAGCTATGCCATCCCACTGAAGTATCCTAGTGTCCACCCTGCTTCCTAATTGGCAATACTCTCATAATTTGAATTTCAAATCTCCACCATTTTTTTGTTTCGCTAAGCAAGAGATAGTGGCCACCAACACACCCTAGTTTACTGCCAGCTGCAAAACCACACATCATACTCATGTATGAATATTTTTTCTTTCTTTATTTCTTTTTTTAGTTACAATGCCCTGTTCTCCCATGTCCCCTCATTGTTCATAAAGAAAATCGGAGAGCAAACCCCACTCTCGCTGCTCCCTCCTGCAGGTACCCCTCATTCAGTGTCCCAAAATGAAACAGCTTGTCATTTCTCCAAATTGTGGTTACCTGAAATTGTTCAACCTCTTTCACCATCATTCACACCTCCCAACAGCATTCCCATGTAATAATTTTATTTAAAAAGAAAAGACTGTATGTTACTTTCCGATGGCTGATCTTTACCCTACTCTGTTGCTGACAGCTCCTCTGCTATCATGTTTTCTCATTGTGTGTGGTGCCCACACACATTGCTCCCAAATACCAAATGAAACTATTCAAAGAAATACAAAAATAATCACAATAAAATAATAAACAAGGATACAACATCCCTCCCAACCAACAAATGCTAGCATTGTGAAGAGGCTGCTTGGAGGGAGACACCTGGCAATGGGATCACTCTACTATGGAGTACTGCAGTGGAGAGACTACTTAACTGAACATTTCTGGCTTTTTCTTTTATATTATTTTTTTTTTACATAGGTTTTGTTATTTTATTAAAAATCTTAACAGATAGCCCATTTTCTAAGTGCAATAATACCCTCCAAGGTGGGGATGTGGGCAATACCGGATCTTCCAGGGCTATAAGGTTCTCCACCTGCAGTGTTGAGCCTCATTATACCATGTAGGGTATTATTGCTTGCAAAGAACTGTAATTTTTACTGCTAAGTTTTTCATTTTCATTTTTTTTTATTATTAACCAGGAGGTTAAGGATATGGTAGAAGGCATACTTAGGATGGCAGAAAAAAGGGAGCTACTGTTGATGGGGGGCTTAATATGACAGATGTCAACTGGAGCACCTTTGCTGCAGCCACATCCAAAAGCAGGGCCATTCTCGATGCCCTTCAGGTGGCATGCCTCAGACAGCTAGTTTTGGAACCTACTCATGAGGGAGCAAACTTAGACCTCGTACTCTCAAATGGGAACAGTGAGAGGATTTCAGATCTAGAAGTGGGTAGCCATTTGGGAACAAGTGACCGCCAAACAGTGTGGTTGACTATAAACTCAACTACAGAGTTAAGCCATACAAAAGCGAGGGTTCTGGACCTCAGGAGGGCTGACTTTGGCAAGATGGGAGAGTGCCTTAGAAAAGCACTAGCAAACAGCCTAGAAGGAGGGGCGGAGCAACAATGGGGAAATATCAAAACTGCTATCACAGAGGCAACAAGCCTTTGTGTGAAGCAAATAAACAAATCAAAATGAAAGAAAAAGCAACTATGGTTCTCAAAAGAGGTGGCGGTAAAGGTTAGGGAGCAAAAGACAGCATTTAAGAAGTATAAGGAAACACAGAAGGAGCAGGACAGAGAAATGTACCAGTTAAGGCAGAAGGAAGCAGGGATGGTAGTCAGAATAGCAAAGGCCCAAACTGAGAAAAAGATAGCCAACTCAGTTAAGAAGGGGGATAAAACATTTTATAGGTATATCAGGGAGTGTAGAAAGACAAAGGCAGGGATAGTGAGGCTGAATAGAATGGACGGTGGGTGGGTGGGCAGAGCGGGACAGTGAAAAAGCAGGGATACTGAATGAATACTTCTGTTCAGTATTCACAAAAGAGGAGGTGGGAATGTGCCTAATCCAATTAACAGAAGCACTCTGGATAGGGGGGTCAATCCCAGTCCTTTCACAGAAGAAAGAGTTCTGAAAGAACTCCTAAAACTGAAGGTGGACAAAGCAATGGGACCAGATCGCATTCACCCCAGAATTCTAAAAGAATTAAGCAGAGTACTAGTGACACCACTGACTACCCTTTTTAACAAATCATGGGAGGATGGTGTAGTACCAGAGGACTGGAAGAAGACAGATGTGATTCCCCTTCACAAAAGTGGGACCAAGACAGAGGCAGGAAACTACAGACCTGTCAGTTTGACCTCTGTGGTAGGGAAAGTGATGGAATCACTTCTGAAGGAAATAATTGTTGAGTACCTAGAGGCCAGTGGGGAGTGGGGCACAAGACCCAAGGCAGCATGGGTTCACAGCGGGAAGGTCATGTCAGATGAATCTTATTGATTTCTTTGACTGGGTGACCAAAGTAGTAGACAAGGGAGGGGCTGTGGACATGGCCTACCTAGACTTTAGCAAGGCATTTGACACAGTCCCACACAAAAGATTAGTAGTCAAATTAACCAGCCTGGGAGTTGGTTCCTGGCTGGTAGCCTGGGTAAAACATTTGCTGGACAATAAGACAGAGAAAGTAATTGTAAATGGAGTCCAGTCTGAAGAAAGAGGGGTTACTAGTGGGGTACCGCAGGGTTCACTACTGGGTCCAGTCCTTTTTATTGTCTTTATAAGTGACATTGCAGAGGGACTGGAAGGAAAAGTATTCCTCTTTGCAGATGACGCAAAGATCTGCAATAGGGTTGATACACAGGGAGGCATGGAAAGGATGAGAAGGGACTTGGCAAGTTTGGAGGAATGGTCAGAAGTATGACAGCTTGGATTCAATGCAAAGAAGTGCATTAATACACCTGGGAAATAAAAACCCAGGGGAAGAGTACACAATGGAGGGGGGTAGTAACAACAACAAAAATAGGGAGCTGGGGGTAATCATATCAGATGACCTTAAGGTTGGCAAGCAATGTGAGCAGGCAGTAGGGAGGGCTGGGGGTTACTGGAATGTATAGGGAGAGGCATCACCAGGAGAAAACAGGAAGTTGTTATCCCTCTGTACAGACAGTTGGTGAGACCCCATCTGGAGTTCTGTGTCCAGTTCTGGAGACCCCATCTCTGCAAGGACATAGACAGGATGGAGGCAGTCTAGAGGAGGGGAAATAAAATGGTGCAGGATCTGCAAGAGAAGCCATATGAGGAGAGACTAAAGGAGCTTAATATGTATACCCTTGAGGAAAGGAGGGAGAGGGGGGACATGATAGAAATATTTAAGTACCCTCAGTGGATTCAACAAAGTCCAAGAGGGTAGCATCTTTCAGAAAAAGAGATGTGCAAGAACAAGGGGACACAATTTGAAGATATCGGGGGGACGGCTCAGAGGCAATGTGAGGAAGTATTTTTTCACAGAGAGGGTGGTGGATGCATGGAACAGCCTTCCTGAGGAGGTTGTGGGGTCTAAATCTGTGGGAGAATTCAAAAATGCATGGGACAGACATAAGGCACTTTTTGTGGGGGGTAGGAAGAAATAGGCTGTTGGTTAAATAGGATCTGTATCTTATCCTCTAGGTAGGGAAATGGGCAGACTAGGTGGTCCAAGTGGTCCTTATGTGCCATCAAAGTCTATGTTTATATGTTTCTAGGTGAACTGGGCACAGCCCTTTTCAGTCACGCCTGACATTTCAAATACAATAGTAGACATCACAAGCAGTAAACAGATATAGTCCTTAGAAGAACTGATGAATGCACCCCTTCTCGTTCCTCCCAGTTCCTGGTATGCCCTTCCCTGTGCAGTCAGGACACATAATTTGATAGTATAGAGATGGGGGGAATAAGTTTTTGTAATTTGTATGGGTTTTTGGAGACTACAGAAAGTACAAAACACAAAGACAAAATAAAACAGCTCCTGATACCCTTCAACACAGAACCCCAATTGCATCCCCTGCTATGCTTGTGACCCCTGGGGTGTGGTAGTGACCATGTCTGGATAATCAAAACCCCAGCACACTGCCTTATAGCTTTCCCCAGGAAGCTCAGCTATCTCAACAAAAATTAATATTGTGGAAAATATTTCACTTTGTGCAACTGTTGGAATACTATTGCATAATCATTCATAGCATCTTGTTAATGTAATCATTCTCTTTTGTAATGGTGGGTGAAGCCTGCACACTTCGCTCCATGGACAATTTTGCAACATTTATCAATATCATGAAATAATCTGCAAAGGCAAATTTTGCAAGGGTTTGTGGGAGCACAGGTCACATGCTGCTGCAATGAGCTGTAATGCCATTCATAGGCTGAATTCAGTGGAGTGTGAGGAAGAGAGAGCTGGTGCCAGGAGTTCTCTGTATCTCTGTGCCTACAAAGCTTAAATTCTAAAGCATTTGAAACATGATTATTTCCAACTAATCATTCATTTAAGTGTCTATTGCGCCCTGTGCTTCTAGATCACCAATTATTTTTGCCATTTTTTTGTGACTCAGCTAATTTAAAGTTGCAGTTTTGTTTCCTGTATTCTGTGTAGTGAGGCAGTGCTGTGTGTGTGTGTGTGGGGGGGGAGGAGCCCAACTGTAGCAACTTCCAGCAAGAAAAAACTCTGGGCAGAGTGAACAAGGCTGCTATGCCTTAACATGTTTTTTGTTTGGTTGGTTGGTTGTTCTTTTGTTATAGAAGTCCTTCAGAAATGTAGTGCTTTAATTGATATAGGTGTCTTTGGCTGGTTCTGTGGTTGAAGTGTGATGCAAAACATTTTAGGGGTGCTACTGCAGAGCTGTTTTGTCCACTATGCATAGGTTTAGGTGCAACATCACTTGGGTATCAATGTTTTGCAGGAATTGACCTCTAACAGTAAATCAAGCACTCATCAGTGTGTGACTATTGTTACATTGTATATGGGAATATCCACAGCTTTACAGCAGCAGCAACACAAACCTACTCCCTTAGACACATTTGCAAATCTGCCTCTCTCAGTTCCCCATGTACAAAATAACAATAGTCACACATTGATGAATGCACAATTTACCAACAGAGGCAAGCCTTGCAAAACATTGATAACCAGGAGGTGTTGCACCTAAACCTATACATACTGGAGCAATAGGTCTGTGGTTGGATCCTTAAAATGTATCACATTACACTGTCCAGAGATGGTCCTGATAACCCCACCAGCTCCTCTGTTCACAATCACTGCTTCTAAGACACAACTATCACCTGCTTGTAACAGTTCTAGAAGCAGTGGTGTCACAAAAGTCTGTGCCCAGGTTTCCCAGGATTGCCCTGCTTTGTGCACGTCTTGGCAATTTGGCCTCCTTGCCCTTCACCACATGGTTCTTATAGTAATAATCCTTGGGACTGTGGCTCTTTGAAGTTGTAAGTGCTCTGGCTGCAGCTGATAAACCAAACACAACACTCCAGTGTTTCAGGCATGAATCATTTTGTACATTAAGATTCTAGATTGGCTGTCTCCTCCTGACAGCCATTGTGCTGTGTCATTGATGGGAAATCAACTGGATTGGATCACCCACCTAAATTACAGTGAGCTGCCCATGGGGAACCCCACAAAGCTGCACACCATGGACCCCACCAATATTGAGAAGGTTGAGCTCTGGGTTGCGGTCACATATTTCTTCTCAGATGAGGAGAAGGAGATGATCAATGACAGGGTGATGACCCAGTCAAGTGTGAAATTCGACCAGAAGACATATGTCTAGGAAAAATACACAAATGCATCACCAACATAGACTGCTAGAATACCTCAAAAACAGCAAAAGATAAACTTTACAGGGACTTTCAATCTTTTAATGGTAGACCTGGTGCAGACATGATCAAAATGTCGCAAGTTTGTATATTTTGTATTTTCCCTACGCTTCTGTAAACACCATAGCAAAGTGGTCTCTGTTCAAAATTGCCTGGAGAACTAAGGAACTACTCCAAGGAATCTGATGAGTCCATTGAGCAGACAGTTCAGTGGAAAGTGGACTGCTGATAAAATTACTACTGGAAGGCTAAGCTTGGTGCCCTGCTGAGGATAACTGTGAGTGTTGATCAGGGGGCTGAGTTTAGACACAGACATCTCTCCTGTAGGTTCTTTTACTTGTTACCAAGCCCAATCCCAGTTCTAGATTAGTGTGCAGCTATGGGGCTTACACATCTGTATGTCTACATTGAAGGTAATGTGTAGCCAAACACAGAAGTAATCGAGACTAGAATGGGAATTTCTGTTATGTTTGGCTGCACACAAACATGGGCAAAAGCAATCAATTGTTCTGTATAGGTGGCACTCTCACTGGAGCAAGGAAAAGTGTTTTCTTTGTAGGACAGCTGAATCACTCATAATAGGCTAAGTGATAATATCTGCAGTTTTTTTAAATACAAAAATGGCACATTGATTCATGATTTCACTGCCTAACAAAAAGTGACAACCGCCTGTTAGACTGCTCAGCACGGTTGCACATATCACAGTCAGGTAAACATGAGTGAAACCAGCCAAGAAGATAAGTTGAGATTTCTAGAAGATGAGTCCCCCTTCTCCCTCTATAGCCATGTGAACTATTTATGTGAAAGTATGCTGTTTCATGAACACAAACATGCACAATAAAAAAATAGGGACTGCTGCTTTTTTTTACAAAACATGCTCATCCTGGCATGCCTCTGACAGAGTCATCAATTGTCATTGTGGAGCTTTTAAAAAAATCATTCTGTCATACACTGATTCTACTGATGTATTTATTTTTGAATTTCTCAGTGTGTGTTCTAAAACAGAGTACTTTTACATAAATAGTGTCATGTCCCACCAAAAAAGGCAAGGAAGGCTTTTGCATTGTGGTGTAGGGGCAGTGCTCTTCTGGAGGCTGGATAAGATTCAAAATAGTCACACAAATCCAAGTGTGGAGAGCGTTCAGGGTAGACTGTGACTATACAGTTCAGTTGGGTAATTTAATGCACATATGCCAATCCACAACAAAGGCTGTATATAAAAAAAAAAACATGACATGCACAACCTGCTGTCAGCAACCAGCAAATGGCTATGAGTTGAAAGTAAATGTTTTTTGAAATACAGCTTTCATTGTGGCTTAGCATTTTTGTATTAAATTACCCAGTTAAACTGTATGGTCACAGACCAGTAATTTAATCATTCATCCAGCCTACCCCGAGTGCTCTCCACACTTGTGTTTTAAAAAACACAATAAAAAAGGCTTGCATCCCTGTACACTATAATCACCCCAACATATTTATTTATTTAGTTATTTATTTATTAACGAGATTTACCAGATAAGCATACTGAGCGTAGATCCGCTCGTTTCCAGATGCGACCTGGGGTTACAACGCAATAAAGTGCATAAGAAACAATTGGTACATAGGCAGTGTTGATGAGGAAACAGAGGCATAGAAATACATACATCTTGATCGTTTCCAGATGTGACCTGAGGTTACAAAGCATAGTGAGCATGAAATACATTTGGTACATAGTCAGTGATGAAGAACAGAGGCAGAGAAAAAGCAAGTATCTGGAAACAACAGGCTAATTACATACTACAGGTACAATCAGGTGAGAAAGGGTAAGGCAACAGGTCCATGGGATGTTACAGGCAGGACTTGTGCATACTTAATTAGTTACAAGTTTAAGACCAGATGCATAATACTATAGGGGTCAGGGTCCATATACTTAACCTAAGCAGAGACCATGGGGAGTGAGGACAGAGGGGTGTGGGCATCTAAGAGTAGGAAATTTTTATGCTTGGGGCACTTGTTGTGTCACCCTAGGGTGCTTAAGTTTAGTGGGTCTGACCTGCAGGTTGCAGTTACAGGAGACTGAGAAGTGGGTGTGAAGAAGATTGGACAATGACCTTTGTGTGGTGGTAGACTGCCTGATGGCTGCTGGGGAGATTATTCCAGAGCGCGGGCAGTCTGTATTTGAAGGCCGATTGGCCCTTAGAGGTGCGCATGAAAGGGACTTGTAGTAGGTTCGAGTCAGAGCCCCGCAACAAATAGGCCAGTGAGGGGTGGGTTGATAGGGTGGAACTGAGATAAGTGGGGAGGGAGTTTGACAAGTGTTTAGCTACTAGTTTAGCGCCATGGAGCTGTCACCTAGAATGAAGCGAGGGGGAGACCTAGGGCAGCATATAGGTGGCAGTGATGGGTGGTAGGGGGACATTCTAGGATAAAACGGCAGAAGAAGTGGAATAAACACACTAACACATTCAAACTCCAGAAAATCACAGCAATTATGGAAAAGAAGCAGGAATATAATTTGTTTACAATGACTGAAAGATCAATACCAGAATAAGGGCAATAACAATTATTGTATTATATAAAACACACACAGTCACATAATGAGCAGCAAAAATACTTCACTAATTATAAGGTAAGTAGCCACAGTGGCTAGTGTGTTAAAAAAAAAGTAAATGAAAAAGTAAACAATGCTGTCCAATTTCCAATCCCTCACCCACCATCCAACCATAACAACTGCTAAACCCATTTTCAACCCCCACTACATAGGGAATATATTTATAAGAACAGCTTGTTCAAATACCACCACTACCAGCAAAAGAACACATACAGTCAGCACAAATATCCACTTATGCTAATATAAAAAATTGCATTATTTAATGATGCTACCTAATTTGACTGAAGCCTTCCATGTAGTGACCAGCACATACACTACTCTCCCCTCCTTGGCAGTTGCTAAATGACAGTTTACTATCATCTGCATATTGAAGCAGCTGAGTCAATATGCAGGTGATCGTAAGCTGATATTCAGTGGCCTGCTGTGGAGATGAGAGGATGGCATTATATTGACACTACCCAGTGAGCAACAAATAGTAAAACAGTGGCACTAGAAGGGTTGATAATTCTAATTACTGATGAAGAAGGGCAATAATATGGATACTGTGGTGGGTGATGGGAGCGGCGGGGTATACATGAATCAAGCAACATTGGCTGTGAGAGAAAGGTGTTTGATGGTTTACAGTTAGTGAAATGAGGCAAAATGGAAATAAAATCAACAAAAGCATGGTGGTCAGTAAACATATTGTGACGTACATGTACATGTACATCGGCATCATACATCCACATCTCCTGAAAACATTTGTGTTAGGAAAAAAAAATAAATAATAAGTACAAAATGTGCATGCATGTTGCCACAACCCCTTTCAGCTACCAGGCCCAAATATCTGATGAACCCATATTCTAATCTAACACCAACAGGCATAGATTTCTGTGAATCACAGGTTCAAATCCCACAGCACCCAGCTTCTGAAAAAATGCAACTACTGCAGCACAAGTCATACATTTTAACTGTCCCTGAGTTCTGGGAGGTCCCTGATTTTGCCTCAAAACTTTCCTCTGTCCCTGGTAAAATTTGTGTTTTTGTGACAGGCCACCAGTAGACAACAGCATGAATATAATATAGTTTTATTAATATACAATGATCTCATAGTTGACTTGAGCATCACCATCCATTCAGGGACCAGAGCATACAACTCACTTATGATTGGTTGCATAGTAGATAGATTGTATTGCTGGTTAAAGTAAAGGATATTCATCAGTTTGAACTTTGCAGCTTGACATTTTCATAATAGGAAATCACAAGCTATGCAGGCTGCCAGAAGTTTATATAGAGAAACATTATTTCTGTTCCTAACTGCATCAGACAAAATGACCTGAATCTTTCAATCTCATCATGTATTCAACAACAACATATTACAGGATTTATCTATTGTATTTTTTACTTAATGATCACAACAAAAAACATGCCTGTCATAAATATGATATCACAATAACACAAGTTTTACACAAATCAACAGTAACCCACACCACATTTAACAGACATAAATGAATGACTGGTAACTGTTTTATTTTAAATCATATATATTCTTTTTGTCATGCAAATTTAAATGGCCATTGCTATGTTCATGTAATTAAAAAAAAAGACATGCTTTATTTTCATGGGAAAATCTAATGCTTCCTTCTCAAGGCACACCTTACTGACAGCTTCTCTGTAGTCTGTGTGCCTTAGCAAAAAATTGGAACTAATATTTAAAATATGACTTACAGTTTTAGTGCAGTGCTCCTTTAGGATGAGCAACAAGTACATTTTTTTATATTAAATTTAGCCCCAAACTGGGTTCCATATTCCAGTAGATACAGAGTAATACATGGGGAAAGCAGGATCCCACTGAAAACAAGATAGCATCTGAGCTGTGTTATCCTAACTAAATGCACTAAAAATGTGTCAATACAGGACCCCACTGAAAAATAGATATTGCATCTCAGCTGGGTTATCCTTGGCAAATGTACTGCAAAACTTGTAAAAACACAATCCTACAGCAGAACCCCACTGAAAAGTAATTGTTTCATCTAAAATTATCTGTCCTAAAAAATACATTACAAAGGCAGGACAACACTAAAATCGAGATGTTGCATATCCCCTCTACTATACTGGCTAAACATAGTATAAAAATGTGTAATACCAGAATGCCATTGTAAATGACATATTACATCACATCTGGTCTGCCTTGGGTTAATATATAGTAAAATGTGTACAAGCAGGACACCGTACAACAGCAATACAAGCTGCAACTATTCGGCATTGACAAATGCTTGTTTTCATATCTGTCTTTGTGACTATCAAATAGTATGTTTTGTTTCATGAAGTTGCCTGAAGCGAACAGGGCAAGAGTTTCATGATTTCATGATTCTTCTAAAGTAAAAGGCTATTTCTGGAGGTGCATGGATGATTTATGGAGGTTTACCAGGAGTTTGTCAATTTGCCTTACTACCCTTTTGGCTCAGTAGAGTAACTTGCAATATCTCCTTTTTTATGGCTTGCTGAGTCTCTGATGAAAGTCAGTCAGTGTGTGTGTGTGTGTGTGTATGTGTGAGCTTCAAAAATCACTGTTTACTTTTGATGAAAGTCAGCGTGTATGTGTTTGTGTGTGTGTGTGTGTGTGTGTGTGTGTGCATCTGTGAGCTTGAAAGATCACTGTTTACTTTTGATGCTTTTTTAAAAGTGACTTATCTTTCTCTTTGTGACATCTCCCACTCCACATCCAGCTCAGACAGCAGATCTGTTGAATGTGGAGGGATTCACCCCCACCTAACAACTGGGGGAATGAGAAGAGGGGAGGGAAGGGGATACACAGTTTAGTTAATGCAGAAAACAGGGACTTGATGTCATTGCCCTCCCTTGTAACTAGGTTTACTAGGTATATAGAACATAAGGAGACCTAAAGGTCCATTGAGAATGTCTCCAATAAAGATGGGTGAATTGGACCATCCTTTGTCTAGAATAGTATACCACATCCAGTTGGTTCTTAAACATTTCAAAATTTTGTATATCTACAAAGTTTTGGGGTAGCCTATTCCATGTCATAATTGTGTGTATTGTAAAAAAGTTGTTTCTTCTATCTGCATTCACTTTTGGTACTGCTAATTTTTTTGTTATGGGACCTAAGATTTCCCCTTACTCCACTGAATTGTATTTTGCAATTTGCCATAAGCTGTGGAGATTTAAGAAATTTAAACAGGAATAATAGGTCACCCCTTTGTCTACATGCCTGAAGTGTATGCAATCCAGTATGTTCTAATCTCTCCTCATATGATTTTCCCTGTAGATTAGGAATCATCTTAGTTACAGAGCATTGTACCCTTTCTGCTAGTTGATGTAATATTGTTGGACTTCTCAAAAGCCACAGACTTCTAGGAAAACATAAACTGAACTTACAAGCTCAAATGGGCAGACTGGGTGGGCCACAGGCCCTAATCTGCCGACACTGTCTATGTATCTGTGTATCTATGTAATATCATGTTTTGTAAATGGTGACCAAACTTGGGATCCATAATCCAATACTGGACAAATATAACTTCTATAAGTTGGTTTAATTAACTATTCAATTTTGCATGTAAATGCTTTTTTTATTCTATTTTCTAGACATTTACTTTTTGCTGATATTGTAAGGCAGTGGTCTCATGATGTTATTTGGTTGTTAATGACTACACCAAAGTAAAGTTCTTTGTCAGAGCTTTTAAGTATCCTTTGATTAGGGATGTATTTATAATTTGGGTTCTTTTTTCCAAAATGGACAACAGCACATTTGTCCATATTAAGGGGCATGCCATTATCCGTTGCCCATTTTTCTAGTCTGGCAAGACTTAGAAAAGTGTTTTTCAATTGTCTCTACCTCTCCCCCCAATCTGATGTCATCAGCAAATTTAATTAAATAATTTTCAATATGTCTATTCATATCTGAGATGAAAGCATTAAACAGGATCAGCCCCAGCACCGATCCCTGAGGCACACTGCTACCGACAATTCACTCATCAGATAGCTGATTGTTAATCCGTACACACTGAGTCCTATCTGAAAGCCAAGTCTGAATCCATCTAATAATATTGCCATTTAATTTATACCGAAGAAGTGTTTTAATCAAGATTTTGTGTGGGACCTTATCAAATGCTTTTGAGAAGTCCAACAATATTACATCTGAAGGTACAGTATTCCCATATCTAGGTGTCCGTTAATCTTGCTATAAAAAGTAATTAAATTTGATGTTCATGATTTTCCTTTAGTAAAGCCATGCTGGCAAGGGTCTAAGTCTATAAGTGATTTTTCTAAGTAGTTTTTAATAATATGTTCCATTGTTTTATAGCAATGCAATGTTAAACTGATAGGCCTGTAGTTCTCAACTCTACCCCTATTACCCTTCTTAAATATTGGCACAACTATAGCACTGGTCCAATCAGCAGGCAGTTTACCAGTTTTTAGTGAAAGATTGCATACTATAGATAGGGGATATGTAAGTTCTAATGCTGCAATTTTTAGTAAGGATGCATTAACATTATCTGGACCTGGGCTCAATGAACTGATAATATTCAAGAATTCCAGGTACACCTCATCAGACTTGGCAATGAATTAATCCTCTAACAATAAGGCAGGAATATCAATGTTAGCTTCTTTAGATGGAAAAAACTGAACGAAAATAGTTGTTAAACACATTTGCAGTTTTTGCCTCATCCTCTATAATAATGTTATTAGAATCCATAATTGGTCCCACTGTCCTATTAGTATGCCTACAACTAGTATTGATATATGAATAAAGGAGTTTACTATTTTTTTAATGTGCTATTTGAAATTCAATTTTTACTTTAGACTGTCATCAGTTTTTTTAATAATCTTTGTTGCTTTAAATAATCTGTGTTACCACTCTCTGTGTTAGCTTTTTTAGCTTTGAGTAAGCCTTGAGTAACTTTATGTTTAATTTTAAGTGGTCTCTGAATCTGTAAAGTAAACCAACTTGGTATTTTTCCTTTTGCATTATATTTCTTTTTAATGGAACAAAATCATTTTTGATTTCATATATGATGTCCTTAAACACTTGCCAAGCAGTGTCAACTGAGTCATGTAGTAAAAGTATATCCCAGTCTATTGTACTCAAACTTGTCAGATCACAATATAGTTAGCCTTTTTTATAATCCTTTAGTATAGTTTGCTTATTTAATTTAAACCTATTTGTAGCTCGAATACACATTATGACTTTGTGATCAATACTTGACATTGGGCAAGTAACATCAATGTCAACGATTTCCTCAGAGATATTGGTAATTATCAAATCAAGTATGTTTGTATTCCTTGTAGATCTATATACAATCTGTTGTAAGCCTGCACTCACACATAAATCAAGAAATTCTTTCTCATACCCTGTTTTGGTTGTTTGGATAGACCAGTCTATACCAGGGAGGTTGAAATCTCCCAAGATAATGACATCCCCCATTTCTAAAGCTTGAGAAATTTGATCAAGTATAGCTACATTGATGTCTGTAGTAGCATTTGGTGGCCTATAACAATTCCCAATCAGAGTCATTTTTCTACCTGGTATTATTTTAACCCATAAAATTTCAACTCCTGTGGTTGTAATGCTATTAAATGTAACTAAATGTGATGAAATGAAGTTGTCAACATAAAGACAAACTCCCCCTCATAATCGACTACCTCAGTCTCTATGATACAGTGTATATCCATTAATTTCAGTCATCCAATCTGATGAGATATCTCACCAGGTCTCACAGATTCCCATAATATTAATATCATTTTGTATTGCAAGTGCTTGCAGTTCACATTTTTTATGATTGTTTAAACTTCTAGCATTGGTCATCAATATGTTACAATCTCTCTGTCTTTGTATGCTACTATCATTATTGTTGGAAATTGGATAGCCTTCTATTCCCTCCCCCCTACTTAACCATTTAAATGTTGGTTTATGTGTGCCAAAATTTTATTATCCAGTATCAAACTGCCCCACTTACTTAGATGCAGTCCATCTCATGCAAATAAATGAGATCTTTCCACAAAATGTTCCCAATGTTTCAGACATCCAAATCCGTGATGTAGACACCAGACACGTAACCAATTATTAATGATTTTGATTTTATTTGTTAGAGCCTAAGCTGCTTTTAGAACTTGTAAAATATCTGAAAAAGTGACATTGCAACCATGTGCTATAAACATCTCACTCAGAACTGTGAAATATTTTTTAATGTTTTCCACACTGGTGTTATTAATATTATTTGTCCCAATGTGGACCATAACTGGTGTTTTTTCCCCACCATCTTTGAGAATAGAATTGATCATGGTTGTTAGATCTGAAATCTTTGTTCTTCTGAAAGTACTACAGGTCCTATTTCTTTTGTCATCATTACATACTAATTGGTCTATATGTTTAGTAATAGAGTCATCAAGTATATAGACCTGACGTGATGAATTTATTTGTGTTAAGTTATCATTTCTCAAGTTGCTAGCAGAATTTGTTAGTATGGATGATATTGGCTGGGACTGGTCAGGGGATAGTGTAGAATGGGATATGATGTGTTTCTGTTATATCCTAGTTGGTTTCAGATTCAATATCCATATCAATTATAGAAGTAGAGACTAATAGGGCTCATTACTAGCTATAATAGCGTGTTGCTTTTTGGTTTATTAACGTCACATGTTGTTATGGGCACTGATTGGGGCTCATTACCTAAAGTGGGATTTGGTTCTTCTTGTGTATTACTAGTATCCCCATTTGTTATAGTGTTTATGTTAGATGCTATCAGCCTTTCTGAATCAATTTGTGCAAATCTATTGGAAAGGGTTCGTTCAAACTTCATTGCTCTCCTTCCCTTCTTAGATGGATTACCTTGGACCTGGGTCCATCCTTCCTGATTACTATTCTCATAATCCACTTCCCTTTCTCTTCTTTTGTTTGGTCTTTGCCTTTCAATAGTTTCTGATACTATCACATTAGGGTTAGTGGTATCCCTAGTAGTAAAATTAAGTTTTTTTCCATACCTGCATTTTGTCTAATAAAGTAATCCATTGTTGCATACTTTGTTGTTCCCTTATGACTTCATCCAATTGTGATTTTACTTTCTCTATGTCATCATCTAAATTAGCACTGTATATACACTTTTTACATGTTGTTCCAGCATCACTTAATTCACCCTTTGTGGTAGTATACATAAAACAGGTGTAACATTTATACACCCATTCCCCAGCTATTGTTTGTACTTTCTCTGGCATCCTTGAAACTGCTGTGATGTATACCAATATCTACACACAGTGCACTGTATCACAAACTATATTACCTTACAGGGGTGTCCCTTATCCCCCGTGGAACACGTGGACACATGCAGACACACAGTGCGTGTCTTTGCAAGCGCCTTCATGTGTGCAAGCATGCGCTCACCTGACCCGTGCTTGCCCCACTCACATGGGGCTTGTCTTAAGTGCTGCAGAACCTCAAAGCTCTGCAAGGTCACATGATCTCCCTAGCAACTGTATCCAGCAATGCAAATGCCCTGTACAAGGTGCATGGCCCCTATCTTTCATCCTCATGGGCTATTAAAAGCACTATTGGGCTAAACAAAACTGCTCCCACTAACAGACACAAGTAAAATGCAGTTCACAAATGAGGATTGAGTCAGGAAGTAGTGTAGTTCTGTGCTGGTCAGTGAACTACAACTCCCACGACTAGTCCCATTGCAAGTTAAAATGATTTCAGGACACACAGCTTTCCTGGACAGAGCACCAAGTTTTCAGACAAACCACTTGTTTGCACTGTCTCACCCAGAGGGTCTCACAGCATAGGCTTAAGTTATCGACAACAAAGGTGTGATGCATTATGAATTCAGACGCCTTTTTCTGATGACAGAAAAATATCTGCGTGACTCTGCCCATGCAGCCATAAAAAGGCAAGGTAAACAGCCTTTGCTGTCTTCACAGCACTGTTGTAGTCAGTGTTTTGTCTGATTTTCCCTCTTTTCTGTGGCTTGTTATTTTTGTTCACTAGAGCAGTCAGATGTATTTCACTGAATTATTTTTGTCACTGTAGTTGAACTATCTTAATTTCATTTTTCTTTATTGATAGAAGTTAGCTTTCTTCATATACATCATAACATCATTACCTGATTTATTGCATCATGCATGTGTTCCCCTACCCCCAATGCATAAATCCCTGCTGTTTATTGATTGCATAAAAATACCCCAAAAAGAAAAAATATTGTGGTGTTTCTGTTGTTTACTGTCTGGGTACCTCAGTAAAGTCTTTGACCATCCTGGCTCTCCCCCCTTGGCCAGTTTAAATGTTCACTGCTGAAGCATTTAAGCTTCTCACTAAAGACTGAGGTCCCCTTCTCAGACAGATGCAGGACCTCTTCATTGTACAATCTCACATCTGCCCAGGTCAGGTCCCTGTCCCTCATGAAGTCAAAACTCTCCCTAATAAAGCAAAGACATCACACAGCCCCAGCACCACTACAACCAACACCACCATGGAGGAGCTCCTCCAGGACCACAAGCAGCTTTTCCTGCTCAATCACTCTTATGTCCTGCTGGACCTCAGTCAGCTGGCAATGAAGGTCCCCCACTTCTGCTTGCACTGAGGCCAGCTCTGCTTCTGTTGCTGCTGGTGGTGGTGCAGGTACTGCTGCTGCTACTTCCAGATGATGAGGAGCTGGAACTACAGGGGGAGCAACTTATTCGTCTGCCCACCCTACCATGACACATGAAGTTGCATGCTGCTGTACATCATGGCCATGATCAGGCATGGACAGACCTCCATCCTCCCCACCACTGCTTGCTGCTTCCTGAAGCCTGGCCTCCCACTTCACATGGTGGTGGACAGTTAAGTGGGTCCTCTGCCCCCCAGTTCCAACATGGCTCCCCTTTTTCCACCTGTAGGTCCACTTACCACAAATGTTACAAGCAGCCACACTGTGCTCACTTGGGTCACTGATGAAAAATGCCCACACAGGGGAGGTCTTGGGATATGGGTGTTGGCAATGGCAGACTGCTACTGATAGACCTGGTTCCTCTGCAAGGGAAGAGATGGTGTTGATGGTGTTGCAACCATGGGGAACCTCAGGCTGCTGCTGCTCTTCCTCTTCCTGCCATTTCAGGACTAGAGCCATTGCTGCTGCTTCAGTGGGGCAACTCTGAGCTATGATTTGGGGCGCCCTGGCCAAAACTTGCACTTGATTAAGGTAGATGGCCCCTGACCTGCCACGGGTCTGGACACCCTGATGGCCAGGTCCATAGACTCCGCAAATGTCCTGCTCCATTAAATTAAAATGAGTGCACTGAAACAAAAAAAAAATAAAACTGAGAGAAAAAGACAGACAGACAGAAAAAAAAGTCCAACAATGATTCAAAATAACACTTAAATACTTAAGAAATGTGAGGAACAACAGAATAAACAGAAAGAGATTGAACATTATTTGCTTTTATTTATTCAGTTCAAATTGTATTGCTCTCTGCACACTTGCTGCAGTTCTCACACACTGTCTCACTGCACCTTTTATGACTCCATTAACGACCATACCCCATCTTTTGTGTCTAGAAAGTCTCTATGCCTAAAATCCCCCAAGATTATTCTACTTAGATATGTTTCCAAGCTTGATCCTTGCTCTCTCTTTCTCTCTCCTAGATGATCTAGGGTGCACTGACTAGTCCTCTGTATTGTATACTGCTGCTACCTCTGATGGTCCAATTAACTTTATAGCAATTTATTTCCACACTACAAGATAACCAACCCCACATTATAAATAGTCAAAGCTCCCCCCTTGAACCTATAACCCAATTCAAATACCAAGAAGTAACACTAGACTCAGCGCTGTCCTATGCGCTACATATAGATCTGGTTGCCAGGAGCACAAATGCAAAATTAGGCCTAATCTACAGAAACAAGCATTGTTTTACTCCTGATGCCTTGAAACTAGGTGTCTCCAGCTCAGTTCTAATGATAATTGACTATGGTCTTGCAGTTTATGGTGCTGCGACTCTGATGGCACTCAAAAGAATTAAAATGATCCTAAACAAAGCATGTAGACTTGTCCTAGGGGAGCACTGCTTAATCCACACCTGCGAGCTTCACACCCAGAGCAGTTGGCTTAACCTAGATGGTCACATCCACCATCAAACCTGCCTACTTGTTAAAAAATCCTTACTGGGTCTAGCCCCTCCAGGAGTTCAGAACCTCCTCACATGCTCCAACTCTGCAAGGTGTACCAGAGGCCTAAACAACCTCACCTTAAAATTCCCCTTCTGTAGGACATCCCAAGGGCAATGTTCCTTCTAATACAGTGCACTAACATGGCTAAACTCTTTCAGTGCTGAACTGCAAAATGCAACCAGGCTTGGCCCTTTTAAAACCAAACACCGAGCTTCACTAACATGGGATAGTATTTGTGACTGCTACACTTAAACCCCACCTCCATCTACCTTCCTCTCACCCTGCCTTAATCTTCACACCCCCCAGTTACTTATTACTGTTTCCTTTGTTCCCCTGCCTACTCAAACACCTCCCTGCTACCCCCTCCTGCCCCCACCTGATCCCCCATGCTTTCTCACTCCCACACCTATTCTACTGGACTGTTAACTGACCCCTCCCTGTTACCTCCTTACCTTTCTCTCTCTCTCTGACCCACTGTCTCTAGCTACCCCACCCGCCCTCCCTCCTTGACTCCCACTCCTCTCCTCCTGCCCACCCCTGTCCTGCCGACCCATGCCACCTAAGTCAACCCTCCAACACATGCTCTTCTACTCACTCTGCCTCCACCAACCTACTTCATATCTCTTTCTCCTTCTCCCTCTCTTCCCCCAACTCTCTTTATGCCTCCCCCTGCTTGAGCACCTCCCTTTCCCTACCTTCCCCCTGGCTTGAGCACCTCTCTTTCCCTTCCTTTCCCCTCCTGCCCCCTGCCCCTCTCTTTCACAATAACTCTGCTGTCTACCCTCATCACCTCTACTCTGTTGCTGGCCCCTGGCCTCTACCTAACTCGACAGCACTTGTTGCACTATTCCTATTATACCTTGACAACAGGACTGCTTTTCATGAAACAATCCTGGCTTCTTTCAACCTTATTGTGAAATTATGTTTTTGGTACTCAAATTGCTGACCATGCATTGTCACCTATGTGTAGTATATATACTGTCCATCTGCTTACTGTCATACTTCATGTGAAACTCTAGATGAATATGATGTTTATATTGTCTGTTGTTTACTCTATGTGGAACCTCTGTAAATGAGTCTATGACTGAAAGGTACTTCAGAGATTGCAATAAAAAAAATAAAAACATGATCCTTTTATTAAAAGAAGAGTCAGAGGTACTGTTACCAAATGGCTTTATAGTAATCTGCTCACACTCATGAAGTCTAGGTACAAGTGTTGGGCCAATTGTAAGGCCTCCAAAGCTTTGCCTAAGCTTGTTGAATACAGGAAGCTTAGAAATGTATAGTACGTAGGAAAGCTATCCACTCTGCTAAGAGTGAATTTTGTATGTCCTCTCTGCTGGCTACTGCTAAAAACCCAAAGGGTTTCTGGTGTAATATCGATTCAATGTGTTTATGCAACTTGGTGTAGTGTTCAGCTTATACAACTTGTTGCATAAACCTTTGTGGCCGTTCACCTCTCTGTGCTTTGGGAATACCACCCTGTAGGGATCCCGAAGGCAAGGAACCTTGGAGCAGCGTTCCACCCCTAGAGGTGCCACTGGAAGGCTTCCCTAAGGCTAAAGGTACCTTAGGAAGGAGTCTAGATGAGAGAGGCAAGCTGCTGGAGAAACAGGGGAGGATGGTGGGGCAAAGAAAAAATGCTTCTGAATAAGCAGGAAGAATGGCTTTAAATAGGTCAGGCGGCAGGCATAGCTGGTTGCATCAGCCCATTGAACCACAGGCTAAGTCTATCAATTCAATGTGCTTATGCAACATGGTGTAGTGTTGTACTTATGCATCTTGTTGAATAAACCTTTGTGGCTGTCCACCTCTCTGTTCCTTGGGACTACCACCCTATATGAATGTTGAAGGCAAGAAACCCTGGAGGATGGTTCCACCTGCACAGGTGCCACAAGAAGGATTCCCTTAGGCTCAAGAAACCTAAGGAAGGAGCCCCAAAAAGAGTGTAGAGCAGAAAACATTGCAGAAAGTTAACAAGTAGCTATCATGTATTTAGGACCTTTCACATAGGTCAATAGGAGACAATGGGGTAATGTTTAGTGACCTTCATGTAGGTCTGAATGACTAGATAGTAAGAGGGCATGACTTCCTAAGGAGAAGGGAACTGCAAATGAGGGCCATTATCCATTTCCATCCAACAGTGGAAACTTACCTATGCAATCTAGGGAATATGCTATTATAATAGCTAACTAGATATTATGACCTTTGGCATGGAGGAGAGGAAAAAACACTTTGAGGAGGAAACCTCTGGGGTTCCAAGGCCTGGATCATCTTCCCTCCAGGCTTAGGATATCTTGTTTAGTGACAGCTCTGCTGCAGCAATTTAGAAACCCAATTCAGGGGAGATTCACTTTGACAGAAGACTCTCACTCTGTCCCTCTAATGGGAACGCCATGAAGGGCTGTGAGCGCACTCTGTGGCAATGGGGTACTGCCACACAGGAGTACCATCTCCTAAGGTGGGAGGAAGAAAGCAACAACTACAGAGACACTCAGCTGGCCTACACAAGCCTAGGAACAGACCAGGTGAATCAGAGGCATTTGTAGGGAAAATAGCTTACAATGTGCTGCCGAACCCATTTGGTGAGCTAAAGGAGCTCCCTTGAGCTTAAAGTCCCCACCACTCACAGCTGAAGTCTTAAATTCTACATCAGGAGGTGTCACTGATAGGTCTGCATGGCTAAAGCTCCACCAGGAGTAAGGACATTCCCACTAAGGGCCAGATAGGGAGGACCCTGCCCCAAGTTTCACATGCTCAAGATGCAGACCTCGTGGGTGCAGAGCAAGACTGTCAACCACAGGGAGCCCTAAGCCATAGTACTAATTTATGGTCATGGTTGGCATGCCTACAATTTTGTGAAGGAGAGCATAAATTCAGTTATGAAGAATTGTAGACCCTCATGTTGCTCACGCACACTTTTCACTTTTTTATAGTTTTTCAGTTTCTATATTGCAACTTTTTAATTTCATACAGTCTTTTTCTTTTATTTCTTGGATGCTTGTACTTTTATTTCTTGGATGCATGTACTTTCACAGCTAGAATATGATACCTTCATGTAAGCATGAATAACATATATAGCATGGTACAGGGGAATGCATGCCAACCAGTTCCATAAGAGAAGCCAGATTATTGTGAAATAGTTTCCATTACAGTTTGAGTTCATAAGCTTTACATATTGTTAAGTAACATTTTAATTACTGCTCAAATTCAGATGCTTGCATGAAACTCTTGAATGCTGTCCCATAGCTAGGGAGGCTAGTAGTAGTTACTGACCAGATATAAGTTGTACACCTGAAACACTGGAAATGCTGACAATGAGGAGTGCAGCATGAATTATTGAGATTACTAAGGAGCAGGGTTAAAATTCATGCAATTTACATAAAAGTTTGATCCTTTAGCTACCTGAAACCATGATGCTTCACTGCAATACCACAGTCCCCTGCCATGGGAACAGCAGCGATGCCACAAGCAGACCACCATGATACCATGCTGACAAAACGTGTCATTACAGTCTGAATTCATAAGCTTTATACATTTATTTACTTTATTTAGCTTTTGTTAACCGGGTAAGTGCACTAGCCATAAAATGACTATTTTCAGGCATGACCCGGGAGAGTACAGACATGCAGAAACTTGACAGGATAACAAATTATAAGTGCTTTACATACAATGAGTTAAAGAGGCTACAATGTATCAGAACATACAAAGTAAAGTGCTTTACATACAATGAGTTAAAGTGGATACAATATATCAGAGACATACAGAGTAGACCATTCATAAGTTTGGCAGAAGACACCAGGAGGAAGGACTGCTGTGTGACTAGACTTCTCTACTGGGACTAAAGAAGTAGAACTCTTGTACTTGGACCTTTAATTTAGGGTAAAAAAAAACAAACTAACAAACAAAACAAAAAAAGTGTGTTTGTCGAGTTAACTGAACTGAATGGTTATCTGAACAGTCATCTAGGTGTAAATCTCAGGTGATTGAAAGGACTTGATAGCTGTGCAGTTTAAATTACTTGTAGAAAGATCTAGTAAGTAGGGGGAGTGGCTTAGTTAGAAGGAAGCTAAATTTAAAGACTGCCTTAGAAAGATTTTGCTAGTAGCTTGGCAGAAGACACCAAGAGGAAGGACTGCTGTGTGACTGGACTTCTCAACTGGGACTATATTTCTCTCCTTGCCTCCCCTCCACCCTCCCACCCAAAGCTAGTTCTAGTTTTATAGGCACAGGATTTGACTGAGAGCAGGAACTTCCTGTTTGGGAGCAGGAAATGAGTGATCACAGAGCCACCAAAGACCCAGCATCCTAGCATGGCAAAAGTAGATCTCTGGCCCCTCCATCTGCTGGAGGTCTGCCTCTGAGCAAGTAAGGGGTCTACTGAGAAATATAGGATATTCTTGTCTCAGAACAGGACAATCAGGAGCTTAAAGGGCACACAAGCAGAAAGTAAGTAGAGAGAGAAGAGAAAAAAAAAACAGAGGAAAGAGTAAGAATTCCAAATATTTAAGAAGCCAGAAATAAGACATGATGGGAGTGGTGCAGTGCAATGGCTGTGGAGAAGCAGTCTTCTGGGAGATGTTCTGGAAGTTGCAGTGTTGTCCCATCTGCAGGCACCTCTCTGGACTGAGGAAGGAGGTTGCTCATCTCCAGGCTGAGTTGGCCAGGATTTGTGGGGCCTCCTCTTCCATCCAGGGACCACCAGTGCCACTGCCATTGCCTCAGAGGTTGCCAAGAAAGAGGAGCGGTTGGACCACAGTGGGCCCAGGGAGGGTGGGGTGGTGGAACAGAGGAGCATCCCTCCAGTTGTACCTCTTCACAATTCCTATGCCATTCTGGCAAAGTGTGGTTCCTCTATGGAGGCACCCACAGTGCAGACCAAGGAGGAAGCTGGGAACCTCCACAAAGGATACCCACAGGAGGGTGGCATGGGACCCCACAGGGGAAGGAAACAACTCCTGGTGGGGGACTCCATTGTTAGGAAGGTAGAACTGGAGGAGGAAGGGGAGAGTGGAGGAGAGGGAGGTAAGGTGCCTGCATGATGCCATGGCTTGGAGGGACAGGGAGCGAATCCTCAGGATTGCCAGAGCAGCAGCAGAAGGGAGGGAGCTGGATGTCATTGTACATCTAGGGACAAATGACCTGGCTAAGAAAGGGATTAGAGAAGTGCAGGAAGAGTTTGTGGAATTGGGGAGGGGCCTTAGACAAGTAGCACGTACGGTAACCTTCTCAGAGATGCTGCCCATCTATGGTGTAGGAGAGACTAAGGTGTTCTGCACCATGGGATTCAATCAGTGGTTGAAAAACTGGTGTGGAGCTCAGGGATTTGGCTTCATTGGGGACTGGGGGTCCACCTAGAGTGATGCAAGCCTATACTGGCATGATGAGCTGCATCTGTCCAGGAGGGGAACCAGGATCCTAGGTGATAGGTTTAAATGCTTCATTGGCAAGCATTTAAACTAGCCAAGGGGGGAGTCACTGGAAAGGAGCAGGGAAATCCTAGCCCCCCCCCAAAAAATCACTGTAGTAAGTGCGGTAAACACCAACATAGAGGTGTCGATAGGGAGAAGGGCTGGGGTAAATGGGGAAAGTGACAAAGGCAACAAGGACAGGGATGGGGCAAAAAGGAGTAAGGCTATAAGGAAATGGAGGGTAATGAGTACCAATGCCCTTAGTCTGGGCAACAAGCTCCCTGAGTTGGTGGCCTTGATGAAAGAGGGATGCCTGGATATCATAGCAGTCACAGAAACATGGTACACAGAGAACCATGACTGGGATGTTAACATACCAGGGTACATAACCTACAGGAGTGACAGGCAGGGGAGAAGAGGGGGAGGAGTAGCTCTCTATGTAAAGGAATGGATAAAAGCAACTGAACAAAAGAGTAAACAGGGAGAAGAGGAGGCACTGTGGGTCACTTTGGAGACTGGAAAGGGCACCACAATCTGCACAGGGGTTGTGTACAGACTCCCATGTCAGGGGAAGGGAATGGACAAGGATATGATTGAAGGCATTCTTAAGATGGCAGAGAAAGGGGAGATACTGTTGATGGGAGACCTGAATATGCCAGAAGTTAACTGGAGCACATTTGCTGCAGCCACATCCAAGAGCATGGCCATTCTCGATGCCCAACAGGTGGCAGGCCTCAGACAGCTAGTTTTGGAACCCACTCATGAGGGTGCAATCTTAGACCTCGTACTCTCAAATGGGGGCAGTGAGAGGATCTCAGACCTAGAAGTGGGTTGCCATCTGGGAACAAGTGGCCATCAAGCAGTGTGGTTCATGTTAAACTCAGCTTCAGAGTCAAGAAATACAAAAGTGAGGGTACTAGACTTCAGGAGGGCTGACTTTGGCAAGATGGGAGAGTGCCTCAGAAAAGCACTAGCAAACAGGCTAGAAGGAGGGGTGAAGCAACAATGGGTAATCATCATAACTGCCATCACAGAGGCAGTAAGCCTTTGTGTGAAGCTAAGAAACAAAACAAAATGAAAGAAAAAGCCACTATGGTTCTCAAAAGAGGTGGCTGGGAAAGTCAGGGAGAAAAAGATAGCATTTCGGAAGTATAAGGAAACATAGAAGGAGCAGGACAGAGAGCTGTACCAGTTAAGGCAGAAGGAAGCAGGGAGGTAAGTCAGAATAGCAAAGGCCCAAAGTGAGGAAAAGATAGCTAACTCGGTTAAGAAGGGGGATAAATCCTTTTATAGGTACATCAGTGAGCATAGAAAGACAAAGGGAGGGATAGTGAGGATCTATAGAATGAACGGTGGGTAGGTAGAGGGGGACAGTAAAAAAGCAGGGATACTGAATGAATATTTCTGCTCAGTATTCACAAAAGAGGAGGGAGAAGTGTCTAATCTAATTAACAGAAGCACTCTTGATAGGGGGGTCAATCCCAGTCCTTTCACAGAAGAAAGGGTTCTGCAAGAACTCCTAAAACTGAAAGTGGACAAAGCAATGGGGCCTGATGGAATTCACCCCAAAATTCTAAAAGAATTAAGGGGGGAACTACTGAAATCACTGGCTACTCTTTTTAATAAATCATAGGAGGATGGTGTGGTACCCAAGGATTGGAGGAAGGCGGATGTGATTCCTCTTCACAAAAGTGGGAGCAAGGCAGAGGCAGGAAACTGCAGACCTGTCTGTTTGACCTCTGTGGTAGGGAAAGTGATGGAGTCACTTCTGAAGGAAAGAACTGTTGAGTACCTAGAGGCCAGTGGTGCACAGGACCCAAGGCAGCATGGATTCACAGTGGGAAGGTCATGTCAGATGAATCTAATAGAATCTAATAGATTTCTTTGACTGGGTGACCAAAGTAGTAGACCAGGGAGGGGCTGTGGACATGGCCTACCTAGACTTTAGCAAGGCATTTGACACAGTCCCACACAAAAGATTATTAGTCAAATTAACCAGCCTTGGAGTGAGTCCCAGGGTGGTAGCCTGGGTAAAACATTGGCTGGACAACAGGACACAGAAGGTAATTGTAAATGGAGTCCACTCTGAAGAAAGAGGGGTTACTAGTGGGGTACCGCAGGGTTCAGTGCTGGGTCCAGGCTGCAACAGGGTTCATACAAAAGGAGGTGTGGAAAGGATGAGAAGGGACTTGGCAAGGTTGGAGGAATGGTCAGAAGTATGGCAGCTAGGTTTCAATGCAAAGAAGTGCAAAATAATGCACCTGGGAAACAAGAACCAAGGGGAATAATACACAATGGGGGGAGGTAGTAACAACAACAAAAAAGGAAAGGGACCTGGGCTAATCATATCAGATGACCTTAAGGTTAGCAAGCAATGTGAGAAGGCAGTAGGGTGGGCTGGGGGTATACTGGGATGCATAGAGAGAAGCATCAGCAGCAGAAAACAGGAAGTTGTTATCCCGCTGTACAGACAGTTGGTGAGACCCCATCTGGAGTACTGCGTCCAGTTCTGGAGACCCCATCTCCACAAGGACATAGACAGGATAGAGACAGTCCAGAGGAGGTCAACTAAAATGGTGCAGGGTCTGCAAGAGAAGCCGTACGAGGAGAGAGTTAAGGAGCTTAATATGTATACCCTTGAGGAAAGAAGGGAGAGGGGGGACATGATAGAAACTTTTAAGTACCTCAGTGGAATCAACAAAGTCCAAGGGGGTAGCATCTTTCAGAAAAAGAGACGTGGCAGAACAAGGGGACACAATTTAAAGATAGATGGGGGGCGGTTCAGGGTCAATGTGAGGAAGTATTTTTTTCTCTAAGAGGGTAGTGGATGCATGGAACAGCCTTCTTGAGAAGGTTGTGGGGTCTAAAACTGTGGGAGAATTCAAGAATGCATGGGACAGACATAAGGCAATTCTTGTGGGGGGTAGGAAGAAATAGGCTGTTGGTTAACTATGATCTGTGGACTATCCTGTAGGTAGGGAAATGGGCAGACTAGATGGACCAAGCGGTCCTTATTTGCCATCAAAGTCTATGTTTCTATGTTTCATTGGTGCCTACCTATGCAATGAATAGAGAGGACCTTGGACAATAAATTATCAGGTAACATATCATATCATATGAACAGAACAAGATACACAAAAACAAAAACAGGTAATGCAAAAGGAAGAAATAACCATTGAGAGCAGGGGTGTCATTAAGGAAAAGGTTGGTAAGTGAGGAAGAGGGGAGCAAGCCATGAAATTAGATGATACGAGTGCATGTACATGTAAGAGAGATGCCTGCACTGCAAGAATGTATATGGGCAGGGAAAGGGAGCAGGGACTGGCTGAGGCAGTAAGAGTGTTATATAGAGGTGAGGAAATACTATTGTATGGCCAGAGACATCAGTCGTTAGGTAGGGTGAAAGCAGAAACAGGTATCAGCAATCAGCAGATTCAAGTGCAGTTTTCTCTTAAAGCATGTGTGGGAGCTAGAAAGTCTAAAGTCGAGGGGAAAGGAATTCCACAGCTGTGGAGCCGCATCCTTTCTTAGTGCAGCACCTCGGCATATTCAGAAAGGATTTATCAGCTGATCGTAGACCATGTAGTGTGTTCAGAGGAACAAACATAGCTGCAAGACACCTAGGGGTTTGATTTCGAATTATCGGATCAATAAGAGAGCCAAGGTAATATTTCCTACTAGCTAACTGAGAGAGCCAACCAAGATCATTATAAAGCTGACAGTGGTGTTTAAGCCAAGGAGCAGAAGAGGAATAGCAACATATGTTGTTATACGTAATATCCCATCTGAGTAGGTCAATTTTATGAGCAGCCCCAAATAAGGGAGCCCCACAGGTTAGGGTGGGGAGCAGAATCCCCCTTGCAATGGCCATTTTAGCCGATGGCATGAGCACATAACTAGTCTTATATGCAACATCCAGTTTGGAGTTAACAGCTCTGCAAACAGACTGTACATGAAGATTAAAATCAAGAGATTGATCTAGCAGGATGCCCAGGTACTTGAAAGAGGTCACACATTCCAGTAATTAACCATCTAAGTCCTGTACCATCAGTGCTGTTGTGCAAGCCCAGATCTTTGGGGCCGATCCAAGCAGCGTGGCTTTAGTTTTGCTAGTGTTGACAGCCAGTTTGTGGTCATATAGCCAGTTTTGGATATTGTTAAAGTCAAAGGAAAGGGTTGTGTTGACTGTGTCCATATTAGTAGAACTTGTACAAATGACAAGATCATCAGCATATAGAATAGCATAGCAGGATTTTAGAGCAGCTCCAATGTTATTTACATAAAGAGAGAATAGGAGGGGCCCTAGGATAGAGCCCTGAGGTACACCAATGTTAATGGTGGTACTGTTCAATAGAGAGGAATTAAATTTCACCACCTGAGTTCTATTTGTCAGGTAGCTTTCATACCATTCAACAACAGGGGAGGAGGAAAAATGCAGGTGTCGAAGCGAGGAGAGAAGCAAAGTGTGATCAACATGGTCAAAAGCCTTTGTGAGGTTAATAAAGACAGCCCCAGTCAGACTGCCAGTATCCATTTTTGAAACAGCGACTGTGGTGAATTTAACGAGTGCAGTCATTGTGCTATGTCCTTTCCTGAAGCCATGTTGGGTATCCTAGAGCAGGCTGTGCTTAAGTAGATAGTCAGTTGTCTGAGTTGCGACAATTTTCTCCAGGATTTTGCTCAGTACCGAGAGTATGGCAATTGGTCTGTAGTTCATGACAACCTTAGGATCCCATTTTTTAAGTACAGGTGTGATCCGAGCAGCTTTCCAGAAGTCAGGGACCACTCCACCTGAAAGTGATAATGAATAAATTTTGGCCAGCAGTAATGCAATAAGGGAAGCTGCAAGTTTCAAGAGGCGGGGTTCAAGGGAGTCAGAGCCAGAGCTGCTATGATCAGAGATGGACCTCAGGAGCTTCAGGACTTCCTTTCTAGACACAGCCTTAAAATAGAATGAAGGAGTATAAGGAGGCACAGGGGACAACACTTCCAACTTATCCAGACAGGTTCCTGATGAGGAGTGGGTGGACACAGCAGTGGGATTGAAGGAAGAGGTATATTGGGGGAGATCAGAGAAATGCAGGTTGAAAGAATTAACTATGATTTGTGAGTCATTGCAATGCACATCATTTATCAGCATATCACCAGGAGTAGTTGACTGTGAGGATCCTAGGAAGGATTTGATGTGTGACCAGAATTGTCTGGAATCATTGGCAGAGTTAATCAGTAGGTCTTTACAGTACTTACTCTTAGCAGTTCTGACTTGTCTTTTACATGAATTCCATAGCATACGGTAAGCGTTGAAATCTGTTTGCTGCCGGATGTTTTGTAGTGCTTTCAGAGTTTATCTCTAAGGTGCAAACTTTTGAGCAAGTCTTTGTTTAGCCATCTTGTTTGTTTACCCCTCACTCTCTGGGTGATCTTTGGGGCACGTTTACATTGAACTGTAAGGAATTTAGTGATGAAGACGTTAAGAGCATCCTGAGAACAGTGTGATAGATGGATAGACCTCCGACCAATCAATTCTGGAAACGTCATACAGAAACACTTCTTGATCTAGGTGAGCAAAGTTTGTGAGAGTGATGATATGTGGTGGAGGAGATGGAGGTGCCTCCAAGGACAGGATGCAGAAAGTAGGAGAGTGGTCAGTTAAGGCATCAGCAAGAGTACCAGCAGCTGAGATTTGTTTGATCTGGTTTACCAGCACCCAGTCCAATAGTGTGCCTAGTGGTGATGAAGACAGACTTCTAGTCAGCACTGTCACCATCTGATGCAGGTTGTAGCTATGAGTCAGAGATTGAAGAGAACTGAGAGCTGCCCCAAAGCCAGTTTAAGTTTAGGTCCCCTAAGATGACAACCTCATTATGATTAAAATTCTGAGAAGTATTTTCCAACAGGTACTCTAGACCCACAATCCCTCCTGCTGGGGGGTTATACACACAGATAACATGCGGTTTCTTGGCTCCCAACACAAGGGTAGCATGCAAGTAGCAAGTATTCACATACCGATTGAGCATCCGGGATAGCGAGAAGAGAGACAGTCAGATTATTTTTGTAGTACAGGGCAACTCCACCACCACATTTGTTTGATATCTTATCCCTTTGAATAACAGAGTAATTTGGCAGGGAGCAGAGGGCGACAGTAACTGATGGTTTTAGCCAGGTCTCAGTGAGACAGAGGATATCAGGATTGTACAGTTTGACCCATGACTCCAGTTCCACAAAGTGACACATCAAACTTCTTATATTCAAGTGTGCAGTTAACAGCCCATGTTTGGACATACCATGTGTGTCATCTGCTGAGAAATAAGCATCTAGTGGCCCAGGATTTGTCTCTATATCCAGATAGCAGAATGGCAATGATGACAAGGAACCACAGCCCCACATTTAGAAAAGGATGGGATAATGCAGACTTGTTACATAGTTTCCTAAACATATAGAGATGTAACCCCTCACCCCTGCCTTTTTGCCAAAATGACAGGTGGCATGCTGTCGAAGCTGACAGCAGTACCTGGTGGGGACTGGGTTCGGGGAGGATGAGGTTACTCGGCACAGGGGACCTAGGTTTGGCTACTCTGCCTACTCTGCACAGGGGCACCCAAGTAAATCCAAACACAGGAAGCAATAACTGTAATGTCCAGAACCAGGAATGGGATCCTTCAGTGTGGCTTTATTCACTTCCAAGCTGAACAAAGAAAGCACAGACAGACCCCCATGGGGCTACATTTCCTGGTAATGCAGATTAGACACTACAGAACACTTTATCACTATTTCCAGCCCTCAGGCTCCAAACCCACAAGGCACACAGCCCGGACTTGCACACAGCTTTGGGTACACAGCCCGACCTGTACACTACTTGGGTTTTCCCCACTGGCCCGGCTCCCCCGCCGGCCACTTGATCTGCAGTACATTAGGGGAATGAACCAATTATCCTGTTGTGGCTCCCCAACCACATTAGATTCTTCAACTCCTAGAGAGAATTTTCCTTACAATCCCACGTCTGGGTACTTCCCTCATCACTGGCCAAGTGCCTGAGGTAAAGTGTAAATCCACAGAAGAAATTCGTAGAGGAGGACTTGGTCACTAAAGATGGGGGGCTACCCACCTCCAGCTCCCGCAGCCCATACCCGGCCATTTCTCTGGAAACTGAACAATTCCTTTACTGAACTTTCAAATGTAGATTATGGGTAGATGTCTGTCACATCTCCTCTACATATTATTTGCATCCCAACAAACTCTGGACTTGAACCTACTTTTAACTTGCTTAGCCCATCACTCTAGGCTTCCCAATATTTAGTAGTTCAGACCCCACATTTTCACACAAGTCCCAGGGTGAAAAACATAGGCCCTTTTAGCAAGAGCAGACACTCACCCTCACGTTGCAGGTGCCCCACAGGTGACTCACAAATCTTCTTGTTCTCCCAAATAAACACTGGAACACATAGGCAGCTTTTCCTTCACAAGCAGAACTAGGGGGTTGCCCCAGGAATCTGCAGGGAACCCTTTCCTTTCCCCCTGAAGGGAGGGGCACTGAGACCCAAAAACAGCAGTCTCCACCACTTCAGTAATCTTCTGTGTCTCTCTTTAAGGTGGAGACACACACACCCTTTTAACCTAAAAGTAGCCCTCTGTCAGGGCTGAGGCTCCTATAGCGTTCATTGAGCTGCTTTCTTAGCAAGCTCCCAACTTCACTCTCACTCACTGAAGACTGAACTGAAGACTGACTTCAAAATCCTCCCAATGTTCTATCTAACTCCCTCTGCTGCAGATTCCAATGTGGCTCATGCAGCTGCGAAAGTTCTATTAGTGATGTCATCCCTCAGTCTCCGCTGACTGAGAACAGAGTGAGACAGTGTGAAACCCATTTAACTGGAGTTTCACAAGTTGCCTTCCTTGCCTACCACTAGGTCTTACTGGGATTCTAGTAACCCCAGGTAACAAGGGGGTTACAGAGAGAACAGTAAGGACAGCCCTTTTGGTAGAGAAGAAGATTAGTTTGTAGTATCCTTGTATTATAAACAATAAGGTTGGAGAAAGTAAAATCATAGTGCTCGGTCCTAGATTTATTTGAGCCATCCTCATTCCATAAGGATAGTGTAATTCTGTCAAGGCAAAGTAGGACAAGAAAAGTTATAAGGGCAACCCCCAGACAGCTGTTGGACATGGTGTGACTGTTGATACAACATTGGTTCAACTCATGACAGAGGTCCTCCAAGGTCAAAGCTAGGCAGGGAGTGACAACATAACACATAAATGCCTACTGTTTCAAATGCAGAAATGTTTACAGAAAGATTTGAAATGCAACTGATGCATTAACAAAGTTTTTGCAAAGAATTATCTTTCTTTTTGAGATAGTGGAATCATATCCTTATTCAAGCAAGTTCCTTTGGGACCTATATGAACAGGTGCAGATGTGTAGGGCCCTTTTGCCTCTACGCCATGGGAAGAATCAGTTTGTCCACAGACGTGCAAGACCTGTTACATTTATTCTTTACACATTTGCTTTTCACACATTCAGTTTCTTTATTTATTTATTTTTTTATTTTGATCCCAAATGTTCAAGATAGTCATTTTATTACTGCCCTTATAAAGATGACATGTAGCATTTATAATATACTGTCATTTCACACCAGAAGGGTGGAAAGACATCTCATCCAGGATTTAAAAAATAACACTTATCACATTTATGAGCTGGTGTGGATAAATGGCTATGCTGAAATTTTGGAGTCAAAATATTGAAAAATAGCAAAGTTATGAGTGAATGTTGAAATACTGCATCATTCAGTCATAACCTGGGCATTTTATTGTATTTGTACACCAGAATTTCAGCATAGCCTTTTCATTACCCCACCTCATGAACCCAGTAAATGAAAATGTTCAAATCCCACCGAAATGTGACTGTGTACCACTGAAATGTAATTCTACACCACAGGTGTGAAAACACATTTTAGCTAGGATTTGAAAAATGACAGCTACTATGTTCATGAGGTGGTGTGAAAAAATGGCTATGTTGAAAATCTGGGGTCAAAATATTTAAAATTACCGAAGTTATGAGGGAGTGTAGACAAATTTCAATGTACACTTATAACTTTGTCATTGTTGCATATTTTAGATCTAGTCCAAGACTGCACAAACAGAATAGCACAGTTAAAAACAACATGGGGAAAACAGTGAGGCACAAGACTGTGGTGGGGAAAAACAGTGAGGTGCCATGATCCTGCGCTGAACACTGACACAAAACACTACAGGGATTAGAATACCAAATACACTGTGCAATGTGGGGGGCTACGCCCCAACCCCCCATGTGGGGGGCTTCACCCTCTACACACCCCCTAAAAAATTTAATCAACTCTGAAAGGGGGACACACTTGGAAACGGGGACAAAACTTGGATGCCGGCAGAGTTCAGGTGGTGCAGGAAACTCAAAGTACAAGCAGACACCAGGAACATAAAAATATGCCAGTACAGGAAAATCAAAGTACAAGCAGACACCAGGAATTTAAAAATATGCAGGTGCAGGGGGTTGGATTTGAACCCCTGACTCATTCACATGTGCTGCTTTCCCACCCAATGGCTTTATCCTCTGAGCCACTGTGACAACATGCTGACACTTTCTGCATTTCGACTCCTTAAGATGTCAGCGTGAGTGAACGTAGCTACAGATAAAGCACTGTAGTGTTCAACACCATATCTTACCTGTAGTTCTATTTGCTCATGTGCTTTTTCTTGCGTGGTTATTACTGCGCTCATATTGTTTAGTGATATTGACTGGATAAGGCATATTTTTATCCCAGATTTTTAACATAGCCTTATTGTGACCAAAAAGGTTTTTAAATCCCTCCCAAAAGGTGATTTCACCAAACAACTACAAAATCACCTTTCAGGCCTGATCGGCATAATTCCACCACTATTTATTTGTTTCTAGTCTCTTATCACCTTTCTTGTTATTGTTGTTTAATCTAATGAACTGTTTCTATTTTGTGTTTGTTTGTATTCTACTGCCCTTTTTGCCCTGTTTTGACATTACTGCTGCTGTATTGTTGTGTATCCCTCTCCTCTCTTCCAGGACACATCTGGAAATGAGCTTATCTAATCAATATGTCTTTGCTGTTGAAACTTTTAAATAAATAAATTAATTAAACTAAATTTGAATAGTCACGGCACACCTACACACAAAATAAAAGGCAGCAGTCAAATACTTAACCAAAATTCAATAATTTATTTGCTGGTCACCACGACAGTGCAACCTCGCCTGGAGACTCACAACACAGACTTCTAACATTTCAACCAATCCTGGTCTTTAAAGAAGATAGTGCCCCCTTGTGAACACTCTGATTAAATAACAAATTTTGCAGTCACATGATTAAACATTTAAAGTGCTTGAAGTGCAATTTTAAACAATGTGCTATATTTAAAAATACATTTTAATTTTATAAAACAGTGAGTAGAAGGGTAAACACCAACCACCAATTTTTCTCATTTTATTTCACTAGACTATCAGTCCAGTTTCACTTTTTTCTTTCTTTTTTGATGTATAGTTTACACTCAAAAAGGGGGGAACCAGGTCCAAAAGTTACAGTCTTTTCCAGGAAATAAAATGTCCTTACATTCTTTAAGTGAACCTGAACCAGGGCCATATTTAAGGTTCCAAGCTAGAAAGTGATGAAAATCCAAACATTTTTTTTAAAAATAGAAAATGGAGAAATGAAAGATCATGTTTTTGAAGCTATGTAGTTATCTATTAGTAAAAATACTCAGTAACAGGGATCCTTCGATCAAAAGGGGCGCCCTCTGTTTTTAAATTACAGTGGTGGGGTACAAACCAGACTACAACTAAAGCTGCAGAGGCAAGCAGCTGGGGCTTTCTGTAATTCCAAAGTACATGTATCCAAAAGGTACTTCTGTACCAATGAACTACCAATATTTATTTCATACACACAAAACTCAGGGATGTCAATGTTCAAATTTGCAACATGTTAAGAAAAAGAGTTAAAGGTTGGTGGAATAAAAACCTGGAAAGTTTTTATGTAATCCACATGAAGAGAAAGTGTTGAATAATTCCTCCTTGGGTAACACACGTTTGATGGTGGTCAACTGGAATACCATCTCATACTCGTCAAAATGTGAAAACACGCCACCAAAATGTAATTCTGCACCACAGGTGTGAAAACACATTTTAGCCAGGATTTGAAAACTGAGAGCTACCATGTCCATGAGGTGGTATGAAAAAATGTCTATGTTGAAAATCTGGGGTCAAAATATGTAAAATTATCGAAGTTATGAGGGAGTGTAGACAAATTTTAATGTACACTTATAACTTTGCCATTGTTGCATATTTTTATCCCACATTTTTAACATAGCCTTCTTGTGACCTAAAAGAGTTTTTAAATCTCTCTCAAAGGTTATTTCACCAAACAACTGTGAAATCACCTTTCAGGCCTGATCAGCATAATTCCACCACTGTTTGGTTTTAGTCTCTTACTACTTTTTTTGTTATGGTTATTGTTTAATGCAATGAACTCTTTCTATTTTGCTCATACTGTGTTTGTATTATACTGCCTTTTTTGCCCTGTTTTTACATTTCTACTACTGTGTGTCCCTCTCCTCTATCCCCCAGGACACATCTGGAAACAAGCTTGTCTAATCAGTATGTCTTTCCTGGTGAAACAGTTAAATAAATAAATAAAACTATTGATCTCGAGGTAGGGTCTCAAAAAGGCTATGTTGAAAATTTGGAATGAAAATATATAAAAATGACAAAGTTATGCATCAAAGTTCATAACTCCATTGAAATACATTGAACTGCACTTACCTTAGTTTCTCACATTGTACTCAGTGGTTCCAGCAGCAAGACGTGTCTTTGATTAGAGAGTGGATCTGTGACCCTGGGACCTTTTCAGGTGAGTGAGGGTGTGTGTGGGATGTGGGAAGTGCGGGGGTTTAGGTGCTCAGTGGGAGGTCGGGGTAGGGGTTGTATCAGCAAGTCATCATTTTCTTTTTTACAGGTTTAAAATAAAAAAACAAATTGAGGGATGGTTTTCTTTATTACAGCTGACATTTCTGGGATGGCAATTGGAGGGTGGGGGCATTATTGATTCCTAGAAAATATTACAATATGAAGGGGAAGGCAATCAGAGGGTGGGGGTGCCACTTGGCACCAAGGAAATATTACAGTAGGAACGAGATGATAATCAGAGGGTGGAGAGTGCCACTAGACACCAAGGAAATATGACAGGGACAGCGATCTGAGGGTGGGGCACCACTAGATACTGGTGAAATATTACAATAGGAAAGGGATGATGATTGGAGGGTGGGGGATGCCACTAGACAGCAGGAAGTTATTACAATGTGAAGGGGATAGTTGTCAGAGGGTGGGGAGTACCACTAGACACCAGGTAAAACATTATATTAAATAAGGGGACAGTGATGGGAGGGTGCCACTAAATATCAGGGAAAGCAAGCATACATAACAGAATGGTGATGGGAGGGTGGGGACAACACTATACACCAGGGAAATGCATCTGACTAATCTCAGAGCAGCCTGAAGCACAAGTTACAGCTACTACTGCAGAATTCAAGAAAGTCCCACTGTTCTCATACAGAGAACACGAGACAGTGACTTCTGCCGCTGAGTTGGGCACAAGGATTTTTGGGTGCACAGGAAAAGTATTTCAGGCCATTAATTTAAGAAACAAACCTTATACTCTAGCTAAACAAGCTGGCCCAGTGCAGCTGAAGTTTAAGGTGCTGGACGCCACATCTCGCGCTACACCAGCATCCCAGGTTCAGGGATGAGCCTGATTTGTTGGGAGTCAGCCAGGGGGGAAGAGCAGGAGCAGGTCTTAGCAGCCACTCTGCAACTCTCCTGTCCCAGGGAGGCACTTGTTTGCCCCCCACAGTTCACCTGCCCCCAGGTGGAAGCCTGAGGGTAGTGCAGGTCAGGGGCAGCATGCAGGGAGTGCACTATGGAACCTTGACATGCACATGCTTCCACACATGTACATGTGGCCATGGTATGGGGAAAAAAAATTTGAAAAATGGATCTGGCAGGATCCATGAAGCTGTGACTGTGGTCCCTGTGATGAGGTCATGGGTTGGGATGGATGTGAGCCTTTCGAGGGAGGGCCGGAGCCACATGCTAGCTTCCAGGGGCATAAATACAGTATAGAAAGGAAAAAAAAATAATATAGCTTAATGAATCCCATTTAGCTAGGTTCTAGTGTTTTTTTGTTGTTGTTTTTTGTTAAATGATGGCATTGTTATGTTCTGTATATTCCATGCTTATTTGTTTGAGGAGAAAGGAGACAAGATGATGGCTCTCACAACACAAAAAATGTTTCATGCTGTGAGGAGCAAGTTGTGAGAAACCAAAAATGGTCATTTGATACAGAATTGTTGGTCTTGTATCAGAATGTTGCCCCAAGAACCCTACTGAGCATTTTCAGAACAGAAAAACACAAAACTTTAAAGCCTTTTAATTCTGGAAGTATTTAGCATTTTTTCACAAAACCTTTTAAAGGCACTACCTTAGGACATCAAACCTGCACCCTGAAGGTTTGAGGAAAAATTCCATTATATGCAGGCTGTTGGTGAGAGCAAATAAAATACCATGTTAAGTATAGGAAAACAATTAGGCATATACCGAAAAATGACATATTTGTATCTCAGAAACTGCACAAGCTGCCATCACAAAACTTTCTACAGATTTAGATCTTGCCATGTAGACAACACATGCAAAATGTCAGCTGATTTTGTCAAACACTGCCAAAGCTATTAAGGTGCAGAGTTAGGAATTTAATATTGAACACTCTACTAAACCCTACCTACAGTATACGGTGGTTATAATATAGTATGTATCATTTTTAAAACACCAAAAAAGAAGTTTTGTCCATCCTGTAGATATGTGTGAAGATGGAAAACTTGGCATCCGTGAAAATCTTTGCAAAGTTTCCAGACTTTGCAAACTCTGAAGTGACACTTCAAGTAGCCCTTTCCTGACAAAGTACCTACATTATGCAGTGATCACTACACATAGTGGCACTTCAACAGCAAAAGTGCTGCAGAAGTGCCATTACAGTGTGCGTAGTCTTTGCTGGGCAAAGTAGCACTTCACTGGTGAAGAAATACACAAAGTGTGCTAATGTTGTTAAAAAAATTACCTTAAGAAACACCCACCCCCTACCCACTGTGTAGCCATCTACCATCACTGCCCACATTCCAGACATGGAAACAATTCTCTCCACCCTGCCAGTAGACTGGATTCAGGAATAAATAGCCTTCAGAATTCCAGTGGTATTTGTCCCACTGCCAGTGGTAAAACCCTTTCTCATGCAGAATGAGGGTACCCACTAGTAATCCAGGATGAGCACTGATTACTGCAATGTAAGCTACACTAGCAGTGAGTGAAGCATCCAGAACTACTTGGCTCACTTCCATGCACTCTGCAAAGGACTGCATCATGCAAGAATAGGTCTGACATTAGACATGTGTTCAGCAATTAAGAAGAGACTTATTCCTTCATAACTGGCTGCTGCCACCTAAAACGCTAATTCAGAGCTCTGCATTCTACGCAATCAATGCATGTTGAGTCTGAAAATACAGATGCCTCTATTATGAGCCTAACCACTGCACCTGTCAGCTGAGGGTGACAGTGATCTATGATGAGTACTGACTACTGCAATGGAAGCTGCAGCAGCAGTGACAGAAGTATCTGAGTCTGCACAGTAGTGCAGCATGCAGGAATGAGTAGGACAGTAGACACATGTTTGGTAATTGCAGTATCAAGAGATTTACCCCTTCATAGATATCTGATACCACCTGAAGAATCAGTTCAGAGCCTTGCTATTCCCATTATCCATGCATGGTAAACCAAACAACATCAGTGTCAGTGGTGTGGGCCTGACCACCACACCTTCAGCTGCCTGTCAGCAAGTCTGCAATACCTGTCTGTTAGGGCTCCTGTCTATCCCAATGCTGGGGTATCCACAATGGTCCTTTGTTCTGTTGCTGATATCACCAAAACCACATGATAGCATGAGATATAAAAGGCACTGAATAGGTTTATGCATATTCATGAGCTGGCCACCTGCCTAGTGTATGGTCTGGCTACCTCTGATTGCTGTCATTAGATGACAGAAACCTGCATGCCACATTACATGACCAGTGGTACCTGAAATGGTTAAAGCAGCAGTTAGGCAGGTGTTCCTGAACCCAGTCTAATTTTGTTTATGTCCTAGTACACTGAAATGAAAAAGTCAGTGAGTGACTATGTCCATCTCTAATGTGTTTGTAGTCCCCTAGCAGACTTTTCTCATGGAGTTTCTTTCCTGTCTTTACCTGACAAAAATGTTCACATTGGCCCCTATGCACAAAGGGGTGGGTTATGTGCATCTGAGGTGTGTAACCCATCCATGTACATGCGTGGCCCCGGCCAGGAGCAGGTGGTGCAGCACGCACAAAGGCATGCATCCATGAGGTGCCTGTCCATGACCATGCCCCCTCCACATGCAAGGTCACACAGATGGTCGGGGTGGAGCTGTGGACCAGGGTGGACATCCAATCAGATGCCCATACCGGGTCCCACAGTGGATCCCCTTCACACATGCATAGGGAGCAGAGAGAAGGGGTGTGCTGTGTAAAGTGGCACAGGGACACAAAACTGTGGTCCATCACCACAGCTGCTGCCCCAGCCCTCCACTGCTGCCTAGTGGGCTGGGGCAGCACACAGTCCTCTATCCCATTACCGCCATGCTCGGCAGATGGTACAAACAGGGGCGTGTACTGGGATATGCTTGGTCCAGGCTGGCATACCCCAATGCACCCTTGGCCTTGCACTACATGACATAGTGAATGCTGTGTAGTAGTGCAAGCATGTCCCTGATACACCCACAGTGTGGTGCTTCCGAAGAGGCTAGGATGGTGGGCATGTAGATGTCTTGTGCACCTTTGGTGAATGCTGCCGGGGGTCCGCAGGACCCCCACCAAGTGGCATTCACATGTAAGGTTGCCTACATGCCTCAGTTGTGTGGTGCATAGGCAACATTTAGTTTCATGCATAGTGCCCAAAATTAGTAATGTGTGCCTAAATTTATCTGCATCAAACCAAGTTTGATATAGGTGGAGAACTTTCCACAGCTTTGGGGGCAGGATGAAAGTAAAAGATGACCCATCATTCTTTTCAGGTTCCATACTTCTCATAATAATTTGTTATTGTGTAACTTTTGGTTACAGGATACTTTCTATGGGTTCATCCCGGCTACCTCTACCAACTGATCAGATTTAGCAACTCGTATGTTGTAATCTAATTATCAATAAACTAACAGTTCCTCATAGCACCATTTAATTAATTTTTTTAATTAGTCTGTCTATCAAATATATCTATCTATCTATCTATCTATCTATCTATCTATCTATCTATCTCTAGAAATGGAACTGCTCATAAAACAAATCAAAATGAACAACAATTTCAACAAAAAACATAAAGAAAAGCACATTTGAAACAGTGATGACAAATCCTAGCAATAAAAAAAGTTAATAAACACCTCTGAGTCAGCTACTTTTCTAAAAAATCTGATTTTTTTTTTCTGATCTGAATGCAAAAATCTTACTCTTCAGGCCTCTAATGCAACATTAAAATGTCTTTTTCTTGGCAATGCTTTGGTAGTTCAAATGGATAAGCACCTTCCCCATAATTTTCACAGAGAGGTTAATCCTAATACAAATTACCATCTTGACAGCTGCTCAATGATTTTAAGAAGTGATCTTTTAGCTGGAGTGGCCTTTGACATTTTGGCTGCAGAAAAACTGTCAGTTAAGCAACATCTAATTGATGTAAGTGCCATTTTGCCCAGTAAATCCCACTTTTTTGTTCAGAGATCTTGTCACTCAGAATTACTAATGGTTCTTAAAGACATAATTTATATAATCTTAAGTGCATTACAATGGTACACAAAAATCATTACAGTAATACAAGACAGATGGTGTATAGGTATAAAGTCTAATTCTTTTTGACAGTTTTTAGAACCACAACATATCCCTACTTGTTGCACTGTTCAAATGGATAAAGTGTTGTGGTAGTTACAAAAAAGCTGTGATGCACTTACTGTAGTGCCATTCAGAATAATAAAAGTAAGATGTTGTTATCCCCTCAGCAGTAAGAATTAAAAGATGAACTTCCGCTCACTACCTACAATTTTCCAAGTCCTATATACTACAAGAAACCTGGTCAAGTTTAGTTATGGGATTCAAGTTGTTCATAGGTGGCAAAATCTGACACCTACCTAAGATACTGTAAAACTAATTATTTTCCCACTATGTAATTTTAGCACAAACACCAATGCAACCACAATTGCGTACATTTAATTTAGCACTAAAGCAGTATAACTACATCCATCATACTGGAAAAATATAATAGAGCTAATTAGCACAAATATATTTTCACACTAATTAGTGCAGCAGATAAAATAAGTGAAACATATTTGCCCATTAAAATTCAAGTTTTACAGTATTTCCACTGACTCCAAATGAACTGTTTCCCATTGAGATCTCAATAACAGAACAACAAAAAGTTGGGAAGCATGCTCTTTCTAAGAAATGTTAGTAAATATTGATGTAGTATTAATGGCAGCTTTTATGCTGTAGCTTACAGATACTGTATGTCTATAATTAGAAAATAAACCAAACCCCAATGGTGCATACTACAATGCCAAATTAGTATTTTAACGAATAATTAATGTTTCCTTTAAACTGTGGCAGGTTAAGTTTTTTTTCCTGCTGTATAGCCAACATAGTAAAGGAAAAGTAACAGGAGTGTGTGACCAATTTAAGGGGACAAAGTTTCAAGGTGTTTTTTATTTGAATAAATGGTACTAAAAAAGATGGGCTTAGGGGACCCTCTCAAAAATTTGGGCAATTGCCATTAGGTGGCCAAATTCAAGATGGCTACCAAAAATCTCCAAAATTGCATGCAATATCTCAGCTCATAGTTGTCGAAAAAACTGTATTTGGTATCTAAATAGGGGTTTTGAGGGTCAATGAATTCATTTATTATAATAAAAATGTTCTTTTTTGAAGCCAAAGACACCAGGACAACATGTTCATAAATTTTTGTTCATAAATTTCCACAATAATGGCTGCCTAATTCCAAGTTCCCCGGCCCCTAAAACTTGAATTTTTTGTTTCTAAACCCAAGTATATAATGCATGTAATTTTTCAGTGTCAGAAAAATAGTGAGCTTTTATTTTTACAAAATTTTGTTTTGCACATTAAGTAACATTTTTAATTGAAAAGTTCTAGTTTGGTAACAATAGTCAGATAGTACAATTATCTAATGCCCATAATGTTCGAAGCCTTATTGCTGTCATAACATTTTCCAATTAATGTTTGAAGTGCTGTCTTCATTTGAGCAGGCTCCAAATCTCCTACTCATTTTTATCTTCATGTTATTCTCAGAATCAGTATTAGAATTATAGTCTGTATCAGATTCTGAATCAGATTCCACAACAGAGTCAGCATCATCTTTTCCAGCTGTTGAGACATTCTAATGTACTGCAATATCCCTGAAGTTCTTTGGTAGAGGTGCCTTTGTGTATTGGAGAGATCAACATTTCCTTTCAATCAGAGTCCAGCCATGGTCCAGTGGTGATGGTGGAGCATCAGGCTTGTCATAGCTGAGCAAGATGTACACCTGGTAGTTAACTCACGTCACCTTCAAATCATGTGACTCATGGTCAGGAGGTATTCTCTGGGTTGACTTTCACTTCATTTTGTCCCACTTCAATGCCTAAGCCTCAGCTAGTGCTTTGCTGATACTATCTTGATAGACAAACCTGATAGTGTGCTTTGCCATGTTGTCCAGCATATTTGGTGTCACTGGAAGACTCTTTCCAACACCTGGCAACAACCTATGTGCTGCTTCAGATTTCAGTGCACTTTAAAATACTGACTTTTTTACATGTCCAAAGAACATGAGTGTGACCAGTGGGGTCCCTCAGGGATCTGTGTTGGGATCTACCCTGTTTAACATCTTTATCAGTGATCTGCAGGTTGGCCCTGATAATGTTCTCTCGAAATTTGCTGATGACACCAAGCTGTGTGGTTCTGTTCTTACATTATTAAACAGAGAATCTATGAGGAACAATTTAAAATCTATTGAAGAATGGGCAGTTTTAAATAAGATGACACTCAATTCAGACAAGTGCCATGTTATACATTTTGGCAAGAACAACCCCAAGCAAACTTATTTACTAAACAATGTTCCCCTTCATGTGTCACCATTAGAGCGAGATCTTGGGGTAAGTATTAATAATAAATTATCTTCCAATGATCATTGTATGATGATAGCCAGGAAAGCAAACGCCTTGCTCACTCGGATTCAACGTTCATTTGTTTCAAGGACCCAGGAATGTGTTATTACACTGTACAGAGCTTTTGTTAGGCCCCACTTGCACTATGGATCTCCCTGCTGGAACCCCTACTTAAATCAGGATATTGATAGAATTGAGAGGGTGCAGAGGAGAGCTACAAAAATGGTCCCATATCTATCCAAACTGGACTATAAGGGAAGATTAAAGGTTACTGGGTTACATTCACTCTGTACAAGATGTACTAGAGGAGATCTACTCCTCTTATATAAAATTCAGAATTCCCAGGAGTTAATGCATCACTGTGGCTTACATTTTTCAACTAGTTGGACTTCTCCTCGGTACCATAACAAACAAATTTTTGTTTCAAAAACTAAAACAACAAAAAGGTTAAACTACTTTACAGTAAGAACACCTAGATTGTGGAATCTTCTTCCTCAACACTTAGTAGATAGCCATTCTAATATAATCTTCAAAAAAGGGTTGGATTGTTGGCTGGAGTGTAATAACCTCAAGGTATAATTATCCCACCAAGGTGGTGGGGAACAATCTCGATGGGCAGTAGCCTCCTTTTGTCCCTTGAAACCAAGTAAACCCTGAGACTGCATCTGCTCCCATGTGTACATGAAGAGGTACAATGACTTCAGCAACTTCTTTTAAACACAGTGTCTTGCAGTCAGATGTGTCCTTCTTTCTCTTCAAGTTGAGAAAACCATCAACCTGGCATGATATATCTGCAGCTAGGACTGTATATCAGTGTCTTCTGCATCAAGTACAACAACATCCTTTATTCCTTTCTTCATCAGTTGTGAGTTTATATACAGAAGTATTGTGTCTGCTTCTATGTGGTGATAGTGGAATTCTTTTATTTGCACATGTTCATTCTCAGAGGACAGATCCCAACAATTGCTCCTCAAAGAATATAGAAATCAAATGGCTGGATGTTGTTGTGCAAACACCCTGAATTCACCCTTCAGGAATTGCTGGATACGTATTTTTTTGCCTGGGTTTTTGAACATGCTGTGGAACTCATTTGATGTAGGCAGCTTATCTTCTCTCTTGATATACAGTATATATTTCACGTCCCTACTGTGTATGATGTGCATGTTGTCCTACATTCATGCTCGCTATCTTTAATGCACATCTATAAGTCAAATGGATCATTCATAAAGATGATCTTGGAAGTTTTGGGGTGTCAAGTCAGGACAAGTGCAAATACCTTATGAGCATAATCTGCACATGTTAAGTCAGTCTCACCATGGTTTTCTTTACTGCCTGCAAAAGGAGTGGCAAGCCTCCAGATGACTCCCATGTCTACCAGGGCAGTGTAGCTACTGATGGGGTGTAGTGGAACTAGGTTCAACTTTTCAACTAACTTAGATTTTTTCACTTTGACCCTAGTTCAATTAGGAATGGATATTGAGAGACATTCCTCTGTCACACGATGTTCCATTACCTGTGACAGGTCAAATTTCTCTTTGCACTTCTGAGTGTGAGAGATTACTTCTGCCAAGGCATTGTTTTCCATTATACTAATCCTCATTACAATGTTTTTTGTTCCATCTCTGATGATAGGTTGTCTACTGAAGTTTATTTATTTTTATTTATTTATTGAGTATTCAGATATACCTTTGAGTCAGAGACTCATTTACAGAGGTTGCATGTCATACAATGAACCACAGAACAGACAATTAGAAAATAATTCAACAAGCAATATGGTCCAGCATAATTTACAAAGAGCAGTGAAGGCTAACAGATGGCTGACAGGTACTCCTTGTAAGTCTTTAGAAATACATATATCTCAGATATATATCATCGTCATCAACTCAGGTAAGGATCCTGTGGGTAAAGCAGGCCAGATGCCATAGTCTTGGGTGATATCAGCAAAAAAAAAAAGGGGCGGAAGTGCAGGATCACTGACAGTCACAGGTATTAGTGGACTGAAAGTGGGTGCTAAGGTAGGTTTTGAAAGGTCCAATTCTGTTTTCATTCACAAGTGACAAGGGCAGGTTGTTCAACCAAGAATGGGCCCTATAGCTGAAAGACCTTTGGAACCGGGAGGTTTGGCAGTGGGGGACCGAGAGGAGTTGCTTGCCAAAGCTACAGGCATGTTTGAGTACCAGGGCAGGGTGGGCTATGGAGGTGAGCCTGGGGGGGGGATGCTGAAGGCAGTCTTTTTAGCCATGAGGCAAGTGTGGAACCTAATTCTATTGTCAAGATTTAGCCAGATAGTATCACTATAGAGTGAGAACATATGGGTGAGATGGTCACATCCCAGTATGAAGAGGCAGGCTTTATTCAGGGAGAGAGACAGAGTCTATCCAGGGCAGAGATGTTTGCTGCACTATAGATCAGTAGACCATAGTCGAGGAGGGAGAGAACTGAGGAGGAGACAGCAAGCCTTAGCGCATTGGGGTAAGGCGGTGTTTGAAACGATACAATAACCCTAGCATAACATTGAGGGTGATGGACAGGAGATGGATATGCTGATAAAAATTAAGGGCTGGGTCTAGGGGGATGCCAAGGTATTTAAAGCAGTCCACTTGCTCCAAAGGGGTGAAATTGGTAGTTAGTACTTGGAGGAGTAGCTCTTTCAGTGAGTTCTGAGGGTGAGAGAATATCATGACTTTGGTCTTCTTATGGTTGAGAATAAGGCATTGAGAGGACAACCAGTTTTCAGTGCAACTAAAGGAGGATTGCAGGGAATGGTGGAGTACAATGGGGTCAGAGTTGGAAGAATAAAGGACAGTATCATCCATGTATATTAGTAGGTTGCCAGGGCAGTATTTGGGAAGGGAGTTAAGGAATACGCCAAATAGAAGTGGTCCTAGTATAGACCCCTGTGGAACACCAGAGAAGACAGGCATTCTGGGGAAAGGGTGTTACCTATTTTGGCCTGCTGATAGCGGTTTGAGAGGCAATCAGAGAACCAACCAAGGGTGTCTCAAGAGAGACCAAAGTTGAAGAGTGTGGCAAGTAAGAGGGAGAGATTGATGGTGTCAAATTCCTTTAGTGAGATCAATGAAGACTGCACCAGTGATATTGCCTCTCTCCAAGGTGGAGTGGATGTGTGCTGTTAGCTCCAGAAGAGCAGTAGTAGTACTGTGACCTTTCTGAAAGCTGTGCCATTGTTTGCAGAGTAGGTTGTATTTGTTAAGGTGGTCCGTGAGCTGTTCAGAGACAATCTGCTCTAGGGCCTTCAACAGCGGAGGGAGAATGGAGATGGGGCAGTAGTTATTGGTGATGGTACAGTCCCCACTTTTGAAAATGGGGTGATGCAGGCAGATTTCCCCACCTAGAGGGGAATTGTCCTAGACATAAAGAGTGGTTAAAAATATGGGTGAGGGGGTAGAGTACCTCATGGAGGGTGAGCCAGAGAAGTTTCACATCTAAGGTGTCACTACTGAAACAGGAATGGTTTAGAGCTTTTTTAAGATATGGCTCAGCTGCCTTAGGCGAAATGCAACATAGGTGAAAGGGGGGCATCAGTGGGGGGAGAGGAAAAGCTGGTTGGGGGTGGATCAAAGAAATTAGGAAGGAGGATGTGGCTGAGGTTAGTGAAGGTGTTGTTGAAGCCTGTGGCTATACTGGATGGATCTGAGGACAGGCAACTGTCTATCATTATCTGATTTGGGACAGAGTTAGGGACTTCGCCACAGATATTCTTAATGTTGTTACAGAATTTGCATCCAGAGCCCCAGGTAGATGTTAAGGAGCATTTACAGTACTCTGCTTTGGCCTTGTGCAGTGCCCATGTACATTTGTTCCTGTCCTCTCTGTGCTTTTGCCTGTCAGAAGGGAGGCCAGATTCATTAGAGAGGTGCCATAGTGAATCCCTGGACTGAATCTGGGCCCTGAGGTAGTCGGTGATCCAAGGCATTGGATTGCCTTTGACCACCCTTTTAATAATTGGGGAAAACTTGTCACATATGGTGTTGAAGGAGAGAATGAAGAGGTCGAGGGCTCTGTCAGGGTCAGGCATGTTAGTTTTGAAGGACCAAGCCATAGTGGTAAGATGTAATTTAAGTTGGGAAAGTTTATCGGGGCCAAGTTTGCATTGTAGGATTATTTTGGGAGGTGATTTGGGTGCCTTGCCTGACCAGTGTCAGAGAACTGGGGAGTGGTCACTAAAGGCATTCGGGAGAACTAATGTGCTTTTGATTTTGTGGGGGTGATTGGTGAAGACAAGGTCAAGCAATGAAGATGACCCTGTGTGCTGATTCAGATGGGTGGGGGATGTGACTTCTTGTGTCAGGTCTTGGGCAGAGGCTGCATCAATAAATGGAGCAGCTGCCTTGCTTAACCAATTGATGTTGAAATCCCTGAGAGTGATTTATTCAGTGCAAGACAGGTGGGTGGCCAGGTAGGATAGTACTGAGTGAAAGGCTGCCTTCTGGTCTCTGGGTGGAATGTATACTGCAGTGATGAGTAGGGTAGTATGGGAACATCCCAAGGTAAGTTGTACCTTGAGTTTCTGTGAACTGTTGCATCAAATGATTTCATACTTGGAAACATCTGCTCCTGAAAGAATTCATTGACTATTGATTCACCATCCTCATGTGCTGTTTCAAACTCCTGGACAAGTTTTTCTGATGCAATCATTCCAGACTGGAGAATCCTTAGAGTAGGCTTTGTAATATCAAAAGGATCACAGTCAAATTCTGTGATGAAACTATTGAGATCCTGTACTGCCTGTTCATCTTCTCTGAGTAGTGGTTGAATTCTCACTGTGACACTGAGAGGTCATCTTCATGTTTTCGATGGCATGCAGAGAGACTCTAACTCTGTTTATAAAGTTTGCATTTCGAATTTCAATTGTCAGCATCTTCTCATTCTTCAAAATTCTCATCCAACTTGCTTTCATCTTTGAGCCCTTGCTCATTGTCATTTCTATCCATAGATCCTGTGGCAAGCAAGAGTAGGGGTTCCCTGTCATTGATTATGCAAATAAATCTTCACGCATGTACTTGACTTTCTCCTCAGGCAGACAGCTAATCTCTAGCCAAAACTCAATGAGCCAGCTTCCATACTTGTCATTATCATATACTTGAAGCCATGGCAGCATCAGCCTGAGTAATGCATTGAATGCCTCCGAATCCTGAGTTCTTAATGCATGGATATTCATCAGCAGTATTTCAGTCATATGCATGAAGCTGAGCCAATACTTTGTCATTGAACTATCAAAATTTTCAAACCTTTTGAATGCTTTCACAACAAATGAAGACAACTCTTGATCAGCTACTAGTTCATCACAGATCATCTTGAGCTCTTCTCCTGTGTTTGTGGAGGGGTATCTTAGTTTATCCAGATTTTCTTGTAGCTCTGGAAACAAGTGTGAACCATCACTAAGTCATTTTCAAATTATTCTGTGAGCCAGTTCCTCCTACAGCAGTCGAAGACATCTGATGTTACTCTTATAATGTTTTCCATGCAGTGCTTTGTCAACTGAATCCTCTGTAACCATACCAGCTGTAACAAGAATGCGAGATAAACCAGATCCTTTAAATCACTTGTTGATTGCTGATATGAAAGAACACTGCACATGGAAAGGACCTAGGAATGGAAGGATGTGTTCAAACTGTGTAGGAGTCTTATTTTTCAACTGACGAATCAGAGCATAGACTGGCTGGTCTCTGACCAGTTGAATGAAAGGCTTCAATTCCTTTTTTGCTACAGTGACTGTGCAACACATCAACTCATGTACTATTGACTTGTGGGGTGGCTTGGGCAATATCAGGAAGTAGAATGACTTGCTCTTTGTAGCCAGCTTCTGGATATTGGCTTGAAATCCAGCAAATGCACCAGTCTTCTGGCTTTCTGTTGGAACCCCTTTCCAATTCATTATTGAGATGAGCCAAAGAGTGGACCATTTCTCAAATCTTTTGGTCCCAAGTGCTTTGTGGTGAGATATCAACTTCAGCTCGAACTGATGGAAGGCCACATTTGACCATCTTGTAAGACTGAACTCTGTGCTGTTCTGCATTGATATTTTTCTTCTCAAGAGGCTTTACCATGGCCAGTTTAGGATGATTCGTAGTAGAAACCCTAGTAGCAACATCCTCTGGTTGAACAAACATCATGTTTGTGAGGTGAGATGTATCTGCTCCGGTCAATGTGTTGTCCTGAAAGTCATCATCGTCTAGAATGGCAGTTCCAGAAAAATCATTGCAAGCTCTTCAGAACAGCTGTCATTCTTCTCAAGCTCAAACTTGGCCTATGTAGCTTGCAGATTAAGAACATCCTGGTAGCTTATTCTGAGTAACTAGTGGGGTACTGCAGGGCTCAGTACTGGGTCCAGTCCTTTTTAATGTCTTTATAAGTGACATTGCAGAGGGACTGGAAGGAAAAGTATGCCTCTTTTAAGATGACACAAAGATCTGCAACAGGGTTGAGATACAAGGAGGTGTGGAAAGGATGACAAGGGACTTGGCAAGGTTGGAGGAATGGTTGGAAGTATGGCAGCTAGGATTCAATGCAAAGAAGTGCAAAATAATGCACCTGGGAAACAAAAACCCAGGGGAAGATTACACAATGGGGGGGTAGTAACAAAAACAAAAAAGGAAAGGGACCTGGAGGTAATCATATCAGATGACCTTAAGGTTAGTAAGCAATGTGAGAAGGCAGTAGGGAGAGCTGGGGGTATACTGGGATGCATAGGGAGAGGCATCAGCAGCAGAAAACAGGAAATTGTTATCCCACTGTACAGACAGTTGGTGAGACCCCATCTGGAGTACTGAATCCAGTTCTGGAGACCCCATCTGTGCAAGGACATAGACAGGATAGAGGCAGTCCAGAGGAGGGCAACTAGAATGGTGCAGGGTCTGCAAGAGAAGCCATATGAGGAGAAACTAAAATAGCTTAATATGTATACCCTTGAGGAAAGGAGGGAGAGGGGGGACATGATAGAAACATTTAAGTACCTCAGTGGAATCAACAAAGTCCAAGAGTGTAGCATCTTTCAGAAAAAGAGACATGTAAGAACAAGGGGACACAATTTAAAGATAATGGGGGGATGGTTCAGGGGTAATGTGAGGAAGTATTTTTTTCACAGAGAGAGTAGTGGATGCATGGAACAGCCTTCCTGAGGAGGTCATAAAGTCAAAAACTATGGGACAATTCAAGAATACATGGGACAGACATAAGGCAATTCGTGTTGGGGGTAGGAAGAAATAGGCTGTTGGTTAACTAGGATCTGCAGCTTATCCTGTAGTAGGGAAATGGGCAGACTAGGTGGGCCAAGCAGTCCTTATCTGCCATCAATGTCTATGTTTCTATCAATTTTTTCATCATGTCTATAATCTCAGGACTTCTAGTCAGACCATTAATCATCATTGGTAACCTGACCTTTAAGGAAGTGTGTTTCCTCATGATGAATGCCAATAACAGTGATGACAAGGCTACAATTTCTGGATCCTGGCAGGCATCACTGAAGTCACTAGCAGCAAGATTCTTTAGCCAGGTAAGAAACTTTCATAACTCAGGATTAGGTTCTTCAGAGTTCTCAAGTTCATCAATATGAGGAGGCCAGCTCATGCCTGCATCACACGATAAGTTATCTTTCAAGGGTCTGGCAATGGTATTCAGTAATTGTTAGTCACTCACTCCCCATGAGTAGATTGCTGCTTCCACATAACTTCCACCTGCAGTTGTGTCATACACTATGGTACTCTCATTTTTGTGGAAACAATCATGAAATCCGATCCTGTTTGCAAACTCCTTTTGAATCATCTGCTTAGTTGTGCTTCATTTTGTTGTACTTGTATCATAACTGAAATTCCTCAACAGGTTATTGTAGTCCATCAGTAGTCCTCATAATGTTTTTGGCTCATTCATATCCAATACAGCTGTCCATACATGTTTGAAGAACATTTCTCAAACTTCTAAAAGACAAACCCATTGTAAGTGGAGATCTGAATTAATGTGTTTGTCCTAGTGGAATATTGGAAAGACATATTTTTTCTAACAGAAGCGATGATACCAAATCTCAGCAGCAAAAGGATCTGTTTTTCAATCAAGTACAGCTAAGATACGGTTAGTCATTGTAGCATCTTCTAGGTACACTGTGTGAGCCTTGAATGTGTACCATGTATCCATTTGTTGGAGAAGGCACCACTTGTCTCAGCCAGAATGTTTTTTGTCTTCTGGTATCATGCACCAAATGCAGAGATCCTTATCTGGTAGAGGACCACTCTGTGAAAGTCTAGCAGAAGGACCAGGATCATTTTAAGTAAATTGTCATGCTCAGATCAGGAAATAATGAGGATTTTTTGCATCTGCTGTTTCTCTTTCCTAGTTTTGCTTTGTTGAAACTTCCTTCTGCTTATGAGTCCAGTCTTACACAATTTGTGAAAAAACATGCCAGTTGGACCATCATCCCAGTTTACTTATTCAAAAACACTTCCATATTTATCCAACCCCCTCCATTCCAGTGCTAGATGCTTCAGTTTCTTCCATAAATCAGTTGCTTAGTCACTTTTGTCTTCATCACACTCTTTATCACATAATATACACAGTTCTTTAATCATCTCAAATTGACTCCTCTTCTTTCCTCTCAACTGTTGCACTGGTTTTATCAAGGGTGTTGACACCTTTCCAATCACCAATCACAAAACTTCATTTGGACACACCTGCAAAAGTTTACATATATATATATATATATATATATATATATATATATATATATAATCACACATGCCCCCACAATGCAAAGCATCATGGTTGCACATGCAAATCACCACAGAATGTTATGCTGGTCCAACTTTAAGCAAAATTGCATGGTGCCAAAAGGCCTCTCACACAGTTTGCAAAGGGTGCTAACAGAAGACATAGACATGTGTTTCGTCCTACCAGGACTCATCAGTATGCCTCGTCTGTTTGACACCCCAGTGGACTGGACCAGCTACCCTAGAGGCAGTGTGCCTTGGATATATTGTGGTGAACCCATTAAAATAAAAAACTATTTAAAAGACAAAGAACCTCTGTGCGCAAACACTGAGGCAAGGGTTACCTCAAAGGGCATTTGGCTGGGAAGCCAAGTTTCAAGAAAATACAAAATCGCACATGCCCCCACAATGCAAAGCATCATGGGCTGCACATGCAAATCACCACAGAATGTTATGCTGGTCCAACTTTAAGCAAAATTGCATGGTGCCAAAAGGCCTCTCACACAGTTTGCAAAGGGTGCTAACAGAAGACATAGACATGTGTTTCATCCTACCAGGACTCATCAGTATGCCTCATCTGTTTGACACCCCAGTGGACTGGACCAGCTACCCTAGAGGCAGTGTGCCTTGGATATATTGTGGTGAACCCATTAAAATAAAAACTATTTAAAGACAAAGAACACTCTGTGCTTAAACACTGAGGCAAGGGTTACCAAAAGGCATTTGGCTGGGAAGCCAAGTTTCAAGAAAATACAAAATCACATGCCCCACAATGCAAAGCATCATGGGCTGCACATGTGTCAATACAGAGTGTGCTGGTCCGTTGTATTGCATGGCGTTGTAGGTCACACAGCTTGGGTGGTAATAGACAGATGTACTATCTCACTAGGACTAGCAGCCTGCCTGACACCTCAGTGACTGGATTAGCAGTCTAGAGGTAGTGTGTCTTTGAAGGTGAATTAAAATAAAAGACAAAGGTCTCTTCAAAGAACACTGAGGCAGGTTTCCAGTATTTGAAGTTGTTTCATAAAAATATAAAATCACACATGCCTGCATTGTGGGGGCATGTGTGATTTTGTATTTTCTTGAAACTTGGCTTCCCAGCCAAATGCCCTTTGGGTAACCTTGCCTCAGTGTTTGCTATAGAGGTTCTTTTGTCTTTTAAATAGTTTTTTATTTTAATGGGTTCACCACAATATATCCAAGGCACACTGCCTCTAGGGTAGCTGGTCCAGTCCACTGGGGTGTCAAACAGATGAGGCATACTGATGAGTCCTGGTAGGACGAAACACATGTCTATGTCTTCTGTTAGCACCCTTTGCAAACTGTGTGAGAGGCCTTTTGGCACCATGCAATTTTTGCTTAAAGTTGACCAGCATAACATTCTGTGGTGATTTGCATGTGCAGCCCATGATGCTTTGCATTGTGGGGGCATGTGTGATTTTGTATTTTCTTGAAACTTGGCTTCCCAGCCAAATGCCCTTTGGGTAACCCTTGCCCTCAGTGTTTGCGCACAGAGGTTCTTTTGTCTTTTATATATATATATATATATATATATATATATATATATATACATACACATACACATATATATCAATTTGGTTTAAAGAAAGAACATTTTTATTATAAGAAATTAATTCCTTGACCTTCAAAACCCCCATTTAGACACAAAATACAGCTGTATATGATAACCATGAGCTGAGCTATGCACTTTTAGAGATTTTTGGTGTCCATCTTGAATTTGCCCACCGAGTGACAATTGCCCACATTCTTGAGAGGGTCCCCCAAGCCCATCTTTTTTAGCACCATTTATTCATATAAAAACCACCTTCAAACCTTTGTCCATGTAAATTTGTCACAAACACCTATTACTTTTCCTTTACTAACATGATAGTGGCCATTACGCTGTATCTTTGTAACAGATTTTGTTGCTGTAACCAGCTTGTATGTTGTTAATTTGTTATTACTGTCTTATGTTTACCTAGATTTTAATTATGTACTACTGTCATTTCTATACCAGTGTCCTGTACTCTCCCGGGTTGTGCCTGAAAATAGGCAGGATTGTTGCCTAGCGCACTTACCCGGTTACCAAAAGCTAATAAATAAATAAATAAATAAATAATTTGTTTACTCCACTAGTTTCAATGTGCTGGGCCACAGCATTTTTTTTTTGTTTATTCTTTTTTTTTTTGCTTTGTTTTCCTTTTTTTCATGTTTACTATGGTATTGTGTTGTTTGCCTATTTACTCCTTTTTAAGAGGATGGTATTAATTATTTCTGGATATGTGAGAAACATGCTTCATTTCTGGTGGCAAGGGTTGTCTTCATGCCCTATCTTTTATACTAAGGTTTTTTTTTTGCTATGTTAGGCTTTTTTATTTGAACTGGTCTTACCTCATTGAAGACTTGTTTCCCATGCAGTTAGGTAAACAATAATCCCAATGGGATGCTCAGCAATACTGGAATAACTGCATGCTCTGGCTGGGTTGTACATTGCAAGGTGCAGCTGAGAGCTTTCAACCACTGAAGAAGTGCAGTTATCACAGTTTTTACACAGATCTGAGAGGATTATTCCCCTTATAACATTCAGAAGAAGGACACAAGTTATAATTAAAGATAAGGGTCCTATAAGTATAAGGGATAGTTAACCTCCCTCCCACCAGCCCCATAGCTTTGTGTGCTAATGGCCCAGATTACTTCATCTGATGTAATATTATGATCTTGCTAAACTGCATTTATTGGCCCTTTGAAAGGATTAGGGTACCTTTGAGTAGTAATAGTGGTGGTCTGGCTTGATACCATGTGAGTACTACACAACTGGTACACCTTGGTGTGCATATGTTGGCCACATTTCCTCCTACTCTGATTCTTTAAGTGAATTTAGCCAGGGTATGTAAATAATACAGAGAATAATGTATTGGCAGCAGTGTGTTATGAGATTGTTTTACACACTTAAGGTGTGCAATTCCACAAAATCACAAGAGCAAAGCTTGAGTTGTTTGTATTGGTATCACACACTGAGGGTGTGTAAAACATGCTGCTGTTGTCCATAGTTTTATTTTTGTAGTTACTGTTTCAACCCCTGGTATACCTAAACAATAATAGTTTCATCATTACACTTGTCAGAGACCCAAACCAATGTTTGGGGCCTAACACCACTTCTTCTGGGAAAACTGTGGTAAACTCAAAGTATAGTACTTTAATAATAGTAGAAGGTTTATTTATTAAGCACCCAATTCAGGGGTCTCTGAGTGTTGCACATCATTAAAATACATGAATCTTGATAGAACAAGTGCAACTACAATTACAAATTAAAAATAAATTAAGATCAATAAAATCAGAATGGCATAAATAGCTGAAAGCAGCCTTTGGGGGTTAACTGAAATCAAACGACTGTCTAAACAAGTAGGTCTTAAGGCCCATCTTAAAGGCCTCCATTGAGGGGACCTCCCTCAGAGATCTGAGAAGCAAGTTCCACAGGGCCAGACCAGCCACTTCAAAGTGTGAACCCCGGATGTCTTAAGCCTGGCCCTGAGAATTGCTGGGTGTCCCATCTCAGGGAATTGGAGGGAACAGGAAGGACAATAAGGAGACATGAGATCACTCATATTTCCAGTGCACAATCCATATAGGGATTTGTAGGTTAGTACACTGAACTTGAAGGTGATTCACTACTTCTTCAGCAGTCAGAGCTGGTCACACAGGACTGGGATCATGTGAAAAGATCTCAGGTCACTTGTCAGTAATCTGGCCACTGCATTCTGCACCACCTGCAGATGTCATAAGACCCCTCCACAAATGAAGAGATATAGAGCATTGCAGTAGTTGATCTGGAAGTCACAAAAGCATGTACCAGTGCTGGAAGGTCTTCTTAAGGGATCAAGGCTTTAATCTGGGCAAAGTTTCTGAGAAGGTAAAAGCTACTCCAGACTATGGATGACAACTGACCCTCAAGTTTCATTCTTTCATCCACAATGATGCCCAGATTCTTAACCTTAGTAGAGGCTACAAGGCTGGAGGAACCAAGCACCAGACCAATCATCTCCGCTGTAGCCCCTGCACCCTGCCATCAACCAGACTCAATAACTAACACCTCCATTTTGTCTAGGTTGAGTCTTAACAAGCTGGAGTACATTCAATCCTAAATCTTGACCAGCCATAATTTCAATACATCATGTCATGTGTTCCAGGTGGAAATTATAGGTACAACTGGATTTCATCTGCATAGCAGTGAAAGCCCAAGCCCTAACATCTGATAATCTCTCCCATGGGGCAGCATGTACACTGCAAACATCCTAAGTGAGAGGATCAAACCCTGGTGTACACCACATAGCTGGGGCTTTGAGAATGAAGAGAAATTCCCAATCACCACCCTTCTATCTCTGAGGAAGGACTCAAATCAGCTGATGACCATACCAGTGAGTCCACAGTATACCCTTATGTGATCTAACAACAACCCATGGTCTATAGTATAAAATGCTGAGGAGAGATTTATTTATTTATTTAAAGGCTGGTAGCTGGGAAAGGCACACTGAGCCAAGGCTCATTTCCAGGTGTGACCTGGGAAGAGGGGGAACTGGAATTGCAATATACAGTAGTAGCCACAGACATTGCCAACTATTTCCAGATATTTAGCAACATTTCTAAAGAATTTCTCTCTGCGGCCCCTACTGTGGAAATGCAGAAACCAGGAGATTTCTCCAGAAATATCACAGAAATTTGGGGAAATAGCTGGCAATGTCTGTGGCTACTACTGTAAAGTCACAGTTACCTACTAGATACAGTGACATTCTTAGGTAGTGCAATAATACATATATAGAAAAATGAATCTATTTACTTTGGGGTTACATTTGAGGTACAGAGTGCTAAACAACACAAAATAAGATAAAAATAAAAATAAAATAAGAAAAGTTGGCAAAACAATTGTATTACATAATAACAGTGCAGTATGTGGTGAGATAAAGTGGGATGAGCAAACCACATTGTATAAGGCATGTGAGAGTTGAAAAGAAGTGGGAGTAGGGTTCATCAGAGCTTCAGGAGCAGCAGCAGGTGGTTACTGGGGTGGTCTTAGCAGACACTTTAGGGCAGGGAAGGTGGTGGTGAGATGAATAGTGGGGGGTAGTTTATTCCAAAGGGATGGGAGACTGAAGGAGAAAGCTCATTGGCCTGTAGACGTGTGTACATGGGGGATGCAAAATGTATGGAAGTGGCAGGACTGGAGGGGGTAGAATGGGGTGGCTGGATAGAAGAGTGATGAGAGGTAAGATGGAAGGGTGTTGAACCAAAATTTGGATATGAAGATGGGGCTGTGAGCCAATTGTCTCTGCTGGAGGGAAGGGAGAGAGAAAGAGAGAGAGAGAGAGAGAGAGAGAGAGGAGTAGAGGTCACAATGGTGAGTGAGCGGAGGGGACAAAACAACAGATGGCATTGAAAAGAACATCAAGCTTAGTAATGAAAGAAGTGGGTTCTGAACTATAGATAATATCAGCATAATCAAATACAGAGAGAATCCATCTGGTTATAAGTTCACAATGGACAGGAAGAGAGAGGCTGTCCTTGTGTCTATAGAGCAGGACGAGTTTGGGGTGACGCTTTCCATGCATAGCTGTAAAGTGGGTTAAGAAATCTAGTGATGTATTGAGCCAGACCCCTATGTATTTGTATGTAGGAACCACTTCGAGAGGTGTGCCTGTGAGTGTGGTGAAAACTGGTAATGGTGTTAGTCTGGCAAGTTTCTATTTTTTAGTGTTCATTTTTAGTTGGTGATCCTGAAACCAGCCAATAACTGTGTGAAAGTCATGTTGAAGGGGAACCTGGACATCTGACATGGTGGGGCTGGATCAGTATATGATATCATCAGTGTACATGTGTATGTGTGAGTGGGAGCAGACTGATGGGAGATCATCAATAAAAAGGGAAAAGAGGACAGGTCCAAGCATGGATCCCAGGGGAACACCAGATAGAATGGGGGGGAATGATATTTATGATTTGTATGGCCTGTTTTCTGTCAGACAGATATGAGTGAAACCATGCGACTGCAGAAGGAGCAGGTCCAACTGCCTATAGTTTGTTTATGAAGAGGGGGTGTGAGACAGAGTTGAAAGCTTTTGTGCAGTTGATGAAAATAGCTGAGGTAAAGTGACCTGAATCAGTAGCTGAGAGTATGAAGCTGATGGAAAGTAGTAAGGAGGAGGTGGTGGTGGAGTGAGATTGGCAAAAGACACCAGGAGAAAGGACTGCTGTGTGACTGGACTTCTCTGCTGGGACTAAAGAAGTAGAACTCGTGTACTTGGAACTTTAATTTAGGGTAAAAAAAAACTAACAAACAAAAAAAAATGTGTGTTTGTCTGAGTTAACTGAACTGATTGGTTTTCTGAACAGTTATCTAGGAGTAAATCTCAGGTGATTGAAAGGACTTGATAGCTGTAAGGTTTAAATTACTTGTAGAAAGATCTAGTAAGTAGGGGGAGTGGCTTAGCTAGAAGGAAGCTACATTTAAAGACTGCCTTAGAAAGATTTTGCTAGTAGCTTGGCAGAAGACACCAGGAGAAAGGACTGCTGTGTGACTGGACTTCTCTACTGGGACTATATTGCCCTCTTTCCCTCCCCTCCAACCTCCCACCCAAAGCTAGATCTACTTTTATAGGCACAGAAATTGACCGACAACAGGAACTTCCTGTTTGGGAGCAGGAAGTAAGTGATCACAGAGCCACCAAAGACCACCATCCTAGAAAGGCAAGAGTAAGCTCTCCTGCCCCCTGCTGCTGGAGGTCTGCCTCTGAGCAAGTAAGGGGTCTACTGAGAAATATAGGATATCTCTTGTCTCAGAACAGGACAATCAGGAGCTTAAAGGGCACACAGGCAGAAAGTAAGGAGAGAGAGAGAAAAAAACAGAGGAAAGAGTAAGGATTGCAAACAGTTAAGGAACCAGAAATAATACATGATAGGAGTGGTGCAGTGCAGTGGCTGTGGAGCAGCAGTCTTCTGGGAGATGTTCTGAAGGATGTGGTATTGTCCCATCTGCAGGCACCTCTCTGGACTGAGGCAGGAGGTTGCTCAACTCCAGGCTGAGTTGGCCAGGATTTGTGGGGCCTCCTCTTCCATCCAGGGACCACCAGTGCCACTGCCATTGCCTCAGAGGTTGCCAAGAAAGAGGAGCGGTTGGACCACAGTGGGCTCATGAAGGGCGAGGGTGGTGGAACAAAGGTGCATCCCTCCAGCTGTACCTCTCCACAATTCCTATGCCATTCTGGCAAAGTGTGGTTCCTCTATGGAGGCACCCGCAGTGGAGACCAAGGAGGATGCTGGGAACCTCCACAAAGGAGACCCACGGGAGGGTGGCAGGGGATTCTGCAGGGGAAGGAAACAACTCCTGGTGGGGGACTCCATTGTTAGGAAGGTAGAACTGGGGGAGGAAAGGGGAGAGGGAGGTAAGGTGCCTGCCTGGTGCCATGGCTTGTAGGGACAGGGAGCTAATCCTCAGGATTGCTGGAGCAGCTTCACAGGGGAGGGAGCTGGATGTCATTGTCCACCTAGGGACAAATGACCTGGCTAAGAAAGTGATTGGAGAAGTGCAGGAAGAGTTTGTGGAATTCAGAAGGGGCCTTAGAAAAGTAGCACGCATGGTAACCTTCTCGGAGGTGCTGCCCATCTATGGCGTAGGAGAGGCTTGAGTGTTCCACACCATGGGATTCAATCAGTGGTTGAAAAACTGGTGTGGAGCTCAGGGATTAGGCTTCATTAGGGACTGGGGGTCCACCTGGAGTGATGCAAGCATATACTGGCATGATGGGTTGCATCTGTCCAGGAGGGGAACTAGGATCCTAGGTGATAGGTTTAAATGCTTCATTGGCAAGCCTTTAAACTAGCCAAGGGGGGAAGCACTGGAAAGGAACAGGGAAATCCTAGTCCCCCCCAAAAAATCATGGTAGTAAGTGTGGCAAACACCAACATAGAGGTGTTGATAAGGAGAAGGGCAGGGGTAAATGGAGAAAGTGACAAAGGCAAGAAGGAGAGAAATGGGGCAAAAAGGAGTAAGGCCATCATGAAATGGAGGGTAATGAGTACCAATGCCTGTAGTCTGGGCAACAAGCTCCCTGAGGTGGTGGCCTTGATGGAAGAGGGATGCCTGGATATCATAGCAGTCACAGAAACATGGTACACAGAGAACCATAACTGGGATGTTAACATACCAGGGTACATAACCTACAGGAGAGACAGGCAGGGGAGAAGTGGGGGATGAGTAGCTCTCTATGTAAAGGAAGGGATAAAAGCAACTGAACAAAAGAGTAAACAGGGAGGAGAGGAGGCACTGTGGGTCACCTTGGAGACTGGAAAGGGTACCACAATCTTCACAGGGGTTGTGTACAGACCCCCATGTCAGGGGGAGGGAATGGACAAGGATATGATAGAAGGCATTCTTAAAATGGCAGAGAAAGGGGAGATACTGTTGATGGGAGAGCTGAATATGTCAGATCTTAACTGGAGCATGTTTGCTGCAGCCACACCCAAGAGCAGGGCCATTCTTGATGCCCTACAGGTGGCAGAACTCAGACAGCTAGTTTCAGAACCACTCATGAGTGAGCAATCTTAGACCTCGTACTCTCAAATGGGGGCAGTGAGAGGATCTCAGATATAGAAGTGGGTTGTCATCTGGGAACAAGTGACCATCAAACAGTGTGGTTCATGTTAAACTCAGCTACAGAGTCAAGCCATACAAAAGTGAGGGTACTGGACTTCAGGAGGGCTGACTTTGGCAAGATGGGAGAGTGCCTCAGAAAAGCACTAGCAAACAGGCTAGAAGGAGGTGTGGAGCAAAATTGGGGAATCATCAAAAATGCCATCACATAGGCAACAAGCCTTTGTGTGAAGCAAATAAACAAATCAAAATAAAAGAAAAAGCCACTATGGTTCTCAAAAGAGGTGGCTGTGAAAGTCAGGCAGAAAAAGATAGCATTCTGGAAGTATAAGGAAACACAGAAGCAGCAGGACAGAGAGCTGTACCAGTTAAGGCAGAAGGAAGCAGGGAGGGAAGTCAGAATAGCAAAGACCCAAACTGAGGAAAAGATAGCCCACTCAGTTAAGAAGGGGGATAAAACCTTTTATAGGTACATCAGCGAGCGTAGAAAGACAAAGGGAGGGATAGTGAGGCTGAATAGAATGAACGGTGGGTGGGCAGAGGGGGACAGTGAAAAAGCAGGGATACTGAATGAATATTTCTGCTCAGTGTTCAAAAAAAGGAGGGGGAAGTGCCTAATCCAATTAACAGAAGCATTCTTGATAGGGGGGTCGATCTCATTCCTGTCACAGAAGAAAGGGTTCTGCAAGAACTCCTAAAACTGAAGGTGGACAAAGCAATGAGGCCTGATGGAATTCATCCCAGAATTCTAAAAGAATTAAGGGGGGAATTAGTGAAACCACTGGCAACTCTTTTTAATAAATTATGGGAGGATGGTGTGGTACCTGAGGACTGGAGGAAGGCGGATGTAATTCCCCTTCACAAAAGTGGGACCAAGACAGAGGCAGGAAACTACAGACCTGTCAGTCTGACCTCTGTGGTAGGGAAAGTGATGGAGTCACTTCTGAAGGAAAGAATAGTTGAGTTCCTAGAGGCCAGTGGGGCAGAGGACCCAAGGCAGCATGGGTTTGCAGTGGGAAGGTCATGTCAGACTAATCTAATAGATTTCTTTGACTGGGTGACCAAAGTAGTAGACCAGGAAGGGGCTGTGGACATGGCCTACCTAGACTGTAGCAAGTCATTTGACACAGTCCCACACAAAAGATTAATAGTCAAATTAACCAGCCTGGGAGTGGGTCCCAGGGTGGTAGCCTGGGTAAAACATTAGCTGGACAACAGGACACAGAAGGTAATTGTAAATGGAGTCCACTCTGAAGAAAGAGGGCTTACTAGTGGGGTACTGCAGGGTTCAGTGTTGGGTCCAGTCCTTTTTAATGTCTTCATAAGTGACATTGCAGAGGGACTGGAAGGAAAAGTATGCCTCTTTGCAGATGACACAAAGATCTGCAACAGGGCCTGATACACAAGGAGGCGTGAAAAGGATGAGAAGGGACTTGGAAAGGTTGGAGGAATGGTCAGAAGTATGGCAGCTAGGCTTCAATGCAAAGAATTGCAAAATAATGCACCTGGGAAACAAGAACCCAGGGAAGAATACACAATGGGGGTAGTAACAACAACAAAAAAGGAAAGGGACCTGGGGTAATCATATCAGATGACCTTAAGGTTAGCAAGCAATGTAAGAAGGCAGTAGGGAGAGCTTGGGGTATACTGGGATGCATAGGGAGAGGCATCGCCAGCAGAAAACAAGAAGTTGTTATCCCTCTGTAAAGACAGTTGTTGAGACCCCATCTAAAGTACTGTGTCCAAGTTCTGGAGACCTCATCTCTGCAAGGACATAGACAGGAGGGATGCAGTCCAGAGGAGGGCAACTAAAATGGTACAGGGTCTGAAAGAGAAGCCGTTTGAGGAGAGACTAAAGGAGCTTAATACATATACCCTTGAGGAAAGAAGGAGGGGGCATGATAGAAACTTGTAAGTACCTCAGTGGAATCAACAAAGTCCTAGAGGGTAGCATCTTTCAGAAAAAGAGACGTGCAAGAACAAGGGGACACAATTTAAAGATAGAGGGGGTTCAGGGGCAATGTGAGGAAGTATTATTTCACAGAGAGGGTAGTGGATGCATGGAACAGCCTTCCTGAGGAGGTTGTGGGGTCTAAAACTGTGGGAGAATTCAAGAATGCATGGGACAGACATAAGGCAATTTTTGTGGGGGGTAGGAAGATATAGGCTGTTGGTTAACTAGGATCTGCGGCCTATCCTGTAGGTAGGGAAATGGGCAGACTAGATTGGCCAAGCGGTCCTTAACTGCTGTCAAAGTCTATGTTTCTATGTCAGAATCCTGACTGGATAAGGGAGAGGGTGTTTGTGTTCTCAGGAAATCCTTGAGTCTTGAATGGGCAATAGATTCTTGGATTTTGATGAGGAAGGGGAAAAGAAAGATTGGATAATAGTTTACTGTGGAGAATGAGTCTCCACCCTTGTGGAGGGGGATCACTTTAGTGAATTTCCAGGTAGATGGGACTGAGGATGTAGAAAACTAAATGTTTAGGTGGTGAGTGAGGGGGTTAATAAAGGAGGGGGAAGATATTCTAAGTACTTGTGGGTGCAGCCCATCTGGGCTGTACTTGGTAGCACTAAGGAACATGAGTGCCTGATAGACTTTGAACTGGGGAACATTAGAGAGGTGGAAGCCAATAGGTTGGGGGGCTGGGGGATTTATGAGAGGGGTATTTGGAGGATTGTCAGGGAATGCACAGGTGGTGAAATATTTATTTTGGAGGATACCGCCTATTGATGGTTCAGAGTATAGGACACCTGACTACTGGAGGTTAGGTGAGGGAAGGGGAGGTCAGAAGATGGTTATATGAGTGAATGTAGATCATTCCACAAAGAGGTGGTAGAGTGAGAAGATGAAGATATGTGATTTGAAAAAGTTTGATTTAGCTACAGTAAGTGGGTTGTTTGGGTACAACTATTATGAAGAGCTCTGTAGAGCTGAAGATAGGTAGTGGATTGGGAGACTTTGTAATGAGCCCAGGCATGGTCTCAGGATTTGCAGTGTAATAACATGTCAGGGGTGAGCCAAGGGTGGTGATGGCATTTCACTCTTAATGTTTTTTGGGGGCATGGGTATTCCATATAGTGAGGAAGGTGTTGGTAAAATAGGTAAGGGCAAAGTCAATACTGGAGGAGGAGAGAATTTGGGACCAGTCTGCTGAGGCAAGGTCATGAAGTAGTGTGTCACTATTTAGTGCTCTAAGAGGTGGTGCCAAATATATTTGTTGTGTGTGTGTATGTGTGTGTGTGTGAGTGTGTGTGTGTGTGTGTGTGTGGTGGATATATTTTCCTGATACAGAAAGTGAGTCAATGGTGATTAAACATATCTGGGAAGGTGCCAACAGTGATTATTTGGTTGGGGATGGAATTAGAGAATCCAATAAAGTAGTGAGTGGTTGTGGGAGTGGGCATTTAGATGAGTAGGTGATGTAATCAGTTGGGTAAGGTTCAATGATTCTATGCTGAGAAGGGAACTTGAGGAAGAGAGGGAGAGCCAATCTAAATTAATGTTGCCTAGAAAAATAAATTATCCTGGTGTGGCATGAGAAGTAATTGTGGCAATACAGAAGACAAGGGAAGAGGGTGAGAGCCAAGAAGAGGCATACAAGACCCCAATAAAGAGAGGAGTTGAGGAAAGGAGGGCTATTTTGGCAAGCAGGAGTTTATGTGAAGATGAAATGAACTCATGGTGGGTGATGGTGCAGGGAAGGGATTTGTGGGTATATATGGTGACACCACCTCCCCGTTTGCCACAATTATGGTGGAAGAGGGAGTATTCAGGTAGTGCCATCTGACTGTCAAGGATCTTTGAGGATAACCATTGCTTCTGAAATGCATAAGATATCCGATTTGCTTTGAGTAACCCAAATGTTTATGTTGTCAAGCTTTGGTAGGAGGCTTCTGGCATTAGTATGGAAGATCTTCAGTCCTTTAGGTAATGTGGGGGGTGAGAGAGGAAGGAGGGTCTAGGTTGAGTTTAACATCACCTGCAAGGAGTAGTAGCAGGAAAAGAATGGGGTAGATGAATGGTAACTGTTTAGTTTTGGGATGGCAAGGACATTTTGTGAGGGAGTAAGGGGGAGGATATGTCATTAAGTGGTCAATTGCTTCCAAATTTAATAGAGAGCTTAGCAATCCTGGGAGAAAGGGAAGAGCTGGCATGAGGGGTGTGCTGATGGGTGGAAAAGGGAAGGTAGAGGGATGTGTAAGAAATGTTATGCATTTGGGAGAAAGGGAAATCAGGGGGACAGTTTGAAAGTGTAATGATAGGAAAGTGGTGGGGCTGAGTGAACAGTATTATAAGGATTGTGGGAATGAGGTAGAAGGGGGATGGCATTTGGGGAGGGGAGATATTGTGTTTGGAAGAAAGGAGAGAGAGAGAATTAATTAGTGGGCAGGGGTAGTGGTCGTCAGTACTATAACAGAGTGAGGAGGAAAGGGTTGGGAAGTTTATGTAGAGGAGTGAGGGGAAGGGATTGGGATATGAAATGAGCAAGGGAGGATGGGTGAGCAGTGACTGAGAGAGGGAGGGATGAGTTATTTGGGAGGTACAACTAATTAAGTAATATTGTTGAGATGTTGCAGCTGAGACAGAAAGGGTGAGGAAAGGTATGGTGGTGAAGGCAGTAACTGGTTCATAGGTATTGGTTAGTGGGAGTGGAGATGAGGTAGAAGGGGTGGGGCAGAACCGCATATAGCTCAACTGCTGAGCCCGGCTGGGAATGCTGGGGGCAGGGTGGCTTGTATACACTCCAATGCTCTGATGCCACCAGAAACAATCAGGCAAGTAAAGTCAGGCCAACATATTGCATTCAGTGCCAAGTTCAGAGCTGCATGGTAGAGTCAGTCCAAAATGGCACTGGACACCAAGATTACAAGCTCCTGTGGAGTTTACCTGGTTAAATTGGTCAGCTCCTTAGTCTGCAGGAAGATGGAGAGCCACAAGCAGGAGCCCTAAAGGTCAGAGGGCAGCAGCAGCCAGAGGAAGATCTGGTTAAATTGGCCTGCTCCTTAGTCTAAGGGGAGATAAAAGAGAGACACGAGCAGGAGCCCTAAAGGTCAGCGGGCAGAAGCAACCAGAGGGAGAGCTGGTTAAATTGGGCATCTCCCTATTCCATGGGGAGACAGAAGAGAGTCACAAACACAAGCCCTAATGGTCCGAGGGCAGCAGAAGCCTGAGGGAGAGTTGGTTGTCGTTAAATTGGTCTTCTCCTTAGTCCATGGTGAGATAGAGGAAAGCCACGAGCAGGAGCCCTAAAGGTCCAAGAGCAGCAACAGCCCAAGGGAGAGATGGTTAAATTGGTTAGCTCCTTAGTCCATGGGGAGATACCAGAGAGCCACGAGCAGGAGCTCTAAAGGTCTGAGGGCAGTAGCAGCCAGAGGGAGAGCTGAGGAGAAAGAGGGAAACTGTTAAAGGGAGCTGCTTAAAATGCAGGTAGGTTGAAGGAGATTGAGTAAAATAAGAACTGGACATTTGCCTTTATGTCTTGCCTTGAGTAGGTCATTATGCACCCTGATCAATGCAGTCTCCACACTGTGCCTAGATCTACATTTTGACTGGCATGGCTTTTAGATGTTAAAGGTCAAAAGCTGTCTCGAGTTGCAGAGCCACGATCTTCACAATAATCTTTCCCTAAAAGGGAAGGTTAAAGAGAGGTCTAAAATTTTCCAAGCAGTCCAAGTCCAGAGATTTTTTTTTCAGGTACGGCTTTACCAACACATCTTTCAATGTGCTCAGAAATGACCCCTCCAGATGGGAGCACCAGACTATCTGAGGAAACACTGAAGCCAAGTATCCCACACAATTCCTTAGGAGGTGTATCACATCTGGGTCCAGTTCACAATAAGTGGGCTGCAACTCAGATCTCCTCACAGACTTCCTCCAACAATACCAGCCTAAACTCTCCCCATACAGGGGGTGTGCTCCTAGTGACAACCAGCTTCCCTCTGCTGTGCTGCAGCAGCCCAGTTGGGGTTATCCCAGACCTGAGTGAGGATACCTGATCAGAGAAGAACTAAGCAAACTCTTACCACCTGCTGGATAAAATTGCTTTTAACTGGTTGGAGACAGGCAGGATGTTATCACTTGCCCACAGTCTGGACAAGTTGATCCAGTCTATTCCTTCCTGCTGCTCTCTTTCAGGACAAGCATTCTGCCTTCTTATTAGAGATTGCCCTCTCTTACTTACTATGGTGCGTTCTCAGAGCCAGTCTGCTCTTATCAGTCCTGGACTTCCACCAACGATGTTTCAGTCTCCCACCCATGGCCTTCATGCTGCAGGGTTTGTATCAAAGCTCTACAAGGAGTGACTGAGGGACCTTAATATGTACACAGTGCAGGAGAGAAGGGAGGGGGGATATGATAGAGACCTTTAAATACATTATGGAGGTAAATAAGGTTCTGGATTAAAATATTTTTCTTATAAAAGTGCGCAACAAGGAGACATGCTATGAAGTTGGAGGGAGGTAGATTCAAAAAAGATGTAAGGAAGTATTTTTTCACAGAAAGAGTGGTAGATTCTTGGAACAGCCTTTCGGCAGAGGTGGTGGGGGTGAATATAGTGGTGGGGTTCAAGAATGCATAGGATAGGCATAAGGGAATCTTAATGGAAAGGAAGTGGGGAGGGAAAAAGAGCCAGGGATCAAGTAGGGTCTGCTGTGATACTGTAGGTAGGGAAAACTGGGCAGACTGGGTGGGTCAAGTGGTCCTTATCTGCCATCAGATTTTATATTCATATGCTCCATCTCCTTAAGCTCCCAGTTAAACCACAGGAATCCTAAGAGAAAAGTCCTAGGTCATATACAAACTGGTGTGACAATATCAAGGGCTGAGGTCATAATCCTGTTATAGGCTACCACCACCACTCCTCATCCTGCCTCACAAGCAGCCATCACACCTGAGAGGTCCATCATAACCTGGAGTCCTGCTGGGGACAATCCCTTTAATGGGCAGCAATGGATCACCTCCACTAGAGGTGGACAACAAGGCGGCGTCCAAATAGGAACCTTACTGTGCAGTTATCTGACAAGCTGACTGGATTAATCCCAAGAATGCTTACCGTGAGAACCCAAACCCCAGTGAGAATACTAAGTCCAAGGCATGTCCGTGTTGATGGGTTGCAGCAGTGACCACTTGTGCGAGTCCTAGTAATTTCATCAACTGGAGGAAATCTTGTCCAAATTGCGAGAGTTCATCCTCAGTCCAAGCACTGATGTTGCCCAGACTGGGTGACCCAATACCTTCTCAGGAATGAAGCCCATAATTTTTTTCTGCTGGAATTCCCACTGGCACTCCGGAGGCTGGTATATGAGAAGGATCCTGCAACCTGTACCTGGACCCCCATGCATGGTCATACATTCAAACAACAAAACAACTCCCCAAGAATGTATAGCAAAGTTTAAATTGAATCTAAAACAGATGGCAACTTCCCCTGTGATCCCTCACAGTGAACCATAGAGAATCCAGGTGGGATTGATGCCTCCAGAACTAGACTAGTATCATCTCCCAACCAGTTCTCCTTGATGCAAGCCAGGCCAACCACAGAAATCAAGTGCCACATAATGGTGGTGTTTCTACTCATTAATCTGACATTGCACAACACTGTCAAAAGGAGACAGGTGGAGACGAGTGGCCAAGAAGTCACCTGCCCACACGGTCCAGTGGGAACCCTGAGTATTTTAAAACCAGACATGTCTGGCTTTTCCAGAGGTCCCATTTCACTCCAGCGTATCTCCTGGTCCTCTCTCCCCTAATATTTCCCCCATTAGTAGCACCAACCCCTACTGCCTACCATCTTGTCTCCTTATGATGCCCACCTCTGTTCAGTGCCTGTATACTACTACTACTGGCAGGGGGGTCTTCAAAGGGGCAGAGGTCTAGCAGATGGGATGGGCAGTAATTAAGCTTGATGGTCCCTGGACCCACATCCATTTCCCCACTGGTTGTATAATCACCACCACCTAATCTCCCACTTCAAAAGGCAGATCCATACAATAGCATAGACCTCTCACTATCCTAGAATATAAACAGTCACACCCTGTGGCCACATAAATTTTAATACAACAGATACCTACTCACCCACACCATCAGCCATACACTAATCAAGACACTATAACCCTTTACCTAATCTTCCTTTCCTTCCCAACCCAACAACCACTCTAAAAGTCCAAAAAATGAGGATAATCCAGCAAACACTGTGAGCAGTCCAGCATTCAAGTTCTATTGTATAGCTTGAATGGATTGTTTATAAGTGTATGCTAAACTCTGCTCCCACCAGTGAAGATCCAAAATATTTTCTCAACAAGAGAATCAGAATGTTTAACCCACTCCAACAGCTCTCCCACTGCTTCCAGAGAATAAGCAAATTGTTCCCAGGAAAATGAACAGAATCAAAGGAGATGGGTATTCTCAGTGCCTGCAGACCTTCCTGTAGTGTCAGTAGGGAATTAAAGTTTTTATGCAGATCTCTATGTTTCAGCTTAGTGCAGGGGGACAGAGAGAATCTCCAGTGATAACACCCAACAGCTGACTGAACCCAATAAGAGGCTGCACAAAGTAACACCGATCTTCTTTCCGCTATGTTCCACAGCAGAATCTAGTGAGATTTACTTTGTCCCCACCATTTGAATGTCACCCAACACCTCAGGATCTATATTCAACTTCTTAGAGCAGGCCAGCCAAAGCTTCTCCCATTCTTCTCCACTCTAATGGTCCCACAGTATTGAATTCATAAGCTCTGCTGGCTTGAAATTTGGGTCCACCAAACCCACCGCTAACTTGATTGCCTGTTCCTCTCTGACACCAGATACTTGATTGCCCCTGGAGAGCTGAGCCCACTGTTGTAATGAAGAGGTAAGTTCCCAAAAGAGTTCACGCTACTAAATGACATTTAAACAGATGTTCTGGTTGCCCAGATGAACCACACTGAACTGATAACAAAGTCTTAGTTCTCGGACTGAAAACTCACGCTCATAAATGTTGCTCATGTAAATAACCCTGACTAGCACTCAGTCCTTACTCTTATATTCTAACTAACTAAATAAATAAAACTAGGATGCTACTACTACTACAGTTTCACAAGTTAAAATGGCTGTAAAATTTAAACCTAAATAAAGATCTAACAATTATAGGATAGAATTCTAGTACTTTATTGTACATAAAAGCATCGGGTATTCAGTCACCCAGATATTTTTTCTTATACTGATGTCAGAACTACCAGGCCCTTACTAGTGAGCCCTATTGACCCATGCAGGACATGTGGGTCCCCTCACTCCCAGCTGTTACAAGCTACCCTGAGGGTGACAAGAATCAGAATAAGACACCATTCGGGATGTGATCATATACAACAATTTAGATAATATTTGATCAAAATAAATGATGTAAAAAGATCCCTTAGATTGTTGAACCCCCATAAATTAGGGGACCTGGATCATCTTGAAGGAAAACTGTTCAAATATACAGCTGAATCCCTTGCTGCAGTTATAACAAAGCTTTTTAAAGAGCTGGTGACACATTCAGGAGAACTTTAACAAAACCTAATATTTAGATACAGTCTGGCTTGCATTTCCCATTAGTGCTGTATTCATCCTCCTCATTATTTTTTACTGAGGTCATTTGTATGAAAACAGGATCTTTGCTCCTGAAGAGTTTTTGTAGTCCTGTTGCTTTCTCCTTACCTGAAGTCATAGAGCACTGCTTGTGGCATCACAGTTAGTCCCATAGCAACAGATTATGATGTCAAAACAGAGGATTATAACCTGAAGCATGGAGTACGCTATAGAAGCAGATGGACTCTAAAGGAACTCTATGGGATAAAGATCATATAGTCATGCACATTTCCTTTGTAGTAAATAATGTGGAGGAGAACCTCCTTTACCTTTTTACCAGTTTTGTCTAAATTATTGAAAAGACAAGTCTATTAACAGCTTTCTAAGAACAACATACCCTGAACACAGGCTCGGGCACTCCACAGACAAGGCCTATTTTGACTTTAGTAAGAAGTTCTCTGCCACAATGGATAGCCACTTGGAGGTGAGTGCCATGTTAGTGGACTTGGCTAAGGCATTTGACATGGCTGACCATGTAATGTTCTTGATAAGATTAAGGGAATCAGGATTGCTGAAAATGTTCATTAATGGTTTGATTCATATTTAGAGAGGATGGTGCAACAGGTTTAGATATCCAATGCACAGTAGTATTTAATTGTAGAGCTGTAGACAATGGAATACCACAATCTTCAGTCTTGGGACCCTTTATGTTTATAATTTTCATGAATTCATGCCACTTAAGTTTGGGTCCTACTCATATTCACCTTTATGTAGATGACTATGCAGATGACATAGGTCTCATAACAATCTAGTAGAGATTCTGTACCTTGAATGTTAATTTAAAAATTGGTGTCCTAAATATGGAGAGGTCTATTCAGACTTCCAAGTTAAAATCCTTATTGTAATCATTATAAAAATATGGTCCTTACTATATTGTCATTTATTGTATTTTATACATTGGGGTCTGAAAAATCTGTAATGTTGATTAAATGACTAGCACCTTTCAGCCATGGTAAATTCTGGTATTACCAATAGAAAAGGTGCCAGTCAACCGTATCTGGACAACCCCATCTCTGAAATCCATCCGAGCCCCAAAGTTGAAAGTGGAAAGCTGCCAAGTTTAATTCCCCACTGAATGGCTGTCTCCCACAACTCATGCCACAACACAGAAAATGAAGTAGAATAAGTGCCCAAAATACTGACAAAAGTTACAATGAGCCACTATAACTTGTCAAAGCAATTGGGCAAGCAAAATATGAACCTAAATCATATTTTACAAATTGTTCCCCATAACCACTTCCACATGCTCTCCTATCAAACTTTTTTTTCCTCAGTCACCTTAGACTCCATTGCCAACCTGGATTGTCACATTCCCCAAACCATCAAAAGTACTGAAGCAGATAGATCATTCCACTGATAACTCCCTTTGTAAAAAAAAAGATATATTGGTAGTGTGAGCTTTACATGAATTGCTCCATTCCCCATCAGCTGCGGCTATTTATGCCTTTTCAATTCAAAAACATCTGTAGCCACCTTCATGGATATGAGAGAGACCTGCTCCAGAGAATACCACTTCCAAATGCACCAACACACTTCCCAGGATGAAGGCAGAACATAAGGGGTCAAGACAGAAAGGGGGAGAAATGCACTAGCCGCAGTTCAGGAGCTGCTGCACTAGGAATAAATGTGTCAGGAACCAAGGGACACATCCGTTGAGATGGAGTGCCACTTGAGCATGGAGAGAGAGAGAGTTCAGCTGGTAGAGCACCTTCCACCACAACTATGCTTCAGTTATCCCTTAGCTCAAATTATTTATTGTTTTAAAAACAAATATAATTTTCAGTGTCCTTTTGTAGGTTGATAAGTAGTATAATCACTTTCACTGATGAACATCTGAGATCCCCTGGAGTACATGTGGCAGAGGAATGGTATGCCAAACATACCAGTAGAGTACTGACTAAAGCAGAGTTCAAGAAATGTACAGCGGGTCATTTAGGGAGGGCTTATATATGATCCATATATAATAATTGTGGATATGGATGTAATTATGACTTCAAGCAGGTAGCAGGGAGCATTATTCTACCTAGAAACAGGAAACTATTTGTTTTAGTACAACAATAAATTGAAAACAAATATTTAAAGCAGTAAAAAAGTATTTTTTTTTTTTTTACAAAAAGTGCAGGGGGACATTGTATAATCATAATAAACCACTCCAGGGTGTGGGTTATACTGGGATGTACCCACTTTTGGTGTGGTTTACTCACTCGGCCTCCAGTCTCATGACCAAACCACACCAGGCATGGGTAAATCCCAACATAACCCACACCATGTCATGGTTTATTGCTTAAGTATTTTTGCTTGTTACTATTGCATTGATTATCTTGTGACCTCTGGGTTCGTACTTGAAATTAGGCACAACAGTGTCTAGTGTACTCACCTGGTTAATAAAAGCTAATGATGATGATGATGATGATGATATTACACATCTAAAAAACTTAAATGATGATATTCAGTCTTAGATCTCAGAAAGTAATCCATACAAATCAGTTGTTGGAGCTAAAATGTTTGGATGGTCCGGGAATTGTCAACACTGATTGCTATAAATACTTCTAAGTCACTCGTTACAAATGTAAACTATATAAACCACTAGGGAGGGGCTAGTGATGCTATTAACATAAAAAAGAATATCCAGGTCACCAAACATACCCTGCTTATGTGTGCAAGAAAATTACTGGGTTTGCCACTGTTTTCCCTTAAAAAGTGGCATTAGGTCACAAAATATTGACTTCTTCTTTGTCAAGGTGGAGTAATAAAACTATTATTTAAGGATACAAGGAGTTGAACCTTCCATGTGTTTTTTTCATTGTTCTGGTTGTTGATTCCACATTCCTACATTTTGGCAACCTGGTGAAAATGTAGGCATACTGGAAGTGTGCTGAGTTGCATTGCTGTTATAATTACTGGTTTAAAAACAGTTGGGCAGTTTCATGGTCAGTGGGAATTAACAGATTGAATTGAAAGCAAAAGTAATGCTTGTGTCACCTACAGTGTTAAAGTATGAGGTACTGTGTCTGAGAGCAAGGCAATTCATTATACACGTGCATAATGTGGAGAAAGTATTGCATATATTATCATAAAATTAACAAATATGCATATGTAAGCATGTATTCATCATCTGGCATGCCTAGAGTGATTCCAAAAGGACAAATTGTCAGGGTAAGGAGTAACTGCATTGAATGTCAGTATTTTGAGGAAAGGCAGGCTCAGCAGATTAAATGCTTTCTGAGTAGGGAGTATAGTGTGATGGATGATGAAAGGGCTGTTGAATCAGCTTCACTTTTAAAAAGGGAGAACTTAATCCAAAATATTTCTAACACCATACAAAACATGCTGCATACAGAAAATTGTGTATTACCGCTATATATCTACTTACTCTGGGGATGCAAACAAGATAAGGCATTTTTAAATAAATGCTTAATAATCTTACACAGCAATGCTAAATATAAACCATTCTTCCTAAAAAGCCCCAGTTCACATTCAGTCGAGCCAAAAAGGAAAGGGAAAGGGAAAGGGTGGTTAAATCTCTACACTGTGCCACACATCCAGATCCTTGCCCCCCCCCCCCACACACACACACAATCAGAAGTAGAGAATGCAGAAATGTAGGTATTGACACTACATGATTACAGGTGGATTGATAGGATTGGGTAGGCAGTATAGCAGAGTGCTTAAGAGCACTGTGCTGCAAACCTGGATAACTGGGTTTGAATCCCACAGTTACAACTTGCGTCATACTGTGTGACCAATGAGCAAGCCACTTAACTCCTTCTGCTCCCAGGATACACCTGGAAACAAGTTGCAGCTTAGTGTGTCTTTCCTGGCTAAAAAAAAATTGTAAAATAAAAATAGCAAACTCTAGGGTGGGCAGAATATTAAAGCACATTGTCTACCCACATGCAGTAGTGAAGGAATTGGGTACATGATGAGGCATACTTATGAGTCCTGGTAGGATGAAACACGTGTCAGGAGCAGCTCGCCTGATCGCGACCATTTCCTGGAGCCACTGGCATTTTCAAATTGAACTCTTGGTGCCTTTTTTTCCAAGAGGCTCTAAATAATCAGCCCAGCAGTAGAGATAGTCTATTTTTTAACAATTTGTAACCTCAGCAGTACTGTATTTGACTCTGCATGCCGACTGCTACCTTAAAGTACTTTAAATTCCCTTTAAGATGATTTTACTGCTGCTTGTACTAAATGGATATAGTTTATTAGCCTCAGCATTGCCCTGTAAGACTCCTCTCTTTACCGCCCACTCTCCCTCCTCCCTGCTCCTCCTCCCCCTCTACTAATCAACTCCATCCCCTCACTGCACCTGCCTCCTTTCTGTGCCTGACACCCTCTTCATATCTCCTACTGCACCCATCGCATCCCCGCTCTCCTGTTTCACCTCCATTCCTGACTGTTTTTTCTCCCCCCTCCCTCAGACCTTTCTCACCCTCTACTATCCTCACCTCTGTATCCACTATGGCCCTCACACTCTGCCTCTCTGTCTGGTTATTGTCTCCTCCCGGTTTCCCGTGGTATTCCTGTCTGGAGCCTGCCATCCCAATCTCCCACTGTGCTTCCAGCTGGACAACATCTACTGGCACTCAGAGACAATACCCACTGGGCTATGCCCTCCATATCTAACCACCACCAGGACAGGCTTGCACTGCTCCTGGAACCAAGATGAGATGATTTACATTCACCTTTTCCAACTCACACTTCTGGCTTACGTCACCACTTACTTGGATCATCGTTTACAGAGCAGCTTTCTCTCCAGTAAGAAATGGTCGAATAAAATCTCCATCAAACAGCTATGCTGGTGCATCCTGAAACTCTTGCTTTTACTACTACTTCTGTCTGGCAGGCAATATTCACCCTAACCCTGGCCCCACAATCCCAAGCTCTGACCTACAGCAGAGTCACTCTGGGGGACTCACCTTTGCAATGATTAACATCTTTAGCCTTCTACCCAAACTTGATGCCCTACAATTATTTGCACACCAACGCAACCCTGATGTTCTTGTGATTGTCGAAACCTGGCTCAGTCCAAACATACCTGACAGTACAATTACCCTACCAGGATACAACATATTCAGAATTGACAGGACCACTAAAAAAGGCAGTGGATGTGCTGTTTACCTCAAAGACTCTCTCCTGGGGCACTGTGTTCAACCCTCCACCTCAGTCTCTACCGCCCAGATACTACCCATCAGAATTCTACTCAGGGTTCACAACAAGGTGCTGACTATTGCTGCTGCCTGCATCCCTCCCAAGGATTAAAGTAAAGGTCTCAACTCTGTCCTTGATCTTGTCTGTTCCCAACCACCAGGCACCGAGATAATCCTAATGGGTGATTTTAACATAAATTGGTTTGGATCAGATACAGGTGGCTACAAGGATGCCATCTCTGCTGCCAACCTCTCTCAGCTGGTCATCTCCCCCACTAGACTCAACTATAAGATTGGGACAAGAACTCTCCTAGACTGGATACTGACCAGCCACCCATCCTCCATCTCAAAAGTCCCCATTCTCCCAGATACACTAAGTGACCACTCCCCAGTCGCATGTGAATGGTCTAACAAATTCAGCCCACCATCACCCAAACTACTAAACAGCAGAATCCTTCCACATGGTCAATTGAAGCACCTTAAATTACTCCTTAGACAACAAGACTGGTCACCTATCTTCCATGCATCAGATATCAACTCTGCGCATGACTTCTTCATCAGCTTCTTCAATGCTGCCTGTGACGTTTACGCTCCCTTCAAAAAAGAAGAAAGTAAAAGGCACTAGCAATCCATGGCTCACTGCTGATCTTCTTACATTGCGGAAAGCTAGGGACCACCTCTGGTTTCAGGCCCGGATCACTGGCAGGCAAGTAGATATACAAAACTACAAATGTGCCCAAAATGACTGCACCAAAGAAATACGGCTGAAGAAAAGTAACTATTACAAAGATGCCCTCTCAAACACCTGGGGAAAGGGGAAGTCCTTCTGGAATAATCTCAAGGAAATTACAGGTATACTGCCCAAAACATCATCTTCAATGTTGGACATGGATGGGACTCTAACTTTTGACCCTTCCACTATAGCTAACGTGTTATATAACATGTTCACTGATCTCAGTAGTGTTTTTTGTCCAGACTTCTTTGATGAAGACCTCCCTCCTGCACCCTTCCCCACTCCCCACCCCCTTCTTCAAGTCACCCCCCTTTTTACTTCAGAGCAGTCAGGACACATGAAGTCCATAGATATGTCTGTAAAGCAATTGCTGGATCTAAAATAAGTGACAACTCACTCGACCTCAAACTGCTGTCCCTTACTCTTGATGAAGTGCTATCTCCTCTAACCTGGATTTTCAACCTCTCCCTCACCCTTGGCCAGTTTCCTGACAGATGGAAATCTGCCACCATGACACCAGTCCACAAGAGTGGGGACAAGGCCCATCACGGAAATTATAGGCCTGTATCCATACTAGTCCCCCCAAAGCCATTGAATGTCTGTTATCTGACCAGCTAATGGAATATCTGGACAAGTAGAACATCCTTTGTAAACAACAGCACGGCTTCAGAAAAGGCCACAGCACCACATCTGCCCTCCTTGAATTCACAGGAGCAATTCATAACTCCCTGGACAATAATTACCTCACTGGTTCTGTCTTCTTAGACCTGACCAAGGCTTTTGACACCATCCATCATCGAATACTCCTCACAGAACCGCTAAAAGCTGGGCTCTCCCCTGAGTCTACAACTTGGTTTAAGAGCTACCTGGAAAGCCATTCCCAAAGAGTGAAAATTTCTGATGTCCTCTCAGATGCTAGACCAGTATGCTCAGGAGTCCCTCAGGGATCGATTCTCTGGTCACTCCTCTTTAGCCTGTTTTTGAACAATCTTCCACAATCCTGTCTGAAACAAATCCTACTCTATACTGATGATGTGGTCAGTGTCAGTAGCTCAGTAGGTAGCACACTCACCTCTGAGGCCGGGAGATCAGAGGGCTGTGGGTTCAGTTCCCACATCTGGCACTTGGATTAATATCCCAGTACTGACACTGCAGTGCAGCATGAGAGGGGTGCTGCACTTCTGAGGTGCTGTCTTTCTGATGAGATGTTAAACCGAGGTCCCATCTGCCTGGATTGGTGGTAGTTCAGGTGGATGTTAAAGATCCCATGGCACTTGTCGAAAAGAGTAAGGGAATTTCCCCGGTGTCCTGGCCAAATTTCCCTCATTCACTAAAAAATACCACCAACAGCTTAATCTGGTTCAAGGTCAGTTGGCATTCATCTGTATCCCCTTCCCCCGGGTCATGCCTGAAAATAGGCAGGATTTGTCTAGTGTACTTACCCGGTCAACAAAAGCTAAAAAAAAAAATAAATAAATAATTCACACCACTCAACAGGACCCCCACCTACTCCAAAACAAGTTTCAGAAGAGTTTCACCTCCATTGAAACATGACTTAGTAGTCAAAAGCTGGTTCTCAACTATAAGAAAACCAAGTCAATGCTTTGCTGTGGCTCCTACAACAAACATAAGCTTCACCCCCATAATATTACAAATTGCCCTGGTGCTGTTCTTGAACAGGTTCACTCTTTTAAATATCTGAGAATCACCATAGACAGCAACCTATCCTGCAGCATCCACATAGATAGCATTGCCAAAGCTGCAAACCCACGCATGGGTCTACTCAAAAGGCACAGGCAATGCCTTACCTCGGATGCCTTAAGGATAGCAGTACAGAGCTCAGTGATCTCTGTAGTAGACTATGGTCTGATTATTTATGGCTCTGCAACTGACACAGTCCTCAGGTGCTTATCCTTGGCCCTAATCACAGCCTGCCAACTCATCACAGGATCCCACTGACTCACCCGTATGTGTGACCTCTATGCCCAAACAGGGTGGCTCCAGTTATCAAACTGTATCAAGTACCAAACTTGTCTAATGGCTAAGAAAATTATGCTACATCTCCCTCCCCCGGAGTCCAAAGTCTTCTCCATATAGCATGCAACCTCTGCCTCACCAGGGCTTCAGAAAATCAAATGCTGCTATTCCTCAGTGCCGCACCACACAGGGCCAAAGATCCTTTGCGTACCGAGCTCCTAGCTGGATTAATGGACTCAACAAAGTCATCTCCTCTCTGCAAAAGCCAGGCCCATTCAAAGCCAACCTTCATCTCAACCTAGCTGCCTCTAGCTCCTACGACTGTCCCTCATAATCTGATCTCCTTCCTAGCACTTCTACTCCTACCCCCTCTCTTCCTCTTCCTACAACCTCCCCCCCTCCCCTGCTGTTTTTGCTCCCTACCCCAAGTACTTTTTTGAGGCCCAACAAATGCCCACAGCTGCACCACTCTTTTTGTGTCCATTCCAAGCCTCAGTTACTTCTGGCTACCCTGCCCCCTGGTACTCACTTTCCCTCAATATACATATAATGTATTTCAGCTGCTTAAAAATGTATGTGCACCATTTCTGCATTGATACTCAACTCTATGTAATGTTTGTAATGTACCTCAATTGGTGTGGAACCTTTGTAAAAGAGCCTTGGCTGAACGGTACTTGTAATCCTAGACTCTAAATAAAAATAAATAAATAAATTTTTAAATTTAAAGCTTGTTTATCAGTTCCTTATGGTTCCTTTGTAGTTTAAATTCTTATTGAGTTATAGAAATATCACAACAGTTGCAATTACCATTAATGTTTGACAAAAGTAAAAACAACAGTTCACTGTCTTCAATCAAAATACATTAGGTTTCACACAAAAGTTCACTTGGTTTACAACAGATTTTACCCTCACAAAGTACGTGTCCAGTTCACTGAACATGGACAATAGACAGCAACAGTTAACATTTATCATGCATGGCTATGGTTGGAGGGAGGAAGGGGGACTTCCTGAATTATCCAATTTCATTAATAGCAGCATGTTAGTTGTCGGTGGGAGGACCTCAAGGGGGCTTTAACAGGGCTTTACCAGGCAAATCCATACTGAAAGAGGTGGCACCTTGAATGAAGTGCATAAAAGGAGACCAGTTATCCAGGAAAATATGGAGAGTGTCACTGGACATATGAGTGACTCTGGCGTAGTTTTTCAACTTAGTCATGGCCATCAACCAATCCATAAGGGAGGGGACCATTTTAGTCCTCCATTTACTAAGTATCAGGCATTTTGCCTCTATAGAAGCCTGCAGAAGCCACGCTGGGTGTGAGCCATTTACTCCACCACCTGAAGGGGAGATCCCCAGGATCCTGAATAATGGACAAAGGGGGATCTGCACCGACAGGATACTTGAGCAGCAGTGAGCTACCGAGGACCAAAAGGAGTGAAGGGGGTCACACTGCCACAGTATGTGAAGTAGGTTTGCTCCTTCTAACTTAAACCTCCAAAAAACATCCTCTTTTATTAGACTCATTCTATGCAGCACTGTCAGGGTGCGGTACCAAATGAGTCATATTTTGTTTTGGATTAGAAAACTTCTAGAGTCTTTACACTTTTGCTTGATCAGAGTTCAACTTCTGCTCCATTCACGTGCTGATATGGCATAGCTCAACATCTTTTGCCATCTCTACTTAGCCAGTTGTGAGAGGGTCTGGTAAGTCATCTCTCATCTATCTATATATCAGACCAGCTCGGCCTTTATTTTCCCAAACCCAATTTGATAAAGATAAACTTTTTTCAGTAACACTATGTTTAGAGTGACAGATTATACAGAAGCACACCCTCAGTAGCGAGCTTGTGTAGAGATGCCTAAGTTGTAGGTACTTCCAGAATTCTGATTTCTCTAAATTATTTTTTTTTGTAGAGAGATGAAGCAATCTAATGTACGCTCATCACCCATTAGGATATCACTTAATTGGTGTATCTGGTTTTTCCTCCATGTTTCCCACACAAAAGGTCTCTGATCAATGGATCACCTGGGATTGATCCAGAGGGGTAGATATTTCCCTGGATTCAGACAGGACCTGGTGATAATCTCTACCTGGTTCCATGCCCAATGTGCAGCCTTAATAGTCAGCCATTGACAAAAGTGGGAGAGCAGGGTAGTGCCCAAATACCCCGATATGTGATTTCCCAAAAGTGCCCTAGTTTTGATCACTACCCAGGCTGGCATGGGCTCAGTAGGTGCCCGAAACATCCGGACTGTAGTGGCTACTGAAAAAGCCAGGGTGTATTTTTGAAAGTTAGGGAGACACCAGCCCTTCTTTTCCCATGAGGCATGAAGCTTGGCTCTACTATAGCATGGGGTTTTGTTTTCCCACAGGAATGCATGGATTATGTCTTCTAATTTTTGGAACCATATTTTGGGGATTATGATTGGAAGATGGGAAAGGATGTAATACACCTTAGAAGCATGCATCATCTTGATTGCCGCCACCTTGCCTGGTAAAGATAGGTGTAACTGTTTCTATCTCAGGGTATCTTCTTTTAAGTTATGAACCAAAGAAGCAAAGTTGGCCTCTAGCATGGTAGTAACAGAAGCTAGTATCCTAATTCCCAAATATTTAATGCCTCCCTTAGATGGAACCAAGTCTACACTGGATATGTCTCCCGGGGACAGTTTGGAGTTTAAGGGGAGAACCTCTGTTTTGCTCTGGTTAACTTTCAGACCTGATATGTCTGCAAATCTTTGCAAAATATCAATTGCATATGGGCCCAGAGATTTAAACTTTGCCAGGCTGTGGCGCAAGCTTGGGTGCAGTGCAACTTGGCTGCGCAGGGGTGTGGACTGGGCGATATTCAACGGAGTTGCACCATGGCACAGCATTGTTGAATATCACACCCTGGCCACCCACAGTGTGCATGGTGCAGTGGCACTGCACCAGCGCAAGTGACCAGAGTGGAGCAGGGGGATGCTCTAGCACAAGTTCCATTGCGCTATGCGCAGCAACTGCAATATTAAAAAAAAAACATGCAAATGGAGCCTTAGTGTATGCAAGGTGCAAATTGGGCCATTTGCATGTCATTATGGCCCCATTTGCATGCAGGTGCACAGATCCCCGGTGACTTGTGCCTCGTGCCCTGCCAGGCAGCAGCCGTCGGGGACCGATGCCCCCTGCAGCCGGCAATGTGCTCCACAGCCCAATCGCGGGTTACAGTAAAAAAAGGAAAATCAGAAATCCCTGGTGGTCCAATGGACTGCTGCCTGCCCGATGGCAGGCTAAGTAAATATGTAAAATCTCCAATATCCCTGGTGGTCCAGTGGACCTGCCCGCCTGATCGCGGGCTAAGTAAAAATATAAAATCCCCAATATCCTCTGATGGTCCAGTGGACCTGCCCGCCCAATCGCGGGCTAAGTAAATAAATAATATCCCTATCATCCCTGGTGGTCTAGTGGACTGCTGCCTGCCTGATCGTGGACTAAATAAATAGATAAAATCCTCAATATCCCTGGTGGTCCAGTGGACCTGCACTCCTGATTGCAGGCTAATTACATAAATAAGAATCATCAATATCCCTGATGGTCCAGTGGACTCCCCACCCCACCTGCCCACTGAATCCCACCACCCCACTCCCCTGATCAGTGGCGGGCAGCAGCACCTCACCCACCTGCCACCCCACCGCCCGCGGACTGATACTGTCAGTAGGGCTGTATGCCCATTGGTCTACAGCATGAGCCAATGGGCATGCAGCCCATACCATACTACACATTCCAGATATGTGAATGTGCTGCTGCCTGCCACTGACCAGGAGGAGCAGGGCAGTGGGATTCAGTGGGTGGATGGGGTGGGGGGTCCACTGGACCACCAGGGATATTGATGATTCTTATTTATGTACTTAGCAAGCAATTGGGCAGGCAGGTCCACTGGACCACCAGGGATAGTGAGGATTTTATCTATTTACTTAGCCCACGATTGGGCAGGCAGGTCCACTGGAACACCAGGGATGATAGGGATATTATTTATTTACTTAGCCTTCAATCAGGCAGGCAGGTCCACTGGACCACCAGTGCTTTTGGATAAATCCTTTTACTGATACCAGCAATCAGGCATGGGGGGCACCACCACAGAGGTGCAGCCAGAGCTCGGCTGGCCACCCACAGGTGGCAGCTGCCGTGTTGTGCCCTACAGTGTGGCAGCTCACCCGTGGGTGGCCATCCATTGTTTCTTTTTTTTTTGGATCAACTTTGTGCTGGCGCAGGTAGGGGTTGCTCATGCATGGCTCTGCACATCCCGGGCTGGATATCAGGCTGTGCAGGGTATACATGGGCATGCCCCCCCACCTACACCTGAATACTTTACTGATGCACTCCATTGCATCGGGATTAGTGCCCCGCACATTTCCCATTTGAATATCACCCTGGGGCACATCAGTGGGTTGTGCATGGCACAACACTGTTGCACCATGTGCAACCCTTTTGAATATCTGGGCCATGGTGCACATGTGAGGAAGTCCTCAGTTAAAAGAAGATAGTCATCAGCATACAATAGGGCAGAATGAGAGATATTCCCCATGCCTATACCTGTAACCTTTGGGTGTTCCCTGACTGCACTTGCTAGTGCTTCTATAGCTAGGACAAATAGCATTGGAGACAAAGGGCATCCTTGCTGAGTTCCCCTGTGTAATTTGAATGGTTCAGAGAGGACATTGTTTGTCAGCAAACTAGCTGTAGGGGCTGTATAAAGAGTACTGACCCAATGTCTAAAGACTCTATCAAAATTGTAATGTTGGAGAATGGCATGCAAAAAGTCCCATTCAACCGAGTCGAACGCCTTCTCAAAGTCCACTGAGATGGATGCTACCAGGTTTGGATTAGCTTTGCCTTTTGTATGAGAGATACTAGAGATCTGAGGTGGTCAGAGCTAGCCCAGCCCTTCAAAAAACCCACCTGGGAGGTGTGACTTAAGCTAGGCAGGACTGATTCTAGCCTTAATGCCAACACCTTCACCAGGATCTTAGTATCTGCATATACAGGTATAAACGAAATGGGCCTATAGCTTACTGGGAGTTTGGGATCCTTCCCTTCCTTAGGGAGGACTGCAATTAATGCTTCCCTGAGTGTAGAGGGGAGTGATTCTTTTTTCAGGGCCTCCCACAGCATGTCACTCATGGGGAGAGCAGCAGTGTCTTGGATGGCTTTATAAAAATCAATTGAGTAGCCATCACCTCCCCAGTGCTTTCCGTGCTGCCATTTTATTGATTGCATCCCTAATTTCCTTCTCTTCTATGGGTCCCTCTAGTTGTTCACATTGGATTGTTGTAAGTTTGGGCAGATTCGTGTCTTCCATAAACTTATCAAATTTGGTCTTATCCTAGACAATGTGGGAGCTGTATAAGGAGTCATAGAATGAAAGCATAATTTTGTTTATAGCATCAGGTTTGCTATGGATGTCCCCTTTGGGATTTTTCAGTTGTGCTATGTACCTGTTGGCCTGTTGTTTTTTAAATCTGTATGCTAGGAGCTTCCCAGCTTTTTCGCCCCCTGCCCAATATTTATATTTCAGTCTCAGAATGTGGAGTTCTTCCTTGCGAGAGGCTAACATATTTAGCTTCATTCGCAGAGCCAAAAGTTCTAGTAAGAACTCTGGATCCTGTATTTTGTTTGGGTATTTCTTATATTGCATTTCTTTTCCCACCAACTCATTTTCAAATTCTTGCTTTCCTTATCTCTCTGTTTTCTATGATAGGATGCATAATTTATCATTCAGACCCTTATAGTTGCCTTAAATGCTTCCCATATGGCTGTAGCCGAAGATGACCCCTGGGGGTTGTCCAGAAAGTTTGTCTTCACCTCTTTTTGAAGCAAATCCCTGAATTCAGACTCTTGCAGCAGCAAGGATTAAAGCCTCCATGTCACTGATTTAGGGTAGGGGGTCGTTGGGGCAAACTAAAGAATTAGTGAAGAGTGATCAGATAGATATTAACATCCAGCATTCTACCTGAGATATTTGGCAAAATACACCAATAATCCAACCTACTAGCAACCTGTTTGGCCTCTGAGAAATAAATGTAATCCCTCACAGTGGGGTGGGCAATTCTCCAGATATCCTGTAATTTATGCATGGCAAGTAGGTCTTTCAGAGCTTTAATGGATTTTGGATGACAGTCAGGTTTCAAGTTGAATCTGTCCATAAGGGCATTCAACGCCAGATTAAAATCTCCTCCTAATATAATATCTGTTTCCTCAGTCATCATCCCCATTAATTCCTGTGAGACCCTGTGAAAGAATTCTGGTGTATCTTCATTGGGGGCATACAGGTTTGCTAGAAAAACATCCCCTACGGAGGTATTAACCCTGGCAATTACCCATCTCCCCTCCTTGTCTGCATGGTGTTCCCACAGTTGCCATTTGAGATGTTTATGGCACAAAATAAAAAAAACTCTCTCTTAGCTTATTTGCTGTACTGTGGACTTCCCAATCTACCCAGTCCCTCTTTAATTTCTTAGCTTCTGTATGAATCAGTTTAGTTTCTTGCAGGAAGGCAATTTGTGATTTCAAGGATTTCAGCTGAGTTAGAATCTTTTCTCTTTTAATTGGCGAATTTAAACCCCTCACATTCCAGGATGTAGCCGTAATCATATCACCACCCACCATCTATTTTAATTATTAAAAAGTATTCCTCCCCTATCCAGGTTCTTATAAATTTTGTTTTGTTAATGCAAACAGAATCAAGTCACATTGATTTGTAGTGCCAAATGTATCCACCTTGGTTCCCCTTCCTTCCAACCCTGCATGTTACATGTACTGACTCTTGTGTGGTTGTAAAGATCTCCATAACTTTTTTCCCCTGCTTCCTCTTCCTTAAACCCTTTTAATATACCCTGTCCTAAGCAGAACTCCTATAAAAGCCTGGCCTCCCAGATCCAAGGTGGCCCATGGCCAGGGAGTCCACTCCTAGAGGTGGAGCATGTCAACTTGTCTGAGCTATTCAGCCCCTTAACTAAAAAAGGGGATAAGAATCCCATAGTAATTACCTCCTACATATCCCTGGGTACCCATGGATCCCCAAGCAGGTCATTCCATCAGTAAACATCAACTGTAACTATAAAACTATAAGTATAAAACTGTAAGACATCAACTACTACTACTTATAACATTTTGAGTAAAATTAGCCCCCTTATGTATACCATGCCCTGTTTAGGTAGGTTCCCCGGAGTTTCCAGAGTGGAGGTACAAATTTTATGTAAGCAGAACAGAGCACTGTGCTGCAAAGGTGAGCTATCCACTTTCACTGTGCTACATATTGCATCCAGGCTGCAGACACAACAAAATAGACCTGATGTCATCCAACCCAATTCCTCCTCAAACTTCCCAGTAATTGTTGATTCGCAGGAAGTCAGCTACATATATAGTGATGCAGCAAGAGCTATTAGATATATCACTTCCAAAATTAAGGCCCTGAATGAATGTCTCCGTAAATGGTGCCTCTGACAAGGAATGAAGTGTATAACACACTGGGAGGAATTCGAGGATAATCCTTCACTTTACTGTTGGGATGGATGGCATTTAAGTAGAAGAAGAAGTACAATCTTGGGTCAAAAGATAACATCATATATAAATACACATTTAAACTAATTACTAAGAGGGAGACTGGGGAGAAACCCCGGTTTCTTATTAATAATTCTTGCCCAAAACATAGCACTAAAGTAATTTTTTTCAGTTTTAATACACGATCAATGAATATTTCTAAGTATGCTGGAAGCTTTGATTCAGACCCTAGACTTAGCACTAATAGCAATTACAGAAACATGGGGCAATTCAGAAAAAGAATGTATAGCTGAACTTCCAGGTTATAAACATTATCACAAATACAGAGATAACTCAAAAAAAGTGGAGGGGTTAGCCTATATATAAGTAAAGATATTCAGTCTTATGAGCTAAAAACTAATACACAAATTGAAACTGTATGGGCCTATATTTGACCCACAGGCACTCAACAAATACTTATAGGAACTTGTTATAGACCACCATCATCTGATATAAATTCTACTAGACAATTAGTTGAAGAGATTAACCAACTGGCATATAAAGACACAGTTCTTATACTGGGGGATTTTAATCTTCCCAGCATAAATTGGAACACCCTATCTGGTACTAATCAACATGATGAACAACTACTTTCAGTTATCATAAATTTAGGACTTAAACAGATCATAAGGGAACCAACTAGAGAAAAAGAATATTCTTGACGTAGTAATAACAAACTTAGAAACCCCTATATCTGATACCATGATTCTAGCTCCCCTAGGTAACAGTGATCACATGTCTGTATTTTTTTCATGCAATTTCCTCTTCAACCTAAAATGAATAAAATCAGACTAAAACAATATCACAAGGCTAACGTTAACCAAATAAACCATTCCTTAAATTCAATAAACTGGGAACAGACTCTTCTTCTTTAAGAACTGAGGAAGCATGGGACTTTCTAAAAGACAAAATATTTCAACTTGAAAAACAATATGTACCTGAAAAAAATAAATATGATAATAAAGGAAAAATTCCACAATGGTTTAATAATAATATCAAGAAATTAATTGCTCAGAAAAAGCTTTTTTTCTAAACTTAAAAAAGGATCATTACCCCAAAAAGGTTTAATAATAGTAACATATAGGGAAACAGTTAAAAATAAAAAAAAAATAATTACTGTGGCTAAATGTAACTTAGAATTTAAAATAGCACACACAAAAGACTGTCATAAGGCATTATATTCTTACTCAAATGAAAAAAGGTAGTAATAACTCAATTGAGCCACTACTTACTAATAAACAAACAATAACATCGGACTCAGCAACTTCAACAGAATTAAATAATTCCTTTTCGTCAGTTTACGTACAAGAATTACCTCCTTCTCTTATTGTAGTAACATCAAATGTAGAAAAATATAGGATTTCCATGCAGGATACACTGACAGTACTGGACACCTTAAAACAACACACTAGTCCAGGTCCAGATAATATAACTTCAAGATTTTTAATGGAAACAAAAAACTCCATCCTTTTACCTTTAACTATTATCTACAATAAATCTCTTCAAGAACCAGTGGTACCTAAGGATTGGCGTTCTGCTATTGTAACACCTACAGTATTTACAAAAAGGGCTCCCATTCAAAATCTGAAAACTACTGCCCTATTAGCTTAACTTCAATACCATGTAAACTAATGGAAAAAATTATTAAACAAAATTAGACAATGAAATGTTAAGTTTAAACATTAAGGATGGATTCCAACACGGGTTTAAACTATGCTTTTCATGCACTACAAATTTAATTTATTTTTATAATTATATTAGTTATAATCTAGATTGTAATATTCCTATGGACATTATTTTGCTGGACTATAGTAAAGCATTTAATAAAGTTTCACACTTTATCTTGATTAATAGGCTTAGTAGTATGGGTTTTTCATCTTTGCTAGTTTCATGTATAGGTCAATGGCTGAACAACAGAATTCAGAGAGTTAGGGTAAATGATGATGTAAGGGAAGTGACCAGTGGGGTGCCTCATGGCTCTGTGCTTGGGCCTACTTTGTTTAATTTACTTATAGGTGACATATCTATCTCAACCAATAATATCATGGTTAAATTTGCAGATGACACTAAACTTGGAGGAATGGCTAACTGCCGGAGCAATGGAAATGGACTGCATACTGATCTAGCTTCAGTGGAACAATGGGCACGAATCAACAAAATTTACTTTAACATATCCAAGTGTGCAGTATTACATCTGGGGAAAAAAGAATCCCAGTCAAACATACTATCTGAACAATACTATCATTAGAACTTCAAAAACAGAAAAAGATCTAGAAATATTAGTTAACGATAAATTAGCTTCAACTACCCACTGTACAAAAATAGCAAATCAGACAAATGTACTACTCCGCAGAATTACTAAAACCTTTGTGTCTAGATCAGAACAATGTCTTTTGACTCTTTACAAAACTCACATCAGGCCGCTCCTAGATTATGGTTCACCATTTTGGAGCTCTTACTTAAAAAAAGATATTATTAGAATTGAACAAGTCCAGCGTAGAGCCACTAAACTTATCCCACACTTAACCAACTTGGACTATAGTACTAGATTAGATAAAACAGGACTTTATACCCTTACGTAAAGAAGAATCAGAGGTGACTTACTTCAGTTTTTTAAAATACTTAGGAGTCAGGAACAAATGCAGATATGTGGTATTGAATACTCTACAAGAAAAACTGCGGCCAGGCTACATAATAGACAGCTGGAAGTTATGAGAGCAAATAGTGCTAAAAGACAGAACTATTACACTATCAGAAACCTAGATTATGGAATACATTACCACAGGATATAGTTGATTCACCAAATATTTTAATGTTTAAAAATAATTTAGATAAATGGTTGCTAGGAAGGGTTTTGAGTTAATGTTCCATGTATATGGAGGACAATCGTGGTGGGCAATCCGCCTTCTTTTGTCCTATACACCAAAGTACCAAAGCAGAAAAGTGGACATTACTCCCATACTAAACCTTACAATTTAAACAGCAGCTGCTAGGATGTGGGTCTGTTCACTATATGACTGTGAAGGGGGCAAAATTTGTTTGTATAAGGAGAAAAACAACATGCTTGCTGTTCATGGTAGCCTCATAAGCGAATACCACTGAACAAAAAGGCAAAAGCTGTTGCATATTATCGGGCCCATCTGGCATGGATCGAGCTGGTGCTTGGCCTATTTGGGCTCTTTAAAATGGAACAGATGCAAAATGATCTCTGGGAGGCTTTAAAACCCAAGTTGTGCCAGAACTTGACACTCTAAACCCAGCTATCTGCCCCTGTTGTCTAAACACCCTTGGTGTGTAGGGTAAACAATAAAAATAATACAGATTCTTGTGTCTCGGACTCTGCCAAGAAACATTTGTAAACAAGCAAGGAGTACTAATAAAGTTTATTATGCTACTTACGCCAACCATGTGACAGAGAAAATCACAAGGGAGATAGGTTTCTCACCATTCCTGAAGAATGTACATAATCTCCAGAATTGTAGATCTTAGGTTCTCTAAGATCTTGTTCTATCTCTCCCCATGCTACAGCTCTCTGCCGTTCTACAGAAGTTACAGTAGTCTCTCGAGACGCTACGATGGGTTGCAGACAGCTAAATGCTACAGATGACAGCATAGCAACAGAGATTACAACATAGTTACAGATATGAGAAACAACATGCCTTGGTCCTAAGTCATTCTCCATTGGAGAATGGCTTAGGAGACAGAATTACTAATGAGTATTATATGAGACGGAATATGCTTCTATTAGCATTATAGCCTAGACAAACGAAATGCTGACAGTTCAAACTACATTTCTTGCTAATGTACAATATAAAACATAGAGACATAACAAAGGCCTTCTGTCTCGGTCAGCTTGCTCAGAGACAAAGAGAACTGCTGACAGGCCTATTACATATCTGAGTGTAAAATACACTACATATAATTATATGAGAATATGAGTCATCTTATCAGCAATTAGATATATTATATATGGAATATATGTAAAAGACAAACATAATCTAGATAAATGTATTATAGTGAGGTATAATAAAGCATGCAACAATATTAGCATATCTTAGCAGCAAAGCACATTCCTAGCACACATATCTATCTATCTATCTATCTATCTATCTATCTATCTATCTATCTATCTATCTATCTATCTATATATATGTGTGTGCAAAATAGCAGTATCACAGTACAATAGACCAGGAATACAGTGTGAGGTATATGTAAGGTGTATGTGGGACAATAGCGGGCATAACCCAAGCATAACAATCCCCTCTTTGTTGACCTAATTGCAAAAGTGACAACACAACAAAAAGATAGAGATCAGGCACCATTGGTCTACAGGCCCAAGATATGAGCCTGATGGAGGAAAACTAACTAGTCACACAGGTATTTTAGGGTTTTCCTGAAACAACAAAATGTAATTATAAGGGAAAATGTTAGTAAACATTGTACTACTATAAACATTTGGAATAAAACTTCACAATGTGGTTTTTTAATATCAAAACAATCAGTAAATGTCCACAAGGCATAACATACAAACAGTTTTAGGGATAAATCCAGGGTTTCTTCAAGTGTTAAATGGAGATTCATAGTTTAAATTTGATGCATTTAGACATTGCAATTAATAATCCTTTAGGATCATAGGTACCATTTTTAAATTTATTATAATGGGCAATGATGTCTGATAAGAGACTACCATTGGATTCTGCTACTTTAGCAAAACCAAGGCAACTACTGTTAGCAGTTTGGCTTGTTAAGGCATCCAGCCTCAACTGAGTACTGATATATTTAGACATGTCTTAAAATAAGAAACCTTTAGCTGTCTGTGGATCAAAAAACTTTGTTTGCAACCAAAATTAGTGAAAGCACACAAACAGCCATTGGCGTATGTGGACACCTAGATGAGTAAATACCCATCAGGATTTGAATCCACAAGAAAGCTGTCCAACTGTTTGTTTTGGATCCTTTATAGCTGTGTTCCCACAGAGATAGAATAGGAAAAAAAAATCAAAAATAAAACAACTCATTACACAGAAATTGAATATCTGCCAAGAGATTGTTTTTTCTGCACTGTGGAACACACAACTGACAGAAAAATTAAACATTAAGACACTTTCAGTTGTTTGTTACTGGGGATTTTGTGGCCCAGTGTTTTAATTTACAGAGGAAATTAAAAATGAAACTTGCCAAAAACATCAAGATTCCATTTTTCGGTTGCCATTATGTTGTCTAAACCCTCTTGGTGTGTAGGGTAAACAATAAAAATAATAATACAGATTCTTGTGTCTCAGAGTCTGCCAAGAAACATTCATAAACAAGCAAGAAGTACTAATAAAGTTTACCATGCTACTTACGCCAAGCATGTGACAGAGAAAATCACAAGGGAGATGGGTTTCTCACCATTCCTGAAGAATGTACATAATCTCCAGAATTGTAGATCTTAGGTTCTCTAAGATCTTGTTCTATCTCTCCCTGCACTACAGCTCTCTGCCCTTCTAGAGAAGTTACAGTAGTGTCTCGAGAGCACGACAATGGGTTGCAGACAGCTAAATGCTACAGATAACAGCATAGCAACAGAGATTACAACATAGTTACAGATATGAGAAACAACATGCCTTGGTCCTAAGTCATTCTCCACTGGAGAATGACTTAGGAGACAGAATTACTAATGAGTATCATATGGGACAGAATATGCTTCCATTAGCATTATAGCTTAGACAAAAGAAATGCTGACAGTTCAAACTACATTTCTTGCTTATGTACAATATAAAACATAGAGACATAACAAAGGCCTTCTGTCTCTGTCAGCTTGCTCAAAGACAAAAAGAACTGCTGACAGGCCTATTACATGGCATATCTGGGTGTAAAATACACTACATATAATTGTATGAGAATATGAGTATACAATAATCACTGATGATCCTCTGAGTCATCTTATCAGCAATTAAATAGATTATATATGGAATATATGTAAAAGACAAACATAATCTAGATAAATGTATTATAGTGAGGTATAATAAATCATGCATGACAATATTAGCATATCTTAGCAGCAAAGCACATTCCTAGCACTCATATATATATATATATATATATATATATATATATATATATATATATGTATATATGTGCAAAATAGCAGTATCACAGTACAAAAGACCAGGAATACAGTGTGAGGTGTATGTAAGGTGTATGTGGGACAATAGAGGGCATAGCCCAAGCATAACACCCCCAGAGATAGGAAATTACCCCACTATCTTTCCACGGGTAACCTGCAATACATACACCAAGTCCTAGCAGGCCCAACTATAACATGGAGGTGGAGGTTCATCCTGCTGCCCCTCTTCACACTCAGCCCAGTCCTTGCAGAGGCCAGAGGGGGGCCCAGTCTGCTAGCAGGCTCTGATCTGTAAGGTCTTCAGGATCCACCAGTTCAGGATTGGACCCTAGCTTCAATGCAGTCAGAGTGAGATCCCTCAGAGGCTCATATCAGTTTGAAATTTTAACTGGGGTTGTACCAGGAGAGATTATGCTGTCGTCCAATAGGGTCTGTAGTCTCTGAAGGCTCCTAGAGCGGTTCTTCCTCAGAGCAGATTTCTTGCTGGTTGTAGCCTTGCCTGGTTTCCTTGACCTACCCCTCTAGACTCTATGCCATACATCATCCTTCTCCCGCAGGTTAGACTGAGCGTCAAGGGATGTTTCCATGGGAGCTGAGGGGGGCTCCATATCATGCCATTCTGTTCGATGTGGGCATGTTGTGGATATTCATGAGTCTCTCCCCTTCTGTTGGATGGTCAGCAGAAAGTCATCAGCTTCTCCAGGGAGTGAAATATGTAGTAAACCCCATTTTGTTGAACCCTCAGTGAGGCGAGATACCGCAGAGAAGTTGGAATGCCCATCCTATATAACTGCTGCTTCACTCCTGCATAGGCCCTTCGTCTCCTTGCCAGGTCCTGCGATTAATCCTGGTAAAGTTGAATCGAGCAGCCCTGCCATATCACTGTCTTCATTTCCCTCACCAGCCTCAGATACTGCTCTTTTACTGGATATCTTAAAAATGTACACAAAATAGGATGTAGGCATTCACCTTGCTTGGGATTTGGAGCCAGAGAGCAGTGAGCCTTTTGGAGTTCTGGAGCAGGTTCATGTTCGAGTTTAAGCATGGCTGGAAGGGCATTCTTGAGGAATGATATCATGTGACTGCCCTCCATACCCTCCGGGATGCCCACAATCCCAATGTTTTGCTTCCTTGCTCTGTTCTCCAGATCGTACACTTTTGAAAGTAGGTACTGAATCTGACCATGGTGCTCCCTCAAGTATCTGTCATGCTGGGATATCTGGTCCACCTGTATCTTGGCCACTTTCTCTGTGCTTTCCACCCTGAGAGCTAGTAGCTCTAGATCCTCTGTAATCTTAGACAAAGAGAGTTTCAGCTCCACTGTGTCTTGTAGCACTTTAGTCAGCATCGCTGTCAGGTTCACGATGTCTTGCGTCAGGTTCGTGGGGGTGCTTTATTCAGCCATTGCCCTCTTGGGTTTGCATAGTAGAACAGCTCGTTGTGTACTACTCCTGCTGGAGATTTGAAGAATGGGCCGCAATGCTGCTGTGGTATGAAAGCGTGGCACTGCGATGAGGTAATAGTCTGGATGATCACGGTATTGGCACTCTCCGCTTAGTTTGATAACACCGAAAAATGAATCGGTTAACTGTGAAAGACTTCCGGAGCACTAATTCAGTGGTTTTGCTTTTTAATAGGTGGTGTGGATGTTTGGATGGGTTCGCAGGGAAGCCACAGGTCCCTTAAGTTAAATTTATGATGCCACCATGTTGGATGCCAGGCTCCACCCCTCCCTCGCGTTTTCTTTGAACTGAGGAGCAACCAACCTTCTTTTTTTATTTAATTGGAACCTTTTCAGAGGGTTCCGGTTTCTTTATTCTTTAATTTTATTTCATTTGAACTGTTTTTGAAGCAAGGTCTATTGGTTTTCCTCAGCAGTTTCTCGGTTCCAGATCTGATCAGAACTGATATTTTTTTTTCACTTTATCAGTTCCTGAACTGACTGTTATTCTATTGAAACCGACCGCAAATGTTTAAAGTTAGTCTGTTTTTTGGTCAGTTACTGATTCTTGTTTTCTATAGTGTTAGACAAGCCTAAAAATAAAACAGGATCCCTTGGGTTCAAGAACTGCTTGAAGTGTGCAGAGGTGTTTGCCAAGGCAGACAACCATGATCTTCACTTGATCTGCCTTGGGCAACAGCACTCCAGTGAAGACTGTGATATTTGTAAGTCTTTCCCTGTTAAGACAGTGGGAAAATGCAGGGAGAGGCTTAAAGGAAAACCAGACAAGGGGTCCATAGGCTCTAACCAGTCCACCCCCTCTAAGACTGTGGCAGTTCCTTCCAGAGCCTCTAAATCTACCCCTGTTATGGGTGAGGGCTCTGGCAAGAAAGGCAGTCAACCAGCTAACCCCACGGTGCCTGCCAAAAAATTAAAGAAAACCAAACACACTAACACCCCATCTGAAACACCTCAAGGGGCTCCTCAGGTACCTATTGATGCTCCTTCTCCTGCTGATTTGACACAGGCTTTAGCCTGACTCCAAGTGATGCAGGGTTTATAACCCCCTCAGCAACCTGTGATTACTACCGCTGAAAAAGCAACTGTTGTTACCCCTCTTTTACATACTGCTACATTGGCAAATGAGGAGGATGACCAAGATGATGAGGGAATTGAACCTGAGGTGTCACCCGAATAGGATTTTGGCTCCTCTCCCAGACCCTCAGAGGATTTCTCTTCCCATTTTTCTTTAGTTAAGAAAAATGGTAGAGACCCTGGATCTGTAAACAGCTGAAGAGATCCAAGATGAAGAGAAGGCACAATATATGGAGCTTATAGGGCTGACAACCTCAAAAAGGCTCATTCTGCCAATCTACAAATTCTTTAAGAAGGATGTTTTAGAAATCCTCAAGGCTCCCAATACAGTCACACCCACTGACAAAAAGTGTGACAAAAAATATCAGCTAGAAAGATCTGGTGCTGAGTTTCTTTTCAGTCACCAAGACCACCAGGGTATTGTACAGCAGACTGCCTGTGAGAAAGTCAAAACTTCCTTATCCTCTCACCCCGCCCGAAGGATTCAAGGAAGGTGGACAGCATGGCAAAAAATGGGTACCTTTCAGCATCCCTGACAATACGTCAAGCCAGCTACCAGGCCTATGCAGCCCTTTATCAAAAAGCACTCTGGCAATCAGTAGTGGACAATGCTGAGGCTAACCCTTCTTTAACAGTGTCAGAGCTGCCAGACCCAGCAAAATTGGGCTTGGAGGCTTCCAAATACCAATTTCAAATGGCAGCTGACACTAATGATACAGCTTCAAGGTGGGTGGCTGCTACCATTGCTCTAAGGAGACTTGTCTGGCTGAGGGCTACCAGCCTCACCCAGGACACCCAAAGTAAGGCAATGGACTTTCCAGTAGAAGGCCACTCTCTTTTCAGTGCCCAGACTGAGGCATATATGAAAAAAGTAGACTAATACAAAGCTAATTTTAGGAGCAACTCGACCAGAGACAGACCCTCTACTTCAGCTTCATCTTATTCTAGGGAAGGTAGGGGCAGGTCCTCTTTTAGGAGGCCATTCTTTCAGGTACAGGCTGTTTTCCAGCAGCAGTACCAGCCACAGCAGACTGGATTTTACAGAGCTAGAGGTAGAAGGGGTTCTCAGAGAGGATCCCAATCTGCTCAGCCTCAGCAGCATGCAAAACAGAACCCCTGACTTTTCCCTTCAGGCTGCCTCCACATCCTATAGGGGGCAGGCTTACCCACTATTCCTGGAATTGTTAAAAATAACCACAGACAAATGGGTCCCGGAAGTAGTGAGTCAAGGTCTCTCCCTTTGCTTCAAGTCCCTTCCTTCTTCAAGGTTAAAACATTTTGTACCAGCTCCCTTCTCAGAAAGAAAACTGCTGGAGCAGGAGGTACAGGCCCTACTGCTGGCAAAAGCAGTGGAGTCTGTCTCCCACAACCAAAGAGGGCAAGGGTTTTATTCCAGATATTTCCTAACAGCAAGAAAGAATGGAGAGTGGTGGCCTATACTGCATCTCAGACTGCTACTCAAGTACCTGGTAAAGCCCAGGTTCAAAATGGTCACAATGGCCATGATTTTGCTAACGCTACAAAAAGGGGACTAGCTAGCTTCCTTGGATTTAAAGGATGCATATTTCTATATTCACTAACCTCAACCATGTTGTCCCGCCAAATTTCTTTGATCTTTCGGCATCTAGCACCCCATTCCCCCCGAAGCTCCCCCCCTTTTACCCGCACTGTATCACTCCTAAGTCTGCTGAGCTGTACCTTAAAACAGCCCTTAGCCACTCCTCCTACAGTTCTGACTCCCTGGATTTGAAGCTCCTTCGGCTCATCCTTAATGAGATACTCTACCCCTTACCCACATTTTAAACTGATCCCTATGTCTAGGTAAATTAACCTCCAAGTGGAAATCTGCCTCCCTCACACCCATATTTAAAAGTGGGGACCATTCCAATACAAATAATTACCGTCCCATCTCCATACTCCCACCCCTCTCCAAGGCCTTAGAGCAGATTGTATCTGATCAGTTCACTGAGCACCTCAGTAAATACAACCTTCTCTGCAAACAGCAACATGGTTTCTGCAAAAGACACAGCACTACCACTACCCTTCTCGAATTTACCATACACATACACTCTGCGCTGGACAAGGGTCACATCACAGGTGCTGTCTTCATAAACCTCACAAAGGCATTCAACACCGTTAACCACTCCCTCCTTCTAACCCACATTGACTAATTTGGGTCTCCTTCAGGATGCCTTGGGATGGTTCTCTGACTACCTCTTGATCTAGTATCAACAGGTCAAAATTGGTAATGCATTATCCAATAGATTACCTGTCCTCTCTGGTGTCCCACAGGGGTCCATACTGGGACCTCTACTTTTCAACCTCTACCTTAACTTTTTCCCTGAGTCCTGTCCTGGCAACCTATAACTATATGCAGACTATGCTGACATCTTTCCTTCCAGCTCTGACTCCCTTCAACTTCACTGCTCCCTCCAGTCCTCCTTCAGCTGTGCTGAAAGCTGGTTCACTGCGCAACGCCTTATTCTTAACTAAAAAAAAACTAAGTTATGCTAGTCACACACCCTCAGAATACCAGGAAGGTGCTTTGTCCTCAAGTACTAACTTCAAATCAGACTCCTTTGGAGCAAGTGAACTCCTTTAAATACCTGGGCATCACTTTGGACCCAGGGCTTAACTTTCACGAGCATATTCACCCACTATCTAAGGCCCTCAATGTTAGGCTGGGGCTTTTGCTCTGCTTCAAACACTGCCTTATCCCTGATTCAGGCTCGCTGTCTCCAGAAGGAGTGAGATGCAACTGAATTTGCTTGATTCCTGGGGTTGAGGCCTAGGATTTGGAAGGATATTTTTGCAACATTTTAAAAGTGTCCTGCTGGCTGAGGAGTGAGTTCATTTTTATCCCTAGACTCAGCAGAGTGCTTTGTGTAGGAGCAGTGGTCTTGTAAATGGTGGTGTTAGTTGAATTACTATAAAGGGCAGTACTCACCAGGGTGGTGGAGCAGTTGTGTATTTGATTGTTCCTAACAGTCACCAGTGGCTGTGGACTACCCACCCACCCTTCCAACACCCCACCTCTCCAGGCGTGGCATTTCCTTTATAGTTAAAGTTCTGACATCACTTCCTCAACAGGTCTTGGGGCAGAACTGTCATATTCTTAATAACCCAGCACAGTGCATAAAGGATAGGTACACACCACAAATAATAATAATAATAAAAAAAATATATATATATAGATATAGATATATATATATATATATATATATGTATGTTACATATTGTATATTATAAGGGAGAGGGACTTGTGGGGAGTGGTGCAATGCACTGGCTGTGGGGCAGCAGTTTTCTGGGAGATATTCTGGAAACTGTGTTGCTGTCCTATTTGCAGGCAACTGTCAGCTCTGAGGGAGGAGGTTGCCCACCTCCAGGCTGAACTAGCAAGGACTAAGGATGCCTCCCCCACCAAAAGAATACCACTGCCACACCACTGCCTCAGAGGTTGCCAAGTATGAAGAGCCATTGGACCACAGTGGGTTCTGGGAGGGTGCGGTTGGTGGACCAGAGGTGAAGCCCCCTAGTTGTACCTCTACACAATTCATATGCCATTCTGTCAGAGCAAGGTTCCTCTATGATGGCACCCTCAGTGGAGACCCAGAAGAATGCTGAGGACATCCACAAGGGAGACCCACAAAAGGGTGGCAAGGGACACCACAGGGAAAGGAAACAGCTTCTGATAGTGGACTCAGTTGTTAGGGCGGTACAGCTGGGGAAGGGAGAGGAGAAGGAAGTAAGGTGCCTGCCTGGTGCCATGGCTTGGAGGGACAGGAAGTGAATCCTCAGGATTGCAGAAGCAGCATCACAGGAGAGGGAACTAGATATCATTGTCTACCTTGGGACAAATGACCTAGCTAGGCATGAGATCAATGCAGTGCAGAATGAATTTGTGGAGTTGGGAGGGTCTCAGATGGGTAGCAAGCACGGTAACCTTCTCAGAGTGTGCTGCCAGTCCATGGCAGGGGTGAGGCTAAGGGGTACTGCACACCATGCAGTTTAATGAATGGTTGCAAAACTGGTGCAGAGCACAGGGCTTTGGCTTCACTGGGGACTGGGGGTCCACCTGGAGAGATAAAGGTCTATACTGGCATGATGGTCTGCACCTGTCCATGAAGGGAACCAAGCTCCTAGGTGACAGGTTTAAATGCTTCCTTGGCAAGCTTTTAAACTAGCCAAGGGGGGAGGTGCTGATAAGAGGCAGGAAATGTCAAGCCTCTGACCACAAAACATGGCAGGTAGTAAGGTAAACACTGAGGTACGGAGCTCAACACAGGGCAGGACAGGGGTAAATGGAAAAATAGACAAGGGCAATAAGAGCAGGAATGGGTAAAAAAGGATAAAGCCAACATTAAATGGAAGGCAATGAGTACCAATGTTCATAGTCTGTTAAATAATCTTCCTGAGTTTGTAGCCCTGATGGAAGATGAACAATTGGATATTGTGGCAGTCACAGAAACATGGTACACAGAGAACCATGACTGGGATGTCAACATACCCGGGTACACAATCTACAGAAGGGACAGGGAAGGTAAAATACGAGGTGGAGTAGCTCTATACATAAGAGAAGGGATCAAAGCTACAGAACTAAAAAGTAAAGGGGGAGGACAAGAGGCACTCTGGGTCACCTTGGAGACAGGGAATGGCATCACAGTCCACACAGGGGCTGTATACAGACCCCCATCTCAAGGGGAGGAAATGGACAAGAAAATGATAGAGGACATTCTCAAAATGGCTGAAAAAGGGGAGATACTGTTGATGGGGGACCTGAATATGCCAGATGATAACTGGATGACATGTACTGCAGCCACATCCAAGAGCAGGTCATTCTGATGCCCTGCAGGGGCAGACCTAGACAGCTAGAGTTGGAACCCACTGGGAGGGAGCAATACTAGACCTGGTACTCTCAAATGGAGAAGGATCACAAATTTAGAAGTCAGTAGACATCTGGGAACAAGCGACCACTGCACAGTGTGCTTCTCAATGAGCACAACCATGGAGATAAGCCATACGAAAACAAGGATACTGGACTTTAGGAGGGCTGACTTTGGCAAAATGGGTGAATACCTGAAGAATGCATTAGCAAATGGCCAAAAAGGGGGGGGTGGAATAACAATGGAGAAAAATCAAAACTGCCATCATAGAGGCAACAAGCTTTTGTGTGAAACAAGTAAAGAAAACAAAGCGGAGTAAAAAACCACTATGGTTCTCAAAAGCGGTGGCAGTGAAGGTTAAGGAGAAAAAGGCTGCATTCAAAAATTGTAAGGAATCACAGAAGGAGCACGACAGGGAATTGTATCAATTAAAGCAGAAAGAAGTGGGGAAGGCAGTCAGAATAGCAAAGGCCCAAACAGAGGAAAAAATAGCCAACTCAGTTAAGAAGGGGGATAAAACCTTTAATAGGTACATTAGGGAGCATAGAAAGGTTAACGGAAGGATAGTGAAGATTAATAAAGGAGAGGGGAGGTGGGCAGAGGGAGACAGTGAAAAGGCAGAGATACTGAATGAGTACTTTTTCTCAGTATTCACAAAAGAAGATGAGGAGGAGTTACCTAAATCAGGCAATAGAAGCACTCTGGGTGGGGGGTTGACACCAGTCCATTCACAGAAGAAAGAGTTCTGAAAGAACTCCTAAAACTGAAGGTGGACAAAGCAATGGGACCTGACGGGATTCATCCCAGAATCCTAAAAGAACTAAGGGAGGACCTAGTGACACCACTGACCACGCTTTTTAACAAATCATGAGAGGATGGAGTGGTACCTGAGGACTGGAGGTGATTCCCCTTCACAAAAGTGGGAGCAAGGCAGATGCAGGAAACTACAGACCTGTAAGTTTGACCTCAGTGGTAGGGAAAATGATGGAATCACTTCTGATAGAAAGAATTGTTGAGTACCTAGAGGCCAGCGGGGTACAGGACCCAAAGCAGCATGGATTTACAGCAGGAAGGTCATGTCAGATGAATCTAATTGATTTCTTTAACTGGGTGACCAAAGTAATAGACCAGGGAGGGGCTGTGGATATGGCCTACCTAGACTTTAGCAAGGCATTTGACACAGTCCCGCTCAAAAATTTAATAATCAAGTTAGTCAGCCTAGGAGTTGTTCTCAGGGTGGTAGCCTGGGTAGTAAACTGGTTGCACAACAGGACACAGAAGGTAATAGTGAATGGAACACATTCCGAAGAAAGGGGAGTTACTAGTGGAATACCTCAGGGCTCAGTACTGGATCCAGTCCTCTTTAACATCTTTATAGGTGACATTGAAGAGGGTCTGGAGAGAAAGGTATGCCTCTTTGCAGATGACACAAAGATCTGTAACAGAGTTGATAAACAAGAGGGGGTAGAAAATATGAGAAGGGACTTTGCAAGGTTGGAGGAATGGTCAGACATATGGCAACTTAGATTCAATGCAAAGAAGTGCAAAGTAATGTACCTGGGAAACAAAAACCCAGGAGAAGAGTACTCAATAGCAGGGGAGGTACTAACAACAACAAAAATGGAAAGGGACCTGGGGGTAGTCATATCAGATGACCTAAAGGTGGGTAAGCAATGTGAGAAGTCGGTAAGGAGAACCAGGAGGATACCGGGATGCACAGGAAGGGGCATTACAAGTAGAAAAAGGGAAGTGGTTATCCCTCTATACAGAGAGTTGGTGAGACCTCATCTGGAGTACTGTGTGCAGTTTTGGAGACCTCATCTATGCAAGGACATAGACAGGATGGAAGCAGTCCAGAGGAGGGCAACTAAAATGGTGCAGGGTCTACAGCAGAAGCCATATGAAGAGAGACTGAGAGAGCTTAATATGTATATTCTTGATGAAAGGAGGGACAGGGGGACATGATAGAAACTTTCAAGTACCTCAAGGGAATCAACAAAGTCCAGGAGGATAGCATCTTTCAGAAAAAGAGATGTGTAAGAACAACGGGGCACAATTTAAAGATAGAGGGGGAACGGCTCAGGGGAAATGTGAGGAAATATTTTTTCATGGAGAAAGTGGTGGATACATGGAACTGCCTTTCTGAGGAGGTCGTTGGGTCTAAAACAGTGGGGAAATTCAAACATGCATGGGACAGACATAAGGCACTTATATTGGGGGGTTGCAGGAAGAAGGCTGTTGGTTAACTAGAATCTGCAGCTTATCTAGTAGGTAGAGAAATGGGCAGACTGGATGGGCCAAGTGGTCCTTATCTGCCGTCAAAGTGTATGTTTCTATGTTTCTATGTCTCTTCCTTGGTCCTCTCTCTGCTTGACTATGGCTTATTGATATATGGGGCGGCAAGCACCTCAGCTCCAGTTAGACTCCGTCTCTCCCTAAACAAAGCTTGCCATCTCGTATTGTGATGTGTCCGTCTTACCCATACCTGCTTGCTTTATAACGCTACCAACTGGCTTAATCTTGACAACAGAATCAGGTTCCACATCTGGTTTCTGGCTGAAAAAAATCACCCTAGGCCTCTCCCCCACTGGGCTCACCCATTTAATCCACCCAGACATTAAGATTAAGTACACCCGTAGCTCAGACAACCATCTCTTCTCGATTACCTCCTGCCATACCTCTCAATTTCAAAGGTCCTTCAGCTACAGGGCCCCCTTGTGGATGAACAGTCTACCCACCACCCTGGTAAATGAACAAAGACTTGGACAATTTAAAACCCACCTTAGGGTCCACCTCCTGTCTTCAGGTACCTGTAATTGCAACTGAACTCTGTTTTCTCCCTCCTCCTTAGCCACTGGCAATGGCCCCTGGTCTGCCTCTTCCTCCTTTGTGCTCAACCTGAGTTTCTCAGGCATTGTTATATATCTACATTTGATATGTACTGTGTAAAAACTGTACTAAGTAACACTAGTACTTGAATGTTAGCCTTGGCTGTTCTTTGTAACAAACTGAACTTTATCCTCTGAATCAATCATTGTAATGTTTGTCTGTATCTAATGCATGTGACATGGAACTTTTGTAAATGAGCCTTTGACTCAAGGGTATTTTCCAAAACTGAAATAATAAATAAGTAAAATACATTCCCGTAAGGGAGTCACACTGAAAGTATCTTAGATTCAGACTCCCCTCAGGACACTACCAGTTCTCAACACTTCCCTTTGGCCTTACCTCTGCACCACAGGTCTTTACTAAGTGCATAGCAGTACTAGTGGCACACCTCAGAAGACTGGGTGTCACAGTTTTTCCTTATTTGGATGATTGGCCAATCATAGGAAAATCCCACCAACAAGCGTCAGACCACCTTCTGGTAACCCAGGATATGCTGCTTTCCCTGGGATTCTTTCTTAACACCAAAAAGTCTGTCCTGACCCCTGTGCAGGTTCTGCAGTTCATAGGTGCAGAACTGAATACAGTAGTGGAAACAGCTTTTCTCCCCGAAGGGAGGGCAGAAAGCATTCAATTTTTGCAGGCTCATTTGCCCTGGGCATGCCAAAGCCAGCAAAACAGTTTCTTCAATTGTTAGGGCACATGGCTTCAGCAACAAGCACAGTCATATGTGCCAGGTTTCAGATGAGAGATATTCAGTTCCACCTAAGAGCACCCTGGTTCCAAAGGCGGGATCCCCCCTCAAAGCGAGTACTCTCTCATTTGTTTCCCCCTCACAGGGAACCAGTGCCAGCATGGGATCTTAATATTTGCATTGTCTAGCTTATGCTTCCACGCTTTGAGCCTATGGCATCTGCAGAGCTTAAATTTGTTACTTGGAAGGTAATTTTTCTGGTAGCAATCACTTCTGCCAGAAGGATAAGAGAGCTACAGACCCTCTGTGTGGAAAAGGACTATGTTTCTTTCCACAGGAAAAAGGTAGTATTGAGAACTAATAAGAAGTTCCTCCCCAAGGTAATTTCTGACTTCCATTTGAATCATTCTATAACATTGCCAGTTTCTTTTACTGAACACTCTGTCTCAGGTGAGCATAGATTGCACAGCTTGGATGTAAAAAGAGAACCGAGTTATTACATGACTCATACCAAATATCATAGGCAGGACAGACAACAACTGTTCCTCACCTATGGGTAAGTAGGTAAAGGTACTCCTGCTTCAAAGAGGACTATCTCTCGATGGATTGTCCAGTGTATTCAGTTTTGCGACTCAAAAGCAGGCAAGGTTCCTCCCTCTGGTCTTAGGGCACAGTCTACAAAGGGCACAGCTGCCACCATTGCAGCTGCCCAAGAGGTACCTCTAAAGGCAATATGTAAATCAGCTACCTGGAGGTCAGTCCACACTTTCACTAAGCATTATAGCCGGGACACCCAATCTAGGAGTGATGCCAGATTTGGCACAGCAGTTTTGCAGAGTCTTTTTCCTAAATAGATTCTGGTCCACCTACTTGAGGTACTGCTGCATAGTCTGCAAGAGTAATAATATTAGTGGATTCCTGGGTTTAGAAGAAAAAATTACTCACCTGTAGTAATCTTGTTTCTTCCAAAGGGATCCACTAATATTATTACTCCCCACCCTTGCCTCCCCTTTAGAATCAGTGACTAGAAAAATCCTCTTCACAGCTGATAAGATGTATGGTTGGAGTAGCATGCCACCTGCTGGCACCTTCAAGTAATGTCTTTAACCTGTATGTTCTTTTCTAACGGCATATCTGACTTCAGAAAAGGGGACATTTATTTCTACTAGTCCTTTGGTATGTTATTAGTTGCCCCAGTTGGGCATCATTTTTCTATAATTATTTAATTTGTGATTCACATGTTGTTATGGCCTCTTTGCAGGCTTCTAAGAAATCTGAGGTAGAATGTAGGCAGTTAACACTGGGCAGTTTGAAAATGAATGCACAAGCTAAACATTCCATATTTAGCATAGCATTCTATTTCTCTCCAGGGCAGTGCTGATTTAAAGGAGCACTGCAAGAGTAATAATATTAGTAGATCCCTTTGGAAGAAACAAGATTACTACAGGTGAGTAATTTTTTCTTCTTACCTATGCGATCTTTCCAGTAGAGAGTGTAATCAGGGATGGTGACATCCCAGGTGTGGTTTTCTGTGAACCAAGTCTCCATGACAGCAACCCAGTCAAGGCTGACTTCGGCCATCATTGCTGTGAGATCTATGATATTTTTTGGAAGGCTACAGGCATTGACATACATTGCCTTCCAGTCTTGGTTTGTCCTGCTGCTGCTTGTTTTCTCCACTTGTGGGTTGTGTCTCTAATGTTTTGAATGTCCCTATCATGTTTGGAATGCCCCTGTGGAGTTGTGATGCACATGGTGATTGTGATGCCCTGTTTTGGTTCTGATCAATTTTCCTTAGATGGGGGCATTCGTAAGCACATATTTTTATTTATTTATTTTGTTTTAGCTAACCAGGTAGATACACTAGGCAGCAGCTGCCTGTTTTCAGGTATGACCCAGGAGAGTTACAACAAAGATGATGCAGCACCAGAACAATTACCGGGTACATCAAAATACAACATATACTCAGATAAGGTGGACAATAAACAGAATGCAAACAATCTTGAAAAGGTGGGCAAGTGTAGCGTAAGGGAGTATCACCTCTGACAGAAGTGCTAGCTAAAACAGGGAGAGAAACACATTAGCAAAGAATAGTATAAGCAGTGTTATATCCATGGGCAAAAATCAGTTAGATTTCAGATATCATAATGGCAAGCAGACTCAGGAGTAGGTTGGGTACCCAATAAACATCTCACCTCTTCAGGGGATATTTACATTTGGATGTACCTAGTAATGGCTTTCAGAGGTATTTTTTGAAAGTCCCCACAGAGTACCTCAGCTGGGATGTTTTTCCATAATTTGGGAGCGAAGTACTGAAATGCTGCAGACCCTAAGTTAGTTCTCAACTTAGGTACCTCAAGCAGGCCACAATCTGAAGACCTTATTAAATATTGACTGTAATGTGGTTGTAGTCACATTGTGAGCTGTTGTTGTTGCCGTTTACTTAATATGTTGTAGATGGTGCCTCCTAGTGCATGATCTCTCAAAGCTTCGGGAGGTATCTAATTCAGTTTCTCATACAGACTACAGTGACAAGTTTGCTGTCAGGAATCACAAAGTGACATATTCTGTTGTAGGTGACATCCTACCTCCTTAGTGCAAGCTTAGATGTTGAGGGCGTATACACAGCAACATGGTTTTGGTGAGCAGGTTGCCACAAGCAATTGACAGGTAGGCATGGTGGGTAAGGTTATGTCTAATCCTGTATGACAGTCCCAGTCTAGAATTAACAGCTTTGTATGTTTTTGATATATGCAGGTTAAAGTCAAGTGTGGGGTCCAAGGTAACCCCAAGATAGCTGAAGGACTGCACTGCCACCAGTAAAGTCCCATCAAGACAAGTAATCTGGAAGAGGGGTCTTGGCAATTCCTAATTTTGGGGGGGAAGGTCAAACAGTATGGCTCGTGTCTTAGCCACATTTATGATCAGCTTTTCTTGTTCCAGCCAGGTTTGAATCCCTTGCAGGTTATGAGACAACATCAGGTGTATGTTGCTTATATTTTTGGGGCTGACAGTCAATGCAAGCTCATCAGTGTACAGTATTGGTGTGCAGTGTTTCAGACACTCATGCAATCTGTCAATATGTATTGAGAACAGGAGTGGTCCCAGTATGGAGCCGTGGGGGAACCCTGATTCAAGAGGACATAGAATCAGAGAAGGTAGTTCCTAGTTTCACTCTCTTCTGCCTACAGTGGAGATAACTGGCAAACCAACAAAGAGAAGGAGCACCAGACCAAAGTCCTTTGGCTTGCATGTGAGAATACTGTGGTCTACAGGATCAAATGCCTTAGTCATGTCTATACACACAGTGCCTGTATATATGCAGGGCTGAGTCATATTCAAGATGGCCACCAGGCTGGGTGCGTTGCCATCACTTTTTTGTGGAAGTTTAGTTTTATGTATTTTTAGCTTAAATTTTTAGTTATTTTGAGTTATTTCATGGCTATTTTGTGTTCTGTTTAGCTGTTTAATCCAGTCCCAGTTTTGGTCATGAGTTCTACCATTTGGTGGTGGCTTGACGATGAGTGGGATTTGTCTCCCAGACCTGGGGAGAGAGGCCGGTCGGGCTTTCCTTTTTCCTGCCCCACAGACTTTGTGTGTTCCACCTTCTGCTTGTTGCTGATATGGCTCATATCAGTTTTATTTTGTGTGTTCTATCTCCTTTTTTGAAGAATATGGGAATTTTTGTGTTTTCTGTACCCTGTTCCCTATTTTGGAAGTGCTTCACGGATGTGTGGAGGACAAGGAGCTGTTTTGAAATAAGCATTGGATAGTCCGGAAGTGTGTTTGGTGGAGTCCTGGATGCAGTGAATGTTGGCAAGAACAGGGATCAAAGAAGGAAGGATTTTTCGATCGGGGCTTGTGGTGTGTCTTTTGATCACCGTGAAATCTTGGGTGGTAACCTTTGTTGCCTAGTTGCTCTGGCAGGTGCTCTCTTGGAGATTTGCTACTCCACACGGAGTTTGGGGTATTTTCCAGCCAGGGAGCTGGCTGGGGTACCTCGCTCCCCTGGACCATGGAAATTGCTGCAATAGTGGCCTTTCTTATGGTCCTTTGTGTGGGTAGCATTAATTTCTTGGGAGTGCACTTAGCAGGGAGTAAAGGGGTCTGAGTGTGGCTGAACCTCTTTGGATAAAGCTTTCTGTGGATTTCTGAACCTCTTCGGATAAAGCTTTTTGTGGATTTCTGAACCTCTTCGGATATAGCTTTCTGTGGATTTTTTCCCTGGACTGTTTTCCCTCACTGCACTTATCTGGTTGACTTTCCCTGGATTTGGATTTACTGAATTTTTGTGGAATTCTGGACCTGTACTGAGAGACTGCTGACTCTTTTTCTGGATTAAAACTTTGTTTTGGACACTCGGGTGGTGAGAGGACCCTGTGTCCATAGATTTTGTTTGTCTATTTACTTATTTTTTGTTTGTTTGATTTTACAGTCTTTTCTCTTGGAAGTGAGAAAGATCAATATTAGTTCTCCCCAGTTGTGAGAGAATTTGGGGGGAGTCCATAACTCTTTTTATTGTTTAAAATGTATGTTTCCATGATGATTTGGCAGTGAGAGTGCTATTTTACCCTCTTTCCCCAGTGGTGAGAGGACTGGGGGGGGGGGGATTATACAGGAGAAGATTTGTTATTTATTTATTTGTCAAAATTTGTATTTTTAATTTTTATTTTATGTTTATTTTTATTTTATTATTTTTAGTGGATTTTTAGTCTAGTCCAGTTTTGAATATTCTTGTGAGGTTGGGTTTTGTTTTGTTTTTGTTTAATTATACTGGATATGTTTAGGGATTATTTGATCATTTCTATTTTATAAAGATTGTGTTTTTGTGTTTTGGTGTTTATCATTTTAGTTAAGTAGCGACATGTGCTGGCCTCTAGTCCCCACGGTGGTGCGCTACTCATCCTCCTTTCTTCATGCCCTCTGCCCCTTTTATACTCCTCCCCTACAATTTGATACCTACCAGCACTGTAGAGTGCTAGGGATTGTTCATGGGAGAGTGAAGGGGGCGAGGGTATGTGAACAGGGGAGGATGAACGAGTAGGTCCATCATATCAGGGTTATTAAGTCCAGAAGTTGCCCTAGGGTGAAATGGAATCCAGACTGGGGTTTACCATGTCTGATATCCATACCCAAGGGCACTACTGATTTCAGTAGGCAGATAGGCCTGACAACCTCTGAGGTTTGTCCAACTCGGGTGGTGTTATGCAATGCAAGGTCTGTTAGGAATAAGACCACCATTATTGCTGATCTTGTTGGTTCGGCTGACCTGGCTTGCATCACCGAGACCTCGCAAGATGAAAATTCAAGCCCTATAGTGGAGGCCATGACTCCGGCTGGGTACTCGGTGATACACCGCCTGAGATTGGACCGCAGGGAAGGGGGGTTGCAGTCTGTTTTAAGACTGAATTGGGCCTCACGATTGAAGTATTAGGTGAGGCTGAGTCCTTTGAGTGTACAGTCATAGCAGGTGTAGGTGTTCGAATCATTCTCATCTACCGTCCACCCAGAGATGGGAAACATTTCTTACAGGAAGTAGCAGACTTCCTCATCGACATGTCGTTTGAGTCACCCAGATTGATGGTTCTGGATGACTTCAATGCCTGGGTCAACGATGAACTCTCACAATTTGGTAATTACTTCCTCCAATTAATGTCTTCTTTGGGCCTTACACAGGTAGTTTCCACTACTATGCATAAATCTGGACACTCTTTGGACTTAGTCTTCCTTCTAGGGATTGATGCATCTGACGTGGGGGTAGAACCAGTCACCTGGTGTGACCACTGCACCGTGAGGTTCAATTTTTGCACCCCTCCTTAGAAGGCCTTCCCCTGTGGAGATGGTCAGGTGCTGCCCATTACGGAATGTTACTTCACAAGGCCTAGCGGTGGTCCTTGACCTATCATCCCCCGTGTTGGTGAGCAGCAATCCAGAGGCACTGGTGTTGGCCTATAATGAGGCCATCATGGATGCCCTGGATCTTATTGCTCCTGTTTGTGAGTGCCCCTTATCCCTTCACCCCAGGTCCACTTGGTTTGATGGGACTCTGAGGGAGATGCGGAGACAGTGGCAAAGGTTAGAGCGTTGTTGGCACAAGTCTGCCCTTGAAGCCGACCACTTTAGATTGATAGAACATTATGTTAGCTATCAATCTGCAATCACCGATAAGAAGGCAGAATTCCTGTCCAGGGAGATTGCAGTTGCTCAGAATCGACCGGCTCAGCTGTTTTGAACTGTAGACAGACTGTGCAACCCAGCCTGTCTGCAAGTTTGAAAAGCCATTTCACAAGTAGAGTGCAAGGAGCTCGCTTGGTACTTTGCAACTAAAGTGGCTGACATCAGGGTGGACTTGTGTCCGGCAACCTCTAAAAGTGATGTTATAGGACAGTGCAAGATCACAGTGCCTCAATTCTCTTGGAGTTACTTTTGTCGACCTGAGCTCATGGATATTATGAGGATCATCCATAGTGTGCACCCCACAAGCTGCAGTTTGGACCCTGGACCAACTTCCCTAATTTTGGGTTGCTCTGATATCATTGGTCCAGTCCTGGTGCAAATAGTCTGGTGCTCCTTGGAATCAGGTGAGTTTTCTACTTCCCCGAAAGAGGTGGTGGTGACACCTCTCTTGAAGAAAGCTTCCTTGGACCCAGACTGTTTCTCAAACTACAGACCTATCTCTAACCTTCCCTTTATTGGGAAGGTTATTGAGAAGGTTGTGGCTGCCCAATTGAACAACCATTTAACCATCCACAGTATCTATGAATCCTTCCAATCTGGATTCCGTAAAAGACATAGCACCGAGACTGCGCTGGTTCAGGTGCTTAATGATCTTCTGAGGGCGAGGGATCAGAAGAGATGTTCCATCCTGGTACTCCTTGATCTCTCATCAGCTTGTGACACTGTGGATCACATGGTGTTGTTAGCACGCCTGAGGCAAATTTGTGGAATGTTGGGAACCATTCTTCAATGGTTCACTTCATTCCTCTCTGGGAGATCACAAAGAGTTGTGTCGGGGATTTTTTCCTCTGGCCCAATCTCTTTATTGTGTGGAGTGCCTCAGGGTTCTGTGCTGTCACCCATGTTATTTGCAGTGTATATGCTGCCCCTTGGAGACATTATAAGACAGTATGGGCTGAGGTTTCACTGCTATGCAGATGATACCCAGCTCTACCTGTCTTTTGCACCCAACCAGGATGGTGCTCTCTCGGTGTTTAACAACTGTCTGGGGGAAATCCAAGATCGGATGGATTCTAGTTGGCTAAAGCTGAACTCGTAGGAGACAGAGGTTCTTGTGGTGGACCTGGCTGGTCAGATTGAGAGGTCACATCTTGACGCGCCTTCTGGAATTTTTCTTGACGGCATGTCACTTCTGACCTCGGGACGGGTGCGTAGCCTTGGAGTTATCCTAGACAACAGGCTGACTCTTCAATCTCAGGTGTCGGCTGTCATCAGGACTTCCTTTTACCGTCTTAGGAAAATTGCCAGGGTTAGGCACCTTGTTCCGTCTGACTCTTTGCCAATGTTGGGCCACACCTTTGTGTCCTCACGCTTAGACTTCTGCAATGCCCTTAACTTTGGGATTTCTGGGGTAGAAATCCATCACCTACAGCTGGTGCAGAACACTGCAACCTGGGTCTTGACTGGGACAAGTAGGTCCTGTCATATTACCCCAGTGCTGCGCGAACTGCACTGGCTTTCTATACGGTGGTGGATCACCTTTAAAGTAATTTTATTGACTTTTAAAGTCCTTCACGATCAGGGTCTGTCCTATCTGAAAGACCTTCTGGTGCCTTATTGCCCTGGCCGATCGCTCCGCTCAGCTGACATGGGGTTGCTGGAGATTCCAAGAGTGAGTTTAAAATCTTCAGGCAGCAGAGCATTTTCTCACGCTGCACCCACTCTTTGGAATTCTCTACCATGCCAGTTACGGGAGTGCACCTCCGTGGAAATACTCAAGAAAGATTTGAAATCACATTTCTGGAAAATGGCCTTTTTGGATAACTAAGTTAATTTTAGTATGATTGGAATTTTATTATAATTTATTATGCTATTATGGTATATTTTTATACATGTTTTGAAGATTTGTATCTGGAATGTGAATTTATGATTTTAAAATGTTCAGCGCCTTGACACACTGAAAGGCACTATATTAATAAAATTATTATTATTATTATTATTTATTATTATTCCCCTCTATCTGTGGTGGATGCAGTACAGTTACTAAGTGTTAACAAGGCAGTGCCTGTACTGTGTCCACCTCTAATTCCATGTTGGTGGGGTGATAGAAGACTGTATTTGGACCAGTGTTCAGTATGTTGGGTAGCTACTAATTTTTCCAAACTCTTGTTAAGCACCTGAAAGATGGATATTGGCCTGTAGTTGCTGGGAGTTTTAGGATCTCCTTTCTTAAAAACTGGGAAAATATGAGATAATTTCCATGCAGAGGGGACTTCTCCTCTCATCAGTGAGAGGTTGAATAGTCTAGTTACAGCAGGTGCAATTTTTCATGCAGCAAGTCTGAGCAGTTTTGGCTCAAATCCATCAGAGCCGGCTGTTTTAGATATGGGGATGCTTTGGGGCAATTTTTGCTCTACAGATATTTTGATTGTTTTGAAGCAGAAGTGTATAGTTTGACTGTCATGTGATTGAGGTGAGGGGCTCACACCAGTGTCAGGTCCAGCATACATAGACAGATTGCAGAATTGAGCATTAAATGTGTTTGCTGTGGTGGAGGGTTTATTACAGTTTACACCACTAATGTTCAGTTCATAGGGTACAGTGGAGCTACTTTAGCCATGGATCTGCTTGATTTGTTTCTAGTAGCATTGAGGTGTCCCACAGTAGAAGAGAGTAGATTCTTCTTATAGTTGCTTTTCCTTTGTTTTATGTATTTTTGTACTAAGTGCGGAGATGTCTGTACTTTTGCCAGTCTTCATTATTTCCGGTGGCCTTGAAGGTTATCGATTGTTTGTCCCTAGCTTTCATTATTGAGAGCCCTGTTTGACTGATCCATTTGATAGTTATGCCCCTGATTCTCTTGGTTGTGACTGGTACATGTTTGTCCTGAAATCCCTGAAATGTTGAGTTAAAGAATGCAATGGCATCCTGCACATTTGTAGTGGCCCAGAGGTATGACCAGTTCAATTGTGCAAGAACAGATTTGAATACCATTTTGTCAAGTTTTATATAGTCTAGGAACCTTATTAGCCACAGAAGAGGAGACTGAGTTTTTGCTGTCCATGTATAGAATGTAGTGGAGTGGTCACTGATAGAATCAGGTAAACTGCTAGAGCACAGGAGTCTTATGTTTTTTGGTGTAATTATCCAGTCCAGTAAAGTAGCCATGACTCCACCCATCGTCAGCATAGTAGGTTCCTCAATGATCTGATTGGCACTCAGCTTACTAAGGTGATGTTCAGCAGTGGTCCTTTGATTGTGTAATGAATCTACATTGAAATCACCCAGCATAATAAATTCATTGCCCATGACCTGATCAGCAGCTATATCAGTCAGATATTGTATTGCCCTGATACTGCCAAATGGGGGTATATAGACACAGAAACGTTGAAGGCCTTTTACCTCTCCTAGCTGGAGCTTAATGTGACAATAGTCCAGATTTATATCAATCTGTGGTGTGCAGCAAGGCATCAAAGATACATTCAAGTGGTAATTAATGTTGAATAGGGTACCACCACCCCATTTGGACTTCTGTCTATCTTGACAAACACATGTATAGCCAGGCAGGGCATACATACTATCTGGTATGGTGGGCTTAAGCCAGGTCTCAGTGAGCCCCCGAACATCTGGCTGGTAATGATGCACCCATGTAGTTAGCTCAGTCAACTTGGGTAGCAGACTCCTAATGTTGATATGTGCAATCTTGATCCCCTTGGTACCCGCCCAGAGAGATGGGCAAAGGCTACAAGGCAGACATTTGGTAGGGACTGGATTTGGTTCTATGTCTTCCTCAGCAATTAATAACAGCATGACCAATGAGGTGAGGTAGCACCACCTGTGGCACTTTAGATCAGGAGTTATTCTCCATTTAAGTCTTTTTAGCATCCTTAAGATCGTAGGCATTAATTTGACAATGGAATTCATGTCATCCCACAGACTGTAGAAAGGTGAGACAAGCAGGTTAAACAGACAACTATACAAGCTAGTTATCACAGATAATGGTCTGTGAATAAAATGAGGAGTGAACTCCACTGTCTTAAGCTTGATATGATTTAGCAGTTATAGCAATTACTTGTAATAGGGTTAAGAACCCTTCTTCCTAGAAGAACCACAATCCAATAAGAAAACACTACTTCAAATGTGAAAGTAAGTAATTTCAAAGTTAATGCTGTATATAGCAGAAGTAGGAACACCAGTAACAGTGCACAAGCAGATATAGCTAGACCAGTAATAGTTCACAAGACACTTCTTCATATACAAACACTATCCTATAAAAGATCCACTTGGTAGATAAAGATAGATACTGTAGCTCTAAGAGATGACCAGTCAGTAAAGTAAACATCAGACTGCTTTATCACCATAAAGTGCAAAAGGCACAGTTTAAATGTGCTCCACCTCCTGCTTATACCATGCAGTTCCCTAGTAGTCTGTGTATTTAATAAAGGTGGTGGAAGGGGTAGGGGTTGGGAGAAAAACATCCCACTTGCAGCTGGTCTGAGTCAGTGGTCCGATTCAGGAACAAGCAGTTCTCCTGTTAATTTGGTCAATCCCTTGTTAATTTTAATAAAAATAAGCAAATCCTGATAGTTGCAGGGGAGGGCAAGGAGTCCCAACTGTTAGGCCTTGGACACCTGGGTGCTGCTTCCTCATCAAACTGAGCTCTAACTGAGCTCAACAGTGCTGCACAAAGTCTTTTGTCCCTGCTGAGTCAGGGGTTGGTGCCTTTTTTGTAGTATGAGTTCCCCTTTGTGAAATAGGGAATTTGTGGCTTGTCCGATTTTAAAAAATATGATGCAACTGTTGTTGATGCCCCTTCCCCTCTCTCTAGTTTAAATTGTTGATGAACATGTCGAATTTTTGACCGAGAGCATGTGTTCTCTCTTTTGTAAGTTGTAACTTATCAAATCTAAAGAACTCCTTCTCCCACAAGTTCTGCCAGTTTTCTACATAGCCATAACTTTTTTCCTGAAACCAGCTTTTGAGCCAGATTTTAAGATCAATGATGTCCCTTTCTCTGATCTGATGCCTTTTAGTCCCCTTGCCCCACACAGGCAGAATTTCTGAGAAGGAGACTTTGGTCGAAAGAGAAGTGAGTGTTTCTCTTAGAATCGTTAGATGCTGTTTAGTCTCTCCAGCTGACCATCTGGCCAGGTTGTTTCTACCTACAGTATATGGATGAGAATGTATGTGTCCCGCTCAGTGTTATGAACAATTCTTTCAGTCCTGTTTTTATCTCTCCATGCCAATGTTCCTGGGAGGTATCCATCCTCAATTTCTGTTTGGCTGCTTTGAAGGATGTGCGACTCTACCCCACAGATCATAGTTGCCTATTATTAAGACGTGGTTTTTGTTTTGCTTGGAGGTTTTTATTGTGGTTTGTTTGTCCATGCATTGTGTGAGGGTCCTCTCCACTGTCTTGCCTGCCCAGACAGTAGGATTGGTGCTGGAGTTATTTCACGAGAGTTATTTCACTGCACTTTCTGGTTACTACCAACTGCCAGATCCCTGGTCTGCTAGCTCCCTAGGGGACTGGCATTAGTGGTTGATGCCTTAAGTCCGAGTGCTGTGCAGCATGGTTGAGTTGCACCCTAAGAAAGTATATTTCAGCATGAGCGGTGTGTAGTTGGGTGTGTAGATCTTTTAATGCCAAACAAGTACAACAATGCCTCACCTCTCTCAAGTAAGCTCTGGTGATAAGGGTCCCACAATATCTGCAGTTGATAATGCCCATATTGTTGAGTGTTTAATGGAAGAAAAACAAAGTTGCCATAAATCTAAGGATGGATAGTACACAAGGTGAACCCCCTTCTGGGAAACAACTATGTGAGCTCAGGAAGGCAAAGTGGAAGTGCAGACAAAAATAAAAAGCACCTGTGCAAGTTGGCTGTAGCAGAAATGGGGAGGATGTGTGGATGGAAAAATAAATCCTGCTTAAGAGAAAAAAAAAACGAAAAGGTTTTTTTTTGAAGAAGGTTACTAGAAAGGAAGCAGAGAAGGAGTTTGGGTGAAAATAGAAGTGCCTGTGGAAATAGTAATAGAGAGGTGTTTTTTTATGCCTCTAGGAAGAAGGTTGTTAGAAAGGGAGTAGAGAAAGAGTTTGGACATAAATAGAAGCAGCTGTGAAAAAAAGTAATAGAGATAATGTGTGGACAGAAATAGAAGTTCTGTCCCAAAGAAGATGTTTTGTGTACAGACCCTGTAATGATGTGTGAGGACTTGTGCACTGTCCTTTCAAGCAAACCCTAGAAGAAAATAGCTCAGGTGAAGCTAGGTGCTTATGCCAGCAAACCTTGTCTTCACCACAACACACCAACTAACCTGACCTTTTAAATTTTCCTTCTGTTGGAAGGTACATAGCCTGTGTCAGTTCCACTACTAATCCCCTGGAAAAGCTGTGGAAGAAAAGCAATTAGCTCCTTCACTGTGAGAAAGAGAGTGCGATATCTTTCAGCCCAAATCAAAAACCTGTAAGCACAAAAAAATTGTAACAAAACAGTAACATTGCTTAGCTTAAAGATACATCAAAATGTAAATCCTGTAAGCACAAAACAATAAAAAAACTGTAAGCACGACCTGTAACAAAAAACAATATGAATCAGAGAAAGACAAAGCAGTAACCTGTATGCACAACACAGTTACAAACCTGTAAGCACACCCTGTAACAATTTAGCAGAAAATATACCCTGCAAAAAATAATTTCAATCAGAGAAAAATAAAGCAGTAAACAGTAATAAAACCTGTAAGCACAAAACAATTTAGTAACACAACAGTAACTCTGCTCACCCAAAAGAAGCCTTAATGTTTTTCCTTGCTCTGTTAATGTTGCTCCTTGCTCTGTCTTTTCAAGTAAACCCTAGAAGAAAAGGACTCAGGAGAAGCTAGGTGCTTATGCCAGCAAACCTAGTCTTCAAGAGTAAGACAGCCCACTGCATACACCCAGGTGGACTTTGCATCAAGAAGCATTATCCCATCCAGGAAGCAAGCATCACAAACTCCGGAGGGGCAAGAACTCTTTCCCTCATCTCTCAGAGGATACCAGACCCACCAACTAGTGAATACTCAGAAAGTGCCCCACTGACTGATGTGCCATTGTGACAGCCCCACCCACCACGTTGTCCATTCAAGCTGCACCTGTCCCTAGCCCCTATCAACCAGTTACTTGATGGGTGGTGGAATATGGGTTTGAAACTGTACTCCTCTTCTCAATTCTTGGGTCAGCTGGGGGGGGAGATATGAACTGCCACCAAGGCAGCCACCAAAGCCATGTGGATGGCACAAAACAAGAGAGAGAAAAAGATGCAGTCCTCGGTACAATAGTCATCACCCCCTGGAATTCTACTCTGTAAAGACAGTTCTATTTTCATTCCTTTCTCCATTTCCAATGAAAGTGTTCTTACTTGCGCCCATCCCTCGCAAACAACAGCACCAGTAATCAATATGCTATTTTCTAAATGGGTAACCAGCCCTACAAAACAAGAACTTATACTGGCCTGACAATCTGAAAGCCTGAAAGACAGGCCCTCTGAACTTACCAGAAATTTCTGGAGCTTACTGCTGTTGCTGGCAGAGGTGATCCCAATTTTGTCCAGAGGTGAGAAGCAAGAGGGCCACATACAGCAGTGCTCCTACTTGTAAACATCTTTCTCCTCACTGACCACAATCTCCTCCACCTGAGGAAACCTCTATCTGCCTAACTAGACCCTTCCCTTATGGGTGTCCATTTATAAAACTCCTCGACCTACCAGCTCAGGTGTCAGGAGGGGCAGTGGCCACAGACAAACCCCACCTGCAGCAACCCCTTACTGGCTCTCTACTATGTAAACTGCAAATCATATTTCCATAAACTGTAGAAACCTAGGGCAGGATTCACAACACACTTTGAAGGGGACAAAAATGTGCAAGTCCCCAAAATTTGCACAGTTGAGGAAAAAAGGGGTAATTGTGCTGCATCATATGCACAAAAAGCCCGCAGCTGCAGAAAAAGTACACTGTGGACTGTGGAAAATACGCAGCTGCAGAAAATTCCTGCACAAAAAATGACATTGTAAAGTATGCCATATCCCCTTAAGGGCTATTCTCAGCCACTGTTTTTCTGCAGTTTCACAAAAAATGTTGTGCACATGCAGTACCAAGGATAGTGAGGCGTAATTCACCCTAAGCAAAAAGACAGTGCACTAACACTTGGGAAACAATCATAGTGGGGGTTCAGGCATGAAACAACAGCAGATCTGTGGACTATATAGTAGTGTCAGTTGCTACACCCAAACTAGCACACATATCCATTGAAAGGCAACAAAGCACAACCACATGACCCTGTGCAGCTAGTAAAGGAGCCCCACAGGCAGTAGAGGCAGAGGTGGTAACAACCAGAAGTGTGTGCTTCAGATGCATGAGAAAGAAACACCACAAAGAGACAATCAACAGATATATATTGCCACTGGGTGCAAAGTCCTACTGGTACAGGTGGTGCTACCATGGTCCCAGTCGTGGGACTGGCTGCTTGCTTTGCTGGGAGTGCTGTTTATTCTGCAACATTTGCAAGAAAGTCAAAGTCTCCTGCTCCACTTAATATGGCTCACCTGCTGTTGTTCTGTCTGCTGGGCCTTTTATATTATTTCCGCAGTTGCGGAAAACCTGCTGCGGATTTTCAACACTTGTACAATTTGGCAATGCGCCTGTTTTGCGATTTTCCACATCTGCAGAAATTTCAACTGTGAATATGCCACACTTGCGTTTCTGCAGTTTTGCAAGCCTTTTTTCCACATGTGCAGATTTTTTTGCTCTCTTTGTGAATCCAGCGCCTAATCTGCAGTTTACCTTGAAAGACTTTTAGAATTCTGTGTAATTTAGTGAAATACTGTGAAAAACAATAATGAAGCAGAATTGCAATTGTTCCTGAATTTCACTGGTGGAATTTCACATTCAATACATCTCTAAAGTTCACCATGCCTAAATGTGTACACTATGCACAGTCATGAATTGTTGTGATATCTGCATTTTTGTATCACACAGCATGTGAATGTGTGAGGTGTGTTTATTAGCAGTTAGTTGGGTCTATCCATCTCTAGTTAGCAGAACCATTTAACCTACAGTACATTACTGTGTCATTTTCATGGTGGTCTAGGAATAGCCCCATCACCGTAAATTGCAGCAGTTATGTAACCTGTGTGTCTGTCTCACCCACAGTGCCTGTAGTGCAGATTACACTTCAGTAGTGTTGTGCAGGTATGTACCGATTTATCTAAGTTAAGTACAGTGTGTCTCAAACTGCAACCCAAAAATATAATGCAGCTACACAAATTTGCAGCTTTAAGTCATTGCTTGGTTGGCCTCTCTTCCTACCTTGTTTAACATATGTTATCTTCCTTTATTGTAGTTTACTGGACCATACCTTGGTGTGTGTTTTCATTCTGTAGAATTATGATGATTAATCAGGATATTATGCAAAGCCTTATATGTACTCTATTATTGTTTTAGTTAAGTAAATAAAACTAGTTTTATGTAAAAATACATGAGGCACTGCATATTGACACAGGCTGAGGAACATACAGTAATGAGCTACTCCTCCCCAGCAGGAATTGCAGGATTTGTTGAAGCCTAAAACAGGCTATAACTAGAATGATTTATAAAGTGCACAACAAATAGAAATACCATTTGAACTCATCACTTTCTGATGTTGAATATAGACTAGATAATATTACACACTAATAAAGTCAATTATAAAGTTATATAAGAATACTGATGTGTGGTGTATAATGGGCAGTGGGCAATTTTCCTTTGGGATCCCTTCTGGTAACTACCATATGCTCGCACAGTATTACTGTGATACCATGGCCAGTCTGGATGGACTTATGAAGCCAGTTAATGGAAACAGAAATCTCTTGGCTGTTTGAGTGAGTACTTTAATATTGAAAATGTCTCTGTACTCAATAACAAATCCTTTTTTCAATCAAAGCAGGAAGCTGTGCAGCTGTGCCTACCTCTCCTGAGAATAGTAAGTAATGCAGAGTGCTGAATACAAATAAATGGATTATCTAGTTAGAACAGAGGTCTCAGTGGAAAACATTGAAATTAGTGCTTATTTAATCATCAGAGAAGAGTTCTCTGTTAGGACTCCAGGTAACTTCCATAGTAACACAGTAATTAAGGGTTAGGAAAAACTCTTGCACTATCAAGCTTTTCCCCTTCTCCCACATTATAAATGCAATTTATTAAGTATGCCGTCCAAAAAATGTGTGTTCCACCTCCAATCATTTGACTTTAGGGGATAGTCCAAGATCATGACAGGGGATGCCTTATTAGTTTAATGCCCCCCTGTACACACACAACACACACACACACACACACACACACACATTCTAGAGGGTTTTAAAGTTTGTGACTCAAGTTCAGAAGCTGCTTCAGGTGTTTTCACCTGTGTTAGTGGTGGTCCCATGGTTCTGGAGTGTGATCCAATGCCCAGTTCCTAGCACAGTTGGCGTTCTCTATTGGCAGGAATAACACCACAAAGCACAAAGTCAGATTATAAAGTTCCATTTGCTTTAAGTTCCATGATGGGGCATCACATTTTCTCTTCCCATCCACAAGGGGCATCAGGAGCTTTAATGCAGGGTGCAACTAGAGAAGATGGAGTAGCACAAGTAATGTGGCCATGAGAGCACAATCAGGTACTAGGGATATGTTAGAACATCTTACCCAAGATGAAGGGTGCTATTTGCAAGTCAATGAACTTTGTGGGTCTCCATGTGGTAGAAGAAGTCAAATAGGAAAACTGCAATTTTCTGTTGAGCCATTGTTCTGGCATGCAACCCCACAGGATTGCTTTTCTGCATCTGAAACATCTAGTTTCTACCCTAATATCATTCTTGTTATGTAAGGACTCTACAGCTGCTAGGATATTAAAGCAGCAGTGTTTATGATTGGAAAAAATGTCACTTTTTTTTAGCATTAATATATTTCTGACATAATTAGATGCATCATTATAGTTCTATTTCTCTCAGTGGTTTTCAGAACAGTATTTATTACTTATTGAATAATTATTGACTTAAGTCATTCAAGATCGTCGCCACTAGCAATTTAGAAATAAAATCTTTCCCTCAAGCTTATATTTTGCCTTTACATACTGGATTCATACGCTGAATGTATCAGGAGTGTGCTAGCACACATTTTGGGTGGTAAACAGCACGGTAACACACCAAAGTGTTATTTTATTAATAGTGGGCATGGACAGAGAATAGGGACTTTCAAAATCTTTTAAACTGATACCTTGGTTTAGGACAAATACACGAGGAAAAATAAATGTAGATAGTGATGTTTTTAAGCAATACTATTACTAAAAAAATCTTTATGATAAAATGTTTTCCCACTGACAAAATACTGTTGCTTTAAAGTAAGATTTGGCCGGAGAGATATTGTCCTGTCATATTCATATCTATTCTACTTTTAAGAATGTTAACATCCTACGCAAGAGCGTATCCAAAGGGTGCTTGTTTACGTGACACCAACATCATATAAAACTTGATCACTTTGTCACAGTCTGGGGCTGTTTGGGGAACACTGCATGCCCAGTCCTCCCCAGGGGTGGGAGGAACCAGGAAAATGGGCTACTGGGTTGCCAGCTGACTTCCAGCCACTCACTCACAGGTCCTGCACCTGATAAGCACCCAGGCCACACTGCCTTAGCGTGACTATTAATCCAGGATGAATTTCAGGAGATGTCTAGAGTGGTTGTTACCCAGAGGGCCACCTCAGATCACAAGAGAAAAATCACTTATGTAAAAGGAAAAAATGTTCCCTGGGAAGTCACCCTCCAGCCTAATAAAGTGAAATTAAGGACAGGGTGAAATGATGGGGCTGGAATCTCCCATGATTATGAGGAATGTCATTATCTTCTAAACCAAGCAAGCTCTTCATTGGCGTATTCCATTCCTTACTCCATTGCTATCACTGGGACAGTGGAAGAGGTACAGTAGCTGAAGACAGCAGATCCCTTAGGGGAGGGTTTTCAAAAAGATCTGTCCAATATCTACCACTGTTGTTTTAAAAATGGCAAATGTCTCCAAACTGCAAAGTGTCTGAAATTTGTGAACAAAGAAAAAAAATGCAATTATTGTAAACTATAATGAAACCACATTTACAAAGTGTTTTTCATATTTTGTTTATCTCCCTAGTCATCTAACTGGCCCACATCTGTCATCACCATTCAGACCTGACACCTACCATGTAGTTGGCTTATCTCAGCAATTTTCACAACACCATCTTCTGGTGGGTGATCACCATAGTTGGTGGAGAAGGGTGAGTAAGGGCACTCCTGTCACTCTTCTGGCCATGTTTGTACCACCAATTTTTGCCCCAAGGGCTACTAGTGTACAATAATACATGCCCATGCATGTAAAGGTCACATATTGTATTGGCATCTACAGGTGGGCCCTACCCTGAGTGAGCATTCCAATTATGCTGCCACTTTGCCTCTGCTAAGTGGCAGGGAGGCAGCAGAACACATTGTCCCCATACCCTGATGGAGGAAAGAAGTTCCTTGCAGCACTCAATCTACCCATCCCCAGTCAGCCCCCTAGTAGAGACTTTTCAAAGTTTTTATCCACCGGCAAAGTTCAGATGAATTTGCTAGTTTCACCTTTGCTCATTTTTACAGGACTTATGTGATAACATGGTTACTACAGTACAAGTCACTTTAAACTGTTCCTCCAACTCATTGCTCTTTCATTATTTTTTATGCTGACAATGCAGTGACAATTCTAAATGCCTAAAATACAAATTCTGTTTCAACCACTCATCAACTCAGATGCAATCCACATGCAATGCACTTTTATACAGTGTAAACTCACTTCTGCTCCCATCCAATGTTCATGAAATAGAAACATAGAAACATAGAATTTGACGGCAGATAAGGACCACTTGGCCCACCCAGTCTGCCAATTTCCCTACCTAATGGATAAGCTGCAGATTCTAGTTAACCAGCAGCCTACTTCTTTCTACCTCCACCCCTAGAATTGCCTTATGACTGTCCCATGCATGCTTGAATTCAACCACTGCTTTTGACTCCACAACCTCCTCCAGAAGGCCATTCCATGCATCCACAACCCTCTCTGTGAAAAAATACTTCCTTACATTACCTCTGAGCCGCCCCCATCTTCAAATTGTGCCCCTTGTTCTTGCACCTCTTTTTCGAAAGATGCTACCCTCTTGGACTTTGTTGATTCCTTGAGGTACTTGAAAGTTTCTATCATGTCCCCCCTCTCCCTCCTTTCCTCGAGGCTATACATATTGAGCTCCTTTAGTCTCTCTTCATATGTCTTCTGGTGCAGACCCTGCACCATTTTAGTTGCCCTCCTCTGGACAGCTTCCATCCTGTCTATGTCCTTGTGGAGACTGGGTCTCCAGAACTGCACACAGTACTCCAAATGGGGTCTCACCAGCTGTCTGTACAGAGGGATAACAACTTCCTGTTTTCTACTGGTGCTGCCTCTCTCTATGCATCCAAGTATCCCCCCAGCCCTCCTAACTGCCCTCTCACATTGCTTGCCCACCTTTAAGTCATCTGATATGACTACCCCCAGGTCTCTTTCCATTTTTGTTGTTGTTAGTATCTCACTCCCCATTGTGTACTCTTCCTCTGGGTTTTTGTTTCCCAGGTGCATTACCTTGCACTTCTTAGCATTGAATCTAAGCTGCCATAGATTTGACCATTCCTCTAACCTTGCCAAGTTCCTTCTCATCCTTTCCACCCCACCTTGTGCATCAACTCTGTTGCAGATCTTTGTGTCATCTGCAAAGAGACATACTTTTCCTTCCAGTCCCTCTGCAAAGTTGCTTATAAAGACATTGAAGAGGACCGGTCCTAATACTGAACCCTGCAGTACCCCACTAGTAACCCCCCTTTCTTCAGAGTGGACTCCATTTACTATTACTTCTGTGTACTATTCTCCAGCCAATTCTTTACCCAGGCTATCATCTTGGGACCCACTCCCAGGCTGGCTAACTTGTATATTAATCTTTTGTGTGGGACTGTGTCAAATGCCTTGAGAAGTCTAGGTAGACCATGTCCACAGCCCCTCCCTGATCTACTACTTTGGTCACCCAGTCAAAGAAATCTATTAGATTCATCTGGCATGACCTTCCCACTGTGAATCCATGCTGCCTTGGGTCCTGTGCCCCTCTGGGCTCTAGGTACTAGACAATTCTTTCCTTCAGAAGTAATTCCATCATTTTCCCTATCACTGAGGTTAAACTAACAGGTCTGTAGTTTCCTGCTTCTTCCCTGCTCCCACTTTTGTGAAGGGGAATCACATCTGCCTTTCTCCAGTCCTCAGATACCACCCCATCCTCCCATGATTTGTTAAAGAGGGTAGTCAGTGGTGTCACTAGTTCTACCCCTAGTTCTTTTAGAATTCTGGGATGAATCCCATCAGGCCCCATTGCTTTGTTCACCTTCAGTTTTAAGAGTTCTTTCAGAACCCTTTCTTCTGTAAATGGGCTGGTATCAACTTCTGTATCCAGAGTGTTTCTATTGTTTGTTTAGGTACCTCCCTCTCTTCATTTGTAAATACTGAGCAAAATATTTGTTTTAGTATCTCGCCTTTCACCGTCACCCTCTGCTCACCCCTTCCCTTTATTAAGCGCACTATCCTCCTTGGTCTTCCTTCGTTCCCTGACCTACATAAAAAAGGTTTTATCCCCTTCTTAACTGAGTTGGCTATCTTTTCCTCGGTTTGGGCCTTTCCTGTTCTGACTGCCTTCCCAGCTTCTTTTTGCTTTAACTGATACAATTCTCTGTCCTGCTCCTTCTGTGATTCCTTGTACTCTCTGAATGCTTTGTTTTTCTCTTGAACCTTCACTACCACCTCCTTTGAGAACCATAGTGGTTTCTTACATCATTTTGTTTTGTTTATTTGCTTCACACAAAGGCTTGTTACCTCTGTGATGGCAGTTTTTATTATTCCCCATTGTTCTTCTACCCCTCCTTCCTGCTCATTTGCTAGTGCAATCCTTAGGCACTCACCCATTTTGGCAAAGTCAGCCCTCCTGAAGTCCAGTACTTTTGCCTTTGTATGGCTTGACTCTATTGCTGTGTTTATTGTGAACCATACTGTTCGATGGTCACTAGTTCCCAGATGGCTACCCACTTCTACATCTGTGATCCTCTCTCCATCTCCATTTAAGAGAACCAGGTCTAAGATTGCAGCCTCTCAAGTGTGTTCCAATACTAGTTGTCTAAGGCATGCCCCCTGTAGGGCATCTAGAATAACCCCACTCTTAGAAGTGGCCATTGCAACTGCACTCCAGTTAACATCTGGCATATTCAGGTCACCCATCAGCAATATCTCCCCTTTTTCTGCCATTCTAAGTATACTTTCTATCATTTCCTTGTCTATTTACTCCCCCTGAGAGGGGGGTCTGTATAAAACCCCTGTGTGGATTGTGGTGCCATTGTCTGTCTCCAAATTGACCCACAGTGCTTCTTCTCATCCTCCCTATTTACCCTTTTGTTCTGCTGCTTTGATTTCTTCCCTTGTGTAGAGAGCTACTCCTCCTCCTCTTTTACCCTCCCTATCCCACCTGTAGATAGTGTATCCTGGTATGTTTATGTCCCAGTCATGGTCCTGTGTGTACCATGTTTCTGTGACTGCCACCATATCCAGATGTTCCTCCTCCATCCATGCATTTTGAAATGCATCTGCAGTGCAGTTGTTACTGGCATTCAGTTTATAAGTGGCCCCAGACCTGTCTAATCAGTATTAGCCATTTTATATGGGAACTACTGAATTACAGTACTCATTTGTACACTGTGGGGTTTTCCTCACTTTCTTTAATTCTTGTCCTGAATACAGCAAACAGCAGTTTTCTTCAGGTGCTGCAGCACCAAATCACAGCAGTCTCACAATAGAATCTCACAGCAGTCTCCCGTGCTGCTTATCTGGTTTAACCCTCTCACACCTACAGTATGTTCTACTTTTGTGGCTCACTTCATTGAGTTCTACTGCATTTAATTCAGGTGTGAAGGGGTTAATACACAGCACTCCAGCAGTCAGCAACTCAGAATCATAGCTGTCTCATATTATGGTAGGGTCTCAGAGCAGTCTCTCGTGCCTCCTACCTGGTTTAATACACAGCACTCCAGGAGTCACATAGTTGCTTTTCAAAAGTTCTCTTATATTGCAAGCCTTATTGTCTGCAGCAAGTGATTCATAGCAGATAAAAAAAGTTTTGGCTACTGTAATATGAGGCACACATCTGAAAAAGACTACAGCTACACTATGTATGGCAAGGACTGCAGGGTAGATTTATTGGGCTAGGGAGGGACTCGGGAGCAATACAGTACATTCTAAATCAAGTCTCAGTGCAGCATGTCAAAAAGTGTCATGGGCATTGGTAGTGTATTTTTTTATTTCTATAGGATGATTCATTTAAAATCTGGACAAGGAATACTTTCAACGGACAGAAAAAAGTCAATGAGTGGAGTCCTCAGAAGCAAGGAAAACAGCATGGGGGTCAGGGCAGGGTTTTTATTATGAATGCAGGATTGCTATTGGCTAGAACTGGGTGCGAGCTTCTTCATCAGACTGGATAGAATGACATGTCAACCACGTTATACTGCACTCTGCAGTAGAGTACTCGGGCTCCAAATCAGTAGTTCAGTATTTTTTATGGGTTGCTTAATGTGTTGAACTGCATTAATTAAAGCTGAAACTGATCTGCAGCTAGAAACAAACCATAAGGAAACTCTTATTAATTCATTGCAGTGAGCAGTGCACACATTAAGCAACTCATTGAAACATTCTAAACCAGTGAGTTGGAGGAACAGTAATGTGACTTGTACTGTAGTTTCAGCTTGTTAGCCATTCTCATCATGCCTGCTTTAAGTGACCTGAAAGCTAGTTTCTTGGTGTAGGCACAAAGGCAAGTTATTAATCCAGTTTGTAGCCACAGATGTACCAGGCATTTGTAAAAGGAAAACATCAGGGACCCAATATTCAGAATTTTGACCGGGGTCAAAATTTGCACTGCCCAGCATGCCAAATTATCCCGCATCCAATTGCATGCTATATTCAGAGGAATAGCCTAAGGGCAAAACCTTTTGAATGTAGTGGGAAAATGAAAGTGGGCAAACAAGGCAGAGAGTGCAGTGCAAAAATTGCCCAATGAAGAATACAGCACTGAATATAGCAACTGGGCAGTGCAAACTGCCACAACAGCCCTTTGCACACAGAGGTGGAGTAAGGTGGAGTGGAACTATGTAGCTAGTGTGGGTGCTAGCTAGAGATGTGCGAAACTGGCAAATTTTGTTGTACGAAATATATGGTGAAATTCACCCATTTCGCGAAATGTTTTGTGTAAGCAAAATTCAGAATTTCACCTGCGGAAATGAAATTTTGACCGCAGAAGGTGAAATTTTGCCCGTGAAATGGTGAAATTCACCTTTCGCAGAATGTAACATTTTGCCACTTTTCCTGTGAAATGTCACATTTCAAGGGCAAAATTCTGAATTTCCAAAATATTTTGCAGGAATTTTGCCAGCGAAATATCATTTTGCTACATCTGTGGTGTTAGCAGAGAAGTGGTGCTCAAGAACTGCAAACAACATTGAAGGCCAAACAGTGCAGAAGTGTGCTATGGTTTTAACAAGTTTGCACTGGGCAAACACATCAGCTGGGGTAAAATGTTGCTATATTCAAAACTGATACATAAATGAGCCTACTTAGGCAATCAAAGAGCAAACAGCCACATTAACATGTTATTATGACCTGATTTGCATGTATTATCATGAAGATTGCCTAGCGCTATTTCAGTGTGCACACAGCTCCACCTGTATGTCAGATGGGATCAACAGGTTGATAGCTGCTGGCTACATTTGTACACTGCAGCAGAGACTATGGTGCCCCAGGGGACTAGCACCACAGGCATGTGTGGTGGTGCTGCATGTCATAGTGAGCATTCACAGAAATATTAACTTCCAAAATGAAAGGGACAATGTTAATAAATGGGCAATTGAACATAAGATGGCATTCAACATAGAAAAGGGCAGTGTTTTACACTTTGGAAAAAATAACCTACAAGCCAATTACAACTTAAATGGAACTAAAATAAGAATTTCAACCTCAGAATGTGATTTAGGTGTACTGGTCTCAAGTGATCTGACATTTTCAGGACACATAACAAATGCTGTAAGAAAAGCTAATAAAATTACTAATTGTATGCTAAGAAACATCAAGAGTAGAGATAAAACCGTAAAAATGCCATTGTATGTTTCTCTGGTCAGACCACTGTTGGAATAAGGAGTGCAGTTATGGAGCCCCTTGCATGCTAGGGATATAAAACCAAGATCTGTGGGAATGTGTGGGATTAGTAAGGAGAGAGACAATAATGAGTACAAGAGCACATACATTGCAGCTAAAATGAAAACATTATATGATAATAGATGAGGATTATGGTTTAATCAAAGGGTGGTGTCAGTTTGCAATGCACTTCCAGTTGATATAATAAGTAATGAAAACATCAATATATTTAAACATAGATTGGATAAATATCTAGGGGATAGGTGATAGAAGTTATTCCATGTCCATACTGATGAAAGTTAAGGACTCCCTTTGGCCACCTTTCTATTTCAGGCAAGTTTCAAGATCCGAGACTATTAAGTATGTAAAGAGGGTCCTTGGAAAGATCAGAATACTGAGTGACCAAATTTATATGAAGCTGATTGCCCTAACGCTAGCTGAGCTAGCAGTCCCATTTACAAAGGTATTTAATGCCTCACTAAGATTGGGCATGTCCCCTGATGTATAGAAATCTGCACTGGTTATGCCAGTTTTCAAATCAGGTAATAAAACACACATCGCCAACTATAGGCCAGTGTCAATCCTCCCGCTCCTCTCCAAAGCACTCGAGAGAATAGTTTCTGACCAGCTCACTGACTTCCTCGACAGGCACAAACTAATCTGTAACCATCAGCATGGATTTCATAAAAAACACTATACCATCACTGCACTGGTGGATTACACCACCCAGCTTTACGATGCCCTTGACCAAGGGATGGTGATGGGGTCAGTTTTCATCGACCTCACAAAAGCATTTGACTCAGTAAACCACCATCTCCTACTAAATGTCCTGCTCTCAACAGAATTGTCCCCTGAAACAGTAACTTGGTTCCGCAGCTACCTAGTGCAAAGAACTCAATGAGTTAGAATTGACAACACACTCTCTGACCCAAAGGTAGTGGCCCTTGGAGTACCACAAAGTTCCATCCTTGGCTTACTCCTATGCAGCCTATTCATTTACCACCTTCCCAAAGGCTGCATGACAAACATCGTCTTATATGCGGATTATGCTGTTATATCTGTCTCAGGTAGGGACCACTCAGCCATCACTAAAGGCTTGTTCGATAGCTTCCACAAACTTGAAACCTGATTCTGTCAATAAAAATTGCAACCACAAAAAAAGCAAAAGCATACTGTTCACAGTCCCTCAGAACAAAAGGAATTTCAGCCCACTTCGAATACAGAACCTTAAAGGAGACAACCTAGAACAAGACTCCTCTTTTAAATATCTGGGTATCTACCTAGACGACACTCTCAATTTCTTCCACCACATTGATCATGTTGTCAAAACTGCTAACATGAACCTGGGAATCCTCCATAGGAACAAGCACTTGATGGCACCTGCTGCACTCAATATAATCACAGGCAGTACAGTCTTGTTGTCCATCGACTATGGCCTACCAATATACATAGTAGGGTCAGACACTGCCCTAAACAGGATAAAAACTCATTAACAGGGCCTGTTGTTTGGCACTTGGGACTGACCACTTGACACACACATGTGTCCTCTACTCCAAGACTGGCTGGCTCCCACTGCACCTAACAACCCAATACCAAACCTGTCTGATAGTAAAAAAAGCCCAACTAGGACTCATGCTGGAGTCACTATGCAGTCTATTCAAGAGTGCAGTGCAAACCAAACAAACCAGAAGCCCAAGAGGTGGACTCCAAGTCCCCTTCAAGCACACCTCACTGGCCCAGATATCCATCACCTTTAAGGGCCCTAAATGGTTCAGTGAACTACCCGACACTCTGACTGGAGGCACAAAGCTGAGCCATTTCAAAAGAGGGCTACAGTTCCACCTAAAATGTTCTAAAACCTGTAACTGCACCAATTAATTTCTCTACAGAGCCACTTAATTTTCCTGGCCTTTCTCTGCTATCCCTCCAGTTTTTCACACTAATCCCTTCCTAAATCTTCCCCTCCCTTGCACCACCTTACCCATCATCCTTTTTCCCTACCCACTACCACACTATAATGACAACACCTCTCTGGTTGCTTACCCCCTCCTTTCATCTTTCAGCCTTTCAGATCATTGAAATGCTGACATTTTATCCTACCATGGTTAGCCTTACCCTGCTATCAATGAACAAATGCGTTTTGTTTTTTTCCTACACCTATGCTAACATAAATATCATGTTAAGCTGTATTGGAACTACCAAGTCTGGAATCTCATGTGACTTTGTGTTTGTTTTCATGATGCTTACCCTGTGATCACTGCCAATCTGCATTGTATTGTATTGTTTTGTCCTTGACTTAAAACCTTTGAAAATGAGTCTCTGACTCAAAGGTATTAATCCTAAATCTAAATAAATAAATAAAATGTGTAATCCTACTTATGATACTTATGATACATATTACTGTAATTGCTACAGTGCGTAGCAGAGCTATGGTGCCATAGGGGTGTTCTGACAGTAAACACCACTGTCATATTGTCATGTGTCCCACATACGCTGCACCAGTGGCATGGGATTCACACAGTAACTTACACATGGCTGGCTGTGTGTGACAGGCTCTGTACAGGTGCGTGGTACATGCCGGGGGGGTAGACACATACCATCATATAAGCACACTGATGTCAGGGGCAGTCCCATCACTGGAACATGTGCAATGTGTGAATGGCCCCAGCTGTGTGATGACAGCTACTATGTGGTGCATCCTGGACACCTGTACACCCTCCCCTCAACACCCTCATCTCCTCAGTGCTGCATGTGTTTGTTGGATTGGTTGGAGTACCTCTATTAGGGGACTGGTAGTGTGTGATGCATGGATGCACTGACAAGGTGTCCACTGAGCACTGGGGCACTCTCAACTGGCAGAGTTGGGACCAGTGCCAGATGATGGAGACATGGGCGATGCCACCTGTGTGCAGTATGTCTCTTCCATGGCATATGGATGGCCCAGGGTTTCCATCCACCTTCTCTGTCTCCTCATTGGCTGCAGTGATCAGGTGCACCATGGTGCTGTTGTTGCATACAGCCATGTTACCTGTTGCTGCTGTGTCCCTGCCCCATCCATGTTTTGCCCAGAGTTAAGACTACCATTTATTAGACAGTAATTTGTGCCACACAAAGTGTCATGCAAAGTCAGGCAAACATGCATTGCATGGCGCTAATGTGCTGAATGTAGCATAGCACCTGTATTCATGTACATGCTCCCTCTCATTGACTTATGCATACATTATAGTTTTGCCCAGTGCTAATCCAGTTTGTCCAAGCTATTTTGTCTGTTGAATATAGAGGTCCTGCGTGAATATGGCACAAGCCCAGCAGAAACGGTTTGCTCCCAGCACAAAGTTTTGGATATTTGGCCCAGAAGTCTTTATATGTTCACTTGCTGGCTTGTTAATTGTATTTATTATTGAAATGTGAGTTGCTAGTCTTTGGAGTCTAAATAATTTACTGGAATAATTTGTAACAGAGCAGCTAGCATTTAGAGGAAATTCCAGAGGTGTTTCAAATTACTTTATCACTCTCAAATGTGTGTGCATGTGGGGAGGCATGATTTATCTTCTCTAAAGGGCTGGTTTATGTTTACCCTTTCAGGATATAACTGTTAAGGGAACTGGAACTCTCTTGGCTTTGTATTTGTAGGTGAGGTAAATGCTAGGCAACTAATGTTCAAGGGTTTTAAGGGGTTGCAAGGGGCATCATAGGGGATTGCAAAGAAATCATAGTGGTGTCAACTTCAACACCTGCTTACCTCTGAATGCATACCTCTCACCCTGCCAGGAAAAACATGAGGGACACTGCCCAGTAAAATCAGGGACAGATGCTCACAATTAGAGACACCATTCTCGCTAGACATACAGTGCAGTGTCACAATTTTTACATCTATTCAAATGAACTCCACAACCTGTTCTAAAGGTAATACTGTGCACTGGCATTAATACATAAAATACTCTGTTGTAAGATGCATGCATAGGTAAACCAAAAATGAACTGACTGAACAGAATTGCAGCCTTGTTACAAGTTATTTCTCAAAAATGAATAAAGGGGTTAAAAAAACAAAGTCTCAAATTGTTTACAGGCATCATCATCATTGGCTGTGTCTTACTACTGTGTATTCAATGTCTGGGTTATTAAAAATAAAACAAAAATAAATAAAATCCCATATTGTAGCTTATTCAACATTGATATACAGTTGGATACCATCATACTGCAGTAACTTTATACAGTATGTACCTATCATAGTATCACAACTCTATGAGTATTGCTTTACACATGTTCCCTTGATTTTTTCTCCCTTGCTCAATGCATATATTATTACACAGACAGTGACAGCAGAAAAAGACCAAAGGTCCTTCTAGTCTGTCTAGACTTCCCCATCTGCCATGGGACCTACTGTCTATACAGGGCACCCTCTGCTGCCCTCCTTTATGCTGCTGATCTGAGCAACCACCAAACCCTTCACTCCATCCCAGCCATGTCTATAACCATTTATGGTCTTGGTGCCCACCATCTCTGCTGGTAGACTGTTCTCCACCTTCACCATCCTTTCCATAAAATACAGTTTCCTCACATCCCTCTTAAACTTTCATCCCTCCAGTTTCATCTCATGACCACAGGTTCTCATTTGCCCAAACATGTTTGTTTACAGTCCTTGATCAACACCCACTGCATCTTTCCTGGACTTGGGACCCATTCCCAAATAAAACATCATTATGCAGAGGAAGGGGAGGAGAATATTACATCTTGAGTGGCTGCATTGTTGGGGGTGTTCCTAAAGTTCAGCATGTATACTGTAAGAATAGGTCAAGGATTTGAAACCAAATAGCTCTGGGTATAGTAAAACCATTTGCATGCATTTCAATTGTACTATGAAATGAACAGATACAACAACTAGCAACATTAATTTCAGAAAAAAAGTAAGCAATTAGAAAATATAGGTTTTCAACTAGAAATAATATGATGCAAAAAGGGATGACAGTGACCCCTTTAAAATAAGAATTAAGGGACTAAAAAAGGGAGGCCCCATTCTTTATCCATCTCAGTCATTAGCAGGGGTCAATTTTTATTCTTCCTGGCACTGGGTGTGCATGAAGGATCACCACCATCACCAATGGCTACTGTAAAATCAATGTGGCTAACATTTCTAGGCTCCCTTTTGCCACTGTGGCTTAAACATTTTGATGAATGCAACTGAATGTGGCTGGCTGTCACACCACACCATACCACCCCACACCACAGCAGGCCAGCACTGTCACATCCATCCATATTTTTGGCCAGTTGGTACTATGGAGCAGAGCCTATTTTTTGGCTTCACAAAAATTATGAGCAAAGCCTGCTAGAGAGGGCAAGTTCACTGACTGCCCCTTGAGAACATGATATTTGTCAGCTCACATTCAGCACCAAACAGTTGAGAACCCCAGGATGTTTGGGTCGCAGAGACAGGAAAGAAGCATCAGATAATGTTTGTAGAGTGGCTAAATCAGTTAATAAGTGGCTAAAACTCTGGGTGCATTTTAGCCAGAGGCTAATTTTTAGACCCTAGCATTTACTCAGCTGGCATGAAGAAGCACTGGACCATTTTCTGGATGTGTAAGGGAAATATTTTTTATCCCTCCCCAGATCATATTCTTTTATACTTTGAAGTTGGACAATGGCAATTTCTATTAGTTTATTAATCCTTATCGCAGCCCTTTGTGGGAATAAGGAGCCTAGAGAAAACTAGACACATACAAGCATGGGGGATAACTAAATGATCATTTTACACAGTTGCTGCTGACCTGTGAGATGGCTTTGTGTCTTGATACAGGATCCAACAGCACATCTTCTTAGACAATTCTAATGACTCTAAATAAGATTTTATGCAACTTGCCTAGTGTAATTACATTTTCCCAAGGCTTTATAGGAGACATTTAATGCCTGAAAGCAGTTTTTAACTTGAAACAAATTAATTCTCTACATGGGGATAAAGTGACCTCGGATGACACTTCTGGGTGCTGCATATATACTCACTTACAGTGTTACTAAACTTATTACTACTTGCTGCTGACCTGCAGGGTAGCTTTGTATCATGAAACAGGCTCCAACAGCACATTTTCTTTATTTTAAATCAGTGTGCTTTGTGCTGGTAAATCTGTCTGTGCTCGATATCTCCATAGCAACCAGAGAGTGCACAGGAAGCAGGAAGGGACAGCAGTTTAGGGGGTGATTTATTAGATGATTCTAATGGCTCTAAATAAGATTTTATGCAACTTGCCTCGTGTAATTATGTTTTCCCTGACTTTGTAGGAGACATTTAATGCCTGTAAGCAGTTTTTAACTTAAAACAAGTTAATTATCTACACGTGGGATAAACTGACCTCGAAAGGCACTTCTGGGTTGGGTGCTGCATATATACTTGCCCACAGCATTACTAAACCTATTGCTGCTTGCTGATGACTTGTGAGACAGCTTTGTGTCATGAGACAGGTTCCAACAGCACATTTTCTTTATTTTAAATCAGTGTGCCTTGTGCTGGTAAATCTGTCTGTGCTGAATATCTCCATAGCAACCGGAGAGTGCACAGGAAGCAGGAAGGGAAAGCAGTTTAGGGAGTGATACATTAAATGATTCTAATGGCTCTAAATAAGATTTTTCACAACTTGTATAGTGTAATTATGATTTCCCTGACTTTATTGGAGTCATTTAATACCTGACATAGTTTTTAACTTGAAACAAATTAATTATCTTCACTGGGGGATAAGCTGACCTTGGAAGGAACTTCCGGGTGGGGTGTTGAATATATACTCACCCTCTCCAAGTGGGGCAAACAGGAGTGGGTCAAGAATGTGGTAGAGCTTGCAGAGACACACCCAGAGACACGCACATTCTTTGCACGTGTCTAGCTTGTCAAGTGGGACACAGGTATAAAGGGCCCAAAATCCATATCAAATTGAATCTAGGCAAGCTTTTGAAATACAAATCATATTTAATATCCTGACTCTGCTTAAGATAACTGAGTGCTATAGTACCAGTAAAAATATCAGGATTTGTGCTTTCCCGGTATAGCTTATACTGTGGAGAATAACAATAAATTAGGTTCTAGGTGTATTTTGTGCTTGTCTAGGGAAGCAACTGAAGTATACTAATACTAATATGGCACATGCTCATGAGTTTGGTAGCCACACTGGTGATTCTAAAAGACACATACCACACTTATGTTTTGTTCTTTCTGTGGGATGTATGCTAATAATGCTAACTGTGAATCAAATATGGCTACTTATATATATATACAAAATGTGAACTGTTGGGAATGTTTCAGGCAGAAAATGCTAATTTAAAAACTGAAATTAAAGAATAAAAGGATATTATTAATATCCAAGAATTTGTGGAAAATGTTGACAGGGAGAAAAATATACTGTGAAATAGTAGAAAAAGGACAATAACTACTATGGATAGCCCAGAACAACCCTGTGAACAAGCACTAAATTCCAAAAAAACTAAAAGGGACACCATCAGATATAGCATTTCAAAACTCTCAGATCACTGTCAGAAAAAAAGGGAAACAAAAACCTAATAACTCCATAACCTTGACTAATCATTATGCAGTCCTTGATGAGGATGTAACACCAGGATATAACCATATCTTGCTAGATAACATGGGTACAAATCACAAAACACCATCTAGAAAACATACTAATTCTCAAGGTATGCAACTAGGAGCTGACTCCTCTCAGAGTAACATCAAGGGAGATGACACATTGAAATTTGATTTGGAGACTCCATTATAAGACATTGTAATACCTATATATGTGGGGCTAGAAAAGAGCAGGTGATGGTTTTGTGTTACCCAGGAGCCAGAATTCATGACATTGCATAAAATGCACCCACAGTAACAATTCCCAATCATTCTACCATCACTTTACAAGTGGGTACTAAAGATGTTAGTAAATTCCACCAGAAAGACATTTGTCATGACTTGATTTCTCTAGCAGACACTACAAAATCAAGTGCACAAAGTTATTGTATCAAATCTACTGCCTAGTCCAAGGGCACATAGAGAAAAGAATTGTACCAGTGTATTAACTCTAGGCTTGCTAATATGTGTGTAGAGAGAGAGAGAGAGAGAGAGAGAGAGAGAAAGAGGGATACAAGTGATAGACACTTGATCTGCTTCTTTCAACAAAAATGAGTTATATGCCAGAGATGGCCTACACCAGAATACACAAGGTGTTAAATGACTGGCAGCTAATATCAATTCAGTTATGGGCATGGAAGGTTTAAATGGATAAACAGGGGGGAGGGTAGAATAACAATTACTCATTATATCAAATCCCAGGCAAATCATTCTGATAAACATAATGACAAATTATCTGTGCTTTATTTTAATGCCAGTAGTCTTAACAATAAAATGGATGATTTTCAAATTCTAATAGATGTACACACCCCAGATGTAATAGCTGTCACTGAGAAGTGGAGAAAAGAGGATGAAGATAATTGGGGAAGAAATATTGGGGTACTCTTTGTTTGAAAATATAACAGCCAATAGCTGGAGATGAGAGGTGGCTCTATACATAAAAAAATACATTAATTACAATCAATATTACATCAAAAATCAAGACTGATAAGAGACTCAAATCTGTTTGGATTAGATTTCAAGGGGGGGTTAGTAAATCAGTTATTCTTGGTTATATTTATCGGCCCCCTGATTCTTCCATAGACCTATCCCAACAAATAATGTCTGAGATCGGTAGGGATGGTGACAAATGAGAACTGATACTTATGGGAGATTTTAATATCACAAGACTTGACTGGAAAATATGACCTCCAAAACAAATTTGTGTATACTTCTTCTGAATACATGTAGTGACCAAAACTTGACACAGCACATTCAGGTGCCCACTAGAGAGAAGGAAATTCTAGACCTTGTATTAACTTCAGCCACTGTAATAATAATAATATAATATTTTTATATTGCACCTTTCGAATATCAAGGCACATTCCAATAAAATGAGATAAAATACAGAATACAAAAAACAAAGGTATAAAATAAATATTATAAAACACACACAACAATTAATGATCAATCAAATTTCAGTTCATGAATGCATCATTGATGCTCCTATGTCAAATAGTGATCATAACTATAGCTGTGCAGAATGGGAAAATTCCTAATCTATGGAATTTGCAAAATTCCTTGAAATTCCTTGGAAATTTTGCAGAATTTAAAACAATTTGTCTTTGGGTTATAACTCAATAACCATCCATGCTAGGGGTCTGAAGTGTGGAATATATATTCTTTGAGACAATGGTCACAACCATGTCAAATATCATTTAATATGGTAGTACAGTATCAAAATTATAGGGGCTTAAATGTTGTCATTTTATTGTTTGTGTGAAATTTCATGAACGTATTTTATCCCCATATACCTTAACCATCTATTGGGTCAGGGATCTTAAATTTGGCATGAATTCTTGATGATAGGTGTTCTAACAATGTGCAAGAGTTCATGACAATATGATGCATTGTCTCAAAATTATATGTGCTCAAAATCTGTCATTTTATTTCTTTGAAGAAATTTCAAGAACAAATTTCATCTATATATAACTCAGTCACCTTTGGAGCTAGACATGTGTAGATCAGTATAGATAACATTTTTGTAATGCTTATAGAATGACCTAAATATGGAGGGAATTAGATAAGATATTTTTAAGTTACAGGGGTTCAAAACCTTACTATGAAAATATTTGCAAAACTTTCTGAAAACTATAAAAAATGTGAATGTTTGTACAGTAGCTTATCTGCTCTTGCATGCATAGCATTAACATTTGACATGCATACCCATAGTCTGTGTATCCTGGTGTCTAACACAACTGGATAAATTGGTTAAGCAGTTTTAATTTTGCAGAAGAAAAAAAGTGATTAGTAACATTTTCTCACATATTTATGATAGTATATTCTGTAGATGAAGCATCCAGAATTTTTTTTGTGTCATTTAACATTTACAATGCACATATCACTACTTCATTTGAAAAGCTGAGCTGTACTTTTAGCAGTCCTGCTGTTCGTCACTGGATGACTTTCCCCTTCCCTTCTCTTTTGGCATAGCCAGATTGACTCACTAGAACTACTGATCCCACTGATATCCTCTTTGTTCTTTAAATGACAAACCTCCTTAAAACATGAGTAACCTACTCACTTTCCTATTGACCTACCCCGTTGGAATAGCCAGAATTCTTTCTTCCTGCTTCCCCAGACATTGTCTTCCCATACTACATGCTTTTGAGTACCTCTAAGTCCTAGACTTGCATGTACACCAGGCTCCCTGGATCTTAAATTTACTGGATGTGATCCTTAAATATCCTGCATTCAGGTTGGAATTGTTGACACTCTGTGCTTTCTTGCTCCGAACTCGGGGTCTTACACTATTGTGCTACCCAGCTCAGGTGTCCATTTCTTGGTGAAACTGTGCATTTAACTCCTGAACCTGGTGACCTCCTGTGCTACCTGCCACTTATACCCCTATCCTTTAAATAGAACCCCCAGATAAGGTTGAGTGAAATTAGAAAATTCAATTTTTATGGAATTTTTCATGAAATGCTGCAATTTTCACAAAGAATCGTGGAATTTGACTTTTAATAGAGATGTGATTTTGCAATTTCTCACAGCAAACAATTAATAAAATTGGCACACACAGTCCCATTGTAAGGTGTACGGACCTTCCAAATGTAATGGTATTGCATTCTCTAGTTTTAAAGTTTCAGGGGTTTATAAATTTGTTATTTACATTCTTGCAAATTTAAATTTTTAAATGTTGTAAAAGTTTGACTACTCTTCATTTAATCCCATTTAAAGCTGAAAATATGAACATTTTCAGAAATGACCACGTGGTATAGTAGTTTAAATGTTTCGACTCTGGTTAAATTTGGATATGTAGTTTTAAAATTAGAGGGAACTAACCTAAAATTACATTTTGGCAACATGTTTGGCAGGCTATAACACAGTCCCATTTAAAGCTAGAAATCTGAAATTATGGGCATATGCAAACATAGTGCTAACCTGTATACCTGGCAATTTTTGTAATATTTCAATGAATACTATCAAAGTTATACTAAAATTACAGAAATCCAAATTGTGGCAAATATTTACTTGTGACTCAGCTCCCATTAAAGCTTAAGATTTAAAACATAGTGCATATATGCATTCTATGTACTTCTCTAAATCCTGACATCATGGAGAAATCTGGAGAATACATTTTTAAATGATCTCAAAATAACTGAAAATTTAATTTAGATTAAATGTTTGGCAACCCATAAATCTGCCCCCTTTTAATTTAGAACTCTGATATTTGATACACATTTGTAAGCCATACCGTACTGCTTACATTTCAAACTTGTTGTTATTTAGAAATGCACTTTTAAAATTATAGTGAGAAAAATGAGATTTAAACTTTTGCAAAATTCCTCAGAATTTTCCTGAAAATTCCATGGAATTCTATGGAATTGGAATGGTCATTCCACGGGCATTCCATGGGTGAAATTTTATATTCCACACAGCTTTAATCATAACACTGTTAGGTTCACTATTAATTACACTTATATATCTAGAAAAAGCTGTACTACTAAATTCTTGATACATAAAGCAGATAAAGAAGGTATTGTTCAAGATCTTACAGCTGTGCCCAGGAAAGAACTTTTAAATGATAAAAGTGTAAATGATACTTGGAAGATCATAAAAAATAAAATCCTAAATGTTGCATGTGATAATATTCCATAAACAATAAAATCTTGTGCATATAAATGACCACACTGGTTGAATCATAACATCAGAAAGTTAATTAGTTAAAAAGTCTAGAGTTTATAAAAAATACCTGAAAAATCAAAGTACTAGCACTTATAATAATTAGAAGAATATTCAGAAGAAGTGTAAATCAAAAATCAGACAGGCCGAAAGGGACAAGGAAACAAAACTTGCCATGGAGGCAAACAAAAATAACACTAAACGGTTTTATTTTTACATTAATTCATTGAAGAATCTTAGAAATGAAGTGGGCCCAACTGGGGGATATTGAAGCAATAATTGATAATGACCAGATGGATGAGGCCTTTAAGAGATATTATTGCAGTGTATTTAACAATGCCCAAAAACACTCTCTATCTGGCAAAACAAATTATATTACCCTGGATAAATCCCAGGAGAAAAATGAGATATCCAAGACAGAAATTGAACAGAAAATCAAAAACCAAAAAAAGGAAATCATTTCCTGGGCCAGACAGTATATCATCTGGAATTCTGCAATTATTTATTTATTTGTTTGTTTATTTATGTAATCTAGGATTACAAGTACCTTTGAGTGCCAAGCAGCTCATTTATAAAGGTTTCACATCAATGGGGGTTACAGATCCATAATGGAAAACAGACTGGTTTCACAAACAATTAAGCAATTTGTATTACAAAATACAGAATAAGAGAACAGCAAATCAATACAAATTAGTTTAGCAAGGGATTCAAGGCAGAGAGTGAGAAGAGGAGGGAATTAGGAGGGGAGCCAGATCAAGGAAGGGGAGAGCAACCAGGTGGCATTGTCAAGTAGTAGCTAGGACAGTAAGGGACAAAAAGTAAGGAAGACAGTGGGGGGAGAAAAAGAGGGGGAGATGGGAGGGCAGGAAGGAAGAAGAGAGTGAGAGGGCAAGACAAGTGGAGAGAACAGTGGAAGAATGGTGGGAGGGGGGTGAGGCCCCGGGAAGAGGGACAAGGATGTTAAGTGGTGCAATCACAGGAGTTTTCAGTTAGGATGTGCTGACGAAGTTTGAGTTTGAATTCACTGAGACTAGTAAGGTTAGCCAAACCATTGTGGAGGCCATTTAACCAGTATGGTGCTTTGATACAAAAGGAGCATTGGTATTGGGCAGTCTGGCACATCGGGACTAGGAGTGTGGAAGATGAGGTGTGCATGTATTGGGTCTTGGGGAATTTGTGAAGTAAGCATCCTAATCCCGAAGGCATGAGTCCAAGGAGAATCTTTTCGGTAAGTAAGCAGGTGTGGTATTTAATTCTCCCATGCAAGTTGAACCACCCAGCCTGCATATAGACATTGCAGATGTGGGTGAGGCATGGTGCACCAATTATGAGTCTACAGGCCTTGTTTAGTGCCACAGTGAGCCTTTTGAGTGCAGTGGTGGAAGCAGTTCTGTAAATGTCAAGGCCATAGTCAATTAAGGAGAGCACCAAGCTGTGGACAGCAAGATTTAGGGCTTCAGGTGTTAGAGACATTCTCAGTTGATAGAGGAGCCCAATACTGGTATTGATGGCTCTAGCAACATTTTCAATGTACAGTGAATAGGTGAGGTATCTATCAAGGGTAACCCCCAGGTACTTGAAGTGCTGTATTTGTTCAAAGGGGTCACCTTGGGAATTTTGGATGGAAAGAGCATGCTCTTTATGTCAACTGCGGGCTGAGGAGAACAACAGTACTTTTGTCTCTGTGTAGTTTAGTACTAGTTTATTGTTGCGGAACCAGTGCTCAGCTTCCATGATGCCCTTTTGAAGGTTACTTTCAAGGAGGTAAGGATCAGGGTGGCTTGCAAAAATGACAGCATCATCTGCGTAGAGCAGTGTTCACTGGTGGCAGGCAGTTGGTAGTTTGTTAAGGAAGATGCTGAAAAGGAGTGGACCCAGGATTGAGCCCTGGGTTACCCCAGACCAAACAGGCTTCTGGTCAGAGATAGCACTGGAAATCTTCACGCATTGATATCTGTCCCCAAGATAGCTTCTAAACTAGGGCAGTGTATCAGAGGAGAGGCCAGTTTGTGAGAGTTGTTTAAGGAGGAGTCAGGTGATTAACCTTTTCAAAGGCCTTGGTTAAGTCTATAAAGACTGCACCCAGAGGACTGCCTTGGTCAACAGATTGCTGGACATAGCTGGTGAATTCTAAGAGTGCAGTGGTGGTGATGTGCCCTTTCCAAAAGCCATGCTGTTGTTCACACAGTAGGGAGTATCTATTGAGGTAGTCCACAAGTTGGTTGGCAACAATATGTTCGAGTATTTTAGAGAGGGGTGGGAGGATTGATATAGGCCTATAGTTGCTGTGCAGTGTACGGTCTCCAGATTTGTGAACTGGGTAATAATGGCTGTTTTCCATATCCTTGGGAATTGTGAGTGGGTTAGAGAGAGGTTAAATAATTTAGGAATAGGTGGAAGTACTTCCTCCTTGGTGAGTTCAATTAGCTTGAGGTCTAAAGAGTTACCACTGTGCTTGGACTTGCCCAGCACATTGTTTAGTAGTTTCCTGATCTGGGCCACTGAGACACGTTTAAAGTAGAAGGGGGGGTGATGATTTGTCTTGGTCTCAGGATGATGTGCTGCCATTAAGGTGGTATTGTCAAAGAAGTCTTGTGGTAGCACACTACTTAGGTCAGTGAAGGCATCATTAAAGGTACTCGCCATTGTGAGTGGGTCAAGTATGGGGTTACCATCAAGGTTTAACATCGCAAGAGCCTTTTTTGGGGTCTTTCCCCAGAACATCATTGATATTTGACCAGAATTTTCTGCTGTCACCCCAGGAATTGGAAAGTTGCTCCTTGTGGTGATTGCTTCTTGTCTTACGGATTTCCCAAGTGCAGGAGTTTCTTGCAGCTTTATAGGCTTGCCAGTCCTGTAGCTTGCCAGAAAATTTAGTATAGTACCAGAGGTGGTCCCTCCATTTCATGCTGTCTATCAGCCCAGGAGTAATTCAGGGATGAACAGTGCTGCGCATCTTCATTTTCTTGAGGGGTGCGTGAACATCACATGCAGCATTGAACATAGTGATAAAATGTTGAGTGATACATTAATGTCTGTAGAGGAGTCAAGTAGCGGCCAGTCCTGACATCACAAGTGTTGTTTTAGGAGTTCCAGGTGGCCATATCTTATCACTCTGTTGTAGCTAGTTAGAGGTGGTGGGGCATGGAATTTGTTGGTCCAATTGCATGTAACAGGGGAGAGGTCACTGAGTGAGTCAGGGTCCACACTTACTTTGGCAACATGGTCAGGGTGATTAGAGATTATCCAGTAAAGAATGGTGCTTGTCCCAGTCTTATGGCTAATTCTAGTGGGAAAGCTGACCAGCTGAGTATTTATTTATTTATTTTTTGTTGACCAGGTAAGTGTACTAGACAAATCCTGCCTATTTTCAGGCACAACCCAGGGAAGGGGGATACAGATGAATGCCAACTGACTTTTAACCAGATTAAGCTGTTGGTGGTATTTTTAGTGAATGAGGGGAAATTGGCCAGAACACCGGGGAAATTCCCCTGCTCTTTTCGATAAGTACCATGGGATCTTTAACATCCACCTGAACTACCACCAATCCAGGCAGATGGGACCTCGGTTTAACGTCTCATCCGAAAGACGGCACCTCAGAAGTGCAGCACCCCTCTCATGCTGCACTACAGTGTCAATACTGGAATATTAACCAAAGTGCCAGATATGGGAACTGAACCCACAGCCCTCTGATCTCCTGGCCTCAGAGGTGAGTGTGCTACCTACTGAACCACTGACACTGCTAAAAGTAAGGTGCAGAACTGCCAGTGCATCCTTTACGGGGCCACTGGAGGCAGACAGCCAGTTTATTTTGAAGTCACCAAATAATATTGTCTCAGCGATGTTATTTTGGGCTCTCATGTAGTCCAGGACTTTATGAAGACCAGTGGTAGGGTCAATGGGAGGTATGTAAACTGATAGGATTGTGAGAGTCTTGTGGTGGGCCCCCAGTAGCACTTTAATTGCTAGTACCTGGGTGGTACACCCAAGATCAGCAACAGGCAAGACCAGTCCTTTTAGAGTGTCTTTTAGATAGATAGCACAACCACCACTACACTTAGTCGACCTGTCCAATCTGAAGGTAGTGTAGCCAGGTATGGCAACCACTGTATCTGGTATTTTGGGAGATAGCCAAGTTTCAACAACAGATAGTATGTCGGGGTTTTTAAGCAAGACCCAGGCTTTAAGGAGGTTGATTTTGCACAGGAGGCTGCAAATGTTAATAGAGACCAAATATTATTAGCCAAATATCTCCTGGACCCACTTCAAATACTTTTTAATGTATCTTTAGAACAATCTAAAGTCCCTATGGAATGGAAATTAGCCCATGTAGTTCCCATCTTTAAGAAAGGAGATAGGGAACAAATTCAAAACTATCGCCCTGTTAATTTAACAAGTGTAATTGGTAAAACGATGGAAAGTATCAATAAAGATAGAATACTAACCCAGACTAATGAATTGGATCAGGATCAACATGGTTTCATAAAGGAAAAAAGTTGTACAACCAATTTACTTGTCTTTTATAAGCAAATTAATACATATTTAGACAAAAAAAAAATACCATATGATACAATATACCTTGATTTTTCAAGGCAGTTTGATCTAACCCCACACTGGGCATTAGTTAAGAAGATCTCAAATCTAAACAAAGGCTCTACCATTGTTATATGGATAGCTGACTGGTTGATGGAAAGAAAACAATGTGTCACAATTAATGGACATATTTCCACCAAAGGACCTTTTGCGAGTGGAGTCCCCAGGGCTCCATTCTGGGACCAGTCCTTTTTAATGTCTTCATTTCTGACATGATAAAAAATTTAGAGGGTATAACAACAAAATACGTTGATGATACTAAGCTAGAGGGGCCATGCAGTACACTAGAGGAATCAAGTAGACTACAAAATGATCTGAATAACATTGTATCTTGGACCCAGAAATGGGACATGAGACTGAATAAAGATAAGTGCAAAGTTATGCACCTGGGTAGATCAAACAACAAATATAATTACCATCTTGATTAAATCCCCCTCTGCAAGACCAACTGTGAAAAAGATTTAGTTATACAAATAATGAATGATCTCAGTAGTAAACAACAGGTTAATAAGGCCACAAATAGGGCTAACAGAGTAATATGGTCTATCAAAAGAAACATAACATCCAGATCTAGTAGAGTTCTCATTACTCTCTTTAATTCATATGTACGACCATGCCTGGTATATTCATCTCAGGTTTGGAACTCTTTTAAAATGTCAGAAAGAATGAAACTTGAACAGGTTCAATGACTTTACACTAAAACAATTGGGGGGCATCGTGGCTTCTCATATGAAAATCAGTTGGAGGCTTTACACCTCAGCCCAGATATTGAGAAATGCGTCAAAGGCTGGCCCAGCAGAAATCCAATGCACCATGGTGCAACAGGAGCCATATTCAGAGGCTGTGAAGGCTGATCTGCATCAGTGCAACCTGGCTGAATATGGCACAGTTGCGCCATGGTGCAAACAGAGTTGCACCATGGCTCAGTCAGAGTTGAGCCATGGTGCAGAAAGAGATGCCCCAGCACAACTGTGGGAGCAGAGCAGCAGAGCAACAGAAGGGACATGGCACACAGAACAGACCCAGGGACAGAGCCAGGGAAGCACAGTGACAGGCCACAGGAGGCCTCCACCAGCAGGGCACAGCAGGTCACACACAGGCACCCAGACACCTGTTCCCAGAACACAATAGTGGCACAGATAGCAGGCAACAGGAGGTGCCAACGGCTAATGGAGAGCCACCAAGGGAACCCCCCCCACAGACCACTGACTGTGCCCCCCCAGACCATAGCAGGCCCACCCAGGACCATGCAGCCAAGCACACACTTTCCACACAGGCACACAGGAAGCTCACACAGTAGGCACTGAATGTACCAGGAGGCAGATAGCATGGCAGACCACATGGGACAGGTCGCACAATGCCAAGCTGGGGCCCCAACACAGTGTGTGGCCAGTACCTAACCAATGACCATGGCCGTGTGTCACCACCATGCACACACCCACCACACACTCCTGACAACTGCCCCATGGGCATCTCAAGGCACAGCCACTGAACGAGGGGAAGGACACCACCACAGTAGGACACACCACAGCACACAGCAGTGAACCACAGAAGCACAACACACACCTCTACATATGCACACCACATAGACAGACACTACGCCATTGCAGCATGGCTCCTCACATCACCCGCAAAGCAGACACTGACACAGGCAGGTAAGTCAAAAAATATATATCAATGAACAAAACCATTTACAAAAACAAGGGGCTGGGAAAGGGTAGGTAAAACGAGGGAAGGAGACAGGGAACAGGGATTGTACAGTCTGAAGAGGGACTGTAGGGGATGTACAGCAAGGGAAAAAGGGGAAAGCTGGGGCCAAACTAATGGCAGCTATGTTCTGCTGCCCCTTGGCATAGTCGCTGCCTCCTCTCCAATAGCAGGCACCTCATCTGGAGCACAGTCTCCATCATTGTGGAGGTGATGAGAATTAGCTGTCAGAACAGTCGTCTGTATAATGGCTGCCTAGGTCTCCACCACAGGACACCTATAACAAGGAACAGGACAGATGATCACTGCAATGTCCCAAGGAATCATGCCTACCCACTGTGCGCAATGGGCAGTGGGAACACACACCTCTGGAAGGCCAGTACCAGACACCAACATGGGGGTGGGCCAACACCTGCTAGCAACTTGGCACATTATGACATTGCACAGAGGTGGTCTCCGCTGCATAATGGCCACCTGACTGTGCAATGACAGTCACATGGCACAGTGCACTGGCAGCACCACAGCAACAATAGTGGTGACCGGGTGCAAACCACCCCCACCAACAGCTGACACATGAGTCCAATGGATGTACCAGAGTGGCATGCACCATACACAGTGTGACACACACAGCTGCCATGGCACAGGCAGCCATGCCTGCAACCAGTCCCCCACTGCCCCCCATGTACAGTGTGAAGGACCATGACAGTGCCTACCTGCCCTCTGCGGCCCCGCTGGTGCCAGTCCTGCTCCACCTTGGCACACTGTGGCCTGCTGTGCAGCTGCTTCCTGTGCCCAGTGATGATCCTCAGGCCCTGGGAATGGAAAGAAGACAGATACACATCAGGAATCAACCATAGAAGCCACCCACCACCCCCACCCCTGTGCACAGGGTGTGCCCCTGCCTGACATGTCCCGTACAACTGCATCACAATGCAAGCAGTGGCTGACAATGCCACACCATGATGTGCTTGATGATAGTATTCCCATCTGCAGGGCATGCCAGGCAGCCTAGCCAATGCCAAAGTACAGCACCAGGACACACATGCAACATGGGATGACTTATCTTGCTGTTGCACAGCCCCTTGCCAGACATGTGCCTGTATCCTCCTCAGGTGCTCTGTATCCCATCGAAGGAGGTCCCCATACTGGTGGTGACACTTCTCCCCTGTCCTGGCAACTTCAGTCCTCTGCTGCAATCCCCTGCCAAATAGTGACCCTGACCTGCTACAGGGGCACCTGCCCAAAGAGTTGGGCTGTGAGGGGCTCGACACAGGCCACCAGGTTTACCAGCTCCACCTGTGTCCAGTTTGGGGCACACCATACTCATCTTTGTGCCATGTTAACTACCGCTGTCTCGGGGATGAAAATGGGGCAGGAGGTGCACTTGTCCACACCATGAGCCCACCATGCAATGTGCGGGAGCATGCACAGTGCACTTACATTGCACAGTGCCAGAGATGTGCAGAATGGGCATTTCTACATGTGGTCACAGGATCAGAGGTTTGACCCAGGGGTCAGGGGTTGACTGACATTGTGCACATGCACGATAGGGCATGGTACCACATTCACTGCCATGTGCATAGCTGGCCCATGCACAACATGCACAATGCCTTTGCATCACGCTGTCTGTGCATGGTGTGTGATGTGCACTGTGGGCTTGTGCACTGTGCATGCTTGCACATTGTGCTGTCATGACTTGCTCTGGTGCAATCCCATTGCATATGGTGCAATATCGCGATATTCAGACACCACATGCAAATGAACTCATCAGCCAATGCATGGTGCACTGGGTGCATTAGCATGTAATTACCTCATTTGCATGCGTTGTGCCTTATAAGTGCCACAGAAGAGCACTGGCCATGGACCAGTATTGCATCCTTTCTAGGTAAGTTGTGCATGCTGCTGCAGCTCACTGGGAGCAGACAGCACTACAGGGTGGTACAGACGAGGGAGATGCTGCCACTGATGCACTGTGCTGTCCTTGTCCACAGGCAGTGACATGTCAGATCATGAGGAGGGTGATGAGCTACAAAGGCTGAGACAGATACCCCATTTGAGGCCTACCTGGACAGGCAGCCCCTGTTGAGTGGTGCCACAGGCACACCACAGGCCAGGGCTGGTGCATGGGAGGAGGTAGCAGCATACATCAACCAGCATGGCAGTTACCAGCACTCGGTGCAAGAGTGCAGGAAGAAGGTGAGGATGGACAAGAATTGCATTAAAGAGAAGGTGGCAGCCATCCGTGTGGCCTGGACTGCCACTGGAGGGGGCCAGCAGATGCTCCAATGCTAATGCCACAAGAGGAGTTGGTAGCAGCCACCATGTGCTGTACCATGGTGCAGGGTGTGCCTGGAGGTGGATTCCAGATGGGTGGCATCCCAGCACTGCATGGTAAGTATGTCAGCCACAGCCAGATGGTGGCATGGATGGTGCATTCATGGGCATGCTGGCATGCATGCAGCCGACATGCATGTCATGTACATGTGTGCACACTCACATGCATGCCATGCTGCAGGACACATGCAGCAGCAGTGTAGGGGGGCACATGTGGGCAATGCATCACTAACATGCCTTTTTTCTCTTGCAGCACCAGCACACCTCTTTGCAGATGATGGGGTGCCGGCAGCATCTGTGGATGCTGGTATGGCTCCAGAGGACCAGCCATCCACCCACCTCCACTGGGATCCGGAGGCCTGACAGGCTGCAGCTCAGCACCACAGTGCAGGCAGATGTCCTGGACCTGGGGTCAGGCGAGGCACTAGATGTGATCCTCTAGGATGCCAGCCTTGGTGTCCTGTGTATGGAGACACAGATCGGGGTGGGGTCTGACTGCGATGAGGACTACACGCAGCTCCTGGACCACATGGGCAACATTGTGAATGTGTCACTCCTGCTGTCAGCTGCCACAGGCAACACATCCAGCGCTCTGCCAATGGTGGAACAGCTGCCTGCCACCTCTGCAGGTGTAGTGGTGTGCGCTGCCATAGCTGTGCCCTGCAGCGGTGGTGGTGTAGCCACGCAGGTGCTGGGTGGTGTACAGTGGCCGAGGTGGGCAATGGTAGCAAGCTGTGGGTGCCACTGGGCAGCCAAATGCAGGATCCTCTGCCGGAGTGCCTGCTATGCCCATTCTCCCTGCAGACCCCACTGTGCAGCGTCCACCAGAGAAGGGAGCTGTGCAGCATGGCCTGTCACCACATGAGGATCGGTGACCCACTCGGGAGCTTCAGGATGCTGACCAGCTGGCTGAGCACACCTGTCTGCTGCGGGAATCCATTCAGCAACAGGTGCTGCTTGCCACTGGATTGCATGCACTGCATGCAGAGGTGCACCAGTTAGCTGAGCAGCAGGAGAGGGGCACTGTGCAGATCCTGGTGGGGATGCAGCACATTCAGGAGGCCACAACTGCATCCCTGGATCACATTGCCACTGCAATCATGGATGGCTTTGTGCTGCTGGCTGCCGCGGGACATGGCTGTGCACAGATGACCCCCCACAGTGCGCTGTACACCCCGTGAACCTGGCATTGGGTGACCCCATCATAGTCGATGCCGGGCTCTGATATAGGCATCCCTGGAATGCCTGGGGCTGGTCTGTTTGCACACCTGCACACTCCTGCTCAGACATGGTCGCAGTCCCACAGTTCAACCCCTGGGGACTGTTGCAAACCTCCCCAAGGTTGATGCATAGCATGTGGCTGCTGATCGACCCTAGCATGGTTGCCCCCATGGCTGTGGTGGCCATGGTTCCGTACAGTGGACCTGATGTGTGGGCCACCCTGACCACAGTCTGCAGCTGTTGCCCTGTTCACACATGGGCGGTGTGTGTGCCTACCACTGGCGTGGCGCCTGTGTGTGGTGCCACATGCTGCCTGTGTGCGTGCTTGCCCAGACACTGCACCATGTGGAGTGGGCTTGATGAGGGCAGTTTAGCACCAGTTGCACCTGTGCACTGGTGCAATGCATCTGATCCACAGCACATACCAATGTCTGGGTGTGTGGGTGTGTGCGTGTGTGTGTGTCTGTGTGTGTGTGTGTGTGTGTTGCTGCGTGTGGTTGTGTGCCACTGACCCCCCTGCCCCTGCATCACACCTCTGTGTGTGCATGCCCATTGCCATGCATGCCCCTGCATGAGTGCTGTACCTATTTGTGCAGCCCACGCATGTGCATCACGCCACCTACCTGTGTGCACCATAGTGCTCCTGTGCAATGATGCCCTGGTGGTGTCATGCCTGCTATAGCAGCTGGGGATCCCTCCACCAAAGGGGTGGCTGTCCACCACCCTCCGGCCCATTGCCTCCATCGTCCCCACTATTGTCACCTTCATCAGCCTCAACAGCAATCCCGCAGTTGATGGCCATATTGTGTAGTATGCAGTAGGCAAGAAATAGGCCACAGGCATTTAAGAGCTGTACTGTAAGACACTGCCTGACTTGTCTAGGCAATGGAAATGTTCTTTCAGCATGCTAAAGACACACTCAAGGATATTGTGTGTGCTGGCATGTGCCTCGTTGCAGCATTTCTCTGCTGGGGACGACGGGCACCAGTAGGGGGTGAACAGCCAGGGCCTCAGTGGATACACACTGTCTCCTGTGTGGATAATGACATGATTAGCCCTTTGTTATTCTATCCTGTGCCCCTTGCCTGTCACTGGTGCCCATGCCAACATGCACACCCTGCCCTCCCCCATCCCAAGGCCTGCTCTGCCCATTGCCCCTTGTCCATGCCATACTCCCCCACTAGGTGGCCCATGGGGATGTCCCCATGTTCAAACCTGTGGCACAGCACATAGCTGTGCCAGATGAATGCACCATGTGCACTCCCAGGGTGTGTGATGTAGACATTGGTGATGCATCCCATGGCATTGAACACCACCTGGCAGTTTATGCTGGGGCTTCCCTTCTGGTTGAGATATGCGACACCCTCTGGACCAGGTGGCATGTGAATGGCCATGTGGGTGCAGTCAATGGCCCCAATCACATCAGGCATACGTGCAACCCTATGGAAGTCCTACATGGTTGCTGTATGCTCCATCTGTGTGCTGGGGAAATGGATGTATTCCAAGGCACATGGCAGCAGGGTGTTGAGGAATTGTGTGAGGAGGTGGGATGTGGCTAACTGAGTTCTGCCTGTGGTGTCCCCTGTTGGTCTCTGGAAGGTGCCTGTGGTGAGCAGGCACATGACAGCTGTCACCTTCATCTCCATGGACATGGCATGGCTCCATCTGGTGGGTGCCTGCATCTCCTCACTGCACAGCTTGCACAGCTGCCTCAGATTGGCCCTGTTCAGGCAGTACCAACCCATTGCCCATGATTAGCCCTTTGTTATTCTATCCTGTGCCCCTTGCCTGTCACTGGTGCCCATGCCAACATGCACATCCTGCCCTCCCCATCCCAAGGTCTGCTCTGCCCATTGCCCCTTGTCCATGCCATATTCCCCCACTAGGTGGCCCATGGGGATGTCCCCATGTTCAAACCTGTGGCACAGCACATAGCTGTGCCAGATGAATGCACCATGTGCACTCCCAGGGTGTATGGTGCAGACATTGGTGATGCAACCCGTGGCATTGAACACCACCTGGCAGTTTATGCTGGGGCTTCCCTTCTGGTTGAGATATGTGACACCCTCTGGACCAGGTGGCATGTGAATGGCCATGTGGGTGCAGTCAATGGCCCCAATCACACCAGGCATACGTGCAACCCTGTGGAAGTCCTGCATGGTTGCTGTATGCTCCATCTGTGTGCTGGGGGAAATGGATGTATTCCAAGGCACATGGAAGCAGGGTGTTGAGGAATTGTGTGAGGAGGTGGGATGTGGCTAACTGAGTTCTGCCTGTGATGTCCCCTGTTGGTCTCTGGAAGGTGCCTGTGGTGAGCAGGCACATGACGGCTGTCACCTTCACCTCCATGGACATGGCATGGCTCCATCTGGTGGGTGCCTGCATCTCCTCACTGCACAGCTTGCAGAGCTGCCTCAGATTGGCCCTGTTCAGGCAGTACCAACTCACAATCTCCATGTCACTGTAATTCTCAATAGTGATGTGGGCACGTTACCACCAGTGTTGGGCATACCACCGACAGGCCCTTCTTCAGTCATGTTGCTGTTCCTCCTGCCCCCTCACAACCCTCATTATGGCCTCCATCATGAAGGTGCACTGTCCATGGCCCTTGCTGTCCAATGCCCATGGGTGGTTGGCTGCTGCTGGCTTGTGCCGCCCTGGTGCACTGCCTGCCAGTGTGTGTGTGTGTGTGTCTCTCTTTCTCTGTCTCTCACTCTCTCTGCCCCTTCCCTCTCCAATGCCACCTCTGTCCCTCTCCCTCTGTGTCTGCCTTGGTCTGTCTGTCTGTCTGTCTCTCTCTCCCACTTCCTCTCACTCTAACTCTCACCCCGGCGCAAGTGCTGTCTTTGTGTTTGCACCCTGTATTTATAGGAACAAATCTGCTTGGAGCAACTTTGACTTGCTCCACACTTGCACCATGGTTTCACAGCTGAATATGCCACTGTGCTGGATATTCATGGGAATGCCCCCTGCACTTGTGCCTGCATTCATTAAAGTTGTGCATTGGTGCAATGGCTTTTGTGCTATGCAATGGCACACGCTGAATATGTCTCCTTGGTGCAAGTTCACACTTGCGCCAGTGCAACTGTTCTGAATATCTGGGCCCTCATGTCCTCGGAAACTCGAAGAGCACGGGGTGATATTCTGTTTCTGTATGATATTTTACAAGATCTCAGTCTTATGTGTGACTTAAATATTGAGTATAAAGACAATACTATAGAAACCAGGGGACATCCATTGCAATTGAAGGGGAAGCATTTCAGAACCAATAAAAGAAAGTACACATATACTGTAAGGGTGGTAAACCTATAGAATTCCTTGCCATCGAATGTAATTCTGGCAGGAAGTAAACAAACATTTAAAGCCAGCTTAGATAAATACATTCTTAGTGGTGCCTACTTAAGGTATTATGTGTAATGGCAGGAATGCAAATTGGCTTATGGCCCCCTGGTTCCTATTCTTTCCTTAGTATGATCCTTAATATGAACTATATATGGACGTATAATATCTCCTGTTGTCTCAGAATTCCTAGTAATAACTCCAAAGTATTAGAGAATACAGTTTTGGAAACAGGAAAACAATAAGCTTTTATTAGTTTGTTATACCTACAATGCTGTGTAGAGGCATGATATCAGACTGTACATGGCTGGCAGGTATCCAGGCACCCCTCTGTACTCTGTCCAAACGAAAACATGTGTGACCAGCTGTCACTGAGCTTGTAACACCTAGCTGTCTCAACTCCTCTGTTCCCTATTACCCATTTGATTATCATGTCTGCGTGGCATAGTACAACATGAATTATGTGTGCCACACAGTTTACAGTATTGACGTTGCACATATTAATAATTTAAGCAATAATGCATGACAGGGTGTGCGTTGTGCTGGGATAATGTCATGTCTGGGGTGATTAGGCACGAGGCCGCAGGCCGAGTGTGACTAATCACCCCAGAAGTGATGTTATCCCAGCACAACACACACCCTGGAGTGCATTATTGCTATTATACAATGGCTCCTTTGTAAAATTAAATAAAAAATAGATTGCAAATATGTTTAAAATGTGTTTTATTACTGATTTTTTTAATTGAGAAGGAATACATAATGGAAAAATAGTGCAGTTCTATTGTTTTATCAGTAGGTGGTGGTGCTGCATTTGCTTCTTGAGTTCAACACCCCCCCCATCACACACACACTTATTAGGACTGTGCACTTCCGGTTTTCTAGTTAGATTGCGTGTCTTTGTTGTTTCTCTCCATTTCCTGCTTTAGATTGCGTGTCTCTGTTGTTTCTCTCCTTTTCCCGCTTTTGTCACCTTGAAGTTGTAGATTGCCTACACACACACAACGGTCTCACAATTGTAGCTTTTTCTTTTTCTGTTCCGTGGCTTCTCTCATCTGGCAGTCCCTGCCCCCTCCTTCTCATCTTCGCTGCTGTGTTCATTCTCCTCCCGCTACAGGGTTTTAATAGAACAAACAAGTGAAAATGGCAATCGAGTAAGCAAGTGAAGCACAGTATGCTTCTGTAATGTACGCGCACTCACACTTTTCAGGTGAAGTGTGGGCAATGGTGTGTAAGGCAGTTTGGACTTTAAGTTTGCGGTCGTCCTCCACCTTCAGCCCCCGCATCATCCTGATCTGTTTCAATGTCTCATTCTGGCTTCTCCCAGTACAGATGGTGAGTTTATACCGGGAGAAAATTTACAGAAAAACCAAGTGAATGCAGTAATCAGTGAGTATATGCATTCGTAGCATTGCAGGCAGAGCACCGACTGCCAACAGTGAAGCCGATCGCATTGGCGGCTTCATGTGACATTCTTTTTTCTTGTTTGTTGAAGAGATCACAGGAATAATTGTGTAAGGTTTTGGGGGGGTTTATCTTGTGGCATTTGTTGGGGGGTTTGGTGACTTTGTAAGCTGTTAAGAGGGATGGATTTCACAAAATACAATGATGAAGTAGAGTACTGGCAAACTTCACTTCGGACGTGCCAAGTGTGGGCAACTTGTACATGGCCATTGGAGTAATTTTTTTGACATTTGATGCGGCCATGTGTGTGCTTGGACTAGACCCATGATGTTGTACTGGGATAACATCACAGGTCCAGCCCCAGACTGACCAATCAGAGCCCAGGATTCTTTCTTGCCAATGTATAATTTACACTATAGCCATTTTGAATCACATGACCTGTCATACACAGAAACATGGAAATTGATGGTAGATAATGACTGCTGGGCCCACCTAGATTGCTTCTATTTAATTATGTTCACTTTTGCTGCAGACCCAACTTGATCTACAGCACTGTCCAATCCACCTCCTTCCATCCTCCAAATCAAAAGTTAATTGGTTGAACAGAACTGCAGCCACATTACAAGTGATTTTCCAAAAATGAATTAACAAAAAAATAAAATTAAACAAGGTTGCAAATTGTAAGAGGCATCCTTGGCTATCTGTCATTACTGAGTAGACAATGTTTGGATTATTAAAAATAAAAACAAAAGTAAATAAAATCCCATATTGTAGATTACTCAATATTGGTATATAGCTGGGTATCATCATAATACAGTAAATTTATACAATATGTACTGTACCTATCATGGTGTCATGACTGTATGAGTAGTATATTCCTTCACACATGTTCCCCTTGATTTTTTTTCACTCTTGCTCAATGCATGTATTATTTCTGATTTGATTATAATGTCTGTGTAGCATAGTACAACATGAATTATTTGTACCACACAGTTTACAGTATCGACATTGTGCATATTAATAATTGTACACTATATCCATTTGAATTGCATAACCTGGTATACGTAGAAACATAGAAACTGATGGCAGATAATGACCACTGGGCCCATCTAGTCTGCCCATTTCTATTTATAATCAGTTTTGCTGGATACCCACTTTGATCTACAGCACTTTCTCTTCCATCCCCTATCTTCCTGCAAGGGATCCTTTGTGCCTATCTGATGTATTTTTGAAACCCACCACTGGATTACCCCCACTGCCTCTCATAGAGGGCTATTCTAGGAATCCACCACCCTTTCTGTCAAGAAATACTTCCTCACATCTCTCCTGAACCTACCTCCTTCCAGCTTCATATCATGACCTCTTGTTCTACAGCACCTTTTTCTCTGAAACATACTTCTCTTCTGTCCTCTATCCATTCTCTTATTATTAGTAAATTCATTTTGTTTTTTGACTTTGTTTGGTATATATTCTTTAGTTAATACCCCTCTGTGCTTTACCTTTTCACCCTGTCTCACCTGTTTTTACATCTGTTTCTCTCTTTCTATTTTGAAAAAGGTGTCTTGTGGTGGGCATCATGTGGGTCATGTGAGGACTCAATGGGGTGCCATGCATCTTCAGTGTATTTCAATCAGGAATACTCCAGCAGGCCCCCCACAGCAGCCAGAAATGCAGCAATAGCATCCTCCAGCTTCCCCAGCACCTACTCCAGCTCCTTCAGCTCCACATCAGCCCACTTATCCCTTTCACTCAGCAGTAGCCTGAACCCCCACACCAGCCTGTAGTTCTCTCTGTTCCCACTCTGGCTCCCTCAGCTGAACAGCAACTCCCCATCACTCATGCTACACAGCAGCCTAAAGCCACTGTGTGCCCCTCCGTGGTACCAGTACCACAGGCTAACCCTCCCACAGAGCCCTGTTCATCCTCTTCTGTCTCTGTACCACCAGACCAAAGCAACTATATTCCTCTCTGGTCTGGAAGTACTTCACTGTGGACCCTAATGATAAGAGACTTGTGACATGCACCATATGCAAGGTGGTGGACAGCTGTGGGAAAAGGGGGAGCCATCTTGGGACAGGTGGCCAGCACATGCAACTGAACATCAGACACAGCAAGTAGTGGAAGACCCACAAGTGGGAGGTGGCTGGTGGTGATGCCCCATGTGGGAGGAGCCACCTAGGAGAAAGCAATGCTGAGAACCAGCAGCAGTGCACACCCTAGTACTGGCACCTACACCACTGCAAGGCACCATGGCATAGATAGAAAAAAACTTCAGGAGAAGACTGAGGACCTCTGCTACAGATAGGATTCAGTGTAGAGCATGATGAGCCAGCTCTTGGCTAACCAGTAGCTGCTGCTTACTGACATAGTAGTGGGGTGCAGCTGGTCCATCTGGCAGTGGACCCTAAAAAAATAGGCATTACCTGTTCTTTCCCACTGCTATTATGATTTCTGACCCTTTGCTTCAGCCCTCATTTCTTCCTCTTTCACATCCATTCTCCTCTTATTCGTTCCTCCCCGTTTGTTATACTGCCCAAAACACACAAAAAAAAACTTTCAAAACTGCAAAGAAACATGAATGGCCTGGTGTTGCTGAGTGTTGAGGCACTGGATGCCACACCTTGCACCACACTGGTGACCCAGATTTGGATGTGGACTCATATTGTCAGGTGTCAGATGGGGCAGGAAAGATTGAGCATCCAGAGTACTTCTCTTCTCTTCTGGGGAGGGAGGGTTACAGTGTCTGGCACATTCCTGGCCCCTAGCATTGGTTGGGTGCATGGCAGCTGGCACTGCAGTGGGAGTGGTGGTTGCCAGCATTCCATCTATGGAAGTGTGCATGGAAGTGTCTGGGCAGCATTGCATGATCTCACCTAAGAGCCAGAAAGACAGAAAAATGGAGGTCTCCTGTGCAGCTGTTAGGATCCAGTCACCTGGTTGCCCTGCACCCGATGAACAACCAGGCCGCACTACTTTGTGCGAAGGTAAGCCCTGGATGAAAATTAGGATGATGGGGCTGTGGTGACTGGTGTCTGGTGGGCTGCGTGGGAGCCAGGGGGATTACTAGCACTGCCCACAAAAAAAATACAAACACATCTGAAGTCTTTTACTGTCTTCCTCTTTCACTGTTTCACTCCATTCTTTCTCGTCAGTATTTCCTCTCAGTTTTCTCTCTCACCTTAAAAAGTAAAAACAAAATTGCATTTTCTATCTCTTTTCTATATGTACATTGTCTTTGTCTTGTTCTGCTTATGCACCATATCATTCTCTTCTCTCACTACTGTTTTTGTTGTAAAGTGCCGTTCTTTACATATATACTGCATTCAAAAGCACTATATCCCTTAAGTTTCTTGTCCTGAATATTTCATTTTAGTCAAAAAGTTGATGATGTGATATATCACTCACACATTTACACTGTGTGACTTATTCCGTCATACAAGACAATCTCTTGTTTACCTGCTGTCAGTTCCATAAAATGTATCCTGAACATGAAATTATTAAATGGTGGTAGCTACTGCTGTGATGTAACCCAATGCAAAGCTAACTGATAAAAGCTCAATAAACTGTAAAAGGTTGTAAAGAGAGGCGGTCACAGTACTAGTAGACAAATATAAAGCTACTTGCTAAAAGTTAATCTGGGAGACTGAACAAGTTGGGTGGCATTTTATAAACAGAACACCGTAAGAATACATGAAGACATAAAACAGAAACATTGTTTCTTTCAAACAGAGGTTCAAGCTAGGAAAAGCATGCCACACACTTCATCACTGGGAAGCAACTTTCAAACTTACTAAAGAATGCCTATATAATAAGACTGCAGGAGGAGAATTAACAAAATGGGTGGTGAATAAGGTAAATCCACAGTTCAGACTAAACAAACCTGTGCTTGGAGAAATTTTTATTTATTTATTTGTGTAACAAATCAAAAATACCTTTGAGCCAAGGGCTCTTTTTACAGAGGTTCCTTGTCAAGTCACAAGAATAACAAATTACAATGGTTTCAGTAAGTAGTACAACATAAGGAAAGTAATTACATAAACAAAAGAATAATATGGCAAGATTAATATTGTGTTAAGTACAGACAGTGGCTTTGTCTAAAGATGGATGAAATGGATTACAAGAGAGGATGGGTGTGAATTGGGATTTGAAAAGACCAAAATAAGAGCAAGGAGTGAGATGCCATAATGAAGCTTATGCAGGAAAGACCCATGAGGGGTGGGGGAGGGGTAGAGGGAGAGAACAAGGTGAGGAAACAGAGAGGACAGAGGGAGGGGGAAGTGGGAGTGAAGGGGTAAAGGATGGAGGGATGAGATAGGATGAAAAGAGGGGCAAGAATGTGGATGGGAAAGGGATGAAAGAAGGAAGTGCTGTAAATGGAATAGTGCAACAACAGGGTAGGGATATACAGGGTTGAATGGTAAAAAAGGGAGGTCCCAGTGCATTTAGCTGTCAGCAAAGATTAGGTATAGCAGTCACAAGATGCTCTGGAAACTAGAAATTGATGCAGCTTCTACTTAAATGGTCCTAAGGTTGCAGTTGTCACAGTCTCAGGAGGAAGGGAATTAAATAAATTAGCAGCTCTAACTGCAATGGATCGCTGTTGGAGCAAGGTTCGACAGTGAGGGCCAGTAAACGTTTGACTCACAGAACTTCATGTGTTACGAGTGCCCCAGAAGGGACTGAAAAGCTGAAGGGAACCTGGTGGTAGGAGACAAAGATCTGCCTTCTAAGCCAGAAGGCAATCTTGATATTCAGTGCGAGCCTGGAGTTGAAGCCAGTTTGCTTGTCCGTAAAGGTCACAAGTGTGAGTACAATATGCTGCACCAGTTAATAGATGGCATGCCTTATTCAGAACTGTGGTGAGCTGACATAGGGTTGTGTCTGTGGCAGAACCATAGATGACCAAACTATAGTCAATAATAGACACAACTGAACTTTGGATAGCCAATTTGAGGGCTTTGGTAGTAAGGCATTGTTTATGCCTGTGCAGAAGGCCTAGGTGAATGTTAACTGACTTGGCAACATTCTCAGCATGGTTGGAATAGGAGACCGTACTATCCAGAGTAACTTCTAGGTATTTAAAAGATTGAATCTGATCAAGGACTACACCTGTACTGTTTTTAATCACCAATTGTTTGGCTTTGTGCTTGCTGTGGGTACCATGGAAGAGCATGACCTTTGTTTGTTTGCAATTAAACACCAGTTTTTGTTGATTCTCTTTCTTGCTTTAGTATAGCAGCTATCTCTTATGCACTCTCTCCAGTTCAGTGGTCAGATCAGAAGCTGAGGAGGACCACAGGGTAGTTGAGGACCAATAGGAGTAGCCAGGAAGGGATTTAAAAGTGCCTGTGTGTAAGTCAGAAGCACACTGTCTTTGGCTTACTAGCTACTTCACAGCCTAGAACACAGCACTGAATTGTAGTGCAGCCATGAAGTACAGGGGTAAGAAGCAAGTCTAGGGCATTCTTTTTGGCTGAAGGCCATTTTTAAAGAAACACCGAAATATAGACTTTGACGGCAGATAAGGACCGCTTGGCCCACCTAGTCTGCCCATTTCCCTACCTATAGGATAGGCCTCAGATCCTAGTTAACCAACAGCCTATTTCTTCCTACCCCCCACAAGAATTGCCTTATGTCTGTCCCATGCATTCTTGAATTCTCCCACAGTTTTAGACCCCACAACCTCCTCAGGAAGGCTGTTCCACACATCCACTACCCTCTCTGTGAAAAAATACTTCCTCACATTGCCCCTGAACCCCCCCCTCTATCTTTAAATTGTGTCACCTTATTCTTGCACATCTCTTTTTCTGAAAGGTGCCAGCTTCTCTTGTAGACCCTGCACCATTTTAGTTGCCCTCCTCTGGACTGCCTCTATCCTGTCTATGTCCTTGCAGAGATGGGGTCTCCAGAACTGGATGCAGAACTCCAGATGGGGTCTCACCAACTGTCTGTACAGAGTGATAACAACTTCCTGTTTTCTGCTGGTGATGCCTCTCCCTATGCATCCCAGTATACACCCAGCCCTCCCTACTTCCTTCTCACATTGCTTGCTAACCTTAAGGTAATCTGATATGATTACCTCCAGGTCCCTTTCCTTTTTTGTTGTTGTTACTACTTCCCCCGCCATTGTGTAATCTTCCCCTGGGTTCTTGTTTCTCAGGTGCATGATTTTGCACTTCTTTGCTTTGAATCCTAGCTGCCATACTTCTGACCATTCCTCCAACTTTGCCAAGTCCCTTTTCATCCTTTTCACTCCATCTTGTGTATCAACCCTGTTGCAGATCTTTGTGTCATCTGCAAAGAGGCATACTTTTCCTTCCAGTCCCTCTGCAATGTCACTTATAAAGACATTAAAAAGGACTGGACCCAGTACTGTACCTTGCAGTACCCCACTAGTAACCCCTCTTTCTTCAGAGTGAACTCCATTTACAATTACCTTCTGTGTCCTGTTGTCCAGCCAATGTTTTACCCAGGCTACCACCCTGGGACCCACTCCCAGGCAGGTTAATTTGACTATTAATCTTTTGTGTGGGACTGCGTCAAATGCCTTGCTATAGTCTAAGTAGGCCATGTCCCCAGCCCCTCCCTGGTGTACTACTTTGGTCACCCAGTCAAAGAAATCTATTAGATTCGTCTGACATGACCTTCCTGCTGTGAACCCATGCTGCCTTGGGTCCTATGCCCCACTAGCCTCTAGGTACTCAACAATTCTTTCCTTCAGAAGTGACTCCATCACTTTCCTTACCACAGGGGTCAAACTGACAGGTCTGTAGTTTCCTGCCTCTGTCTTGGTCCCACTTTTGTGAAGGGGAATCACATCTGCCTTCCTCCAGTCCTCGGGTTCCACACCATCCTCCCATGATTTGTTAAAAAGAGTAGTCAGTGGTTGCAATAGTTTCCCCCTTAATTCTTTTAGAATTCTGGGGTGAATTCCATCAGGCCCTATTGCTTTGTCCACCTTCAGTTTTAGGAGTTCTTGCAGAACCCTTTCTTCTGTGAAAGGACTGGGATCGACTCCCCTATCAAGAGTGCTTCTGTTAATTGGATTAGGCACTTCTCCATTCTCTTCTGTGAATACTGACCAGAAATATTCATTCAGTATCCCTGCTTTTTCACTGTCCTCCTCTGCCCACCCACCGTTCATTCTATTCAGCCTCACTATCCCTCCCTTTGTCTTTCTACACTCTCTGATGTACCTATAAAAGGTTTTATCCCCCTTCTTAACTGAGTTGGCTATCTTTTCCTCAGTTTGGGTCTTTGCTATTCTGACTTCCCTCCCTGCTTCCTTCTGCCCTAACTGGTACAGTTCTTTGTGTTTCCTTATACTTCCTGAATGCTCTCATTTTCTCCATGACTTTCCCAGTCACCTCTTTTGAGAACCATAGTGGCTTTTTCTTTCATTTTGATTTGTTTATTTGTTTCACACAAAGGCTTGTTGCCTCTGAGATGGCAGTTCTGATGATTCTCCATTTTTGCCCCACCCCTCCTTCTAGCCTGTTTGCTAGTGCTTTTCTGAGGCACACTCCCATCTTGCCAAAGTCAGCCCCCCTGAAGTCCAGTACCATCACTTTTGTATGGCTTGACTCTGTAGCTGAGTTTAACATGAACCACACTGTTTGATGGTCACTTGTTCCCAGATGGCAACCTACTTCTAGATCTGAGATCCTCTCACTGCCCCATTTGAGAATGTGAGGTCTATGATTGCTCCCTCATGAGTGGGTTCTGAAACTAGCTGTCTGAGGCCTGCCACCTGTAGGGCATCAAGAATGGCCCTGATCTTGGATGTGGTTGCAGCAAATGTGCTCCAGTTAACATCTGGCATTTTCAGGTCTCCCATCAACAGTATCTCCCCTTTCTCTGCCATTCTAAGAATGCCTTCTATCATATCCTTGTCCGTTTTCTCCACCTGACATCGGGGTCTGTACACAACCTCTGTGTGGATTGTGGTGCCCTTTCCAGTCTCCAAGGTGACCCACAGTGCCTCCTCTCCTCACTGTTTACTCTTTTGTTCAGTTGCCTTCATCCCTTCCTTTAAATAGAGAGCTACTTCACCTCCTCTTCTCCCCTGCCTGTCTCTTCTGTAGGTTATGTACCCTGGTATGTTAATATCCCAGTTATAGTTCTCTGTGTACCATGTTTCTGTTACTGCTATAATATCCAGGCATCCCTCTTCCATCAAGGCCACCAGTTCAGGGAGCTTGTTGCCCAGACTATGGGCATTGGTACTCATTACCATCCATTTCCTCATGGCCTTACTCCTTTTTGCCCCATCCCTGTCCTTCTTGCCTTTGTCACTTTCCCCATTTACCTCTGCCTGTCTCCCTATCGACACCTCTATGTTGGTGTTTACCATACTTACTACCGTAATTTTTTTGGGGGGCTAGGATTTCCCTGTTCCTTTCCAGTGCCTCCCCCCCTTGGCTAGTTTAAATGCTTGCCAATGAAGCATTTCAACCTATCACCTAGAATCCTGGTTCCTCCTGGATAGATGCAGCCCATCATGCCAGTATTGGCTTGCATCACTCCAGGTGGATCCCCAGTCCCCAATGAAGCAAAATCCCTGAGCTCTGCACCAGTTTTTCAACCACTGATTGAATCCCATGGTGCGGAACACCCTAGCTTCTCCTACGCCGTAGATGGGCAGCACCTCTGAGAAGGTTACCGTGCGTGCTACTTGTCTAAGGCCCCTCCACAATTCCATAAACTCTTCCTGCACTGCTCTAATCCCTTTCTTAGCCAGGTCATTTGTCCCTAGGTGGACAATGACATCCAGCTCCCTCTACTGTGCAACTGCTCCAGCAATCCTGAGGATTCGCTCCCTGTCCCTCCAAGCCATGGTGCCAGGCAGGCACCTTACCTCCCTCTCCCCTTCCTCCCCCAATTCTACCTTCCTAACAATTGAGTCCCCCACCAGGAGTTGTTTCCTTTCCCTGTGGGGTCCCATGCCACACTCCTGTGGGTCTCCTTTGTGGAGGTTCCCAGCATCCTCCTTGGTCTCCACTGTGGGTGCCTTCATAGAGGAACCACACTTTGCCAGAATGGCATAGGAATTGTGGAGAGGAACAACTGGAGGTATGCACCTCTGTTCCACCACCCTCACCTTCCCTGAACCAACTGTGGTCCAACTGCTCCTCTTTCTTAGCAACCTCTGACGCAATGGTAGTGGCACTGGTGGTCCCTGAATGGAAGAGGAGGTCCCACAAATCCTGGCCAACTCAGCCTGGAGATGAGCAACCTCCTCCCTCAGCCCAGAGAGGTGCCTGCAGATGGGACAACACTGCATCCTCCAGAACATCTCCCGGAAGACTGCTGCTCCACAGCCACTGCACTGCACCACTCCCATCATGTCTTATTTCTGGCCCCTTAACTGTTGTTTGGAATCCTTACTCTTTCCTCTGTTTCTTTTTTCTTCTCTCTCTACTTACTTTCTGCCTCTGTGCCCTTTAAGCTCCTGATTGTCCTGTTCTGAGACAAGAAGATCCTATATTTCTCAGTAGACCCCTTACTTGCCCAGAGGCAGACCTCCAGCAGCTAGAGGAGACTGGACCACTACTGTTGCCCTTCTAGGATGGTGGGTCTTTGGTGGCTCTGTGATCACTCACTTCCTGCTCCCAAACAGGAAGTTCCTGTTGTCAGTCAACTATAGTCCCAGTAGAGAAGTCCAGTCACACAGCACTCCTTCCTCCTGGTGTCTTCTGCCAAGTTTCTAGCAGAATCTTTCTAAAGCAGTCTTTAAATTTAGCTTCCTTCTAGCTAAGCCACTCCCCCTACTTACTAGATCTTTCTACAAGTAATTTAAACTGCACAGATATCAATCCCATTCAGTCACCTGAGATTTACACCTAGATAATTGTTCAGATAACCATTCAGTTGTTAACTCAGACAAACACATTAATTTTTTTGCTTGTTTGTTTTGTTTGTTAGCTTGTTTTTTTACCCTAAATTAAAGGTTCAAGTACAAGAGTTCTACTTCTTTAGTCCCAGTAGAGAAGTCCAGTCACACAGCACTCCTTCCTCCTGGTGTCTTCTGCCAAGAAGTGGGAAAGATTCAGTTGGAGGTGTGTTTTGGCAATGCATGGGGTGGGAAACTCAAATACCATAAGGCTCACACATACATCAATGTTTAAAAAATAAGTAAGTAGGTGACCAAATCAGAAGGGGGTTGCAACTGGTATACATGTAAGGAACGGAAACAGAGCTGAGTAGAAACTCAATAAACAGTAAAGGCTGTAAAGGGAGCTGAACCACAGGACTAGTAAACCAACATAAAGCTAACTGCTAAAAGCTAATCTGGGAGGCTGAGCAAGCTGGGTGGGGTTTTACAAATAGAGCAGGGTAAGAGTACAAATGAAAACACTTTTTCTTTCAAATGGAGGTGCAAGCTAGGAGAAGCACACTGAACATTTTGTAACCAGGAAGCAGGTTTTAACCTTACTAACAAACACCAACTAGAAAGCAGGAGGGGAACTAACATAAGGGGTGGTGAATAAGGGAAATCCACAGTCCAGACTGAACTAACCTGTGCTTGGAGCATTTTTGTTTGTTCTCTTACACCATTTAGTACAGTAGCTCTGTCTCATGTTCTCCCTCCAGGCTGGGGGTTGGAGCAGAAAATTAAGAAATCATGTGGTAGC